>CM060931.1:351000529-353423863 GCA_030765085.1 Allium cepa | reverse complement strand
ACTAAGCAATTGTTGAATTTAATAAAAAATTTCAAAGTTTATATTTTCAAAGACAAAATTTAAATTAAATACTTCATGACTACAAAATTTAATGATTTTATAAAAAGAAATAAAGGACAAGCAATGATTTGAAGTGGAAACCTTTGGAAGGCTATCAAACAACACATTTTGTTTGAGGAAGTTAATACTAGAGGAAAGTGATCTAAAATGGGAAAGTCAAGCGACATTGACCTTACTTTATGAAGCAAGTCCATGATAGAAATGAGCCATTGTTAATAGAATTCTATATGTAGGCAACACATGATGTATAAACTGCATGAATATCTCTTTCCATCATTGAACTTGGAATTTAGAAATTTTATGAACATACTAAAAAGAAAAGTAAAACAACTTTTGTAAAACTCTGATTAATTATGAGAAAGTTGTATCCTTTAAAATTTCTAAATAAAATATAATAATAAAAAAGAGTAAATAGATGAATAATCAAGGTTTGACCTTTGACTTTCATAAATTAAGCCTAACTAAAATTCTTTTAAACTTTTGAATCTTTCTTTTAAAGAAGGTTTAATTAAAACATCAATCGTAGAAATTTCTGATTTTGGTTACCAATTAACTGGTTCATACTATAAAAAAGATTTCACAAATTAATAATAATAATAATAATAATAATGAAAATATCAAATAAATAAAATAAAATGTATCGGACCTTTTGTGTTAAGTCCCTTTGATTACCACATTGACTGGGGAAAATATTTAATTTAGAAATGTAATAATCTTGGCATATATACTTACCATCTCATTTTGAAAAGAATCTTATGTAATAAAAGAATAAAAAATGGTTTTCCTATTAGGAAAAAATTTAAGTTTTGGAAAGAGGTGATCACTAGACGGTTTAGAAGTGTTGCTAGACATAATGCTCATAATTGGATGATTCTTAAAAGGTCATATGAAGAAGAGAATGTTAGTAAATAATTCAAAATATTATGGACGATTATCTTAAAGCGATAAATGATGTGTAAATGTACCACTTAGTTAAGGCAATGGAAGAAATGATAAACCCATGAGCAAAGAATGGATATATAATACTAAAGAATGTTTTTACTATATTTAGTCGGTGAAGGTGGATGATCATGATGTCTTGGGCATGCATATTGTTATTTAGACATTTTGGTCATTATAGGGCCACGTATATTTATTCGATTACGGATTTATTGTTCACCATGCCAGTAGGAAGTCATCTCACCATATGTATTTTTGGGTTATGGCCGTACTGATGATAACACTTGGGCTGTCACTATAACCTCAATAAAGTTAATTGGAATTTTGTTTAGGTCAACATGGAGTTTAATCAAACATAGGATAACATACCACTTGGAGTCCAAGGGTTATGATCTTAGGTAATACAATAACAGGATGATCCAAAGGTTATCTATAAAGATTAGGTGGAAGTTAAACCTCATCGGTTTGGGATAACTCTAAATAGAGCTGATTGATAAAGGATGAGGACACTACTTTCTAAAGTCACGAATATTGAAGTACGGGAAACTATATGTTAGGACGATAACTAAGTAAAGATCTTACACGATTAATGGTGAAGAGGATTCCTATAACGATCGAGATTTTCGACCTTTTAAGATCGACACTAATACGTCCACTTATTGCGTGTCGGGCAATCGAATGCCACAAAAACTCGATTGTTGGGGAAAGAGAAAGAAGGATGAAGATAAGAATAAAAACTAAAGAACGAAAAATCTCCCAATCGCAGCAGAACAATATATAATATAATATCAATAATCTTTATAAATTGAAATTATTATATACATACATCCACCAGAGTACAATAACAAAGGTAATGACCTGGAAATTTCGAACCCGAAAATTCCAGATAGTTAGAAGAAGAAGAAGAAGAAGAAAGACGTAGAAGAAGAAGAAACGGAAAACATAATACAAATTCTCACATTCGTAGCAGATCAAAGTATAATATCAAATAATAACAGTTTACAAAAGAATTCTATATCTGTCAATTTCATTTTAATACATCGGAGTTTCACACATACTAAAACACTGGACATATAAAATTCAACATGTCTCAGATAAACAGAAATATATCACAGCGAAAACACTCCATACGTTCCTGCCATCCAGCTCGCCCCCCCCCCGAGCTCCAGAACGTCCTTACCTGAAATCTGTAATACTCGGTCTGACCCAAGCATTACATCAAAGTAACACCTGGGTCAGGCTGGAAACCAGCGTGAGTAAAACCACACAATATGAAATACCACATTCCAATATAAAGAATTTTGTAGATTAGAAATTGAAGTGGTTTCGTGTATTTACTGATACCCGGCTCCGGTCTCTTCCAATCTCATGTCATCTTGACCTAAGTTATTCAATTAAATCCAATTCAACTTTTAAAATACCGGATGTCACTTTTACACGGCAATTTATCACTGATAGATAACCACATTATCACAGTTTAACCAAACATATTATATCACAAATCATTTCATATTAAAGATATCAACTCATTCAAGGCATCCAATACCATTCAATCACCCAAAGGCAAAGCTTGATCACTTCTAAAATTAATTTAATTAATTCTAAGTAAATTACAAACCTAACTCACTTAGATTCCTTCACTTAACATAAATTAATTTAAAGTCAATTAATTAATCATCCCATAACCATCCATCTTAATTAATCATCCTGGATTAATTATCCTTCAATTACATCCAAGTAATTATCTTTAATTAATTACACAAAATAATCATTCTTAACCAAATGCATTAATTAACTTTTAATTACTTCACAAATTACATTAATACTTAATTACTTATATTAATTAATTACTCATAAATCACTTATCATTGAATCTTAATTAATCAACCTTTGATTACATCATCAATTAATGATTCCTAATTACATTTTTAATTATCCTAATTTAAATTAATTACATTAAGTAATTTATCATTAACTAAACCACAAATATTAATCCCTCTTGATTAATCTCAACCAGTAATTAACTACCCTTTAATTACTTCATTAAATAATTTAATTACTCCTTAATTATATCTTAATTAATCCCTTGATTTATTACACAAAGTAATTATACCAAAATTACTTCTATTAACAAATCATCATTCAACTAATTACATCCAGAAATTATTTATTCATTACTTCCCCAAGTAATTATATTCCATTAATTACATTAAGTAATTACCTATCAAACCACCCATTGATTATTCTAAATTAATTAAACTTAATTAATTAACTTAAACCTTAATTAATTAATTCAAACCCTTAATTACTAAATTAATTAACCCAAATCATTAATTAATTGAATAAATTAATTATCCATTTTAATTACCCTACTAATTTAATGAATCACAAATCATTAAATCTTCATTTAGTTAAAGATATAAAAACATTTTCTCTTATAAATGATCAAATTATCATTAACAAAGCATTTAAAAACAATTTATTTTCAAATTTACTTTGAAATTTCATTTTAAATTTAAGATTTTTAAATGAACACAAATTAACTTTAACAAAGTTTAAAAACAATTCAAAAACCTTTAATTTCACATGTTAAAGAAATATTCATTTTATAAAAGAACCAAAAGAATTTAAAACCCAAATTCATTTTTAAATTCAAATCAATTTAAAAATACACTTTAACATTAAATTTGTTTAAATCATTTTAAATTTAAAAACTTTCATTTATTTCAAAACTGGAATACACATTAAAATTTTTATTCCAGATTTAACTTAGATTTAAAAACTTTACTTACATTTAAACTTCATTTTAAAATTTAAACCATTTAACCATTTAAAAAGTAATTAAAACAATTAAAATTTAAAGACTTTGTTATTTTTTTAAACTAAGATTTAAACCTGAATTAGATTTAAAAACTTTGATTTAAACTTTACTTACGTTTTAAACTCGTTTTTTTTTTTAAATTCCATTTTAAAAAAATTTAAAAGAAGAACTAAACAGGTTTCTGTTAAAACCTATAACCCATCATTCTACCCGAACTACCATCATTTGACTTCGAGTCAAAACTCATGATGCATCGAGCAAATCATCACAACACTTCGAGTAAAACTCGAGACTAAAAACCCTTCCAGACCAAACGCAACGGATCCAAAGAAAGTGCAACGTGCACATGCACGGTGCCGCTTACAGCCTCAGATCATCGTCGATGATCCCCTCATGTCAACGACCACCCTAACACCACTCCACCATGCTCTGATCGAACATCCAGACTCGAAATCAAATTCGAGTGTCACATTCAAACCTGGAAACTAAAACCGGAGCCACCTTTAAACCTGTAAACGGCTCGACCAAGAAACTCCGACCATCAGAAGTGCTGCTACTCCGGCCATAATCTCGTCAATGACCACACTTTCATCTCTCCAAAACCCACTGCACTCGATCAATCATAGAAGTCGTGCCGACCAAATCAATTAGCCTAGTTAAAAACTTGGGTTACAGAAAAGATTCCACTGCTGCAACTTCCTTGATGAATTGCATCACCATCTAGTATTCTTCCTATCAACTACAATCACTCCTCCATTATCAGGAAGGACCCTGACGCCTCCAAACCCTTAGATCACCAGAAAAACCCAATTCCCCCTATTTTGTTCAACCCAGAACTGCACCCTTTATCTCAAACTAAAAATTATGATTCTTGTGTTAAAAATCGTGTTTTTATTTATGTATTCAGTTTAGAATCCTGAATTTATAAATTACACGGTTTGAATTTTCACTTATATTGACATGCACAGTTGTTTTTAGTTTACAGAGATACTCAGGCTTTATTTTGACATGATTAACTTTTTAAGCCTTAATCTATGTTAAATCGAAAAACATTTGTTTGTAAATCAAATCCTATTAGAAACTAGATTAAGTGGTAAGGATTTAAATGAAAATTTTGAACCTGGAAAAAAACAAAACAAAACAAACAGCATGCACAACAACGTCATATCATATCTCAAGGATTAATCACATGATCATTCAATTAAAACAGATTTAAGAGTTTACTCACTATTTGATTAAACAGAGGTACTGGCTTTTGCATTTATACTTGCTTTTGTTTT
Organism: Allium cepa; assembly: GCA_030765085.1. Classification (NCBI taxonomy): domain Eukaryota; kingdom Viridiplantae; phylum Streptophyta; class Magnoliopsida; order Asparagales; family Amaryllidaceae; genus Allium; species Allium cepa. Next base: position 353,418,763 of record CM060931.1, on the reverse strand, counting down.
GTTGATGATCCCTGTTGAGTTGTTTTAGTGGCAGTGTTGCTTATCTTTTGTTATACTTAGTTTGAGTGAAAGAATGAGGCCAGTGTGGAGGTATACACACACATACACACACACACACACACACACACACACACACACACACATATATATATATATATATAAGTGTACTTCTACCTTCCACAACAAGCTGCTTTTTTTTAATTCTTATGTTTTGCTTAATAACCTTGACCAGATTTTCATTAAAAGTTTTGATGTTATGTTTTGTAGGCTAGGATGTGATGTTTTATGTGCTTGAGTTGAATGGCATTTATGGTGTGTTTCCTCTTTTGCTTACACCAATCTTCACATGAATTTGTGTGTGTGTATTCTTATGTATATATGTATTTGCCATCTTATATATACTTATACTTAATTATATTATTAAATTTCCTTTGAAAACATTTTGCACATTAATTATAAACATCTAATTAACTTTTAAAATCTTTAAAAGCTTTCCAAAGTTATTAGATAAATTTTTAAAACAACAACATTTTGAAAACCTACTTTTCTATCCTTTAAAACTAATCTTATTTTAAATATATTTAAAACTTGTTAAAATGCTTATCCTTGGAAACAAATTAGTTTCATAAGTAAAAAAAACTTGTTTACTTTATTTTTAAATCTTAAAAGCATTGCAAAAATCAAATTCTTTTGTTTTATAAAACTAGAATGCCTCCTGTAAAATTCTTAAATCCTGCTCATCACAAGAAACCCCAGCAAGCACCCAATTAACACACGTTAAAAATCCAAGTCGTCACATTCCTCCCCCCTTTAGAACTTTTCGTCCTTGAAAAGGAACGAAGCCAGAATTTATGAAAATGCTTAAAGTCGGATAAATATTCTTTGATCATTTTTGAAACACTTTTTAATATCCATATAATATTATTCCAAAGTAGGTTTTATAAAAATACTTTTATAACTCGATGTTTTGACAAGTCCATACTTGTTCTTACAGAAATTCGGTCATACGTTGATCAGTCGTACGACTGAAAATCTATAAGTACTTGGCAGACCCGTTTTCAACATTCAGTGAAAATACTTTGAAAAAAATAATTTTACTGAAAATATAGAAAACGGTTTTTGAAAATAGAGGAAATATCCTTGGTGAGAATGCTCTGGAAATCATCATCTCCATCCACGATCACAGTTACATACTGGGTTACGTTGCCATTGCAGCAAAAGTCCATGTAACTGTAGGCATCAGCGCCCTCGATTACACCATGGAACCCACAACAGATCGCAGTTACATTACAGGGTTACGTTGCCATCACAGCAAAAGTCCATGTAATTGTAGGCATCAGCGCCCTCGATTTTCGCTGCCAAAATGGAACTTCTCCACTCCCACATAGGTCGCAGTCTACAGATGAAAAATCAAACGTAGATCGTTGGCTCTCAGCGGCACACATGACTTTCGTATGTTACCATAGGTCGCAGTCTACCGATATAAAATCAAAAGCAGACTGTTGGCTCTCAGCAGCACGCATGATTTTCGCTATGGTCTGCAGTAGATCGCGGTGACATCAAGTTACATTGTCGTCACAGCATAACCCAATGCCTTTGTAGGCATCAGCGCCCTCGACTTCCTCTACACACTACACATAATCCTCAGGAACTAGTTTTGTCCGGACTCCTCACAGGATCATCTTAGAACCCCCCCCCCCCCCCTAGGGCAGTACCAACCTATGACACTCCTAAGAAATTCATTTCAAGGGAGCGCCTTTTTCTCCAGAGCCATTTTCAAAACACTTTATACTATACACATATAGTATCTTTCAAATCATACATCTAGTATGAATCTCAAATAAATCTCCTTTCTCAAAATCGATTGTCCCAAAATCGATAATTCTCAAATTAGGCTTTTCCATATTCCAATATTGATTTTACCCAAAAATTAAAAAGCCTTTCCAAATCCAAAGGTTCCAAAAACCTTTTCAAAATCATTCTCACAAGATCCTTTATATATATATATATATATATATATATATATAACCTTGAAAAATCTTTGGATCATTTCAAACTTGTATAAAACCCGTTTTATGCTTCAAATATTTTCAAAACCCTTTAATTCTGGCTAGATTCAACAAGGGGAGATTTATATTATATATATAACAAAGATACATAACTTTGTTTATTCCAAATCAAATATTCAAATTTGGTTACTCTATAAAGTCACTTACCAGATTACTTACTTCCATAAAGTAATTTTTTACACAGAAATATCCAATTTCCACTTTATTTCATCATATATTTCACAAAATAGTACTTTCATTTCAAAAACCATTTCACATTTCTAATCCACAAATTTCCAGTATCAATTTCATTCAAACCCGTACGATGTACACATATCATATGTATGCTATATCAATTTGATCGCTCACTCGATCACACAATTTCACTTCCGAACTAGTATCGTCCACCCGACTTTCTAGTACGGACACAGATCTGGTTCTTGATCATAAACTGTCATTCTCCTTGCATAGTCATAACTATGATAGAGAATATCCAGAACCAATCGACAGTCCATATACAGGTTCGCCGTCGAAAATCGAGTGAAAAATCCCAACTTGGATCAATATAACTATCTCGAATTTCTATGCTCAGATCTGGATCAAATCAGTATGCGAATAGAATAATATGCGTACATCCTATGTATTTATCTTTATTGATTATTAGCCAAATCAGTTTCCTTTCTATTCATCCTCACTTTGATTTTATTCACTTGTTCACATTTGTCTTAATCCCCATTTGGATTATCACTTCAATTCTTATCTCAGTTGGATATTTAATCAATAACAGTTTGAACTCCGACCAGTTTATATTTAGAAAATAGCTTGAAAATTTTAAAAATAGACAAGTAGTTGAAAAATAATTATTAGTTTGTAAAATAGTTAAGTAATTGTAAAATAATTGGAAAATAGACAAATAGTTATAGAAATTTTAAATAATTGCAAAATAGTTGTAAATTAGTAATTAGTTATAAAGTAGTTGAAAGTTAGTAATTAGTTTACAAAATAGTGGTAAAATTGTTAAACAGTTTCAAATTAATTGTAAAATAGGTGTTAAATAAATATAAGATAGTTTTGGAATTTAAAAAGTAAAGTTATATAGTAAATAGTTAGGAAAATAGATTTATACTAAAACAATAAAATAGTCCAGAGCCAAACTGTTCAATTCCCAACCTCCATTACTAATCAATTCAATTTAAATTTCCACTTCCATTTAAATTGACTCAATTCAAATTTGAATAACTTCAATTTTCCTTGAACTTGATTTATCCCCAATTCAAGTTGAATTAACCTCAATTTCTTTCCAAATTCAAATCAAATTCCATTTGATTTTAAACATATTCACTTTAACTACAATTCCAAATTATTCAAATTAATTTAGACTAATTTCAAATTGAATCCACTTCAATTTAAAATCATTTCAATTTCTACAAATTAGTCCCAATTCCCATTTGAATTTGAACACATTAAATCTTCGATTTTATTTCAAATTAATCCAATTCAAATTTTCCATTTGAATTTTATACTTATCCATCTTCAATTCTAATTAATTCAAACTAAATTCAATTTGAACTAATGAAATCTAAATCTCAACTTTAACCCATCTCGAATTATATAATTCGAGTCAAATTTCCAAATATCGATTTAACCTCTTAGATCAAATTAAACTTTATTTTTAAATCAATAATCCAAATCTTTAAACAATTTAATTCTGAGTCCAATTCTTAAAATTCCATTTTAAATTATCTTTATTTAACTTATTTCAAAGTTCAACTAAGAGTTCAAAACAATTTTATCTTAAAAATTCAACTTATTACCCAATTTTTATCTTCCAGTTTTGAAACCAGTTCTTAAAAAAATTTAATTCACAAATTCATTTATTCAAATTTTAAGTTCAAAGTAATTCCATATCCTTAATTTCAAATTAAAGTTTAATTCCCTTTTATCTCAATAATGGATATATTACCACACTTCATTCCTCATCCATTTACACAAATCCAATTCACAATTTAAAGATTTTTAATAACAATAGGATGATATCATCCAATTTATTTTAAAACATCCATCCATTTTCAATTTCTAGATCTCAAGCCCATTTTGAGATCACACAAACTCCCAATTCAAATTAACCATTAATTTCCCAAATTAAAATCCAATTTCATCTTAAAATTTCCAATGCAGGTTGCTCGTTAACTTATTTAATTTTCCCAAAGTTAAATTCAATTTGCTTAATCCAGCCAACCTTACCCAATTTGAATTGTCATTTAAAATTTTAAACTTCACATTAATAATCTTATATGTTCAAAGACTTATCACATTTGGTATCACATCTCATTCCAAATTTAAAACTCAACATTTAGAGTTATTCACACTATTTTTGATATTATGTGTATTCCTCATATATACATATTATTTTCTTTACACACTAAGTCATCCTTAAATTTTAAACCACCTTTAGTTTTTACTTCAAAACAAATTTCTCTTAACATTTTGAAACAATTCAAATGTTTCCCGATTTAGTATTCAAAACTTATCAATTTACATCCCTTCTAATTTACACGTTATTTTCATCTAATGGTTACTTCCTTAAAACATCCCATTATTTATTGTAAAACAATCATCCCATTTAAACACAATAACCATTCTATTTCTGGTTTGAAACCAATTTTTTATTCATCTTATTTGTATAGTTCATTTTATCCAATCCTTATTTGGATATGTATATATAATCCTTAATTTCCTTAATTTCTTATTTAATAATCAACTATTTCTTTATAAATATGATATAAACTTTTATAAAAAATCATCCAGTTTTAAAACCTTTATATAAGAAAATAACAAGTAAGCTCTCATATATATATACACTCAACTCATCATAGGGTACCATTGACCCTATCCTTAATGAGTACGCCCACCAGAGCCAAGGTTCTCGCTTAACCTTCCGCTCTGATGCCAAATGTAATGACTCAAAATTTTCGAACACGAAAATTCCATATAGTTAGAAGAAGAAGAGGTAGTAGAAGAAGAAGAAATAGAAAACACAATACAAATTCTCACATTCACAGCAGATCAAAATATAATATCAAATAATAACAGTGTACAAAAGAATTCTATATCTGTCAGTTTCATTTTAATACATCAGAGTTTCACACATACTCAAACACTAGACATATACAAATCAACATGTCTCAGATAAACAGAAATATATCACAGCGGAAACACTCCATGCGTTCCTGCCATCCAGCGCGCCCCCTTGAGCTCCAGAACGTCCTTACCTGAAATCTTTAAAACTCGGTCTGACCCGAGCATTACATCAAAGTAACACTCGGGTCAGGCTGGAAACCAACGTGAGTAAAACCACACAATATGAAATACCACGTTCCAATATAAAGAATTTTGTAGATTACAAATCGAAGTGGTTCCGGGTATTTACAGATACCAGGCTCCGGTCTCTTCGAACCTCATGTCATCTTAACCCAAGTTATTCAATTAAATCCAATTCAACTTTTAAAATGTCGGATTTCACTATTACATGGTAATTTATCACTGATAGATAACCACATTATCACAGTTTAAACCAAACATATTATATCACAAATCATTTCATATCAAAGATATCAACTCATTCAAGGCATCCAATACCATTCAATCACCCAAAGGCAAATCTTGATCACTTCCAAAATTAATTTAATTAATTCTAATTAAATTACTAACCTCAATCACTTAGACTCCTTCACTTAACATTAGTTAATTTCAAAACAATTAGTTAATCATCCCTTAATCAACCATCTTAATTAATCACCCTGGACTAATTATCCTTCAATTACATCCAAGTAATTATCTTTAATTAATTACACAAAATAATTATTCTTAACCAAATGCAGTAATTAACTTTTAATTACTTCACAAATTACATTAATCCTTAATTACTTCTATTAATTAATTACTCATAAATTACTTATCATTGATTAACTAATCTTAATTAATCAACCTTTGATTACATCATTAATTAATGATTCCTAATTACATTTTTAATTATCCTAATTTAAATTAATTACATTAAGTAATTTATCATTAAGTAAGCCACAAATATTAATCACTCTTGATTAATCTCAACCAGTAATTAACTACCCTTTAATTACTTCATTAAATAATTTAATTACTCTTTAATTAATTATCTTAATTAATCCCTTGATTTATTACACAAAGTAATTATACCCAAATTACTTCTATTAACAAATCATCATTCCATTAATTACATCCAGAAATTATTTATTCATTACTTCCCTAAGTAATTATATTCCATTAATTACATTAAGCAATTACCAATCAAACCACCCAATAATTATTCTAAATTAATTAAACTTAATTAATTAACTTAAACCTTAATTAATTAATTCAAACCCTTAATTACTAAATTAATTAACCCAAATCATTAATTAATTGAATTAATTAATTATCCATTTTAATTACCTTACTAATTTAATGAATCACAAATCATTAGATCTTCATTTAGTTAAAGATAAAAAACATTTTCTCTTATAAATGATCAAATTATCATTAACAAAGCATTTAAAAACAATTTGTTTTAAAATTTACTTTGAAATTTCATTTTAAATTTAAGATTTTTAAATGAATACAAATTAACTTTAAAAAAGTTTAAAAACAATTCAAAAACCTTTAATTTCACATGTTAAAGAAATATTCATTTTATAAAAGAAGTTTAAACGAATTTAAACCCCAAATTAATTTTTAAATTCAAATCAATTTAAAAATACACTTTAACATTTAAGTTGTTTAAATCATTTTAAATTTAAAATCTATCATTTATTTCAAAACTAGAATACACATTAAATTTTTTATTTCAAATTTAACTTAGTTTTAAAAACTTTACTTACATTTAAACTTCATTTTGAAATTTAAACCATTTAACCATTTTAAAAGTAATTAAAATTTAAAGACTCTATTTTTTTAAACTGAGATTTAAACCTAAATCAGATTTAAAAACTTTGATTTAAACTTTACTTACGTTTTAAACTCGGTTTTTATAAATTCCATTTTAAAAATTAGAAAAAAATAGAACTAAACAGGTTTCTGTTAAAACCTGTAACCCATCATTCTACCCAAGCCACCATCATTTGACTTTGAGTCAAAACCCTTGATGCATCGAGCAAATCATCACAACACTTCGAATAAAACTCGAGACCAAAAACCCTTCCAGACCAAACGCAACAGATCCAAAGAAAGTACACGTGCACGGTGCCGCTGACAGTCTCAGATCATCGCCGATGATCCCCTCACGTCAACGACCACCCTAACACCACTCCACCATGCTCCGATCGAACATCCAGACTCGAAATCAAATTCGAGTGTCACATTCAAACCTGGAAACTAAAACCGGAGCCACCTTTAAACCTGTAAACGCCTCGACCAAGAAACTCCGACCATCAGAAGTGCTGCTACTTCGGCCATAATCTCGTCAATGACCACACTTTCATCTCTCCAAAACCCACTGCACTCGATCAATCATAGAAGTCGTGCCGACCAAATCAGTTAGCCTAGTTAAAATCTAGGGTTACAGAAAAGATTCCACTGCTGCAACTTCCTCGATGAATTGCATCACCATCTAGTATTCTTCCTATCAACTACAATCACTCCTCCATTATCAAGAAGGACCCTAACGCCTCCAAACCCTTAGATCACCAGAAAAACCCAATTCCCCCTATTTTGTTCAACCCAAAACTGCACCCTTTATCTCAAACTAAAAATTATGATTCTTGTGTTAAAAATCATGTTTTTATTTATGTATTCAGTTTAGAATCCTGAATTTATAAATTACACGGTTTGAATTTTCACTTATATTGACATGCACAGTTGTTTTTAGTTTACAGAGATACTCAGGCTTTATTTTGACTTGATTAAATGTTTAAACCTTAATCTATGTCAAATCGAACAATATTTGTTTGTAAATCAAATCCTATCAGAAACTAGATTAAGTGGTAAGATTTAAATGAAATTTTTGAACCTGGAAAAAAAAACAAAACAAAACCGAACACACATATAAACAACATGCACAACAAGGTCATATCATATCTCAAGGATTAATCACATTCTCATTCAATTAAATCAAATTTAATAGTTTATTCACTATTTGATTGAACAGAGGTATTGGCTTTTGCATTTATACTTGCTTTTGTTTTGTTGATGATCCCTATTGAGTTGAGTTGTTTTAGTGGCAGTGTTGCTTATCCTTTGTTATACTTAGTTTGAGTGAAAGAATGAGGCCAGTGCGGAGGTACACACACACACACACACACACACACACACACATATATATATATATAAAAGTGTACTGTTACCTTCCACAGCAATCTGCATTTTTTTAATTCTTATGTTTTGCTTAATAACATTGACCTGATTTTCATTAAAAATTTTGATGTTATGTTTTGTAGGCTAGGATGTGATGTTTTATGTGCTTGAGTTGAATGGCATTTATGGTGTGTTTCCTCTTTTGCTTACACCAATCTTCATACGAATTTGTGTGTATATATATATGTGTATGTATATATTCTTATGTTTATATGTATTTGCCATCTTATATATACATATACTTGATTATATTATTAAATTTCCATTGAAAACATTTTGCACATCAATTATAAACATCTAATTAACTTTTAAAATCTTTAAAAGCTTTTCGAAGTTATTAAAAAAAAATTAAAACAACAACATTTTGAGAACCTACTTTTCTATCCTTTAAAACTTATCTTATTTTAAATATATTTAAAACTTGTTAAAACGCTTATCCTTGGAAACAAATTAGTTTCATAAGTAAAAAAAACTTGTTTACTTTATTTTTAAATCATAAAAGAGTTGAAAAAATCAAATTCTTTTGTTTTATAAAACTAGAATGTCTCCTATAAATTCTTAAATCCTGCTCATCACAAGAAACCCCAGCAAGCACCCAATTAACACGCGTTAAAAATCCAGGTCGTCACAACAAATCATAATCATTAGCCTTGATAGTTAAAACGACTTGTCCTCATAATTTGCTGATAATTTCAATAACAAAGCAGTAGAAAGTAAACATATACGTGAATACGACTTGAAGACCTCCAACCCATCTCTTGAGCTCCAATGCATCCCAAACAATCTATAAATATACTCGGTCTGACTTGAGCATTATAATAAGATACACCCGAGCCAGTCTAGAAAATTAGAGTGAGAAAACGCACTCGATTGGATTTTAAAGTTATAAAAACCTTTGAAATGAAAAGTATCTCGTAATATCATGCCGCATATAAAAAAGGATGAGTTTTTACCTTATGATAACCAAAACATTTTCTATAGAAAATCCATTTATATTGTAATAATGTCTAGGGGTCAAAGTAAAATATAAATATAGCAGAAATGCTTACATCTCAGGTTTCAGCATATTGGGCACAACTAAGTCTGTCTTATTGGTGAATGAATTCCATATAACGATTAGGCTACTAGAGTACCACCCGTCACGGTGCATCTCCAAATAAAATAACACAGAGGATCTCACCTGAATCCCCTGCCAACACAGGATCGACCTACCACTTGACTGGTAGTACCGAATATGATCACCCCAATTTGGGCCTCGAAGCATAAAATGAGGATAATATCAACTCTAGATAAGAATGATTATACCTTACGTGGGTGCAACTCATTTAGCTTTGCTGCATCTCCCATGTTCTAGTTATTCATGGTTGATGATGCTTGAGGCTAAGTTTTACCTTTATATAGCATTTCCACTTGGAATGCCAACACTGTCCTCCTGGCACCAATGCAATACCAGCATTCATCCATAAAAGTTCATTCTTGGACTGACGAAAGACTTGAGAGCTCGATCTTCATTTCATCATCTTCAAGATGTCTTCACTTCGAAACTCTTGATTTGAATTGAAGTGGTTTTCGGATAACATACCCGATCCAAGTCTCTTCAAAACAACTTTCGATAATTTCAGTTAAATTTAACCCCAGTTCTTTAGGAAATAAGCAGTCAAAGGTAAGAGCGGAGATCGCGTAACTGTTAGTGGACGGATTTCCTTATCATTGCCCTAGGAGAGCAAAATGATATTTATACACAGTACAGCATCATCGAAGATGATCGTGCCATATAACTCACGTGTTTCTCTTACATATTACCACAGTTACGTTTGGGCCCAAATTCAACGGTCGGTTATTTAACTTTCAAGTAACATTCAATCAAGGATTCAATTCCATATGGAAAACCACCATTTGGTTAAGCACGAAGCAACATTAAGCCTCTTTTAACAATCTTTCTTTTATTGAATTAACTTTGCAAATACTCAAATAAAGAACCTTTTACAAAGACATAGGCACACGCATACCCCCAATCCCGGTTTCTCGGTACTTAGAAAAATATCCATGTACTTATCTCAACGTTAGAACTATATTCACAAAACTGAGAAAGATTTACTTTCTGCAGAACTCAAAAATCACTTACAAATACCTTACCAATCTAAAAACATTTATAAACCATTTATAACCTTTAAATGCATTTATAAATATCATTTCTCAAGTCATTTATAAACCTTTTATAAATCCATGCAACTATTTATAAGGCTTTCATTATAAACCTATAAACCCATTTATAATTTTCCTTTATAATTGTCTAAAACCATTTGCAAAGCTCTCTTCGTACATTATAAATGATTCTCCTTTAAGTCTCCAAAACATTTTAAAAACTTCTTATAAGACCAAAACTATTTATAAAACCTTATTTATCAATCTAGTTATAAATAAATAAGTATTAACTTTAAACATCCTAAAAATAGTAATTGATAAATTTGAAAACGTTTTAAATAAATAATAATACCTATATTTTCTACATTTTTATAAATATAAATAATTATCCAAAACTATATTGATAAATAATCATACTTAATTTCTAACCATATTAATAATTTAAATAGTTAACGTCCAATTATTTGAAATATTGATAACCAACTTTAAAACAATATTAGTATAAAAAAACAACTTTTTCTAAAAAACATAAATATATTTCTGTGATAAAAAAAATTCACACTTAACTTTCCATATAATTGTTTCCATATTTATAAAGTTATATTTATAAAAAACTTCTATTTTATGAAACTTCCTTTCATAAAATCCTGTTATTTATGAACCTCATTTATAACTCTATTCCATTATAAATCTCACTTATTCATAAAATCTCAATCAAACATAATTTCAACCATTTTTAACCTTTCTCCTATTGGTGTAATTTTTTTTATAAATTCCTTCCAATTTATAAAATATCATTTAACAATCTCAAATTTACCCTCCCCTTTCGTTCCAAAATAGAATCAGCTATTTTCGAGAACATCATTCTACATCTTAAAATAAATCCACCATTTGATTTGTTTTTCCAATTTATTAAATGATAATGGTTTTCTTTTAATATATAAAACACCAACTATAAATCTATCCCTTTATAAAAAATACAATTTTACAAATCTTAAATTTATTTGAAAAATGTCCCTTTATACATTATCACCTTTATAGATCTCCATATTTATAAATAAATCTTAATACTTGTGTATACTATATACATATCGCTTTATATAAAATAGCTAATAATTATTTCTATCTTTTTTTCAAAACTGTAATCCTTTATTATAAAACACGGACTTATTTTCAAGACTATTAAAGTCTTTATTCACGGTTCAAAATCTCTATTTAAAATTTCTCATAAAACAATTAATTACAATATTTAGAAATCATATATTTTTATTTTAAAATAAATTTCTTCTTTAAAAATTCATGAATAATTATTAAAACATATAAATTTCAAATTCACTCGATTCCCTTTTTAAATCAAATCATTAGTTTGTAATATTTCAAAATACCAAAATAAGGCCCAATGCTACTTAAGGACTAAAAAAACAAAATCATATTCATGTCATCAAATATAATATCCAACATATCATATACCATAATATATATGAAAAATAAAATCAACACTATAAGGAATCATGTTGGATCCCTCCAACATGTCCCTCTGCATCACATATAGTATATAATCAAATAATATAAATCAACTGCTTCGAGATGGGATCGTATACAGAGGGTCATTTGCTCTTACACGGGAACGTAATAGGGTCTCATCCGCTCCAAGGGCAAGAATATATCCAAACCAACTAATATAACATCCAATCAATAATTTTTATCAACTATATATCATACTAGTTAACCAAAAAGGTGAGTTTAACTCATCGAAATTTTCTGTCGTCACCGAGGCATTCCGTTTTGGAACTAAAATCGATTTTAACCTAAATTTCAACTATCTCCAAAGTCATCCAAACCAGTTCCATTGAGAAGCTTATGTTATCATGGGCACAATGACAAAGTCCGCGTTTCGATTGGACCTTATATGGACAAGTTATTAATTTAATAAGTTAACGAATTTTAAGTTTTAAATTAATTTAAACTAATCCTATTAATTAATAAACAAATTACCAATAACTTACACAATGGCCCTACACCTTTCTTCACCGATCAACTATGCATGTACACGATATATCCCTTACCGTGTAACGTCGCCACTTAGTCTATTATAGCCGACCGAACTTCACCAAAGAGAAGCCCCCCATCAACACCGACACCCCAACCCTACACGACCCCTTCCACTCAATGACCGAGCTTGTTGGTGAATACATAATACGCAGCAGCATTTTTTCGAAACTGCCTCCGCTACGAGCCATGCCGTGCAACCAAATTCCACCAGCAGATAGCCCTTGACGCTCTTCCTTCAGGGCCCATCGCTTATCGATGATCGTAGGCATCGAAATTCGAACATAAATGAATTCCGTTCATCTTGCAACTTCGCCGCCTGAGGATCATCATAGCCAAATCCAACCGTCCAATGCATCCCCGTCCTCCCCATGACCAAGTTCTTTGTTGGGGACATCGACCAATTCTCCCTTGATCGGCTCCGGAAGCCCATGGCCATTAAATTTGGCCTTGATTTAAATTTGAAAATTTTAAAGTAAAGGACATTATTTTCTTATCTAACTTGACATTTAAAGGGGGAAATGTATGGCTGAATGTGGAGAAGGTATGGTTTGTTGTATGGCAATTATAAAATCATATATATATATATATACACATATACACACATATATATATATTGAATATCGAGTTACAAAACGTGTGAAAATTTGGAACTCATATCGAGATGTGCTGCCTGGCAATCTATATGTTATATCCTAATTCTGAACATTAAGGAACTAGTCTCGAGATCTAATTCAATCATATACAGAAGATAGCTTTTCAAACCTAATTATTTAGTTAAATTCATTTAATTAATTTCTACGCGTTTCGATCTCATATGACCAAACGATACGTTCATTGCCATGAAATTCGACTGGATACTATAATACACAATTACAGATCCAATGAAATTGGTTTCATCCAATTCTGAGACAATGCCTGTCTCGGAAGGCTATTTTGATACGTTAAATAAACGAATTATTATAAAACCAAATAAATCGTCTTTATTTCTAAATTAAAAGTTTGCTATATACATTCTTATTTAAATGGAATTTAGGTCAACTTTCAAAATCATTCATTCATTTCAAATTCAAGATTCAATTATATTAAATGTTCCCAAATATTAAATTCAATAATTTAATTATCAAATAAATCGCTATATGTGAAATCCAAGTTATTTAACCTATCAAATTAGCTTTTAAATATCTAAACTCGATTAAGTATTCCAAATTCAAATGACTAAATTTCTGGATCGTTACATTCTCCCTGCTTAAAAGAATTTCATCCTCGAAATTTCCATGGTAAGAAAAATCCACCATCCCATTACCTTTCGGAAACCAATTAATTAAAATAGACTCCCAAATTCTTTTAAGTCGTTAACTTCGTTCACCAATCCTAATTCATACCATCCATTTATTCATTCCAGTTTATAACTCAAAATCAAATTTTAGTTATTAAAAGTTTTCCAAAATTCTCAAAAAAATTCTAGTACCTTAAATTAATGAAAATTTTTGTCAGTGTCTCCTTTGTGTGGATCGATCAGAAAAATTACAATATATATCTCATCTTCAAGAATAAGGCATCCCGTAGGGAAAAATATAAAAATACAATATGCAAACCGAGATGTGTACATTAATTTAGTATTAGCAAATATATACAACCAACAAAATGCGAAAGCGAGCTCCAAATACAAATCATATACCATCCGCACATACCAATCACTCAACAATCAATGAGAATAAGTATATAGAAAGCAATATCAATATATAACAAATATATCATACAATAACTATATGCAAATGTTGCAGGAGAAAACATCAACAAATAATATCCATCAAATTCATTTATCGTCATATCCATTTGCATTTTCAAATGTCAACATTATATACTTTCATTTCTTATTAACATTCAGTTTATTCATATCCAATTTATTAGATTATTAACATTCGCATAACTTACATTTAATTCGTTTACATTCAACTTCATTTAACCTTTCTTAAGTTAAACTTCATTCCGTTACTTCACTTTATTTTCATTTACTTAAGTTAAATTTTAAATTTCATATCTTTTCAAAAAAAATTCTATACCATTTTCAAATTATAAGTTCAAAAACTTAATATCTTATGTTTTCTCAAAACATTTAGATAAATATTTCCAAGGTTTTAAACACCCGATTTTATTTCAAATCATTTTGAAATCATATATATACACACACACACACACACACACACATACTCCTTTATATATTACTTCTGGGGTCTAAAACAAATTTGTTTTACAAAAACAAAACTTCAATGGTAGCAATTCCTTACTTAGAAACTCGAAAATGAATATCAAAGAAATTATTTTCCAGCGATTGAAGTAGGTTTAGTGCTTTCAATTCCCTTCAAATCCTTTTAAAATATTTCTAAATCAAAATATTTCAAAACAATGCTATTATTATTTTTTCACAACCTTTGAAAAACAATTTCCAAATCAATGGAATTTGAATTCTCAAATTTCTTGTTTTTAATCCATTTCCATTTACAAATCATAGCTACACATATACTTATACAATTTTAATTTCCCTTCCATTTATAAATCACTTTTATAAATCATATGTATAAAATATCACTTATTATGTAATTTAGTTTACAAATGTTCGTCTTTGTTTAGATTATAACAACAACTTTCATTATATCAACAAACAACAAATGATAATAATCAAATACTATCACTCACTAACAAACAAACACACCATACATAACTTTAATAATTTATGAAAAATTATTCCTTTACATATAAAAATATATTTTAGGTAAAATTGTTTCATTTACCAATTCTCAAAGCAATACAGTGATGGTTTGCCTTGATCAAGCATTTAGAAACCCTTATCGATAACGTGGCATCTTACGTACCGATTAGAATTCATAAGCCACTCAATAGATAAATTAACACAGTATAAAATATTTTTATATCAATAACAAATACGTTTCCATATATATAATACACTCAAAACTCATAATAAGGCATTCCATTACCTTATCTCTTAATGAGTTGCCTAGTAAGAAGCCCCACCAAAGCCAAGGTTCTCGCTTAACTTTGCGCTCTTATACCAAGTGTAATGGCTGGAATTTTCAACCCTCGAAAATCGACACTAATACATCCACTGTATTGCATGCCGAGAAATTGAATGTTGGAAAAACCTTATTGTTGGGAAAATAGAAAGAAGGAAGAAGATAAGAAGAAAACTAAACAACACAGAATCTCCCAATCGCAACGGAACAATATATAATATAATATCAATAATCTTTGCTAATAGAAACTATTATATACATACATCCATCCAATTATAACAACAAATCATAATCATCAGCCTAGATAGTTAAAACAACATGTCCTCACAATTTATTGATAATTTCATTAACGATGCAGCAGAAATTAAACATATACGTAAATACGACTTAAAGACCTCCAACCCATCTCCTGAGCTCCAATTTATCCAAAGCAATCTATAAATATACTCGGTTTGACCCGAGCATTATAATAAAATAACACCCGATTCAGTTTGTAAAACCAATGTGAGAAAACACACTCGATTGGATTTTAAAGTTATAAAAACCTTTGAAATCAATAGTATCTTATAAGTCCATGCCGCGTATAAACATAGACCGGCTTTTACATTACGATAATCAAAACATTTTCTATGGAAAATTCATTTATATTATAATAATGTCTAGGTGTCAAAGTAAAATATGAATATAGCTGAAATGCTTGTATCTCACATGTCAGCATAGTTGGGCACAACTAAGTCCGTACGGTGCTTTTTAGAGAATGGATTCCATATAATGACTGGGCTACTGGGATACCACCCATTACGGTGCATCTCTAGATAAAATAACATCAAGGACCTTGCCTGGATCCCATGCCAACATAGGATCGGTCAATCACTTGATTAGTAGTACCTAATATGATCACCATGGTTTGGGCCATGAAGCATACAGTGGGAGATAATATCAACTTTAGATAGGGATGATCATACCCTACTTGGGAGCGACACACTTAGCCCTGTTGCATCTCTCGTGTTTTAGTCATTCTTGGTTAATGAGGCTTGAGGCCACGTTTTACTTTTATATAGCATTCCCACTTGGAATGCTAACACTGCCCCCCCTCCCCCTCCCGGGCACCAGTGCAACACCAGCATTCATCCATACAAGTTTGTTCTGGGACTGAATGAGACACTTGAGCAATCCATCTTCAATTCCATCATCTTCAAGATGTCTTCACTTCGAAACGCTTGATTTGGATCGAGGCAGTTTTTGGATAACATACCTAATCCAAGTCTCTTTGAAACAACTTTCGATAATTTATCGTAAACTCAACCCCGGTACTTTTGGAAATAAGTTGTCAAAGGTAAGAGCGAAGATCACCTCCTAACCATTAGTGGATGGATTTCCTTATCATTGTCCTAGGAGAGCAAAACGAGATTTTTACGTATAGTACAAATTCATCAGAGATGACCATGCCATATAACTCAGGTGTTTCTTCCAGATTTTCAAAAATTATGTTTGGGTCTAAATTCGATGGTCGGTTATTTAACTATCGAGTAACAAACATTCAATCAGGGATTTAATTCTATAGGAAAAACCTCTTTTAACAATCTTTAATATATTGAATTCACTTTGTAAACACTCAAATAAAAATTCTTCTACAAATTTATATATATAGACACACACATACCAATCCCTATTTCTCAATATTTAGAAAAATAGCCATATACTTATCTCAACGTTATAAATATATTCACAAAACTGAAAAAGATTTCCTATCTATACAATTTAAAAATCATTTACAAATCCCTTACCAATCTAAAAAAATTTTATAAAACCATTTATAACCTTTAAAACCATTTATAAATATCATTTCTCAAGTCATTTATAAACCTTTTTATAAATCCATGCAAATATTTATAAAGCTTTTCTTATAAACCGATTTATAATTTTTCTTTATAATTATCTAAAATCATTTGCAAAGCTCTCTTCATACATTATAAATGATTCTTTTTTAAGTCTCCAAAACATTCTATAAACTTCTCTTATAAACCCAAATCTGTTTATAAAACCTTATTTATAAATCTCTAAAACATTTATAAATAAATAATAATCATTTGTTCTAAAACGCTATTATATAATAGTAAACATTATAAATAAATAGGTATTAACTTTGAACATCTTAAAAATAGTAATTGATATATTTCAAACATTTTAAATAAAAAATAACAAATTTATCTTCAACATTTTTACAAATAAAATTACAAAACTATATTGATAAATAATCATACTTAATTCCAAACCATATTAATAATTTAAATAGTTAACTTCCAATTATTTAAAATATTGTTAACCAACTTTGAGGTAATATTAGTACAAATAAACATGTTTTTTTAACATAAATATATTTCTTTGATAAGAAGATCCATACTTAACTTTCCACATAATAGTTTCCATATTTATAAAGTTGTATTTATAAATCTCTTTTATTTTATGAAACTTCCTTTCATAAAATCCTTTATTTATGAACCCCATTTATAACTCTATTCCTTTATAAATCTCACCTATTCAATAAATCACATTCAAAACATAATTTCAACCGTTTTTACCCTTGCTCCTATAGGTATAAAAAAAATTATACATTCCTTTCAATTTATAAAATATCGCTTCACAATCCCAAATTTACTCTCACCTTCCGTTCCAAAATAGAATCAACTATTTTCTAGAACATCATTCTATATCTTAAAATAAATCCACCATTTTGATTTATTTCTCCAATCTATTAAATGATAATAGTTTCCTTTTAATTTATAAAACAGTGTTTATAAATCTATCCTTTTATAAAAAATACGATTTTACTAATCTTAGCTTCATTTGAAAAATGTCATTTTGTACATTATCACCTTTATAAATATCCATATTTAAAAATAAATCTTAATATTTGTATATACTATATTCATATCGCTTTATATAAAATGGCTAATAATTATTTCTATCATCTTTTTAAATCTGTAATCCTTTATTATAAAACACGAACTTATTTTCAAGATTTTCAAAATATTTATTCACGGTTCAAAATCTCTATTTAAAATCATACCTTCTTATTTTAAAATAAATTTCTTCTTTAAAAATTCAAGAATAATTATTAAAACATTTATAATTTCCAAAATCACTTGAAATTCTTTTTAAATCAAATTAATAGTTTATAATATTCCAAAATACCAAAATAAGGCCCAATGCTACCGAAGCACTAAATAAAAAAAATCATATTCATGCCATCAAATATAACATCCAATATATCATATATCACAATATATATAAAAAATAAAATCAGTAGTGTGAGAAATCCTATTGGATCCCTCCAACCTGTTCCCCTGCATCATAGACAGTATATAATCAAATAATATAATCAACCACCTCGAGAAGGGATCGTATACAAAGGATCATCCGCTCTTATATGGGAACGCAATAGGGTCTCATCTGCTCCAGGGGCAGGAATATATCCAAATCAACTAATATAAAATGATAAATCTTTCAAATATCAAATCAATAATTTTTGTTAACTATATATCATACCAGTTAACCAAAATAGTGAGTTTAACTCATTGAATTTTTCTATCATCGTTGAGGCGTTCCGTTTTGAAACAGAAATCGAACGACATCCGAATTTAGCCCAAATTTCAACCGTCTCAAATCTGTCCAAACTAGTTCCATTGTGAAGCTAATGTTATCACGTGTGCAACACAAAAATCCACGTCTCGATTGGGCCTTTTATAGATAAGTTATTAATTTAATAAGTTAAGGATTTTAAATTTTAAATTAATTTAAACTAATCACATTAATTAATAAACTAATTACCAATAATTTACACAATGGCCCTACCCCATTCTTCCCTGATCAACTATGCCTGTATATGGTATGTCTCTCACCATGCACGTCACCACTTGCTCTACTTTCACCGACCAGGAGCCCCCATCTATGCTGATACCCTCAACCGACACAACCTCCTCCCCTCGATGACCGAGCTTGCCGAAGACCCATAAAACGCGGGTGTTTTTTCTCTTAATTGCGGCCTCTACGAGCCATGCCGCACCACCAAATTTCACCACCGGTAACCCTCAACGCCCTTAATGCTTTTCCTTCAGGGCCATTATTAATCGACGATTGTAGGCACCTAAATTCGAAGATGAACGAATTTCGTTCATCTTGCAACTGCACCGCCTAGGGGTCATCATAGCCCAATCTAACCATCCAATGAATCCCCACCTCCCGCTACCAAGTTCGTAATAGGGGACTTGGGTAATTTTCCCTTGATTTGCTCTAGCCGCCCATGGTCGTTAGATTTGGCCTTAATTTAAATTTAAAAAATTTTAAAATAGAGGACATATTCTCTGATCTAACTTGACATTTAAAGGGGGAAAGGTATGACTGAACGTGGAGAAGGCATGGGTTGTTATATATATATATATATATATATATATATATATATATATCTGTGTGTGTGTGTGTATGTATATATTTAATATATCGAGTGACAAAACGTCCGAAAATTTGAAAATCTATCAAGACGTGCCGCTTGGCGTTCTATATGTTATACATCTATTCTGAACACAATGGAACTAGTCTCAAGACCTAATTCAATCATATATAGAAGATATGTAACGACCCGCAGTTCCATATCCCTTGAGTCAACACTATTCTACATCAATCAACTCAAGTTGAACAGAAATACGAACCATTTGGGTTAAAGAAGAAGAGGTAGAAGAAGAGAAAACATAAAACAACATCAGAATCTAACAATCGCAGCGGAATAAAATATAATAGATATTCAATGATCTTTACACACACAAAAACTATATCTGTTTATACATACATCATCAGAGTGCATCATCAGAGTTCAGCCACATCAATAACATACAACTGGACAGTCATATAAACTTGTTCTCAAGACTGAATACACAGTGGAATAATAATAGCAAGTACGAAAGTACGTATCGCCATCCAACTCGTCTCCTGAGCTTCATAGCATCCTTTCCTGTATCCTATAATACTCGGTCTGACTCGAGCATTATAGTTAAATAACACCCGAGTCTGTCTGGAAAACCAGCGTGAGAAATCACACTCAAATTGATTATTAAAGTTTCAAAAATCCTTTGAAAACAAAAGCATCTCGTAAGACCACGCCACAAATAAACATGTCGGGTTTTTACCTTACGATAGCTAAAACACATTTTATTAAAATCCTTTGATATTATAATAGGGTTTATGTACAAATACTCATTGAAATAGCCGAAATTGTTACATTATTAAATTCCACCTACTAGCCACAAAGAGGGTAATACAAAAACTCGTAAAAGGCGCATACGGAGAATGGATTTCCAACTAATGACTAGGCATTAGGGTACCACCTGTCACAGTACGTGGCCTAGATCACTGTATCAAGGATCACTCCCGACACCCTGCAACACAAGACCGGGACTACCCCTTAATGGATAATCCCGAGTAAGGTCACCCCACGGTTGTGATCAGCAACTGCACCACTAAGCCGAAATAAAAGGGACATCTAGACAGGGATGACCTCGCCCTGAAATGGGTGCTACCCACCTAGCCTTGCTGCATAACCCCTGATTTTCAGTCATTCCCGGTTGATGAGGCTTGAGGCTAAGCGTTACCTTTTAGAACGTTTCACTTAGAATGCTCATCGTTCACCTGACGATGTTCTGAAAGCATTCATCCATACAAGTCCGTCCCGGGTTCGAACGGAACCGAAGGCACTATTCCTACTACATCCATTTTTAAAACATCCTCAAGATTAGTAACGACTAGCCCATGCACTTCACTGCTCCATCTTCGACTCTGAACTCATTTTTCCATGAAAATGTACAAACCGGATCGAAGTGGTTTTTGAGAAATTAATCCTGATCCCGGTCTCTTCGAAACGATCAGCGCATTGGCCAATATTGATAGTCGGTTATTTAACTATCTATTAACATTCACAACATCCATCAAACAGTAAATAATTTCTCCAAATTATTTATTAATCTCAAAATATCTTCGCAAGATATATTTCCATTTTTCAAACCCTTTTTGAAAACAGTTTTCAAACTATCTTCCTTTTACCGAATAAATTTCTCAAATATTTTCTATTTCCACTGAAATCACCAAGCAAAAAAACTCTAAATTTTTAAAATAATTTAAAAACACTTTATTGTAAAAAATGCTTTAACATTTAAATTTAGAAAAACTACTTTAATTTAGGAATATTTAAAATAAGGTTACTTAATAAAATATAAAACTAGATTTTCTCCTTTAAACAAATTACCAAATCATCTTTTAAATAATTATTACGATAATAAAATTTGAAAAATACTTACTTTAGAATTTAACATTCAAAAATAATAAATTTTCTAAAACATACTTTTTAAAACAACTTAAAACCTTTAACTCATAACTTTAAATTTGTTTGAAAATGTACTTGGCTACTCAGGGAAATAAGCTTTCCTTCCACGTCCTTTACAAATAAATCACTGTTTATTTTTAAACAAATTTTCCCATTCCTTTAATAAATTCTCATCGTGGATTTATTCTTCCAAATATCCACTGATATATTACTTTATTTTTATAAACCCAGTTTATAAATTTCATAAAACATTCTCCTTTAAATTTCCAATTTCAAACACTTGAATCAATTTTCAAATTGATTTGTAATTTTCTCCATTTTGAAATAAATTCCTTCTTTATCTATTTCAATAAATTTAAAAGTTGAATTTTAAAATAAATTCTTTATTCCTTTAAATAATGTCACTTAAGGTTTAAAATTCATTATTTCTCTGTTTATTCAAAATCCCCTTTCCATACTCGAAATTTATTTATTAGAATTTTAAATCAATTTTATTCTTTTCTAATTTATCCTTCAATTTATTCAAATTCCATACAATTATTTTACTTACAAATTCACTCTTTTATTTTCTTTTCAAAAATCCAATTCTATATATTTTGATAACTCAGTATACCGAAATGTTCAAGCGAACTATAGCATTCAATATTCCAATATAATTCATCACAGAATATCAAATAATCATAACAGAGAATATTAAATAATCTAAATAAATGTTGAGGAATCCAGTTAGATCCCTCCAACCTATTTCCTTGCATCCATAGATGTTAGCACAATACCAATTCCACTTCGAGGTGGAATATCGTGGTATATGGGATTTGTATAATATCATCCGCTATCATGCGCATAGGGTCTCATCCGCTATATAATGTGGGAAATCAATCACTCCAATATATACTATATATTACTATGAAATATAGCACATCAAATCAATTCAATCATTCAACCAATTATTTAAATTTAACTATTTAAATTTAAAAAACCCAGATGAGTGAGATTAACTCACCTTTGATTTGCTTGCAATCCAAATCCAATTCCGACTTGATTTCAACGGTTTTGACCTTATATAGACAATTCACGATTTATTACTATTTGAATTAACCAAACAATAAATTTTCCATTCAATAATTTAATTTAATTTAATTTTTCTTTCCTTTAATAAATTACTTAATAACTGGAATAATTATATAAGCAAATTAATTGCCAAATCTATTATTTCAAAATAAGCTCGTACCTTTTAAATGTATATGTATATTTATTCTTCCTTTGAAACCACATATATATACTAAAAAAATAAAAAAATCTAATCTTTACATAACTTTCAGCATTTAAAATTCTTATATATATAAAATTTCAAAAATCTATCTGTAAAAATTTCTCTGTTTAACCTACAATTTAAAATAGGCAGGCATATCAACATTTATTATTATAAACCTGTTATGCATCAAAATCAGTAAGTAAACTGAGAATACTTACAATACATACAACACTCGAGCTCAAAGATCTTCGAACCACACATCGCAGCCCAAAACCCAATGACTTTGTCGAATCGCGACTCCAGTAGCCGCCGTCAGTCATCGCAACAGATCGCGGCTCACCTACGAAGCCATCATAGCCCAAAAATCTTGACCTGCCACGCATGCCATAGCCGAGTTCGTCGACGGCTCTACTGTAGCGGGCGCATCGATCGCCATACCTTACGCACATGACCCAGATCTCGACGCCTCACTTGGATCGAGGAAGCCACCCAATCCCCAAATCTACTAGCCTCCCTTCTGAATCGTGATTTTGAATCGCGTTCCTATTGATGCGATGCCCCCAATTAAAGATGAATTGGATTTCGAAAAAAAATCGAGAGAATGGAGGGAGGAAAAGAAATTGATCGAACAAGAAGACTCGGCCATTTAACTTTGAACTGTAGTTTTCTAAGATCTATTGAGCTCGGTTGTATTTTTAAGGAGGATGGAGACGCGACCATGAAAAGACGTTAGCGTGCAAAATTGCTTCTTTGTATCGGCTTGCTCAGAAAGAAGATGGCTGAAATGAAAGAATGGTGGCTAATAAATAGAAATCTCACTCCTGACTAAAATATCTAAATATATATTAATTAAACTCAAATCGTCTCGTTTTACACAGCCTAAAATTTTGAACCCTATTGAGGCGTGCCACTAGGCATTTCTAATGTTATACCTCTATTTCGAATGCAATGGAAAAGATTTCGAGTCCTAATTCGATCGTATGGAGAAGATAGCTTTTTGAATCCAGTTGTTAAATTGAATTCGATATAGATTTCAACGCATTTATATGTCGTATGCTCACACAACAACTCCAAACACTACAAAATTTGAAATCCGATAATAATACAATATTACGGGTCCAACGGAACTGGTTTCGTCGAATTCCGAGACTGTGCCTCGGAAGGCTATTTTTAAATATCAATTTAAACGATAAAATTTCAAAACTTAACAAAGCACTTCCAAATTCAATTTTAACACTTCTATTATCTTCAGTATTATCAGTATAAATTTTACAAGCCTTCAAATTATTTTTAACAGGATTAAAACTCCATATTCAACATTTTACCCTACTTCAAATTATTTATTTTAATAATTAAATTACCCAATAAATGGTGATATTTGAATTCAAGTTAAAAAATTAAACTTTTAAATATTTAAAATCAATTAAATATTCTAATTTCAATTGCCTAAAAATTCTGGGTCGTCACAAGATAGCTTTTCAAACCCAATTATTTATTTGGATTCCTTTAACTAATTTCTAAGCGTTTCGACCTTGCATGACCAAACGACACCTCCGATTGCCATGAAATTTGTCGACGTTCTATAATACACTATTATAGATCCAATGAATCTGGTTTCGTCCAATTTCGAGAAAGTACCCCAAAAAGCTATTTTTATATGTTAACTAAAACGAATTATTATAACACCAAATAAATCACCTTTAATTATAAATTAAAAGTTCATTATTTACATTCTTATTTAAATAGAATTCAGATCAACTTTCAAAATCATTCATTCATTTTAAATTCAATATTCAATTATTTTAAATGTTCCCAAATATTAAATTCAACAATTTAATTATCAAATAAATTGCTATATTTGAAACCCAGGTTATTTAACTTATTAAATTAACTTTTAAATATTTAAAATCGATTAAATATTCAAAATTCAAATGACTAAATTTCTGGGTCATTGCAATTCCCATTGGAAACAATAGAAGTGTCCTTTCAATCAACCCTTGGACAAAGAATACAAAACATTGAACAAAACTTAGTTAGAAAATATTATTTTAGGCATCTAGGAAACCTCACAAATTTTAAGATTAGGTAGTATAAAATTTAGGATTACAAGAAATGTTTTTCACTTTAAGATAGGAAATTAATAACTTCTCCTAGGTTTGGAAAAATAATACTTCCGAGTCATGATTGGTTGAAGCTGAGAAAGAAATAGCATGGAATGACCTAGCACCACTTAATGAAACTAAAATGTGAAACGAAAGATCACGTACCACCGGGGAGATACAAACCATGATTTCACAATGCCTTTAATGTGTCACACTTGAAGAAGTACATAAATGATATGGCCGTTAATCATTTAGGGATGTACAAGCATTGACGATCCAGTTGAAAATCCTTAGGAAACTAAAGAAAAAATTAGGGCTCCTCATCTAGCTCTTCTCTAGAAATTTTCTCCCTGGATTAGTATTATATAGGTTTTGGTTGCATCGTGATTGCTAGATTTGATGGTTGGGGATTGTTGCCAGACTTTTTTTGTTATTTTTGCACTCATAAAAAATTTCATGCTATTTAGGTGGACTACATACATGCTTATATGTCACGATCTTGCATTCATGCTAGGTTTTAAATCACATATAGGTATATTGCATACATAATCATAATACATTTTTGGTTGAGTAGATAGTTGTGTGGATAGCTTGGTTATGCAACATGGTTATAGAGTGTGCGTATTATACTATTTGTCCCTTAGGAATCTTGGGAACAAAATTTTTTAAGGAGGAGAATATAACACCCCATAAAATGTACAAGAAATTAATTAAGATACAATAAAACAAAAATTGAGCAAACATTAGAATTTGGCAATAAAATGTAGATCATTGCATTTGTGGAGATTTTCTAAGCAATTTTCATATATAAAGCTTTGCGATCAGTTCAAGCAAAGAAGTTATAAATGTTTGAAATTTTAGATCGAAAACAATTCAAAGAATTAAGAAAATAAATATTAATAGACTTAACGGTATAGTAAATGTTGATAATAAGCTTAACATTTAAGTAAGTGTTAAAATAACACTTGGGGGACTACCGGTCGACCCATTCAATAGGGTCGTCGGTTGGTTATTGATGTGACGGCTTGGGTTACTTCTGGCCTGAACAGCCCAGATCGTAAATTATTAAAGTATCTCAATCAGATGGCTCTGGCGTCTCCAAGTAACTATAAATAAGAGGATAGCTCCCACGTTCTTTTCATATAGATCTAAAGATGGGTACGACACTGCCCGATTATCTTCTTCCACACCAGTTTCTTAAAATCCAATTTTAAATTTAAATATATTCATTCACGGATCAGGGGAAGGATTGAAGGAAACAAAATAAAGAAAAAAGTACTGAATTATATGTGTGTGTGTATTCTAAACTTCCCTAATCTAATATGCATAAACAAATTTGTTATATGTTATACAATAAAAATAAAGGTAAATTGGAGGAAGAAATAGGTATTGCATGTAAGCTTCAGTGGGAATTATATGTTCGTAGAAATGTTACTTTTACCTTAATACTATCTTGTGTAGTTTGATTTTTGGATTTGTAATATGTCTTGGGAGATTTTGTATGCGAAGTGCATCAACTTTAAACCCCAAAATCTCTCCATAATACATCAATTTTGATTGTTTAGAATCCTATTTTTTATTTTAATGTAATAGGATTGTGTATTCTATTTGATTTAACTTTTCAACTTGTGATTGTAATGGCAAAGAATTCCAAAACAAAGAAACAAAAAGGGGTGTGCAAAGTAGGGAAAAGAGATTTTTCCTCTTATCCACCGCCTATTTCAACAATTAAAATAAGTATGAGTTCTTTGTTGTTTCAATGCCACACGTTCAAAATGTCGAATGGAACATAAAATATTTGTGTTGTAAATTTGCTTCTATGGAAAAAAAGGCATGGTTCTACTAAATTAACATAAAATAAATTGTACGTTTTGGATTTCATTTTGAATATATAAACAAGTCTGCCTTTTATAGTTAAATAATTGATGATATTAGCTTTTATGTAATTGATGTATTAAATTGAGGTTCGTATAAAAATTGTAGATGTTAACATTAAAATAATACCGAAGACAAATTACTTGAATACGATAAAACTAATTAAGAATAATTTAATATTATACATAAATAGAATAATAACATATTCCTTTAAACTTAGAAATTGACAATAATAGTAAATCAGCAACATATATAATAATTAAGACATTAAATAAAGAAACCGACAAATAAATGGCAATTAATGTCAATCTAATGAAATGAATTAAGGAAAATTATGGAAGTTAATACATCAATAAAGGCAAAATAAGGATTTTCCCTTGTAAGGCCGTTAATGTGTATATATTGGTGAGGAGCGTGTATATATATTATATATAAATGTATATGTTGATGTATTTTACATTAAATGTTGAAGAGTGAAAATATGACTAAGTTATAGGGATGCGAGGTCAGTTGAAAGCATAAGCACGCAAAATTCTACCCAAGCACCAGCAGTATGAATTTTTTAACTGATGTGGGACATCGTCTATAATGGGTACACACATTGGACGCGGGGTCAGTCCTAATTTTATATGGTAAGTCTGCATATCTGATCTGACTACCAGCACCTACAGATAGTTGGACTAACGGAGGACTTGACGATTGGCTTACGGGGCCTAAGGATGGCGTAATCCCAAGACGGATCGGCTTTGAGGTTAAAGTATTAAATGGTTGTATTAGGGTCTTCCTCTCCATATTTAAGAAGTACTAAATAGTCATGATTACCGTTTAGGTATGTTAGTGAAAATCTGTTAGGGGATGTCCGCTTAGAGGCTGAGGTATTAAATGGCTATTGGAGAGTCTACCTTTTCCCTATCTTAGAAGTATTAAATGGCCTAAAAGAGCAGCTAGGGAGTACCAGAAGGGGTTCGCCTTGGGTCTAGGTATTAAATGGGAGAGAGTCTGCATATTCCTTTTTTAAAAGGCCTTAAGTGACCTAAGTACTTTATCTCACATTGTTAAGATGCGATTGGATGGGAGATGGGTTGTTGAATAAAATATACTCTATAGTTATGTTGCATCCATATTTATAGTAATGGAGTTAGGCATGTAGGGCCATTATTCTACAGTTAGAGATATAAGTAGGAAAGTATAATAAATACGTAAGATATGATACTTGTTCAATTACTTATTGCACATATGTTATTATTGTAAAACTTTAGGTTATCATTCATCGAACATTGTTACTCTGACTTAGTCCTAATTGCAACTTTTAGGTTAGATACAATGAAGAGTGTAGAGAAGAAGGTGTACCCTTGACGCGCGGTTATCTATTATAGTTATCTATTATAGTTATGTATTTATATTGTTATGATATAACCAGACTATATATCAGACATGTTTTATGCACTATTGTGACATTGTACTCCTACGATTTGGTTTCATGAGATGGGTACTTTATTTTATTATTATATTTTATTCCTTCTGTTGTAAGACTCCAAAAACATAGATAGATAGCTCTACATATTGTTTTGTTAAATCAATTATACTAATCAATAGCCAGCTCTGGAATAGACCTAAGGTTCGATAGGTATTTATTAGGTCGAAAATTAGGCCCATTTCGGAGAGATTTTTTTACATTGCTAAGGGTAGGTTCGAAGCCTGATGAAGCTTAATGAATAGCTGAATGCGAAACCTAATAAATGAATGGTTAAGTGTAATATCGAAAGTTAAAGATGATCGAAGATCTAAAGTAAGAACTGACTATATGATGCAGGTTCGGGAATGCTAATGATGTAAGTGTAGATGCTCACCTGAATGCACCTACTTTGAATGGGGTATAGTTTGACGTTCGACTTCTAAAGGGACGTGAGATGTCCAGACGGGATGTACACTTTCACGAGAGTGGATGTAACTCTCCTATAGGGTTCAAGCTTAAGGATAAGATTCCCAAAACTGCTTGAGATGTACCTTACAGTATAAAAATTAATAAAGAGACTACTTGAGAATGTACCTTGTAAATAAAACTAATGAATGAATTTTCGAGATTTCTTGGGGATGTACCATGTAGTGTAAAGTAAATGAATGAATTTTTAAAACCATTTGGGGATGAACCTTATGGTGTAAAAGATGTAAAAAAACAAAGCTAAAGGTAGTTCCGTAAGTAGATTCATTGAAACTTATATATGAAAACAGGTTGAGTATTGTATTTTTGACACATTGTACCAAAGATAGTTTCGTATGCAATTTTACCAAAACATGTTTATCTATGTTTAAGATATCATATATTTTATTGAAACGTATAATCTATGATAGTTTTATATGTGTTGTGTAGCCGAGGTTAGTATGGTGCTTTAGTAGTGAAGTCCCACTATGGGAGGAGTTTCGATAGGAGATGATACTATTCATACCAGACTTATGTTTGACCTATTTTTTATTATTTTCCTCTTTTAAAGTCACGGGTACTCATTTGAGCAGGCTAAAGGGATATAGATTACAGATAATTGCCAAGTTTAGGATGTTTCCTTAGACTATGCTGAAGATGAAGATGGAAAGCAGGCCTTATTATTATTATCCATACAAGTAACTATTAATTCCACTGCATAAGAATTATTATGTCGGATCTTCATATGTTTATATGTCGGATCATTTATGCTACTGCATAAGAATTATTATTTTACCACCACAGGAAAAAGATCAGATAGGTATTATGTAAAAGAAAATGTTCTGGTTCTTTGTTTACTTAGACTGTCGGAAAAAAAAATTCGTTTTATCGTTGAAAGACAACTAAAATGCGACTATAGCACATTGGAGGTCTTATCTTTGGGCTTCAGAATGGAGGATGTTATAATGCCAGCCTATGATATCTGTTAATGAATAGACATTGATCCAACTTCAAGGGTCAAAAAATAAACATGTGCTCTCTCTATCCGCAATAATCCTATTAATTAATCCTTTGATTATTTGTTTATTTTTAAGAAGTAGTTTGCATGTATAAGAGGCATTATTGTATCCTTATTCATTCCAGAATTATTTTTGCTACAACATACATTCTTTGTTCATTTGACCCATATCTATTCCCCATTAAAAGTCTCCATAAATTTTTAATGCCATTGCATTCATGATATCCTCTAACCTTCTTATACAGTCTCCTCCCTAACTTATTGGATTATATATCTCGGTCTAGTTTATGTTTATTTTCCATAAAAAAATTGAGCATGTATAGTTGATTTATTTATGATTAATATGAGCATTTGGAAGAATTGCATCCAAAACATTATTACTGGATAGATAACTAATTCAGTCAACTCTATTCTTCTTAAAAAAAACCACGCCCCTTAATAAACCCGAAATGACACATTGAAAGGAATGGTGAGTTATAGGTATAAGCGAAACTAACAAAGACTAAGATTCACAAGACAAAATGGTTAAAAACAATGGAAACTAAAATAATAAATTATTCAAAACAAAGACTTCATAATTGCTTCATAAACCAAATAAGTCAAATACCAAATACAACATACCTGTCACAATACCAAATAAGAACTCGTAGTCTCAACAAAAATCAGAGTATAAATATCTCTCTCAAGTGCCAGCACAAAGAAACGAAAAACAGAAATAAAAGTAGGGAAATACGTAGCAGAATCTTCTCCAAGCAACTACAATCTACCGCTCTCTCCCTTGATTGCCTATGGGGGAAAAGGGGAAAATAAAGGAGTGGGTCAGACTAAAAGTCTGGTAAATGATAGTAACTACTAGAATATTTAAGTAAAAGTAATAGACTCTTTAATAGTTCTAGTGAAACAAAGGAAATAGGAAAGAGATCAACTGGAAAATACGATTAAACTATTACAATTGATAAGATAGGTCAACTTTGATTGTTTGCACTTGTCTTTGATAGCGGCTTGATTAGGCTGAATTCCTAATCCTATAATTAGGCCGAATCCTAATTCTACCATTTGATTGGCCTGCTACTCCATAGACCTTACTGCGGACTAGACGCTATATAACTCCTTACACAGCAGCCAATGGTAACTATGAAAGATACACAAAGCACCCACTATGGACTAGACGATACATAGCTCCCTACACAGAAGGCAATGGTGTCTACGAAAGACACACATACTAAGCGCTTGAAACTCATAATGATTGTTGAGCACTGAAATGGGAGTCGCACGCGTAACTGCCACCATGCTCATACTACATGTTGCTCCACCTATTGGGTCGCATTATTAACTCGAATCAGCATAAGCGTGCCCCTCGACTCACTTCAAGATTTGTGAAACACCATGTCCATAGAAAATATAAGAGAATGCTTCCGGTATTGGCCCGTCTTCCAGATAATATCTAATAGCACCCTTGTCCAAATCCCCCGTGATTTGAACATCTATATATTGACCAATTACTACCACTACCAGCATAAACATGCCCCTCGTCTTGCTTCAGGTTTAGGTGAAACACCATACCCATAGAAAATTGTTGAATATGTGATTATATGATTTTTGTTTGATGATAATAAACATATATACATTCATTTAAATTTATCTATTAATGTACTATTTTATTTTTTCATAGATTAAATAAATATTTGTTGAATAAAATAAATAACACAGAATTTGAATTCAAACAGAAATTTTATTCAAACAAATACTTATTACAATTTTTTGAATAGTACAAATTTCAAGCTCTCAATATATATATATATATATATATATATATATATATATATATATATATACAATTTCAATTACAGTACAATTTTGACTACATCACGATTCACATTTACATTTGACCTCACTACATATCACTCATTCACTCAACTCATATTTTATCTTCAACTTCATTCCAAATTGAATCCAGCATCTGAGCAATCTGCAAAAATAAATATCGACGCAGTAAAATTGAAAAGGAAATATTTTTGCAGTATAAAATAAAATGTGGATTTTGAAAATAATATTTGCCTCAGTTATTTGGGTTGTTCGTCATCATTTAAATTCGAATTCATCATATACGAACAGCTTGTGACATGCATAGTGTATCGCTGTACATGCCACAAGACCGTGCACACCGATATATACACTTGATAAAATTACAGGGTTCAACTCAAGTGAAATCACAAACGAGCACAAGGTCATACCCGAGCTTTAAAGCTGGATTCAACACAGGTGTGATTCCAAAAATCAAGATGAAGTTCAAGTGAAAACAAAAATGAAAAGGTGACAGGAAAAGGAATAAAATGTAGCTGGTCAGATATGGAACCAGAGTTACAGTTTCAAGTTCATCAACCAAGTTCAATATCCAACAAAAGTATAGCCTCAATAATGAAGAGCAAATGAAGATTCAAATATCAATGCCACTGACTCAATAGCCAAAGTACCATATATACAAATGTGCTCAAGACAACTAAGCTAAATATGCTAACCAGAAATACACATGAAGCTTATAGTGCAACAGGTCAGGGAAGCAAGCATGTGCACCAAAAACCAAACAAGAGCTAAACTACAAATGCACTTGCAACAGAAACTGTAGCTTAAAGTAAAACCAAAGTGTCAACAACCACCAGATGAAGCATTTAAATATAGAACCATATGCGCACAAGCTAGGCTACTACATAGTGCATCAGACATCATCATTAATGGATTAATGCACAACTGCACTTAGACTACAAGTGCGTCGAACCACAATACAGTGAACTACAGAAATCCTGGAACACAACTGACTTGATACAAACCAAATAGAAATGAAGATTGTGTGCCAAAAGGTCAGAAACAATGCAAGTGCAGACTCAAGTGGTACAAGACCGAACCAGACACAATACAACAGAAGGTGCAACTTAATACAACAAGTTACAGCATAACACAAATGCTCAAAGCAACTCGAAGTCAGTGATACCAGATCATAATGTGCACAGAACTGTAATCAGATGAACCAAAACTATGACACAAGACCACAAATCCAAACCAAGTTCAACAGTCAAAGCATCATCAACAAAGTGATACAACAGTTCAGTGAACAAGTGAAGCATATTTGTTTATATGTGTAAATATATGTATAACAAGTTCAAGATGCAGGTTAAAGACATAATGGCCGAAGTAAGAATATAAAGGAAATGCAAAGTCAACTCAAAGCCATATGCAATGACCAGAGGCAATAAACAGAGAAGCTGAAGTTTCGAACCAAAAATAAGGCCGTAGGTAGTTTCAAACCAAATCAGTGATGAAGACACAAGGAAGAACCAGATTATGAAAAATTCCAAAATGGCCGAGCATTGAAAATGCTACAGTTTTATCAAAGCCGAAGTTCAAACCAAAATCAACACCATGGTAGCCAAGAAATCAAAATCAACACTGTGTCAATCAAGAAATCATAAAAATACGAAATTGATAAAGTCAGAATCAATCTCAAGCATCCAAACGAAGATCCAATGGCCGAGCATAGTATTGACGAAATCAAACAACTATCAGACGAACGAGAAAATAGGGATTCGAACCCTATATAAACATTATCATCATCGGCTTTCAAATCCATCGAGTTCAAGAAAGCAAAAACAGTAAAGCAAAAAATAACAAATTACATACCGACGCAACTTCGAATTCGATCAAAATTGAACGAGCCGAGTGCAAAGAGAAGAAAGCATCGATTTGAAGTAGCCGAAAACGATCGATGGAGAGAAGAGAGGAATCGAAGCTTCAGAATTCAAGCGGCGCACTTCAATTTTCCAAATCCTAATTTTAGAAGCAAAGAGGATCGATAGCCATTGTTAAACAAAAGAACGGGCCGACGTAGAGATAAAAGAAAAAGGGGTTTAAGTTTATCACTTGTGGGCCGGCCTTTTCATTAGTATTGGTTTATAATTATATAAGGCTCAATTTTAATTAGGGTTTTATTTCTTTTGTTTTAAATTGTGTTTAAATTGTATTTTCCATTTTAAACCGTTGTAAATTCTAGTTGTGTGACTAGGGGACAACTACGCGGCGTAGTTTGAGAATTCGCAACTCGGTGGCTGAGTTATGGCTGAGTTTTGAGTGTAGAGTTAAGGCTAGTCGATAGTGGGTATCGCGAGTTTACGTGTATAAGCGTCTGACTGCTTAATTTCTAGTAGAAACCTTGGGGGCAGCACGTAGGCATGGTTTTGGCAAAGCTGGGTAAATTCTGTGTCGTTCTATTTCTGCATTTATTATTCTGCTATTATCTGTGCTGCTATTATTTTGATATATCTGTGTTGAAATAATTTTATAAGCTTCCGCAATATTTTTATAACTAATAGCATCACCCTATTCACCCCTCCCCCCTCTAGGGTTAAAACGATCCTACAAGTGGTATTAGAGCAAGGTACAAAAGTCATTTTTGTTTTAAAAAAAATTGATTTTTCAAAAACCAAATTTTTGTTTTAAAAATTTGAATTTTTAAAATGGCTTCTTTTAATAATGCTTTTACGGAGGGTCAGTCCATAGTTAGACCACCAATGTTCAATGGTGAATATGCTTATTGGAAAAATAGGATGGAATTTTTTTTGAAAACCATTGATGCATGGGATATTGTTGAGACAGGGTATAGAGCACCAACTATAATTATAAATAATCAGGAAATAAATAAACCGAAGGATCAATGGACAGATCTAGAAAATAAGTTACAGAATTCTAATGCCAAACTTATGAATACGATTATTTGTTCATTGGATCAATTTTAATTTAATCGTGTCTCACATTGTCTAACTGCACTGGAAATATGGCACACTGAAACGACCCCGACTTGTCCTTCGAAAATCGGCACCGAATACGACACTCGTATTCAAATGCCGCAGATGCAAACGTTGAATTTGGTTTGCCAGAGCTTATAACACATTAAGTACAACACAGCGGAAGAAAAGAATGAATATCATATACAACTCCAATGATACAACATCCAAATATACAACAATGATCAATATCAGAGATACAATAAATTTGCTACAGCGGAAACACCAATATCAGTAATCTCCATAGATAGCTCGAACCACCATCAAGTTGTACCAAGCTAAGCAAGGTCGGTCATCCTAACCAAAGACATCAATGTCCAAAGTCTCTAAATAATTCCAAAGAGAAAGCTAAAAGCTACCAAATCGATATCTACTATCTGACTATCTGAAAAACCAAACTCTAGACTGCCCGCGTGGAAAATTATGGGCACCCGGAGTTTAGGAAGGGAACAATAAACTCTGGGTCAGTCGTGGGACAGGTATGAGCAAACAAAAACATTTTATCTTTAAAACAAACAAAAAAAGATTTTGAAATTGGAATCCGTAATGCTTTTTTGGATAATGAAACTACCATAAGGCCTCCCGACACACACACCATGCAATCGCACACTTGAAGGAGATTTCTCCTTATGATAGTCAAATATGCTTACTACGCAAAATCATTTTTAATATAATTATTAGTGCATAGTGGAAAACATTTCGAAAATATAATATTAATCTTAGTCGGCATAGGTACCATTATACTATGGCTACTATAGCTACCACCTGAGGTGGCAGGTAATACAACTACAATCGTAAAGGGCTCGTATTGTTTGATTGGATTTCCAACAAATGGTCAGGCTAAGGAACTTCATATTGCCATATGGAAACGCCTCTGGAGGGACGCCCCAAGAACCTACCCAGCTCTTTGCCAACACAAGGCCGGTTACCCCCTTCCCGAGAAGTAAAACCTAAGATATGCCACCCCCGGTCGTTTGCGACCTTTATCCGAGAGCTCTCAACATCAACAAAATCACACAGTAATAAATATACAGTGTCCACATGAGTAAGTATCTAGGCATACCCTAGGGGCGCTACTCCTGAAACCTTGTCGCGTCTTTCGTATTTCGACCATTACCGGTTTGTGAGGCTCGATGAGGTCTCGTCCACAAAGCTACGCTTTTCACTAAGCCATGTTTTGATCAACAAATGATCAGTAGCACTTCGTATGCCACATTACCAAATTGGGAATGTATCACTAGTAACCATCAATTACATAACCTCTAAGCTCGTACGTCTTAGAGAAGGGTGTTAAGCTAAGAGAATAAATCTCCGCCACCAAACAGAAATGTATTTGATAGAAACCAGCTTTACATCTCAAAGTGTAAGGTCAGACATACATCCATAAAAGTCTATTCCGAGTTCGAACAGAATCGAAGGCACTTCACAAAGAAGCCCTTGCACATCCGGATAATCCCTAATCACGTCCGGACTCCCCATCACAAAGGGTGCTCAAATCTCTATACCGGGGATCAGCCGATGCAGAGACATTCGACAAGAAATCCTTTCGTTTTCAAAAATATCCGGTCTTCACCACCGGTCTTCAAATGCTATCCATATACGTCGTATCATTATTCGGAATGGGTTATACGACACAAAGGTCCTCTTCCGGTTAAACCATGTAATGAGCGCAATATTTAAAAACTTATGGATATGGGATCTCAGTTAAGTCACAACTTATTACCCAAAAAATTTCTTTCAAATGGTTAAACAAATTACCATTTACAAATATTTTTGAACAAAAGATTCACTTCACAAAGTTCACAAAGTTTACCAATCTTTCACAAAGATTCATTAATATCTTTTCAATTCAAATCTTTTGTACAAAAGATATGCTTTCAGATCCCTATTCAATTTGAAAACAAACTTCACCAATCTTTAACAAAGATTCATTCATAGCCTTTCAAAATGATTTCCCTTTCAAATTGGATTAACTCATCCAATCTTTAAATCAAAGATTCAATTCATAGCTTTCAAAATCATTTCCACAAAAAAATTCCATTCCAAATCTTTTATATAAAAGATACACTATTTAAAATGTTCTTCAAATTCAAATCAAGGTTTGACCGTCTTTCACAAAGATTAGTTAATAGTTTTCAAAACTATTTTGATTTGAAATCTTTTAACACAAATTGGAAACCCTTTCCTTATATGAAAGCTATTATTAATTGAAAACAAATATTTTTCGTTTCGGAAAAATTCGATTACATTTGCATGAGTTAAAGCCCTTCAAGTATAAGGCTTGGTTTAAATTCAAATTCCCAAAACAATACTTTTAAAATGGTTTAAAACCCATATAAACACCTTTATAACTTGTATAACCATTTTAAACCATAGTTTCCAAGCACAGATTCCAATTTCAAATCTTGAATTCAAATTTAAATCAAATTATTTAAATTTCAAAACTTTATCAGGTTATTCAAAATAACTTTTATCCAAAAAAAACCCTTTTCAAAAGCTTTTCATATTTAACCCAATTCAACTTTTAAAACTATTTCAAAAATCTGTGACTTAACCGATTTCCTCGTGAAATCCATATTTGTGTGTGTATAGTGTAGTCAAGGGTTTTACACGCAATAGTGCAACAACATCATCAATCAGCACAGATTCAAATACAGCAATATGTTTGATAAGCGGTATAAACTATAACGCTCATCTTTCATTCACAGATCACAGATAATATATCATAGATAATAAATTACATTACAGATAATTAATTACATCACATTTCACAAAACAAAATAATTCATATCACACATTATCACAAATCAGGGACATCAATCAATTCAAAGCACTCCATAGAATCCTAACATCCATGAGTAAGATCAATTTATTATCAGATTTATTTAAATCAGATTAATTACTTATGAATAAATTTCTAATCCTAGTTAATTAATCATTAATTAATTACAAACCATTTTGATTAATTACTCTTTAATCATTAATTAACCTTTAATTAATAAATAATCCTTTGATTAAATATTCTTAATTAATTACAATAATTAATAAATTAATTCTTAATTAATTATCCTTAATTAAAATAAATGATCATCCCTAATCACTTTCATAAATTAATTAACTTTTATTAATGATTTATTAATTCTTAATTAATTTTTTTCTTAAATTTTTAATTAATTATAAATCATTAATTATTTAATTATCATTAACAATATAAGTTAACTTAACTTTAAATTAACAATTTAAAACATTTGATTAACTTCTTGATTTAATTAATTTGTATTCGATTAACTAATTAATTATCTTTAATTAATCACTAGTTAATGATTTACCTTAAATTCATTAACTATCCACTAATTACTTCATTAAGTAGTTACCCTTAATTTTCAATAAGTAATTAACTTTATTTATTTAAACTAATCAACTACTCTTACTTAATCTCAACTCCTACTAATTTAAGAATGAATCCTCTATTTAAATTAAATATTTATTTCCATACTTCATTAGAAACCATTTAGAAGTCAATTATATATTCGAAAATATAATTTACTTTAAACAAAACAATTTTAAACATTAAAACTTTAAATTTAAATCTTTGGAAACTTATTTGAAACTTGTTTTAATAAATTACTTTGGAAATTTGGTTTATATCCTTTTCAAAAACTTATTCTTTTTAACGTGATCAAATTTTTATTTAAAACATGTTTTTAAAAGTTGTTATTAAAATAAAACTTGTTTACTTTCTTCATTAATACTTTGGTCAATATTTTCTTTAATATCTGGTGACGAAAATTCTACCCGAGCCATTTCTCAATTTTCTCGAGTACCACTTCGAGCCCACTACCCAACTTTCCCGAGCCACCCTTTTTTTTAAAAAAACATTTTTATCTTAACATTCTTTTCTTTAAAACTGTTGTATACCCGCGTACACTCGGTAGCAAAACCTGAGACATTTCCCTCCTTCCCCCAGATCGACTTCGATTTCCACCTTCCTTTTTCTTCTTCTTCTCCCAGACTTCCAAAATGCACGTGCACATGTACACTTGATCGAAGCGCCTTCGACCAACGTCGCGATCATCCACATATCAGGTTGACCTCCTCCATCAACCCCGACCACCCAAACCTGGGTTCGAGCTCAAAATCAAAATCGAGCATGGTTGAGCCAACTGGAACCAAAAACGATTGCCTGGAAACGCCTCGCTATGACGCCATCCCTCGCCAGAACCCTCGCCACTTCATCAGGACCTCCGCCTGAATCCCGAGCACCTGTTCCCCTGGGTGCGATCGCCCAACAACCCTTAACGATGACGCAGTTTATCAAATTCCGACCCTATCTAAAACCTAGGTCTAAGCCCTAAAATTGAGTCACGTCGTCGCCACCGCCACCTATAAACCCTTCCACCATTTTTCCAGTGATCTACGACACACCAACCAGCTACAGGCCCAAACTCAGCAACCATTATCACGCCGATCATCGAAATTTGCCCAACACAAGTTTTTTGTTCAACTCACGAATGCTTGAGATTTTCCAACTTAAAAATCATGAATTTATCATCAAACATCATGAATTTTAAATATGAACCCATTGATGTGATTAAAACTTGAAATCCAGATGCATCGCTTTTAACAAATTTTAAATTATTACTGGAATTTTTTTAATTCTCAAATGATTAATCAATATAAATTTTTCGAAATCATTTTAAAAATAAGATTATACACTTACAATAATTTTCTATTTATACACCTAAGCCTATTCATGATTATAGAATGAGATTATGATTTTAGTTTCTGTTTCTTGTCTGTAAACATAAAAACAGGTATATATGCCTGTACATACACATTTCAATCCCCCCCCCACACACATATATATACACATGCAGGCATTTATCTCAATAACAATAAGCAACCATATCAAAACAAATCATAGATCCAAACTTAAATGGTTAGTTTGCTCACCTGTAGGTATTGAAACAAAGAACTCTACTTTTTGAACTGAAAACTGTAACTTGGATTTGATCCTGCCTTAGATCTGTAACTTGCTTGATAATGTTCAATTCTTATTCCCAGGTTTGGAATTTGAAAACAGGCTTTTGATTTGAATTGCTTTATCTTCTCTCTAATTTTGATTTTAAACTTCATTTGATCTGCTCTGTCCAGATTTTGAAAATCTAGAATTGCTTGATTCTATTTCTTTGATTTTCAGGTTGATGTCTTGAGACTTTGATGTTGAAATGATTTAGCACATTTTTTTTAGTTTGTTTCAGGTTGTAGCTTCCAGATTTTTTTCTTTATTTTCAGGTTTCAGGTTTGGATTAGATAAATTTGGAGATGGAAGAAAATTTAATACATTAGCCTGGTTTGTGTTTATTTGTAAATTAATATCTTTTAAAAAAACAATATGCCACTTGTTTATTCATTTTACACTTGCTATTCTATTGACCTCCTTATCTTACAAATGTCAAATGTTATTTTAAATTGTGTTTTAAACCTTGGTTTATAATTAATTTATAACTTTGTTGTTAATTCTTACTTTATTTTATGAAACATGTTTTCATCTATGTTATGTATTTTAAATCTTATACTTCATTACAAAAGATATACTCATATTAACATTGGAAAACAAAATTTTATTAGTTTTCAAATACATAGAGATTTGAAATCCAATTTAGTTGCAATACATTTCTATTTGAATTTCAAAGCAAATTTTCAAATTAGTTCATAATTGTAGTGAATACTTTCCTTTTAACATTACCACATGTTTTAATGTTACATACAATCCATGTTTTTATTATTTTCAAATGGTATTAAGCTTTATAAATTTCAAAAGGTAAATACATATTAAGACTTTATATTCATACATTTTAATTTGTACTTATACAAATTTATAACAAATGATTTTGAAATCAAATTAGATTATATTCCTACAATTCTAATTAGATAAATATATATATTCTTTTCCAAAATACAACTTTTAAATCCAATTAATTTTATAAAAATATTAATTAGAGAATTTCAATCTCAAAATCAAATTTCAAGTGATAATCTATTTATACAAATAAACATACACCTTATTTATTTTGGAAAATTCATTCTAAGAACTTCCAGCTTAAAATTCAATTCAATTTTATTTTATATTTCAAATTCAATAAATTCAAAATAAATTCATAATTAAATCCAAAATTAAATTTAATTACCAAATAATCTTGACTCAAAAATCGGGATTGTTACACACACACTCGAAGTGACTCACGAAGGAACGTCGCAAGTCAAAGAATCTCGCCTTGCCATGCTAAGCAACGAATATGAGAACTTCACAATGGCCAAGGAAGAAAATGTTAAAGAGATGTACGGACGGCTTTCCAATATCGTATACAAATCAAATGCTCTCGGAAAATCATACAAGGAATTGGAAATAGTCCGAAAAATCCTCAGAGTCCTTCCACGAAGATTTGAAGCAAAAGTGACTGCCATTCAAGAATCGAAAGATTTAAAACAAATGAAAGTTGAAGAACTCATCGAAAATCTCACCATTTATGAGCTAGAAATGAAATTCAAGAAAGTGCGTGAAGGAGGAGATACTCGAAAGAAATCAATAGCTCTCAAAGGAACAATTGAAAGTAGTGATGATGATGATGATGATGGAG
Source organism: Allium cepa (assembly GCA_030765085.1). NCBI lineage: Eukaryota > Viridiplantae > Streptophyta > Magnoliopsida > Asparagales > Amaryllidaceae > Allium > Allium cepa. The sequence continues at coordinate 353,377,100 of CM060931.1, read as the reverse complement.
CAGCTAAGCTGGAGTTAATAATGAAGAAATTCAAAAGTTAGAGCTGCAACTATAGAAATCCAGCTCTAAATCAGAAATTGAAAAGCAGAATAGACAAAATACTAGACAATCCAAAAGAACGGGAGATCATTTTTCACAAGTGCAACCAGCCCGGACACATCAATCCTAATTGTCCTCAAAACCGACACGACTTTGAAAAGAAATCAAAAAGGAGAAATTTTGCAACCACGTGGAATACAAGTGATGAAGATAATCAAAGTACTAGCAGTGAGAGTGAGAAAGCAGATATGTGCCTTCGAGGAAATATAACTGATAGCGACGATGTTGAGCCAAGCGAGGTATCAAAACTCACTCACTCAAAATTACTTATATATTTCCACGAAGTAAATGGCCGTTTTGAACGACTTAGGGAAAAGTATGCTAAATTGAATCACAAAGAGATAGTTTGACAGAAGTAAATAAACAGCTTGAACAATTAGTTAAAACCTATAAAAGTAGGATCCCTAAGTGTGATAAGTCTCCAACATTCGAAGAAGAGATTAAAAAAATCAGAAATTAATATAAAATCACTTGAAAATGAATTTCTGATTTTGAAAGAGAGTGAAAATACTAGGAGAGAGAACTCTATTAAAAAGTGCACACAATTATTAAACGAAAATGAATCTCTCAAGACATAAATCCAACAACTGTCAACAACTTTAGATAAATTTTCAAAAAGTGAAAAATCGTTGAATATGCTATTAGGAAAACAAACTGTTAATACAATTAGACAAGGACTTGGATATAATCAATCTGAAAATGTTAGAAATAAAATTAATCAAGTCAATTCAATATGCATAATTTGTAGAAAATTTGGACACAATCAAAACAATTGTTGGTATAGACCCAAACACGTGAAAACTATACCAATTTGGGTTCCAAAAGGTACAAATATAAAATCTCTCAAAGTTAAACAAATCTGGGTGCCGAAAGGAATATTTATAAATAGTTTTGGGTCTCTACAAAATTATTTTTCAAAATATTCTGCCACTAACAATCATGGACCTATAAAAACAAATAGATCACAAAAATATTTTATCGTGTAGGAGTGGTGGCAGGCTAAGGAACAATAACAGTGTTATCTGGATTCTGGCTGTTCCAGAAACACAAAGGGCGACAAAGCAAAGTCCTTAGCCTGGTACAAAGGTGAAAGAATCACAATGGGTAACCACGAAAAACTATCGTAAAGGTAAAATAGGTAATGGTATATTGTGAACGATATATTAAATGTGATAATCTGCATCGTATTCTGAATTAAATCATCTAATAATGTGATGATGAAATAATGCTGATTTTGATTCTGACTTATTCAAAATTGTTGGCCGATTATATTCTTATGCCAAGGACACTATAAAAATCTGTAGAGTCTTTGAATTACTTCATATATATTAGTTTGGATTAATAATAGTGTTTTATTGGATGATAATACATTTGGTTATTTTACGGCTAACTTTATATTCACGATTTTTGATTATTTACACGGTTTCAATTCAAATTCAGGAGAATGTCATTTAAAAAATTGTTAAAATTAATTTTAAGATATTTTGATGCACACTTCATGGTCTGGTCTATCAAATTCAATTAATGATAATTTTGAGTGAAAGAAAAATTCAGATGCAGATTACACTGGTAATCTAGTTGATAGAAATATTACTAGTGGAACGTGATTTATGTTGAGACATTTAGTAACTGCATCGTTTTTCAAAGAAAATATCTGCATATTTTTCATTTTAAATAATTTTCAAATAGCAGAAATTTTTCTCATAAAACTACTTCTAGAAAATCATTTTTGACCTTGTTTTCAGATTAGTCATTTTTAGAAAAATTGATTTTATAATTATTTTTGAATTTGATAATTACATTGACTAATCTGACTCCCTAATGATTATCAAAAAGATAAATAGTGATTGAAAAATTGATGAGTGTTGATATTTATCATATATTATGACTCGAGATGGTATAATTAGTAAATTTCTTTAGAAATTTAAACAAGAGTTATAAAACTTTTTGTTGGTAAAAATTCCATGACCATCTTTATTTCTATCATATTTCTAACGACCATCACTCATCAAAATTCAATATAATTTGTCGATATGTGGTACTTTAAACAGGAATCATTCATTTTTCATTTTATTTTTTTAATAAAATAATAATTATTATAATATAATAATGATAAAATAGAATAAAATAAAATCCAAAGTATTCACTCTCATTTAAAAGTCCTCACAGTTATGCATGAGTGAATTACTTGTAATTTGTTATGTGCTTCCATGCTCATTTAAAAGTCCCCATGGTTATGCATGTATGGAACGCATATCAAAATTGATTTTTTTAAATAAACAATTTGATTCTAATCTCATTTAAAAGTCCTCACGTTTATGCGTGGTTACAAGATACTTGAATTCATTTTTTTTTAAATAAAACTGGAATACTACTAATCTCATTTAAAAGTCCTAACGATTATGCATAGTTGGTAGATATTCAAATTCCTGATATAAGTATACCACAAATAGGCATGACTGTGTGGTTTTATATGATGATATCATTCCCATCATCCTAAAAGTGGAATATGCGTCTAACAGAGTATTTATGATTTTTGTTTGATTTTTTATTGAAATTTAACATTTATATTCGATTGAGTTTCAATGTTGTATTAATATTTATCACTTTATCTCTATTTTTCTAACACTATTACTCTTTTGCTGATAACAAAAGGGGGAGAGAAAAGTTAATATTTTGTCAATTAAAATCAAATAAAGATCAAATGTTTTCTATTTGCATCTAGGCTCAAATATTTGCAACTAGGCTCATTTGCATATTTCTAATTATATGCATATATGAAGGGGGAGCTTTGTGCAGAGAGGAAGCATTCAAATAGGGGGAGCAAATTGAATAATCAAATACATTTAATATATTCAAAATCTTAAATATATGTTTGTTATCATCAAAAGGGGAGATTGTTGAATATGCGATTATATGATTTTTGTTTGATGATAATAAACATATGTACATTCATTTAAATGTAGTTGTTAATGTACTATTTTATTTTTTCATAGATTAAATAAATATTTGCTGAATAAAATAAATAACACGGGATTTGAATTCAAACAGAAATTTTATTCAAACAAATATTTATTACAATTTTTGAATAGTACAAATTTCAAGCTCTCACTATATATATACAATTTCAATTATAGTACAATTTTGATTACATCACGATTCACATTTACATTTGACCTCACTACATATCACTCATTCATTCAACTCGTATTTTATATTCAACTTCGCTCCAAATTGAATCCAGCATCTGAGCAATCTGCAAAAATAAATATTGACGCAGTAAAATTGAAAAGGAAATATTTTTGCAGTACAAAATAAAATATGGATTTTGAAAATAATATTTTCCTCAGTTATTTGGGTTGTTCGTCATCATTTAAATTCGAATTCATCATACACGAACAGCTTGTAACATACACAGTGTACATGCCACAAGGTCGTGCACACCGATATATACACTTGATAAAATTACAGGGACAGGTGAGCTCAAGGTCAAACCCAAATCAAAGCCGGGTTCAACTCAAGTGAAATCACAAACGAGCATAAGGTCAAACATGAGCTTTAAAGCTGGATTCAACACAGGTGTAATTCCAAAAATCAAGATGAAGTTCAAGTGAAAACAAAAATGAAAAGGTGACGGGCACAAGAATAAAATGTAGCTGGTCAGATATGGAACCAGAGTTACATTTTCAAGTTCATCAACCAAGTTCAATATCCAACAAAAGTATAGCCTCAATAATGAAGAGCAAATGAAGATTCAAATATCAATGCCACTGCCTCAACAGTCAAAGTATCATATATACAAATGTGCTCAAGACAACCAAGCTAAATATGCTAACCAGAAGTACACATGAAGCTTATAGTGCAGCAGGTCAGGGAAGCAAGCATGTGCACCAAAAACCAAACAAGAGCTAAACAAAAAATGTAATTGCAACTGAAACTGTAGCTCAAAGTAAAACCAAAGTGTCAGCAACCACCAGATGAAGCAGTTAAATATAGAACCATATGCGTACTAGCTAGGCTACTACATAGTGGAGCAGACATCATCATTAATGGATTAATATACAACTGCACTTAGACTACGAGTGCATCGAACCACAATATAGTGAACTACAGAAATCCAGGAACACAACTGATTTGATACAAACCAAATAGAAATGAAGACTGTGTGCCAAAAGGTTAGAAACAATGCAAGTGCAGACTCAAGTGGTACAAGACCGAACCAGACACAATACAACAGAGGGTGCAACTCAATACAACTAGTTACAGTATAACACAAATTCTCAAAGCAACTCGAAGTCAGTGATACCAGATCACAATGTGCAAAGAACTGTAATCTGATGAACCAAAACTATGACACAAGACCACAAATCCAAACCAAGTTCAACAGTCAAAGCATCATCAACAAAGTGATACAACAGTTCAGTGATCAAGTGAAGCATATTTGTTTATATGTGTAAATATATGTATAACAAGTTCAAGCTGCAGGTTAAAGACATAATGGCCGAAGTAAGTACACAAAGGAAATGCAAAGTCAACTCAAAGCCATATGCAATGACCAGAGGCAGCAAACAGAGAAGCCGAAGTTTCGAACCAAAAATAAGGCCGCAGGTAGTTTCAAACCAAATCAGTGATGAAGACACAGAGAAGAACCAGATTATCAAAAATTCCAAAATGGGCGAGCATTGAAAATGCTACAGTTTTATCAAAGCCGAAGTTCAAACCGAAATCAACACCATGGTAGCCAAGAAAACAAAATCAACACCGTGTCAATCAAGAAATCATAAAAATACGAAATAGATAAAGTCAGAATCAATCTCAAGCATCCAAACGAAGATCGAATGGCCGAGCATAGTATTGACGAAATCAAACGACTATCAGACGAACGAGAAAATAGGGATTCAAACCCTATATAAACATTATCATCATTGGCTTTCAAATCCATCGAGTTCAAGAAAGAAAAAATAGTAAAGCAAAAGGTAGCAAATTACATACCGAAGCAACTACGAACTCGATCAAAATTGAACGAGCCAAGTGCAAAGAGAAGAAAGCATCGATTTGAAGTAGCTGTGAAAACGATCGACGGAGAGAAGAGAGGAATCAAAGCTTCAGAATTCAAGCGGCGCACTTCAATTTTCCAAACCCTAATTTCAGAAGCAAAGAGGATCGACAGCTATTGTTAAACAAAGGAACGGGCCGACATAGAGAAAAAAGAAAAAGGGGTTTAAGTTTATCACTTGTGGGTCGGCCTTTTCATTAGTATTGGTTTATAATTATATAAGGCTCAATTTTAATTAGGGTTTTGTTTCTTTTGTTTTAAATTGTGTTTAAATTGTATTTTCCATTTTAAACCGTTGTAAATTCTAGTCATGTGACTAGGGGACAAACTACGTGGCGTAGTTTGAGAATTCGCAACTCAGTGGTTGAGTTGTGGCAGAGTTTTGAGCGTAGAGTTAAGGCTAGTCGATAGCGGCTGTCGCGATTTTACGTGTGTAAGCGTCTGACTACTTAATTTCTAGTAGAAACCTTGGGGGCAACACGTAGGCAGGGTTTTGCCCAAGCTGGGTAAAATCTGTGTCGTTCTATTTCTGCATTTATTATTCTGTTATTATCTGTGCTGCTATTATTTTGATATATCTGTGTTGAAATAATTTTATAAACTTCCGAAATAATTTTTATAATTAATAGCATCAACCTATTCATCCCCCTTCTTGGGTGAAATCGACCCTACAAAAATAATAAGGGAATGCTATTTGGTATAGGTGCTACTTTAATTCTTTTCTTATTAACTTAGATAAATTGTTTAAATAAGCCTTTACTCTTGTTCTTACTATCTGGGCTTATTAATTTATCCTAAGTCTTAAAATAAGCCTTATTCTGTTTTATTTTTTATTATAACCAAAGTTATAATCATGCTTATTACTTAAACCAAGGTCTAAGTGTGAAAATAAGCTTCTTTTCTTCTTTTATTCTTTTTGTTTATAATTCTAAGTTATCACTAGGACAATCTCTCTACTTCAGTCCAATTAATATCATAATTAGGCATAATTTCAGTCCATTTCCATTTATATTACATTCTTATAATTTGCATCTTATATTCTATTATTTCAGATTTCTTATAATTTAATCCAATTTCGTGTTAGTTCTATTCTAATCCATACACGAAGAAGAAGGAGGAATAAAAGAAAAATGAAAATAGAAGGAAATTTAAGGCGTAAGAAGAAAATGTAAATAACGCATAAATAACAGTAAACAAACTAAAACACTGTAAATAAACTGTAAATAAATGGAAAAGCAAGAAATAAACTGTAAATAAATTACTAAAAAGGTTACTCCAAAAATCATAGTAAAACTACAACTTCTAGAAACCCTATTATTTTAAACTACTTAAAGAAATTTAAAATAATTACAACCTCTGGTCCTTAGCTCTTCCTTTTAGGCCTTCACGGATCCACTTGGGGTTGTTAAATATTTTTATTTAAAATGATTTCCTCCTTGGAAACTTATTCTGCTTAGGGTCCTTTCTGAATAGGTGAACCCAATTAGAGAAAATCTTAGATGAGAAAAAGTGCTAGGCCTATTGTTCTATAGGGGTAGAAGTGGATCTCAGACCATTGGATTTGGGGATTGAATAAGATGCAACAACGTCATAGGCCGTATAGGGGCCATCAGATGCAGAAACGGAAGGACCACATCGAGTTGAAGAATGCAAAATACGTCACTAACGTTCAAACAAATGAACGTTCATTCGCAAAAAAAAACAAGGCAGGTCGACCGCCCTTGTGCCTAGGTCGACCTGCCGAACGACTTAGCCTATATATATATATATAATTTTAGTTTCTGTTTATTTGTTTAATTCATATCTCGTTCATTTTAGCTCGGATTCTGACGTTCTATATATGGAAATTGACCAGAAAATTACCTTGGACACAATGGTGCAACTCCCATGGCTCAATTCTGACAATTTCACAAAGTTATTTTATTGTTTAGTTAATTAATGAATTAATTATTATGGGCTAAATTTTGAGTTGTTACGTTCTCCCATCCTTAAGGGATTTCGTCCCCGAAATCTCTATGGATAAAAGAATGTACTAAATGTTTTCATCCAATTCTACAACTAACTATTCGATCATCAACCATTCATCCATTGTCTGTATGTTTTTCTAATGCAATTTATGATACTTATGCAATTAGTGTAGTGTAAATGTCCCTAACTAATGCAAAAGATTAGGTGGTCTACTTATTCAGTTGACCTTCTTTTATGCAATCGTGTCGTGCCATGTATCGAAATGAATGCAAAAATTTCCTAATGATAACTGATAATTCTATATGCGTGCTACAAACATCATCCAAATGCAACAATCATATGAAAATCATCCATTTATAGCAAACATGGAAAATAGAATAAAATGCGTTCACATCCATATGCATATGCTCTAGTGTCCTAGTTAGGTCGATCCCTAAAGAATAATAGTGCCTGATGTACTTATATGCATCTATTAGCATCCACTAGCAAACACTTGCAATCACTAGCATACATCATTCATAACATGTTCTATTAACATGTTTACATCAAATCCTATCATCCATAGGTTAAATCCTAAGGTTTACCCTTCCAAAGGATAATAAAGGAAAGAACCTATTCAAAACTAAAGATGGAAATAGAAAATTCGAAAATCACTATCAAAGAGAGATGTGAATAGGAAGTACGTACTTTCTCTTAATCAATTTAATCTTCTTCGAAGTCTTTTTAATCTCTGTAGACTCTATCCAACACAAAAGCAACTTGTGCGGTCTTCCATAAAGAGCTTCGGAAGGTGCCATTCCAATGCTAGCTTGAGAACTACTATCTTATGCGAATTCCACTAAAGGAAGATGCTTTACCCATGTTCTTCCAAAATCAAGAATATCCATTCTCAACCATGTGTGTCTTAAAATTTTACTAACTCCACTTTACTGTTCTTCTTTATTATGCCCACATGAATCAACATTCCTAGGTTCTCACTAGGGTCATATACACTCTACGAAAACACTATTATTACTTCAAAAAGTAATTACTATTGTCTTCTTTGTAAGCTTACCCCTTTTTCCGTTACACCTAGGAATTGATTCTTATCTACTTCACATTTAGGAGTTTGGTTTCGATGTTTATAGTCCCATTTAAAAAATTAAGGTTTCTAAATTTTTAAAACATCAAACCTCAAAAATTTTGTCTTTGAAAAGTGTTATTTTTGAGTTTCTATTAAATTCAAAAGCACTTGGTTACTTAACATTATTTTCAAATTTAGTGGGGAAAATTTTCAAATTCGAAGTCCAAAACTTATTCCTCGTTTTCTTTTAAAGACCTTTTCAGTTTTCTATACAAACTGTAATTTTCAAATTCTACTTTTATTAAGTTTTTATTTTCCAAAAACTTATTTACTTTTTCATCAAACCATTTTCTTTTAAAATATCTTTAAACTGTTTTATGTGTTTCCAAAACATCTTCTTATCATACCTTATGGTCTCATACCTTAATATGTTGGAACTACTTTCTCAAATGAGAAATTATTAACACTAAAATCTTCTATAAACCTTTTAAAAGAGAATTTCATGTTTATGTGAGATTACAAGGAACTTGTTTTATATTTTTCGAAATAAGCTATACAAAATATGGTGCTTTTCATACCATGTATATCTCTTTCATGTATTCCTTGTAACTTACACAAAACATTTTTATTGGTTTCATAGAAAACTATACCATTATTCTTTCCATTCCAATAGATTAAAATATGTTCAAATTATACTCTTTCATGATAAATATTTTCTAATATCTATCTTACACGTTTTCCTTTCAAAAAAACTTATCTTCAAAACTGTTTTAATATTTCTGTAACTGCAAAAACACCTCCTTATACTTATTAAAAATAATAAGTGCACTTTACAAACCATTTTGTTTCTATACTTAGAAATTACCTTTTAAAATACATTTTATTTGTGTTTAAATGGATGTTGCGTAGAACACCGTTACTATAACCCAAAAAATACTAGTGTATGGATTCAATTAAATAAATACCAATAAATCTCATATACCTATGTAAAAATATTTCTCTTGGGAGTTACTTATTTTAACAATTGTGTTATAGCCTATGCTCCACTTATTTTTCACGAAAACATTTATTACAACAATAAAAGTTGTAATCTATGTTTTCGATATTTGATACACTAGGTTTTTATGTTTAAAATCTTTGTTTACTTACAATGAAACTAGTGATATATATATATAGACACACACACTCTATAATTCTTCAAAAAGAATTGCAATTTTTCATTATATAAAAACCAACTTAAATTTCATACCATTCTTCAAAAACCCCATATTTATTTTCTAAAAGAAAATATTAACAATGATAATTTTCAATTCTAATAACTACATTTTTTTTAATTTCCAAAATTTCATTTTATTGGGCTTGGCATAAATTGGATTTTGTCCTTACTAACCTAGGTGTATTTTTCTTAAACCTTGGAAATCCTACTTCCTTACTAAAGTCTTTCATTATATTTATTCCAAGGTACTACCATTAAATCCACTTATATGAAATAATTATAATTTATGTAATTATCTGCACATGGGTTTTCATCTTTTCTTATCAACTGAACCTATTGTACATCCCCCAAACTTTGCCGACCTCTCTTTGGATTTCCACAGTCCGATCCTAAATGTACAAAACCATTTCTTAAATCCCTATCGTGTGTAGACACTCTCTATGCCCCAATAAACAAACTTCAAAAGTGATACTTCAAGAATTCTGTCTTCAGTTGATGAACATGAATCGTACGAAGAACCCCCTTTAAATGAATAACATTCTCTTCCATACTTCTTGAAAAACACCAAAATGTCGACCACGAATACCACCATGAACTTTATTTTAGGACATCTCTAAAAACATGGTTCATCAAGTCTATAGAATAAGTTAAGACATTGCTTAGCCCAAAAGACATAACCAACCACTCAAAGAATTCGTAGGGTGTCCTAAATGTGGTCTAAGCAATGTTGTCATCAGCTCCCCTAAGCTGATGAAATCTAATGGCTAGAGCAAGCTGAGAAAATATTAAAGAGCCAACTAACTGGTCGAAAAGATTGTCTATCTTAGGGACTGGATAATGGTTCTTCTTTGTGAGCTTATTCAATTCTCTATAGTCAATGCAAAATCGAAGAGAACCACCTGCTTTGGTAGCAAAGACAACTGGCGCTCCCTATTACGATATGTTTCTTCTCATGAAACCTTTCTCAAAATCTCACGGATCTGCTTTTTCAATACCTTCCTTTTCCTAGGCGCCATATTCCCTATGGGTAATGCTACTAGCTAGCAAAATAAATCCTGAAGTCCATATCTCTCTTAGGGGGTAGTCCCCTAAACTCCTCAAAGATGTCTGGAAAATCTCTGACGACAGGATCTGAATCTAACTCTAATGATGATGAATCGAGGGAATAAAGGAAGCTCAACATAACTGACCCTTGCGGTTCGTAAGAAATCTTGAAGTCCTACTGATGCATGTCTCTAATCTAACGACTCTCCTCTCGTAGTCTAATATAGCTCCATATGTGGATATCCAATCTATACACAAGATCATCCCATACCCCGAGAATCCTAAAACATAGGCATTGTAGTAGAATTCTATGCCTAGGGTATAAATTTTCAAACCTCTACCAATCATAGACAAGGGTGTCGATCCTCCTATGGAGTTTGAAACAAAGATGGGGTCCACCACTAAAAAATGTCTAAGTGAAAACAATCCACATGAGAACTAGAGATAAAAGAGCATGATGCTCCAGAATCGAAAAGACTTCCAATGGGAAAATTAGAAATAGAAATCAAATTTTCCTACCTAGATTTGATCTGCTGTTGGAAGGCGCTGTATCCAAAGTCTGGATCTGTGCTACTGGCACACCCGCACCCTACCCCGTCTGTTGGGGGCAACTCCTACTTCAGTAACCAGGTTGCCTGCAACTATAACACCTTCCCCTCATCTTCTCTTTCTTGCAGTCTCTTACGTATTCGACCAATCATTCTGCAACTATGGCACTTCACTTTTTTCTTGATTCGCTTCCGAGGGCCTCCTTTTTTTCCTCTTATCCTTCTTGCCCTTCCACCATGGCTTCTTAGAGCTTGTAGGAACCCCTTTAAGCTCTTCTTCCAGCTGCCAAGATATAGGTTGAACACTCTATCGATTCTCCAACCACAACCTTCTAAACCTTTGCTCCAAATTCTCAAAACTAACTCACGTCTCCTCGGAATCCTCCATGCCATAAACATTTTGCCTCCTATACTAGCAAAGTCCTCGTATAGCGTAGAAAAGGGGCTAATGTGGGTGGATTGAAGGGATTTCCACCTACTGGTGTTGTATTGGGCACTTGCCCTTGCACCTCTGGTACCGTAACTCTATGGAACAAGTCAGCCATTCTATGCAAATAAAATGAATTAAGGCTCGAAAGAATCGAAATAAGATTGCACTAGACTTGGAGGGGATTTTTATAAAAACTCTTTTATACTTAAAAACTATTTCTAAAAGTTCTTTTCGAAAAAATACTTTTTTAAAAAAAGAAGTTATTTTGGAAAATACTTTTACCTTTGAAATTAATTTTTAGGAATTCTGCAATCTTAGGCTCTGATACCAAGTGAAACACCTCACACCCCCTTAATATACCCAAAAGAACACATTAAAAGGCATGACGCGTTGTATGTATAACCGAAACTAACAGAAACTAAGATTCACATGACAAAAATAGGTAAAAATAGAGGAAACTAAAATAATAACTTATTCAAAACAAAAACTTCATAATTAACCAAATAAGTTAAATACCAAATACAACATACATGTCTCAAAACCCAATAAAAAATCATAGTCTTAACAAAAATCAAAGTATAAATATCTCTTTCAAGTGCCTGTACAAAGAAACAAAAAACGGAATAAAAGTAGGGAAATACATAGCAGAATCTTCTCCAAGAAACCTCCGAGAAACTGCAATCTACCGCCCTCTTCTTTGATTGCCTATGGGGGGAAAAGAGGAAAATAGAGAAGTGGATTAGACAAAAATTCTGATGAATGATAGTAACTACTAGAATCTTTAAGCAAAGTAAAAGTAATAAACTCTTCAATGGTTCTAGTATATATGAAAAGAAACAAAGGAAACAGGAAAAACGTAAACTGAAAAATACGATTAAACTATTACACTTGATAAGATAGGTCAACGTTGATTGTTTGCACCTGTCTTTGATAGCTGCTTGATTAAGCTGAATTCCTAATCCTATAATTAGATGGAAATCCTAATTCTACCTTTTGATCTATTTGCTACTCCATAGACCTTACCACGGGCTAGACGCTATATAACTCCATACACAACAGACAATGGTAACTACGAAAGATACACAAATCACCCACTGTGGACTAGACGATACATAGCACCCTACACAGAAGGCAATGGTGTCTACAAAAGACATACATATTAAGCGCTTGGAACTCATAGCGATTACTGAGCACTGAAATGGAAGTCGCACGCGTAACTGCCACCATGCTCATGCTGCGTGTCGCTCCACCTATTAGGTCATATTATTACCTCGACTCGGTATAAGCGTGTCTCTCGTCTCACTTCAAGATTAGGTGAAACACCATGTCTATAGAAAATATAGGGGAATCCTGCCGATACTCGCCCATCATCCTGACAATATATTGTAGCACCCTTTTCCAAATCCCTCGTGATTTGAACATCTTTATATTGACCAATTACTACCATTACTAGCATAAACGTGTCCCTCGTCTCACTTTAGCTTTATGTGAAACACCATACCCATAGAAAATAATAGGGAAAAGCTATTTGGTACAGGTCCTACTTTAATTCTTTGCTTATTAACTTATATAAATTATTTAAATAACCTTTACTCTTGTTCTTACTATATGTGCTTATTAATTTATCCTAAGTCTTAAAATAAGCCTTATTATGTTCTGTTTCTTATTATAACCTATGTTATAATCATGCTTATTACTTAAACCAAGGTCTAAGTGTGAAAATACGCTACTTTTCTTCTTTTATTCTTTTTAGTTATAATTCTAAGTTATGACTAGGCCAATCTCTTTAATTCAGTCCAACTAATATCATAATTAGGCATAAATTTAGTTCAATTCTATTCCATTATTTCAGATTTCTTATAATTTAATCCAATTCACATTAATTCTATTCTAATCCATATGCGAAGAAGAAGAAGGAGGAACAAAAGGAAACTGAAAATAGAAGGAAATCCAAGGCATAAGATGATGTAAATAACGCATAAATAATAGTAAATAAACTATAATAGTGTAAATAAACTGCAAATAAATGGAAAAGCTAGAAATAAACTGAAATTAACTAAAAAATAATTCTAAAAACTGTAAATAAATTACTAAAAGGTTACTCCAAAAATCATAGTAAAACTAATACTATTGGAAACCCTATTATTTTAAATTACTTAAAGAACTTTAAAATAATTACAATCACTCATCTCTGGTCCTTAGCTCTTCCCTTTAGGCCTTCACGGATCCACTTGGGGTTGTCAAATATTTTTATTTAAAATGATTTCCTCCTTGGAAACTTATTCCACTTAGGGTCCTTCTTGAATGGGTGAACCCAATTGGAGAAAATCTTACAATGGGAAAAAGTGTTAGGCTTCAGCTTCTATTTATAGGGTAGAAGTTGATCTAAGACCGTTGGATTTGGGGCTTAAATAGAATGCAACCATGTCATAGCCTGAATAGGGGCCATCGGATGCAGAAATGGAAGGGCCAGATTGAGTCGAAGAATGCAAAATACGTCACTAACGTTCAAACGAATGTTCGTTCTCTAAGAAAAACATGGCGGATCGACCGGCCGGTCGACCTGGCCTATATATATATTCTATTTATTTTGTTTAATTCATATCTCGTTCATTTTAGCTCGGATTCTAACGTTCAATATATGGAAATTGACTAGAAAATTACCACGAACACAATGGAGCAACTCCTGTGGCACAATTTTGATAATTTCACAAAGTTATGTTATTATTTAGTTAATTAACGAATTAATTATTACGTGTTAAATTTTAGGCTGTTACACTTCCACTAATATTTAACGGTGTGTCATTACAATTGTTGGTTTGTAATAATATATGTAAATTATAAAGAGTGAATATGCTATACATTGTTTGTTATTTTTTTTAGTCCCACATCATGTGATAAATTCAATCCCAAGCCCCAAAACTTTTATATAAAGGAGCCTATGTAATGGAAATAAAATTCTAATATCAGGAATGAATAAAATGTCTCCTTCCTCTTTTTCTAATGGCTTCTTAGTCTATATTATTTACAACACGTTATCAGCACGATCTCTTTCTCAAATGTATTGGATATTCTAATCTAGAAAATTAGATCCATTTTTCCTTTTATCTAGATAAATCTCTTTCTCTTAATCAATTATTGAAATTAGATCATCTCTTCCTCTTTCAACCAATGAAATCAGGTTTGAAATTTTCTACATCTACTTTTCTAGATTTGTTTTTCGATTAATTTAGATCTAAATTTAAGTATTCTTGTTTTACAATTCTATATCTATTTCTTAATTTTTCAAATTTGGATTTAAGTTTTAGTATATCTATAATTTCAAGATCTTATTTTATCGTAGATCTAAATTTATAGATTTTATTTCACTATACATGTATTTTTGTCATTATATTTCAGATCTCATTCTACTATAGATCTGATTTTTTTTATCTCGTTATATTGTAGATCACAAAATCACACTAAAATAATATATCTTTAAGATTTGTACGTGGTTTAAAAATAAAATGTTATGATTTTTTGAATTTGGATTTAAATTGATTTCAAACTTGCTTATTATTGCATGCTTTTTGAGTTCATTATTTTGGAAAGCAAGTTTTGAATTTTACAATTTCTGCTGTTGATTCAAATAAATTTATTGAACTTGATTGCGTTTTGGTTTGTGATATAGATCTATGTAATCTATACATGTTTGGTAAATGAAGTTTTCATTTTGAAAACTCTTCGATTTGGATTTTGACTTTGGAAATGATTTTCATATATATAGTTTATATTTCCAGAAGAAATATTTTACTGTTTATTAGAGAAACATATACAAGAATAATGTGTATTTAGAAGATCATATTAAGTTCAGATCCAATATTAATACTGATTTAACACACTTGAAGTGAATGGAAACATTAATGAAAGCATACATGGTAAACTTTTTCTAGCATTTGAAATGAAAGTTGAGAACCTACAGTTCCTATAATGCTAAAAGCTTGAGTTTCCATAAATTATTAGATTTCAAATTTTCTTGTAATAAAGAACCAGAAGTTCCCAAAAAAAGAGCAGAAACTTGAATTATTAAAAGGGAGATATATAAATATATAAGAGTTATTTTAGAAATTTTGACGATTAAGAAATAAAATCTCTCTTATGATATTCATTTTAATTTCATTATTGAGTATATTGAACTTTGATTTGAGATGAAATTTCTCTAAGTAATGTTAGTTAAATTGATTTATTTGTTTGTAAAGAAATCAATTTGTAGTGACAATATTTTATATTTTAGGCCACAATGATGGTAAATTGCATTGATTTTTTTTAATTATAAATGCATTAAATGTTATAGTCATAGTAATAAATTAGAGTTCCTTATCATAATAAATGCATTGGCTATAGTAAATTAAATGATGTTGTATTTTTAAGTTTGGAATAAGAATAGATATATGGTTTATTATCTGGTGTAGTTATTTTGGCAAACAATGCTCGTATAATAAAAGAAATAAGTTTGAACAACAACCCGAAGTTGTGCAAAGAATTTTTTTCAACCAAAAGTTGTATAACTCAATCCGAGACCTAAAGTCTTGAATTGTGTAATGATTTGTTGAAAAAGTCTACGATTTGAAATCTTATAGTTTTTTATTAGTTGAAATGTGAGACGACCCGACTTCCTATCTCCAGGAAATCGCATCATCTTGAAGAAAGAAAGGGATAGAAGAAGAAAAGAAAGAGAAAGAAGAAACACAACAACTACAGAGAATTCACAGCGAAACGAATGAAATATAATATATCACCTAAAATATTACATAGTATCTTATTACATCAGAGTACACAACTTAAACAATACATATTAAAGAGTTATAAACTTCTGTCTAACTATACAACTCAAGTACAACAGAACAGATACCAAACAAACACAGCGGAACTATAATATATCTACACGTCGAAGCCTCCTGCTCCATATCTCCTCCAGAATTCGTCAATCTAACCTGATCCACTTGACTACTCATACATAATATGAGTACCCAAGAGTTTAATAAAATAGAAAATAAACACTCGGGTCAGACAGGGGTCTGGTGTGAGTAAACGGGTTAAAATTTCTTAACTTTAGAAAAACCTTTGAAAAGAAAAGGTATCACGTAAGACTTCCCACACATAAACATGGAAAAGTGTTTACCTTACGCTAACCAAAACATTTGATAGGAAATCCAGTGATATTATAATAGTGTCTAGGGTTTTCAAGTAAATATGAAATAGCTGAAATTGTTACATGATTAAATTCCAGCTACTAGCCATAAAAGTGGGTAATACAATCAAAACCGTAGGGTCTCATAGGAAGTATGGGTTTCCATTAATGGCAGGGCTACTGGGGTACCGCCCGTCACAGTACGTGGCCTAGATCAACGTACCGAGGAGTACGCCTACTCCCCTGCAACACAAGGCCGGAACCATTCCTTACTGAACAGTCCCGAACAAGACCACCCCGTAGTTGGCGCGACCAACCACACACTAAGTCGAAATAGAAGGGACCTCTAGACAGGGGTAAATCTCACTCTCAAGTAGGGGCTACCCACGTAGCCTTGCTGCACCTCTCCTGTTTTAGCCATTCCGGTTGATGAGGCTTGAGGCTACGATTACCTTTAGAGAACACATCTATCTTAGAATGCTCAACGTCCACCTGACGATGTGCTGAAAGCATTCAATCCATACAAGTTCGTTCCGGGTTCGAACGAAACCGAAGGCACTATCTCGTTGCACTCGTTTTGGAATCACCCTCAGAGTCAACGACCATAGCCCTTGCACTCTAAATCACCATCTCGAATCTATAAGTACTATTCCGTCAACTCATTACGAAATCACCCACAGAGTTATACTGACGTATAGCCCTTACACCTTGAGTCTTCACTTACTCCACTTGGATTCACGACCTAACGTTTAATTGGAATCGATGTGGTTTTCGGATATCCAAATATGGAAACCCGATCCCGGTCTCACCGAAACCAAACGCCATTTTGATGTCCAAGTTGTCCTTAAGGGTTTAAACAGTTTAACTTATTTCAGGATAAAATAAACAGATAGATGAATCATATTATTACAATAGATAATTCATAACAACATTCATCTCCACAAAGCAGCATATCACATAACAGAGATATCCAGTACAACCAATATCAAACATCCAACATCAACCAATCATCCAATATCAATCAATCAACCCATATTAATCAAACATCCAAAACAGAATTGATTATCTCTTAATCAATTGAATTACCATAATCCTTCTTCATTAATTATTATTCCAAATAAAATAAATTAATCATCTCTAATGATTTTCCTTAATTAATCTTCCTTGATTAATTATATTTAATTACATTCAAGAAATACTCCTTAACCATATGCGGTAATTAACCTTTAATTACTATCATTAATTTCAATAATTAATGATCCTTTATTTAATTACATTGATTAATTAATTATCATTAATTACATTAAACCTTAATTAATTACAATTAATTAATTATACTTAAATTAAATCACTTATATTAATCAACCTTAATTAATATCATTAATCAGATTCATTAATGATCCTTATTAATTAATAATTACTTCAATTAATTATCTAATTAACTTATAATTAATCAACTCATTAATCATAATTAGCAATTAACAATTTGTAATTACCTATTTTAATTAGTGAACTTCATAATTAATTAATTTCTAATTTAATTATATTAATCCTTGATTAATTAATTCAATTAATTAATCTTTAATTACTTCATTAAGTAACTATTAATCAATTACATTAACAAATAATTCTTAATTAATTACTTTATTAATTAATTACATTTTAATTAATTACCCTTAGTTATTAATCTTAAATTAATCACATTCATTAATTAATTAATCACATTAATTAATTAACAAAAATAATTAAATAATTAACTCTTAATTACTTACATAAGTAATTATCTCTAATTACTTCTATTAATCAATCTTGATTACTTCCCTAAATTAATTACCTTAATAAGTAATTAATTCCATTATTAAATATTTCTTAATCCTTTAATTAATTAATTACTTCATAATTAATTTATCTCAAAACAATTATATTAATCAATTCTTTAATTGTTAACAACAAGTGATTACCCATTAATCACCTTCAATTTAATTACTCCCATGAGTATTTTCCATTAATTACTTCTATAAGTAATTATCATTCTTAATTACATTTAAAAATTAATCATTTATTACTTCATTAAGTAATTACACTTAATTAATCCATAATTAAGTGATTATTTAAAATTAAATAAATAATTAACTAATTATTTAAAATTAATTAAACAATTAATTAATTAACATCTTATATTTAAAAATCCTTAATTAATTAAGGAATTCATTAATCTTAATAAAACTCTTTACTTATTAACAAGTCATATAATCAAATATGCTTAAGTTCATAATCAAAGATAAATTAACCATATTTATCTACATAAATAAACTATTTGAATTAATCCAATTTAATAACTTAAAAAAACAAACTTTTTAATTTTGATAACAAAATTATATTAATAATCTTATTTGAAAATAAGGCATTAAGAAGTCAAGTTTATAATTTAAAACACTTTAAATTATCTAATATAAACTTATTTATTTTCGATATAAATTTGAAAACTTTGTTATTAAAACCTTACTTTAAAAAATTATTTCTTTTATAAAACTTGTGTATAATTTAAACCTGATCTTAATTTGTTCCTAACTTGAGGTTCAATTTGCAATCCAAAATCATTACTGACCTTATCTAAAACACATCAACCTGATTACTCGAGTCGAACCCAGTATCCATGCGTGCCAGCCCCGAAGCAAACCTACGCCCCTTTTCTTCGAGTCGTCACGAGAAAAACGCAGAAGCTGCTCCGAGTTTCACTCGTCTTCCCCAACGAAAATTCCAGCATATCCAAGCCGTGCACGGTGCACGTGCCTAAGCACTTCCGGCCACCAACGTTCGATGCGAACGTCGTCGATGATCCCTCGATCATACGCGAGCGGTAAAATGGACCCAGATCGAACCAAAACATCATCGAACCGAATTTGACCCAATCACCAAAAACTGCAGAAACGACAACCATAAAATCCCATCGCCACCCACGATTGCCACCACCGGAAAGTCCGACGACCTCTCCAAAACATCACCAGACCTCCACGCCACCTTTCCCCAATACGCGAAACAATCCGGTCACGAATCCAATCCTCAATTTCCTTTACAGACAAGCCGAGCAAAAACTAACATAAAACCCTAGTTTGCTAAATTCCTAACTCCTCGGCCATTAGAAAAATTTTAAGGTATTTTTCCCATGATCTATGATTCACAAACATACTTCAAACAAAATTCAAGCTTCGATTATCATGCCAATCAATGGCAATCACCAAAACCCCCAAAAACACACAAACCCAATTTCCTCAACGAATACTTAACTAAAAATCACAATATTTCCATCAAAATTCATCATTTTGTTATACAAAACAGATTTTATAACCAAATATTGGATCTGACTCGAATGAATTTTAACCATGTTTGAATACTTACTGTACTTTATAAAATTTTAAGATAAAAACATAATAAAATTTCCCGAGTTCATTTTTATGATTAATAACACCTAGTTATACACATCTCTCATTTAGAAATCAGCGTTTGAAATTTAATACAAGGGAAGATATTGAATTTACAAGTTTATCTAAAACCTGGGAAAAAAAATAACAGAGGCACACTTTTATATATACATACAGATACTACAGAAAATCAAGCATGCATTTACATCCAGAATTTATTCCATAAATATTGTCACACAAATTCAACCACATGCATTTAATTAAATTTCAAGTTTTAAACTGTTTTTAAAAGATTTACTCACCTTTTCAATATGCGGGGACAAGGCAGATTTAATTACTTCCACGATTTGATATGCTGAAGAAAATCCATTTGCATGTTTAAAAGATTGAAACTGCAGATCTTCATGGTCTTCAGGTTTGAAAGTTGCAGGTTGAATATCATTTTTGAAATGCAGTTTGAGGCTTTGAAATTTCAGGTTGAAGATGCATGTTGATTTGCAGATTGAAAATTTGTGTTGCGGTTTTTTTAAATTTGCAGGTTTTTAATTTGAACTCAAATTTGATTTACTTTTGGTTTATAAAATGTCAGGTTGAAGAACAAATTTCTGGTTGCCATTAGTTTTGAAGGAATGAAGAAAAGAAAACAAAGAATGAAAGTGTTTGAGAAAAATTAGTTTTCTTCTTTAATCAATTGTAGAAATATGTTGCCACTTGTTATTAATTTGAACAAATGTCACTATAGTACTTAATTGCTTTACAAATGTCACTAATATGTTAATATGTTTACACATATTACTTAAGTGTTTTTAAACAAATTTTTATTTAATTTAAATGATGATATAAACTTACTTATTTATGTTACTTTATAAATAAATGCTTACATATATAAATATAAATTTACCTTTAAAAGAAAAATGTTTTAAAACTAATTAAAATATAAACAAGTTCCTTATACATGTATTTTATAACCATTTTAAAATTTAAACATTTTAAAAGAGAACAAAACAAAACTTGTTTAAATCCTTTTTAAATTATCATATTTTTAAAACAACAATTATCTTACATTTTAAGAACAAATGAATTAATCTTTAAATTAACTTTTGAAAATATAAATTAAAACAAACTTTAAATTACAATATCCATTCATTATAAATTATCAATTGATTAAATTAAATTTCAAAATAACTCAAATTATAACATATATATTACAATTTGAAAATTCAACTTTATTTAAAACAAAAGATCTTCTATTCACAATATATATCAAATGTATATTATAAACAGAATAAAATTTGATTAGCTTTGGAAAATAAATCTTATCTATTTTAAATTGTTAGAAAGATATTAATCACAATTATCAGACTAAATATTTATTAACCTTTAAAAAGAATAAATTTATCAGTTTAAATTAAAATTATAAAGAAAAATTATCAAACCAGTTAAATTATTTAAACAGATTATTAAATTGTTATTTCCCAAAATTCTGGGTCGTTACAATCCACCCCCCTTAAAAGAATTTCGTCCCCGAAATTTAAAAGCAAAGGCAATTTAATAACCCAGTACAGATTTTAATTTCAAATAGCAAAGCATACTTAACAACCAATAACTAACAACCTAACAACCAAATAAACAAACAAACTAATTATTCTGACACTAATCAGAATAAATCTCTAATACTATCTCGAGTTTCCCAAGTATAAATCACCGGGAGACTCGCTCTACAAAAGCCAACAAACTGACTACACTATCAAAATCCAGAGCTCCTCTCATCTCCAGATCAATCAATCTGAACAGAACATCAGACTATACCCAAGTCCAGCTCAACTTCTAAATCCAACTGAACTACAGATTCAACAACCAACAATGAATCATGCACGTACTCCCTCAGAGATGCGTGAAATATAATGAATTCCAGCTATCCAAACTGGCAATTCAATCTCATCTTATCAAAACACGGATAAAAAATCCTCAAATGCCACAGCACTAACCAACCAAACTTATCTAGTTTTAGCTTTCTTAACCAGAGAATTTTAACAACACTGAAGTCTCCAACTTCGATTTTCAAACTCCTTATCTCATATCTATAACTCAACAGAAAATCTTGGGCTGCCAATCTTTTCCTGATCATCTCAAACTATGCTGACAATCCCAGAAATAACTAGACCAAAGCAAACCAATTTCTGGATTCTATTCAACAGAAGAGTCCTCCAAAATCTGTCGAAGAACTCAAGCTCTACTACCCAAACAATAGCAAACAGAACTTGCTTCCTTCCTTGCACAGCTGCTACCTCGCTTCCGCTGCACAACTCTGATTCTGAAATGGATGAGAATACTGTTGATGAACACAAGTATAACTTATCCAATATATCCGGGAAAACTTTGTTCATCAAATCCATAAAAATCTGAGTGACACATCAGACTTGGTCACACAGCCTCAAACAAAATCCTATTCCAAAAGCTAGATCAGTCCAATTCCAATTCCAAAAATAATTCTGAGCTGCTACACCAACTCTTCCTACTCCAAGAACCATCCTACTACCAGGCTAACTACCAAAATTGCTCCATGAACCAAAACAATATGGAACTCAACTCCAGACGCAGACAAACTTCTGATCACCTCAGTAGCTCCTACCTCTCATGAGAATTCTCAGTCTCAAACAAAAGATTGTTCAAGGAAAATTTCCAAACTAATCGCAAGTCACTTTTGTGATCCAACTTAATTCGGATTCCAAAGAAACTGTCCTCTCTTTAACAAATTGAACAGCTCTAAACTTCTCCAAACAAGGTTAACCTTTCAAGAAAACATCTTCAACTGCCCGGATTGCTGATAGAAGAACCACCCAGATTCCTGAACCATCAGAGAAACAGACCACACTGCTGCTTCCAAACTCTACTTTGATGATCAGCAAAGCTAAAAGACCTTCTCGTCAGCACATCGACACTTCGAACAGCAATGCTACCTTAGCTAACCAAGACCTCTAATCCAAAGGCTTTCTGAACCCCAAAACTATCAACAACCCACACAACCGATCTCCGAGATGGCAGACATCCCAAAAGAAACTCGGGCTCAAACCAAGCATCAACATCTCGCTCTCCTTAAGAAATGACAGATGAGACCATGCCAAAGCGAAACAACTCATAGACCTTAGTCTCATATTCCAGAACAGCCAACCTCCATGCTAAAGATCCAAACAACTACTACACAGACGAATCTTCCCTGCAGTAGGTAAAGACTGCTCCTCAACCACTTCTAAAACTGTTTCCAGAGAAAACATCTTCAGAAAATATCCATGGATACTGCATCTCATCACGCAGTTATCAAGATATCATTACTTACTTCTGCACTTCCGACAGATCCAAACTCAAGAAAAATTCGCTCCCTGAGCGAAATCCAAACTTACACTTCAAAGATGAAATCCGAATCTTTAAAAATATTTCCTTCGGATATCAGAGAAATCCTTACTCCAAACTACAAATCTTACTCAATACGGTATTAGGTCTACAGTCTCGACAAAAACTTCCAACCCCAAACATATGGACCTCTTCCATCAGTGGTAGTCGTGTTACACACACACACACCACTACTCCATCCACCTCTAAAACTTACGTTGGAAAATCCGAACAGATAACCCAACAGATCAGATAGATATAAATATATATATATAAATTACAAGTGCGCTCTCTCAAGAAAGACACCACTACAGAGCTTAGGTATTCACTCAACCTAATGCTCCCTAAAGAAAGACATACTTCGGAGCCTAGGTATTCACTCAGCCTAATGCTCTGATACCAAATGAGACGACCTGACTTCCTATCTCCAGGAAATCGCATCATCTTGAAGAAAGAAAGGGATAGAAGAAGAAAAGAAAGAGAAAGAAGAAACACAACAACTACAGAGAACTCACAGCGGAACGAATGAAATATAATATATCACCTAAAATATTACATAGTATCTTATTACATCAGAGTACACAACTTAAACAATACATATTAAAGAGTTATAAACTTCTGTCTAACTATACAACTCAAGTACAACAGAACAGATACCAAACAAACACAGCGGAACTATAATATATCTACACGTCGAAGCCTCCTGCTCCATATCTCCTCCAGAATTCGTCAATCTAACCTGATCCACTTGACTACTCATACATAATATGAGTACTCAAGAGTTTAATAAAATAGAAAATAAACACTCGGGTCAGACAGGGGTCTGGTGTGAGTAAACGGGTTAAAATTTCTTAACTTTAGAAAAACCTTTGAAAAGAAAAGGTATCACGTAAGACTTCCCACACATAAACATGGAAAAGTGTTTACCTTACGCTAACCAAAACATTTGATAGGAAATCCAGTGATATTATAATAGTGTCGAGGGTTTTAAAGTAAATATGAAATAGCTGAAATTGTTACATGATTAAATTCCAGCTACTAGCCATAAAAGTGGGTAATACAATCAAAACCGTAGGGTCTCATAGGAAGAATGGGTTTCCATCAATAGCATGGCTACTGGGGTACCGCACGTCACAGTACGTGGCCTAGATCAACGTACCGAGGAGTACGCCCACTCCCCTGCAACACAAGGCCGGAACCATTCCTTACTGAACAGTCCCGAACAAGACCACCCCGTAGTTGGCGTGACCAACCACACACTAAGCCGAAATAGAAGGGACCACTAGACAGGGGTAAATCTCACTCTCAAGTGGGGGATACCCACGAAGCCTTACTGCACCTCGCCTGTTTTAGCCATTCCTGGTTGATAAGACTTGAGGCTACGATTACCTTTAGAGAACACATCTATCTTAGAAC
Source organism: Allium cepa (assembly GCA_030765085.1). Classification (NCBI taxonomy): domain Eukaryota; kingdom Viridiplantae; phylum Streptophyta; class Magnoliopsida; order Asparagales; family Amaryllidaceae; genus Allium; species Allium cepa. The sequence goes on along the minus strand of CM060931.1, from coordinate 353,352,278 downwards.
GCTCAACGTCCACCTGACGATGTGCTGAAAGCATTCAATCCATACAAGTTCGTTCCGGGTTCGAACGAAACCGAAGGCACTATCTCGTTGCACTCGTTTTGGAATCACCCTCAGAGTCAACGACCATAGCCCTTGCAATCTAAATCACCATCTCGAATCTATAAGTACTATTCCGTCAACTCATTACGGAATCACCCACAGAGTTATACTGACGTATAGCCCTTACACCTCGAGTCTTCACTTACTCCACTTGGATTCACGACCTAACGTTTAATTGGAATTGATGTGGTTTTCGGATATCTAAATATGGAAACCCGATCCCGGTCTCACCGAAACCAAACGCCATTTTAATGTCCAAGTTGTACTTAAGGGTTTAAACAGTTTAACGTATTTCGGGATAAAATAAACAGATAGATGAATCATATTATCACAATAGATAATTCATAACAACATTCATCTCCACAAAGCAGCATATCACATAACAAAGATATCCAGTATCAACCAATATCAAACATCCAACATCAACCAATCATCCAATATCAATCAATCAACCCATATTAATCAAACATCCAAAACGGAATTGATTATCTCTTAATCAATTGAATTACCATAATCCTTCTTCTTTAATTATTATTCCAAATAAAATAAATTAATCATCTCTAATGATTTTCCTTAATTAATCTTCCTTGATTAATTATATTTAATTACATTCAAGAAATATCCCTTAACCATATTCGGTAATTAACCTTTAATTACTATCATTAATTTCAATAATTAATGATCCTTTATTTAATTACATTAATTAATTAATTATAATTAATTACATAAAACCTTAATTAATTACAATTAATTAATTATACTTAAACTAAATCACTTATATTAATCAACCTTAATTTATATCATTAATCACATTCATTAATGATCCTTATTAATTAATAATTACTTCAATTAATTATCTACTTAACTTATAATTAATCAACTCATTAATCATAATTAGTAATTAACAATTTGTAATTACCTATTTTAATTAATGAACTTCTTAATTAATTAATTTCTAATTTAATTATATTAATCCTTGATTAATTAATTCAATTAATTAATCTTTAATTACTTCATTAAGTAACTATTAATCAATTACATTAACAAATAATTCTTAATTAATTACTTTATTAATTAATTACATTTTAATTAATTATCCTTAGTAATTAATCTTAAATTAATCACATTCATTAATTAATTAATCACATTAATTAATTAACTAAAATGATTAAATAATTAACTCTTAATTACTTACATAAGTAATTATCTCTAATTACTTCTATTAATCAATCTTGATTACTTCCCTAAATTAATTACCTTAATAAGTAATTAATTCCATTATTAAATATTTCTTAATCCTTTAGTTAATTAATTACTTCATAATTAATTTATCTCAAAACAATTATATTAATCAATTCTTTAATTGATAACAACAAGTGATTACCCATTAATCACCTCCAATTTAATTACTCCCATGAGTATTTTCCATTAATTACTTCTATAAGTAATTATCATTCTTAATTGCATTTAAAAATTAATCATTGATTACTTCATTAAGTAATTACACTTAATTAATCCATAATTAAGTGATTATTTAAAATTAAATAAATAATTAACTAATTATTCAAAATTAATTAAACAATTAATTAATTAACATCTTATATTTATAAATCCTTAATTAATTAAGGAATTCATTAATCTTAATAAAACTCTTTACTTATTAACAAGTTATATAATCAAATATGCTTAAGTTCATAATCAAAGATAAATTAACCATATTTATCTACATAAATAAACTATTTGAATTAATCCAATTTAATAACTTAAAAAACAAACTTTTTAATTTTGATAACAAAATTATATTAATATTCTTATTTGAAAATAAGGCATTAAGAAGTCAAGTTTATAATTTAAAACACTTTAAATTATCTAATATAAACTTATTTATTTTCGATATAAATTTGAAAACTTTGTTATTAAAACTTACTTTAAAAAATTATTTCTTTTATAAAACTTGTGTATAATTTAAACCTGATCTTAATTTGTTTCTAACTTGAGGTTTAATTTGCAATCCAAAATCATTACGGACCTTATCTAAAACACATCAACCTGATTACTCGAGTCGAACCCAGTATCCATGCGTGCCAGCCCCGAAGCAAACGTACGCCCCTTTTCTTCGAGTCGTCACGAGAAAAACGCAGAAGCTGCTCCGAGTTTCACTCGTCTTCCCCAGCGAAAATCTCTAGCATATCCAAGCCGTGCACGGTGCACGTGCACGGTGCACGTGCACGGTGCACGTGCCCAAGCACTTCCGGCCACCAACGTTCGATGCGAACGTCGTCGATGATACCTCGATCATACGCGAGCAGTAAAATGGATCCAGTTCGAACCAAAACATCACCGAACCGAATTTGACCCAATCACCAAAAACTACAGAAACGACAACCATAAAATCCCATCGCCACCCACGATTGCCACCATCGGAAACTCCGCGACCTCTCCAAAACATCACCAGACCTCCACGCCACCTTTCCCCAATACACGAAACAATCCGGTCACGAATCCAACCCTCAATTTCCTCTACAGACAAGCCGAGCAAAAACTAACATAAAACCCTAGTTTGCTAAATTCCTAACTCCTCGGCCATTAGAAAAATTTTAGGGTATTTTTCCCATGATCTATGATTCACAAACATACTTCAAACAAAATTCAAGCTTCGATTATCATGCCAATCAATGGCAATCACCAAAACCCCCAAAAACACACAAACCCAATTTCCTCAACGAATACTCAACTAAAAATCACAATATTTCCATCAAAATTCATTATTTTGTTATACAAAACAGATTTTATAACCAAATATTGATTTGACTCGAACAAATTTTAACCATGTTTGAATACTTGCTGTACTTTATAAAATTTTAAGATAAAAACATAATAAAATTTCCCGAGTTCATTTTTATGATTAACAACACCTAGTTATACACATCTCTCTTTTAGAAATCAGAGTTTGAAATTTAGTACAAGGGAAGATATTGAATTTACAAGTTTATCTAAAACCTGGAGAGAAAAAATAACAAAGGCACACTTTTATATATACATACAGATACTACAGAAAATCAAGCATGCATTTACATCCAGAATTTATTTCATAAATATTGTCACACAAATTCAACCACATGCATTTAATTAAATTTCAAGTTTTAAACTGTTTTTAAAAGATTTACTCACCTTTTCAATATGCGGGGACAAGGCAGATTTAATTACTTCCTCGATTTGATATGCTGAAGAAAATCCATTTGCATGCTTAAAAGATTGAAACTGCAGATCTTCATGATCTTCAGGTTTGAAAGTTGCAGGTTGAATATCATTTTTGAAATGCAGTTTGAGGCTTTGAAATTTTAGGTTGAAGATGCATGTTGATTTGCAGATTGAAGATTGTGTTGCAGTTTTTTTAAATTTGCAGGATTTTAATTTGAACTCAAATTTGATTTACTTTTGGTTTATAAAATTTCAGGTTGAAGAACAAATTTCTGGTTGCCATTAGTTTTGAAAGAATGAAGAAAAGAAAACAAAGAATGAAAGTGTTTGAGAAAAATTAGTTTTCTTCTTTAATCATTTATTAAAAATATGTTGCCACTTGTTATTAATTTGAACAAATGTCACTATAGTACTTAATTGATTTACAAATGTCACTAATATGTTAATATGTTTACACATATTACTTAAGTGTTTTTAAAGAAATTTTTATTTAATTTAAATGATGATATAAACTTACTTATTTATGTTACTTTATAAATAAATGCTTACATATATAAATATAAATTTACCTTTAAAAGAAAAATGTTTTAAAACTAATTAAAATATAAACAAATTCCTTATACATGTATTTTATAACCATTTTAAAATTTAAACATTTTAAAAGAGAACAAAACAAAACTTGTTTAAATCCTTTTAAATTATCATATTTTTAAAACAACAATTATCTTACATTTTGAAAACAAATGAATTAATCTTTAAATTAACTTTTGAAAATATAAATTAAAACAAAGCTTTAAATTACAATATCCATTCATTATAAATTATCAATTGATTAAATTAAATTTCAAAATAACTCAAATTATAACATATACAAACATATATATTACAATTTGAAAATTCAACTTTATTTAAAACAAAAGATCTTCTATTCACAATATATATCAAATGTATATTATAAACAGAATAAAATTTAATTAGCTTTGGAAAATAAATCTTATCTATTTTAAATTGTTAGAAAGATATTAATCACAATAATCAGACTAAATATTTATTAACCTTTGAAAAGAATAAATTTATCAGTTTAAATTAAAATTATAAAGAAAAATTATCAAACCAGTTATATTATTTATACAGATTATTAAATTGTTATTGCCTAAAATTCCAGGTCGTTACAAAATGTATAAGCTTCTAAAAAAGAAGTTTACACAAAATTTGAGAATGTAAAATTCATAACAAATTAATGAGCTAGAAGTTCATGAATTATAAAGCCGAAGCTTTCTTGAAATTGTGTGAAATGTTAAGATTATCATTCTTGAATAAGTTAAAAGATATAAGTACATCTTAACATAAGATTATGACAGTTCGTTCAAGAGATTTCAAAAATTACCAAATGAGTTATATCTTACTTTCATCTTTGTATTTACCTATTATATTGACCAAATATCCTGAAGATATTGTGCTGTATGACATTTCAAATATCCCTTGAATTGAAAATTAATTATTAATTTAGCTTTGAAAAAGGATGTTCATTATTTATAAAATATGAATTCAAATCACATTTTATTCCATATTTCTCATTTTTCATTCCAGTTTATATGTTGTAGTTAGTTTAAAATGTTTTCCCTCATTATATATACTTCTAGTTATGTAAAAGTAAACATGGCAAATTTACATGTTCTATGCAATGCAAAATATAATTTCATTTCAATATGTGCGGTTTTAATTTAATTATTCTCTCTGTTGCTTTCTCATGGATATATCTAAATATAGATCTGATCTTTACTAATCGCACTATGTTATAAAACCTAAAGTTTTGACAAATTATTTTTGGATGCATTAGTCAAACTATTTAATGACGAAATATATTTTAGTATTATCCAAAGGCGATAACTCACATAACATACTATTTAAGTTTATGGATATGCGTGTGTATATATTAATCTCTTGAAGAGATGTTTTCTTTAAAATTTATATTGCAAAATCCAACATCCCAGAAGAGATGTAACAGAAATTTTGTTTCTGTTAGATTGCAATTCCTTAAAAAGAAACACTATATTCCGTGAAGGAATATCATATAAAACTTTAGAACTAATAACAATAATTTATCTCTAAAAAAGGTATTGTATACCAATATCACACTGCAGAAGTAATGGTTTTATCTCTTGCATCTTACTTTCATTTGGTGTATCTAATTTTGTTGTTGTATTTAAAGTTTGATATGATATTTCAAAAGCAGTTACCAAAAAAATCTGCAGTAGGGATATTTTATGCTACTATAAAAGTAGGAATTATGTAATTTATGTAAAAGAAATATTATATATTGATATGACATTCTAATAGTTTGCATGCATATCTTTAGAAGAGATAAGTTTGCTTCAGAAGTTGTGATAGTAAAATATCCCTAGAAGAGACTTATACATTTGAAAATGATAAAATATCTCTAGAAGAGATTTGTTTATATATTTAGTAATTTTATTAAACCAAATAAATGTATAGAAATTTAATTATGAAGGATTCCAATTTAGTTTAGATCTGATTCGAACTTAAAATTTGAGAGCTATGTAATGTGTATCATATATTTCATTATGATTATACCAAACATCCCAAATAGGTTAGATATCAAACTATCTTTGTAATACACTATTTTATGTTCATGTGTCTAATTATATCCTAAAAGTCATGGTCATAGTTATTATTTCATAATAAATATTATATGCATAACCATTTCTTGAAGAAATATCTTAAAATGTTCTCTTAAAGAGATATTCTATATGTCATATCATACATTTCATGAAAGTTATAAATACCATTTTGAAGAGATCTGTATGCGCAACTAATATAATTGCATATTTTTATAAAATTCCAAGTGTCCATACGCTACTCTTATTATTATTATTATTATTATTTTGTAAGTATATTTCTTTTGTTGAACTCTCCAGAAGAGATGTGTAGAAATGTCTATATGCAATTATAACTATGTATTATTCTCTGATAAGTAATCATAATTAATGTTTAAAGGTGATATTTGAGATATAATTGAGGTATAAAACTTAACAATTTAAAGTTGTATATATAATTTATTTGAACCAGAAGTTCAATATGGTTCCACCAGATGTTTTGAATATTATAATGCAGTCTTGAAGGATTTCCATTAACATAGATCTATAAACAGAAATTAATAGTCGTAATAGTTTGTTCTAAAAATCACTAACTCAAATGAGAAAGAATATGCAAATTTATAATATATGTGTAATAAGTGGACGCACGTATATATCCATGTATGTAGATATTCAAATAACAACTTGAAGTTTGTTATGAGCTGATCTTGTAGATTATGCATAGATATAATTAAGTGTTTAAAATTCTAAAGTCATGTATGCATTCAAATAATCTACACAATAAGTAAATTCCTCCAATTGGCTAGATCAATGAACGAGAGCAAACTCTAATAAGCAATATCAATTGAATGTGTCTTATCAATTGATAAAAGTATTATCCTCCTACAATTAACAGGTATGATGTATTTGCTAGTAGCAATATCATAATTGATCAAAATGAGAATCCATAGAAGATTATTATTAAATGTGACAATGTTCGTCAACATTGAGAGGAGGATAAAAGAGATACAAGTTCATTTTGATTATCAAGGTTAGATATTAGTTGCAAAATATTAAGTAACTTGAATAAATTGTCGATAATGTCCCTAGTATACTTGCACCAATATAAGTTGAAATCCCAAAAGGACCAAAAGGGTATAAATTTGAAGTGTGGTAGAGAAGTCATTTTGAAACATTTTTGGAGAAAGTGATGAAGATGCTAAATAAAGGAGCTGGATATTTTTTAAGAAACACTTAAGGGTGCTTTGGAGGAGACCCATGACATGATTGTCAAATAAACCTAGAAGTGGTTTAGGTATCTAAAATAGAATAAATATTGAGATATCAATAAATCATATCTAGAACTGACAAACCTAGAAGTGGTTTAGGTATCTAAAATAGAATAAATATTGAGATATCAATAAATCATATCTAGAACTGACAAGAAATAATCATCGATGATAAATTTGTAAATAATAAAAAAATGCTTATGTTTATAAATAGATTAAAGATCTTGAATTAGAAGAAACATGATTGGTCATCGTGAATCCTATACCAATATAGAAACGTGGACTTGTAATCCGCAAAGTAGCGAAAGTGTTTGAAACACTTAATATACCTCGAAGGTATAAATATTGCTTAAATCATACTAAATGATGAAAGTATACAAATTTCTGAAGAATACAATTAACTTTGGTTGTTATAAAGAATGCAAAGAATAAGAAGCATAGATTACAACCATTTTTTAAGTATCGTTGTACTGAAAATCTTGATATAATTCATGATAAGTATATTACTTCCTATTTTTAAGTATTGTTGTAATGATTCTTTTAATATTCATCAAAGATGTAGTTGCAATATGCAAAACTGATTTGAAGTACAAAAATGGAAGCATATGAAGTGTTTTTATAAAGGTAGCATATAAAATGCATAAAACGCAAATTATATTTGGAAGAAACAATCTTGAAAAATTCGATTGTATCGAAGGAAACTATCTGTAAATGATGAAGAACTAAAGAAAGAAAAGTAGAATTATTTTCTTCGGATTTTTAACGCCTGTATGAGCTAAGTATTTATAACTAATTTGTATTATAATGACATATATTTAAACTTAAAGGGAAAACAATAAAATCAGAGGGAGCATACATAAGTATATCATAATATACTCTTTTTCCTTCATTGAGATATTTTCCATTGGGCTTTTTAGTATGGTTTTAACGAAGCATTACATTGACCCAGAAGTATCAAACTCCATTTGATGTAAATTATTGAAATATGTCATTTGACTCTTTTTCTTTCACTATTTTTCCATTGGCTTCTTAGTAAGGTTTTAATGTGACATTATTTTGATCCCCAAGTATCAAACTCTATAAAAGGAATATCATTTTATGATATTTATGATTTCACAAGTTGCACTCTTTTCATCGTTCAAGGTTTTCCCGTTGGGTTTTCCTAACAGAGGCTTTTAACGAGGCAACATACAATATCTATAGCAACTGAATGGATATATGAAAGCAGGATAATAATGAGGGGGAGCAGTCATCATACACGTTTAAAAATGGAAATTTTCAAGCTGCCATATAAGTATTCAAGATTTTGAAGGGGGGTGTTATAATATATGTAATTTATAAAGAGCATATGCTATATAATGTTTGCTATATTTTGTTTAATCTCACATCATGAGATAAATTCAATCCCAAGCTCCAAAACCTTTATATAAAGGAACCTATGTAATTGAAATAAGTTATGAGTTTCAGGAATGAATAAAATATCTCCTTACTCTTTTTCTAATGGCTTCTTATTTTTATATTGTTTACAACATGATTTTATTTTCCTTGTTTAACAGTGGACGATATCACTTGCTCTTAACTTGCAAGTTGAGGAACCCAAATATATTATTGGAAGTTAGTCTAATTGCACATTCAATATGATGCAAATTTATTCTATTTTCTTGCCGCTCTACTAAAAAATAGTGAATCTTTACTCATTCGGTGTCAATCCTACCATTTGCTCCTTTATAGTTGATATTGCCTTGTTGATTGTTTCTGCATTCTCTATACTTGCCTTTGTTACCACAAGTATATCATTGACTTATAAAATATGAGTTATGATTGGTACAACCGAAAATTTAGGTAGAAAAATTCCTTTATAATTTTTATGTCAAGTAATATTGTCAAATAGTCTATTGTTATTGAAAACGAATAAGGAGATAAAGGATCTCCTTGTCTCGATCCTTTGTTACAACTGAAAAAATCAACTGAACTTCCATCTATTGATGTGGAGACATTGAATGAAGAAATGCATGTGTAAACTAGATTTACGAATTTCTCGGTAAACCCCATACACATCCGCATACGATGTGTAAATTCACTACTGATTTTTAATCAGCTTTATGTAAATCAATTTTAAGCATAGATTGTTTGTTTATTTTCTATTGAATCCTCTTACCATTTCATATGCCAGTAGAAAATTCACTGTAGTAATTTTTGCTGGGATGAATGCATTTTTTTTATATAACATCAAGCTATTTATGAATTGCTTCATTCTGCTACATAAAAGACCGGCCAGTGTTTATAAACCACATTACATGTTGAGATTGGTCTATAATCTCCTAGTGTTTTGTGGGATTGTGTTCTTTGGAATTAAGAAAATGAAAGTGTGGTTAATTTATTTCATAGTTTTACCTGATTATCAAATGCCCAACATTGCTTGCAACCAATCATTTTTATAAGCTCCCATCGTATTTTATAGAATTTTGAATTGAAGGCATTAGGTACAGAACTACTATCATCATCTATTTGAAACGCTACATTTTTTATCTCCTCTAATCTATTAAATAATAGTAAAGCGGAAGAATTTCAGACTCTCTTATTAATTCTAGGAGTTTTCTCCACCCTCCTTAATCCTCTCAAGATATTTTGTTTCAAATTTTTATAATTTATCATTTTAAAATTATTCTACTCAATTTCTTACACTATTTTACATTCAAAACCAATTTTTCAACAAAATTTACAATTATTACAAATATATTCGCACTTCTGTTCTAATATTTTACGTTCAAGCCCATAAATTTAAATTAACTACATAATTCAAAATTTAAAACGTTTGATAAACTTAGCAAATATTTAATCCATCAAATGAATCCTAAAAGATGACAATTTCAATGTGTATACCTTAGTCGCATCAACAAATTGATAAAATTAATTTTTCATTTAGATACAAAGCATATAAATTATATATATTAAAAATAATAATAAATTTATTTTATAATTCGTTTGTCTAAATGTAGTTATGTATTGCACTAAAAATTTCTATTTTTAACTTCAAATACTTACATTTTAAATTTTCTACAACTACTTACAAACTCTTCTCAATTCTCTACTAATATTTTATATTAAAGTCCATATATTTAACTAATTTTGCAATATTAAATCCAAGGTATTTAAATAAATTCGTTTAACTAATATTCATTAATTCATCTAACAATTCCTAAAAAACAATTTAAATATATATACAGTACTCATATATATGAGCAAAAATGATATAATTATTTCTTTTATTTCGATATAAAGACATATAAATCACATAATATAAAATGTATATATAAATAATAGCATTTTTTTTATTTATAGTTCATTTATCTTAAAAAATTATCATATATTGCATAACTAAATTTCGTTGTTAACAACCTTTAAAGGATAAATTTATATTTCTTTTAAAATTGCAATGTGAACGCACATATTACACCGTAAAAATTAAGTTATACAAAATTATATTTTAACATGATATTAAACCTTACCAAATTCATAACTCAAGTAATGTTACATAACAATATTTTGCAATTATCAAAATTGTAAACATGACCCCCTTACAACAAAATGAAATCTATGGTTGGTAGCAAAGTTAAAATTGTTTAATAATTAAAATCTGAAATAATGGATTATGATCCACATATAGATAAGCTAGCCATAATATGCTCCTCTCATCTACAATTACGTACAAAACTATTCTCAATTTTCTCCTAATTTTTTACATTCAATTCCTTACAAATTATTTAAATAAATTCAATTATGTAATATTTATTAGTTCATTTGTAAATCCTAAAACACAATCTAATATATATACAACATTCATATTAATAGAAGTGGTAAAGTTTTTTTTTCATTCATATATTAAAAATGTGCATATATATAATAATACATATTTGAGTTAGAAAATTAATTCTCGCATAGATATATAATTAGCAAAAATTGAACTTTCAACCTTACATTTGAGCGTCCTATGTCATTTTAATTTGAAATTCTTCTATCTCAATAAATTGATAATGTATTGCATAACATTCTGTTTTTAACAATAATTAAAATATAAATATCATTTTTATCAACATTAGCGTATGCAACGCACGGGTTACACACTAGTTCAAATGGATTGCCCAACGGTGATCTTGCATTATTTGTCAAAAGATTTTATAAGTAATAAAAGGAAATCAAGTATTGATATAGGGACCATTGAATAAATTTGAAAAATACTAAATTGCTTACCTGCTTAAAGAGTCAAATAAAGAAGTTACATTGCCTTGATCTTCGATCATTGTTCTGCATCTTGTGTGAGAAACATTAGTATGAAATAATCTTGTTGCAAAATCCCTCCTTCTGTCACCCTGGATTAACCACTTATATTTTACCTTTGTATATTTTTACTACATGCCCGTGCAACAAATCTGTTAACTCTTTATTTGACAAAATCACTTGACCATATTATTACATAAAATTAAGGTAGTTTTGTCGGGCTGACCACTTTTTAACCTAGGGTTACATGTTTACATTGTGACAAATTATATTACAATCTTTATAAAAGCCCATGGTGGTTTTCACCAGTGTACCACATAACACTTTAATAATCACCGTTTAATCCATTAGATAGTATTTGCCTAATTCTACTTCTCCTTCTCTCTTAATTCCTTAATCTCGATATATCCCTGGCAGAGGTACCATACCCCCGATTGAGGCACCATTCAACGATGGAGTTGAGTGGATGGTCCTTTCTTAACAAGGTTGACACCATAAACGTTTCAAAACTCTTTCAAGGAACTCATTGTACAACGGAGTTCAGTGGTCGATTCTTCCTCAATATGAAAGATACAAAACCGGCTACATAACAACCCTTACTCGCGATACGTTCCCGGTTGAGGTACTTCTTAGCAATGGAGTTTAGTAAATGTTTCTTAATCAGGGATAACACAATCATTCATCTTTATATCCAGATGGTTACTTGTAGAAATGAATTTTAACTTATTTAAACTTGATTTACGAGGAGTCAAAGACCTATCTCAAGTGGTTAGAGATACGACGCTTTGTATAAAAGACTTTAAAGATAATGGATTTGAGACCCTGAGAAATCATAATGGTGCTTTAACTTTGCTTGAATCAGTAACACCCTTGTTATCAAAACAAACTTGAGATAGGAGTAGTAGTTCCATTCCTGCAAAGGGTTGTTAAGATTTTTAACAGGTGTTCATTCTCTTGAACTCTTGCAAGAGACAACAAATAATCTTTATTCTTTAATTTATTCAAAATTGATATACAAACATAAGCGTTCCTTTTCAAAAAAAATAAAAGGTTGTTGACATTAAACATGCCATTATTTTTATATATTCGGATTTTGCACAAAAAAGCATAGAAAGTAAGCAGTTGAAGGAGGAACGAAGAGCAAAACCTAACGAAGAAAGAATGCTTTCTTCTATAGCAAAAGAGGAATGAAAGAGTTATTTGAAAGTAGTTTTAGTTGTCATTATTAATGATTATATAGTTAACGTATTTGTATTATTTTGAAATAGATTACATTTTTGTAAATTGATAGCAAAATATAAATTAATGGGAAATTCGAAAAAAAATACAATTATACTAATATACAACAATAAAGTTTAATTATAAATTTAATCCTTTTATTAAATTGAAATCAAGTGCAGCAATAAAGTATATTTGCATAGCAAACGTCTACAATTTTGATTTAGCCTGTCCAACTCTGGAGTCAGCAATCTCCGCTTTTAAAAATAGCTTGCAGCTAAAGGCCAACCAATTCTAGGTCCTTTTCAAGTTCTTGCTTCAAAATTTAACACCATATGTTCCAAAATTCAACAATCAAAGTTATATGGTGTCAAAGGGAAAAAAAACGTTATATAAAATTAGTAATTTAAAAGCCTCGTATATAACGTTGCGTTACATTGAACTTAAAAACTTGCTTCCACCCTAAATCCTATTTTTAACTTAAATCGATGAAATTGAAGGAGTTAGCTCTGACGTTGCGACCGCATTCATAAAACATCCTGGAACTCACAACATTCCAAACGAAGGTTGACCATGTTCTTGGGATCATGCACAAGGAATTAACGATTTACTACAATAAAAGACAGGGTAACAGCTAGAACATAACATTTAATGATATTATTCTACCATCGCATATTTTCTACCATATCTATTACATAGTCAGCATCAAAACTTTGGATTTATACTCAATACCTGCACATTCCAGCTCACATAAGTTGCCCTTTGTCAACTTATTCACTCAAAAAGTTCCAGTTATAAATGACTTTCTTTTCATGGACAGAAAGAAATGAAGTTGGAAATCATTAATGGACCTCAAAAAGGATCAAATCCACCAAATGTGTGAAAAAAAAACATCGCGTGAGTTATTTGCTTTTCTCATGACTGATCACATAACAAAGATAATAATTATAACAATGTAACATGAAAATAACAAAAGACAAAAACATACACGCCAGCTACATATGCAAAACCAGAAAGTTTTGAACTTGTAAAAGTATGTTCTCAAAAAATTACATAACCTTTAACCACATATCACTTTCATCCATAACTCCATATTTAGTGGGTAATATAATCCTACATATATGATATACGATATATTCAACAACTAAGTAGAGACATATATACACACGACATGAAACCCTCCACCTAATTGCTATCAAAACTTTAAACCTTTCAAGTCACTTTTGATGTCAGCAAAATTCAGAAGCTAATTTCATGTTTATTAAAACTTGACACAAAGGATAATTACCTCCAAAAGGATGCCAAGAACTAATAAACTGAGCAGAAATTCGACATTCACGGCCAAATCATGGGGCAGGCAAAGAGGAAGTGGAAATGCAAGTAGCAGACGCAACGGATAGAGGGTAATGGAAAGAGTTGGCATACTGAAACGAAACGGACTCCCCGTTACGGATGGGCTGCCCATCGTTGACCAAGCAATCATTGTACCCAACCCGACGAAAGAGATGTGGGTTCACTAAACGGGCCGAGCTGAACCAGCCACAAGAGAGATGAATGTGCCCAATTAAGCAATCTTCACAGTTGGAGCATTCGTTGAAGATTTGAACGGTGTATGTTGGAATCCCGTTAGGGAGCGGGGTCGTTGCTGCTTGATAGATTACTAAGTCGTCTGGGGAGCATTCGTCTCCTATTCTGTTTGGATTAGTGTTTGAGCTGTTTGTTTTCACTGTACAGTGATTAAAGATTAAACTGTCGTCGATTAAATCCATTTAAGGTAAATTGAAAGAATAACTAAAGATGGTATGGAATAAGAATGGTATGGGAGCCCTTTTTTGAAATAAAGAATACAAAAGTGTAACCGACTACCAACCTATAAACAAAGAAATAGAATGCTTTCTGTCAAAAGGAAAAAGGCACTTAGAAGAAAGCAACAAAAATGTATAAATAGAAAGAAAATGGGTAGAAATGGATGTTTTAATTTTGGTCAGTTCTAAAGTTTTGAAGACATTCACTGCAGATAACATTGTCTGTCAACCAAAGCAAACACAAAATTGGTACCATTTCCATATGTATCATTACGACAAAGCAAACATGCATTTTCCACACCTCGGAATGCATCGCAGTATTTATGTCAAAGTGAAAAAGTATTTGTAAAAAAAATGAAACAAAAACATAACCTTTTCTATAATGAATGATACAAACAGCAATGAGAATTTGATTTTTACTACGTTCAATAAAGGAAAGATTGAATAATGGTCAATTTCACACATAACTTAAAGGGGAAAGAGTCGTCAGAATTGTATGCTTTTTCTAGCCAACAAAACATAAAGTTGGTACTATACCCATTTATATGTTACCCAGTTATATGTTAACAAGCCAAGATAAACATACCTTCCTAAAGTTATCAAATGTTCACAAGAATCAACCACCAAATGTGACGCTCATAAGCGCTTTATGATGGTCTTACCTTGTGGAAAAAGTAACAAGTGAATATTCAAAAGGGTGTTTTTACAAAAATAACAGTAGTAAAATAAGAAAATTATTTACGTAAATAGCAACAAACAATTTAGTTACATATAGTTTATACACTCAAAATTACAGCTCCAAGTGGGTGGGCTACCAGTGTGGTGACCAGAACCCAAAATAATAGTTATACAAAGTAGAAAGAAACAGGGAAACCAAAACACAGAGAAATCTTCTTTTTCTCCTCTGCTTTGATCAGGTCGTTTTGTGCTGCAGCTTTGGCTGCAGCAGCAGCAGCAGCAGCAGGAGTGACTAGTTGGGCTGTACTTTATTTTGAATAAAAAATATATAACATATATTATACTACGTGTTTTCAGAAGTTTCCTATTTGCAGGGACCACTCTCTAATTATTATTAAAACTAAACAAGATAATCCAATTATTAGTTAATAAAGATTCAATCCGAGGCATGCCTTCTGTGTTGTAGAATTATGCTAAACCTCCGGATTAGGGCATACCTTGACGTAAAAGCTTGCGGCTCAAACGGTAACGGATTTCACCACTCCGATCAGATAGGTGATTCATGTGCTCCAACGAACTTCCTAAAAATAGACAAAATATTTACGTTTATTACGATGGGGAAACCGTATAAATTTAAAATTCTTGAAAAATGAATGTGTTTATGAATTGATAAAAAGAGTGAAAGCAGCAGTGATGGTTTTTATTACAGGCGAAAAAGTAACAAATAAATACAATAATGCTAATAAAATTGCTAAAAATGGAAATTATGTCTTTTAAATTCTACAGTGTGCTCAAAACAACATTATGAACTGTGCAAATTTTTTTTTTCCAAAACAGGGAATATTGAATGGTGCGTCGTTTGATTTACAACTTCTGTTAAAACGGAACCGAAAGTGGGGAAAGATTGAATTTATATAAAGCACTAAAAAAATTGTTAATAATGATCATGAAATAAATATATTCTTAAATAATAGTTGGATACGATAGAAATTTATTGAGCAAAGAGAACAATAAAAAACTAAACAAGACATCAATCGTTGCTGCAAAATATACTTCCGCTGTCTTTTCAAAAAAAAAAACAAACTGACTTATCAAATCACTGTTTTGTGATACTAGGTCAAAAAATAAATTAAAAGGCAAAATTACTTTAAATATATGAAATAATGCGCAAAATTGAATACATTCTAACCGTAGATATATAATCACACTAATTTCTAAAATAAACAACGACCACATTCACGACAACCAAACATATTAACAGAATCAAAGAATATTAACGAGATCAAAAAATAAGTACCAGAGGAATAAAATGCTACTGCTAAGAAAATCATGATGGAGAAGCACGCAGTAATCGCCAGCATCGTCATTCTCTCACTTAAAAACCTTGGCATTGTTACTGCACTTAGACTCTAAATTTCTAACAAACCCTTAATTTTCCTCAATGTTTAATCCAGATCGATTAATGCCATTCCTCGTTTCTGCATTACAAGACAAGATAATCAAAAACTCAAATGCCACAAAAAACAACAACCAGACCAACCCGAAGCATTTGAGATGGAAAAATGTGATCAAATAGAGAAGAATCACCTTGAAGCAAGCTAGTGTTTCGAAGTTTTTCTCTCCGGGGTTAGGGTTTTGATTTTACTTTTTTTGATTTATTTTTGGGTGTGCGCCCAAACGAGATTTGATTTTATAGTAATGTGTACAGTGTGGTTATGAGCTTAGGCATAGAGATTGACGTTATTACATGTTTGCCCTCGGAGGATTTTTGGTTGGAATAGGAAGCGTGCGTGTAGAATTAATTAGGCCTGACCGTACACGTGCGGCGTCACATTCGTCTTGGTTTTTGCACGTGAATATTTTGATCTTGATCTCATTTTTTTTTTTTTTTTAAAAATTCCTTTTTTTGTTTGGTTTTTAGTTATTATAATCGAAAAATGCTGCAGCTTCGTGCAGAAAAAGGTTTTTCGAAGTCTTCTTTTCTTTAATCCAAACAATTATAACTAAAAACGATGGAACTTTATCTTGCGATGTTTACGTAATTCGTTGATATAAATGAATGACAAATTATACTGATATTATTATTGTTTAAGTTTATGGATGTTAGTTTTTATTTGTATATTTGGATTAACATTTTCTATTCGTATTTTTCTCTTGATATGAATGTACTAAACACATAAATTATAAGTTTTAGGATTTAATATCCACTAACTAAATTGTTCATTAAATTTGTTTAATTTAAAATTCAAAAGTATCCAATTGATTATATACTAACTTGATCTAAAATGGTAGGGTAGAATAAAATGAAACTTAAATCATTGTTGAAATTATAGATCATAGCTAATTAATTATATAATGGTGGTAGAGAATTAAAAAGTGGGAATATGGTTCAGCCTCTCATTTTCAGATTTGATTGGTGAAAAGCATTTTTTTTTTTAAACATGTTAAAATCACACTTTAACTTTAGGTTTTGGTAGAAAAAAATCGTTTTTTAAATTAAATCCGAATGTTATGTTTTTATGATCAAAACAATTTTTTTTTGAATTTGTATTTTTGAAAACTGCAAATATTTGCAGTTCATTTCAAAATTTTGCATTTCTCTGTTATTTATGATTTGAATTTTTTTTTTTTGAATTTCTCTGCAGGGTTTCTATAACTTTCCTAAAACTTAAAAATATTGGTTTTTATATAATATGTTATTCATAGGGTCGGTTGTGTATTTTGAAACTTGAGGGTGTTTTACAAAAGTTCTCGATTAAAATGCTAAGCCTCGTGAACATTGCAAAAATTATAAATAGTATAATTTGAATTTAAAATGTAAAGATAAGAAGAGGTTTGGTCATAGAATGAACGACATATTTGAAAACCATTTCTACTTACTTACCGTTTAATAGATTCTAACTCATACTTCATAAAATGCAAACTAGCAGAAATATGGGTAGAAATAATTTTAGAAAATAAGTTATACATGTAATATAATACAGTAGAAACATCCACATGAATATCGAATGGTTTATGTTGCTTAACTTTCTCGCAAGTAAAAGATTGTCCGACCAACACATGTAAGCCCGGCATGGCTCAGGCCAATCCGCTTGATGACAATAACCAAATGACACAAATATATCAACGTCCGCTCTCTTAAGTAGGTCAGCTCAACTGGACAGCAGCCAACTCATTCGACTAGACCGAATTTAAAAGCGACTAGCTATTGGCCCGACTCCTTCGCAATCCACTTACGGTCGGTCCTGTTCGGCCCATCTCATCATAACATGTGCAGATTGTCTTATCCTATTTAGCCTTGCTTTATTCAGTAGCCTTTAGCTACAACGGCCGATCGTTACTATGTGAAAAAAGCTTCTCTTTAGCCTTATTTCTGAAAAAGTGCAGTACAAGACACTATTCATCTGACAAAAGTGCAACTGTCTATACTAACTACTTGTCCACCACGGCACAACTGAAAAAATGCACCCAAGCGTGTGTCATGATGCCTTGCTCTGTCCAAAGCATGCTTCTAGTACGAAACGATAGTTGGCACACATCGTCGCTACACAATCACATTGCCTTTCCATTCGTCCTCCATCGGTCAAAGTGGCTAGATCGATGGCCAAGAATGATTCCAGCCTTTCAGATACGCAACCTTAGTCATTCAAATGCCAACTTTAGCTGCTATAAACATCCCTTCCCATGCAACTTCATAAGGGTTGAGTTTTGGTTCAGGAAAATATTTTCAAAATAGAAAAATACCGAAGTTCTTAAGTTTGCCTCATTATAATCTTAAGTGCTCCTAATTTCTTATTATTTTCTCGTAATGCCTTGTTATTGCAAGAGGTCAATATAGTAAAAAATCTTCACAACGGACATAGATAAACTAAGCTGAACCATTATGTATCTTGTGTCTCTTTGCCTTAGTTGCTCATTTACACCTCATTTTAAAATTTTAAGTCCAGTATTAACAAGTAACCCTTGCTAGTGTAAATGTATTAACATAATTCTGAGGTTAACTAGGTTTTAGTCAATATTTTGGCGCTATAAGGAGGGCTTTCCCTAAAAGCTCTCTAGATTTCTTCACTCTTCTTCTCCATTAAAAATCTGCTCTTGTTATCACCATAAATCCAAATGATGATAATGAAGGTATAACTCTAATGACCATGACACTAAAGGTAACAATGTTGCCAGCGGTGCTTGTCCCATCTCTAGGTTGAGTAACCACATGTGGCGAAGTGTGCTTCAAGGCTTAATAAATGAGGAAAATTTAGCCCGTGAAGTGAATGAGCTAAGGACAAGACTGGATGCTCAGACGATCATAAACTTCGGTCCTCCACCCCCTTCGACGACTGGTTTAACTCCTGCCCAACCTATAGCCCTCAACGCATACAATCTTGTTAATACCATCCAAGACAGTATAATGCTCGAAACCCCAACTGGACAGCTCCTATTCACAACAAGGGAATCCATGATGTACATAAGCCAGATCATGTTATCAATGCTATCGAAATAAACTTGGTCGTGCAGAGAGAACGAAGGAATCGCCATTCCTTTCGCTGGAAGGACCATCTGTTTTCAAACACATGTGGGTGGCAGATGGAGCATGTGACTTGAGAGTCAATTGCCTTAGTGGTGGTGCCTATGCCATCGGCGGAGAACACAGGCCCTCTCACACACTCCCAGTCCCATAGGGGTGTGGCTAAGCCCAGATAAAGGAAAAGGCAAGTTAGACGATCGCGGTCGCCTTTTGTGTATAGAGGGAGGAGGTCCCCCTCTCCAATTCCTCGCCACCATCGCTACATAGTGTATTACAATTAGTCAAATCAAAGCTAAAGAAAATATATAAGATATTTTTACAAAAAATAAGGAACAAGATAATGTATAATCACCATTAAAACATGGAAACAAACATCAAATCCACCATTAATGCATGTCATTCCATACTAAGATATTTTTGAAATATGTCTTATCACATTACATCTCATTGATGCATGCACTTGAGTATGGTGATAAGGATTTGATGTTGAAGTGATGTGGTGTAAGAGATATTCTGATAATATCTAAGGGTAATTTAGTAATTTGCCACATTTTTCTAAAACTATAAATAAGACCATAAGGCTTCACAAATTCACACTTCTCATTCCATCTTCTCCTTCTTTACCTCTACTTTAATGGCTTCCATCACCTCCATCCTCTCATCGATAGGCCGAGCCATTTAGAAGTAATAATCCAAGTGATCGTGAGCTAAAAGTTTGAGTTAGCAAAGCTATAGCCAATTTTTAGTTAGTCGTTTAAACCTGAGGTGAGTAAACTCCTAAACTATCGTATTACATGCTACTGGATGTTATATATGTTTGATTATGATTATGGATGATGGTTTTTTTATATGAATGTTGAATATATATATATATATATATATATATATATATGCAAGTCACAGAAATACACGTCGATAAGCACAAAGAAAATCATTTTCCTTTATTTAATGAATTAGTGTATATGGAATGTTAAACCTCATTAAGATTGTTTAAAAATATGAAACAAATTCTAAAAATATTTTGATAAAAAATGAGTTTCCAAATGACAAAAAAATCGTTTTGATTAATATAGCTTAAAAAGCACTTTCTGCGGCGCTTTTCTATAACTTTTGAAATGTAGTTTTAAACGCAACCGTTCTTTTCTAAAATTTTGTAAATATATTCAAATGATTAATAAATTATTTTAAATATTATTTGAAGGATTTATGGAATGGTTAAATATTAAATGATTTAGAGTCGATCAAATTAACTGACCGCCTTTTGGGTGTTAGAGAGATAGTATCTATGCTTGAGTTTAGAAAACCAGTTTCCTGCTCTCCCTGGCTATCCGGACTGGCCCAATGGATGGGATAGTAAATTTGATTTACTCAGACAAAATTTTCCAAAGTTAAAGGATATAATTCTCCAAATATAAATAACTTGAATTTTATGGAGACAATCTTCTTGTACTCTGTATTAATGCCCAAAGAAGGAACTCATGCTATTCATGGAATTTAAAGGGTGCTTTCACCGTTATTCCACCCATAGCATTTTTTGAATACGGGAATTGATATTGAGTAGAATTAGATGAAATCTGTAGATTCTGCCCACTTAACATTTTTTGGTTTTGGATTAACATCCTAGATAACATGCTTTTAACCGAATTAAAATTATGAGTTTTGAATTAGGAAATCTTTGTTAGGATTTAAATAAAATGAATTGAAAATATTTTGCTAAGTACTTTGGAATTATTCCATGATTTAAAAAGGTTTAAATTAACCTAAAGGATTTGATAACCGTGACTTGTTGATTCCATATACTCTGAAGAAGATAAAGAAATATTTCAATGAATATATCTCTAAGGTATATCTAAGAATGAATAAAAATATGAATTAAATTGAATGATGATGGATCATCACATATGAACTTAACATCTTTTTAATCGATGATTGGTTTGAAGGAACCAGGGTTGGATTTGGGTAATTCCTATCCGAAGACCACATCGAACCAATTTACGTATACCAAGTGAAGATATGGATGTGATATTAAGGATTTTCGTAATGAAGGAATGCTTGTTGATCTTGGGGATAAACTCCCAATATACATATATTAGCAGTAGTCTCTTCGTTATGAAATATCTAATGTAAGGACTAATTGCTACTAATCCTAGGAGTACCTTCCGACAGGATCTGGTAGGAGAGTGCCTTCGATGTGTCCTATTCCTAAACAACTTGCGTGGACGGATGTCCGACGTTGCAATTGTAATTATATTGGTGGTTTTCTATAAACGTATCATCTGATTTGTGGCGGAGAAGACAACTTCTCTTAGTTAATACCCTTTTCTGATACATACGAGCTCAGAAGTTATACGTTTGTAGAAATCAGTTGTGTGATTTTGGATTGGCAATGTGGCATTCAAAGTGGAATGTGCTATGAGTAAGGTAATCATCACCTTGAGCCCCACCATCCGAAAATGACAAAAACAAGGTAGATGCGGCAGAGCTAAGTGGGTCGCTCCCATTAGAGTATAGTCGCCACCTTTCTAGATATATTTATTCCTGCTATGACATCGGGTTTTAAATTAATGTGGTGTATGCAAAGAGAACTCTCGGATAGGTCATGAGCGACCGAGGTAATGACATATTCGGTACTATCTATGGTAAAGGTAGGTCGGTTCTGTATTGGTATAGGTTGGAGCCTCAGGTGTATTTTTCTAAAGACGTACTATCGGAAGGTAGTCCCTTACCATATCATTGTATGAAAATCTATTCTCCAATAAGTGCCTTCAGATTTGATTGTAGAGCCTAGTATTTTGGAATTTAATAATGTAACAATTTCGGCTAAGATTACATATACTTACTTGAAAAGCGTTTTCAAAAGAATGTCAATACAAATAATATTTTCATATTCTGTGTAGCAAATGTTTTGGTTATTATAAGGCAAAAACTCGTTCCGTGTTTATGTACCGCGTGGTCTTATGAGATACCTTTTGTTTTCAAATATCGTATTTTGAGTTTCTCACACCAGTCTCATGACTGACTCGAAATTTATTTTTTTCCCAAACTCTGGGTGCCCTATTTTCCTGGGCAACCAACTAGTTAGGTAAGCTTGGAGCATTTTAAAATGGAGCATGGAGCATCGAGCATCGAGCATTTTAGGTCTTTTGTTGAAGTCATCTATCACTTTCCGCTGTGTCTGTATTATGTATTAGTATCTACCAGCGCTGTAAGGATAAGTCGTTATAACTATCCTAGTTGGCTTAGTACCCGTCGTAACTTTGATGGAATAATTTGAAGTAATTGCATGTACTACTCATATGTATAATTATATGTTGAATACGATATGAGATTCTATTATCGTCTATCTTCTATCTTTATTTCTTTACCCATGATAATTTGCCTCTCTAGCACTTGGATTTATGGCACGTGAATACCGATGATGTATTAGTGTCAATTTCTGAGGGTTGAGGAGGTGGGTCATCACATTTGGCATCAAGCTTATGGTTGAGTTAATACCTAAACCTAGATGGGGCCAACTCATTAGAGATAGGGTTAATTACCCTAGAATGAGTTTAGTCTGAGAGAGCGCATATTTGAAATTTTTATCTGAATAAATTTATTCATGTTTATACCAATTCTCTAAAATAATTTTGTCTATATTTTTAAAAGATGTTCCCTTACTATATGCAGATAGTAGGAGATGAGTAATAGAAGAGAGCGATGTGGAGGTAGCAACACTACAACCACTAACGGTCGATCAAATGCTATAGTAATAGAGGAAGCGGTAATTCCCGTGCCACCTCAAGTTAACTTTGCCACTCTTTGCAAAGATTATACTGTTTTGGGAGGAAAGTCATTCCAAGGCACAAAATCTATTATTGAAGTTCAAGCCTGGCTAAGATCCTATGAAAAAATATTTAAGGGATTAGACATTGATGATAATCGAAAGAGGTTCTTGGCCTCTTGGCAATTGAAGAAAGGGGCTCTAGCTTGGTGGGAGTTTGTTACTCTTAATGAATCTGAAGATAATTTCTCTTGGGTAAGATTTAAAGAAGTTTTTGAAGAGAAATACATGCCCCCCGTTGGAAAATCCCGCCTTTATAGAAGTTTCATGGATCTAAAACAAGAAGCAATGTTTGTGGAAGAGTATTTGCACAATTCAATGAATTGTCACGCTTTGGGCCTAGATGGATAGACACACCTCTGAAGAAAAACGAGGTGTTCATTTTTGGGATGAAAGAGCAGTACCAGGATAGGATGACTGCCCATGTTAAAGGAACCTTTGTTGATTTAATAGATATGGGTTTCCATTATGAAGCTTTGGACAAGAGGAATCCAGTTGCAACCGAAAACAACAATAAGAGGAAGTTCGATAACAATGAAAAGAAGCCATGGCAAGGCAAGCCTGGAGGAGGATCTCAGGAAAACCATTTTAAAGATGTTGAATGTTTTAATTATGGAAAGAAAGGACATTATTCAAAGTACTGCAGGAGTCCGAAGGTTCAAAGGCAGCAGCAAGGAACCGTCTCTCCTATGGTGTAGAAAAGCCTCTGCCATAACTGCCATCAACCCGACTATTGGAAGAACAAGTGCCCGTTAATGAAGAAAGGAGAGCATGATAAGGTCTATGCTATCAATAAGGAGCCTTCAACCTCTACTGATGTAAAAGGTAAAGGAGTTCTTGAAGGTAATATTTATGTCGATGATGATTTAATTAAAGTATTATTTGATACAGGGTCTTTCCATAGTTTTATTTCTAAAGGATTTGTTGATAGATTAAAACTGATCACAAAAATAGTAGATACCCCTATTTGCATGTCAAATCCCATAGGCGGTACAATTAATCTTTGTATGATTTGTGAAAACGTCCAAGTTACTCACCTCTTCCAAAAAAATTCATGCGACCTATTTGTTCTTGACTTTATTGGGTTTAAAGCTTTATTGGGTTTAAAGTTTTGCTCGGTATGGATTGGTTATCTAAGAATAAAGCTGTCCTTGATTGTGTTAAAAGGACGGTAACTTTGTGGACCAGCTTCGCGAAGTTTATAGAAATATCTTGTGAAGAACCTAGTCCAATAAGGGATAGTTTCATGTATGCACTAGACTTATCTCAAAATGATTTGGAGACAATACCAATTATCAAGGAATTTTAGGATGTTTTTAAGGAAGTTAAAAGTTTTCCCCTGCATCAGGAAATTGAGTTCCGAATTGACTTAATTCTTGTTGCAAGGCCCGTTATTCACCCTATTCGAAGGATGACCCCGAAGGAAAAGATTGGGTTGGCAAACCAAACTGATGAGTTGTTAAAAAAAGGACTAATTAGACCTAGTCGCTCAAGTTGGGGTGCAGCGGTAGTTTTTGTAGCTAAGTCTGATGGCTCTCCGAGGCTTTGTGTAGACTACCGAGACCTAAATAAGAAAACG
The DNA here is from genome assembly GCA_030765085.1 of Allium cepa. NCBI lineage: Eukaryota > Viridiplantae > Streptophyta > Magnoliopsida > Asparagales > Amaryllidaceae > Allium > Allium cepa. Next base: position 353,327,189 of record CM060931.1, on the reverse strand, counting down.
ATTAAAAACAAGTATCCTCTACCCCGCATAAATGACTTATTTGATCAACTTCATGGTGCCCGAGTATTCTCACAAATGGATTTAGCCACAGGATTTCATCAACTAAGAATAGCTGAGGATGGCATTCCATTAACTACATTTAGGGGTCTTGATTGCTTTTACGAATGGTTAGTTATGCCTTTTGGGTTGACTAATTCACCCGCCTACTTTGTAGACCTTATGAATAGAGTATTCAAAGATGTGCTAAACAAATTCGTGTTGGTTTTTATTGATGATATTCTTATCTATTCCAAAATCGAGGAAGAATATGAAAGACGTTTGGAGATTGTGTTGGAAATATTGCAGAGAAATGTACTTAAAGCTAAATTCTCAAAATGTCACTTTTGGGTGAAAGAAGTAAGATTCTTTGGGCATATTGTGTCAAGAGAACTTAGTAGATCCAGAAAAGATTTTAGCTCTAAAAGATTGGAAGCAATCACAAACCCCGAGGGACATCCGCGACTTCTTAGGATTGGCAAGATATTACTGGAGATTCATTCAAGACTTCTCCAAAATTTTCTCCCATCTAACAAAATTGACTATGAAGGATGTTATATTTGAATGGACACCAAAATATGAAGAAACATTCAAGGAACTCAAGAGAAGGTTAACTACCGCTCCAGTCCTAGCTATTACTGATGATGGCGGTGGTTTAACTATATATATCTGATGCTTGTAGATGTTGTTCTGATGCAGCATGAAAAGGTCATCGCTTATGTAAGCAGACAACTAAAGACTCATGAGAGGAATTATGCAACACACGATTTATAATTGTTAACCGTTGTGTTTACATTAAAAATATGGAGGCATTATTTACTGGGTAAGAATTCCCTATAGTTTATTATAAATAAACTTTGATTGACCCTAGTAAATACCGTTTCTTCTTTAAATAGGTGAAAAGTTCAAGCTCTTCACGGATCACAAATCTTTGAAGTATCTTTTCATTCAGAAGGACTTAAATATGAGACAACAACGTTGGTTAGAATTTATCGCATCATATGATATTAATATCTTATACACACCTGGGAAAGTCAATGTAGTGGCGGATGCGCTAAGTAGATGGCATGTTGTTATAGCTTATTTAGTGGTACATCCAACCTGATTAACCGTATAAAAGAGAGTCAGCTCAAGGATCTAATCATGTCAAGAATAGCTAGGGAAGTAGAAGAGAATATAATACCGGGAAGGTGGATATGATTTAAAGTAGACAAGCAGGGAATCTTAAGAATGAATGGAAGAATATGTGTTCCCAATGTTGACGGGATTAGACAAGAAGTTTTAACAGAATGTCATAATTCTCGACTTTCTGTACATCTCGGAGTTACTAAAATGTATCGAGATATGAGGAGAACTTTTTGGTGAGATTTTATGAAGAGGAATATCTCTACCCATATTAGCAGATGTGCAAAATGTCAACAGATCAAAAATGATCACCAAAAGACCGGTGGATTACTCCAACCTTTTGAAATTGCGACTTGGAAATGGGACCAAATATCAATGGATTTCATCAATAGCTTACCCCAATCAAGAAAAGGAAATGAAGGCATTTGGGTTATCATAGATCGATCAAACAAGAGTGCACATTTTATCCTAGTAAAACCAACGAGAACTACTGCAAGTCTGGCAGAAATATACATGAGGGAAATAGTTCGATTGCATGGTGTCCGCAGTAATATAGTCAGTGATTGAGACCCTATCTTTACCAGTAAGTTATGGGAGGCATTGCAAACAACTTTAGAAATTAAGCTAAACATAAGCACCGCATATCACCCCTAGACCGATGGACAAACTAAGAGACTAAATCGAGTGTTGGAGGATCTTCTAAGAGCTTGCATCTTAGATTTCAGAGGTTCATGGGAAAGATACCTTCATCTGATAGAATTCTCCTACAATAATAGTTATCAGGCTAGTATTGGCATTTCCCTGTATGAAGCTTTGTATGGTCGTCCGTGTATATCCCCAACATGTTGGATCGAAACCGGAGATCGATTAGTACTAGGTCCTAACATGATTAGAGAAGCTGCAAAAAAGATTGACATAATTAGAGAAAAAATGAAAGAATCCTAGAGTAGGCAAAAGAACTATGCTAATCAAAGGTGAAGAAATTTAGAGTTCTCGGTTGGAGATTATGTATTTCTAAAATTTTCTCCAATGAGAGGAGTGGTAAGATTTGGTCGGGCACAGAAGTTAGCGCCTTAACTAATTGGAACTTTTCCTATTCTCGAAAGGATTGGCCCATTAGCTAATTGTGTGGAACTGCCCAAAAGGTTATTTGGTGTACACAATGCCTTTCACGTATCTCACCTACGAAAATATGTGCATGATCCAGAGCAAACTATAGAAACAGCTTCTCAAAAAGATTTAGAAGTTGAACTGAATTCGGCGTTTATCGGGCAACCAATGCGAATCATAGATCATGATGAGAAGCAATTAAGGAGGAATGTTGTAAGATTGGTTAAAGTCCAATGGAGTGGTGACGCAGCAGACTGTACATGGGAGACAGAGGGAAGAATGCGTAAAGCCTACTCTGAGTTTAGAATGGATACATAGTTGTATGTGTATGGTGCACACACCGGCTTGTGGTGATGTCACTGTTATATCTTATACATGTGTACCACTTCATTATATACATACACACATACATACATACATACATATATATTTGTCTTCGAGTTATCTAGTTCTTATCCTTAATTTCGAAGATGAAATTCTTTTAAGGGGGGAATATGAAACGACCCGTAATTTTAGCACTTTAAAAATGGAATATTCACTTAATTTTAAATATAGCTTTATAAGTTAAATGAACTTGTTTTAATTAGTTATAGATGATAAGAAATTTTTTTCAAGTTTTGTTTACATAAATAAATAGTTTGAATTAAAAACTGAAAATATGACCGGAAATTGGATCTCGAAAGCTCAATGGTTTGACAAATGGAAACTGTCTTAAGTTGTTCCAACATAGTTTGTACATGCATACACATACACATATACACACATATGTGTATCACATTTACTCAAATCAAAACTAAAAAAATATCTAAGATATTTCTACAAAAAGTAAGTGAAAAAGGTAATATCTAATCACCATTAAAACATGAAAAGCAAACATCAAATCCACCATTAATGCATGTCATTCCATCTTAAGATATTTTTGCAATATGTCTTATCACGTTACATCTCATTAATGCATGCACTTGAGTATGGTGACAAGGATTTGATGTTGAAGTGATGTTGTGTAAGAGATATTTTGATAATATCTAAGGGTAATTTAGTAATTTGCCACATTTTCCTACGACTATAAATAAGACCCTAAGGCTTCACAAATTCACACATCTCATTCCATCTTAATTTTCTTCTTGACCTCTACTTTAGTGGCTTCCATCACCTCCATCCTCTCATCCATAGGCCAAGCCATCTAGAAGCAATAATCCAAGTGATCGTGAGCTAAAAGTTCGAGTTTGCAAAGCTATAGCCAATTTTTAGTTAGTCGTTTAAACCCGAGGTGAGTAAACTCTTAGGCTATCATATTATATGCTATTGGATGTTATATATGTTTGATTATGATTATTGATGATGGTTTTTTTATATGAATGTTGAATATATATGCAAGTCATGAAAATACACATCGATAAGCACAAAGGAAACCACCTTCCTTTATTTAATGAATTAGTGTATATGGAATGTTAACCTCTTTAAAATTGTTTAAAAATATGAAATAAATTCTAAAAATATTTTAAAATGTTTTAAAAGTGATTAAAAAAATGAGTTTTCAAATGATAAAAAAAAGTCTTTTTGATCAATATAGCTTAAAAAGCACTTTCCGCAGCACTTTTCTATAACTTTTGAAATGTAGTTTTAAACGCAGCCGTTCTTTTTCAAATCTTTTGTAAATATATTCAAATGATTAATAAAGTATTTTAAATGTGATTTGAAGGATTTATGGAATGGTTAAATATTAAATGATTTAGAGTCGATCAAATTAGCTGACCGCCTTATGGGTGTCAGAGAGATAGTGTCTAGGCTTGAGTTTGAAAAACCAGTTTCCTGCGTTCCCTAGCTATCCGGACTGCACGATGGATGGGATAGTAAATTTGATTTACTCGGATCAAAATTTTCCAAATTTAAAGGATATAATTCTCCAAATATAAATAACTTGAATTTTATAGAGATAATCTTCTTGTTCTCGGTGTTAAAGCCTAAAGAGGGAACTCATACTATTTGTGGATTTAAAGGGTGCTTTCACCGTTATTCCTCCCATAGTATTTGTTGAACACGGAAATTGATATTGAGTAGAATTAGATGATTTCTATAAATCCTGCTCACTTAACATTTACTGGTTTTGGATTAACATCCTAAGTAATATGCTTTTAAGCAAATAAAGGTATGAGTTTTGAATTTGGAAATCTTTGTTAAGATTTAAAAGAATGAATTGGAAATATTTTTCTAAGTAAAGTATGAAAAGGTTTGGAATTATTCGATGATTTAAAAAGTTTAAATTAACCAAAAGGATTTGATAACCGAGGCTTGATGATTTCATATACTCTAAAAAAGATAAAGAAATATTTCAATGAATATATCTTTAAGGTATATCTATGAATAAATAAAAATATGAATTAATTGAATGATGATTGATAATCACATATGAACTTAACACCTTTGTAATTGATGATTGGTTCGGAGGAATCATGGTCGGATTTGGGTAATTCCTATCCGAAGACCACTTCGAACCAATTTACGTATTCCAAGTGAAAATGTGGATATGATATTAAGGATTTCGTAATAAAGGACTGCTCGTTGATGATTCGGGGATAAACTCCCAATATACATATAGTAGCAGTAGTCTCTTCGTTATGAAATATCCAATGCAAGGACTAACTGCTACTAATCCTAGGAGTAACTCCCAAGAGGATGTGGTAGGAGAGTGCCTTCGGTTTGTCCTATTCCTAGGCAACTTGCATGGATGGATGTCAGACGTTGCAATTGTAATTACATTGGTTTATTTCTATAAACGTATCATCTTATTGATGGCGGAGAAGGCAACTTCTCTTAGCTTAACACCCTTTTCTGATACATACGAGCTCGGGAGTTATACGTTTGTAAAAATTAGTTGTGTGATTTTGGATTGGCAACATGGCATTCAAAGTGGAATGTGCTATGAGTAAGGTAATCATTACCTCGAGCCTCAACATCCGAAAATGACAAAAACAGGCTAGTTGTAGAAGAGCTAAGTGGGTCGCTCCCATTAAGGTATAGTCATCACCTTTATATATTTTTTTTCCTGCTATGACGTCGAGTGTTAAATTAATGTGGTGTATGCAAACAGAGCTCTCGGGTAGGTCGGGAATAAGCGGGTTGATGACATATTCGATACTATCTATGGTAAAGGTAGGCCAATTCTGTATTGGTAGAGGTTGGAGCCTCGGGTGCATTTTTCTAGAGATGTACTGTCGGAAGGTAGTCCCTTACGTTGTCATTGTATGGAAATCTATTCTCCAATAAGTGCCTTCGGATTTGGTTACAGAGCCTAGTATATTGGAATTTAATAATGTAACAATTTCAGATAAGATTATGTATACTTACTTGAAAAGTGTTTTCAAAAGAATGTCATTAAAGGTAATATTCACGTATTCTACGTTGCAAATATTTTGGTTATCATAAGGTAAAGACCTGTTCCGTGTTTATGTGCGGCGTGGTCTCATGAGATACCTTTTGTTTTCAAATATCGTATTTTGAGTTTCTCACACCAGTCCCATGACTAACTCGAATTTTTTTTCTTTTCCCCTTAAACTCTGGGTGCCCTATTTTCCTACGCAGCCAACTAGTTAGGTAAGCTTGGAGCATTTTGGAATGGAGCATGGAGCATCGAGCATTTGGGTCTTTTGTTGAAGTCATCTATCACTTTCTGCTGTGTCTGTATTATGTATTAGTATCTACCAGCACTGTTAGGAAAAGTTGTTATAACTATCCTAGTTGGGTTAGTATATGTCCTAACTTTAATGGAACAATGCGGAGTAATTGCACGTACTACTCATATGTATAATTATGGTTAAATATGATGTGAGATTCTATTATTGTCTATCTTCTACCTTTATTTCTTTACCCTATGATAATCTGCCTCTGCCTCTCCGGCACTTGGATATACGGCATGTGAATACCGATGATGTATTAGTATCAATTTCTGAGGGTTGAGGAGGTAGGTTGTCACAACTTTCATCTCCCGCATTCACACTCATTCACACAAACATAAACTCACTTACAGCCGGCCATTAAGAAGGAGTTCAAGAGATGAAAATGCTAGGAGATCAAGATTAAGCTTAGGGAAATAAAATCTAAACTCAAATATCAAGTCTCGTTATCAAATCAAAGTGAATAATGATTATCCATCTTAAGTATGATTGTTCATTTTTGGTTTTATGATTAAACTCGAATCTTATGTGTGTTATTATGTCATGATTGAATGATTGATGATAATATGCTTACTGATGATTTATTAGATTTATTTATGAAATTGGTTAATAGGTTTAAGTATGAAAACCTATCAAATGACACTCAAATGACTTGAATTTTAGATATGATGTTAGAAACATTATTTTAAAAGTGTTTTTTTTAATTATATATTTTTCCAATAAAGTATGAATATTTAACGAATTTCCTAAATGAGAAAAATGATTTATTTTGCATTTTAATTATTAATTAAAAATAATTAAATAATGCTTTTAGTATTGAAACTTTTATATGTTAAAGAATATGTTAATTCTGAAAAGGATTTGATAAAGAAGTTTATTATCCAATAGCAATTTGACAAAGGATTGGAGTTGATGAAAGAAATTGCATTTTAAAGAAATAAAATAGTTTTTATGATAGTTATGAGATTGCCACGACATTATTAACCAATGCCTATGCCCTTCTATGCCGCAGTTACCAATTCTGCAAATTTTATATCGGTTATGATAATGTCGTTAGTATTTCTTTAAAGATAAAGGTATTGTGGCAACTATGCCGCTTATTTTATATCAGCTATAGTAATGCCGCAAGTTTTCACTATGGTTTTAAACAACGCCATATGTTTTCTATGCTGTCCGTTCTCAATGCCCCATGTTTTCTATATTACATGTTTTCTATGCCGCATGTCTCTATGCCGCATGTTTTATACCAACATCAATTTTATAAGGGAATAATGTCGCATTTTTGATATTGATGCTGAAGGGAAAAATGCCACATATATATAATTCCAGCATTATTACTTTAGGCAGCAATACTGCATGTAAATCTTACATTCGACATTGATATAAATGGCAATGATGCCGCCTATTTTCTATCTCGACATAAACGATATTAATGATTCTATGATATTGATGTCGAAGATCATCATTGCCGGCATTTCCATATTTTCAAGTTTTAACACTTTATACTATGTAAACTAATAACTATGCCCTTATAGTCGGCAATCTACATATATTTATAGTATTCTATATAAATGGTGTTGGCCTTCTGCTTTATAAATTAGATGCTTTAATAGTGTTTCGTATAGAGAGGTGCGACAATCCTATAGTGGTTATATCAATGCCGCACTTTATCAATTCAAGTGGTTTTATTATATGGCTTTATAACCTACAGGTTTTAGAGGTGCGATAACCTCCTAGTGATATTTAAGTTAATAAAACCTATTTTCTAAAAGCATATATATCTTGGCATAAAATTACAGATAAAGTATAGTGTTCTAATTTCATTGTTTTTAAGTATGTTTTCAAGAATTAAATTATTAACAAAGATTTATGTTCTCAAGGAAATAAAGTGAGTATTTAACCTATAATTTTATTAATAAAATTATTGTTCTTATCACCATTAGACAAATTGTGATAGGATAAATTGACTCAAGAATTAGAGAATAAAGAACCCAATAATGAGACTGGTGTAAGGTCGTGTCCCATACTTCAACTGTTAGCCTCTAGTTGATTTTAGTCCGCAATTCCAGTGCGCAGGGCTTTGTTAAAGATAAAACTAAAAGTAGATTTACGCACCGAAAGGAATCTACAATTTAGGTATGTTATTGGTTGGCCTACAAAATTATTAGGTTCACAGTGAGCCTGGCAAAACTATGTGATAGACAGTCGGAAAAATACTTAGATGATTGTGTTTGGATGGACAGTCCAATTTACTCCTAACTGTAAGTTGAAGAATATCGGTATATCTGATAAGCCCGAGTCAGCCATATAGGTTTGTAGTAACCTTGGAAAAACTACGAAGTAGGGACAAACAGTGAGTTAATCGAGACAGATTAGTTGGGATTGCCTATGTAGAATGCATGCATTTAAGTATCTTGTGTTTATAACCATTGTAATTGCAGGAGCATGATTGTGATAGTCATACTATTATAGGATATTTGTGAAAGAAAACTCATTCCGCTAAATGTCGTGGTCTTACTAGATGTCTATTATCGAGATGGCATATTATTATTCGCACCGGACTTTTTGTTTGACCCGAATTTTTTGTTTTTCCCTCTAACTCTCGGATACTCATTTAAGTAGTTCAAGAGTAATATTTCCAGGTTTTAGGTTTGATGAATAAAGCTTACGAAGATTTTCAAGGGGCATAGCTAGCTATATAGGAGTCTATTTATGTCCGTTGTGTTATCATTTTGTTTGAATATATCTAATGATAGTAGTTGTATCTGTCTAGTAGTAAACTTTGATAGACCATGGGGCATCTTCGAATGTTGCTCTTAGAGTATTTTATAATAAATATATTTTATACGAACTTGGACAGCGGTTTAAGATTATGTAATGAATATGGAAATCAATCAATGAAATCTGGTTTTGAAAAATTTCCTTATTCATATGCTTCTGATGTTAACTATACTATTAGGTGCTCTCATTTTATCGCCAGATAATAATACTATTGATGATTATAGCATCAGTAGCGCTTATTTTCAGGTCTCAGAATGGGGGACAATACAAGTTGATATCGGAGTAAAGGTTTATGTAAAATTAAAAGAATTTTGAATTTAAAAGAGTTTTTGAAAACATAATCAAAATGAATCAGAGAATGAGATTCAGGTGTGCGATAACGCTATAGTGATGTACTTGTATTTGCTATATATAAGTATATATCTTATATCTGTTCTTCCCTCTCTCTTAAACAATTTTTATGTATCTTACTAAGGTTCAAATGCTGATTTAAGGAAACTAAGATGTGAAGGCAGGGAACTAGAGAGTGAATGTGGTGACCCCTTTAATTTTTACACATAGATTTTTTTTTTACAAAATGAATATATAATTAAATCCTATAATGTTAAGTTTGAATATTTAGAAAATTCATAGATTCTTTTCCCAAGATCCTGGATGACCAATATAATTATATCAGTTCATGATTCACCTTAAAATAGCTCTACATATTTGATGATATGTTTGCTTCTTTTGTTTTGTATGAGATGAAATTTACAACAAGCACAATGCATAAGTGATTGAAATACACAGTGCACCTTCGTATATTTTTTTTATTATTTACTAAACTTCCTGCCTATACATGTATATGCCTGTAATCACCTAAAGTAATGTTTAAGTATTAATCTAAAAGTTTAACAGAGTTTTGGGGTGAAGACACTTTGAAAATACTTAGTTAAAGGATTAAGCAAACAAAACTGATTTTTATTTCCAGGTTGAACCACTTATAGTTTTCACTACATTTCAAGACAGGCTGGAATGCAAACTGGTGTGCTTGGAGTTTGTATTTCAAAAACTTGGAGTTTTTCTATCTTTTTCTTTGAACTGGAAGCACTTGAACAACATGGATTTGTAGGGAAGTGATTCCAGGCTTATAAGGGTTTGACCCTTAACCATCTAGGCCGGTCATGATCCCATACTTACCACTTTCACAACCTTATCTTTTATGTAAACAAAGTTTCTACAAATGTTTTTCCTATCACAAGTTTGCTTCTACCATATCAAAGTTTTTCTGAGAATTTACTTTCTCAGGCTTTCAACACAAAACGAAAATATTTCCAAGTCCATTTCTTTTAAAACCCTTTTTATTTTGAAATCAAATGCATAAATATGAGTCATGCATTTTCTCAGAGATTATGCATCAACCAATATCTATTACAGGCCATGCATAATCTATTTTATTCAAAATTTGCAAGCTCATTTTATTTTCTGGAAATCAGATATACTTGACTGTTTTTAATTGCCATCATTAAATCACAAAATAATTTCAAACCCAAGAAAACAGGGGCTAACATGCACACATATCATACTGATATGTTATATCAGTTTTCTCAGTTCCAAAAAAGGATGACCAGACATTTATAAGAATATCAACTAATTACTTGCCATCAGAAATCATTCAACAAAGGTTTAGCTAAATACATGTCATAATCCAAGCACTCAGAAAAATCTCCTTATAGTTTACTTTAACTACTAATGATAACCAGATCAAATATTTATACTAGCAGCTAATGCTTCATTCATCCATCAAGTCAACCTTAATTACCTGCATGCAATTCACTGAGCTGCCCCATTTAATTGAGACACCCAGATGATTGCAAAAGCAACCAAAAGGGTCAGTTTACACTGGTATGAACATTAATAGATTTTATACACATGTTTACAGTTTTTTTTTATGAACTTATAACACTTGCATAATCTAGCAGTTTGTGAATTATACACATCAGTAAAAATTGCCAGATAACTTCAAGAATACAACCATTCATTCAAAAAATGTTCAACAAGCAATGCATTATTCATAACTTCATAAATAAACCCAGGTTTTGTTCTCCCAATTTCTCCCAGTTTTTTTTAGTCAGGGCATCATATTAAAACATATTTAATTCAAATCCCTGTCCAGATGTATATAGCTCAGAGATTTAAATCTCATACCCCATTTTATTTTATGGTCTAAATCCCCCTGTCAAATGAACACAAGTATGCATTGTGAAGGAATCACCCAGATTGTTTTATTTATTCCAACACACAAAGGCCTCAGGGTGCACTTGCACCATGCATATACTTCCTCCCACCTGAAGCAAGCAGATCATTGACTAACCCCAAATGACTAATTTAATTTTCTTTCATTTATTCATAGGGTTTATTAATTTAATAAGTTCCCCCTCCAGTTTTCTGCTTAATTCATTAAGCACCTGTTTATGAGTTTACTCATAAAATCTCCAACCCATTCATGTTTCAGAAAAACATAAATACTTTCTAGTACAATCCTTTGTTATCCATTTAATTTTCTTACTACAGAGATTTACAACAGGTTTGTGGGCTTTCCAAAATAATTTAAGCATCATGATCCTACTATATTATTGTAAAAATATGGACAGAGGTGTTTGTTAAGAAAATTCACCAAAAACTCAGAAATCCTCCTGCCTTATCATTTAGAAAATAAACATGAGCCAGATTTCTATCTTGCTGCCTATGTCCTAAATAATTTAAATCCATACTTGACAATAATAAGAATAGAATAAAAAATGCTCAAACCATTTTAACTTGGAAAAACTGTCATACAAAACTCCAAACAGAAATGCACAACAAACATCCATTTCATCCATATCAAACCATTTCAAAGATTTAAATAATTCTTATAATACTTTAGGCTGCCTACCAGAGGACTTAATGCCATTGCATAAAATGGATTAATGCTCACCTAGTATTTTCTTTTACTATCTTACTCCTCCACACAGCAAATCCCTTCAGAGCTGTTTACCCATATTTCTCCTATTTATTTTTGTTTTATCTTTTTTTCTTCTGAGATGATGATGGTCATGATGGTGTACATGTTTTATAAAGCTATTTTAGGGTTTAAGGAAATGGGTAATTCCTTTGATACCCCATTATTTTTCATGCACAGATCATACTTATGTATGGTCCTCAATTGGAATTACACTCATCTGATTTCCTTTAGTAGTTATTTCGGGATTCCAGCACTTTAATTACTGCATGCTATTTCCATGATCTCATTTTATTCATGCCATATGCATGTGACCTTTGCTTATTTTATTTTCTGCTCAGTTTTTAAAGAAACTTTAATCTTTTTCACTTTCTACTTAGCCTCTTTTTCTTATACAATTCATGTGCACTGTCATATATATTTAGGTGGTGTAAAAATTATTCATACTATATTGTTTTTATTCCTCCCTTTAAAACATCAACTCCTTTTTACATATCTATGTGATAAAAATTATACACACACAAGATTATTTATTTTCTTTTCTGGCAGCATGATTATATAAGTCATTTGAAACTTCATAAAACTCCATTGTATTTTGCTTTTTAAATTAAATAGAAAATTTTCCTATATATTAAATACATGTGCTTATACAACTGTTTAGACATGGAACTATATTTGTTTTAAGTCCCAATTTTTGATCACCTTAACTCCTTGCATCTTTATCAAACAGAAACTCCTATGCACATTTTTATTTACTAACAAGCTTTTCTGTTTTGATGCATCTTTTATTTTATTTTTATTTTAGGGTCATTACATAACCTCCCCCTTAAAGGAATTATGTCCCCATAATTTCTTTTAATTTCTCCAAATAAAAATACTAATCCATAGTCTGTTTTAATTCCATAACCCCATACTCACATTTTATGAAAGCAAGCAATGCATAAGAATATTCAGAAAATCATCATAAACTACTTAAACATACCTCTCCATCAGTAAACAAATTGGGGTATTTAGCCCTCATTTTGTCCTCCACCTCCCATGTACAATCATTGGTGTCCAAGCTCCATTGAATTTTTACTAGTTTGATCACCTTGTTCCTCAACTTTTTCTTCTCCTTGGCTATTATTCCTACTAGTTCATTTGCATAGACCAAATTCTTTTGGATTTGAATTTGAGTAGGTGACTCCAGAATTGCTCCTTCATCATGCACCCATTTTCTCAATTGAGAAACATGAAACACTGGATGCACACCACTCAACTCCTCAGGTAACTTAAGTTTGTAGGCCATAGCACCAATTCTCTGCATAATTTCATATGGTCCTACAAATCTTGGTGATAGCTTACCAGATTTCCCAAACCTGAGCATCTTTCTCATTGGTGATACCTTCAGAAAAACATACTCTCCTACCTTAAACTCCATTGGCTTTCTCCTTTATCTGCATAAGACTTTTGTCTTGATTGTGCTGTCTTCATCCTATGTCTAATTAACTCAATCATGTTGGAAGTTTCTTTAACATGATCTGGTCCTAGTAGTATACCCTCTCCCATATCCAACCAACATGCAGGAGATATGCAGGGTCTCCCATACAAGGCTTCAAAGGAAGCCATTCTTATTGTTGACTGGTAGCTATTGTTATATGTGAACTCTGCCAAATGAATGTGATCCTCCCAATTACCCCCAAAGTCAAGCACACATGCTCTCAACAGATCCTCCAATATTTTGTTTACTATCTCTGTCTGCCCATCACTTTGAGGATGGTAGGCAGTGCTTAAGCATAGTTGAGTTCCCATTGCTTCTTGGAAGCTTTCCCAAAATCTTGAGGTGAACAAAGTGTCTCCATCACTTATAATGGTCTTGGGTATACCATGTAGCCTTACCACTTCCTTAATAAATAATTGTGCAAGCCTAGTTGCATTTCTATCTGACTTGACAGGGACAAAGTGAGCTGATTTGGTTAGTCTATCAACAATTACCCATATACTATCATTGCCTTTCTTAGTTCTAGGCAAACCATCCACAAAATCCATGGAAATACTTTCCCATTTCCACTGAGGTACCTCCAAAGGTTGCAACATGCCAGAAGGCTTTTGGTGATATGCTTTAATTTGCTGACAGGTGAAACACTTTGCCACATATCTTGCCACTGCTTGTTTCATTCCTGACCACCAGTAGCTTCTTTTTAAATCATGATACATTTTAGTACCACTAGGGTGTATGGTGTACTTGGTTTTGTGATGCTCATTCATGATTTCTTCCTTCAATTCTGCAATGTCTGGTACACACAACTTCTCATTCTTCCTCAAATACCCCTTGTGATCTATTTTAAAATTTTCCAACTCAATGTTGCTAAGTAACATTTCCTTCTTCTCCTTCAAATTTTTATCTTGGTCTTGCATGCCACCAATTTTCTCCACTAGATTAGATTTTACTGTAATCAATCCTAGTGTACCATATTCTACCATGTCATCATGCTCTCTAGAATTCTTTTCATTCTTGCTATATATATCTGCCTCCCCAAGCATTACAAGGTTTTTAAATTCATCAATTATTAGACTTGCTAACCTAACTTGATGCCTACTCAAGGCATCTGCCACCCTATTGGCTTTTCCAGGGGTGTACAAAATATCTAGATCATATGCAGCTAGAAATTCCATCCACCTTGCTTGTCTCATATTCAAATCTTTTTGAGAAAATAAATACTTCAATGCTTGATGGTCTGTAAATAATTCAAATTTTCCTCCAAGCAAATAATGCCTCCAAAGTTTTAATGCAAACACTATTGCAGCTAATTCCAGATCATGAGTTGCATATTTGGTTTCATTGGGTTTAAGCTGTCTTGATGCATATGCCACTACCTTGCCATGTTGCATAAGCACTGCACCTAACCCAGACCCACTAGCATCAGTATATACAACCATTCCTTCATTTGCTTCTGGGATTTGCAAGACAGGAGCTTCCACCAATGCTTGTTTCAATTTCTCAAAAGCTTGTTCACACTGCTCAGTCCACACATATGGTTGGTTCTTCTTTGTCAACTTGGTCAGTGGTGTGACTATTCTTGAAAAATCCTTGATGAACCTTCTATAGTACCCTGCCAATCCCAAGAATGATCTCACCTTAGTCACTGTTCTGGGTCTACTCCATGATTGAACTGCAATCACTTTGCTTGGATCCACACTTACCCCTTGCTGTGACACTATGTGTCCTAAGAATTTTACTTCATGTTGCCAAAATGTACATTTTGAATACTTGGCTTTTAATTCATGTTCTCTAAGTCTGGATAATACTAGGTGTAGATGCATAGCATGATCATTTTCTGTCTTTGAGTAAATTAATATATCATCTATAAATACTAGAACAAATTTATCCAAAAAGTCTCTAAAAATTCGATTCATCAAATCTACAAAATAGGAGGGAGCATTGGTCAAGCCAAATGGCATTACTAAAAATTCATATAGGCCATACCTTGTGTTAAAGGCTGTGTACTCAATGCTTTCCTCTGCAACTTTCATTTGGTGAAATCCAGAGGCTAAATCTAACCTTGAAAATATTTTAGCTCCATGCAATTGATCAAATAGATCATCTATTCTAGGCAGTGGGTACTTATTTTTAATGGTTACCTTGTTTAAATCCCTATAGTCTACACACAACCTCATTGTTCCATCATGCTTCTTAACAAAGAGCACTAGGGAACCCCAACTGGAACTACTTGATCTTATGAATCCTTTCTCTTCTAATTCTTCTAGTTGATGTTTTAATTCTACTAACTCTTTTGGACCCATCCTATAAGGCTTCTTAATGATTGGATTTGTTCCTGGCATTAACTTAATTTTGAATTCAACTGGTCTATTCTGAGGAATTCCCCTCACCTCTCCAAACACATCTATGTATTCATTAACTACTGGAATTTCCTCTATTTTTAATTCCTTTTGAATTTCGTTTATACTCCAAATTTTATTAAAACATGTGTTCTTTGCTATTTCACTTAGAACTGTAATTCTTTTGCCTTCATTTGTCTCCAAAGAAATAGTAAGGTTTTCTAAATTTAAAATTGCTTTATTTTTCATTAACCAATCTACCCCCAAAATAATCCCAATACCAGGATAATTTAAAGTATATAGATCTGAATCAAAGCCATAACCCCCTATGATTAATTTCAGACCCACACACTTCATCCCTAATATACAATGACTCCCTATGGGGCTGTGTACAGTTAAGGGTTGTTCAATAGAAACACAAGCAAGTGCTAACTTCTTTACAATTTCCAAAGATATTAGTGAATGTGAGGCACCAGTGTCATATACTACTGATATTGGTTGGGTATTGATTAGAATTATACCTTCAAGTTGCCCGACATTTCCAGTGGTGTTTGTTGCCAAAGCTCCTACCCTTGCTGTTTTCTTATGAGTCTCTGGGCAGTCCTTCTTTAAATGTCCTATTTTCCCACAGTTATAGCAGCTTCCTTTAGGTATTTTAGGGTAAGGGCATTGGTTACTATAATGTCCAGCTTTTCCACAATTAAAACAATAAGTAAATTTCTTGCTTTCAGGTGCTATTGCTCCTTCCCCTTTCTTAACTCCTTTACTTGCATTTTTCTTGTCATAAGGTTGCACTTTGTTCTGACCTCCCCTCTTCTTATTGAGCTTCATGTTCCTGAATTTCTCTCTTGTGGTATCATGTTGCTCAAAGGAAAGAGTTAGATCAATCACTTGATCAAAGGTTTTGTCTTTGTATGGCAACATTGCCCTGGATAGATTGGGGTTCAAGCCTTGAATGTATCTTGCATTCTTTGCTTCTGCATTCCCTATCAACACCATTACATATTTGGACAATGCTTCAAACTTCTGAGTGTACTCATTTACACTCATGCCTCCTTGCCTTAACCTAATAAAGTCTTCAAGCAGTGTGGCTTTGGCAGATGCTAGGATAAATCTGGCCTCAAGCATGTCCTTGAAATCATTCCAAGTAATGTTATTCTCTGGCCTTCCTACTATCACAACCTCTCACCAATCCAGTGCAACCCCCTTCAATTTCCTTGAAGCTATTTGTCTTTTCATTTGGTCACTGATTTGCATATCTGTAAAGACCCTCTCCATAGTCCTTATCCACATTTGAACACCCATAGCTCCTTCAGTGCCTTCAAAATCCTTTCCTCCCAAATTGGTACAAGTCTTAAGCAGTTTGGAGAGCTCCTCATGAGGATTGTCTTACCTTGGTGCCATTCCATCCCTCAAAGCCCTCACAAAATCCTCCATGCTTGTCACAGGTGGCTCATGTGATGGTCCTGCACCTGTGTGATGTCTTGGTCCTACCATAATGCTATAGATATAATTTTTAATTTACTTACCCCTATTATTTTTAGTATCTTTACTTTGTTTATTTATTTTATTTAGGTGTACTCTGTACATGTATCTCAAGCATACATTTCATTCAGTCATACAAAAGCATCCAACCCCAAGAATTCAATCAATGCATTCAATCATCCATATGCATACAATAATGTTTACTATGTTATTTTAAAACATAGCTCTGATACCAACTGTGGTGACCCCTTTAATTTTTACACATAGATTTTTTTTTTTACAAAATGAATATATAATTAAATCCCATAATGTTAAGTTTGAATATTTAGAAAATTCATAGATTCTTTTCCCAAGATCCTGGATGACAAATATAATTATATCAGTTCATGATTCACCTTAAAATAGCTCTACATATTTGATGATATGTTTGCTTCTTTTGTTTTGTATGAGATGAAATTTACAACAAGCACAATGCATAAGTGATTGAAATACACAGTGCACCTTTGTATTTTTTTTTTATTATTTACTAAACTTCCTGCCTATACATGTATATGCCTGTAATCACCTAAAGTAATGTTTAAGTATTAATCTAAAAGTTTAACAGAGTTTTGGGGTGAAGACACTTTGAAAATACTTAGTTGCAGGCTTAAGCAAATAAAACTGATTTTTATTTCCAGGTTGAACCACTTATAGTTTTCACTACATTTCAAGACAGGCTGGAATGCAAACTGGTGTGCTTGGAGTTTGTATTTCAAAAACTTGGAGTTTTTCTATCTTTTTCTTTGAACTGGAAGCACTTGCACAACATGGATTTGTAGGTAAGTGATTCCAGGCTTATAAGGGTTTGACCCTTAACCATCTAGGCCGGTCATGATCCCATACTTACCACTTTCAAAACCTTATCTTTTATGTAAACAAAATTTCTACAAATGTTTTTCCTATCACAAGTTTGCTTCTACCATATCAAAGTTTTTCTGAGAATTTACTTTCTCAGGCTTTCTACACAAAACAAAAATATTTCCAAGTACATTTCTTTTAAAACCCTTTTTATTTTGAAATCAAATGCATAAATATGAGTCATGCATTTTCTCAGAGATTATGCATCAACCAATATCTATTACAGGCCATGCATAATCTATTTTATTCAAAATTTGCAAGCTCATTTTATTTTCTGGAAATCAGATATACTTGACTGTTTTTAATTGCCATCATTAAATCACAAAATAATTTCAAACCAAAGAAAACAGGGGATAACATGCACACATATCATACTGATATGTTATATCAGTTTTCTCAGTTCCAAAATAGGATGACCAGACATTTATAAGAACATCAACTAATTACTTGCCATCAGAAATCATTCAACAAAGGTTTAGCTAAATACATGTCATAATCCAAGCACTCAGAAAAATCTCCTTACAGTTTACTTTAACTACTAATGATAACCAGATCATTCACCACAAGCATCTGCGAATACAAAGCAAAGTTTCTCTTATTTATACTAGCAGCTAATGCTTCCTTCATCCATCAAGTCAACCTTAATTACCTGCATGCAATTCACTGAGCTGCCCCATTTAATTGAGACACCCAGATGATTGCAAAAGCAACCAAAAGGGTCAGTTTACACTGGTATGAACATTAATAGATTTTATACACATGTTTACAGTTTTTTTTATGAACTTATAACAATTGCATAATCTAGCAGTTTGTGAATTATGCACATCAGTAAAAATTGCCAGATAACTTCAAGAATACAACCATTCATTCAAAAAATGTTCAACAAGCAATGCATTATTCATAACTTCATAAATAAACCCAGGTTTTGTTCTCCCAATTTCTCCCAGTTTTTTTTAATCAGGGCATCATATTAAAACATATTTAATTCAAATCCCTGTCCAGATGTATATAGCTCAGAGATTTAAATCTCATACCCCATTTTATTTTATGGTCTAAATCCCCCTGTCAAATGAACACAAGTATGCATTGTGAAGGAATCACCCAGATTATTTTATTTATTCCAGCACACAAAGGCCTCAGGGTGCACTTGCACCATGCATATACTTCCTCCCACCTGAAGCAAGCAGATCATTGACTAACCCCAAATGACTAATTTAATTTTCTTTCATTTATTCATAGGGTTTATTAATTTAATAAGTTCCCCCCTCCAGTTTTCTGCTTAATTCATTAAGCACCTGTTTATGAGTTTACTCATAAAATCTCCAACCCATTCATGTTTCAGAAAAACATAAATACTTTCTAGTACAATCCTTCGTTATCCATTTAATTTTCTTACTACAGAGATTTACAACAGGTTTGTGGGCTTTCCAAAATAATTTAAGCATCATGATCCTACTATATTATTGTAAAAATATGGACAAAGGTGTTTGTTAAGAAAATTCACCAAAAACTCAGAAATCCTCCTGCCTTATTATTTAGAAAATAAACATGAGCCAGATTTCTATCTTGCTGCCTATGTCCTAAATAATTTAAATCCATACTTGACAATAATAAGAATAGAATAAAAAATGCTCAAACCATTTTAACTTGGAAAAACTGTCATACAAAACTCCTAACAGAAATGCACAACAAACATCCATTTCATCCATATCAAACCATTTCAAAGATTTAAATAATTCTTATAATACTTTAGGCTGCCTACCAGAGGACTTAATGCCATTGCATAAAATGGATTAATGCTCACCTAGTATTTTCTTTTACTATCTTACTCCTCCACACAGCAAATCCCTTCAGAGCTGCTTACCCATATTTCTCCTATTTATTTTTGTTTTATCTTTTTTTTTCTGAGATGATGATGGTCATGATGGTGTACAGGTTTTATAAAGCTATTTTAGGGTTTAAGGAAATGGGTAATTCCTTTGATACCCCTTTATTTTTCATGCACAGATCATACTTATGTATGGTCCTCAATTGGAATTACACTCATCTGATTTCCTTTAGTAGTTATTTCGGGATTCCAGCACTTTAATTACTGCATGCTATTTCCATGATCTCATTCTATTCATGCCATATGCATGTGACCTTTGCTTATTTTATTTTCTGCTCAGTTTTTAAAGAAACTTTAATCTTTTTGCACTTTCTACTTAGCCTCTTTTTCTTATACAATTCATGTACACTGTCATATATATTTAGGTGGTGTAAAAATTATTCATACTATATTGTTTTATTCCTCCCTTTAAAACATCAACTCCTTTTTACATATCTATGTGATAAAAATTATACACACACAAGATTATTTATTTTCTTTTCTAGCAGCATGATTATATAAGTCATTTGAAACTTCATAAAACTCCATTGTATTTTGCTTTTTAAATTAAATAGAAAATTTCCCTATATATTAAATACATGTGCTTATACAATTGTTTAGACATGGAACTATATTTGTTTTAAGTCCCAATTTTTGATCACCTTAACTCCTTGCATCTTTATCAAACAGAAACTCCTATGCACATTTTTATTTACTAACAAGCTTTTCTGTTTTGATGCATCTTTTATTTTATTTTTATTTTAGGGTCATTACAGTGAATCTCGGTGGAGGAAGCACTACAACCAATGGAAATATCAAGCCCAACACTAGGAGGAATTCGGGTCGACAAACAACTACTAATGTGGGTGTTAGAACACTGCCGGTGGATATCGGAGTTATGTACCAGTTCTTTGTCAACATGATGCAAGCTGGAGTTGCAGCTGCATTAGTTGGTGGTAATGCTGGAGGAGCAAATCCTGAAGTTTTGGTTGTCAAAAATTATGCTGTATTGAGTTAGGATTACGCTAGACTTAGAGGAAAGCCCTTAATTGGAACCAATGATGCTATCGAAGTAGAGTTTTGGCGACTTCATTGTGAAAGGATTATTGCTAGCCTAGGTCTTAACGATAAGCAAAGGAGAAGATTTGCATCTAGGCAATTGCAAGGAGCTGCATTGTACCGGTGGAATAATGTAACTGTGGGAGCAACGAAAGAGAACTTGACTTGGGCAGAGTTTAGAAGGAGATTTGAGGATAGATTTATGTCTAAAATAACCAAGTCAACTTTGTTTAGAAAGTTTGCTGAGTTAGTACAATGCAATATGTCAGTGCTTGAGTATGCGACTAGCTTTGGAGAGCTGTCAAAATATGGATATGAATTGTGGATACTATGATTAAGAAAAATGAGAAGTTCATCAAAAGATTGAAACCAAAGCTTGCTAGAGCAACACTGCCACATCTTAGAGATCCTTATGATGTAGTAATGAATAAAGCATTGGGGAACAAAGAGATGCTTGCGCTGTTTAGTAATAATAAGCCGATAGAGGCTTAGGGATACGAAAAGCCAGAAAATGATGTTCTTTTGGAAAAAGGGAGTTAAGAAGGGAGGATCCGCCAGGAAAGAAAAAGCTAATGTTGTTTGCTACAGGTGTGACAAGGAATGGAACTTTGCCAATGAGTATCATTCCAGGGATAGAAAGAAAGTCATTGAAAAGAAGAACATCAAGTGTTTCAACTATGACCATATAGGAATTATAATAATCAGTGTAGAGAACCAGCCGAGGTTGATAATGAAAAGTTGTTTGCTTTGGAACTGTCTACCTCGAGACAAACAGTAGAGGAGAAAGAAATGTTTGTGATGGGAGGTATGTTTTGATTCATGGCATACCTATTAGAGCATTGTTTGATACCCGTGCATCACATTCTCTTATCTCTTGTTGTTTGGTAGATAAGCTTAGTTTAGAGCCATCATACCTTGTTACTACCTTAAGGGTTACAAACCTGATAGAAGGTTATGCAACTTTTGGGATGGTACATGACCATTTAGAATTTGAGTTGTTAGGTCATATAATTTCCTATATTTTGCATGTGTTTGATTTTATGGGATTTGGAATTATATTAGGTATGGATTGGTTAAGCAAATATGATAGTAGGATATTTTGCCAAGATAGAGAAATATCACTAAGACACCCTAATAGCAGCGATCGAATTATATACTCAGTAGAGAACTCAAATTTTGATGTTTGTGCTTTATTGGTGCAATGGAGGAGGAAGATGAGCAGAATCGAGTTTGTATCATTAGAGAATTTGAAGATGTTTTTGAGCCTATTACAGGACTACCACCGAAACAAGCTATTGAATTTCGAATAGATCTTGTACTTGGAGTTAAACCGTAAGTAGATCACCTAGTAGAATGAAACCTAGTAGGATAAAGGAGTTAAAAGTGCGGTTGGTGGACTTAGAAGGAAATAATTCCATTAGACTAAGTAGTTCGCCTTGGGAAGCGAGGTGACTACAGTATTCGTAAAGAAAACGAATGGGTCATTGAGATTATGTATCGCTTATTGTAAGTTGAATGAAAAGATGATAAAGAATCAATATCATTTGCTAAGAATGGATGATTTATTGATCAATTGAGTGAAACCAAATATTTTCCCAAGTGGATCTAGTGACAAGGTTCCACCGACTAAGGGTGGTGGAGGACAATATTCTTTGACGGCGTTTCAAACAAATATGGTTCGTACGTGTGACAGCCCGCAAATCCGTACCCCTTGAATCAACACTATTCTACCTCTGTTAACTCAAGTGGCACAGAAATACAAACCATTTGGGTTTAAGAAGAAGAGATAGAAGAAGAAGAAGCTAAACAATATCAGAATCTCACAGTCGCAGCGGAATAAAATATAATAGTAAATATAGAACTTTACACAAAATGAAATCTATACCAATTTTATACATCACATCATCAGAGTATCTCATACATCATCAACTACAAATCAGACATACCATATAATCATAGTAGTGGAATATATATATATATATATATATATATATATATATAGAAAATACGTCTCGGACTCCAGCTCCTTTGCTGCTCCAAAGCATCATGTCCTGTACATATAATACTCGGTCTGACCCGAGCATTATAATGAAATAACACCCGAGTCAGTCTGGAATACCAGCTGATAATAATGCATCCAAATTGATTATTAAAGTTTCAAAAATCCTTTGAAAACAAAAGCATCTCGTAAGACCACGCCACAAATAAACATGTCGGGTTTTTACCTTACGAAAGCTAAAACACTTTTTATAGAAATACTTTGATATTATAATAGGGTCTATTTACAAATACTTATAAAATAGCCGAAATTGTTACATGATTAAATTCCATCTACTAGCCACAGAGTGGGTAATACAAACAAAACTCGTAAAAGGCTCGTAGGGAGAATGGATTCCAACTAATGACTAGGCACTAGGGTACCACCTATCATAGTACGGGGCCTAGATCACCGACCGAGGACCACTCCCGATCCCCAGCAACACAAGGCCGGACCCATCCCTTACTGGACAGTTCCGAATAAGATCACCCAGCAGTTGGGATCAGCAGCCGCACCACTAAGCCGAAATAAAATGGGACATCTAGACAGGGATGACCTTACTCTCCAGGGGGGGCTACCCACGAAGCCTTGCTGCATATCCCCTGATTTTCAGTCATTCCCATTTGATGAGGCTTGAGGCTAAGCGTTACCCTTTAGAACGTTCCACTTAGAATGCCCATCTCCCACCTGACGATGTTCCGAAAGCATTCGTCCATACAAGTCCGTCCCGGGTTCGAACGGAACCGAAGGCACTACCCCTACTACATCCATTTTGGAAATATTCTCACGATTAGTAGCGACTAGCACTTGCACTTCACTGCTCCATCTTCGACTCCGAACACGTTTTTCGCATGAAACGTACAAACCAGATCGAAGTGGTTTTCGAGAAATAAATCTCGATCCCGGTCTCTTCGAAACGATCAACGCATTTGTCCAATATTGATAGTCGGTGATTTAACTATCAATTCATATTCACAAACATCCATCATACAATAAATAATTCCCACATTATTTATTTGCCTTAAATATCTTTACAAGATATATTTTCAAATTTCCAAAACTCATTTGAAAACAATTTTCCCAAAGATTCTCCCTTTACAAGGTGAATCCTTTACCCTTTATTCCATTGGAAATAACCAAGCTTAAAACATTTCGTTTTAAAAACAGTTAAAATACTTTATACTGAAGCATTCTTTAAAATATGTAATTTACTTCGATTTATTTACCCAAAATATAATTTCAAACTATTTTAAATAATATTATTTAATAAGATATAAACTCGATTTAAATAAGGGTTTGGTTTACTAATTTAAAAGTGGAGTTTTAAACAGAATAATACTAGCCTTTACCAATAACTTAAAACAAATAATGGAAAAACAAATCTATTTAATTTATTCTTTAAAATAACCATTTCTTAAAAATACTCTTTAAACGATTTAAAACTTTACCTTTATTTAAATAATATTTTTTAAAACGCTAACTTGGTTTTCCCTGGAAAACACCTTCCCATTCAAACATTCCAAAGTATCCTTCATATAAATCCAACCGATTTATTTCAATTCAATTTATGTTTATAACATAAATCCCCAATTCCATGCTTAACTATAACTTCCTCCGAAGTTCAAACACAATTTCCCATTCCCGAAAATTCATTTTAAAATATAGGTTTAAACCATTTTTAAACAAAACATTTTGGAGAATTCTTAAATGAAAACCATATTTACAATTTACTTAAACAAAGCCCCAATGGAGAAAACGGCATTTCGAAATATTCTATTTACATTTAAAACTTTAAATTTTATCTTTGGAAGCTTCGTTGCAACATATTTTAATTTTCCGGAACATCATCAAATAACCCCATCGTTATTTCAAAACAAATTTATAATTTCCATAGAATTCATTTCCAGAAATCTATGCTTCACATTTATCGATTGATAAATTTTCCCACTGTATTTTAAATCCCAATTTTTACCAATTTTCATTCTTCATCCAAATCAGATTTCAAATTTTATTCTTTTAAATCCTTTATTTAACAATTCATTTCATTTCAAAAAAGAACCCAATTTAATCCATTTATAATTAAATTCTGTAATTATAATTTATACAGCAATTTCACAGTTCAATTTAATTTCAGATTTATCAATCACAACATATAAACATGCATCCTCATCAATTATAAAATAATTGCTACATCGTGAGGAATCCAGTTGGATCCCTCCAACCTGTTTTTCCCTACATCACAAATTTTAGCACATAACATATATAAATATCAATCCAGACTGATAACCACAGTTATATTCAACCAATCACACAGATATTTAAGTATTAACTATTTAAATTAGCTAGCATCCAGATGTGAGTGAGAATAACTCACGTTGAGTTTCGGCGAGCGTTCAAAATTTAAATTAAACCGAACAACGCTCGATTTAACTCGAATTTCTACTTGCCCGGAATGATTCCCGAACTGCACCATTGCGTAGTGCTCGTCGCTGCGATTCCGGCATTTCTTGTTTCGTCAAATTCCAATAACATACGAGCGAGATATTAAATTTTGAAGTTTGAATTTAAATTTAAAACAATTTTGTTTAAACAAAATACCACAACAAGATCCCTGCCGTTCATCAAATTAACGCACCAGGCCCACATCTTCCTCTCCCACTCTCTCGTACGCTGCTCCAAACTTTCGAACCCAACGCACGCGCACTCAAAGAAAAATCACCGCGCTACTCTCGACCCCACCGGCATCGATCAAAGTCTTCCACGACATGCGCCTCAATCCCCTACACCTCCGGCCCAAATGCGAGTACACTCGGTCAACTCCTGCTCGTACACGACGAGCTCGAACGGCAACTCAATGAAGCCAAAATTCTCCCTCCATCGTCGATGATAGCTCGAATCATCCGTTGGATCTGTAGATATCTCCACGATCTACAACATTCATGTAGAAAATTTTCGAAATCGAAGCCTGGATCACGAGATTTTTGAGAAGAAATGAACCTGAGTTTCGGCCATCGAATAAAAAGAATGGCGGCTACCTAAATAACCCTAGGGTTTGAACACAATTGCCTTTATATAATATTAATTAATATTATTTTAATATCGTTCCAATACTTTTTACCACTTACGCAACCGAACTCCAAATCTCACGTACCAATGGCGTTTCTATGGTTTTCCTGCGTTCCGGACACAAAGAAACAGGTTTCGTAAGCTAATTCGGTCGTATGTGGGTGTTACGGAAAGAAACGATCAATTTCAAATTAAATCGGTTAAAACGATTTCGACGCGTTTCGAGCTGCCACGGTCAAAAGAAAACTCCAATTGCTACGAAAATTGAAATCCGATAATAAATAACTATTACGGATCCAATGGAACTGGTTTCGTCGAATTCCGAGACTATTCCTCGGAAGGCTATTTAACTCGTCTATTAAATCGAGCGATTTTCGAAATTGTCGAAATCACTCAAAATTTCACTTTTTTAAATTTTGTTAACTCTTTTATAATTCATATAAAATTTATAACCACATTAAAAATCGTTCTGACTCAATCCGGACTAATAACAGATTAATTGCAATATTTTATAATATTAAATTCTCTTATTAATTAAAATAATAACTTATTACATTAAAATTCGTATAAAAATCCAACAACACTTTTAATGACCAAATAGACTTAAAATAAATTTTAGAACTCATTTCCATATCTATTTACCTCCATATTCATAATTTATCCCGATTCAATATTTAATTTTCATTATTTAAATTCTAATTGGATTACCATATTTGGAATTATACGTAATTCAATAATTCCACCCAATTCTTTTTATTTTGAACCCAATTCAAAACCTACATTGAACATTTATAATGAATTAAATGTTTAAAATTTAATGCCAAAAATTCCGGGATGTTACATTCTCCCCCCTTATAAAAATTTCGTCCTCGAAATTTGCTAGGGTAGAAAATACCCTCCACCCATTTACTTACCCAATTTGTTTAGTTAAAAGCTTAAATTTACTTTCCCAAAAAGTTTCAGCTCCATTTCAAAACCATTTTCTTTATTTACCCTAAAGCCTTAATTTTAACATTCGCTTTCAAAATTCAATTTCTTTGCAAATCAAAATCCCAATTTTTTTCTAACTCCCAAAATTTCCAGAAAATTTTGGCAGAGTCTCCCCTGCACGGAGGAGCTTTCGCGATATCGCGATACAGATAAATATATATACATCGACCCACACGGTCGGAAACCAAAATATGTCACAACAAATATATCATTTCCCAATTATATTTGCGTAGGCGTACCTTTTTAGCAAATTTTAATAGCAAGCGGCTAATATAACGCATATACGCGCTCCAACTCCCTCGAACGCCTCCCGTACCTGTACTTACTCAACAAACTCATCAGTTTCCAAAGTTATGAACATTTTAACAACATTTCCAATATAAATGTAAGCCGAACATATCCATTTCATAATCAAATCAACAATTTGCATGGTTTCATAAGTACACCATATTTTATAACATGCATAAAGTTTCCCTTTCTAATGCCAAATCCTACTTTATTTCATACAAAGGATTTACATACAAGTTTCGCTATTCCAATTCACACTTTACCCAATTTTCGAATTGATTCACCCAGCAAATTTCCTTTTTTTAAATTTGATACATTTTCACTTCTATTATAACTCACTTACATTTATACTCAAATCTATTTATTAAGATTTTAGCTCATTCTACTTTCATCCAAACCAACTTCATTTTATTTCACTTGAATGATTTACATTCAAGTTTACTATATACCATTCATATTTATTATAACCAATTCATTTCTATTTCAATATGATTAATACTTTAACTTACATTCCCAATTTGATTTACAATCAAATTTTATTTTAAACTTGAAATATTTGCATTTCTTTTATGATCCATTGCCATTCATATGCAAAAATCACTTAATTAGATTGCATTTATCTCATTAATTTAAAACCATCTTTATTTGCTTCTTCAAATCAATTCACTTGCATCCATATACAAACTCTTTGAATTTTATTCCAATCCATATCAATTTATTCAAAAATCAATTTCAATTGCGTGTTAAACAACTCAAGTCCGAATACATGCAATTTTCATGTCATTCGAGCAAAATAACCACCACTTAGGCTTATACCCATTAAAATTAATTCTACTTAGATTTATATTAATTTTATTCAATTTTTCCTAGTTCACAAGCCAAGTATTTTTATTCCAATGCAATTGTTAAATTAAATTTTCCTTACATTTTTATTTCATTAACCAATTCAGGTTTATATTAATTTCATTCCATCCTGGATTATTTACAATCCATACATCCTTAATTTATCACAATAATTAATTAATACCCTTCCACTTGCAATTCAATTTTATTATCCAACAAATTTCATTCAAGAGTACTTAATAAAGCTTATTCACAATCATTTTGTTTTTTTCTCTTTCAAGTTGCTTAAGTTCTTTCACAACATTTTCATTATCGTCTTATATCACTTGTATTTTATTTCCATTTGATTCTCATTTAATCAAATTTCAATTACATTAAACTTGATTAGTATATTCATCCAATTCCAATTCTCATTCACCCAATTTATTTTCAAATTTATTTTATTAATGACAGGGCCCCTTCACATTATTTCCCCCACTTGAATTTATTTACAATTCAAGTCATCATTATTATCATCAAATTCCACTATTCATTCACACTTTCTATATTTGTTACCAAAATTAAATCCTAATCCAAATCAGGATTTTTATTTACCTTCAAATTTTGACCAATTATTAAATTCTATCCATTACAATACAAATCCCATTTAATTGTAATTCAATTTAGTCACTAACCTAATCCATATTAGGTTTTTAATCCACTTCCCCATTTCACTCTAAATTCATTTATAATATCACCATTTTTCAATTATTTCATTTAGCAAAATTTAAATTTTCTACCTTTCCTTCACACTTTTAAATAGAATCTAAATTCCTTTCAATAATAATTATTACGCAACTGAAATTTAATTTCAATTTCATTATCAAAACAAATTTTCATTTTCCCCAAACATAAGTTCAAGACTTATTTGCTAACTTAAGAACATCCACCTTTATATTCTCACTTTGCTTTATTACACTTTACATTTCATTTATGGTCAAGTTTTGGATTTGCCACACCATTTAACTCTTTCCATTAATGAATTACAATTTCACTTCTATCTAAGAGTTTAGATTGTTTATTTAAATCCTTTTCCATTTTATAATCACAAATCCAAATTATAACACTTAATAACTTAAGAATATAAATTTCTTTATGCAATTATAGGCAATTTTACATTTCGCCTCTATCTCCAATTCAATTTTATTTTTAATTCATTTAGATTTAATGCGATTTCAAATACTCAAATTTAATTCTCCATATACAAATTCAAAACTTATTTACTAACTTAAGTTCATTCGCTTCTTTTATATCTCACTTTACCTTATCTCAATTCACATTTCATTTGAGATTAAGTTTGAATCCTCCATACTATTCCACTATTTCCCATTTATGATCATAATTTCATTTCTATTTATATAAGTTCACCAACTTATTTATTTAAAGCTTATATTGCTCATTTTAATCCATCTACATCTTATAATCACAATTTCAAATTATATATATATATATATATATATATATATATATATATATATCTGTGTGTATCACTGAATTCTTAAGGATACAAATTTCCTTTCACCTTAATCCTTTGCAAATTTTAAATCCACAATTCCAGATTATAGGCATAACACATAATAGCTTGTGGGTACAATCCATTTCACAATGACCCACAATTTCAAAGCCAACTTACATTTCAATTTAACCCAAATCCATTTAATTCCAAGTCCAATTTATTTAACTTATCCAAGTTAAATTCAAATTTTCTACTCACTTCAATATATTTTATTCACTTCCATTTACTCAAGTTAAATTTTTAATTTCAGGATTAAAATCTTCATTTCCTTCTTATTAGCATCAACTTCACCAAATAAGTCCAATAGTTGATTCATTTTTACCCATTATTTAAATAGAATTTCCCAGAATTCAATTACCCGGTTTTATTCCAAAACCATTTTGAAATATATCAATATATATACCTATTTGGTATATCAATCAAATCTCTAGATTTTCCAAAACAATTTGTTTATAGCAAAAACAAATTCCCCATTTTGAAATGTCCAAAACAACTGTTTTACCCAACAAATCCAAACGATATTATAACCAACCATTTTGGTAGCAATCCATCACCTTAGAAACTCGAAAATGAATTCTAATGATGTGGCCAGCATCATCAGGATTATTTTCCAGCGACTGAAGTGAGTTCAGTGCTTTCTTACTTCCCAAATTCATTCCAAAACAGTTTCCATTCAAAAATACTTCCCAAATCAACATTACATTATTGCCTTTAAACACTTGGGAAAATATTACCAAAAATTTCCAAGATTTTAAATTTCCAAACCTTTGGTTTCATTACATTTAAAATCTTTTTCAAAACTTCCGGGATTTAAATTCTGGTTCAAATTAAATTTAATTATCCCTCTTTTATATAATTTATATTTGTAGAATTTATTTGATCACAACAATTTCAAGTTTTAGATTAAATTTTAGATTCTTATATTTGATTATAGTATTAACAACCAATCTTCCAAATATATAATAATTTTAGAAAGTTATTTCCTTTATATCAAAATATAATTTTGGATAAAATTATTTCATTTACCCACTTTAAAAAAACAATACTATGTCGGTTTATCTTGTTTAAGAGTTTAGAAACCCCTATCGATACGGTTATACTTCCCGTACCGACCAGAATTCATAAACACTCAACCGATAAGTCAACACAGTATAAAAACAAATTTTATATCCACTAACAAGTACGCTCTCATATCTATTATTACACTCAACTCATTATAGAGTACTATTGACTCTATATCTAATGAGTAATTTCCCCCACCAAAGCCTAGGTTGTCGCCAACCTAAGCTCTGATACCAAGTGTGACAGCCCGCAAATCCGTACCCCTTGAATCAACACTGTTCTACCTCTGTTAACTCAAGTGGCACAGAAATACGAACCGTTTGGGTTTAAGAAGAAGAGACAGAAGAAGAAGAAGCTAAACAATATCATAATCTCACAGTCGCGGCGGAATAAAATATAATAGTAAATATAGAACTTTACACAAAATGAAATCTATACCAGTTTTATACATCACGTCATCAGAGTATCTCATACATCATCAACTACAAATTAGACATACCATACAATCATAGCAGTGGAATATATATATATATAGAAAATACGTCTCGGACTCCAGCTCCTCTACTGCTCCAAAGCATCATGTCCTATACATATAATACTCGGTCTGACCCGAGCATTATAATGAAATAACACCCGAGTCAGTCTGGAATACCAGCTGATAATAATGCATCCAAATTGATTATTAAAGTTTCAAAAATCCTTTGAAAACAAAAACATCTCGTAAGACCACGCCACAAATAAACATGTCGGGTTTTTACCTTACGATAGCTAAAACACTTTTTATAGAAATCCTCTGATATTATAATAGGGTCTATTTACAAATACTTATAAAATAGCCGAAATTGTTACATGATTAAATTCCAGCTACTAGCCACAGAGTGGGTAATACAAACAAAACTCGTAAAAGGCTCGTAGGGAGAATGGATTCCAACTACTGACTAGGCACTGGGGTACCATCTATCACAGTACGGGGCCTAGATCACCGTACCGAGGACCACTCCCGATCCCCTGCAACACAAGGCCGGACCCATCCCTTACTGGACAGTTCCGAATAAGATCACCCCGCGGTTGGGATCAGCAGCCGCACCACTAAGCCGAAATAAAATGGGACATCTAGACGGGGATGACCTTACTCTCCAGTGGGGGCTACCCACGAAGCCTTGCTGCATATCCCCTGATTTTCAGTCATTCCCATTTGATGAGGCTTGAGGCTAAGCGTTACCCTTTAGAACGTTCCACTTAGAATGCCCATCGCCCACCTGACGATGTTCCGAAAGCATTCGTCCATACAAGTCCGTCCCGAGTTCGAACGGAACCGAAGCACTACCCCTGCTACATCCATTTTGGAAATATCCCCAGGATTAGTAGCTACTAGCCCTTGCACTTCACTGCTCCATCTTCGATTCCGAACACGTTTTTCGCACGAAACGTACAAACTGGATCGAATTGGTTTTCGAGAAATAAATCTCGATCCCGGTCTCTTCGAAACGATCAACGCATTTGTCCAATATTGATAGTCGGTGATTTAACTATCAATTCATATTCACAAACATCCATCACACAATAAATAATTCCCACATTATTTATTTGCCTCAAATATCTTTACAAGATATATTTTAAAATTTCCAGAACTCATTTGAAAATAATTTTCCCAAAGATTCTCCCTTTACAAGGTGAATCCTTTACCCTTTATTCCATTGGAAATAACCAAGCTTAAAACATTTCGTTTTAAAAACAGTTAAAATACTTTATAATGAAGCATTCTTTAAAATATGTAATTTACTTCTATTTATTTACCCAAAATATAATTTCAAACTATTTTAAATAATATTATTTAATAAGATATAAACTCGATTTAAATAAGGGTTTGGTTTGCTAATTTAAAAGTGAAGTTTTAAATAGAATAATACTAGCCTTTACCAATAACTTAAAACAAATAATGGTAAAACAAATCTATTTAATTTCTTCTTTAAAATAACCATTTCTTAAAAATACTCTTTAAACGATTTAAAACCTTACCTTTATTTAAATAATATCTTTTAAAACGCTAACTTGGTTTTCCCAGGGAAACACCGTCCCATTCAAACATTCCAAAGTATCCTTCGTATAAATCCAGCCGATTTATTTCAATTCAATTTATGTTTATAACATAAATCCCCAATTCCATGCTTAACTATAACTTCCTCCGAAGTTCAAACACAATTTCCCATTCCCGAAATTCATTTTAAAATATAGGTTTAAACCATTTTTAAACAAAACATTTTGGAGAATTCTTAAATGAAAACCATATTTACAATTTACTTAAATAATGCCCCAATGGAGAAAACGACATTTTGAAATATTCTATTTACATTTAAAACTGTAAATTTTATCTTTGGAAGCTTCGTTGCAACATATTTTAATTTTCCGGAACATCATCAAATAACCCCATCGTTATTTCAAAACAAATTTATAATTTCCATAGAATTCATTTCCAGAAATCTATGCTTCACATTTATCGATTGATAAATTTTCCCACTATATTTTAAATCCCAATTTTTACCGATTTTCATTCTTCATCCAAATCAGATTTCAAATTTTATTCTTTTAAATCCTTTATTTAACAATTCATTTCATTTCAAAAAAAAACCCAATTTAATCCATTTATTATTAAATTCTGTAATTATAATTTATACAGCAATTTCACGGTACAATTTAATTTCAGATTTATCAATCACAACATATAAACAGGCATCCTGATCAATTATAAAATAATTGCTACATCGTGAGGAATCCAGTTGGATCCCTCCAACCTGTTTTTCCCTGCATCACAAATATTAGCACATAACATATATATATCAATCCAGACTGATAACCACTGTTATATTCAACCGATCACACAGATATTTAAGTATTAACTATTTAAATTAGCTAGCATCCAGATGTGAGTGAGAAGTACTCACCTTGAGTTTCGGCGAGCGTTCGAAATTTAAATTAAACCTAACGACGTTCGATTTAACTCAAATTTCTACTTGTCCAGAATGATTCCCGAACTGCACCATTGCGTAGTGCTCGTCGCTGCGATTCCGGCGTTTCCTGTTTCGTCAAATTCCAATAACATACGAGCGAGATATTAAATTTTGAAGTTTGAATTTAAACTTATAACAGTTTTCTTTAAACAAAATACCACAACAAGATCCCTGCCGTTCATCAAATTAACGCACCAGGCCCACATCTTCCTCTCCCACTCTCTCGTATGCTGCTCCAAACTTTCGAAGCCAACGCACGTGCGCTCAAGGAAAAATCACCGCGCCACCCTCGACCCCACATGCATCGATCAAAGGCCTCCACGACATGCGCCTCAATCCCCTACACCTCCTGCCCAAATGCGAGTACAATCGGTCAACTCATGCTCGTACACGACGAGCTCGAACGACGACTCAATGAAGCCAAAATTCTCCCTCCATCGTCGATGATAGCTCGAATCATCCGTTGGATCTGCAGATCTCTCCACGATCTACAACATTCATGTAGAAAATTTTCGAAATCGAAGCCTGGATCACGAGATTTTCGAGAAGAAATGAATCTGAGTTTTGGCCATCGAATAAAAAGAACGGCGGCTACCTAAATAACCCTAGGGTTTGAACACAATTGCCTTTATATAATATTAATTAATATTATTTTAATATCGTTCCAATACTTTTTACCACTTACGCAACCGAACTCCAAATCTCACGTACCAATAGGCGTTTCTAGGGTTTTCCCGCGTTCCGGACACAAAGGAACAGGTTTCGTAAGCTAATTCGGTCGTATGTGCGTGTTACGGAAAGAAACGATCAATTTCAAATTAAATCGATTAAAACGATTTCGACGCGTTTCGAGCTGCCACGGTCAAACGAAAACTCCGATTGCTACGTAAATTGAAATCCGATAATAACTAACTATTACGGATCCAATGGAACTAGTTTCGTCGAATTCCGAGACTATGCCTCGGAAGGCTATTTAAATCGTCTATTAAATCGAGCGATTTTCGAAATTGTCGAAATCACTCAAAATTTCACTTTTAAATTTTTGTTAACTCTTTTATAATTCATATAAAATTTATAATCACATTAAAAATCGTTCTGACTCATTACGGACTAATAACAGATTAATTGCAATATTTTATAATATTAAATTCTCTTATTAATTAAAATAAAACTCCAAATAATAACTTATTAACATTAAAATTCATCTAAAAATCCAACAACACTTTTAATGACCAAATAGACTTAAAATAAATTTTAGAACTCATTTCCATATCTATTTACCTCCATATTCATAATTTATCCCAATTCAGTATTTAATTTTCATTATTTAAATTCCAATTGGATTACCATATTTGGAATTATACGTAATTCAGTAATTCCACCCAATTCTTTTTATTTTGAACCCAATTCAAAACCTACATTGAACCTTTAAAATGAATTAAATGTTCAAAATTTAATGCCAAAAATTCCGGGATGTTACAATACGAGCGGTTAGTAATTCCATTCGAGTTGACTAATGTGTCTGCTTTCTTTGTGGATTTAATAAACCAAATTTTCCGAGAGCATTTTGATAGGTTCGTTTTAGTTTTTATAGATGGCATCCTGATGTATTGTAGGAATGAGAAAAATCATGAGACTCGTCTTAAAATAGTGCTTGAGAGGTTAAGGCAACATCAATTAATAGCGAAGCTTTCAAAATGTCATTTCTGAACGAAAAAAGTGAAGTTCCTTGGTCATGTAGTTTAAGAAAAAGTGTTTTCGATAGATCCAACTAAGATTGAGGCTGTTAATAATTGTAAGAGACCCAAGATGGTGACCAAGATAAAGAGTTACATGGATTAGCTGGGTATTATTGAAGAATCATCAAGGATTTCTCTCGCATAGCAGCATCGATGACTAAACTAACAAGGAAGGATGTGAACTATGTCTGGACCGATAAATGCGAGAAGACATTCCTGAAGCTGAAAGATTTATTAACCAATGCGCCTACGTTAGTTGTACCAGAGGATAATCAAGATTTAGTGGTGCATACAAATGCGTGTGGAACAGGATTAGGAGCTATGCTAATGCAAAGAGGTAAAGTAATTGCCTATGCTTCTCGATGCTTAAACCACAAGAAGCTGGATATCTAGCTCATGATTTGGAGTTGGCAGCTGTAATTTTGATTTGAAAGGATGGAGACATTACCTTTTAGAAGAAAGATTTGAGTTACACATAGATCATAAGTCTTTAAGATATTTATTCTATCAAAAGGAGTTAAATATGAGACAATAGAGGTGTTTAGAGTTCGTAGCAGCTTATGATTTTGATATTGAGTATATGCTAGGAAAAGAAAACAAGGTAGCTGATGCACTTAACAGAAAACATCAGAATGCGATATTAGCTATATTGTTAGAATGGAAATATTTAGAAGCATTGACTACGTGTAGCGTCCAATTAAGGTCGATGGCTGGTCAGTGTAGAATGCGATAGCCTATGATTTTTGTTTGATGATAATAAACATATGTACATTCGTTTAAATGTATTTGTTATTGTACTATTTTATTTTTTCACATAATTAAATAAATATTTGTTGAATAAAATAAATAACTTGGAATTCATATTTAAAGAAATATTTTATTCAGATAAATATTTAATTACAAATTCAAATAGTATAAATTTAAGCTCTCACTATACAAGTTTCAATTACAACACAATTTTCAATATAAAATTTTCCATACATATTTCACCTCGCTACATATTCACTCTTTAATCGTACTTTGATCTTCAACTTTGCCAGCATGTATCCAACATCTGAATTATCTGCAAATAAACACTGATGTGGTAAAACTGAAAAAGAAATATTTTTGCAGTGTACAATGAAGTATGTGTTTGAAAATATTATTTGCCTTAGTTAATTGGGTTGTTCGTCATCATTTTCTTTTAAATTCATCTTACACGGACAACTTGTGACATGTATATTGTATCTCTGTACATACCACAATGTCGTGCACACAGATATACACTTGCTTGTTAAAATTGCCGGGACAGGTGAGAAAAAGGTCAAACCTAAGCAAATACTGGATTCAACTCAAGTGCAATTGCAAGATCAATCAAAAGTACACATGAAGACTCAAAGCTACATGAGATCACCAAACCAGAATACAATAACCATGGACAAAAGTGCACTAAACTCAACCAACATGCAACCAGGTTCAAATTAAACCAGAACAAGACTTCACAATACAACCAGACTTAAATGAACACACACCAAACAAAACAGGCATGTACATACATGTGTTAGAACATCAATTATTGGATTTTAATGACAACAACTATACAATTATGCCAAAGAATCTCTAAGCTAATTTGCAGATACATGAGCATCAAAAAAAGATTAAAAAAATACATTCAAAATGAAGATACACGGTGCAAAAAAGGATGAAAGAATGTATTTGGAGATACAAGAAGAGATATACACGATAGAGACAAGACGAAGGTGACCAACAAAGTATTATTAGTCATATAGTGTCATGTCTAGAGTTTACAAATGTTAAAATCTTCTTCAAATGGTATACACACATATACATTCGTATTTTAAAACGAAAAATCAAGTTTTCAAAAATTACATGGAGTAGGACTCGAACCCGAGTCAGTAGTTTAGAAGGCAAGTGCTCTAACAAAATGAGCTATGATACTTTTTGTTACAGGCTAAATTCAGACGTCTGAAATACTTCATTTAGATGTCTGAATGCTGAAAAAAAATTATTGCTCCACAATATTCAGACGTCTGAATGAAATTATTCAGACAGCTGAATTAGGCCAAAAATAGCCTATATCTTTGCTGGTTGCGTTTCAACTTAATTTAGAAGTCTGAATTATTTTATTCACTTTTGACTATTTCTCAATAGCTTTTTCATGAGTAGACACTTTGCTTCATCGAAGAGAAACGTTTTCAAAATCAACGGTTGCGCCTGTTAATTTTAATATAACTTTTCATATATGGTTGCAACTATTTATACACTATAAATAGATTACATAATTCAACAAACAATTAACCGAAACCGAATTTACTTTTAACATTCTTGAATTCTCATCTATTCTCAAGCTTTCAAATTGCACTCAAATTGCTTACATACGTTGATCATTAATCACTTTATCTTTCATAATTCTCAAAGCACACCACACTATATATCATAAATGAGAAGATTATAGAAAGATTGTACTTAATTGACTTATCAGTGTTATTTAAGAACATACTACAGTCAGATACATTTGTTATTTGTAAAGAAGTCATGTTCGGTTGCTCAAGCAGTTGAAGGGTTGCTTAGGCAGGTGAAGTCCTGTTCGGTTGCTCAGGCAGTATAAACCTGTTCCTTCGGGTTAAGTGAGGGTTTTTGTAGTTGAAATTTCAAAAAGAATCTGGAACTGGACGTAGAATGGGAAGTTCGAATCAGTATAAAAATTCCTGGCGTGCTTGTTTTATTTTACTTACTCACTTTACTATAGTAACTTAGTTTATTTCCGCACTTGTTTAATATAATTCCATATAGCACGATCCGTACTGTTTTTTTTTCATTTGGTATCAGAGCCAGGTTTTCTAGAGATCGTAACAACATCCTAGAATAAATGGCTATAAAGAGATCTAGTCAAGGCAATAAGAAGAGGAAGAGAAATAAAGAAAAATCAAAGGAGCAAACAAACAAATGCTTCATGGCAAAAGATAATGAGGTTAGTGATCTAACTTTTGATAATATGATAGAAATAAAATCAGAACTTCTAGACACTTTAAAGAGTCTCAAAAGAAAATATAAGGAAGCTCTGGAAAATCAGAAGAAAGCATAATTCAAAAGAGATATGCTTAAAGACGAGAAGGAAATATTAGAAGAAGAACTTGAGAAAATTCAAGATTCACTCTCTGACAATTCGCAACTCGCTCTATTAAGTCAAGAAATAGAAGCTCAAAAAGAAAAGAATAATGCTCTAGCTTCTGAGAATCATGAGCTAAAAACAAAAATTAAAATTGTTGAGTTAGAAAACACTAGTCTCAAAACTAAGCTTGATGACATTATTAAAAATATTTCCAATTTTAATAAAGGAAGAGAAAATTTATCCAGGATTATTGAAAATTCTCTACTCGCTTCAAATAAGAAGGGATTAGGTTATGTTAAGAATCCAAAAGCTCACAATGATAAAAGCGGTTAGGCTATAAACAAGCTAAAAGTAAAAATAGTACTAGATATGCATTCTTGTATACTAATTTTAGTGCTAGTACTAGTAACCAAGATAGTTTTAAAACCAATTATAGTCATAATAGTACTTTGTTTAGAAATGATAGAAATTATAGAAATTATTCTTCAAATACTAAGCTAATGACTAATAGTATTAAGATATGGATTCCAGCTAATATGATTGATCATGATAAACAACTTTATATTAGCAACTATTATAAGAATGTGATTTGTAATGAAAATTATATTTATAAAGGTTCAACCACACCCAAATGGGTATGGTTTCCAAAGACCTAACCCCCCCGGACCCTAACTTAGTAAGTGGGTACCGAAAATGATTATTATTTATTGCAGGTACTCGGAGAAACAAAAGGAAAAGGATAGATTTTCAAATTTTAAAGAATGATCCATACGTTTAATAGAATTACGTGCTTACAATGAAATATGGACTTCAGCAAATATGGTAAAATCTAAATTTTTTTTCTCCATAATTAATATTGAGCTTATCCCACTATTCACTAGATATTTTATATAATTTATTATATTCTCTCATTCTTTTTGATAATGACAAAGGGGGAGAAATTCATATGCATATTGATAGAGGGAGATATTATACTTAGGGGGAGATGTTATACTTATGGGGAGCTTTAAACATATTAATATTTTTTTATATAAGATGAATATTTCTTAAAATTGTATAGTTGTCATCATCAAAAAAGGGGAGAATGTTAGAACATCAATTATTGGATTTTAATGACAGCAACTATACAATTATGCCAAAGAATCTCTAAGCTAATTTGCAGGTACATGAGCATCAAAAAGAGATTAAAAAAATACATTCAAAATGAAGATACACAGTACAAAAAAGGATGATAGAATGTATATGGAGATACAAGAAGAGATAAACACGATAGAGACAAGACGAAGGTGACAAAGAAAGTATTATTAGTCATATAGTGTCGTGTCTAGAGTATACAAATATTGAAATCTTCTCCAAATGGTATACATACATACATACATACATACATACATACATATATATATATTCAAATTTCAAAATGAAAAATCAAATTTTCAAAAATTGCAGGGAGCAGGACTTGAACCCGGGTCTCTAGTTTAGAAGGCAAGTGCTCTAACCAAATAAGCTATGATACTTTATGCTAAGCCTAAATTCACACATTTGAAATACTTCATTTAGTTGTCTGAATGATGAAACAAAATTATTGTTCCACAATATTCAGATGTCTGAATGAAATTATTCAAACGGTTGAATTAGGCCAAAAATAGCCTATATCTTTGCTGGTTGCATTTCAACTTAATTCAGAAGTCTGAATTATTTTATTCATACTTTTGAATATTTCTCAACAGCTTTTTCATGAATAGACACTTCTCTTTATAGAAGAGAAACGTTTTCAAAATGAACGGTTGCGCCTGTTCTTTTCAATATAACTTTTCATATATGGTTGCAACTCTTTATACACTATAAATAGATTATAGAATTCAACAAACAATTAACCAAAACCGAATTTACTTTTAGCATTCTTGAATTCTCATCTATTCTCAAGCTTTCAAATTGCACTCAAATTGCTTACATACTTTGATCATTAATCACTTTATTTTCCACAATTCTCAAAGCACATCACACTATATATCATAAAGGAGAGGATTATAGGAAGATTGTACTTAATTGACTTATCAGTGTTATTTTAGAACACACTATAGTCAGATACACTTTTTATTTGTAAAGAAGTCATGTTCGGTTGCTCAGGCAGTTGAAGTCCTATTCGGTTACTTAGGCGGGTACAGTCTTGTTCGGTTAGTCGGGTAGTGTAAAGCTATTCCTTCAAGTTAAGTGAGGGTTGTTGTAGTTGAAATTCCAAAAGGAGTCTGAGACTGGACGTAGAACGGAAAGTTTGAACCAGTATAAAAATTCCTGGTGTGCTTGTTTTATTTTACCTATTCACTTTACTATAGTAACTTAGTTTATTTCCGCACTTGTTTAATATAATTCCATATAGCACCATCCGTACTTTTTTTTTTCACCATGAAGACCTCAAGTTCACCAGACCCAGTCAGACATGAACACATGAAAGCAAGAACAAACCTACATGGATAGCCAGAAAATCAAATGAAGTACACCCACATATATGTGCAACATGACAGCAGTTCAGAACCCAGACTAGAGCACAACAGTGCAGACCTATGAAGACTCAACCAACATACTCAAATGCAATCAGACATGTAAGTATGCAAATGCGGAGGGGGTAAGTTTATCTCGAAGGAAATCAAGAACAAATGCACACATGTGAACCAAACTTCATTCAAATGGAACCAGAACAGTCTAGTCAAGTATCAACTAGATCAGTTTAACTCGAGGCAAGTCGTAATGCAACATGAAGACCAACAGACTCAAGTGGAACTACACTAGCCAGTCTTAAGTGGAACAAGGTCACATGAACACACACCAGAGAACACAAGTGCACCAGTCAAATGAAGGTGAATATGAATTATCAATATCTGGACTAAGTCTAAGGTAATATATCCAGAGTAGGTCAACATTATATACCGAACGGAATATATAATACCTGAAAGGGGTAGCTGAAATATTTTCAAGTCAATACAGCTACTTTGGGAATACAATCAAAAACGTAAATCTCGTATTGTGATTTGATTTGCAACATGAAAGGAAACTTATGGAAAGATCATTTTGGATCCACGGCTAACGTCCAAGACTCATACGCCGTTATACAACAACACAAATGGTTAAAAAGGAATACAATCAACGATTAACTTCCAAGGACTCGAAAATCGTGCATCCCTACCATGAGGCACAAACATATCTGGTAACTAGGGCTCGGAACATCTGATAACACAAACCACTACTACCCGAAATGCATGCATACTTCTGACCACATAGAATCCCATCATAACAGGATGTGAGGCTCGCGAGGCTATGATCGATTTCTTCAAAGCCATGCTTTTCATACAAAACCACACTTTGATCATAATAGATCCGCTTTGAATGTCACACTGCCATTCATTTGATTACTATTTGACTCCCACAAGGATGCATCCTCTGAGCTCGTATGTCTCAGAAAAGGGTGTTAAGCTAAGAGAAGTTGCCTTCTCCACCATAAAACATATGTACATTTGTAAAAGTCAAACATTGTGTCTCAGAAATGTAATGTCAGACATTCTTTCACACAATTTCGTTTTGGGACTAAAGGAAACAGAAGGCACTTTCCTCGGCCATTACTAGAGGAGAAGCCCTTGCAATCTGAAATAATCTCCAAAGCGAGGAGACCACTGCTATAAATAAATCTATAATGGGAGCACCCAAGAGCATGTCAACAAGAAGTCCTCGCGCTATGAAGATCTTCGGTCTTCAATAATCATCGTCTTCAACATGTCTTCACTTTCGACCATATACATTGGTTCGAAGTGGTTTTCGGGTAGGAATCACCCAAATCCGACTCCAATTCCTTCGAAACCAATTATCGATAAAAAAATGTGTAGTTTATATGTGGATATCAATCATCAACCAATTACTTCATTTTTATTTAAATCAAATATCTTTCTTAGATATATTCTTTTTAATTTATTCCATTTTCTTTTCAAGAGTATATGAAATCATTAAGCCTCATTTATCGAATCATTTAGTTTATTTAAACCTTTCTTAAATCCTAAAATAATTCCAACTCATTTTCTCTTTTAGTAAGGAAAACCTTTTCAAATCATTCTTTTTAATCTTAATCAAAGATTTTTTATATTCAAGCTATAACTTTTAACTTTGGGAAAGTATTACCAAATTGTACATTAAATCTTAATCAAAGATTTCTTTCTTAACTTCAAATCATATTTTTGCAAATCGAAGTTTTCATGACAAAGCACTACTGCCACTTTAGACATGGTAAATTTCACTCCAGGGACTAATGACAAGTAATCCAACATTATGAAGACCTTTGTCATCAATGATCATTATCTTCAATATATTTTATTTTGAAAATAAGTTTGAATGAATTTTCAGAAAGGAATCATCCCAACACGATCCCAGTTCTTCGGATATGAATCACCGAAATCCGATCCTGGTTCCTTCATACTAATCATCGAATAAAAGCTATTAAGTGGTTAAATAACATTCAAAGAATTTGTTTCTTTTCTTTTATTTTGAAAAAACTTAAATATGATCTTTTAAAGCATCCGAGCTTTCCTTTTGATCTGTTCCACCCCTAATCTAAAAGACAAAAAAAGGCCAAGTAAATTTAGGGTAATGGTTGCTTCATCCCTAACCTTAGTTCCACACTTTGTTTTACCGTTTAGCTCTCACAGGCGGGACAAATGTACTAATCATTTCCGCATACTCAGTTATTAATCTTCATTTTAGAAATGATTTATTAAATTTCCAAATCATCATTTAAAACAGTTAACTATTCTTTTAAAAATATTCAGAATTGATTCTAGAAAATATTGGTACGTTTAAACTCATATTCAAAAGGTTATAGAATTTGCAGCATAAAAGTGCGGCGGAAAATGCTATATAAGCTTATTTGGTTTAAACAACTTTTTAGTATTTGAAAATTCATATTTTCCATTCAAAATCTCATTTAAATCATTTTAATAGATTTATCAAATTTATATCATACTTTTAATCATTTAAAATATCAATTTTAAATGAAATCATTTTCTGCATTCCGAACTGCAAAACCGCGATACTTTTAGAAAATTGTTTTGAACATATTTCAAAATTTACTTAATGAAATCTTGATTTTATTTCTTCATTGACAAACTATTATCATTGTGGATCAAAGAATTTTTATTTTGAAGAAATCCGACTTATAAATCATTCTTTATATTTTTTAAAGTTACA
The DNA here is from genome assembly GCA_030765085.1 of Allium cepa. Lineage (NCBI taxonomy): Eukaryota > Viridiplantae > Streptophyta > Magnoliopsida > Asparagales > Amaryllidaceae > Allium > Allium cepa. The sequence continues at coordinate 353,283,429 of CM060931.1, read as the reverse complement.
GGTCGAAATTTACGAACTAGCGCTACGCGACGAGCACGATTTTGACCAATTTTGTGAATTGCTTCGGAACTTGTTCGAAACACTTCAAATTTGTTTTAAACCATATTTAAACTATTTTAACTTATTTAAAACAATATTTTCATCATTTCACACTCATTTTTCATTTCATTTCATATTATAGTATTATATTATTGTAATATCATTTTTAATCTTTTTAGATTTTTTAAAATCATTAAGAGACTAAATAATTTAACATATAGACATTTGGATGGATTTAATTCTCATTTAACTAACTATAGTTACTAATCATTTGTCTTATCATTATCAAACCAAATTATCATCCATATAAATAATCACATAATAAACCTGTTTGCAACCAAGTTATCAACATTTAATCATCCAACATATTAATTTCTAATTTAACATGCGTACTATCAACTTAAGTTTTGTTAAAATAAAACTAAAATTTGAGTACCCGTGATTAGTTCCACTCCACCAATCTTTTTCATAGACTTTCCTTTTGATTCCGGTAGCACCTTCTTCTCTTTTTCTTGCTCTGAAGCTTTAGGACTTGCTCCTCCTTCCTCCATAGGTTCGGCCTTCTCCTATTCCACACCTTCCTCCATCATTTCTTCACTTCTTAGATACTACAGCATGTTTTAATGGTATTCTAAGGTCTTTGGAAAAGGTTGATGATGTTTGGAGTTGATTTAATATGATTTTAAGAAAAGTTAGTAAGGAAAGATAAGAGAAGAAGCCATTAGAGAGTGGAAGAAAAGCTTGAAAAGGGAAGAAGAAGAAGTGGAAAAAAGTGAAAAAGTGGATGCTTATTTACCAAAAAGTTTTGGATTAAAATAATATTTTGTAAAAAGACCAAAGTACCATTTACTTACTTTTTAAGCAACCTTATTTTTTCAACACTTAACATACATTTCAAATCATTACTTTATGTCATAAGTATTAAGTAAATAATATAATAATTATGTTTGGTTTGATTTGATGTTTATCTTTTGCTTTGAAATGACATGTTTGTCGTTGTTGTGCTTACTTTTTCTTAATTATATTCTAGAATTTTCTAAGTATGTTTAGTAAAAATAAATGTGATTAGTGAATTAACTAATACTTGTACTATTTGAATATATGTTTCTATATAAGAAAATAAAGTGTGTGCGACGACGCTGCGACAGCATTTAATCGGCATAACATTGATTTTCGAAAAAATGTTTTACAGTGATATTTTGATGTTTTAGTTAAAAATATATTTATGTAAAACAAATTTAAAAACAAATTTGTATAATGTTATTTAAAATAATAAACATTCATAAATAAATTAAAATAATTTATTTAACCTTTGAAACTTACTTTTCTAAAAACAGCATTTTGTCACTTTTATCGATATAGGCAAATGTAACTATTTTTGTGTATCCTTCTCTTTCCTAATGCTATATAATATTGTTTGAATCTTATAATCTTACCTATTTTATATTTAAAAACACTTTAAATACTATATTCTAAAGTGGTCAAATTCTGAATCGTACATGCTCCCCTACCTTAAAGAATTTCATCCTCGAAATTATCCAAAATAAAAGTTTGGTTAAAACATTTATCTTTAAAATTAATTCCATATAATATTCATAGATCATCCGTATTTAAATCCTCAAACTCTTAACTTTTAAATCTTATTTTCTTTATAAATTAGATTTATAAATTATCCTTATCTTATTTCATTTACTCAAAGTATTTCGCAATCTTTTATCAATTTCTTAGCTTTGAGTTATGTATGATTCGAAAATTTTTGACTGCCCAAAATCGTTGAAAATTCTGCTATATTTCCATAATTAGCGATCTAAATTTATCTTTAGTTTAAACACTTTTATAAAGATTACTAATCAATGATTCACATTATTTGTTTAGCTTAAGAAAATTATATAGATTGAGTAACTCCAAAACAATCCAAGGAACTTGGTACTACCAATAGTACATATATCCTCTTAACAAGAAGAGTAATAATTAAGAGAAGCGCTTACCATCCGAACACATCTCTTTCCCATTTTTAGTTTATTTTCGAGTCAATCGAACTAATTATCATTAAATACCTCTTTTTACCATTTCCAAAATGCTTTAGAGATTACTTTATAAAACTTATTTTGTAAATTCATTTAATAAATTCATCTTATATTAATTAGCTTCATTTAAATTTCCATAATTTTTTTACTTGAATTTAAATTATCATTCCTTTTAGATTTATCTTTTTACAAAATCATTTAAATACATTTTTATCTTATGTGTTCATTCCTTAAACAAATCTTATTATCAAACACCTTATAGTCGAATCGTGAAAATTAATTCACCAGGCATTTGTACTTAAACCATTTAAATCAAATAACTGATTAATTTATGATACTAACTTAACATTATCATTTCTTAATTTATTATTTAGGAATAAGTATTAAAGATATTAGTTACCTTATCAGATTTCTTACTTACCGATTATCTTTATGTAAAATCTTATAGCAAATTGTGAAATCCTAATCACAAGATGTTCATATTTAAATTTCACTATTCTTGATTTCTAACTATTCAACTTTTCAAAATATATACTTTATATTCAAAATATAATCCTATATAAAATTATCTAATTTAATTTTTTTTCAAAATCACTGCGTCGATATGCCTTGTTAAGAGTTTAGAAATACTTATCGATGCAGTTGTACTTCCTATATCGACCAGAATTTATAAACCGCTCAACCGATAAATTAACACAAAACATCTTTATATCAAATAACAAATACGTACTCATATATAATACACTCAAACTCATTCTAGGGTGTTACTATATCTATAATGAGTCACTTATCCTAGGGTATTACTAACCCTATCTCTGATGAGTCTTTACCCCACCAAAGCCAAGGTTCTCGCTTAACCTTCGGCTCTGATATCAAATGTAATGGCTTGTTTTTCCGTACCCTTTAAATCGACAATAAACCTCACATGTCTAACTCAAATTGCACGAATAAGTGGATCATTAAGGGTAAAAAGAAAATAAAGATAGAATAGAATTTCACACAAATGGAATAACATATATTATTTCAATAATAATCTTTACAGTGGAAAATTTTAAAATACACAATCACAGTCTAATCTAGAATAAGCCTGAGCAGTTATATACCTCTGTCCTTACAAATGATGAAAAAAATAAAGCAATTGCAATAGATGTAGCGGATAATAGAATACGTCCATACAATGATGAAGATCTCCAGCTCTCGTCTGGAAAGTCCAACTGTCTTCAACTAAACCTGAAACTACTCGTATCTGACCCGAGTATTAAAAATACCCAAATCAAGCTTGATAAACTAGCATGAGATAATCAAAATTTAAAATGACTATATTATCAAAACCTTTGAAAAGAAGGGTATCTCATAAGACCATGCCCATATATAAACGCAGACGGGTTTTTACCTTATGATAACCAAAACACTTTTATACCAGAATACACCTAATATTATTTTTAATAACATTCTTTTGAAAAACACTTTTCAAATAAACTTATTAAAATAAGGTATCAATATCTGGACCAAGTCTAAGGTAATATGTCTGGATTAGGTCAACGGAATATACGAACGGAATATATGATACCAGAAAGGGGTAGCTGAAATGTTTGCAAGTCATTATAGCTATTTTAGGATTTCAATCAAAACCGTAAATCTCGTATTGGGATTGAATTTCCAACATGATAGGAAACTCGTGGAAAGATTAATCTGTATCCATGGCTTACATCCAAGACTCAAACGCCGTTATACAACAACATAAATGGCAAAAAATAAATACAATTTGTGATTAACATCCAAGGACTATGACATTGCGCACCCCTGCCATGAGGCCCAGACGTATCTGGTACCTACAGCTCAGAACATCTAATAACCCAAATCACTACTATCTAAAATGCAAGCTAACATCTAACCACATGGAATACCATCATAACCAGGATGTGAGGCTCGCGACGCTACGGTAAATTTCTTCAAAGCCACGCTTTTCATACAAAACCACACTTTGATCATAACAGATTCCACTTTGAATGCCACACTGCCATTCCTTTGATCGCTATTTGACTCCCATAAGCATACAACCTCTGAGCTCGTATGTTTCAAAGAAGGGTTTTAAGCTAAGAGAACTTGCCTTCTCCACCACTAAGCAGATGTACATTTGTAAAGGTCAAACATTGTGTCTTAGAAATGCAATGTCAGACATTCCTCCATACAAGTTCGTTCTGGGACTGAACGAAACCAAAGGCACTTTCCTCGGCCATTACTAGGCGTGAAGCCCTTGCAATCCAAAAAAATCTTTACAACGAGGAGACCACTGCTATAAATAACTCTATAATGGGAGCGACCCAAAGCATTTCAACAAGCAGTCCTCACGCTATGAAGATCCTTAGTCTTCAATAATCATCGTCTTCAACATGTCTTCACTTTCGGCCGTATACATTGGCTTGAAGTGGTTGTCGGATAGGAATCACCCGAATCCGACACCGGTTCCTTTGAAACAAATTATCAATAAAAATATGTTTAGTTCATATGTGGAATCATTGATAAATTACTTCATCTTTTATTTAAGTCAAATATCTTTCTTAGATATATTCTTTTTAATTTATTCCATTTTCTTTTTAAGAGTATATCGAATCATTAAGCCTCATTTATCAAATCATTTGGTTTATTTAAACCTTTCTTATATCCTGGAATAATTCTAAATAATTTTCTCCTTTACTTAGGAAAGCCTTTCCAAATCTCTTTTAAACTTAATCAAAGATTTCTTATATTCAAGCTATAACTTTTAACTTAGGGAAATATTCCCAAATCGTTCATTAAATCTTAATCAAAGATTTCTTCCCTAACTTCAAATCATATTCTTGCAAATCGAAGATTTTCATAACAGAGCACTACTGCCACTTTAGATATGGTAAATTTCACCTCCAGGGACTAATGGAAAGTAACCCTACATTATATAGATCTTTTTCATCATTGGTCATTATCTTCAATATATTTTATTTCGAAAATTAGTTTGAAGGGATTTTCGAATAGGAATTACCTAAATCCAATCCTTGTTCTTCGGATAGGAATCACCCAAATCCAGTCTCGGTTCCTTCGTACTAATCATCGAATAAAAGATGCTTAGTGGTTAATTAAAATTCTAAGGATTTATTTCTTTTCTTTATTTTGGAAAAACTTAAATATGATCTTTTAAAGCATCCGGTCTTTCCTTTCGATCTGTTCTACCCCTCGTCAAAAAGATAAACCGAAGGTCAGGTAAGTTCAGGGCACTGGTTACTCCATCTCTAACCTTAGTTCCACAACATTTTTTACTGTTTAGCTCTCACAAGCTTGATAAATGTACTAGTCGTTCTGCATACTCTATTATTAAACTTCATTTAGAAATGATTTATTTAACTTCCAAATCATCATTTAAAACACTTAATTATTTTTCTAAAAACATTCATAATTGATTCTAGGAAATATCGTTGCATTTAAACTCATATTCAAAAGGTTATAGAATTTGCGGCATAAAAGTGCCACGGAAAGTGCTATACAGCTTATTCGATTTAAACATTTTTTTAATATTTGAAAATTCATATTTTCAATTCCAAGTTTCTTTTAAACCTTTTTATTAGATCTATCAAATTTATTTCATGTTTTTAATCATTTAAAATATCAATTTTAAAAGAAATCATTTTCTGGATTCCGAACTGCAAAACCACGATGTTTTTAGAAAATTATTTTGGACATATTTCAAAATCTACTTAATGAAATATTGATTTTATTTCTTCGTTGACAAACTATTATCATTGTGGACCAAAGAATTTTTATTTTGAAGAAATCCAACTAATAAATCATTCTCTACATTAGTTTGAAGTTGCAGGTCTAAATTTACGAACTACCGCTACGCGACGAGCTCGATTTTGACCAATTTTGTGAATGGCTTCAAAATTGTCCAAAACACTTCAAATTTGTTTTAAATCATATTTAAACTATTTTAACTTATTTAAAACAATATTTTAATCATTTCACACTCATTTTTTATTTCATTTCATATTATAATATTATTTTCAATCTATTTAGATATTTTGAAATCATTAAGAGGCTAAATAATTTCCATACACACATTTGTATGGATTTAATTCTCATTTAACTAACTATGCTTACCAACCATTTCTCTTATCATTATCAAACCAAGCTACCATGCATATAAACAATCACATAATCGACCAATTTGCAACCAAGTTATCAATATTTAATCATCCAACATATTAATTTCTAATTTAACATGTGTATTATCAACTTAAATTTTATTAAAATAAAACTAAGATTTAAATATTCACGATTAGTTCCACTCCATCAAACCTTTTTGTAGACTTTCTTTTTGATTCCGGCAGCACTTTTTCTCTTTTTCTTGCTCCGAAGCTTCACGACTTGCTCCTCCCTCCTCCATACTTTTGACCTCCTCCTATTCCATCCCTTCCTCTATCATTTCTTCACTTCTTAGATGCTAAACCATGTTTTAATGGTATTCTAAGGTCTTTGGCAAAGTTTGGTGATGTTTGGAGTTGATTTAATATGATTTTAAGAAAAATTAGTAAGGAAAGAGAAGAGAAGAAGCCATTAGAGAGTGGAAGAAAAACTTGAAAAAGGAAGAAGTGAAAAAAGTGAGAAAGTGGATGCTTATTTATTGAAAAAGTTTTGGATTAAAATAATATTTTGTAAAAAGAGCAAAATACCCTTTAATTATTTTTAAGCAATCTTATTTTTTCAACACTTAACATCACATTTCAAAAAATTACTTTACGCCATTTTCACTTAACTGTTAAGTAAATAATATAATAATTATGTTTGGTTTGATTTGATGTTTACCTTTTGCTTTGAAATGACATGTTTGTCCTTTTGTGCTTACTTTTTCTTAATTATATTGAAGAATTTTCTAAGTATGTTTAGTAAAAGTAAACTTGATTAGTGAGTTAAGTAATACTTATACAATTTGAATATATATTTCTACATAAGAAAATAAAGGCGCGACGACGTTTCGACAACTTTTAATCGACAAAACGTTGATTTTCGACAAAATGATTTTACGGTCATATTTTGACGTTTTAGTTAAGCTATTTATTTATGTAAAAAAAATTTAAAAAAAAATTTATATAATGCTATTTAAAAATGTAAACACCGTAAGTAAATTAAAATAATTTATTTAACCATTGAAACTTACTTGTCTAAAATTAACATTTTATCACTTTTGTCGATAAAGGATAATGGTACTATTTTTGTGTATACATCTCTTTCCAAATCATATCTAATATTGTTTGAATTATATTGTTAGGAAATCAAATATACGGTTTCGATGACAATAACTATACAATGGAAATCGAATATGCATATATATATATATATATATATATATTTACAGGTAATTGCTAAAGTAACATCACAAAAGTGACAAGAACAAGACTCAAACAACATTACAAGAGACGACAAGTCGATAGGATCAATGGAGAAATTACAAAGATGCACATAAGCAACATGTACAAGTTTCAGACGTCTGAAGACACTAGCTAGACGTCTGAAGAAATCTTCTGGAATTCAAAACAGACAGGATCAGACGTCTGGTTACTGTAATCAAACGTTTGAAAGGCTATTGTGTATAAAAAATATAAAGAGCCAAACGTCTGAAACATATACCATATGTCGGGAACTGAACTCGGATTTTGAAATTCAGATAACAACTGCTGCACTTGAAAGACATCTTCGCTTCTCTTTGCTGTAACTCTTCATCACCATCAGAAGTTACCATTGAACACTTGTTAATGGATGCAACTACTCAAGGAATCCCTCTACCACTATAAATAACATCAAGAATCAAAGAGAAGATCTCACATTTCTTACTTGCGCTCTTTACTTTTATACTGTGATATATTCTTGATCTCTAGCAATCATATACTCGTATTTCACTCTTCCATATATTCAGAACTCCTCAATCAGTATTCTCTCTCTATATATATATGTATATATTGGAAGCATTTGTACTTAATGTTCAATATCCATGTTATTGAACACATAGTTGACAAGAACAAGCCATTGTAACCAAGCCTATTCCTCTAGACGAAGTGAGGGTGTTTGATGGTCGAATTCTAAAGGGGAGCTTCGGAACTGGATGTAGGATGGAAGGTCCGAACCAGTATAAAATCTTGGTATGCTTAGTCTATATTTTACTAGATTAATTTTATATTAGTTACATCATATAGTTAGTCGCATATACATGCATATACATTTCATGATCTATCCTATAAACTTTCAATTGTTATCAGAGCAAGGTTTGATCAAAGTACAGTAACACATTTTTGAATCATTTTAATATAGAAAATATTTTTCAAGAAGGACAATCCACAGCACGACCCCTATTTTTTAATGGCTCTAACTACGCATATTGGTCAACACGTATGATAATTTTTATGGAAACTAATGGTCTAGAAATTTGGTCAGCCACTCAAGATAAATATGAAGCACCCACTACTGCTATGAACACATGGATCGATGCACAAAAAATAGTAGCTTCTAATAATGCCAAAGCTATGAATGTTTTATTTTGCTCATTGGATAAAAATGAATTCTCACATGTCATGTTATGCAACACTGCATTTGATATTTGGCGTACTTTACAAGTCACACATGTAGGCACAAACAAAGTTAAACAAACCAAGATTTCAATTTTACAAAATCAATTCTTGTAACGACCCTGACTCGACCTTCGAATCAGCACCGAATACGACACTCGTATTCAAATGCCACAGATCCAAACGTCGAATCTGGTTCGCCAAAGCTTATAACACATTAAGTACAACACAACGGAAGACAAAGAATATATCAATATACAACATTGATACAGTATCTAATACAATAAGATACAACAGATGATACAATAGATATCAATATACATCAGAGATATGATACAAGAGAATAGCAGCGGAATGAAAAAGATAACACCAATAGCGGAATGACATCTCCAATATGGTCTTCAAAAGAGAACTCCAGTATCGGTAATCTCCATCTCCAAGGCACCAATCCAGAAATAGCTTGATCTCCCAATAACGATGCACTAAGCTAAGCAAGGTCAGTCCTGATCCAAAGACTAAACTAGCTCCAGATAATCTACTAAAGCCGACTATCTGAAAAGCCCAACTCTAGACTGCCCGTGTGGGAAAATTATGGGCATCCAGAGTTTAGGAAAGGAACAATAAACTCCAGGTCAGTCATGGGACTGGTATGAGCAAACAAAAACATTTTTTATCTTTAAAACAAACCAAAGAATTCAGATTGAAATCCACAATGCTTTTGGAAAATGAATCTACCATAAGGCCTCCCGGCACACACAATGCAATCGCACACATGGGGGAGATTTCTCCTTATGATAGTAAAATATGCTTAATACGAGAAAACTCTTTGATATTATACTAGTGTATAGTGGAAAACATTTCGAAAGTACAATATTAATCTTAGCCAGCATAGGTACCATTATACTATGCCTACTATAGCTGCCATTTTAAATGGCAGGTTCTACAACTAAAACCGTACAAGGCTCGTATTGGATGATTGGATTTTCAACAAATGGTCAGGATAAGAAACTTCCAATTGCCACATGGGAACGCCTCTGGAGGGACTCCCCGAGAACTTACCCAGCTCTCTGCCAAGAAAAGGCCGACCACCCCCTTCCTGGGGAGTAAAACGTAAGATATGCCACCCCCGGTGGTTTGCGACCTTTATCCGAGGATCCTCTACACCAACAACATCACACCGTAATAAATACGCTACAGTGCCCACATGAGTAAGTATCAAGGATCCATACCATGATACCACCCTTTTCCAGAAGGAATGGTCATACCCTAGGGCAGCTACCCCTGAAACCTTGCCGCATTTTTCCTGTTTCAACCATTACCGTTTTGTGAGGCTCGATGAGGTCTCGTCCACAAAGCTACGCTTTTGCGCAAAGCCATGCTTTGATAAAAAATGATCAGCAGCACTCCGTATGCCACATTACCAAATTGGAAATGTTTCACTAGTAACCATCAACTACATAACCACTGAGCTCGTACGTCTTAGAAAAGGGTGTTAAGCTAAGAGAATAAATTCTCCGCCACCATGCAGAAATGCATTTGATAGAAACCGACTTTACATCTCAAAGTGTAATGTCAGACACACATCCATACAAGTCTGTTCCGGGTTCGAACAGAACCGAAGGCACTTCCGAAGAAGCCCTTGCAAATCCGGATAATCCCTAATCACGTCCGGACTTCCCATCACATATGGAGTCTCTATACCGGAGACCAATCGATGTAGAGACATTCGACGAGTTGTCCTTTCATTTTCGAAAATATTCGGTCTTTACCACCGGTCTTCAAATGCTATCCATAACGTCGTTTCATTATTCGGAATGGGTTGTATGACACAAGGTCCTCTCCCGGCTAAACCGAATAATGAGCTCAATATTTAAAAACATATGGATGATGGGATTTCAGTTAAGTCACAACTTTAAAACCCAAACTTCCTTCTCAAATGGTTTAAAACAAATTACCGTTTCAAATCTTTTTAAACAAAAAGATTCAATTTACAAAGTTCACCCAGCTTTCACAAAGACTCATTCAAATATTTCAAAACAATTTTCGTTTCAAGTTGGATTAACTCATTTAATCTTTAAGGATTTAACTTATAGCTTTCAAACCCGTTTCCAAAGATTTATTCATAACTTGGAAGACAATTTTCATTTTAGACTTGAAATCCTTTTAATCACAAATTAGAAGTTCATTTCTTAGGTGAAAGCTTTTATTATTAGAAAACAAATTGTTTTCGTTTCGGAAAAATCTGATTTCATTTATACAAGTTAAAATCTTTGGGTTAAATTCAAATTCCCAAAACAACACTTTTAAAATGTTTAAAACCCATATAAACTCGTATAACCTTTTTAAATAATAAATAGGATTTAATTACAAATTTTTGAATTCAAATTTAAATCAAAATTCAAAACTAAATCAAGTTATTCAAAAATAACTTTTATCTTTGAAATTCCTTTTTAAAAGCCTTTTATTTTAGTCCCAATCCATTTCCAAAACCATTTGGATTTAAAAACTCAAATTTTAAAACTATTTCAAAAAAAACCGTGACTTAACCAATTTCCACGTGCAATCCATATTTATGTGTGTATACGTGTGGTCCAAGGGTTTTACACAATAGAAGTGCAACATCATCAATCAGTACATATTCAAGTATATTTGATAAGCGGTATAAACTATAACGCTTATCTTTCACAGATCATATATATATATATATCACAAATAATAAATTACATTAAACACAGTTCAAATCAAAACAGAGCATCACAATCAGGGATATCAAACAATTCAAATCATCCAATAGAAACCAAACATTCATAAGTAAGATAGTTAATTGTCTGATTAATTCAAATCAGACTAATTACTTATGAATTACTAATCCTGGTTAATTAACATTATTGAATTACAAATCATTTGATTTAATTATTCTTTAATCATTTATTAACCATTTATAATTAATTAATTAACTTTTAATTATAATTCATCAACTTTTAATTATTAAATAATTATCCTTTAATTATTTAATTCATCATTTAATTAATTATCTTTAATTAATTTATTAATCCTTAGTCAATTATCCTTAATTAATTAAAGTAAGTGATTATTCTTAATCACTTAATCGTCGTTAACCATGAATTAACTAGCAATTAATTTACCCTAATTAATTACCTTAATAAATTAGAAATTAATCTTCCTTTAATTATAAATTTATAAATTAACCTTTAATTAACTTCTTTAATTGATTAGCCTTTAATTAACTAATTATTCTCAAATTAATTACCTTAATTAATTAATCACATTAATTAATTATTCTTTAAATTAATTACCCTTTAAACACTTGATTAACCAATCTTTAATCATAAATTATCCATTCTTAATTAAATAATTATTTTTAATTAATTAATCAAAACTTAAATTATTAATTAATCTTAATTAATTTCGTTAAGTAATTATTTTCAAGTAATTAATTACCCTTTAATTATAAATTAAGAGTTTGATTAAATAATTAACCTTTTTGAAATAATTTTTCATATGAATTAACTTGAGCCCTTTTAAGTTAATTAACAAATTAAACATTATTTAAGATAAATCGTTTACCTTAATCACATTAATAAATTTGATTACTTAATGAATCACATTTGTTAAGTTTATTTAAAATAAACTTTTAAAACAAAGGTTAGACATACATATTAAAACACTTTAACTAAATTAGTCTAAAATGATTTAATTTAAACCTTTGACTAATTACCAAAACATAATTAAACAATTGTTTAAAATAATTAATTAAGGAATTTATTTCCAAAACTTGTTTTGTTTTTTTTTAAATTTCAAAACTTTGTTAACTAAACTTCCCTTTTGTTTCCTGGGGATTTGACCAGGCAACTAAGTACTCGGCATTGGCACACTGCTCGGCAATGCATGTATCGTTCGGCATTCTAAATGCTCGGCACAATGATCTTTTGGCAGTCAGGGTCACTCGGCAGTCAAGAGCATTCGGCATCAGAGAAACGCTCGGCATGAAGGAATGCTCGGCATTCAGAAGCTTTCGGCATTGGGAAACGTTCGGTATTGTATAACATTCGGCATCCATGAACGGTCGGCATACCAAGGGCGACTGGCGTAAGTTTCGTTCGGCATACTAAGGACGTTCGGCATACTAAGGACCCTTGGCATAAATTTCGTTTAGCATCTAAAGATAGTTTGGCATAAGATCGTTCGACATCTAGAGATTGTTCGACCTCCCGAGAACGTTCGACCACCAAAGATTGTTCGGCATTCTTTCAATCTCGACCGACTTCGATTGTTGCTCGGCCTACTCCTCCCACACAACATCGCCTCGTTCGGCATGAAGATGATGGTTCGGCATTTGGCCGTTCGGCATGTTCAGGTCGGTGCGCAGAGCTTACTCCATTTGGACCGAGACATTCAGCTACTAGGCCCACCAGGGAAGTCCAACCTACCTTCGTCTAAAAATAGAGAGGCAGGGGCACAGTGAAAAGGATTAGTTTTTTGTGAACACTGGGGAAACTCTGCCGCATTCAACACTCACTCAAGACTTAATCTTTTACTTTGCAATTGTATTCAAGTAACTAGAAATGGATTGTATCTGTAATCAACAACCAAGGAAATCCATAGAAGTCAACTTCAAAGTAGACGTAGGCAGTTACGTCGAACCACTATAAATTTGGTGTTCTTGTCCTCTGCATTGAAATTCATATATTGTTCTCTATTTTAATTTACCTTCTTCATTAATCTCTCTACACAATCTTTCTAAGGGTGTTAGTGACCAATTTTGGTGCTAATATTTTGGTGCTTTCACTGATAATTGAATTCTCAGGCTGTTAGGATCTGCTTTGTAGCTATGGATTGCATAAATCCCCCAGAGGAGATCCAAGATCGTTCACAAGCATCTGTTGATTCTATTCAGAGTTACAACCAACAACTCTACCATAGGGAGACCACAAACTAGATCGGCCTCTCACCTCGCAGATGTCCACGAGACTGCTAGCGTGCAACAAGTTGGATCTAGAAATCCGCAAGCAACTCGAGGTGTAGGGCCCTCCACCCAAAACCAAGCGAAGTTGTTTCCCGAGGAAAGTTCGACGAGTTGATAAGAGAACTCAAGGAAAGTAGAAGGCAACTTGCTGAGAAGATTCAAGCCAACACTAATCTCATGACTCAACTCACTCAGTAGCAGCGTCAGAATGTTGGAGGTAACCCTGCCCCTTATTCTGAATCTGATAGTTCAACCTCAGCTGATGAACCCCCTAGGCGTAAACTCCGTAAGGATGAAGGTTCCACAGGAGGGTGCCACAGATCGATTGACTAAGGATCAAGCCCATGAAGAGACTGGACACCCGAATCTCCAAGACCCAAATCAGGCGAGACATCAACCCGCACGGTCCTGTGGAACGGAACCCAACCTTCCATCCTCCATACAAACTCCAGACTTAATAGCTATGGTCAGGCAGTTGATGAGAGAGAACCAAAGCTTGACCAATGAAGACTGGGGAGTGTCCAAAAGCCATACTCCCTTTACAGATGGTATCCTACAGGCTGAGTACCCCAAGAAGTTCAATATGCCGACCATCCCAGCCTACGAAGGGAAGACTGATCCCAGGAAACATGTGATGATGTACAGATGGATGATGGATTCTGCAAGAGCTAATGATGCGACCAAGTGTAGGTGCTTCCCAATCACTCTGTCCGGAATTGCCACCATGTGGTTTACTCGACTTCCCCCACGATCTATATCCAGCTTTGACGAATTGGCAGTGAAATTCATAGAACAATTCAGGATACACACCACTAGTCCAAAGGATGTGATGTCCTTATCAAGCGTCATCCAAGCTCCGGGAGAGTCGCTGAAAGCATACTTGCAGAGGTTTCATGTTGCAGCTACCGAAGTAAGCAATCCAAACGACCACGCAATTTTGATGGTGGTAATGCATGGAGTGGATCCAGACTCTGAATTTGGAGATTGTTTGGCAAGAAAACCCCCAGCCACACTGAAGCGTTTTTATTCGAAAGCTCATCAGTTCATAAGAAGGAAGGAAACTCGATGGACAAGACGAGACAAGGCACCAGGGCCTGCTCAGGAGACTGCGAAAAGTAACATCGCCATAAAGCAAACCGACGATAGTTCGGGAAAAGCTCACGTCAACGCCCAAAACAATTCTGGGCAGACTAAAGGATCCAGAGGTGGAAATCCCGGAAAGAAAAGAGAGACAGGGAAATGGAAGTCGAGGATCCTGACCTACAATGAATACACCCCGCTCAATGCATCTCTTGAGAACATCTATCTGTCAACTTGCAACACTTTTCAATATAGAAACCCACGCCCCAAGGAATCAATGGAGGAACAGAAAAGAACTGGGAAGTATTGCCGCTTTCACGAGTCTTATGGGCACAACACAGAGGAGTGCAGACACCTTCATGACTCTATAGAGAAGTTGATTAGATAGAAGAAGCTGCAAGAGTTTGTCAAAGACCTGCAAGATGGAAGACAAGAGACATCGGACCCCGGACACGGGCCAGCTCCATTCCAACCAGAACAACCTACTCGAACTGTGGGTAGATTGGTTATCAACACGATTGCTGGCGGACCTCATCCTGCGGATAAGAATTGGCAGGAGATGGAGCGATATGCTAACTCTTTAAGACATGCGGAGTATGAGTGCTGTTCGAATGTAGAGGATGGGACTCCTGTAAAGCAGCATCGCACGATGGATGATGATATTGTATTCAGGAGTAGAGATGCGGATAAGGTTGAAGCTCCTACCATCGACCCGATGGTCATATCTGCGACAATCGGGCCGGCATTCGTGAAGAGGATTCTAATTGATTGCGGAAGTTCCGTTAAGATCATCTTCAAGAAGGCATACGACCAAATGAAGGTAGAGACTAAGGATTTGAAACCATCTAAAGCCAGAATCCATGGCTTTAACGGCGCTGCAACGGATACAGTGGGATATGTGGAACTACCAGTTGAACTGGGGCAAGGTGAGAGTAGGAGGGTGCGAATCCTGCCATTCATTGTGTTGGATGTTGACTCTACATATAACGTATTTCTAGGATGTCCAGCCCTAGTAGAATTTAGGGCAGCATTGGCCCCTTGGTGTATGACGTTAAAATTTCCAAAAGACGGAGGCGTTGGAGTGGTATACGGCGATCAAGGCAACCAGTCGTGCATGCTATGTGGCTGAGATGAGAGAGGCTCGGCGTAGAGAGAAAGGAAAGGTTGCGGACAACTCCGTCTGCATCCAAAATTCTGATGATTGACAAGTAGCGCCCGAGCCTTGGCTCGGGCAACATTCTCGGATCTATAGAGACATAGATCCGAGAGACGATGATGGAGGATCCAGGGAAAAAATTTAGCACCGGCTGAACTCACAATTGACATCCTAGTCATCCGGGATGACCCGTCAGGAATTCTTAAAATTGGATCACAACTCGACCCCGTGGTGGCCGAGAACCTCACTGACCTCCTCCAAGCGAATCTTGATGTCTTCGCTTGGACACACTCTGATATGTGCGGGATTTCTCCAACAGTTGCGAGTCATATGTTGAACATAAACCCAAAGTACATTCCCGTAAAGCAGAAAAGGAGAGGTATGGACCCGGAGAGGTCTGCGGCTCTCAAAAAGGAGGTGGACAAACTCAAAGCCAACGGGTTCGTCCTCGATGCCCTCTATCCTGAATGGGTATCTAACCCAGTGCTAGTGAAGAAAGCGAATGGAAAATGGAGAACTTGTGTTGATTATTCTGATTTAAACAAAGCATGCCTGAAGTGTAATTTCGCGTTGCCTAGGATTGACCAGCTGGTCGATTCAACTGCGGACATGAGTTATTATTATTTATGGATACATACTCTGGATATAATCAAATCCCGATGCACCTCCCAGATCAAGAACATACCAGTTTTGTCACAAACGTTGGGTTGTATTGCTATGTAGTGATGCCCATTGGATTGAAGAATGTAGGAGAAACTTATTAGCGTCTGGTGAATAGGATGTTCAAAGATCAGATTGGTAGAACGATGGAAGTCTATGTGGATGACATGCTCGTGAAGTCACGACAGTCAAACAACCACATCCGAGACTTAGCTGAGATGTTTGACATACTCAGGCATTATGGAATGAAGATCAATCTTTTGACGTGTTCATTCGCCGTAGCGTTAGGAAAGTTTCTGGGTTGCATTGTGAATGTGCGGGGAATCGAGGCTAACCCGAAAAAGATTTAGGCTATCCGAGATATACAAGTGCCCAGAACCATAAAATAAGTGCAAAACTTGAATGGAAAGGTGGCCGCGTTGAGCCGATTCATATTCATGACCACAGACAAGTGTATTCCTTTCTTCGATGTTATAAAGAAAGGAAAGAGGAATTTTGAATGGACATCCGACAGTGAGGAAGCATTCCGAGCTCTTGTAAGGCTCTTAGAAAGTCCCTCGGTATTGTCAAAACCAATAGACCACGAAATGTTGTACGTATACTGGGTTGTATCCCAGCACGCTATCTGTACAGCCTTGGTTCGCGAGGAAGACCAGGTTCAAAAGCCATTTTACTATGTTAGTAAACGCTTGACGGGGGCAGAAAGAAACTATCCAAAGATTGAAAAACTAGCCTATTGCTTGGTGATTGCATCACGCAACCTTCATCCGTATTTTCAGGCGCACTCAATCAGTGTTTACACTGATCAACCTTTGCGACAGATACTCCAACGACCGAAAACTTCCGAAAGGATGTCAAAATGGAATATTGAGTTAAGTCAGTTCGATATTACCTACCTTCCGCGAAGGGCCATACAAGGACAAGCACTAGCTGACTTCATCGCTAAGTTTACTATGTCAGACGACTCAAACGACCACAATGCCATACCTCCCGTTCGACGGAAGGTGTACACCGATGGGGCATCCAACGACCGTTGTTCGGGGGTTGGCATAGTTCTTGTAACTCCTGAGAACCGATCAGTTTGCTATGCTTTGAAGCTCGAATTCACAGCAACGAATAACGAACCCGAATATGAAGCGTTGATGGCTAGGTTAAGGCTTATCAAAGAACTGAGAGTGAAATCGATTGAAATCTTCAGCGACTCGCAGCTCGTGGTGTACCAAGTGCGAGGAGACTACCAAGCAAGGGGGCAGAGACTTGCCCCATATTTGGTTCGAGTTCAGGAGCTGCTAGCGAATTTCGAGTATTATGATATCTCACATGTCCCGCGTGAGCAAAACAGAGCAGCTGATTCATTGGCAAAATTCGCAAGCACAGGCGATGCACAACAAGTGGGATTATTTCCTGTTGAGACCCTCCATGCTCCGAGTATAGATATGATGGAGGTAGATTTGGTGTTAGAAATAGAAATTGAGAAGGAATCGTGGATGACCCCAATCAAGCAGTACTTGCTATTCGAGATCTTACCCGAAAGAAGGAGCGAAAGACGACAAGTCCTTCATAAGGTTTCTCGTTATGTAATACAGGATGGAATAATGTATCGGAGGGGATTCTCGACTCCATTACTCCGATGCATTGCCCATGATGAGATAAAATGAGTCCTGAAGAAAGTCCATGAAGGAGAGTGCGGCGACCATACTGGGGGACAGACATTAGCAAAGAAGGTCCTCCGTTACGGATACTACTGGCCAACTGTGAATCAGGATGCTGCAGACTATGTGAGAAGAGGTGATAAATGCCAGATATATGCAAAAATACCGAGAGCTCCGCCGACGGAACTCACGCAAGTGGTTAGTCCATGGCCATTTGCAATGTGGGGAATTGACCTAGTTGGTTCTTTACCCATAGCCAAAGGTGGAGCGAAATATGCAAAGTTACGATCGACTACTTCACCAAATGGGCAGAAGCAGAGCCTCTGGCCACAATAACCACCAAGAAGGTTATTAATTTCATTGTACGAAATATCATATACCGTTTTGGCCTTCTATGGACCATCATTATAGACAATGGGACCCAATTCGAAAGCAAGGAGTTCAAAGAATTTTGTCAAAAATATGGCATTGAGAAGAAGTTTGCAGCGGTTGCTCACCTGAAAGCCAACGGACAAGTGGAAGCCGTAAACAAGATGATCAAGTCCATATTAAAAAAGCATCTAGAAAAGGCTAGAGGCAAGTGGATGGATGAACTTCCAATGGCACTTTGGGCCTACAGGACCACCGACAAGACCGAGACGGGTCACACTCCATTCGCATTGGCATATGGAACGGAAGCTGTCATACCTGTGGAACCTGAAGTTCCATCACATCGGGTAACCTATTACGACCTCGAGTCAAACCAAAACCTTTTATTGGAATCGTTGGACTTCATTGATGAAAAACGCGAAGAAGCCAATTTGAGAGCGGCCGCATACAAACACAGAGTCGCTAAATATTATAACTAAAAAGTCCGACCGAGAATTTTTGGTGTGGGAGACCTTGTTTTGAAATGAGTTTTTCCGACACCATCTCATATGAACCCCGCATGGGAAGGTCCATACGTCATCGAACAGAAGTTTGGAGAAGGAACTTTCAAGCTAGCGACCGTCGACGGTGCGACACTCCCCCGAGCGTTGAACAGCAAGCACTTGCGGCATTATTATACTTAGTCTATTTCTTTCATGTATTAGTTGCATCTACTTCCAGTACGCTTTTATTTCTAGTTCTTGGCGTGTAGTAAGACAATTTAGCTTGCTTTCATTAATAAAGGCTTGAAGCCATCTTTTCCGTGGATTACTAATGTTCCTGCGTATGATGATCCTGTGACAGGCAAATGAAATTATATTATTCTGGATGACGTACGAACATATGCAAACGATTCAAATCTCCAAGTCCCCAGAGCGTGGACTGGAGTACTCTAAGCCCCCGGAGCGTAGACTCGAGTATAAACGACTCAAAATCTCCAAGTCCCCAGAGTGCGGACTGGAGTACTCTAAGTCCTCGGAGCGTGGACTCGAGTATAAACGATTCAAATCTCCAAGTCTCCAGACTGCAGACTGGAGTACTTTAAGTCCCTGGAGCGTGGACTCGAGTATAAACGACTCAAAATTTCCAAATCTCCATAGTGCGGATTGGAGTACTCTAAGTCCCCGGAGCGTGGACTCGAGTATAAACGATTCAAAATCTCCAAGTCCCCAGAGTGCGGACTGGAGTACTCTAAGTCCCCGGAGCGTGGACTCGAGTATAAACGACTCAAATCTCCAAGTCCCCAGAGTGCGGATTGGATTGCTCTAAGTCCTTGGAGCACGGACTCGATTATAAACGATTCAAATCTCCAAGTCCACAGAGTGTGGACCGGAGTACTCTAAGTCCCCGAAGCATGGACTCGAGTATAAACGACTCAAAATCTCCAAGTCCCCAGAGTGCGGATTGGAGTACTCTAAGTCCCCGGAGCGCGGACTCGAGTATAAACGATTCAAATCTCCAAGTCCCCAGAGTGCGGACTGGAGTACTCTAAGTCCCCGGAGCGCGGACTCGAGTATAAATGACTCAAATCTCCGAGTCACCAGAGTGCGGATTGGAGTACTCTAAGTCCCCGGAGCACGGACTCGAGCATAAACGACTCAAAATCTCCAAGTCCCCAGAGTGCGGACTGGAGTACTCTAAGTCCCTGGAGTGCGGACTCGAGTATAAACGACTCAAATCTCCATGTCCCCAAAGCGCAGACTGGAGTACTCTAAGTCCCTGCTGTGCGGACTAAAAATATTCTAAGTGCTTGAAGCGCGGAAGGAAAAACGAACAACTCTCGAAGAATCTCCGAGCTATATGAAAGTAAACCGAGAAGTCCATTTTATTCACAACAGCTTGGATTTAAGTCACAATCATACAAAAATTGAACGACAAGAGCCTTTTAAAAGACAGAAAAAAGGAACTAAGCTTTATTCAGAAAAAGTTTCTACTATAAGCCCTCCAAATTTCGGAGTTGACAATCTATTTACAAAGGCTACGAAAGTAGATGAAAATAATTACATAACTTAAACTAACTCTCGTTGAACAAGAGTAATGATCACTTCTTGTGCTTCTTCGACTTCTTCACCTCCGTTTTCTTGTCAGACGGCTCCTCCCCAAGAAGATTACCCTTGGTACTCTTCTTTGATGGAGGGGTAGCAGCTAAAGAAGTACGGGGAACATCCACGGGCTTGGACCTGTTAGGGAGAATGACCTTCAACGGCTTGTTCAAGGGGTCGTCTGGCTCCACAACTCGAGGCTCGACCTTGACCTCGGCTGTCTCTCTCTTCTCCTTCTCAACCCACTTCTTCATACTCAACTCAGATGTGTGTTCGAAGGCGCCTGTAATCTCTACTTCATAACTCCCCTCGATGGGAGAAGAAGTCTCCGATTTGTCTTCTTCCAGCGCTCCAATCACCTGAGCATCTGGCCCGGGAGCCTCTCCTGCCTGAGTGGCCTCACCTATCTTTTCCTCCACCTCCTTGGCGACATTGCTCCTCGAAGTGGGCCCGGGATCAGAACGGCCTGCGCAAAATCAAGAAAAACAAGCATTAGAATACAATAGTCCTTCATAAAGAATGATGACTTTTGAAATCTTAAAGTGAAGGGTTATCTACCAGGTTCTGGCAGGCTCTCAGCCGTCAAGGGGGTCTCAGCCGTCAAGGGGGTCTTACCCTCCGGGATGGGAGAACAGAATATGGACGCCAAGGCCGGGGTCCTTCGGATTATGACTGGTATGCTGCTCAAATGGATCAAGTATCAACCGATCGAGTAGGCACTTGAGCTGGAGGCACGACCCCGGACGGACCAGTAATAACTTCTTTCCCTTTCTCTGAGGGGGAGCCTTTGCCATATATAGCTTTAGCCGGGGACAAGTCCGAATGCTCATTTCCCTTGAGGAATTCTTTTATCAAGGCCCCCTCATCAATCTCTTCAGCACTGTGCTTGGCCTTCCTAATTTCTATTAAGGCCTCCCATGCCTTAGCTAAAGATTCTAAATAGCCCTCGCTCAGAAAAGTCAAGTCTCGATGCATGAGGATGCAGGCATTGAATTCAGCGATTAGCGGGTCAAACATGCTCTTGACCTCTTCCCTACCTTCTTCTCTAGCCGCCTCAAGATGGGAGTCAATGTCCGCAGACGCTATCTTCTTGCCCTCTTCACGGGCTTCACTCCTTATCGCCTCAACTTTGGAAAGCTCGGCCTCAAGTTTTTCTTTTAAGAGTCGAGTAGCAACGATTTCATCGCAGTATCGTTGTGACTCTTCTTGGACAGCTGTTTTCTCTTCTTTCTCTCTGTGGAGCTGCTCCTCAAGTTGCTTGACTCGAAGGCTGAATGCGTCCCTCTTTTTGTGGACTAAGTCCTTCTCTAGTGCTAAGGCCTCGCAGCGTTGTACTGCCTCGTCGATCTCTTTTTTATGTGTCGATTCCAAATGAGTCACGGCTTCGGCAGTATCTTGAGCACTCTGCCGGGTAGCCTCAAGCTGAGATCTATAAAATGCAAGCTCTTCCTCCTGAGCCTTAATGTATCTCTGTCGTGGATGGCCACGAGCTTCAGGCGATCGATCTCGTGTTGGCGCTCCTTGGAGACTTCAGAAAGTTTTTCAGCCAAATGAACAAATGCATCATGTTGAACATAGACGTCGTTGGTACAGGCGATGGCACTTTGCTTGACATGTTCGAGAATAGGATGAATCGCCGGGAGGAATTTCAGGCCATCAAACCAGATTTTTGAAAATTTATCCTTAAGCTCGGCCAGCCTCTCTGACACAGTTGGATCTGTTGCAGGAGCAGAAGGAGACGGCTTAGAAATTTTAGCCCTCCTGTGAGGATCTCGGGACTGTTGAGTGGTTGAGGAGTCAGAGTGTTGATCCCGGGGGACATCGGATTGCGATCCCTTGTGGCTGCGCTTGTCTTTGCTTGGTTCCGAATGAGAAGAGGGATGATGGTGGTACTTAGGCTGATAGTATGTTTTCTTCCGAGATGATGAGTCCCGGAATGATAATCCCTATCGCCATCATCGTCTCTGTCCCGACGTCTCCCGGAATCTGAATCACGCCCAGAGTGATAGAAAACAGACGACCCACGGAGGCGATCAATGCCGTGTGTACGTCCCGTGCCACCTATACAAAATTTGAGAAAGAGTTAGCAATGAGAAGAGTGACAACGAGAATTAAAGCGCAAATTGAAGTGCAAGTGCATGTGTGTGTCCTAGTGTTTTCCCCCGACGGACCAGATGCTTTACTAATGGGAGTTTTCTCTCCCTGACTTTGGGCTAGAGCGCCCGCATCGCCTCTGATGGGTGAGTGAAGTTGAAATGCTTCCGGATCGTCGAAGTCATAATTGAGCAGGTCATCAAGAATGGAGAGGTTCGATAGGCCCTTTAAAGAAGTTTCTACATGCTGTGAAGGGGCCTCTTTCTCCGTTGGAATGAGCGTAACTTTTGAAGTTCCGCCAACCTTCTCCTTCCTAATCTTGTACGTCAATCCCTTTTTCCTCTTTGAAGGGGAAAATGACGTTTCGATATCGTGCACTTCAACTATCGGATCCTGAGTGGGACCCAAGTTCTCACCTTGTGCTTCGGGTGTCTCATTCCCTTGAGTTTCCCC
Organism: Allium cepa; assembly: GCA_030765085.1. Classification (NCBI taxonomy): domain Eukaryota; kingdom Viridiplantae; phylum Streptophyta; class Magnoliopsida; order Asparagales; family Amaryllidaceae; genus Allium; species Allium cepa. The sequence continues at coordinate 353,260,241 of CM060931.1, read as the reverse complement.
CTCTTCTGGTGCGTCAGGAGTATGACGTGCTGATGACTCAGCTAATTTTTTCCCCTTGCCGGATGCGGGCCTAGGTATGGAGACGCCCTCAGTAAGGCTTATCCGACGACCTTCTGCTAACAGTCCGAACCTCGACAGTGACAAATTTGAAATGAGGGTTCGAATGTCCCGTTCCTCAGCAGGAAGAGCTCTAATGGCTTCGATGGCTTCAGAATACCCGCGACCGTGTGGGCATGGATTAATACCTAAGAAGATGAAAAAAAGAATTAGAAAAGGCGTGGCTTTGACCAAGTATGAATATCGATCCAGAGAAAAGACTTACTTCCTTCCACCCATCTCCTCGCGAAACCAGGAGGGCAACGCACTTAGAACCATTCCTGTTTGTACATGGAAAATTTTCTCCACGCCCCAGTTAAGATTTGGCATTTGCGATAGGGCTCGAGAAACATGTAATAGGGGCTATCTCCCCGCTTCTTGACCATATAAATATATCTGACGTCGCTCGGAGTTGGGGGCCTAGAGACGGCGGTCATGAAGAGGATGTAGGTACTGTAGATAAATGCGTGGTCGTTCGGGGGCAATGGCGATGGGGAAATGTCAATGTATTACAGCACATCCCTAAGAAATAAACTAAACGGTGGCACGCTGCCAACCCAGCACATGAATTTATTACACGCTGTGTATCCAACTAGGGGCAAGTGTGGACGATCGTACCCCGAGAGAACCAACACGTCATCAAAAGAGATCCCATAGATGGAGCATATTCGCCGGAGCGCAACTTCATTGACCTTCGAAGCCTGTGAATCAACAGGGTTATCCAAGAGAATTGCTGCCTTCAAAGCGTCGGGAGCTAAGTTATGTGCAGGGGAGGTTGACTTCTTGTTGGGTTGACGGTCCTGGTCTATCTAAAATCATGGCGGAGCTAGATCTCTTAGACATTTCCAATAAATATTGAATCCTACAGAGTACATAATTGAACTATACTCGAAAAACAATCGACGTCAGAATTAACAACACCAGAATTCCCCCGTGTGGTGTGTGAACTAGTGCGATCATTCGTGTGTAAGTGCTGAGAGATTATGAGTCACAGATTTAATGATATAAAGTCGAGCTTGGGACTGTCGCCTTCGAAGACCGTCATTGCTGACCGTCTCTGAAAACTAGCCTTGTGATGCTTTCAATTCTGGACTCGGACATTGGCACTATGAGTTAAAATCTTTTATCTGTTCTTATCAATTTAAGTTATCAGTCCAGATCAGTTCAATATGCTAGTATGCTAGAGTCTCTGTCCTTGTTTTGTTATATGATTAGGCAAGGCAAAAGATCGTTCGACAAAGCTATCGTTTGGCCTAAGTAACGACCGGCTTAAGTTCTGCTCGGCCAAAGTAACGTTCGGCAGCCTACCTAATTCATACTTCCCCCTAACCCTCCATCCCACTGCTTGGCATGTGACGAGTCATGCCGAACCAAAAAGTTACGCCGAGCCCCAACGCTCGGCACTCCGTCCATAACTACGATTTTATTTTTTCCTCTCTTCCTCCATCCACGCCGAACAACAAGGACAGATCGTTCGGCGAGTCATGCCAGTCCATGCCGTTCGGCATACTAGCCATCTCCTACTCCTCTTCTATTCTTTTTTCCTCCAATCTCGGCATAAGGGAACTGTGCCGAACCACGACTCAACACCCAACAACTCCCTTGTGCGCTCGTCACTGGTCACTTCTCCTTTCCTCCTCATCATTTAACTCTAAAAACTCTAAAAATATCTTAAATTTAGGTTCGACTCTTTCATACACCTATCAGCTACGGTTCCAATCTTTGAACTTGAGCATAAAAACTTTTTAGTTATGGAAAAGATTTAGATAGAAGAATTGATACCCAGTTAGTAGATCGAGACTTGGAAAGGATTGTTAAATCTTTGGAGGCTGTTAACTGGCGAGGTTAGCAAGTACAAGGTAGCGGAGGTGAAAAAGTGGAAAGAAAAGAAGAAGGAACGTGCTAACCTTTATAGGGAGGAAGAAGAAGATGAAGTGACAATGACCAGTAGAACCGGTCAAAGCAGCATCGTTCGACATCGGCTTTCATTTCGTTCGGCGTACATGGGATGTTCGGCTTCGGTTGTATCGTTTGGCATTCACGTTACGTTCGGTACACCCCACCTCACCTGGTACTCACAAGAAGACAACCTCCAGGAGTAATGGGCCAAGGTTTGAAGTGAAGCACAAAGGACTCGTAGTTCAAAGCGTATCACATTCGGTCACGCAATACACTTTGGGGGGCAAGTGTTTCCTGGGGTTTCGACCAGGCGACTAAGTACTCGGCATTGGCACACTGCTCGACAATGCATGTATCGTTCGGCATTCTGAACGCTCGGCACAAGGAATCGTTCGAAAGTCAGGGTCATTCAGTAGTCAAAAGTGTTCGGCATCAGAGAAACACTCGGCATGAAGGAACGCTCGGCATCTAGAAGCATTCAGCATTGGGAAATGTTCGGTATTGTATATCGTTCGACATCCATGAACGGTTGGCATACCAAGCGCGCTTGGCATAAGTTTCGTTCGGCATACCAAGGACATTCGGCATACCAAGGACGTTCGGCATACCAAGGACGCTCGGCATAAGTTTGGTTCGGCATCTAAAGATAGTTTGGCATAAGATCGTTCGGAATCCAAAGATTGTTCAGCCTCCCGAGAACGTTCGGCCACCAAAGATTGTTCGGCATTCTTTCAATTTCGACCGGCTTCGATTGTTGCTCGGCCTACTCCTCCCACACAACACCGCCTCGTTCGGCATGAAGATGATGGTTCGGCATTTGGCCGTTTGGCATGTTCGGGTCGGCGCGCAGAGCTTAGTCCATTTGGGCCAAGATGTTCTGCTATTGGGCCCACCAGGGAAGTCCAACCCACCTTCGTCTATAAATAGAGAGGCAGGGACACAGCGAAAAGGATCAGTTTTTTGTGAACACTGGGGAATCTCTGCCGCATTCAACACTCACTCAAGACTTAATCTTTTACTTTGCAATTGTATTCAAGTAGCTAGAAACGGATTGTTAATGTAATCAACTACAAAGGAAATCAATAGAAATCAACTTCAAATTGGACGTAGGCAGTTACGCCGAACCACTATAAATTTGGAGTTCTTGTCCTATGCATTGAAATTCATATATTGTTCTCTGTTTTAATTTACCTTCTTCATTAATCTCTCTACACAATCTTTCTAAGGGTGTTAGTGACTAATTTTGGTGCTAACACCTTTTCTAAAACACTAGGGCCTATGCTGCAAATTCCCATCTTCTTCTTCTTTCCTTTACTAAATTGGGTTTGTTTTAAATTAAAAAGAAGAAGAAAACTATACATCTAGTTTAACATCCGCGTTCCACACAACTTCGAGCCAACGCTCTAAAAACTCGAGTACGAAGCCGAGCACAAAAACCAAAATCACCTAGTCGCTCACATTTTCCCTCTACTTCGAGACGTTCGCGAATCAACTCGAGTTCGTACCCGAGCGCATCATCATCTTTCCTAAATTTTTGTAATAACCTACACCACGTGCATGTGCAAGATTGCCGCAGTCACCTCCGGTCGACTGCGTTGCTTTCGAAATGTCACTGATGACTCCCACGAGTTTCTTCACCACACAGATCATCCAATTTGACGAGGAATCAAAATTTAGCATCTCGAATCGAACTGGAACCCAAAATTCATCAACGAAATTGCCTCGCACCAATGATTCTCATCACCGGAATTCCCGCGAACTCGACCAAAGCTTCGACACTCACCCACAAGCCTCCTCCGCTTGGTTCGATCTCGTGACGCATCTCGACGACGTCGCAACAATTGCGTCTTTGCCATCATTCAAAACGAACCCTTAAACCCTATAAATTCATCGTGCCGCGACCACGCCCCATTATAAATGCTTCGAATATTTTTCTGATGATCATCGACATGCAAGCCACCTTCACCAATGATCACGATGTTCAATTCAATTCTAATAGCCGGAATTTGACCAATTTGTGTTTTCCGTTCAAACCCATAATCCCACTTCAATTTGAAACTAAAAATCAAAATTTTATTATTAAAATTCAACATTCCCGAGCACTAATCAGATTGTATGATCAAAATGAGGAATTAAATAATTTGATTTTTTATCATTGAAAGGTCATTACTGTGAATTTTTAATTTCCGATAAACTATCTGTTAATTTTGCTCATTTACATTTTTATAAATAATGTTATACCCATATAAACATTATTCATTCAGCAATCAAAACCTCATATGTTTTGTGTTGGGATAATTTTAAATTTTCAAGTAGGGTTTAAAACTTGGGACAGAGGCATGATTTTGGCCTGTACACTAATATACACATAGTCTTTCATATATATATATATATATATATATATATATATATATATATATATATAAAAGCATACAAACACATTCACACAGTCATTCAATCATAATTCATATCATACTTCAAAGACAAATCCAAGCATTAAGAGACATGGCAAGGCTAAGGGGTTTGCTCACCTGGTTGATGAAGTAGAAACAAGAACTTGGTATTTGAAAACTGGAAGTTTGAACAGAGAAGCATTTTGTTTGTGTTTAGCTTGCCTGAAGCTTAGATCTGCCAAGTTTGTTAATACAAAATTTTGTTTAATTTCTATTGTATCCAATTGTTTACTTCATCAATAACAACAATTCTTAATTACTTACTGTCTGAATTCTTTTTATACTACAGAGAGCAGATCTGCAGTTGAAACCAGAAATTGATTTTAATCTTTGACTTGATTTGTTCCCTGCAATTGATTGACCAAGTTGTTTAAATTCTTGCTTTAATGTTGTCTAGCAACTTCAAATTCAAAATTCCTTAAAAGATGTTTACTTAATTTAATTTACCTGAGTTGACCTTGCATTTGTTTGCTCTTGCTCTACCGATTTTGCTTTGTCTCAGGTCTTTGAATTAAGCAGAGATGATTTCCAGGTTTTCTAAATCTTGATTTCTTCTTTTTTTTTCTTTTTGTTTGCCTTTGATTCAGGTTTTTAATTAATCTCTAACTTCTTCCAAATTGCGCTTGAAACAGATCTTGATTTTTAAACTGCTTGTTTTTTTTTCTTTCTGGTTTTTTCATTTTGTTTTCCAAATTTTGTGAGTTTGATTGCCTTTGATATTGAGATGTGTGATTCTCAATCTTTTCTACTGTTCTTTTCAGATTTGTAGAAAATTTAAATAATTGCATATGGGGAGATGAAAAGCTTTTTGTAATTTTTAAATCTTATTATTTTATCCCATTAATTATATTGAAGGCCATTTGTGAGCAAATAATCATGAGATCTAACACTTGTAAAATCTACCACATCTCCCATATGTATGTTTAACATTTATAATTTTCAAAGGTAAAAGAATTTTTAAATAAATTTTATGTCATATTTAATTTATAAATAAACATACCACGTTTTTTTTTGTTTTTTTATTTTTTCAGAACATTTCCTTTTTATATTAACATATATCACAATATTTATATATATTTCTCTTATGTTTATGATTTATGTTTTGACCCCTTTATATTATTGATTAGTGAATCATATTTTTATGTTACGTATATACTCAACTATTTATTACAAGTGAATTTTTTTTTGAAAAAAGTATGTATACTTATTTTGTTCTCAAGATATCCATTTTAGTATTTCCAAATCAATAACATTCATTGTCAATAAATTAATTAAATGTCAAAAATCAAATTTCCAATTATACTTATTATGGTTTAAAGGTTACACACTTTAAAAATCTTATTTTATAAATTTACAAACCAACGTTACATATATATGCTTTCTTATTTATTTCTAAAAGATAAAACTTCTTATCAATTCTTGTTTTGTCATACATATATACATTTTTCTTCAATTACTCATGCTTATACAATTTATAAAGAAAATGAATTGAAAATAATTAATAAAAAAGCATACATATATTTTTCTTAGAACATAGAATTTTTTTTATCAAATTTTATTTCTAATATATTTTCAAATTAAATTTCAAAAGTTTAAAATATATTATTAATTTAAATTGATAAATTTTGGGATGTTACCTTTTTATTTATAAGATAATAAATATAGAATTTCAAGGCCCCAATTAAATTTTATTTTTTATACTTCAAATCCAAATAAATTCTCAATTAATTCATAATGAAATCCAAAATTTAATTTAATTATCAATTAAATTTGACTCAAAAATCGGGATCGTTACAGTTTCCCCCCTTAAGAAAATTTCGTCCTAGAAATTTGCAAAGGAGACAACAAAGAACAGATGAAAGATAGAGAAATATCTTTCTAAATCAAATTGGTTATCAATTCTGCATTTGGCTTACCAAATCAGAATATCAACAATATAAGAACAAACTCATACAATATTACACAAGATATTTGGGTCCACCGGTCTACGAATATGCAAGGGCATTAGTTAGTTCGATGAGATAACTAATCGTTCGTAGAATATGTCGGTCCCTAGAGAATAGATAGATGGATTTAATCTTCCATAATTCTCAAACACTAGATATGGATTCTAAACTCAGGTCGGAACACCCCAAAGTATATACCAACATGTCCCCCTTCGGACTTCAGTCTTCACAAGGAATTACAATAGAATTACGAATTTAGTTGTCCGATATCGTTTTATTGATTCAATTCAAATTTAGCTTCATATTCTATTAACCGGTTTAACTCAATTTAAAATTTCCAATTTATTTAATTTAAAATTTTAATTTCAAATTTCAAACTCATTAAAGTTTAAAATAAATAATTGATAACGAGAATACGAGATAAGAACTTATTTATACGATTCGCAAGCCATCACCGCACCGAAGCTTCTTCTTCTAGCTGCTATGAAGCAATCAAAGAATTCGAAATCGAATCAAAGGAGATTGAGAAGAAAGTTGTTTCCACTGTTACAGGGTATTGACCATTTATAGTGGTATTCCCCTGTCCCCTATCTCGTCCTCTTCTCGCACTCATACTCACCATCAGTGGATAGTAAGAGAATTTACTGAGACATTCGAACAGATATCTTAAGGAATATACTCATTATAGGGTATACTTCATCCTATCTCTAATTAGCTACTTAATGTGTTATACTCCTGAGCTAAAGTTTCAACCGTCAGCTCTGATACCAATTATAATGACCCTGACTCGACCTTCGAAAATCGACACCGAATACGACACTCGTATTCAAATGCCGCAGACCCAAACGTCGAATCTGGTTCGCCGGAGCTTAAAACACATTAAGTACAACACAGCGGAAGAAAAAGAATATATCAATATACAACATTGATACAGTATCTGATAGAATAAGATACAACAGATGATACAATAGATATCAATATACATCAGAGATATGATACAAGACAATAGCAGCGGAAAGAAAAAGATAACACCAACAGCGGAACAATATCTCCAATATGGTCTTCAAAAGAGAACTCCAGTATCTGTAATCTCCATCTGCAAGGCACCAATCTAGAAATAGCTCGATCTCCCAATAACGATGCACTAAGCTAAGCAAGGTCAGTCCTGATCCAAAGACTGAACTAGCACTAGATAGCTACTAAACCTGACTATCTGAAAAATCCAACTCTAGACTGCCCGTGTGGGAAAATTATGGGCACCCAGAGTTTAGGAAAGAAACAATAAACTCCAGGTCAGTCATGGGACTGGTATGAGCAAACAAAAACATTTTTTATCTTTAAAACAAACAAAAGAATTTAGATTGAAATCCGCAATGCTTTTGGAAAATGAAACTACCATAAGGCCTCCTGGCACACACACAATGCAATCGCACACATGTGGGAGATTTCTCCTTATGATAGTCAAATATGCTTACCATTATACTATGCCTACTATAGGTGCCATTTTAAATGGCAGGTTCTACAACTAAAACCGTACAAGGATCATATTGGATGATTGGATTTTCAACAAATGGTCAGGCTAAGGAACTTCCTATTGCCACATGGGAATGCCTCTAGAGGGACGCCATGAGAACTTGCCCAGCTCTCTGCCAACACAAGGCCGGCTACCCCCTTCTCGGGGACTAAAACCTAAGATATGCCACCCCCGGTCGTTTGCGACCTTTATCTGAGGATCCTCTACACCAACAACATCACACAATAATAAATATACTACAGTGCCCACATGAGTAAGTATCTGGGCTCCATACCACGATACCACCCTTTTTCAGAAGGAATGGTCATACCCTAGGGGAGCTACCTCTGAAACCTTGCCTCATCTTTCTTGTTTCGACCATTACCGGTTTGTGAGGCTCGATGAGGTCTCGTCCACAAAGATATGCTTTTTCGCAAAGCCATGCTTTGATCAACAAATGATCACCAGCACTTCGTATGCCACATTACCAAATTGGGAATGTATCACTAGTAATAATCAACTACATAACCTCTGAGCTCGTATGTCTCAGAGAAGGGTGTTAAACTAAGAGGATAAATTCTCCGCCACCAAGTAGAAATGTATTTAATAGAAACCGGCTTTACATCTCAAAGTATAATGTCAGACACACATCCATACAAGTCCGTTCTGGGTTCGAACAGAACCGAAGGCACTTCCGAAGAAGCCCTTGCATATCCGAATAACCCCTAATCACGTCCGGACTTCCCATCACATATGGAGTCTCTATACCGGGGACCAGTCGATGCAGAGACATTCAATGAGTTGTCCTTTCGTTTTCAAAGAATATCCGGTCTTTACCACCGGTCTTCAAATGCTATCCATAACGTCGCATCATTATTCGGAATGGGTTGTATGACACAAGGTCCTCTCCCGGCTAAACCGAATAATGAGCGCAATATTTAAAAACATATGGATGATGGAATTTCAGTTAAGTCACAACTTTAAAATCCAAACTTCCTTCTCAAATGGTTTAAAAAAAATTACCATTTCAAATCTTTTTAAACAAGAAGATTCAATTCGCAAAGTTCACCTAGCTTTCACAAAGGCTCATTCACATATTTCAAAACAATTTTCGTTTCAAGTTGGATTAACTCATTTAATCTTTAAGGATTTAACTTAGAGCTTTCAAACCCGTTTCCAAAGATTCATTCATAACTTTGAAGACCATTTTCATTTTAGACTTGAAATCCTTTTAATCACAAATTGGAAGTTCATTGCTTAGGTGAAAGCTTTTATTATTAGAAAACAAATTGTTTTCGTTTCGGAAAAATCCGATTTCATTTATACAAGTTAAAACCTTTGGGTTAAATTCAAATTCCTAAAACAACACTTTTAAAATGTTTAAAACCCATATAAACTTGTATAACCTTTTAAAATCATAAATAGGATTTAATTACAAATTTTTGAATTCAAATTTAAATCAAAATTCAAAAATAAATCAAGTTATTCAAAATAACTTTTATCTTTGAAATTCTTTTTTAAAAGCTTTTTATTTTAATCCCAATCCATTTCCAAAACCATTTGGATTTAAAAACTCAAATTTTAAAACTATTTCAAAAAAACTGTGCCTTAACCAATTTCCACGCGCAATCCATATTTGTGTGTGTATAAATGTGGTCCAAGGGTTTTACACAATAGAAGTGCAACATCATCAATCAGTACATATTCAAATATATTTGATAAGCGGCATAAACTATAACGCTTATCTTTCATAGTTCACAGATTTATATATCACAGATAATAAATTACATTAAATACAGCTAAAATCAAAACGGAGCATCACAATCAGGGATATCAAACAATTCAATCATCCAATAGAATCCAAACATTCATAAATAAGATTGGTTAATTGTTTGATTAATTCAAATCAGATTAATTACTTATGAATTACTAATCCTGGTTAATTAACATTAAGGAATTACAAATCATTTTGATTTAATGATTCTTTCATCATTTATTATCCATTTATAATTAATTAATTAACTTTTAATTACAATTCATCAACTTTTAATTATAAATAATCATCCTTTAATTATTTAATTCATCATTTAATTAGTTATCTTTAATTAATTAACCCTTAATCAAGTATCCTTAATTAATTAAAATAAGTGATTATTCTTAATCACTTAATCATGTTAACTATAAATTAACTAGCAATTAATTTACCCTAATTAATTACCTTAATAAATTAGAAATTCATCTTCCTTCAATTATTAATTTATAAATTAACCTTTAATTAAATTCTTTAATTAATTAGCCTTTAATTAATTAGCCTTTAATTAATTAATTATTCTCAAATTAATTACCTTAATTAATTAATCACATTAATTAATTATTCTTTAAATTAATTACCCTTTAAACACGTGATTAATCAATCTTTAATCATAAATTATCCATTCTTAATTAATTAATTATTTTTAATTAATTAATCAAACTTAAATTATTAATTAATCTTAATTACTTTCATTAAGTAATCATTTTCAAGTAATTAATTACGCTTTAATTATAAATTAAGAGTTTAATTAAATAATTAACCTTTTTGAAATAATTTTTCATATGAATTAACTTAAGCCTTTTTAAGTTAATTAAGATTAAACATTATTTAAGATAAACTATTTACCTTAATCAAATTAATAAATTTTATTACTTAATGAATCACATTTATTAAGTTTATTTAAAATAAACTTTTAAAACACATAAAACACTTTAACTAAATTAGTCTAAAATGATTTAATTTAAACCTTTGACTAATTCCCAAAACTTAATAAAACAATTATTTAAAAGAATTAGTTAAGGAATTTATTTCCAAAACTTGTTTTGTTTTTTTCTTCTAAATTTCAAAACTTTGTTAACTAAACTTCCCTTTTCTGAAACACTAGGGTCTACGCTCCAAATTCCCATCTTATTTTTCTTTCCTTTACTTAATTGGGTTTGTTTTAAATTAAAAAGAAGAAGAAAACTGTATATCTAGTTTAACATCTGTGTTCCACACAACTTGGAGCCAACGTTCGAAAAACTCGAGTACGAAGCCGAGCACACAAACCAAAATCACCGAGTCGCTCACATTTTCCCTCTACTTCGAGACGTTCGCGAATCAACTCGAGTTCGTACCCGAGCACAGCATCATCTTCCCTAAATTTTTGCAGTAACCCACACCACCCTACACCACGTGCACGTGCACGATCGCCGCAGTCACCTCCCGTCGACTGTGTTGCTTTCGACATGTCGCTGATGACTCCCATGAGTTTTTTCACCACCCAGATCATCCAATTTGACAAGGAATCGAAATTTAGCATCTCGAATCGAACTGGAACCCAAACTTTATCAACGAAATCGCCCCGCGCCAATGATTCCCATCATCGGAATTCACGCGAACTCGACCAAAGCTTCAACACTCACCCACGAGCCTCCTCCCCTTGGTCCGATCTCCTGAAGCATCTCGACGATGTCGCGGCAATCGCATCTTTGCCATTATTCAAAACGAACCCTTAAACCCTATAAATTCATCGTGCCGCCACCACGCCCCATTATAAATGCTTCGAATATTTTTCTGATGATCATCGACATGCAAGCCACCTTCACCATTGATCACGGTGTTCAATTCAATTCTAATCGCCGGAATTTTATCAATTTGTGTTTTCCGTTCAAACCCATAATCCCACTTCAATCTGAAACTAAAAATCAAAATTTTATTATTAAAATTCAACATTCCCGAGCACTAATCAGATTGTATGATCAAAACCAGGAATTAAATCATTTGATTTTTTATCATTGAAAGGTCATTACTGTGAATTTTTAATTTCCAATAAGCTATCTGTTAATTCTGCTTATTTACATTTTTATAAATAATGTTATACCCATATAAACACTATTCATTCAGCAATCAAAACCTCACATGTTTTGTGTTGGGATAATTTTGAATTTTCAAGTAGGGTTTAAAACCTGGGACAGAGGCATGTTTTTGGCCTGTACACTAATATACACACAGTCTTTTATATATATATATATATAAAAGCATACAAACACATTCACATAGTCGTTCAAGCATTATTCATATCATACTTCAAAGACAAATCCAAGCATTAAGAGACTTGGCAGCGCTAAGTGGTTTGCTCACCTGGTTGATGAAGCAGAAACAAGAACTTGATATTTGAAAACTGGAAGTTTGAACAGAGAATCATTTTGTTTGTGTTTAGCTTTCTTGAAGCTTAGATCTGCAAAGTTTGTTAATACAAAATTTTGCTTATTTTCTATTATATCCATTTGTTTACTTCATCAATAACAACAATTCTTAATTACTTACTGTCTGAATTCTTTTTATACTACAGAGAGCAGATCTGCAGTTGAAACTAGAAATTGATTTTAATCTTTGACTTGATTTGTTCCCTGCAATTGTTTGACCAAGTTGTTTAAATTCTTGCTTTAATTTTGTTTAGTAACTTCAATTCAAAATTCCTTACAAGAATTTACTTAACTTAATTTACTTGAGTTGACCTTGCATTTGTTTGCTCTTGCTCTACAGATTTTGCTTTGTCTCAGGTCTTTGAATTAAGCTGAGATGATTTCCAGGTTTTCTAAATCTTGATTTCTTCTATTTTTCTTTTTGTTTGCCTTTGATTCAGGTTTGTAATTGATCTCTAACTTCTTCCAGATTGTACTTGAAACAGATCTTGTTTTTTAAACTACATATCTTTTTTGTTTTTTTTTCTGGTTTTTTTCATTCTGTTTTCCAGATTTTGTAAGTTTGATTGCCTTTGATATTGAGATGTGTGATTCTTAATATTTTCTACTGTTCTTTTCAGATTTGCTAAAAAGTTAAATAATTGCATATAAGGAGATGAAAAGTTTTTTGTAATTTTTAAATCTTATTATTTTATCCCATTAATTATATTGATGGCTAATTGTAAGCAAATAATTATGAGATCTAACACTTGTAAAATTTACCCCATCTCCCATAGGTATGTTTAACATTATAATTTTCAAAGATAAAAGAATTTTTAAATAAATTTTATATCATATTTAATTTATAAATAAACATACCCCTTTTTGTTTTTATTTTCCTATTTTTTTCAAAACATTTCCTTTTTATATTAACATATATCATAACCTTTTATATATATTTCTCTTATGTTTATGATTTATGTTTTGTCCCCTTTATATTGTTAGTAGTGAATCATATTTTTATGTTACATATATACTCAACTATTTATTACAAGTGATTTTTTTTAAAAGTATGTATACTTATTTTGTTTTCAAGATATCCATTTTAGTATTTCCAAATCAATAACATTCATTGTCAATAAATTAATTAAATTCAAAAATCAAATTTCCAATTATACTTATTATGGTTTAAAGGTTACACACTTTAAAAATCTTATTTTATAAATTTACAAACCAGTGTTACATATATATGTTTTCTTATTAATTTCTAAAAGATAAAACTTCTTATTAATTCTTGTTTTGATCTTACATATATACATTTTTCTTCAATTACTCATACTTACACAATTTATAAAGAAAATGAATTGAAAATAATTAGTAAAAAATCATACATATATTTTTCTTAGAACGTAGAATTTTTTTATCAAATTTTATTTCCAATATATTTTCACATTAAATTTCAAAAGTTTAAAATATATTATTAGTTTAAATTGATAAATTTTTAGGATGTTACCTTTTTATTTATAAGATATTAAATATAGAATTTCAAAGCCCCAATTAAATTTTATTTTTTTATACTTCAAATCCAAATAAATCCTTAATTAATTCATAACTAAATCCAAAATTTAATTTAATTATCAATTAAATTTGAATCAAAAATCAGGATCGTTACAATTCTCGTCATTTAAAATGAAACAAAATGAATCTATAGTAGATATGTGCTCTAGATTTCAAACCATTCAACATGATTTAATGGCACTAGGAGTCAAATTCACAAATTTTGATTTATTATCTAGAATACTCAATTCTTTAACTCCATAGTGGGAATGAAAAGTATTAGCTATCGAAGAAGCTAATGATTTCTCAGCACTTTTAGTTGAAGAATTGATAGGAAATTTAATGTCTTATGAAGCTAATTTGCAGGCACGAAAAGAACTAAATTCGAAAAAGAAGAACATAGCATTCCCAGCAACAAATGAAGACTCCGACTTAGACGAAGAAGAAATTGTATTTATTGCCAAAAATTACAACAAATTCAAGAAGTTTAGGAAAATGACTAAATTTCAGAAAGGAGGAAAATCAAGCTCAACTAATCAAACATAAATCAAATGCTATGAATGTGATCAATTTGGACGTATGAAGAAAGACTGCCCCAAGCTCAATAATGATAAAAAGAAGAACAAATTTGAAAAGTTCAAAAAGAAGAAGACTTTCAAAGTAACATGGGATGACTTGGATTCTTCTTCATCTGAAAGTGATAGCGATAGTGACGGAGAACAAGCTAATGTATGTTTTATGGCACAAACTGATGAGGTATGTCCCGAAATTAGTTATGACGAATTATTAGAACTTAGCATGGAATTAGATGATAAATTTAGACAAATTAAAAAATTGAACAAAGAACATATAACCAAAATAAATAGATTAGAACTTAAAATAGGAATGTTAAAAGATGAAAAAATTATCTTAGAAAAAGAACTAGTATTATCTCAAGAAAAAATTAAAAATAATTTGGTAGAAAGTAAGGCTATTGCTATTGATTTTGATAAAACTAAAATAGTAAAGGATAATTTGTTAAAAGAAAATGTCAACTTGAAGTATTGAAATATTGAAAATTGAAAATTTAGAATTAAAAGAAAAATTAGATAAAATTGCAAATAATGTCTCAAAATTTAATAAAGGAAAACAAGATTTATAAAATCTTATCAAAACTTCAAAACCATCAAGTAATAGAAATGGAATAGGATTTAAAAATGCTCCTAAACAAAAAGGAAATGATGCTAAGAATTATAGTTATAAAAAGACTAAAAGTTTACCTAAGTCTAATATGAGTACCAAAATATATGAAAATTTGGATTCCTAAGACAAAAAATAATTTGATTAGACAAAAAACATATTAATAATTTCTTAGAGAATGTAGTATACAATAAAAATTATATTTATAAAGGTACCAAACCATCTTGGGTATAGCTACCTTCTTCTAACATCTAGGACCCTAACAAAGTATATGGGTACTAATTAAAACATCTTTTATTTTGTAGGTACCCAAAATAAAAAATAAGGAGAAATGAATACTATATAGAACATGCTCCAAGCATACGATAGGAAATTTAAAAATGTTATCAAATATAACATACATCGATGGTGGAACGGTAACCTTTGGAGATAATTCAAATGGATACGTCGCGGGTATTGGAAAAGTGATCAACTCAACTCTCCTATTGTTACAAACGTTTTATTAGTATAAAATCTAAAACACAACCTACTAAGTATTAGCCAATCATGCGATTAAGGTTTTCAAATTAATTTCGAAAAAGATAGGTGTAATATTTTCGAAAATGATAAACAACTTATATTTGAAGGTCTTAGAAGCAAAAATATTTATGTTTTAAACATTAATATATATAAGAATTCAAATTATGTTTAACCGTCAAACATGATGATCCATGGTTTTGGCATAAACGATTTTGTCATATCAATTTTAAATATATTAATAAATTAGCAAAATATGAGCTAGTTAGAGGTTTAGCTAAAACAAATTATAAAGTAGAACATTTATGTGATGATTGTCGAAATTGGAAAACTAAAGAAAAATTCTTTTAAATCTAAAAATAATATTTCTACTAAATAACCATTAGAATTATTACATTTAGATTTATTTGGTCCAATGCAAATACGATCTATAAATCACAACAAATATGTTTTCGTAACAGTTGATGATTTTTCGAGGTATACGTGGACTTTGTTTTTGAAACATAAAAGCGATACCTTTGGTATGTTTGAAATATTTGCTAAAAGAATTAAAATTCAAATGGACTTGAAAATTAAAAATATTCGAAGTGATCACGGTGGAGAATTCGAAAATGATTTATTTCTAATTTTTGCAATAAGAAAGGAATAAGTCATAATTTTTGTTTTCCTCGCACACCTCAACAGAGTGGTGTAGTAGAAAGAAAAAATCATACGTTACAAGAATGTGCACGAACACTACTGAATAGTAGTGGTCTTCCAAAATACTTTTGGGCTGAAGCTATTGCCACAGCTTGTTATGTGTTGAATCGAGTAACCATACGTCCTATGACTAAACAAACTTGTTTTGAAATATTTTTTGGAAGAAAACCTAAAGTATCATACTTTAAAACTTTTGGATCAAAATGTTTTATATTAAATACAAAAGATAATTTAGGAAAATTTGACCCGAATGCCGATGAAGGAATATTTAATGGATATTCAGATCGAAGTAAAGCATATAGAATTTTTAATAAACGAAATAATACTATTGAAGAAAGTTTACATGTTTCGTTTGACGAAAATTTTATTAATCATCATACTAATGATGATGAAGAAATAATTCCAATAACAAATACAACAAACTCTATTAATAATGATACAAATATGCAAAATAATACTTTGATATCATCCTCTAGAATTTTTAAGGTCATCCAAAAGATAATATCATTGGAGATCTAAATTCTAGAGTAATTAGAAATCAACTTAATCAAATAAGCCATATAGCATTTGCGTCAAATTTTGAACTAAAAAATTATAAAGAAGCTTCAAATGAATTTTTTTAGATAATAGCTATGCAAGAAGAAATAAATCAATTTGAACGTAATAATATTTGGGAATTAGTACCAAGACCTGTCGGTTATAGGAACAAAAATGGTATTTAAAAACAAAGCGGATAAAACGGAAATATTGTTAGAAATAATCTGACACGGACGAAGATTTATACAATACTCCCGATATGCGCTTCAAACCAAGGAATAGTATAACACATCAAATTTGGGAGGATGAAATGCCAAAATTTTCCCCTAAATATCTACGTCCAAAAGCACGACTTGTTACTCGAATGATAAACAATACCATCGTTCCACGTATTAGAAGTCATGAGACAATAACCGAGTTAGAGCACAAAGCCTTATATGCTCTATTTAGTGAAACAAGGGTGAATTGGGCCAAATTTATCTTTGACGAGCTCAAACATTTTTGGACTCGATCACGGCCATCAATTATCTACCCCACATATATTATGAGACTTCTACGTGCTCACAACATCCCCTTATACTTATCAACTTTTGAAGAAATCTCCCCAAAATATGCCTCCACCAAGTTTTTCTCACTGATGCACTTATCCGAGATTCCCCCATAATTTATATCTTTTACAGATTGGACGCACAATCGTCAAACCAAACAAGTTGAGCCTCCACCTCAACCACACAATGAAGCATCTCAAGATGAGGAACAACATCGTGAAGCAACTCCACCTCCTCCTACACCATTTGATTATCCAAGCCAGGATGAGATTGTGGAGACTCGAACAGAAACAAATCCAAATGAAAGCGTTTGAGATCTCACCCTTAAAAATCAACATATATTATCTCAAAATAAAAAACTTTTGGCTAAACGTGTTGACAACTTTGAAACATCTTTTGCTACATGCCTAGCAACAATTGAAGAATCACTTTCAACTGTCGTATCGGTTCTCAAAGAAGTACTTCAACGGCTTCGCGATCCAACACCTCCTTCTGAAGATTGGACAACCCCGGTACCTTCTCCTCCCATGAAACATTCCAAACTTTCTGAGGAGGAACCTCTAAAACAAGCTTCAACATCTCCTACAAAGCCTAGCTCTTCCCAAAAAGAAGAAACAAAGGATGATCAAGAAAAAGCTTCTCCGAAGGAATCATAGATTTTAGGATTTCAACTCTTGTACAATTGACAAAATCTATGAATGTAATAAATTTCGAATTATTAATGAAACTTTCCTTTTGTGTTTTATCTTTGACAATTGGCTAAAATTTTAAAATTCTTTTTGATAATGCCAAAGGGGGAGAAATATAAGTATATTTATAAAACATCAAAAATAAGCACTTATCTAGAGGGAGATTTATAAATTATATATAAGTGTAATGTATAGTTGTCATCATAAAAAAGGAGGTGATTGTTAGGAAATCAAATCTACGGTTCGATGACAACAACTACATAATGGAAATCGAATATGCATATATATATATATATATATATATATATATATATAGTAACATCACTAAAGAGACAAGAACAAGGCTCAAACAACATTACAAGAGACGACAAGTCGATAGGATCAATGAAGCAATAACACAGATGCACATAAGCAACATGCATAAGTTTCAGTCGTCTGAATACACTAGCCAGACGTCTGAAGAAATCCTCTGGAATTCAAAACAGACGGGATCAAACGTCTGGTTACTGTACTCAAACGTCTGAAAGGCTACTATATACAAAAAATGTATAGAGCCAAACGTCTGAAACATATACTAGATATTGGAATCTCGATATTAATTATGACAATCTATATAAAATATTATGTATATACTAACCATCTTTGCAGGAGATTTATTGCACATTCCTTTTCAGATGTTTAAAGCTGAGTATTGTGTGTCTAGAGTCCGTACTTTAATTAGAAATTTGTTAAAATCTCTCCTGAAACGATATATATAAATATATGCACACACATGCACATGCATGCACAAAATCTAAACTCAAACGTCTTAAACCATTCGTTCAGATGTCTGAATGCTAAAACCTGAATATAGTTTCACAATATTCAGACGTCAGAATGACAATTTTCAGATGTCTGAATATAGTCTAATTTTGCCTAAAAGCTTGCTGTTTGCGTTTCAATCTAATTCAGAAGTCTGAATTTTTTAATTCAGATGTCTGAATATTTCTAACTACTATTTTCTTGAAAAAACACTTCTCTTCACCAAGAGAAACATTTTTAAAATCAATAGTTGCATCTGTTCTTTTTCAATATAACTTTTCATCTATAGTTGCAACTCTTTATATACTATAAATAGATTACAGAATTCAACAAATAATTAACCGAATTTACTTTTATCATTCTTGAATTCTCATCTATTCTCAAGCTTTCAAATTGCACTCAAATTGGTTACATATTTTGATCATTAATCACTTTATCTTCCATAATTCTCAAAGCACATCACACTATATATCACAAATGAGAAGATTATAGGAAAATTGTACTTAATTGAATTATCAGTGTTATTTAAGAACACACTACAGTCATATACATTTTTCATTTGTAAAGAAGTCCTGATCGGTTGCTCCGGCAGTTGAAGTCCTATGCGGTTGCTTAGACGGGTGAAGTCCCGTTCGGTTGCTCAGGCAGTGTAAACCTGTTCCTCCAGGTTAAGTGAGGGTGGTTATAGTTGAAATCCCAAAAGGAGTCTGGGACTGGACGTAGAACGGGAAGTTCGAACCAGTATAAAAATTCCTAGTGTGCTTTTTTTTATTTTACGTATTCATTGCTATAGTAACTTAGTTTATTTCCACACTAGTATAATATAATTTCATATAGCACGATCTGCATTGACTTTTCATTTGGTATCAGAGCAAGGTTTCATCTAACCGTAACATAGTTATTTGATTCATTGCTAATATGGTTAATAAAACTAGCACTAGTACTATAAGCACTAACACCTATTTTATAGAAGGTCAATCCACTACATGACTTCCATTTTTCAATGGTTTGAACTATAATTATTGGGCTACTCGTATGAGAATCTATATGCAATCAAATAGTTTTGAATCATGGAATATCACACAAAATGGATACACTCTTCCTACGGGAGTATACTACACATGGACAAACACACAAAAATTAGATGCTACTGCCAATGCTAAAGCCATGAACATGTTATTTTATGCACTAGATAGAAATGAATTTAATCGTATTAGCATGTTTCAAACTGCTTATAAAATATGGAGAACACTTAAAATCACTCATGAAGGAACTAACAAAGTCAAACAAAGAAAAATATCCATGCTCAAAAATCAGTTTCAAAATTTTAGAATGAAACAAGATGAATCCACCAATGACATGTACTCCAGATTTCAAGATATCTACCATTCACTATTAGGATTTGGAGAAAAGAACACTGATTTTGATATTGTATCAAAAATCCTAAACTCTTTAATGGACGAATCGAAAAGAAAAGTCTTAGCTATTGAAGAAGCTAAGGACCTCTCTACCATAAAGCCTGAAGAGTTAATAGAAAATCTAATGTCCTATGAAGTGAATTTGCAGGCAAAATGAGTACAAGCACAAGACAAAAAGAACATAGCTTTCCATGCTGAAGAAGAAAAGGAAGAAGATTCAGATGAAGAAGATCTAACATTTATTGCCAAAAACTTCAAAAAGTTATTGAAATTCCGAAAAACAACAGAAACAATGAAAAAAGGAACTTTCCAAGCAAACCATCATCTTCGGTTCTATAATGTTTTAATTGTTATAAGAAAGGTCATATGTAGAAAGAATGTCCAGAACTAAAGAAATACTTCAACAAGGGCAGAAAAGCTAAGAAAAAGAAAGCATTTTCTGTTACATTGGATGATTCAAATACCTCTTCATCAGATAGCAGCAGTGACAGTGAAAACGAGCAAGCTAATGTTTGTTTCATGGCTACCGAAAACGAGGTCCCACTCAAGAAAAGAGGAAAATGGATACTCGACAGTGGTTGCTCAAAACATATGACAGGAGACAAAGATATGCTATCAAATATTACTTACTCAAATGGAGGCTCCGTCACATTTGTAGATAACTCAAAAGGCTATATCATCGGCAAAGGGGATGTGAGCAACAACGATATTTCAAATTTACCTCTTATTTCAAATGTTTTACTAGTCAAAATTTTAAAACATAATTTACTTAGTATCAGCCAATTTTGTGACAAAGGATTCAAAATCACTTTTTTTGAAGTATTTTTGATCAAAGTCAAAATATTATCTTTAAAGGAAATAGAGACAGAAATATCTACGTTCTGAATATGAAAATAAATCATAATTCAAATATGTGTTTAATAGCCAAAGAAAATGATCCTTGGTTATGGCACAAATGTTTCTGTCACATTAACTTCAAAGCTATAAATAAGCTTTCCAAAAATAATTTAGTAAAAGGTCTACCAAAAATGAATTTTAAAATTGATCATATTTGTGATGCATGTCATTTAGGAAAATTAACTAAGTCATTTTTTAAATCTAAAAACCTTATTTCAACTTTACAACCACTTGAATTACTATATATGGATTTATTTGGACCAATACAAGTACAATCCATTAATCATAGTAGATATGTGTTTGTAATTGTTGATGATTTTTCTAGATATATTTGGACTATTTTTATGAAAAATAAAAGTGATACTTCTGATAATTTCAAAACTTTTGTCAAAAGAATTCAAAATTTTAAAGGATTGAAAATAAAAAACATAAGGAGTGATCATGGAGGTGAATTCGAAAACGAAGCCTTTGAACCTTTTTGTAAGAAGAAGGGAATATTCCATAATTTTTCGTTTCCTAGAACTCCACAACAAAATGGAGTTGTAGAACGTAAAAATAGAACCTTACAAGAATGTGCAAGGACTTTATTAAATGGAAGTACGTTACCAAAACATTTTTGGGCCGAAGCAGTTGCAACAGCTTGTTATGTTTTGAATCGTGTTTCTATTTGACCACTAACTAAGAATACTCTTTATGAACTTCTTAACGGTCGAAAACCAAATATTTCTTATTTTAAAGTTTTAGAATCACAATGTTTCATTTCAAACACAAAAGATCAGCTTGGTAAATTCGATTCAAAATCCGATGAAGGAATCTTTATAGGATATTCAGATCGAAGCAAAGCCTATCGAGTTTATAATAAAAGAACCAATATCATCGAAGAAACACTTCATGTATCCTTCGACGAAAATTTTAATCAAATACCAAGTAGAAGAGATAATGAAGAATTCCCTGACAATATCACAAATACAGAAATTTAAAATCTTGAAAATAATGAAAACATGGTTTACAACAATAATGAATTAAGATCTCCACCGAGATTATTAAGAGATCATCCTTCTGTTAATGTCATTGGAGAAATCAATTCATCTGTTAGAATAAGAAGTCAATTAAATCAAATGGGTCATGTAGCTTTTCTTTCTCATATTGAACCTAAAAATATTAAAGAAGTATCCACCGATGAAAATTGGTTAATCGCTATGCAAGAAGAGCTAAACCAATTCGAAAGAAATGACGTTTGGGATTTAGTTCCAAGGCTAGTGATCAATCAGTTATTGTACAAAGTGGGTCTTCAAAAATAAAGCAGATGATCAAGGAAATATTACTAGGAATAAAGCTAGATTAGTTGCACAAGTATATAATCAAGAAGAAGGGATTGACTATGAAGAAGCCTTTACTCCAGTCGCTAGACTAGAAACAATACGAATCTTACTAGCCTATGCATGTTTTCATAACTTTAAATTATATCAAATGGATGTTAAAAGTGCCTTTTTAAATGGTTTTATAAAAGAAAAAGTTTATGTTGAACAACCTCCTTTATTCATACATGAACAATTTCCTGACAATGTCTATAAACTTAAAAAGGCCTTATACGGTTTGAAACAAGCACCCGTGCTTGGTACGATCGTCTTAAAAGATATTTAGTAGACTCTGGTTTCGAAATTGGGAAGGTTGATCAAACTCCTTTTATTAAAAGAAACAAGAAAAATATTTTAATTATTCAAATATATGTTGATGATATTATTTTTGGATCTACAAACGAAAAAATATGTCAAGAATTTTTTAAAATAATGGTCAAAGAATTTGAAATGTCACAATGGGTGAATTAAATTATTTCTTGGCTTACAAATAAAACAATTAGAAAATGATATTTTTATAAATCAAGAAAAATATTCTAACAATCTAATTAAACGCTTTGGTATGGAAAATACTTCTACAAAACCAACTCCTATGAGTACAACTATACATCTTGATAAAGATGAAAGTGGCAAAAGTATTGACCAAAAATTATATCGAAGTATGATTGGATCGTTACTATGTTTAACAGCTAGTAGACCTGGCATAATGATGAGTGTTTGCTTGTGTGCACGATTTCAAGCAAATCCCAAAGAATCACATTTACGAGCAGTGAAACGCAAACTACGGTATGTTAATAAAACCAGGAACTTTGGACTATTCTATCTGAAGGAATGTCCTTTTGAATTAGTGTCCTATAGTGATGCTGATTTTGGAGGAAGCAGGATATATAGAAAAAGTACAGGTGGGACTTGTCACTTCATTGGACGATCTTTTGTATCTTGGTTTAATAAGAAACAAAACTGTGTTTCATTATCGACATGTGAAGCAGAATATATTTCTACAGCTTTGGCATGTGCTCAAGTTATCTATATGCAATAAACACTACAAGATTTTGGTTTTAATTTATCCAAATCAACTATTTACTGTGATAATTCTAGTGCTATATATTTATCTAAAAACCCTATTAATCACTCACAAACAAAACATATTGACATTCGTCATCATTTTCTTCGTGATAATATTGAAAAAGATTTAATAAATCTAGAATTTGTGTCCTTTGACAAACAATTGGCAGATATCTGTACAAAACCATTAAATAAAAATATTTTCATCAATTTAAGACGAGAACTTGGAATCGTCTCTTTAATAGATTTATAGGTTCACATATTTTTAAAAATATATTGTGTTTATACTTTTAATTCATAGCTTCTTTTAAATAAAAAAGGTGTTTTCTAGCACTCGAACTCAGGATCTCATACTCGGTAGTCTTCTGCTCTACCACTTCATTCTTTATCTTTTTCTGAAAAATTAGTTTGTTTTTAAGTTCTTATTTACTTTCATTTTTTCCTATTTTTCCTATGGCTATTATTCTCCTAACCATTCAAATTTCTCTATTTTTATCTAGCTTCTAACTATATATTTTCTGCAATTCTTAATTCCTTACACCAGAATTCATTCAAGTTATTTTTAAATTTTTTATTGTTTCAACATGTCATCTCAATACAACTCCGAATCATCTGAGCTTTCTAATACTTCTCCTTCTTCGGCATTGGTAAATCTACCAACTCCTATACCAATTTATGAACCGGTTCCGATTGTTCCACCCTCAACTCATACTGGATATACTCCACCAACTAAAAGAACAAGACGGTCTCTCTTTTTTGGATCACCATCCACAAAAGAGAAATAGATGATATTCATCACTATCGGAGAGAAACATTAGAATTACAATGTGAATTATACTATGAACAAAAGTTTAATGCCAAACAGCTTAGCTTTTTGGAACAAGTTGCGTTAAAATTCTGTGGTTCTTCATCAGAAGACACAATTCATCAACCGTCTACCATTCGTTCTCCAAATCGTCACAACCCTTGAGAACCATCACCACAACTACCTCGACATCACCAAATTCTTGAGAACGTGGCAACAGATGGTCTCCATTTCGACCATTTGTAGAGAACACTAAAATTGAAGAAGAGCCTTATCATACACCAACTTCTTCTTCAAAATCTCTTTAGTTATTTGTTTTGTTGTTTATATGCTATTGTTAATTTGTTATTTCATTCTGTTTGTTCTACAAACTTGTATCATTTATAATTATTAATATATATCGTTTTCTATATTCAATAAAGCCAATATGTGCCTCTGAGCAACAATTCAGATGGCTGTTTTATTCAAAACAGACGTCTAAACATTCAAGGTACAAATTTTTGTGCCCCAGAATCAAATGCCTGAATCAAATAAAACAAATGTCTGAATAAGGCCAAATTTGAACTATTTTCTTACGGGTTATATCTCAACCCAATTCAAACGTCTGAATCAAATGATTCAGACGGTTGAATTTTTCTAAGCAATTTTTTTACCTTGCTTCTTTATTTTCTTTCCACTTTTACCCCTGCCTTTTCACCCACTATATATTGCCTTTTTCACTTCTTTCTCAATTACTTCAGAACCCTAGCCCCTACTTTTTCATCTCTCTCAACGCTTTTACCTTTCCTCTAACTCTCAAATGGCACCAAGATAAAAAAGAACTAGAGAATCAATCTTCGGACCATGCAAGATCAAATTAGGCAATGGCTTTGGAACGATGTTGCTGTTTCTAGATTTAATTCTATGAAGAATTCCAACATCTTCGAAGGAGCATTCATGAAATTTCCGGATTTTGCAGCATATCGTGTTAGAGAGTTAGCGGAACAATTCCACTTCGATAGCTTGATTGGGTATACTCCTATTAATGTTAAGATTAATCATCTTATGTTTAAACTTTTTCTTGCAAATTTAAATTTTGATCATCATAATCCTCAAAACCGACAAGATTGTGTTTGGTCGATAGTTTGTAGCGTAAGAATTTTCTTACCTTTGCAAAGACTATGTCATATTTTAAATTATCCTTATCAAGGAATTGATATTAATGAAATTGAAGTTGATATGGATCATCGAGACGAAGTTTCACATCAGTTTTTGACCGATCAACTTATAAATTTGGGAAATTTAAAATCTACGTTCTTAAGGCCACAAGCAAGACTCATTCACCATGCACTTATTCGTCCTTTACAACCAAGGACAGGAGTTATGAAAAAGTGTATAAACAGAACTTCCACGTCCTTTATTCTATCTATTCCAATCAACAAGTGAATTGGGGAAAAATTATTTTGGATGAATTTCAAGACATCACCATCCGAAGAAAATATAGAACCATTCATTATGGTGCTTATATTATGCGCATACTCCTAAATGTCTGTGTACCAATGCTCGACTCCGATTTTACAACTATTAGTGAGTTAGGCGCTAAAACTTTAGGATTGATGGGTCTTCCACCATGGCCTCCTTCTCAACAAATTTTTTCCTTCCATCAATGGTCGCAAAATGTTCAACAAGGTGTTCCTCAACCTCGAGACACTAGTATTGCTTCTTCTTCTCATACTCAACATGAAGAAGAAGAGGAGGACGATGAAACCATTCAAGAAATTAGCCCGGGAACTTCTTCAAGGCAAGCCATCATCACTCTCTCCCGAAATCAAGCAAAAATTCATCGGGACATAAAGGCACTTGAGAAGAAGATGGATAGAAAACTCAACTCTATCAAAGGCTTTCTTAATAAGATATGAGATCGACTTTCATTGTTCCGGTTCTCCATCTACTCAAGATTACAATCCTTCCCCATTTCAGTGGTCTTCCTCAAGCTCGAGATCTAATCATAATGATCCGTCTCTTTCAAGCCAATTTTAATTATCTTTGTCTATTTTTTTTTTTATCTTATGTTTGATTTTCTTATGTTTTAACTTTACTTGACTAGTTGTGTGAGAAATTTGTGAACTATTATCTCTTCATGTATTAAACTCTAATTGCTTTAATGAGATGAACTATCTATTGTTCTCTATGCTTTTTCTTTTTGTCGATGACAAAAGGGGAGAAATATAAAATTGTGCATATTAACAGGGGGAGTAACAATACTGTAAACAATTATTATTGATTATATAGTTGTCATCATCAAAAAGGGGGAGAATGTTGGAATCTCGATTTTGATTAGGACAACCTATATAAAATATTATGTATATGCTAACCATTTTTGCAGGAGATTTATTGCATATTCCTTTTCAGATGTTTAAAGCTGAGTATTGTGTGTCTAAAGTCTGTACTTTAATTAGAAATTCGTTAAAATCTCTTCTGAAACGACATATATATATATATATATATATATATATATATATATATATATGCACACACATGTACATACATGCACACACATGCACAAAAGTCTAAACTCAGACGTCTGAAACCATTCATTTAGACGTCTGATTGCTGAAATCTGAATATTATTTCACAATATTCAGACGTCTGAATGACAATTTCAGAAGTCTGGATATAGTCAAATTTTTCCTAAAAGCTTGCTGTTTACGTTTCAGTCAAATTCAGAAGTCTGAATTTTTTTAATTCAGACGTATGAATATTTCCAACTGCTTTTTTCTCGAAAAGACACTTCTCTTCACTAAGAGAAACATTTTTAAAATCAATAATTGCATCAATTATTTTTCAATATAACTTTTCATCTATAGTTGCAACTCTTTATATACTATAAATAGATTACAGAAATCAACAAACAATTCACCAAATTTACTTTTAGCATTCTTGAATTGTCGTCTATTCTCAAGCTTTCAAACTGCACTCAAATTGCTTACATACTTTGATCATTAATCACTTTATCTTCCACAATTCTCAAAGCACATCACACTATATATCATAAAGGAGAAGATTATAGGAAAATTGTAATTAATTGACTTATCAGTGTTATATAAGAACACATTATAGTCATATACATTTGTCATTTGTAAAGAAGTCCAGTTCGGTTGCTCGGGCAGTTGAAGTCCTATTCGGTTGCTTAGGCGGGTGAAGTCTTGTTCGGTTGCTCAGGTAGTGTAAACAAGTTCCTCCGGGTTAAGTGAGGGTTGTTATAGTCGAAATACGAGAAGGAGTCTGGGATTGGATGTAGAATGGGAAGTTCGAACCAGTATAAAAATTCCTGGTGTGCTTGTTTTATATTACTTATTCATTGCTATAGTAACTTAGTTTATTTCCGCACTAGTATAATGTAATTCCATATCGCACAATCCGCACTTTCTTTTCACCAGACGTCTGAAACTGAACTCGAATTTTGAAATTCAAATAACAACTACCGCACTTGAAAAGACATCTTCACTTCTCTTCACTGCAACTCTTCATCACCATCAGAAGCGACCATTGAACACTTGTTAATGGATGCAACTACTCAAGGAATCTCTCTACCACTATAAATAACATCAAGAATCAAAGAGAAGATCTCATCTTTCTTACTTGCGCTCTTTACTTTTATACTCTGACATATTCTTGATCTCTAGAAATCATATACTTGTATTTCACTCTTCCATATATTCAAAACTCCTCAATCAATATTCTCTAGATATATATGTTGGAAGCATTTGTACTTAATAGTCAATATCCGTGTTATTGGACACATAATTGACAAGAACAAGCCATTGTAACCAAGCCTATTCCTCCGGGCGAAGTGAGCGTGTTTGATAGTTGAATTCGGAAGGGAAGCTTCAGTACTGCACGTAGGACGGGGGGTCCGAACAAGTATAAAATCCTGGTGTGCTTAGTCTATATTTTACTAGATTAATTTTATATTAGTTACATCATATAGTTAGTCGCATATACTTGCATATACATTTCACGATCCATCCTATAAACTCTCACATATAGCCTTACTATTTTATATTTAAAATCACTTTAAATAGTATATTTTAAAGTGGTCAAATCTGGGTCGCTATAATTTTCAACCACTGATTGATGAGTTGAAGACACCATGGCATGAAAGAATTAAAACATATAACCCTTCCAAAAAAGAATCTTCGTATGTTCACTTCTTTGTTATAAACTATTTGTGATTTTCCTACTTACACAATACATTAGGTTGGAGTACGGGTGGTCATCTAGCTTATCTTTATTGCATGAAAAAAACACGATCATTTTCTTTACCGCATGGAAAGTAAATTTCATGGTTTGATTAACATCATTATTTTCTCCATGTTAATCATACTTTAGAAGAGATAATATTTTTTATAGCAAATAGAGTGAAGACTAGACAACCACCAACGATTTGGTCAAGTGAAGAAATATAGGAACTTGTAAAAGAATATCCAATGTGGAATGATTGTTATGGTTTTGAAAACCAAGAGGTAATGTTTATGAATAATATATTTATAAATACATATAACACAATGATTTTATTAATCACAGTATATGAAACTTCTACACTTTGATAAACAATGTTATAGGCTAGACATAGACAAAGAAGCTATCAAAAAGCTCAGCACAATCAGGATATTGCAGAGTCAAGAGCTCGGATTGCTGACTTTGAGGATGGAGACATGCTTCGATCTACGGAGATGTGCTAGATTCTGGTTGAGCACATTGCTAGTATATACAACAACATGTCACATTTCCTTCATCCGCGAGATTCGGAGGCGATGACAATCAATAGTTATGATTTTTTTTATTTATGTTGATACATTGTTTATCTTTGAGACGGGTAGGGTAGTTTGACTATGCTACAAGGTAGTTTGAGAGTTATATATATTTTAAGATGGGGGAGGTTGATGTGATTTCATATTTATGATATATATATATATATATATGTTTTTGGATGGGTAAGGTTGATTTGATGGGATGTTGATATATTTTGAGATGTTGATGGATGTTTGTAATTTGTGGTATATAGATGAATGTTTGAGGTTGATTTATTATATGTATCGATGTGATGCATTTTGAGATATACGGGATGTGGGTTTAATTTATATGTGTGAAATTGAGTTGCAATATATATTTTTATATATCTGTTGTTTGGGGATAAAGTGCTGCTGTAATAAAAAAGCTTCAGATTTTCGATTGCTGGCTACGAGTTTGGGTTGTGAGTTTTAGAACTGCTTGTGGTGGCGAACGACATCAAATTGGTAAAGGTGTGACCTTCCATGTGTACACGATGCGACATTGAAAGCCGTTAAAGTGTTGATGATAGCCGTTGAAATTATGTTGATGGAGCCATCGAAAAGTCTATCGAAGAAAAGTTGTTCAATGACCAATATTTCGATGGCTACTTTCATCGACTATCGACGGGATATAGCCGTCGGAATAACTGTTTTTTCTTATAGTGAAGCCTACAATAAAATCCAATACATGGACATGGTTGTAAGAAAATTTTACTAGTATAGAAATTTAAGTATACAACGAAAGGAAAATACGTTCCACACCACGTATCACCCATTTTATGAATTGTTGAGTCTGATATTATCCACATTGGACTTATGTTTGATACAAAGTTTATATTTTCCCTATAAACTCTTGGATAATCATTTGAGTATTCTAAGGGTTTATGGTTTAGTAGGTTTTGTCGAAACGATGCAAAAATCAACATGTATTCACAGGTTTGAAACTTGCGTAACGTGGTTAGAACTGTTGCATATATATTTACATGTAATATGAAAAATACTATATAAGACTTGTAGTATTACTATGTACTAACATTTTAAGTAGCCAATTCAGAAGGAAGGAAAAAACAACTGTAGAAGACTGATCGTAACATCCTCCTACTTGGAGGCCCAAAACTAACGGCTACAGATGCTGTCATCATCCATATTTTTTAATCCTCGACGACCAAATACGATAATGTTAGATATATTGATACATAGAAACACATGAATATGGAAAAAATTTAAAACAACAAACAAAGTTCTCATACCATTTCAAAATATTTCAAATTCATTACATTATCCCAGTGTGCAGAACACGTTTTGACAAAATATACTTATTACAAAATATGCCAAGTGAAACATATGAAGGTTCCCCCTTGGATGATCAGAGTATTTTATAAGGAAATAAAACAAGTTTGCCTTTACAACTAAACACAGTGGAAATAAAAGAATTCTAAGCGGCTAACATGCCTCCTGCATGTCACCGAAAGCTTTACTCATTTGAAAGAACATCTGAAAACCCTAAACCTCAAAGTACTCAAAATCAATGAGTATCCGAGAGTTTAAGGGGGGAAAAAAGACTTCGAGTCATACATAAAGCCTAGTATGAATAATAATCTACCATCTTAAATCATTTAGGTATCTAGCGAGACTATGCCACTTAGCGGAATGGGTTTTCCCACCACTAGTATCTTAAACCTTTATAAAATCATATATCGTGCTTCTGCATCATAATGGTTAAAACAATTCAAAATAGTATAAATGATGATATGCAAAACAAGTGAATCAATTCTGAATTACCCATCCCTATTCATTTTAACGATATGTCACAGTTATGGTTTCTATGATTACTATTAACCTAATAGTTATCCTGGGATGACTATTAACCGGTAAAGTGATTATGGACTCCTTGTCCAGTTAAACAATTTTCATGGGATCACTAAGAACCTATTGGTAACTCCAATATCTTTACTCCTATCCTAGTTCTCATGGGATAACTAGGAACCTATTGACTGATTGTCAATATCTTAATCCGAATATAGTTTTCATGGGCTAACCATAAACCTATTGGCCTCTGCCAATATCAAATCATAGTTATCATAGGCAACTATGAACCTATTAGCCTCTGCTAATGACTTTTCCTTTGTACAGTTTTCATGGGCTCATAGTGAACCTATTTTCCCCTACTAATATCTTTAATTAATATTTTAGCGTTTCGTATGTTATATTCACCACCGGGTCAACCTAGCTGGTTATTCTGCCATTCCCTAAAGTATGGTCATGGGTTAATTACAATGTGAAAATATATATGAAGAAGAAATCATAATAATACCAACCCTTATGGTTTAATGTCCTCGGAATCATTTTGTATGAAACTTTGTTAAACCCTTTAACCTGTTAATTAAGGAAAACGCCTTCCATTTCAAAACTCTTTAATTTATTTATGCCATGTTTTTCTTTAAAAATGTGACAGGGTTATTTTTTTTTTAAAAAACCATAAAACATCACTTTTGAAACCTTTAGATAACCTCCTTTGAAAGCAACGAAAAATCCTTTTCAAAACACTATGTATATACCTTTCTAAGCCCTTTTAAAACATTTCTTTCGAAACCAAATATACCTTTCGATGGTATCAAACGTTACTCAAAAGTCTTTAGAAACATAGCTTCGTAACAAATGAAAGTACCCCTTTTGAAAGTATTGGGATTTACTTTTAGAAACATCTTTTGGGTCAAAGTGATCATAGGAGAAAGTATTTCTTTTGAAACCTTTTAATAAAATAGTTCTGCACCATTGCCTTCGAAACCCCTGAACCCCTTCGAAAGCATTTAGGACGTAACTTAGCTTAAGTTTAAGAACCTTCGAAAGCATTGATGGATGCAGTACATTCGAAAGGTAAAAGAATACCGGTTGGGTTTCGACTAGGTCGGAACCAACTCTTTCGAAAGCATTATTTAGAAACAAAGGAACCCATTCAAAAGCTCCTACTTAAAACATGATATGGAAACAACTTCGAAAGCTATTTAAAAAATGCCTTTCGAAAATATAGGTTTTGATTACATCAAAATATTTTGGTAAAAGTAAGCAGGCACTTAACATTTGAAAAGAAAACTAAGGTTTCAACAACATCGGAAGTATTACTTTCGACACCTTGGCTTCCGCCTTTCCTCCAATCTACTACGTACCATCTAAGTGATGCTTTGTGTATTAGTTTTGACTAGATGGGTTTCGGCTGGATGGTTTTGACTGACTTGGAGCGGAAGCATTGGGGTTGAGAGGCACTACTATAGAAGGTGGAACCAAATTTTCTAAATTAAAGGCTGAAATTGTGCTATTTTTAGTAATTGCTTTATAACTACCTACCTATTTGTAATCCTTTGATTAGTTGCCTTAAAACTTTTTAAACACTTCACAAAATAAGCGTCTCATTTATCAGATCGAAATCAAGGGAAAATTTGCGTCTAAGCCCATCTATTAAGTAAAACCGATATTGCCAATAAGACCTTCTTTTAAAATAATTTATTTTTCATGGCAAATCAGTTAGGAAAAATCCTCAAAAATCACTTTCATCATGTTATCAAACATATTAAAATTTCAGACCCAATTTCTTTCTAAAATAATCGAAATAAATTTTAAACCCAAATATTTCATATTTTCTATAGAAATTCATAATAAAATTTCCATAAGCTGGAAAATTATGAAAATTTAGACCCATCTCTATAATCATGTTTTACTTAACATATAATTTTTCCATGGCATTCTAAAATCAACAACAATTGGTTTCTCGCTAAAACAGTGCAAATTCATATGCAAGTGAATTGGTTTAAATCAAACATGTAATAATTCAAGCATATCACATCCAAAACATCATAAAATGAATTTAATCTTAAATCCAATAACATATTATTATAAAAAACAAAATAGAGATGGAATGAATTATTATTCACCTTGAATACGATAAATGCTTTGAGATTTGATTTAAGATTAATCCCATTGCTTTAATTACTTAGCTCGGTTTAATCTTCCCCTCTTTTCTTCCTTGTAATGGTCGCTTTCTTAGGTTTACATTTGTTTTGTTTTTGAGAAATAAAATGAAAATGAGAAAACGAAAGGATACGTAAATAGGTGGGTTATAGAAATGAAGGCGGTCATTCCCTAATAGGCCTTTATATAAATTAATATCATATTAGACCATTTAAGTCCATTTATAACTATTAAGCATGACCTTAAATTTTATTTTCAAATCTTAGTCCCCTTATCATTTTAATTCTTATATTATTCTATTTAATTTATCTAATTAAATCTCTTGAATAATGTTATCAAAAATTAGGGATGTTATAACAGATTTATAGTAACTACAAAGTGTGAACGCAATAAAATGTACAGAAATTTCAATTATATTCATGAGGCAAAAATTGATTTAAATAAAAGATAGAAACCTACGTTAATAATTTCATAAGGTATTGGTTGATTTAATAGTACGAGTGTAAATCAAAATAAAAGAATAAAAATGAATAACTTTAGTAAAGGAGTAACATATGTTTATTTATTTGAAAAGTTTGGTAGCTGAAAGATTGATTGTAGAGACGAGAAACTATTATTTAGTAAGAAATGTATAATGACTGTTTGTATCCAATAGTTTATAAATATGTTTAAATTACTATTAGATAGGAAATAGTTGTTCTACTTCTTATTACACTCTGTTAGTCCATTTTGAAAATTAATCGATTGAAATTAATGTAATTGAAAATTTTAAATTAATAGGAGAGAAAATACTAAATTGTAAATTTATAGGTGTAATTAATTGTACCTTATATTTTGTGAAAATATAAGGAAAGTTTGATTTAATGAAATAAAATTTACATCAAAAAAAATGAATGTTTCATTTTTGAGTAATTGCAAATGATGGCTCTATTTTTCATCCATTTTAGTTGTCTGTTTTGAGATTTAACTTTGTAAGTAATTTCAATTGATGTAATTCAAATATTTCAATAAAAAGGAAAGAAAAAGTTGATTGCAATTGATAGATTTAATAAAATAAACGCACATTTTATGTTAAACAAAAAGGGTGTTTTAATGGAAATAAAAGATCATTTGGAAAAATCAAATTGAACGTTTTTATTTTTAATGTAAGTATAATTTTTTTATTATGCGTAGATAAAAACCAAAATGCATATAAATTTGACTATTATTTGAGTTAATGAAGTTAATTTGGTTATGTTTCAAAACATTTAAATTCCAAAGGTTTGTTGGTAGTGTGCATCTGGTACGTGCATTCCTTTATCATCATTTAATACATACCACATCTCTTTCCTCATTTTTGTTGTTTCTTCATTTTCGTTTTTTCCTTCCTCTTTTTCCTGAAGCCGCATCTTCTCAAACGTGAGTTTCATTTTATATGTATATATTTTTTAACCTTTCTGCACCTATTTACACTATGTCCTACCTCCAACTCCTAAAAAGTTAATATGTGTGTTCGTTGTTTTCTCCATCTCATTTCATATTTCTACAGCCACTTCAATTCTTTTCATTTTGTTTTCCTACGGCCTTCTTCCACAACCTCATATTATTTTTTGATAGCCTATGTTGGATCTCGCTTTATAGCGTTTCTATTATGACAACTATACATACATACATACATACATACATACATACATACATACATACATACATACATACATACATACATACATACATACATATATATATATTAATATCGATTAACTTTGTTTTGCAGGAAGAAACTCTACAACAGAAAAATTTCAAGGGCTTAGTTGAAGATTATAATTGAGTTTGTATGTATTAGTTTAGATATTGTTAAAATCTTCCTTGGTGATACACACACACATGCACGCTTTTTTTTAAGACATGCACAAGGCACAGCAAAGAGACGTCTGAAATTTCTAATTCAAAAGTCTGTCTGTTGAAACAAAAGTATACTCAGCATAATATTCACACGTCTGTTATGAATTTTTCAGACTTCTGAATATAGCCCGAATTTGCCTATTTTCTTGCTGTATGTAAATTTGATTATAAACAGACTTCTGAAATTTTATTTCAGACTTCTGAAAACGAATAGATGCAACTATTCACCCAAGAGACACAACTCTTAATTCACATCTAATCATCGAATCTCTTCATGAATAATTGCAACTATTTGTATACTATAAATAGAGGCTTAATCAAATATATTTTTCAACTAATATTACTCTAATTCTTTCTATCTTATCTATAGCATTCAGTTTCACAAAAGCACTCTATTTCCATATTTCAAAGATTACAAATCTTCTCAAATCTTCCTATTCTTTCATGAACTACACTATTATCATCAAGGAAAGATTATAGGATGGGTGTATATTGATTTGACATATCCGTGTTATTAAGAATACAAGTAGTCAACAAACTCTTTATATTGTAAAGTCCTCTTCAGTAGTCGAGGCAAGAAATCCCGTTCGGCTGTTCGGGTAGTTGTAAACCCATTCCTTGGGTAAAAGTGAGGGTTGTTTTTGTTAGTAAAATTCCTAAGAGGAGCTTAAGGACTGGATGTAGGACAGTGGTCCGAACCAGTATAAATCTCTGGTGTTACTTTTATTTATTTGTGATATTCTGCTATCTACACATTTCTATTTCATACGATCCTACTGTAACATTTATTTCAGTTGGTATCAGAGCGAGGTTATCCAATAACCGTAACACCGTTATTTGATATTTTGGTAATATGGAAAGTAACGCAAGTACCAGCACAACCACTGTCTCTACATTTGCCGAAGGACAATCTACTCAAAGACCACCATTATTCAATGGTTTACATTACAATTATTGGGTAATAAGAATGAGGATATATATGCAAGCAACCTGTTTTGATGCTTGGAATGCAACTCAAATAGAATTCACAGCATCTACAACTAATTACTCTGCATGGATAATAGCTCAGAAAAATGAAGCAAGTGTAAATACCAAAGCTATGAATATGTTATTCTGTAGTTTGGATAGAAATGAGTTCAATCGAGTTAGTATCTGTACTACTGCACATCAGATATGAGGAACACTCAAAACAATTCATGAGGGCACAAACAAGGTCAAACAAACAAAAATCCCAATGCTCAAAAACTAGTTCCAAAATTTTAGATTGAGACAAAATGAAACTATCAACGACATGTACTCAAGATTT
Source organism: Allium cepa (assembly GCA_030765085.1). NCBI lineage: Eukaryota > Viridiplantae > Streptophyta > Magnoliopsida > Asparagales > Amaryllidaceae > Allium > Allium cepa. The sequence goes on along the minus strand of CM060931.1, from coordinate 353,224,098 downwards.
CAAGACATACTTCATGCCTTAATAGGATTAAGAGAAAAATATAGTGACTTTGATATTATATCAAAGGTACTACACTCCTTAACCGACGAATGGGAGAGGAAGGTTTTAGCCATTGAGGAAGCCAACGATTTATCAACAACGAAACCTGAAGAACTAACAGGTAACCTCATGTCTTTTGAAGTAAATATTCAAGCCAAAAAGGACCAGGCACAAGAAAAAAAGGAATGTAGCTTTTCATGCGGAAAAAGAAGAATCAGAATCAGAATCAGAAGATGAGGATCCAGCATTTATTGCAATTTTTTTAAGAAATTACTAAATTTCAGAAAGAGTAGCTTCAAAAAGAATTCCTAAAATAAACCTTCATCCTCAAACTTAGAATGTTTTAATTGTCACAAGAAACGTCATATGGTGAAAGACTGTCTGGAGCTAAAGAAGGAGAATCGGGAAAGCTTCAACAACAAGAATAAGAAAGACAAATTTAAAAAGAAGGCTTTTTCTGTCACATGGGACGATTCAGATTCATCAGATAGTGATAATGATAGCAACAATAAACAAGCAAATGTGTGCTTCATGGCTCAAGAATCTGAGGTTAGTAATTTATCTTATGATGATTTAATAGAAATAAATACTAAATTTTTAAATACTATAAAATTCTTAAAAAGAGACTTAAAGAAACACGTGAAAATCAGAATAAAGCTGAATTTGAAAGAGATATGTTAAAAGATGAGAAAAATATATTGAAAGAAGAACTTGAAAAGGTTGAAGAATCTCTCTCAAACTCAGATAGTCAACTTCTACTTTTGAGCCAAGAAATTGAAACTCAAAAGGCAAAGAATGATGAAATTATTTCTCAAAATCACAATTTAAAAAATAAAATAAATAAGTTGAACTAGAAAATACTAGTCTTCAAATTAAGTTAGATAACATTACTAAAAATGTTTCTAATTTAATAAGGGAAGAGAAAATTTATCTAGAATTATCGAACATTCTCAATCCTTTTCAATTAAAAATGGATTAGGTTTTAAAAAGGAATCAAAAATTCCTCCAAAGAAAAATGCTAATTTTAGGAAAACAAATAATTCAAAACATAATATAGTATTGAAAAATAACATACCAAGATACACTAAAAAGAAAAAGGAAATCAAAATATGGGTTCCAAAAACAAAAAATAATTTAATTCGGAACAAATATATAAAATCCTTTATAGAAACAGTTCACAATAGTAGTAATTATCTTTATAAAAGGGATACTTGGGTTTGGTTTCCTAAGATCTAACTCTTAGGACCCTATTAAAAGGTGGGTACCAATGTATTTATTAATATTTTTTGTAAGGTCCGCTCAAGAAAAGAAAATGGATTTTCGATAGTGGTTGCTCAAAACACATGACCGGAGACAAAGAAATGCTTACAAATATTTCATGTTATGATGGTGGTACCTTCGGAGATAACTCAAAAGGTTTTATCATTGGAAAAGGAGATGTGTGCTACTACGGTATATCAAATTTACCCCTCATTACAAATGTTTCTTTAGTTAAAAACTTAAAACATAATCTACTAAGCATAAGTCAACTATGCGACAAAGGTTTTAAAATAACTTTTTCTGAAAATAAATGTTGTATTTTTGATCAAAATCAAAATCTCATTTTTCAAGGAAAGAGAAATAGAAATATTTATGTTTTAAACATGAAAATTAATAATAATAAAGATATGTGTTTAATGGTCAAAGATAATGATCCTTGGCTATGGCACAAAAGATTTTGTCATAATAATTTTAAATCTATCCAAAAACTTTCAAAAAATGAATTAGTCAAAGGCTTACCAAAAATAAATTTTAAAATAAATAATCTTTGCGATATTTGTCAATTAGGAAAATTAACGAAATCATCTTTTAAATCTAAGAAAGTCATTTCAACTTTACAACCATTAGAATTATTACATATGGATTTATTCGGACCAACACAGGTTCAATCCATTAATCATTATCGATATGTTTTTGTAATAGTTGATGACTACTTGAGATATACATGGATGATATTTATGAAAAACAAAAGTGATACGTTTAATTATTTCAAAATTTTTGTTAAAAGAATTCAAAATATTAAGAATTTAAAAGTCAAAAAATTAAGGAGTGATCATGGAGGCGAATTTGAAAATGAATCATTTGAATTATTTTGTAATAAGAAAGGAATAAATCATAATTATTCATTTCCTAGAACTGCACAACAAAATGGAGTTGTAGAAATGAAAAATAGAACTGTACAAGAGTGCGCAAGAACGTTATTAAATGGAAGTACATTACCAAAGCATTTTTGGGCAAAAGCTGTAGCAATTACGTGTTATGTATTAAATCGTATTTCCATATGACCTTTAACTAAAAATACTTCATATGAACTTTTTAATGGAAGAAAACCTAATATTTCGTATTTTAAAATCTTTGGGTCAAAATGTTTTATTCTTAACACAAAAGACCAACTTGGAAAATTTGATCCAAAAGCCGACCATGGAATTTTTGTAGGTTACTCAAAACGAAGTAAGGCATATCGTGTTTTTCAATAAACGAACAAATATAATAGAAGAAACTTTACATGTATCTTTTGATGAAAACTTTAATAAAAATACAATCATTAAAGATGATGAAGAAATTATATCTAACACTGAAAATATAAGTTTTGAAAATAACGAAAATATTAATCAAAAACAATAACAATCAAATTAGATCTCCTCCTAGAATCCTTAGAGATCATCCTACATAAAATATAATTGGAGAGATTGATTCGCAAGTTCAAACAAGAAGTCAACTAAACCAAATGTGTCATGTTGCTTTTCTTTCAACTGTTGAGCCTAAAAATCCAAAGGAAGCTTCAACAGATGAATACTTTATTGCCATGCAAGAAAAGTTAAATCAGTTCGAACGAAATAATGTTTGGGAATTAGTTCCTCGTCCTCATGGCCAATCAGTTATTGGAACTAAATGGGTCTATAAGAATAAAGCAGATGAATTAGGAAATATTACTAGGAATAAAGCAAGATTAGTAGCACAAGGCTATAATCAAGAAGAAGGAATTGATTATGAAGAAATGTTTTGCTCATGTTGCAAGACTAGAAGCAATATGTATTCTACTAGCTTTCGCTTGTTTTCATAATTTTAAACTTTATCAAATGGATGTTAAAAGTGCTTTCTTAAGTGGATTTATTAAGGAAAATGCATATGTTGAACAACCGTCATTATTTATTCATTAAAAATATCCAGATTATGTATATAAACTAAAGAAAGCCTTATATGGTCTAAAACAAGCACCTCGTGCTTGGTATGACAGACTTAAAAATTATTTAATTAACTCAGGATTTCGAGTCGGAAAAGCTGATCAAACTTTGTTTATTAAAAATACTAATAAAGATATTTTAATTATACAAATATATGTAGATGACATTTTATTTGGTTCAACTAATGAAAAATTATGTGAAGAATTTTAAAATATAATGACTATAGAATTTGAAATGTCACATATGGGAGAACTATCATTTTTTCTCGGACTTCAAATTAAACAATTATCCAATGGTGTCTTTATAAATCAAGAAAAATATTGTAATAATTTAATTAAACGATTTGGAATGGAAAACACTTTTGGAAAGCCTACTTCTGTGAGTACTACAGCTCGTCTCGATCGAGACGACAATGGTAAAAAAGTTGACCAAACGTTATACAGAAGTATGATAGGGTCGCTACTTTATTTAACTGCAAGTCGACCAGACAGTATGATGAGTGTATGTTTATGCACTAGATTCCAAGCAGATCCTAAAGAATCACATTTAAGAGCAGTGAAACGAATTCTGCGATATCTTAATAATACTAAGGACTTCGGTCTTTTTTATCCGAAAGAATGTCCATTTGAATTAGTATCTTTCAGTGATGCTGATTTCGGTGGATCTCGGACGGATAGAAAAAATACAAGTGGTACGTGCCATTTCATTGGAAAATCACTTGTTTCTTGGTTTAGTAAGAAACAGAATTGTGTATCACTCTCAACATGTGAAGCAGAATATATATCTGCAGCTTTAGCTTGTGCTCAGGTTATTTATATGCAACAGACACTCAGAGATTTTGGAATAAATTTATCAAAATCAATAATTTACTGTAAAAATACAAGCGCAATAAATCTGTCTAAAAATCCTGTAAATCACTCACGTACAAAACATATTGATATTCGTCATCATTTCTTACGAGACGATATCGAAAAAGAAAATTATCAACTTAGTACATATCTCTATCGAAAATCAAATAGCTGATATATTTACCAAACCACTTTTAGAAAATTCATTTGTTAAACTGCGCCGATAATTAGGTTAAATGTCAGTAAAAGATATTTTTTTTTTAAGAATATAAAAATAAATTACAAAATTTTAAAATCAAAATTATCATCACAACAAAGGTCAGACTGGAATTTAGATCACTTGACTATGGATTTAATAACTTAACCATTTGAGCTATACACTTGAATTAGCTACATAATATTACATAAACTAAAACATCCTTCTTAGACCATTCATTTAAAAATCAATTATTAACTGGTAATTAAATTTCTGGCTCTAATCTCCTATTGATTCTACACCATACTTTCCTTAAAACTCTCAGCCTCTATACATACATGTTAAAAACTAAAAAAAATACAACAAATTCTTTTTCAAAACAAAAAGCTCAAACTCTGTAGAAAAATGTCCTCCAACAAATCAAACTCATCCATCAACATAACTTTCTCAACCGATAGCTCAGCTACATCACCCCATCTTCCTACGCCAACACCAAAACACGAGCCTGTTTATAAATGGGAAAATTATCGAATCGGGTATATACCGGATTCCAAGAAAGCCAAACGTGCGCAATTTATCTCTCCAGATACGAAGAAAAAGATCGATGAAATTCATCACTATCAGCAGCAGCGAATAGACCTTCAAGGTGAATTGTATTTTGAACAGAAAGTAACGGCTAAACGATTAAGCTTTCCTGAACAAATTGGTTTAAAATTTTGCAGCTTGAAGAAAAAGGATGTAAGTGAACCCTTACCTCGACCGGTTAATCCATTAATCCATCTTCCTTATATCGTACATCAAACGATTCGATAAATCCTTGGGTCTCGCCATAAAGACCTCAATATAGCCCAACTTCATGGGACAAGAACTATATGGCTAATGAGGGATGTAGAGAATTAACACCAAAGAAGACATCGTCACCAAAGAATTAATGTTGTACTATTTGTAATACTGCTAAATTATTTTATATAATAAATGTATTAACAAATATACATATATTAATAAAAATAAAATTTGCAAAGTGTAGAACCAAAAAATTCCAGTAAATAGACGTCTATTTCCAATAAAACAGACGTTTCAATACTGAAGTAAACAAAATTTTAAAGAAAATTCAGACATCTGGGTCCCATAAAACAGACATCTGAAAAAGGGCAAAAATGAACTAATTTCCCTTGGGTTTAAAATTTGTCAAAAAGAGACGTCTGTTTTCATTTTTCAGATGTCTGACTTTGCTGAGTCATTTTTTTTAAATAGGCACGTCCTCTCTTTTTACCCACTACTTCATCTCTTCCACTCATTTTTTCACTTTCCCTTTTTTACCACACAAAAACCTAACCTCCATTATTTTTTAAAATTCAAAAATCAACACTTCCACCCAACCAAAATCAATGGCAAAAATATACCAAAACGTACAAGACAACAAGAATCCGAGCTTCCATCCAAAGATCAAATCCAAAGATGGCTATGGAATGACATTGCGAAGGAAAGGTACTAAGTTATGAAAAATTCGAAATTCTTTGAAGGGGATTTGGTAAAATTTGATGCTTTTCACAAATACCGTCTTCAACAATATGCTAAGCACTTCAATATCGAGTCTTTAGTAGATTTTAATATGAACAATGTCAAAATTTACCCTTTGATTGTCAAATTTTCTTGGCTAATTTGAATTTGGATCATCATACACCAAGAAATACAACTGATTGCGTATGGTCTATAGTTTGAGGTAAGCGTATTTTTCTTTCGATTCAACGTCTAGGGCAAATTTTGCATTGCGCGTGGCAAGGTCAAGATATTGACACTATAGAAGTTAACATGGAAGAATGTAATGAAGTTTCTCATAAGTTCTTGTCCGATAATTTAGTTAACTTGAAAAATCTTACCTCCACTCATCTACGTCCACAAGCACGTCTCCTAAATCGCATCTTAGTCCGAACAATTCAACCAAGGAAAGGAAGTTATGAAAAAGTATATAAACAGGATTTTCAAGCTTTATATGCTATTTATTCTAATAAGCAAGTAAATTGGGCTAAGATCATACTTGACGAATGGGCGGATATTACATATAAGCGGAAGCATAAGATAATTCATTATGGTTCTTATATTACACGTATTCTTCTTGAGTGTCAAATTGATATACCCGACACTGCTTCCTTAAGTATCAAATAGATTGGACCAAAAACATTGAAGCTTATGGATGTTGACCCGAACCCATCAACATTAGAACATATGTTCTTTCAAGCTTGGCAAGAACATATCGCATCACAACCAGAAACTCCAATAGCAGAATCATCTTCTTGTCATCGTCATTATGTCCAAGAAGAAGAAGAGAAAGAAGATATTCAAATTGTTTCTCCCGATCTTCCGCCTAAGCAAGCATTGGCTGTACTCTCTCGCAATCAATCAAAAATTCACAAAGATTTGCAGCGTTTTGAGCATAAGACCAACAAAAAGTTTGATTCTTTAAGAAACTTTCTTAACAAAATTTGAGATAAAATCTCATGCATCGGACCTCAATCTTCTCAAGCTCATGATCCGGCTCCATTTCAATGGCCTTCGAGTCCTAACGATGAAGAAGCCGCAGACTCAAGCTCTGGGCATGATGGATCTAAAGGAGGGGATGCAAGTATTGGACCTAGCTTGTCGGCCACGGAAAGTTGGTAATCTTGGTATGACTTTTATGATACTTTTGCAACTAAAACTCTACTATGGTTTGTAATATTTTTTGGTACTCTACTTTATTTGGCACAAAACTCTACTATGTGTCTGTTTTGGTGGTGAACTCATATGTGTGTAAATATTGTGTATGTTATGTATGTTACTGTGCATATTTATCTTAACTTATTTATCGCCTTTTTGTCAATGATAAAGGGGGAGAAAATATGTGCATATCGACAGGGTGAGTTACATGTATAGTTGTCATTATCAAAAAGGGAGAGAATGTTGGATCTCGCTTTATAGCGTTTTGATTATGAAAACTATACATACATGCATACATACATACATACATACATATATATATATATATATATATATATATATAAGTATCGATTAACTTTGTTTTGCAGGAAGAAACTCTACAACAGAAAATTTTCAAGGGCTTAGTTGAAGATTATAATTGAGTTTGTATGTATTAGTTTAGATATTGTTAAAATCTTCCTTGGTGATACACACACATACGCACGCTTTTTTTCAAGATATGCACAAGGCATAGCAAACAGACGTCTGAAATTTCTAATTCAGACGTCTGTCTGCTGAAACAAAAAATACACTCAACATAATATTCAGACATCTGTTCTGAATTTTTCAGATGTCTGAATATAGCCCGAATTTGCCGATTTCCTTGTTGTATATATACTTGATTATAAACAGACTTCTGAAATTTTATTCCAGACTTTTGAAAACGAATAGATGCAACTATTCAGCCAAGAGACACAACTCTTAATTCACATCTAATCATCGAATCTCTTCGTGAATAATTGCAACTATTTGTATACTATAATAGAGGCTTAATCAAATATGTTTTTCAACTAATCTTACTCTAATTCTTTCTATCTTATCTATAGCATTCAGTTTCACAAAAGCACTCTATTTCCATATTTCAAAGATTACAAAACTTCTCAAATCTTCCATATTCTTTCACGAACAACACTATTATCATCAAGGAAAGATTATATGAAGGGTGTACATTGATTTGACATATCCGTGTTATTAAGAACACAAGTAGTCAACAAACTCTTTGTATTGCGAAAGTCCTCTTCAGCAATCGAGGCAAGAAATCCCGTTCGGCTGTTCGGGTAGTTGTAAACCTATTCCTCTAAGTAAAAGTGAGGGTTGTTTTTGTTAGTAAAATTCCTAAGATGAGCTTAGGGACTGGACGTAGGACAGTGGTCCAAACCAGTATAAATCTCTGGTGTTACTTTTATTTATTTGTGATATTCTGCTATATACACATTTCTATTCCATTCGATCTTACTGCAACGTCTATTTCAGCCTATATTTCCTAAAGCCTTCATTTTAGAAACGTGACATTCATTTTTCTCCCTCAACCTTCATTTCTTTATTATTTATTAACCAGCCACTTTATTTTTTTCTTTTATGTTTTATTTCTCCTGACACCTCATATTCATTTAATTCAAATTATTCTTTGCTGAAGCTATAGTCTCATCAGCAAATTGGTCATGTTTTTCTAGTTGTTTCTTCATTTTTTGTCACCACTTCATTTCCTTTGTTTAGATCTCCATTTCAAATCTTCCTTTCTCTAAATCATTTTAATTTGAACTTGCAAATTCAAAAGTTCTCATTTTTGAAAATTCAAAAGCTTTCTTTTATGAAACATGAGTTTCATTTTTTTTCCATTTTTCCTACATGTTCTGCCTACATCTTAGTTTGTTCTTCAATCTTTTCTTGAAGCCTTATCTTGAGAAAAATGTAAGTACTAAACTTTTCTTTTTTAATCAAAACGTGTACAAATTATTATTTTAATAATATTTCTTATAACATGAATATCTTTTACATATAAAATTCGATTCACGCGCGATTTCTTCTATTGGAATTTTGGGCTTTTATTTGGATTTCAAACCGATTTGAAATCAAAGGCGAGTGTTTTAACCCACTCACAACTACTAAATTATCTTATGTTAGTTAAATCTTATGATGTGTTTAGAAATTGATTTGTTGATGTTTGGTATATTTAAATTGTCATTCTAGTTAAATTTGACTTTTATTGCATTTAATTAGCATTTGAATGAATATTTAATTTAACTGACAATTTATTTCCTGTTATTTATTTTCAATTATCTATTAGTGTTTTTTGATTGATTTGGCTGATGATTGTGATGGATGTTTGATTGTTGATATTGGATGACTAGTTGTTCTATTTTACATTGTTATAACACTGCAAGTTTCTTATGGGTCGAAATGATACATACCCGAATGATCTATAGATTAGGGAAAAATCATTACGGGTTGAGATGATAGACTCGAGTGATTTTATGGATTTTTATTTAATTCGGGATTGCCGTTCAAAATGATATATAGCCGTAAACTTTTAAATTGTGGATTGAAATGATAAATATCCGTATCACTTGACCATAGGGTAGAAAATTATATACATACATTAGATTGGTTAAATTAAATGATTTATAATTCTTTAAAGTTTTGAATTCAGTTAATTGGTTTTTGGAATAAAAATGATGTATGTAAACTGAATTATTTTCGAAAATCCATGCGTTAATGCTGAAATTGAAATTGATTTAAATGGATTGTTCAAAGGATTTAAATTGGAATTTCAAGATCGAAGTTTCGAATATGGATGAATTTATCAGAATTGAGTTTTTGAAAATGTTTAGATATAACTTTGACATTTATTTTAAACTATTTCCATTAAATTAACAATTTTAATCAATTTAAACTACTTTAACTTATATTAATCTATTATAACCTATTTAATCTAATTTAATCTATTTTACCAACTTTAAAAAAGATAAATTTGTTTAACCGATTTTAAATCTATTAAATCTATTTTAAATCTATTTAATTTCATCACATCTATTTAAATTATTTTTAAATCTAATTAAATTAAATTTAAATCTATTTAAACTATTTTACCATTTAAACTATTTTAATCTATTCAAACTATTTTTAACTATCATTAAAACTATTCCTGACCATCTAAACTATTTCCAAAAATTGCAGACTGTGTTATGTTGAAGGAACTATATTTACATCATTAATGATGATACAACTTAAGTTGTAATTTGGAATTGATACCTTTATTGAATATTTAAATATTGAACAAATATGATTTTGAAAGTGAAATATGATTTGAAAGTGAATATGAATTCCAAAAGTGAGTATGATTTGAAAGTGAATATGAATTTCAAAAGTGAATATGATTTGAAAGTGAATATGATTTTGAAAGTGAATATGATTTGAAAGTGAATATGATTTCGAGTGTGATATGGCTTTGAGAATATGATATTTTGACAGCTAATTGTAAATTTACTTTTAAAATAGAAAAGAGCCATCCGGTGTGAATTAAGCGTTTGGTTGTTAAAAAACCGGGATCGAATATTGTCATACTCTCTGCCAATATCGAAAACCACTTTAATAACTGTACACATAGTGGAGATTCTAGAAATGAAGTAGGATGGCTTGGTGTACAATTCTGTATGAGGTATTTACGTTGCCCCGACTCTCGTGAGTCAACTTGATGTGGCTAAAACAGGAGCCACGCCGAGCCAAGTGAGGTCGCAACTTTGATCGGACACATTTCTTTGATACCGTGTTATGACTTTGTGATGATTTGGTAGCCACCACTTGATTTTGATTTGGGAGTGTGTTCCGAGATGAACGGTAGTAGCTGCTATGCGTTAGCACCAGTCCGGATATGCAATTGGTATATCTACCCTGGCATTGCCTCGAGTGCCTTGTCGCATGTCCTATCGCGCATTCTACAAGTTTGTTTTGTACCATACCTATGGAGTGCCATCTGATAGCCTCCAATTTATTGAGGAGTTACAGTACTGTATAGGCTATGGAAATATATAAAATGTGTTAAGAGGGATATGAGTAATGCCTTGATGCTATTTTAATACTTTACTTTACGAGACATATTATAATAACGTATTGTACAACATAGTAGATAGTTTAACAGATCCTTAGAAGATGGAAATCTCGAACATCTATTAAGTTATTGCACTCACATTAGACACTAGATAGGAGATGTCACACCCCATAAACATCTCTGACGTCGTTCCACTCATATTTATTTACCGTTAATTTAACTTGTATAGGATCTTTTAGTTATGACTCGAGTGTTTTATCTTTTCAATTCGCTCGGGTCAGCCTGAACATTTCAGGGTTGAAGACCTTATTTCTAGAGGACAAAGATGAAGATTTGTACTACTATTATTTATTATATTTATTCCACTGTATCATGTTGTTCCGCTGCATTTGTTTATTTATTCTTGTTTTATGTAACTATGATTTTATGTTGTAAAAGAATAATCAAAAGTATTTATAAAACAACTTCATGAACTGTTATTTGATCGATATATTTTGTCATTCCACTATGAGATTCTGTATTGTTTTATTTCTTTCTCCCTTTCTTATTTACCTCATAACAATCTGCTCTTTTGAATGGTTTGAGCCTGGCATGTGTATCTACTTAAAAGGTCTAAAAAGGAAGGTCGTTACACTTGTTATCTGATTCATTGGATTATTTTTGAAAATATTTTAGGCTTAGGTTTCTTTTAATGCTTCAGAAACCTATTATCTAATACCAACTTGTAACATCCCCTTACATGAAGGTCTAAAACTAATGGCTATAGAATTTATTGTCATCCATAGTTATCAATCCTCGACAACCAATTACGGCAATGTTAGATAAATTGATACACAGAAATACATGAATATAAAAAAAATTAAAACAACAAACAAAGTCCACATTCCATTTCAAAATATTTCAAATTCATTACATAATCCAAGTGCATTGACCACGTTCTGACAAAATATACTTATTACAAAATACGCCAAGAGCGACATATGAAGATGCCCCCTTGGATGATCAGAGTATATAATAAGGCAATAAAAAAATTTTGCCTTTACAACCAAACACAACGGAAATAAAAGAACTCTAAGTCGAAAATATGCCTCCTGCATGTCACCGGAAGCTTTATTTGTCTAAAAGAACACCTGAAAATCCTAAGCCTCAAATTACTCAAAATCAATTGAGTACCCGAAAGTTTAAGAGGAAAAACAAAAACTTCGAGTCAGACGTAAAGCCTGGTATGAATAATAATCTACCATCTCAAATCATTTTACATATCTAGTGAGACCATGCCACTTAGCGGAACGACTTTCCCATAACTAGTATCATAAAACCTTTATAAAACCATATACTATGCTCCTACATCCACAATGGTTAAAATAACTCAAAACAATATAATATGACAATATGAAAAACAAGTGAATCAATTCTTAATCACCCATCCCTATCGGTTTGACGATCTGTCACAATTATAGTTTTTAGGGTTACTATTAACCTAATAGTTTTCCTAGTCTGACTATTAATCAGTAAAGTGATTATGAACTCCCTATCCAATTACATATTTTTCATAGGATTGCTAAGAACCTATTGGTAACTCCAATATTTTTACTCTTATCCTAGTTTTCATGGGCTGATTAGGAATATATTGACTACCTGTCAATATCTTAATCCAGATATAGTTTTCGTGGGTTAACTATAAACCTACCGGCCTCGGCCAATACCGAATCATAGTTTTCATGAGCTGGCCATGAACCTATTGGCCTCTGCCAATATCATTTCCTATATACAGGTTTCATGGCCCCTGCCAATATCTTTAATTAAGATTTTAACATTTCATAAGTTATATTCACTACTAGGTCAACCTTGTGAGAAATGTGGATTAAGGATCTTAAGGCTAGGATAAACACTAGTGGGGGGAGGGGGTGAATAGTGTTTTAGAGAATTGTTAAATCTTTTTAGTTTTTGTTAATTTAAACACAAATGTATGCAATATTCAGACATAGATATGATCATAGAATCAGACACAGATGCAAAAATAAAGCAAAAACAGTAAAGGAAAGAACACACCGGATTTATACTTTTTCGGAGTTACCCTACATCCAGTCCCACACACAAGTACGGATTTCTTTTTAAAAACAATCTTTACAATTACACCCTCGATTTCAAGACAACGAGGTACACCCTCCAAAATCACAATCCTCTGGGTAGAGATACTTGATTTTTCGGGCAACAAGTTCACCCAATTGATTTTCCAAGGCTACAATCACACCTTATCTCGCTTGATTGATTTCCAAGGCTACAATCACACCCTTTCCCGCTAAGTTGATTACAAAAAGCCTATAACTCTGAATAGCACTGAGGATCTTTTTGAGATAGTGATAGAGAATCATACCAGAGATAATTTAGTTAGATTCAACGTTGATTTCGGCAGAGTAATGATAAGAATTTGTATATAGAAATGTGGAAGAAGAAGAGGAGTGAAAAACTAGAAAATCTATGTTAAAATTCGTTGAAACCAACCCCTATTTATAGAGGAACAATAGCCATGTCCAGTCGTGAAGAGTTATGATGAATATACACTTCTTTTGAAATTTAAATTTTGAAATCTAGAATAATCCTCTACAACTACAAAAACATATTTACTATGATTCATTGACAGAATTTGAGATGGACCAAATAAATCAAGGTGAAGTAATTCAAGAGGTTTCGAAGTTTAAACCATATCTTTTAATTTAAAGGAACTATTTCTAAGTTTTCCTAATTGACATGCATCACATAGACTATCTACTTTAAAATTCATTTTAGGAAGACCTCTTACTTGATCATGTTTTGACAGTCTAGATAAGAGTTTGAAATTCAAATGCCCATCTCCTATGCCAAATCCAAGGGTTACCAGTATTTGCCAAAAGACATAAGTTACCATCTGAAACTTTCATACTAAAAATATAAATATTCTTTTACCTAACTCCCTCAAATATTATGGTTGAGTTGTTATCTTCAATGTGACATCTATCTTTTTCAAATTTAATTTTATATCCTTTATCGCAAAATTGACTTATACTTAGCAGATTATGTTTCAGATTTTTAACTAGCAAAACATTAGTAATAATAGGAGTTTTAGAGTTACCGACTTTGCCGGTGCCAATCACATATCCTTTTGAATTGTCTTCAAAGTTAACCAGTCCTCCGTCTTTGTATATTATATCATTTAACATATCTGGATTGCCATTCATGTGTCTAGAACATCCACTATCGAGTATCCATTTGTCCTTTTTGATCTGCACAATTTGTCCGTTGTATATTGATTCCTCAATAGCCATAAAGTATGATTCCTGCACATCAAACAATTTTGGTAGACAACATGAATTTGAACATTGATTATATGCAGACTCAAAAGACAATGATGATCTGAATATTTCAAACATAGCCATTTTAAAACTTTTTCAAAAATTAGATTATGAAACTTTGAAAACCTTGCTCTGATACCAAATGTGAGAAATGCGGATTAAGGATCTTAAGGCTATGATAAACACTAAAGGGGGGTGAATAGTGTTTTAGAGAATTGTTAAATCTTTTTAGTTTTTGTTAATTTAAACACAAATGTATGCAATATTCAGACACAGATATGATCGCAGATGCAAACACAGATGCAAATATAAAGTAAAAATAGTAAATGAAAGAACACACCGGATTTTATACTGGTTCGGAGTTACCCTATATCCAGTCCCGCACACAAGTACGGATTTCCTTTCAAAAACAATCTTTACAATTACACCCTCGATTTCAAGGCAACGAGGTACACCCTCCAGAATCACAATCCTCTGGGTAGAGAAACTTGATTTCTCGGTCAACAAGTTCACCCAATTGATTTCCCAAGGCTACAATCACACCTTATCTCGCTTGATTGATTTACAAGGCTACAATCACACCTTTATTCGCTAATTTGATTACAAAAAGCTTATAACTCTGAATAGCACTGAGGATCTTGTTGAGATAGTGATAGAGAATCAAACCAGAGATAATCTAGTTAGATTCAATTTGATTTCGGCAGAGTTATGATAAGAATTTGTATATAGAAATGTGGAAGAAGAAGAGGAGTGAAAAAATAGAAAATCTATGTTAAAATTCGTGGAAACCAACCCCTATTTATAGAGGAACAACAGCCATGTCCATTCGTGAAGAGTTATGGCGAATAGACACTTCTTTTGAAATTTAAATTTTGAACTCAACTAACACCATGTCGACATGGGGTACATGAGTATGTCGACATCCCAAAGGGATTTTTGGTGTTTTGATTTTCTTTGAAAATAACCTTTATCTTGTATTAAAACTATTTTAAACTTTATAAATATACTTGACTATTATTAAAATGCATAAGTAAATATATAGAATAATATATACAAAATTTTACTATAATTTTATATTTAAAATCTAAGTATAAATATTTAAAAGTTAAATATATTACATTTAAAAAATAGCTTTAAAACAAGGATAATTTGATTTTGAAATTAAAGATTATTTTGAGGCTAAAAGTATTTGAAATCAGGATAGATGTTTTTGATGCTTTTAAAAGGAAGGTTTTGAAATCATTTTGAAAACAAGATATAATTTTGAAAAATCATTTTGAATAAAAAGTTAGCGGATACAAAACAATGTTCCACTAGATTTTTCGTAGGTTCCATCCTACTTAGGGTTCCATTCCTTTAACAGGCTCGAAGTGGATTCCATTCCATGAATAAATTGGATTTTAAGATGCCAGTGCTTTTCTAGGAGTTTTAACAAATTTTCTAATTAAAAAATAAATTACTTGAACTTTTGATAATCTTGATACTCATGAGTCTTCAATCTTGATATCTTGAATCTCTATACCGTACAGTGTTTATTCTTGGTACCTGCATGGTTAAATCCTACATATACATATATATCTAAACTTATACTGTTAGTATCTATATTTTATAATCTATTCTAAGATTGTTGTCATGAAAACCATCATCTCACGGACTAACAATCTCCCCCTTTTTGATGATGACAATCTTTGTTTATAAAATATTACTTCTATCCTAATAACTCCCCCTTAATCTATGCCTAACTACACTATTTTATACTTCTCTCCCTTTGCCATCAACAAAAAACTAACTCTAAACCATATAACACCAAACTATAGAACTCGCCCTAAATTTAATACTATATGATATGTGATTATAATGATAGTGTTATCATAAATAATCAACACTTAGATCTAATAATAAACCTAATCCTAAACTACTAACTATTCTAAGTATATAATAACCACATAGTTATATTTATTAATAGGGAATAACACATATAAGAACACAATTTATTTATTAATCATATAGTTATATTTACATTTTCATGGGAAACGTAAGAAGGAACATACAACAATGGTAAAGAAAGAGAAGAAACTAATGTGTGTTTTTGAACACATGAGATCTATGAATCGAACAGTTTGGATAATGGAAACAGAAATTTCCACGTTGTTCGACAAAATTCACATTCTTGTCAAAACACACTTCACCAACGCAAACGACCTTGTCGTCATCTTCCGCATGCGCTTCTTCTATGAGTTCTTCTTCTTCTTCGCTGGCCCCTTGTTCTTGATCTCCTGAAGAGTCTTCATCAATCAAGATTGGGTTAGCATTATTATCCATTAGAAATTTTTGCAAATTCCAAAGGAATTTGCCTTGCCTCTCTTGTTCCTCGGCCATTCGAAGTTGCATTACTTGAATTTCAGTCATTAACTAAAGTGCATCCATTAGAGAATCCTCCAATTTAGTCACACGAGCGAGAGTAGTACGTTGAAATGGACCAGACGTAGGAGAGGGGAACGAAAAGGTTGATTTTATGTTTGATTTGGAAGAGGAGGCCATTGATTATTTGATTTTAGAGAAAAAAAAGAGAGATAACAGAATGAATGAATAAAATTTCGACAATGTGAAGAATATATAACCAATTATTTGAATTTTGGTGGGAAAAATTTCAATAATTTAAAAATGGTGTATGTCGACATAGGGTAGAGGGGTATGTCGACATGGTTCTTGAATTTTTGCCTATTTAATTTATTTTGAATTAATTTTTAATGATACTTGTTTTAATTATATTTTATATTTCAGTTATTGAATAAATACCTAATTCTCTTCTTAATTTAGTAAATATAGATTCATTTAATGGTTTTGTTAAGATATCAGCAATTTAATTTTCAGAATTGATATAATATAGAGTAATTACTTCCTTATTTATATTATCTCTGAGAAAATGATGTCTTATATCAATATGTTTAGTTCGAGCATGTTGAGCAGTATTTTTGGATAAATTTATCGCACTAGTATTATGACAATAAATTGGTGATTTAGGAAAATTTAAACCATAATCTTTTAAAGTTTGTTGCATATATATTACTTGAGAACAAGCCAGAGCAGCAGAAATATATTCTGCTTCAGTTGTTGATAAAGAAACTGTATTTTGCATTTTACTAAACCAGTAAATCAGAGAATGCCCCAAAAAGTGACAAGTTCCAATTGTGCTCTTTCGGTCTGATTTACAACCAGCATAATCAGCATCACGGTAAGATATTAAGTCAAAGGAATCATTTTTAGGGTAAAATAAGCCATAATCAGAGGTGTGTTTAACATATCTTATGATACGTTTTACGGCTTTTTAGTGGGTCTCTTTAGGTTGGGATTGATATCTTGCACAGAGACAAACACTATGCATGATATCAGGTCTACTAGCAGTAATATAGAATAGTGATCCAATCATTCCTCTATATAACTTTTGATCTACATCTTTCGAGAGATCTTCTTTACAAAGGTACTCATTGGTTGCCATGAGAGTGGGTTTTCCACTCGCTGTAGTCAAACCAAATTTATTAATTAGGTCTTTAGCATATTTTCTTGACTAATAAAGATACCATTATCTAATTTTTTTATTTGTAATCCTAAAAAGAAATTTAATTCACCCATATGACTCATCTCAAACTCTTTTGCCATTATTTCAGAAAATTCTTTATTCATTTCAAAATTAGTTGATGCAAAAATGATATCATCTACGTAGACTTGTACTAGTTGAATATCATTTTTATTTCTTTTAATAAAAAGAGTATTATCTAATTTACCAATTTCAAATTTGATTGTAATAAATAAGATCTTGTCTATCATACCAGGCTCTATGAGCTTGTTTTAGACCATATAAAGCTTTCTTAAGTTTGTAAACATGATTAGGTAATTTTACATTTTCAAAAAGTGGTGGTTGTTCAACATATACTTCTTCTTTTACAAATCCATTTAAAAAGGAACTTTTAACATCCATTTGATATAATTTGAAATTATTATGATTTGCGAAAGCAAGTAGAATCCTAATGGCTTCTAATCTTGCTACGGGAGCAAAGGTTTCATCAAAATCTATTCCTTCTTCTTGACAAAAACCTTGAGCGACTAAACGTGCTATATTTCTAACTATCTCTCCTTATTCATTCATTTTATTTTTATAAACCCATTTTGTTCCAATTATAATTTTATTTTCAGGTCTAGGAACAAATTCCCAAACTTCATTTCTAGTAAGTTGATTTAGTTCTTCTTGCATAGCCAAAATCCATGAATCATCGGTTGATGCTTCTTTTGGATTTTTTGGTTCAATAGTTGATATAAAAGCTACATTTCTCATTTGACTTAGTTGATTTCTAGTTTTAACCACAGATCGCATATCTCCTAGTATATTTTCAATAGGATGATCTTTTGAAAGTTTAGTCCTTTTATTAGAATGATTTATTTCATTATTAGTTTCAATTGACTCTTGATTTTGAGTGATTAAATCATCTTCATCATTTGTATCTTCAAATTTTTTGAAATTTTCATCGAATGACACATGCATTGTTTCTTCGATGGTGTTAGTTCTTAAATTAAATATTCTGTACGCTTTACTTCTATTAGAATATCCGATAAAGTTACCTTCGTCGGATTTAGGATCAAATTTATCTAAGTTATCTTTAGTATTTAAAATAAAACATTTACTTCCGAAAATTCTAAAATAAGATAATTTAGGTTTATTTGAGTGAAGAAGTTCATAAGAAGTTTTATTAGTTAAAGGTCTAATAAAAATTCTATTTAAAATATAACAGGTCGTAGCAACAGCTTCTGCCCAAAAATTCTTTGGTAATTTACTGTCTGAAAGCATACTTCTCGCACACTCTTGAATCGTCCTATTTCTACGTTCTACTACTCCGTTTTGTTATGGAGTTCTTGGAAATGAAAAATTGTGAGTTATTCGCTTTTTATTGCAGCATTCCTCAAACTTTTTATTTTAAAATTCACCACCGTGATCACTACGAATAGTTATAATTTTTAGAGAAAGTTGATTTTGAATCCTTTTTGTAAAGTTCTTAAAACATTCAAAAGTTTCACTTTTATGTTTCAAAAATATTATCCATGTAAATCTAGACTAATCCTCTACAACTACAAAAACATATTTACTATGATTCATTGACAGAATTTGAGATGGACCAAATAAATCAAGGTGAAGTAATTCAAGAGGTTTTGAAGTTTAAATCATATCTTTTAATTTAAAGGAACTATTTCTAAGTTTTCCTAATTGACATGCATCACATAGACTATCTACTTTAAAATTCATTTTAGGAAGACCTCTTACTTGATCATGTTTTGACAGTCTAGATAAGAGTTTGAAATTCAAATGCCCATCTCCTATGCCAAATCCAAGGGTCACTAGTATTTGCCAAAAGACATAAGTTACCATCTGAAACTTTCATACTAAAAATATAAATATTCTTTTACCTAACTCCCTCAAATATTATGATTGAGTTATTATCTTCAACGTGACATTTATCTTTTTCAAATTTAATTTTATATCCTTTATCGCAAAATTGACTTATACTTAGCAGATTATGTTTCAGATTTTTAACTAGCAAAACATTAGTAATAATTGGAGTTTCAGAGTTACCGACTTTGCCGATGCCAATCACATATCCTTTTGAATTGTCTTCAAAGTTAACCAGTCCTCCGTCTTTGTATATTATATCATTTAACATATCTGGATTGCCATTCATGTGTCTAGAACATCCACTATCGAGTATCCATTTGTCCTTTCTGATCTGCACAATTTGTCCGTTGTATATTGATTCCTCAATAGCCATAAAGTATGATTCCTGCACATCAAACAATTTTGGTAGACAACGTGAATTTGAACATTGATTATATGCAGACTCAAAAGACAATGATGATCTGAATATTTCAAACATAGCCATTTTAAAACTTTTTCAAAAATTAGATTATGAAACTTTGAAAACCTTGCTCTGATACCAAATGTGAGAAATGCGGATTAAGGATCTTAAGGCTATGATAAACACTAAAGGGGGGTGAATAGTGTTTTAGAGAATTGTTAAATCTTTTTAGTTTTGTTAATTTAAACACAAATGTATGCAATATTCAGACACAGATATGATCGCAGATGCAAACACAGATGCAAATATAAAGTAAAAATAGTAAATGAAAGAACACACCGGATTTTATACTGGTTCGGAGTTACCCTATATCCAGTCCCGCACACAAGTACGGATTTCCTTTCAAAAACAATCTTTACAATTACACCCTTGATTTCAAGGCAACGAGGTACACCCTCCAGAATCACAATCCTCTAGGTAGAGAAACTTGATTTCCCGGGCAACAAGTTCACCCAATTGATTTCCCAAGGCTACAATCACACCTTATCTCGCTTGATTGATTTTCAAGGCTACAATCACACCTTTATTCGCTAATTTGATTACAAAAAGCTTATAACTCTGAATAGCACCGAGGATCTTGTTGAGATAGTGATAGAGAATCAAACCAGAGATAATCTAGTTAGATTCAATGTTGATTTCGGCAGAGTTATGATAAGAATTTGTATATAGAAATGTGGAAGAAGAAGAGGAGTGAAAAATTAGAAAATCTATGTTAAAATTCTTGGAAACCAACCCCTATTTATAGAGGAACAACAGCCATGTCCATTCGTGAAGAGTTATGGCGAATAGACACTTCTTTTGAAATTTAAATTTTGAACTCAACTAACACCATGTCGACATGGGGTACATGAGTATGTCGACATCCCAAAGGGATTTTTGGTTTTTTGATTTTCTTTGAAAATACCTTTGTCTTATATTAAAACTATTTTAAAGTTTATAAATATACTTGACTATTATCAAAATGCATAAGTAAATATATAGAATAATATATACAAAATTTTACTATAATTTTATATTTAAAATCTAAGTATAAATATTTAAAAGTTAAATATATTCTATTTAAAAAATAGTTTAAAAACAAGGATAATTTAATTTTGAAATTAAAGATTATTTTGAGGCTAAAAGTATTTGAAATCAGGATAGATGTTTTTGAAGCTTTTAAAAGAAAGGTTTTGAAATCATTTGAAAACAAGATATAATTTTGAAAAATCACTTTGAATAAAAAGTTAGCGGATACAAAAAAATGTTCCACTAGATTTTTCGTAGGTTCCATCCTACTTAGGGTTCCAACCTTTTAATATGCTCGAAGTGGATTTCATTCCACGAATAAATTGGATTTTAAGATGCCAGTGCTTTTCTAGGAGTTTTAACAAATTTCTAATTAAAAAATAAATTACTTGAACTCTTGATAATGTTGATACTCATGAGTCTTCAATCTTGATATCTTTAATCTCTATACTGTACAGTCTTCATTCTTGGTACCTGCATGGTTAAATCCTACATATACATATATATCTAAACTTATACTGTTAGTATTTATATTTTATAATCTATTTTAAGGTTGTTTTCGTCAAAACCATCATCTCACGGACTAATAAACCTAGCTAGTTATTCTTCCATTCCCCAAAGTACGTTTACGAGTTAATTACAATGTGAATAAATATACGAAGAAGCAATCATAATAATACCAACCCTTGTGGTTTAATGTCCTTGGAATCATTTTATATGACACTTGGTTAAACCCCTTAACCTATTAATTAAGGAAAGATTCTTCTATTTCAAAACTCTTTAATTTATTTATGCTATGGTTTTCCTTAAAAATGAGATGGGTTATTTGTTTTTAAAACAATAAAACATCACTTTCGAAACCCCTGGATAACCTCCTTCAAAAGCAAAGAAAAATCCTTTTCAAAACACTTTGTATATACCTATCGAAGCCTTTTTAGAACATCTCTTTTGAAACCAAATGTACCTTTCGATGGTATCAAAATGTTACTCAAAAGTCTTTAGAAACATAGCTTCGAAACAAACGAAAATACCCCTTTCGAAAGTATTAGGTTTTACTTTTAGAAACACCGTTTTGGGTCAAAGTAATCATAGCCGAAAGTATCTCTTTCGAAACCTTCAATAAAATAGATTTGGGAAAAATTGATGGTGTCGGAACCATCTATTTGAAAGCTCAAAACCTTTGAGTAAAACTTTAAAGGATAGCATTAAAAAAACCCCTTTCGACACCATTGCCTTTGAAACCCCTGAACCCCTTTGAAAGCATTTAGGAAGTGATTTAGCTTAAGTTTAAAATAAAGAGAACCCTTCGAAAGCATTTATGGCTACAATACATCCGAAAGGTAAAAGAGTGGCGGTTGGGTTTCGACCAGTTCAGAACCACTTCTTTCGAAAGCATTATTTAAAACAAAGGAACTCATTCGAAAGCTCCCACTTAAAACATGATATGGAAACCTAGTTCGAAAGCTACTTAGAAAAATCCCTTTCGAAAACACAGGTTTCGACTACGTCAAAATCTTTAGGTAAAACAAAGCAGTTACTTAACATTGAAAAGAAAAGTAAGGTTTCGACCCCATCGAAATTATTGTTTTCACACCCTGGCTTCCGTCTTTCCTTCAATCCACTACGTACCATCTAAGTGATACCTTGTGTATTGGTTTTGACTAGGTGGGTTTCGGTTGGAATGGTTTCGACTTAGTTGGAGCGGAAACATTGGAGTCGAAAGACACTGCTATAGAAGGCGGAATCAATTGGCTGAAATTATGCTAATTTTAGTAAATGCTTTATAACTACCTGCCTATTCGTAATCTTTGATCGGTTGTCTTAAAACTTTTCAAATACTTTACAAAATAACTGCCGCATTTATCAAATCGAAATTAAGGGAAAATTTACGTCAACGTCCTTCCATTAAGCAAAACCAATATTGCAGATAAGTCCTTCTTTTAAAATAATTTCTTTTTCATAGCAAATCAATTAGGAAAAATCACCAAAAATCACAGAAAATCACTTTCATCATCTTATCAAACATATTAAAATTTTAGACCCAATTTTTCTCTAAAATAATCTAAATAAATTTTAAACCCAAATATATCATATTTTCTTTTAGAAATTCATAATAAATTTTCCATAGCTTGGAAAATTATGAAAATTTATGCCCGCCTCTAAAATCATGTTTTACTTAATATGTAATTTTTCCATGGTATTATAAAATAATAACAACCAGATTCTTCCTAAAACTGTGCAAATTCATATGAAAATGAATTGGTTTAAGTCAAACATGTAATAATTCAAGCATATCATCATCCAAAACACCATAAAATGAATTTAATCTAAAATTCGAAAACATATGATTATAAAAACAAAATAGAGATGGAATGCGTTATTGTTCACCTTGAATATGATAAGAGCTTTAAGATTTGATTTAAGATTAATCCCCTTGCTTTAATTCCTTAGCTTGATTTAATATTCCCCTCTTCCCTTTCTTGTAATGGCGGCTTTCTTAGGTTTATATTTGTTTTGTTTTTGAGAAATAAAACAAACATGAGAAAATGAAAGGATACGTGAATATGTGAGTTATAGAAATAAGGGCGGTCATTCCCTAATAGGCCTTGTAAATTAATAACATACTAGTCCATTTAAGCCCATTTATAACTATTAAGCATGGCCTTAAATTTTATTTTCAAATCTCAATCCCTTTATCATTTTAATTCTTACATCATTCTATTTAATTATCTAATTAAATCTCCTGAATAATGTTATAAAAAATTAGGGATGTTGCGCAGATTTATACATGCTATTTATTTTGTTATGTAAAATTGATGCAATATAAACTTTGACCATTCATTGTTGTACCATCATATATCGATCATGCAATATTTATGTCGTATATTATATTTTTCACTTTCTGACGGCATGTTAAGAAGTCCATATTGTTTGAAATGATGTATTTATCATTTTATTGCATGAGAAAAGGGATATGATACTATCATTTGTAAATAAGATTAGAGTGAGTGCAACCCTCCATTGCTATTTTGTATATCAAAATGCTTGTGTTACAATTTGGAATTATATTGCATGTAAAACAAAGGAAAAATTCATTTACTTAGGCATTGTTTGTTTTGAGAGAAAAGGGCTGAACACTTAATTAAATAAGTGATAAGAAGTTGTTAGCTTGTTTATTTTCAAATAATGGTTTCATTAAGCTCTTCTATTTACTTAATTGAATAAGCAAAAATTTAATGCTTATTATAAGTAATGGTTACTTATTATACCACATTTTCCAATTATACTCACATGCAATATAATATGTAAATTTTTTTAATGGTTTTTTAATTATATCAAACAATTAGAAAAGTTCAAACACAACATTAATTTTGTTTCAGCTCTATCTTCTTCAACCGTGAGGTGATTTTTATTTTGTTTTGATTTTTATTTTGTAGTGTAGTTTCCAATCACTGAAAATGAATATACTAAAA
Source organism: Allium cepa (assembly GCA_030765085.1). Classification (NCBI taxonomy): domain Eukaryota; kingdom Viridiplantae; phylum Streptophyta; class Magnoliopsida; order Asparagales; family Amaryllidaceae; genus Allium; species Allium cepa. The sequence continues at coordinate 353,199,510 of CM060931.1, read as the reverse complement.
AATAGGCACCGAAAAAATTAGATTACAACTTACCACGACATTTGCATACAATTTGAAATTAAAATATGATAATTTATAAATTGGTTATTAATAATGGAAAAAAATAAGTAAGTTAAAATATGTACCGTAGATGTGAAAAAAATCGAAATAAATAACTTCGACAAGCTAAACAATACTAGTTTAATCAAGGTTAATCAAAACTTAATAATATATGGAATACATATGTGGAAAATCAACATATTAAGTAATTAGAAAAGTTGGACATAATCGCCTAATATTTTCTTTTTTGGACGTATTTTGTAGATTTTGTAATACTAGCACACGTGAGCATTTGTTGATTTTTTTTTGTTTGTGTAGACATAGAAGACAAAATAAAATGATTAAATGTGTTTTGTGTGGCAGTTGCGTAGAAGAATAATTAATTAACTTAGAGAGTAATATTGTCAAAGTAGAAATCTTTGTCCAGAATAAATTTCTAATCAGCATGTAAACAATATTTAAGTATTCAACAATTTATATTCAGTACTCAGCATTCAACATTCAAGTTCATCATTTTAAACCATTGATACGTAGGTTATTTTAAACAAATCAAAGTAATGGAAAAAGTTTTTAATTTTTCCTTTACTCTTTGCATATTAGATTAACTACACATTTCCTGCTGTAAACTCGAGAAAAGGGACGGTTTGACATAGATGAGTGTTAATTAACATCTTAATTAGGGATGGCAATGGGGTAGGTCTAGGGTCCAAAGCCGGTCGACCCGCCCCTATTTTGGCCCGTCCAGACCCGCCCCATTGGGTCATTGGGGCGGGTAGACCCATGATCCGTTCTTGAGTGCTCCGGGTCTAGGGTCGGGTTGGGGCTCGATTGACCCGCCCAACCCGACCCGCACTACTAACATCTCATGAAACTGCTTTGTTACTATAGTGATTTATTAATGTTCTTAGATATAAGTGATCTAGCATGGATATTAAAAATATTCCAATAAATAATCTATATAAAAAATTAGAGTATTAGCCAACAGGGTTGGCGCAGTTGGTTGATGGTCCAGACGGCGTGATCGAAGGTCACGAGTTCGAGCCTCGAAACTGACAACCCTGTAACAAGTACTCAAAGTATGTGTTTGGCAGGCACATACTTCTCTAGAGTTTACAAGCGAAGCTTAGTTCTCTAGATAATTCAAAAAAAAAAAAATTAGAGTATTAAGTTGCGTCATTGATAATTATACAATAACATATGTATATTTTTCTGAATTGTTATTGTACACATCATTTTTATCAACTTTTCTTAGACACGTTGTTATTTGTATTTCATGTATTATTTGGTGATAATGAGTATAAACAAATAAATATATGTAAGTTGGCACACAATTTTGAATCAATACACGAGACTCATCGGATCCTGTGACGGGTCGGATCTACCCTTACCCGTACGCGTCCCAGGTAGGGGGCAAAATTCCAGACCCGCACCGGATCTACGGGACAGGTCTGCGACGAGGTCTAAAAAATCCAGGACGGGTACGAGGCACTAAAAAGCCGTCCCAACCCGTTCCATTGCCATTCCTAATCTTAATCTAATTTATTTTTCTGTAAACCCATGTAATAGATTTCGCCTCGAGCCACCAAACTTGCTGAGATGCCCTTACCTGAGATGCCCCTACCTAATATTCAGACACACAATTTATCCCAAAGATAACTGAATAAGCTGTTAGTATATTATTGATAATGGTGATGATTATCAAATAAAATACAATTTCAGATGAAAAAAATGGTTTACTTTGGTGTTTCTGTGTCCCAAACTTAACAACAAAAATAGGTTTACGACGTGTGCATAAAAGTTGGGAATGTCCATATCCCTTGTTACATGTATACACCACTGGTATAACATTATATAAAGCGATCGCTGAAATGATTAAGAATCCATAGAAAATCTATGTGGCCTTTAATTACCTTCGTTCACCATTATCATGTTATTTTCCTGCCCACAACTGATCAAACTCTGGCTTCTCTGCCCCAACTTCAAATATGGAATCTCCCAGCAATTGACATAAATATGAATATAATCATACATATATGTAGTACATACCACGCACCATTGTTAATTCATACGATCAAAATAAGTCGGACAAAGTAGGAAGTTTCATCTCTCCCTTGGTAGACAAAGGAATGGTAAAATTTCCAACAACTGGAAGATCAATAGTAAGTCCAACTTCGAGCTCATAATCAATGTCCCAATCCCTTCCCACATCCTTTATCAAGCTCACTATGAAATTGTATGGAACATTTATAGGAATATGCAGCTTGGTCACCACACTCGCTTCTATCCATCCTGGATCAGCCATTGTTCCTGATGCTACAACTCTGTGTTAACAGTTTATAAGGATATTCATATAAATAAAGTTATAAAAGCTGAATATATATACAATGGAAAAAATGCATGATGCATGCATATGTATATGTTTAGGACCTGCCATCGCTTTTAAGGGTATAAGTGACTTCACATATAGGGAGTCTGTGATCGTAAGGGTTGTTGACAGAGACTTCGCCATCAAAAGTGGCGGCATTGCGATTGAATTCTTTGATGGATACGCCTGTTAGGGTTGCTTCCGGCTTTGGTATGTTGGCTATTTTGTCAGCTACGTACTCTTTAGCTTTGTCTATTAAACCAGCCATTGTTTTGTTTCCTTACTACTGTAATGTTATGAACTTTAGGGTTAGTTGGATTTGGTTTGATGTATTATAATGCTGTTTTGGTTTAGATTAGGATTCTGGTATTAAGGCGTGAAGTACGTATTCAGTTTTACGTGGATTCACGTGTATGTGTGTATATTTGAATTTAGCTTTGATTGACCTGAAATGTAGGGAAATGAAAGTATGCAAGTGTATTGTTTTGATGAGAAGTCAAAGGTTGCAAGGATGAAGTATAAAGATACACGAATAAAACTTAAAAGAAACATTCCATTATTACTTTTCATTAACCTAAAAGTAATCATATAATAACCCTAATGCACACTACTACACTAATATAACCGCACGGTGTGAAACAGACCATTATTGTTTGTTTGTTCTGAAAAAGAATTCATTGCAACTTGTCTTTAGCTTCAATAAAATTCATTATGGTAATGTTCGAATAACAAACTATTTACATCATTAGTAAAATAAATGCACTAATTAAAGAGAATACAATATAGACCAATTAACAATCAAGTAGCCGAAATTATCTGCATGGTGTGTCTGTATGTGGATACACATGCATGCGTGCATATTGTTAGTGTTAAGTATTCTTTAAATTTGCTTAATCATTAAACCCTATATCCGAATGCATAATCTCATGTTGATTTGATTGAAAATAAATAAATAAAATTAAATAAATTAATGGAAGTAATATTTAAATTCATATTTGCTGAACGATGGAGAAGAAAAATTGATTTGATATTTCAAATTCACACAAACCGTAAATTTGATATTAGCTTTCCATAGAAGATGAAAGAGAGTTGCTAAGGCATGTGTAGTTTGAGAACAATAACTTCTTATTTATAACATTGACATTTTCTAATTTGATCATTCAACAAAATTAAAATTGCATTCGGTATCAATACATTAATATTATGATAATTAAATTTTTAAATCTTTTAAATTTAATTCATAATTTGACACTTTAATTAGGTTTTACATCAAAATAACATAACAAAATTTATTTTAAATATATGTGACCCACAAATTGAAATATTCCAGCAAACCCTTGTACCACTTATATAATAATCTTATAAATATGGTTTTCTTTATGAGCTTCAAAATTTATTATTAGTAACATGAGGTGCATTCAAAATAATCTCGTCCATCAAATGTGTTGACAAAGGATCAAAACAGTTTTCATTACCTTTATTGTAACTAAACCTTATAATACCCGCATATAACAATACAGATAAATGAAATAGATCAATTATAGATGCTAACATGGAAATTACATAAAATATGATCTATACATATATATTTTCAGTTGGTCCTACATTAGTCAGATCAAAACGTTTTGAACAACAGAGTGCAAAAAAACATAATTACTTTATTTCTAATAAAATAAACAGGAAATTATTGTCAAGTACAAAATTTCTCAGTATTTTAACCTCAAGGACAGACCTTCAATATTTTAGCTTGAATGACAACTTTCTTTAGGTATCAGCTTTTAGTTATTGATAGCAGTTTTTAGGTATCAGATTGTAGTTATTGGTAGCAGTTTTATTTTGGTAGCAGTTTTGGAAAAATTGCCCTTATGAACAATTTTTAGAAGAATGTTTGTCCTTGTGGTTAAAATATTGAGGTCGTGTCCTTGAGATAAAAAATATACCAATTTTTGTCCTTTAAATTAATTTCCCCTAAAATAAAATACTGAATATCTCATAACCAAAGTATAGAGCAACCACTACAACAAATACAGCTTGTTACAGTGTTTGTATTTCAAACGTTGTAAAAAACACCTTGTACGATGTTTTCTGAAGAAAAACGTTATAAAAACATCTTTTTTACAACGTTTTTAAAGAAAACATTGTAAAATAGAACTTTATACAACATTTCCTTCAAAAAAGTTGTAAATTTTTTTTTGCACAACTGTTTTAGTAAATGTGGTCAAAGTACACTTTTAATAGCAGTTTTTAAACACTATAAAACGTTGTTTTTTTACAACTAGATATTAATTAACTACAACCTTTTTTAAAAGTAATTTTGCTCATAGATTTGCATTAATTTTCTTTGAATATGTTTGGTATTGCTTAAAATATTATAACAATCAATAATTTATAATTATTAACAAATATTTAATATTTACTTAAATAAGAATAATATTTAATAACTAATAATTAATATTTAAAAATTAAGAAGTAATATTTATTATTTAGTATTTGACATTCAATGACTATAATTAATATTTAAATTTAACATATTGGAATTTTTGAAATTCCGAAAATAAATTTAAAAATATTCATAAAATTTAGAAAATTTAGAAATTTTTCTCGAAATTCAAAAACAAAAATTTGTAATAATGTTTGTTATTTCTTTCCATTTGGTTATCCTTAAAATTAAGGGTGTTACTATTTGCACACCTCAAAACACTTACTAAAGCCGTTTTAATATTAATTAAATTAAATCAAGAAATCTACTTTGAAACCTCACCTTAAGTATTAAATGATTTGAAAATAAACGATAATCGGACAACATATAAATAATAAAATGTAATACTTAACTTAATTATTTTCAATCCTCTTAACCATTGATGACAAACGAATGAGATAACAAATAAATAAATACTCTTTTATGAATTTCAAATTAAATGTTGATTAGTTATGATATTTAATTCTATTCAGAATATGAATGTAAATCAATATTTTTGTAAACCCGTAAATTTTCTACTGAGTGGATTTTCATAATTAAATATATTTGAATTTATCATATTATTTTCTATTATGATCGGTTTCATTGTTTTTCCCTTTTTTTGTTCAACCAACAAAAAAATGGATATTTTTTTCAAAGTAGTAATGAACGTTCGTTAGTATGTTATACTGCAAATTATTTCTTACTATGTTAATCTTAGTTGGGACTACATAGTTAAAAAAAGGAAATTATACTTATAATATAAGTTGCTAACAACTTAATTGTGACAAAATTAGTTGGGTTTATATATCCAAGTGATAAATTAAAAGAAGATTGGCTATAGAGAAATTGAATGGAGAAATTTTGATTTTGTTGTTTGAAGAAAGATTGAGAGGAGAAGTTGAATTATTGTTTTAAGAAAATAAAAAGGTTATAAAGAGATGGGTGTAGGTGGGTGAGTGAAGATAATAAGTGGGGTGAGAGGAAACGTAGAGTGAGAGAAGAGTTTAGATGGGTGTAAGTAATAACACAAAAAATTAGTGGTTAGCATAATTGTTTCTCTTGTTTCCCGCCCTCATTTTGTAGTAATTTTCATTTCTCGGTTACCCTTATTTTTTTCGCACTGTAAATTCCAAATTCTAAAAAAAATCAAACGTTTTTCCAGGACTACTACAAATATACCCTATTACTACATCAAAAAAACATTGTAATACGGGTTTCACAACTTTTTGTAAATGTTGTATCAGGGCAAGTTGTAATAGATACAGGGTCTTTTATAACTTTTTTAGATGCCGTAAAAAACATTGTAATACCTATGTAACTGTTTTTGGATGTTGCGGTATATTTTTCACAACATATTACAAATGTTTAGATATACATTTTTATAAGATTTTTTAAAAGCCGCAGTATACTTTTTTATAACGTTGCAGTGTATTTTTTTACTTTTATAAATAGATATGTGGCTATTTCGGGTAATTATTGCTGCAAATACAGTAAATTAGAAACTTCAATACATTAATTTGAACGATACAAATAATAAGCAGTACAAATCCAAATTGCTTCCATCCAAAATATTCAACAATTTATTAATAAAAACAATATTTACATTAATTTCAAAGAAACATTCATATCAAAATTCAAAATCCATATGAATTTCACAAAGTCCACAATAGCACAACTTAAGCATACATAACATAAATATATCACAATCGAAATGTTAAGAAATTACAAATAATGCAAATAATAATCAAGCTAAATCTTCTTAATTACTAGCTTCTGATTTTTTTCCAAATTTTGCCAATCAAAGCCTGCACAAGTATAGAGCCCAATATCTTGAGATGTTAGTGGCCATAACAAGCTCATTTCTATGTTAAAAAAAGGTTAACATACACTAACTATATATCTATGCTTATACAATGCGAAATATAATCCATATAGCCATGCTTATCCTATAACATACACTAACTGTCTAGTTAATTCTATCACACTATGTGTAACCATGCTGCAAACATGGTAGTATAAGGGATTTACGAAATCAATGTCTACGTATATGGGCTGCAAAGTATAAATTAGGTTGAAGGACCTCTCATTTCAGGATAATAAGTTTTAAGGACAATATTTCTGAATAATTAGTTTTAAGGATAATATACAGGAAAATGATAAATTAATTTATCTTTTTAAGTTATATAGAAAAATGATAAATTCATTTATCATTATTTCTTTATAACTGAAAATGGTAACTTCATTTATCTTTTTTCTGAAAACTGTCCTTAGAACTATTTTTTCAGAATTGATGTCCTTAGAACTTATTGTCTTGCACAAAGAAGCCATTTGAGTGAAAATCTCTGGTCTGTAAGTGTAGTTATATATTTATAAATATTTCTCTTTACCAAAAATATTAATTTTTCTAAATTTTTTTCAAAACCAACAATTTTGTCTAACGTGGAAAAGGCATCAACAACACTAGTTTTGAAAAGGGTGGCATTTAAAATGAGCCCATATGAGGCAACTTTGTACATGCACGTTAGTTATCAATCCGTTTAGCTCAGAATAGCATACCACCGTATATTTACAAAATCATAGCATTTTTAACCAACTTAACCATGAAACTTCAATCCCCCTAAATACTTCTACCTCGAGTTGGATGACATGCAAAGAAGAAGGAAAACATTGTTGTAACTACTACTTCAAAAGAAGATACTGATGTGATTATATACACTCCTCTTTCATATAAGCTTAAACACTATTTAATTTCACCTTGTGTTTTTGAAATATAATTCCTTACCGAATACCAGCTTTAGGAGGCCCCAGCTTTCCAAGAAGACATTGTAAGTCAGATCGTTTGTATCAAAAACTACATTCCGTACTACTACAACTTCACCAAGCAACTTCAATTGAAATACAACTTCACCAAGCAGCTTTAGCGCATCGTCACCATCATATCCTTATAAACCTTTGCTTTGCATTTCACCTAGCTTCAGTGTTTAACGGCCCTATTTTACACATCAAAAAATCAAAAAATATTTATATATATATATATATATATATATATAAGGTCGTATTATTTATATATAATGCCGTTACTTATGTGGAGGAGCGAGAATGATTTTTCACTTAAATATGATGATTGGAGGGAAATGTTTTAAGACAGTAGGCAAACTTTGGAATTAGAGCAAAATTTCTGTTACGTAAAGCCAAACAAAAAATTTGTATATGTTAGGGAATAATAAAAAAGAAAACTTCAAGATGCATATGAAGGTAACAATTTGCAACGTAATATTTATATTTTCTGAATTTTGAATATTTTTGAAATTTTGTACATAAAATTTAAGATTTATCTAAATCTTTTATTTTTATACTTTATGAAAATTATAAAATTTTGTTTTAAATTTTATGAATATTTTTATATTAATTTTAAAATTTCAAAAAAAACTCTAAATATTAAATATAAGCATTAATCATATATATTGAATATTAAATACTAAATGAAAAATATTACTTCTCAGTTATTAAAGATTACATGTTAATCATTAATTATCAAAAATTAATTATTAAATGGTAAATATTAAATATAAGAATTAATAATTAATTATTAATTATTACATCTTAATTATTTAGTAATAATTATTGATTATTAATTTTTATTAAAAAAATTTAGTAATTAAATAATCAATATTAATTATTAAATATTAATTATTAAATATTAATTATTATTTATCAGTTATCAGTTATTAATTACCAATGGTGAAGTTGTTATAGGGAATTTTGAGAAAAAGTTGTTATGAATCATTATTTACAACATTTTAAGAAAAACATCGTTAAAGGCGTTAATACAAATTACAAGAAAAAAATGTTGTAAAAAATAATGTTTTTACAACAATCTCATAAAAATATTGTTAAAAGGCTAATTTACAACTTTTTCGCAGAAAGGTTGTAAACAAAAATCTTGTAAAAAAGTATACTTGTTATAATAAAAGAAATTTGAAAGTTTTATTTCTCTAAGGTCTGAATACAATCCTGAATACAAAAATGAATACATTTGTCTCATATTTATACAGTCTTGTATGAAATAGATTAATACAACTGGCTTTTGTTATGATGGGCCTTGGCCTGCTTTTATGGGCTTTGCTGAATACTTTATCTTGAGAAGTGTTGTATTTGTGTATGAACGAACCGGTATGCTGTCTGATTATCTCATTTGCCCCCCTCAGAGAAACGAAAAATTCCCAAATTTGATTTCAGAAATTAAGTCGAATTAGTCTAGATCTTCAAGTTTGTCATCTCTCTTATGTCATCATGCCTCTATTCCTACTCTTTGCTTGTCTGGAAAGTTGAGGTTTGGCGATTTTCACTTTGTCGAGTGTAGAGATCTGAGAGGGCTTTTGTGAGGAGCTTATGTTTTCCTTATTTTTCATGTTGCTATCTGGATCTAAAGTGACGGAGATGGTGTGATTTTCACTGTTCTCGATCTTCAGGTCAGATCTAAACTTGTTAAAGCTTCTAGCTGATAACGCCTTTGTAAGAATGTCGGTGTGTTGGTAGGTAGAAGGTATATAATTTATCTGAAGCTTTCCTTTTTGAACATACTCTCGAACGAAGTGTAAATCTATTTCTATGTGCTTGGTTTGAGAGTGAAGTATGGGATTTGCAGACATGTAGACTGTACTTTGATTGTCACACCACAGAACCGGCATGGTTTCTGACTTTATCTTTAATTTATTCAGTATTGACTGTAGCTAAATAATCTCTGTAGTGGCACTTGCTATACTCCTGTATTCAGCTTTTGTACTCGATCTGGAGACAGTTGCCTGCTTTTTAGAGCACCACGATACTAAGTTGTTTTCAATGTATATGAAGTAGCCAGTGGTTGATTTTCTGTCATCTGGGTCTGATGCCCAGTCTGCATCTGCATATCCTACTATGTTTAGGTTGTTGCATATTCTGAGTGATAAGCCACAGTTAAGTGTTCCTTTTAGATATTTGAGAATTCTTTTTATAGCTTTCCAATGCTCGTCAAGAGGATTCTGCAAAAATTGAGAAACTTTGTTGACACTATAAGCAATGTCTGATCGTGTTATAGTTGCATATTGTAATGCTTCTATAACACTTCTATATTGTTTAATATTAAATTTGGCTTCTCCCCTGTTTTTAGAGAAGTGCTGACTGCTTATCATGGGTGTTGATTATGGCTTTGCATCACTCATATTTGTTTTGTTCAGGAGTTCTTGGATGTCTCCAAGATCCTTTACCGAGAATTGCTTGTCTAAATAGAGGATAATGTGATTAACTTCATCACTGCTACTGACTGTAATAATTAGACCATCAACATATATTAGTATGTAAACAGTAGAGATGTCATTAACTTTGATAAAGAGAGAATTGTCAGATTTGGCAGACTGATATCTCAGATTTATTAATGTTAATTTTAGTCTGTCAAACCAGAATCTTAGAGCTTGTTTGAGCCCATAAATAGCCTTATTTAATTTGCACACATAGTTTTCATTTTTGTTGTAACCCTGTGGTTGTTCCATATAGATTTCCTCTTGCAAGATGCCATTAAGAAATGCATTGTTGACATCCAGTTGCTTTATGCACCATCTTTTGTATAAAGCAATGGTGAGAATGAGTCTGATGGTTGATGGTTTGACCACTGGAGAGAAAGTTTTAGTGAAGTCAAATCCATATTGTTGTGTATAGTCCTTTGCAACAAGTCTTGCTTTATATCTGTTGATAGTTCCACCAGGATTCCTTTTGATTTTGTATGTCCACTTGCATCCCACAATATTCTTATTGTCTGGTGGGCATACAAGATCCCAAGTCTTGTTTTTGACGAGTGCATTATATTCTTCACTCATGGATTCTCTCTAGTTTTTGTCTTTAACAGCTTGTTCATATGTGACTGGTTCATGAGTACCTAAGCTTGCTGTGTATGTTTTTGGTTTAAAGATGCCACTCTTGGCCCTTGTGATCATTGGATGACTTGGTCTTGGTTGAGCATCATTGTGAGGTGAACTCTCTGTGTTATTATGACTTGTACTTCTTTGTGAAACTTCTTTATGATTGTCTACCTGATCTTGCTCTCTGCTCTCTGTGATTGTTGCAGGTGAAGGACTGGCATGACTGAGACTATCTATCCAGTCTGATTCATATTGATGAGTTACTCTGGATTGTACATTTTGTTTCTTAGAAACCTCCTTTGCCTCCACTTGATTCTCAATCTCAGAATATACAAGTATATTTGGTATGGATGCTTTTGGATTGCATACTTTGCATGTAGTTTTGATTTCTAGTTTGCTAAATGGAAATACATTCTCGTTAAAAACAACATGCCTACTTACAAAGATCGTTCCACTGTCATCCAAACATTTATATCCTTTTTTATTTGTAGTGTATCCTAGAAAAGTGCATGGTCTAGATCTAAAATTCAATTTATTTGAGTTGTATGGTCTAGTGTAAGGAAAACAGAGACATCCAAAGGTTCTTAAGTTGAAATAGTCTGGTTTGATTTCATACAGTTTTTCTATAGGGCCGATGCCTTTGAGGACTTTTGTTGGAAGTCTATTTATTAGATATAAAGCTGTATTAAATGCCTCTGGCCAGAATTTCAATGACATTGAGGCATGAGCCAATAGAGTAAGTCTAGACTCAACCATGTGTCTGTGTTTCCTCTCTACTAGACCATTTTTCTTAGATGTGTGGGGACATGTGGTTCTGTGTATAGTTCCCCTTTTTTGGAAATAACTACTAAGGGTCTTATACTCAGTACCACCATCAGATTGAATGATTTTGACCTGCGAATTAGTTTGCTTTTCAGCCATTGCTATAAACCATGTAGCTGCATTATATGCTTCAGATTTTGTTTATAAAAAATATATCCAAGTGTATCTTGAATGTGCATCAACAAAAGAAATGTTGTATTTATATCCAAAATCTGAGCATATAGGTGCAGGGCCCCATAAGTCTGTGACAACTAATTCCAATGGTTTTGAGTACTATATAGACGAGTCATTGAAAGCTAACTTGTGAATCTTACACATTTGACAATAAGTGCATATATAAGGTAGTGAAATGTCATCAAACTTTATTTTATTCTCAATAAGAACTTGTCTTACAACATTAACACTAGGATGACTAAGTTGGCAGTGCCAAAGATCAAATACATCTCTGTTATTTCTTTTCATGCTCAAATTACAGTGATTTTTTTCTTATGTGACACTTTTGAAGTTAGTAGATTTAAATTTGTATAGCCCTTTTTCCGTGTCACCCTGCAATAAAATGTCTCTAGCTAGTATATCTCTGATTAAACAGTACTTAGGATAAACCTCAAAGTATACATTATTATCAAGAGCAAACTGAGATACACTTATGAGATACTTTTTGATCTTTGATACTCTTAGCAAGTTATGTATGAATAACTGCCTTTTACCTTTAATGCAAGCATTACCAGTGTGAGAAATTTTTACACACTTACCATTTTCCATGCAAATGGTTTGATTACCTGTGTATTCCTTGCATCCAAGATTCAAGTTGTCAAGGTTGTTGGTGGTGTGATTGGTAGTCCCTGAGTCTGGGTACCAGGATTCATCTTGAAGGTGTTCTGCTCTGGCAGTATCATTTGAGTTCTGACTTTTATTGCCGTTGTCTGGTTGACCATCACAGGTTTGTGCCATATTTATATTGTAGTTGTTACTTCTTTGGTTGTTACTGTTCTGATTTGAGTATCTGAAATAGATTTTACTGCTGTGTGACCCACCTTTTCATAGATTTGGCATTTTGACATGTTGTTGTTGTTCCACCTTCCCCTTCCTCTTGATCTGTTAGTGTAGTCACCTCTTTGGGTTGATTTATCTGTTTTGGTGTTGTTTTGGCTTTTGTTTCTCTGATTGGTTGTGTAATTGATAGAGAGGTCAAAGTCTTGTGGTCTTTTGTTGTCCATCCTTGCTTCATGTGCCAGCAAGATTGAATGCACATCATCTATAGATGGTAGAACCTTTTGAGAGCATATAACAGCAACCACTGCTTCATAATCATCATTTAGGCCATTGAGTATGGTTAAAATCTGTTCTGAGTGTGAGATTTTGTGATCTGCTGCTTTAAGAAAATCACATGTTGTCTTGATCTTGGATAGATATTCTCTCATTGTATGATTTTCTATCTTTATGTTCTGAAGTTGTCTTTTGTGATACATGACCTTTGCTGCATACTGAATGTTAAAGACTTTTTCAACCGTTGTCCATATTTTATTGGCTGTCTTACATCCTATTACATATGATAGCAATTTTGTGTTTATGGATGATCGTAGCCATAAGAAGATTAATCCGTCTTGTTTGTGATGTTTTGTGTATTCTTCATTGCTGACTACTTTATTTTCTTGATCAGTGACAAATTTTGGTGGAGTTGGTGTAGTCCCAAGAACATAGTCTTCCAGTCCATACCCTTGGATTGCTGTCTCAACCTGAAGCTTCCACAATAGATAATTGTCTTCATCTAAGTGAACTGTTACAAATTGACTTTGTGGGCTAATGATGGTCTTGACAAGATTCTCTGTTGGATTTTGTAATACAATATTTCCAAATCAAAATAGATTTTGGGGATATTTTGATGGAGGTGGATTTGTGGCTAAAATACATTGCCACTTTTACGGATTGTGCAGATTTTAAAGATAATTAATTGCCTTTTTTATTGCACTAAAAAAGGAAAAGAATTATCTACGTGGGAAGAATTTCTTTTGGAAGATGGAAATAAAAATGGTTGATTAAAGAATGCATTTAATCAAAACTATTATAAAAGGATATGCATATGGTCTATTAATTAGGGGTGTTAGAAAAGTATTTTGTAGGATGTTTGAGATTGAGATTTCTTCTCAATTTTAAGTCTCTTTTGTATTTTCTTGGTTGAATCAATAAAAGTATTTTGTCTTTGGGGGAATTAATTTTATTTGCTTTCTTCACTACTTTCTCTTCTGAATCTAATTGTGTAGTGATCCTGAAAAATTCTTAACATTTGGTATTGGAGCCAACCACACAAATTTTTGAAAGAGTCTTTGGCTATGGAGAAGATAAGTATTGAAAAGCTTAATGGAAGGAACTGGGGGTTATGGAAGGCGAAATTGGAAGATTATCTCTATCTTAATGATCTTCACCAACCATTGGAAAACAAAGGGGAAAAGCCAAATGGAATAACTGAGGCAAAGTGGGAAATTTTGGATAGGAGGGCAGCTGCAGCAATTCGGTGTTTTATGGAGAATTCTGTGTTTCATATCGTTGCTTGTGAAACTTTTGCTTTTGGCATATGGAAGAAATTGGAAGGAATTTATGCAAAAAATTCTGCGACAAATAAGGCATTCCTGATGAGAAAGTTGGTAAATCTAAAACTAAAGGAAGGCGAATCGATTAGTGAACATCTCAACAGCTTTCAAGCAATTGTGAATCAATTGGCGGAGATAATCTTCAAAGTTGATGACGAAACTGAAGCTTTAATATTAATGAGCTCATTGCCTGAAAGTTGGGAACTCTAGTAGTCGCATTGAACAATTCAAATTCTAGTGGTGTTATTTCCATGGAAACTGTGGTTAGCAGCCTTCTGAATGAGGAGATGCGGAGGATAAATACATCGGAAGGAAATGCTACTGAAGAAAAGGAAACTACAAATCCATTGGCAGAGATCCACTTTGCAAAGAGAGAAAGACGCTCATTCAAACCAAATACGGATCGAGATTTCATTTGCTATTACTGTGAAAAATCTGGCCATCAGCTGAAATTTTGCAATAAATTAAGAGAGGATAAAGAGAGGATGAAAACTCAAGAAGGAAGCAAAAATAAGCTGGAGGTAGACCGTGATGAGGAGGTAAACTTTGGCATTAGCAATGATGTTCTTTGTGTTTATTTGAGTATGGAAGGAGAATGGGTGCTAGATTCTGGTGCATGTTTCCACATTTGCAATCAAAGGGAAGCATTCACTGATTATAAGGAGGAAGTATGCAAAGTGGAGTCTGCTAATGGTGGAGATGTATAAGTTCAAGGCATATGTTCTGTCATATTGAAGATGGATACTGGAAGGTTAGTGACGCTTACAGGGGTTAGGTATATCTCGGAAATTAAAAGGAATCTTGTCTCTGTTGGACAAATGGAAGGAAAAGGTTGTAACTTCTCAACTCGAGGTGGAGTAATTAGAGTTTGGAAGGGTAACAAGGAGGTGTTGCGCACGAAGAGGAAAAACAATAATATTTATTCATTGCTTGGAAAAACCTTAAAGATTGCAAATTCTTATACAAGTGAAGTTGGAGAGACAAATCTGTCTGAATCAAGGTGGAGCAAACAATGGAAAACCACAAAGCCTACTTGGAGGTCTTTGTGGTATTACAACCAATTCTGATATGTTGATTATGTGCATGTTTAATTGGTGGGCATGCATAGTTTGAAGGAAGGTTTAGCATTGAGGTGGAGACATTGGTTTTCTTGGATATATTGTTAGGAGTTTTGAAAGACGTTTTTGGAAATATAGTATCAAGGTGGAGATTGTTGGATTTTGTAATACAATATTTCCAAATCAAAATAGATTTTGGGGATATTTTGATGGAGGTGGATTTGTGGCTAAAATACATTGTCACTTTTACGGATTATGCAGATTTTAAAGATAATTAATTGTCTTTTTTATTGCACTAAAAAAGGAAAAGAATTATCTACGTGGGAAGAATTTTTTTGGAAGATGGAAATAAAAATGGTTGATTAAAGAATGCATTTAATCAAAACTATTATAAAAGGATATGCATATGGTCCATTAATTAGGGGTGTTAGAAAAGTATTTTGTAGGATGTTTGAGATTGAGATTTCTTCTCAATTTTAAGTCTCTTTTGTATTTTCTTGGTTGAATCAATAAAAGTATTTTGTCTTTGGGGGAATTAATTTTGTTTGCTTTCTTCACTACTTTCTCTTCTGAATCTAATTGTGTAGTGATCCTGAAAAATTTTTAACATTCTCAACAGCTGTTGCAGTTTGTTAAGAGTTGTTCACATTTTCAGAAGATGCAGTGTTTGCTTCATCAGACATGATAAAATTTAGATATGATAATGGTGATGAGAGTACAGAAAGATAAAGTTGAAGAAATTAACCGAGAGCAATCTGTTCTTGATCAAGATAAGTGTTGCAGATCACTTGACCAGGTTAGATGCAACCGTAAAGTTTTAAATGATGATTAAGTTCTGATAATCTTTGTTAGATGATACTTTTTTATTTCTGATGTTTTATAATCTGTTCTTGATTTTCTTGATCTGAATTTGATTGATTTCTTTGCTGTTTTCTTCAAGATTCAGATGAAGTGTTGTTGCAGCCGAATTTTGCAAAGCTGGCGAGGCTCAGCACTTCAGTTTGGATCTAACTCAGATGATGAGATAAACAATCTCTGATGTGAAGAAAACTCAGATGATGAGAATTTTCTGATGGGTTTCTTTTTCTTTTAAAAGAAAGTTGCCGTTGGACTGCGTTGCTCTGATACCATAAAAGAAATTTGAAAGTTTTATTGCTCTAAGGTCTGAATACAATCCTGAATACAAAAATGAATACATTTGTCTCATATTTATACGGTCTTGTATGAGATAGATTAATACAACTGGCTTTTGTTAAGATGGACCTTGGCCTGCTTTTGTGGGCTTTGCTGAATACTTTATCTTGAGAAGTGTTGTATTTGTGTATGAACGAACCGGTATGCTGTCTCATTATCTCATTTTATAATGTCAGCGAAATCAAGCTAAGGTCTCCGACATTAGGATTTTGAGCTGGAAGCAAGGCAAAGTCGAGCTAAGGTTCTTTGGTGCTAGTGTTTTGAGGTGAGATTGAGGTGAAGTCGAGCTAAGCTTCAACTGCATGATTCCTTGGGCGTTGGCCTGTGGAGAAAAAGGATCGCGGTGGAACATGGAGATAATGGAGAAAGGGGATCCAGATCTTAAGCACTCGACGCTATGATTCACCGATTTATATTTTGGCCGTTGGCATGATTGCATTGTCTCCGCACCATATCATGAAATTTTTTGTCATTTTCTCTACCTAGATGCAGTTTTGGTTCAGCTTCAGTCCGTACGTGGATGTGTTTTGGACTACTGCTGTTAATTATTGGGTACCTTTGTTTGATCTCTTTGTTTGGGAGCTTTTTTGCATGGGTACACCTTTGAGCTTTTGTGTCAACTTGCAGTATCATCGTTGTCAGTTGAAATATGTGTCTGTTTCAAATTTTAATGTCTATTTTGATTGTAGTTGTTCTACGTTTATCATATGTTCGTTTGTTAGTTGTTTCCGTTGTTGGGTTTTGCTCGGATCTTGAAACCCGGATTGAAGAGGTTGTGAGAGATGGGAATAGGAATTTCAGTGGGCTTTTGCTGCTATTTGGGATCAAGTTGAACTAGATTAACGAGTTGCATATAGGTCCATGAATGAGGAGACGAGGTGGGGTCATGAAATTGCAACTTTGCAGGTACATATATGGTATATACACACTTCTTTATGCTGAAGTGTTAGCAGTTATATGTAATTTTGATGTTGCATTCGTGTGCAGGCAGATGTTGGGTTGGTGTACAAGAAGGGAGTTGGGTTAGTGTATAGGAAGATGCTGGGTTGTTTGAAGATGCACTGAAGCTTGGTGAAATGCAAATAAAAGGTTTTTAAGGATATGAATTCAATTGATGCTTGATGATGATGCACTGATGCTGCTCGGTGAAGCTGTACAGTAATATGAATTCAATTGAAGCTACTTGGTGAAGCCGTAGTAGTATGGAATGCAGTTTTTGATACCACCAATCTGTCTTACAGTGTCTTCTTGGAAAATTGGGACCTCCCAAAGTTAGTATGCGATAAGGAGTTATATTTCAAGAACATAATGTGAAAATAAACAGTGTTTAAACTTATATGAAAGAGGACGGTGTATAATTACATAAGTTATCTTCTTTTGAAGTAGTAGTTATAACAATGTTTTCTTTCTTCTTTGCATGTCATCCAACTCGTGAGGGAAGTATTTAGGAGGTTGAGGTTTCATGGTTAAGTTGGTTAAAATTTTACGATTTGGTAAATATAGGGTGTTATGCTATTTTGAGCCGAAGAGATTGATAACTAATGTGCATGTACACAGATGCCTCATATGTGCTTACCTTAAATGCCACTCCTTTCTAACCTAGTATTGTCAATGCCTTTTCCACGTTAAACAAAATTGTTGGTTTTGAGAAAATTTTAGAAAAATGAACATTTTCATTGAAGAGCAAGATTCTGAATATATAGCTGCACTTACAAGCCTATATACATAGACATTGATTTCATAAATCCTCTATGTCACCATGTTTGCAGAATGGTTACACATAGTGTGATACAATCAACAAAATACTTGGTGTATGTTATATAATAAGCATGGATATAGTATTCACGGCTAGAAAAGTGTTAAATAGAGGCAGGGAATGGCGACGGCTTTCGACGGTCATTTTCCAACGGCTTCTGAGTCAGAAAATCGCGTACTACAGGCTTCAGCCGAGCCTCTTCTTCCTCATTTCAGCAAAACTTAAAACATATTTTCAAAATCCCAAATTCACTGTCCAAGACTCCAATTACTAATTTCGTATTTTTGCATCCTCCTCGGCTATGAATTCAACCTCTCTTGCTTTCTAGCTCAGATATAATATTTTATTTTCACGAAAAATTTAATTTTTACTCTATTTCTAGATTTGCATAAGTTGATAAATTAGGTCTAATTGATGATTGAAATTGTTTTCAATGGTGTTATAATAGTTTATAACATTCCATTGTATACCTATTTCATCTTTTATCGTGAAATTGTGAAAAACATGTATAATTCGTGGACATTTCGTGTATATGTAAATCGTTGTGTATGCCTTGATTATACGATTGTATATGTGTGTAGCGCTGCTATCATTATATTGTGTTAGCTGGAATAAGATAAAATGAATGCACGAGCTAGGAGTATTATATTGCGCACGTATTGACTAATGCAACAAAAAAATGCATGAGTCTAAATTAATTGTGTGTATTGAAAAATGACAAAAATGTTAAAACAGCCTTAAGTTGATGTAATACATCGAATAAATATGTTAAATTAAAATATATTTTTGTAAATGTGAACCGTTAGTAAAACTGTATTTTTTCGTAAAATTCGTACATTTAATTAACTAATGTCTCTTAGAGAGTATTTGGCCCCGTCCGAGAGTCGTTTTTTTCTCAAAAAAACGATTAATTATATCCATCTGGTACAATGTTTGTTGGATTTTTCCATGCATTGGACAAGTTATGAACACAGTAAACATTTAAATTTTGTATACTACTTCGTCTCAAACGGTTCATAAAATTTCGGCCTAACCTTTCTTTTTTGTTTCCTGCGTACACGCATTTGTGTACAATGCAGAGAACAAAAGGGAAATGCTGTCGAAATTTTTTTGAATCGTTTGAGACGAAGTAATATACGAAATGTAAATGCTTACTGTGTGTAATGGGAAGTCGGATGCATGACCATGCAAAAAAATCTTTTTGTACAAAATTTTATATCGATACGTTAAAAAATAAAATGTGTCATATTTGAAAATATTTTTTAATTTATGAAATAGTTCTTTAAATTCAAATATTATACAACCATGAAAATAATCTTTTTCAAATTTGTATTCTTGAAAATAAATATTAAATTTTGAACTTGTGACTCATTTTCTCAAATAGAAAAAATGATTGATTATTTTGTTGATCGGCGGAGATGGATATACCAAAGTAAATGTGACGACCCGGAATTTTTGAGCATTTAAAATCGGAATATTTAATTAATTTTAATTATTCAATAGAGTAATTTTAACTCGAATAACGAATATTACAATTTATTTGATAATTAAATAATTGAATTATTAAATTTAAATAAGTGAAGTTGAGTAAAATGTCGAATCTGGAATTTTAAGCCTGTTGAAATAATTCGAAGGCTTGTAAAATTTATATTGATAACACTGAAAATAATAGAAGTTGTAAAATTGAAATTAACAGTGTTATAATTCACTTTTGGAAATCTGATCGCTTAAATTGAATTTAAAAATAGCCTTCCGAGGCGCAGTCTCAGAATTCGACGAAACCAGTTCCTTTGGGTCCGTAATATTGAATTATTATCGGATTTCAAATTTCGTAGCGATCGGAGTTGTTGTGTGAGCGTACGATATATAAACGCGCTGAAATTTGTATCGAAATTTAATATTATACTGGGTCCAAAAAGCTATCTTCTCCATACGATCGAATTTGGACTCGAAACCTTTTCCAGTGCGTTCGAAATAGGGGTATAACATTGTGAACGCCCAGTGGCATGCCTCAATACGAGGTCAGAATTTTTATTGCATAACAAGACGAGTTTAATTTAGGGTTATTACAATATGTGATATTTTGATAGAAAGAAAATTTAATAATAAAATTTAATAGCAAGTCAACACTGTCCATCAGCCGACCTACACTGCTCTAGCCAACCTATATTCTATAACGAGCAACCTTGTTCGATGTAATCGCGTACGTCTCCTTCTTTTCCAGTTCAAAGTACTCAAATACCTCTCTCCTTTATTATTCTTTTTCGAATCGTGACCAAAAATCCTCCTTTACCTCACGTTAAAAATCACAATTGAAATAGAATCGCATCTCCTTAAAATCGAATAAATTCACGAAATATGGCGGCTTCCTCCTTTACCTTCCCTGCCGATTCGATTTGCATTGGGAATCGAGTGCGCGTGAATTGGAGGGCTCGAGTTTGAGGCCGCGTGATGATGGTAGCGGATCGCGAGGGCAGAAGAGAATTTACATGTAACCTGAGTGTCGATCTGGGAGGCAATCGAAGAGTGTGGCATCTGGTTTTGAACTCGACAGTTCGAAGTCAAATCGAACTCGTCGTTCTTCTGGGTTCATGGCGAATCGAGTTCTAGTGGAAGCTTGCGAGATGGTTGTTGCAAGGCTAACATGCGAGCAGGGTCCTGTGGGAGGTGGTCGCGAACCAGATCGGTCAGCGGCTGATGTTGAGTTTGGTAGGGAGGTTCGCAGAGGTAATCGTGAACATGGATGTAACATCCCGCCTTTTCGCACACTTTAAACCGACACACGTGCCAATTAAAAGCATACGCAAGGGCGGATTGTTATGGGGTAAATAAGAAAAACAGAGAAGAAATAAAACAAAATAGAATCTCACAGCGGAAGGATAAAATATAATAATAAATATACAGTTCATAAACGGTTACAAAACAGTTAATTCTTCTTTATACAATAAATATCAGAGTTACACATACCAATCCAAACAATGCAGCGGAGTAGAAAGGGTGTGGTGCATACTACAAATAATAATAATATGGATTCTTCGTCTTCGTCCTCCAAGCTAAAGTCATCGATCCTGAAACGCTCGGACTGACCCGAGCGAATTTGAAAAGACAAAAACACTCGAGTCAGAACTAAAAGATCTTATGTGAGTTAAATTAACAGAAAAAATATGAGTACAGTAACTCAAGAGATGCTCGGGATTTACATCTCCTAAGGATCCGTTAAACTATTTACTATGTAGTATATTGCGCTATTATAATAGTGTCTATTTATAAAATAAACATACTTTTTAATAGCATTAAGGAGTGACCCAATATTCCCCTTAACACGTAATAGTCCCAGTAGTCCATCCAATATCATAGTCCCTCCTGATCGGGAAGCCACCAGAGGATACCACACGGGCTACGGGAGAAATCCAAACTCGTACAAGGCTCGGTATGGTAGGTGACACGGCACAACTAGGCAATGCCAGGGTAGATATACCAATTGCTATCCAGCCTGGTGGAAACGCGTAGCCGCAGTTACCGCCCACCTCGGACTAACTCCCCAAAATCAAAATATAGAAGTGGCCACTGAATCAATCCAAGTCAAAGTATAATATCGAAGAGGAGGGTCCGATCAGAAGAATGACCTCAATGGCTTGAGAATCGCTCCTGTTTTAGCCACCTTATGCCAACTCACGGGAGTCGGGTCCACGTATTTACCTTACAGGAAACGTCGCCACCACCTACTTTATTCTGGAATCTCCACCGCGTACACGGTTAGTCAAAGTGGTTTTCGGTATCGACAGAGAGTATGTCCATATCCGATCCCGGTCTCTTTGCCAACCCATCGTTATTATAACACCGCGGTCATTTAAAAATAGGTTATACTTTAAAAATCAGAATAAACATTCCATTTCATAACCATGAATACGATATCATTTCAAAACCCAAAACCCTATTTTATCACTTATCACAAATATAATTCTTTTCCAAAATCAAAATGATTTAACTTCATAACGTCTGAAAATCAAATATTTTCAAGCATAGTATTTTGAAAATCATAATTTAAAACCATAACTTCCAAAACTTGAGTGGTTTGGACATTCAACGGTATATGAATTAAATGGTTTAACTTAAATGTTACTTTGTAAAGAAAATAGTTCTCATGGCTTTACAAATACATTTCTTTATTAAAGTCTAAACCAAAATTTATATTATCTCTCTCAAGTTCCAAAACCACTTCAATTTATTTATATATACGTATATCCATTTTGAGTATCAATATTTCAAACTAAAGTTGGATTTTATTCTTTCAACAAATCAATTGTTCTATTAATTAGTCTTGAATATTCATATAAAATCCATAAATAATAAGACTTCAATTTCTAGTAATAAAATATATATATTTTCCCAATTCAAATTATACTAGAATATTCATTTCAATTTATTTTGGGAAAAATCCAATTATAAATATCATATCTTAAAATTTCCAAACTTAACATTTAAACATATGATATAAATTATTAAACTCCATTTTCTTAATTTTCTTCCATTTTTAATAATGATATTATACACCTTTTAATTTCAAAATTTTCAACTTCATATGTATATATATATGGAAGAAAATATTTATACAATATAAAATTGAAGATTATTATAAACCGTATTCCATCCAAACCATAGAAATTACATTAAAATAGTTATATATAGACCGCGGTGCCTGTATATAATTTTCTATCCTATGGTCAAGTGATACAGATATTTATCATTTCAATCCGCAATTTAAAAGATATAAAATTTTTCGGTTGTATATCATTTCAAACCACAATCCCGAATGAAAGGAAATATACATGATAATTTGCAATTTAATGATATACAGTAAAACATCCATCAACATCACCCATCATCCAATCACAATCATCAAGCAATATCAATCAATAACAATTTATATTTGATAATATATATATATATATATATATATATATATATATAACAGGTAATAACTGGCAATTTTATTCAGATTAAATTTAACAACTATTAATCTAACAGTTTATATTCAGTAATAATCTATATAACTGTTAACTAGCAGTTTATAGGCAAACAAATAAATTCTAACTATCAATTAATACGCAATAAATAAATTAAATTAACAGTTAAATTTAATAAATGCAATTCAACAAATATGAGTGAAATAAACATGCCAAATACTCATAAATAAATTTCTATTCATTTCTAAAATTAATTTAACAAACATAAAAGCTTCTAGTAGTTGTGAGTGGGTTAAAACACTCACCTTTTGAATTTAAATCAAATTTAAATTCGATTTAAACCCAAAAATTCGCCCGTCTCGGAATTCGTCCAAACCAGCGTCATCAAGTCCGAAATTAAATTACGTTCCTAACAAAAGAAATTTCGTGTGAATCCGACATCGTATGAGAAAGTTATGGCGAAAAATTACGATTGAAATCATAAAAAAAATAACCAAAATGGAACACATTTCACTCACATTCAATTCATCTACACGTCATCACGTCTCTCTTTGGAAAGCGCATGCGCACGCGAACAGCAGCTCCCATTCAAACCTAAACGCACGAACTCGCCGTTGACCGAGATGTTCGACCACCTCCCCAGCTCGTCTCCAGCCATTAAATCATTGCCGACCCTCCTTGAGCCCACACGACCCAAGCTCCGACCAACCTGGCCCCACGATCAACGCCCAACGTAGCAGCCGCCGCTTGTAATTCGAAACCCAAATCGAAGATCTACGACGATCTAACCGTTGAATCGACACAAAAACCATATAGATGCGATCCCCATCGTCCACTCTACAAAACCCAGAAATGTTTTCCCGATCCGACAACTTTTGTTACGGCGATGATGAACGGTTGGGACAGTTTTGAATTTATTCTGGGTAAACGGTAACTCCAACTGAAAAACGAATTTCACCATGGGGTTACGTGTTTCGAGAAGATTAACATATATTTTTGGGGAATTTTTCTGGAGATTTTGAATTTTCATTTTGTTTTTGAACTGACTGGATCTAGGGTTAGCCCCCATTGAAGAAGAAGAGAAGCTTGAAGAAAATACGCGCAGATAAATGAAATTAGGCGGAGGCTACGGCTGAATAGCTGGGTTTATATAGAGGGTTAGAGGTAGTGTAGATAGACCGTAGAATGAACGTGCGGAACAAACTATGGCCCAAAAAGCCCGCTATGTCTCCGGAACGAAATTTCGTAAATCTATATATCCAAATAGGTAATTTAAAATATTCTGAACGCGATGGAAAAAGTTTCACGTCCAAATTTGATCGTATGAAGAAGTTATGCTGAAAACAAAATTTCCAAATTGATTTCAAATTGATTTTATTAAAATTGATTTCAAGGCGTTTCACGCCCGTACGATCAAACGACAAGTTCGATCGATACGAAACTTGAAACCCTATAATAATTCACCGATACGGATCCGATGAAACTGGTTTCGTCGAAATCCGAGTCCGTGGCCAAAATGGCTATTTTTAATATTCATTAAATAAATTAAATAAATTATAAAAATCCAAATTTTATATTAAATTCTAAAATTGGCCAAATTTTATTTCTTATATGATTCGTAATCAATTGAAAAGATTTAACAGGCTTAGCTGTGAATTAAAAGTTGACAGTATATTAATTGCAATGTTAATTTCTACACTTTCTTATATTTAAGAATTTTATAAATTATATTCTCAAAACCCATACTTTAGATTTTTAATCTTTATATTCTCAACTTTCACTTAAAATAAAGATGCCATAAACATTAGTTCCTGATTCACATCATTATTCTTTAAGTCTAATTTAAATCTCAATAACGTAGTATTTAACGTTAGAATCCATTTTATTATGCATAAATTACAAATTTTACTGACCCAAATTTTCTTCTTTTCATTCCATATCGATTGTCAATCCTATAAGAAAAATTAACATTAGGTTCATACTTATTACAAATAACTCCAATTTCTTCCAAATAATAATTACATAACTATTAAATATTAAATCCATTTAATTGTAATAAATTCAATTGATTACAATAAATTTCCAAATAAATTTGGATCTTTATTTGGTTATACAAAAAAAATCCGTTATCACTTACCTAACAAAGTTATTATTACTTAAGATCTCATTGCATCCACATTTTCACATTTTCATTTCCTGGTTTCTTTACTTTATTCTACATAAATTATTATAAATGGGATTTTCTTAGTTACATCTTATTTGTATTTAACATTACTCATTCACCAATTTATTTCACTTTAACTGCGGTAAATTGACGGATAAATTGAATTTGATTCCCAGAATTTAAATTAACAAGCAACAAGAATAGGTAACACACAATAGTCGTTACGCTAAATTCTAGTCACCTAAATAAGCTTTTATTACTTTACAAAATGGAATAACTTTTAAACTCATAAATGTAATACCAAAACCGTTATAAATTCAATAAATTTCCAAATCGAAGTTTGTACACATTTTACACAACTATTATGATTTCTCACTGAACGTTGAATTTATTAAATGACCATTTATTTAAAATTTAATTCCCTTAATTGAATCAAATGCTTATAATTTTTACATTCTTACCATTCCTTCCCATTATAAATTCATTAACGGATTTACAAATCTCTATCTTCCAAACATTAAATAACCAAACTGATTACAACCACTGTTCTTATCAAAATTTCATAAATTTGTTCAAATCTATACTCTTTTTCCATATAAATAAATTTTATGTTACTACTAGATTTTTTTATCCACTACAGCCATTAAATTTTTACTATCTACACTCATTACATCTTTGTATTAATGAATCCCATTCAAGTTAATATTTATATTAACATTCACAAATTCAACATTTATATGTTTCTTAAAATTAACTTTCAACCAAATGTGCCAATTTACATTTCATTTCCATTCAATATATATTCATTTTATTCCGTTCATTCGGGTACTGCATTGAAATATATTTATTCTCTAATACTAACATTATTATCATTAAATTATGATTGGATTCCAAGTTTTTATTCAATACCTTGAACAATAACTTACATATTAACCAAATCATTCTTCTACTTAATTCAAATTGGATTATGTTCCAATTCCTATAACCTAGGTCTTGAGTCACCATTGACATAATTAAATTTATCGTTTATTTCAATCTTCATTTATAATTTAAAGTTCTACTAAACTAAATTACAAAACTTATGAACTTTAACAAATTTAATCCACCAATTAAATTTTTCTGATGTTTATATATTGCAATTAAATTTAGTTATTATTTCATTAATACCATTTTAATCAACTAATTATGACTTATAACCACAAACACAAATTTTCGTTATTTCAATCTATTGCATATAAACATTTTAAATTATTTACTTTTAATTACAGTTACTAGCTAACCCCTACATTTACTCCATTAAAAATCCTAAGACTTCTATTTCAATTTAAATTAGATTAGAAAACATATCAAATTGATTCATTTAAAATCATTGAATTTAACGGGTCGTTACACTCTCCCCCACTCAAAACTTTTCGTCCCCGAAAAGGAAAAAGAAGGGAGAAGGAAGAATAAACAGTACATCTTATTTCAAATATTAACTTATAAACAATAATTTACTGGATTAATTTCCTTTAATGAAATATAACCGTTTATAATCGTTACAACCTTTTATACTTAAATCATTAAAGTTTGGAAAATATTCAACAAAATTCTAAGTCCAAAATTTACGGAAAATTTTGGCAGAGTCTCCTTTGTACGGAGAGACTCTGGAGAAAATATAATATCAAAATATACAAATATATTACATATATTATCAAAATATTATATCCCAACACGGGAAAATTATATAAAATAGCGCTAAAACGTAATCCGGAAACGTACCTATTTGTTGGGCAATATACGCTTATTATTTTGGAACCAAAAGCAGTAGCAGTTGCTTCCATCACCTGTATTCACTTATATAATCTAAAAGGTTAAATATTTATATTAAAGTGAACTATTCAAGTGGATTCAATCATTAATCAACCAAACAATTCAACAACCATCAACCTTACAAACAACATACATACACAAACAAGCAACCATTTAATCCATCAAACAAATAGTTGTTTGGGTTCAAACTTGAAATTTGTATGAAATGAAATTAACTATCAAGTGCATCCTTTACTCAACAGTCTTAGATGGAACAAGGATAGATTATTTATTCATCCAACATCTTCAAATTCCTTACCCAACAAGCATAAATCAACAATAACAATTCAAACCAACAACCAAATTAACTTATTATACATTTATTTCATGCTTCAGTGGGTTGATTTTCTTTCTTTCATTTATGGAGTGATTTCTTTATTTCTTACAAATTTTCAATTTACATTTATCACAAAATTCATTATATTTGTATTCCAATTTATTTACTAAAGTTTCTATCCTCTATTTATACTTCTTACTTTTACTTAGTAAAATTTCCAATTTCTTATGCTTATACAATTAATTCTCATTAACAATAGCAAATTAATAGAATACCTTTATTACCTTACTCTTCACTTGTAAGATTTACCCTTACATTTTCCTACTAACATTGCAACTTTTTATTATATGGTAAGTTATGTATGTTTTAAGAATGTAAGTGAAAATTTACAAGTTCCTTTTCATTCCTTTAATTAATATATATTTGTTTTATAACCTACAATTTCAACTTACCTTTAATCTCATTTAATTATTTAATGTGGAAGTTTCCATTATATTTAATAGTAGTAACAGTTTAATTACCCACTTTCTATAATATTTAATTACAGTAACCCTTTTTAATTACACTTAAATTATTAACCCTTTAAGCTTCATTCTTAAAAATAAGGAATTTTATTAATTAATTGCTTAGGGTTTACAGTCATTTATATATTACTTACTTTCTATTATATTAGAATAGGGGGAATTAAAGCATACTTAAGTTAATAACCCTACAATCAAACTTTATAAATTAAGGAATTTCATTTTTACTTTCTTAAGGTTAAAATCACCTATTAATAATACAACCTTTAATTTTAGTAAAATTCCAATCATCACTTAAGTTAATACCATTAAATTCTTATTTATAACAGTAATTTATTGAATACTTCATTTTTCCAAAATTCTACTTGCATAATATTCTATTCCACTCTTAATTTACATTTCAACTTTTTATACTTGGTAAGTTATTTATGTTAAAGAAAAAGCAAAAGAACTTATGCAAGTTTAATCTCAACTCCTTTAAAATCATTGATTACTTCTTTTATTTCACTAACCTAAATTTTTACAACTAATTTATGAAAATTCAAGAATTAATACCGGGTCAAATTCCAAAATTTCTTTTAAAATAATAGATAATTAATTTCTTACAACTTTTATATCCCTAATTACCTTTAAACAATTAAAATTTTAAATAATTTCAAAACAAATCTGCAGTAGAATTTACTACAGTGACCTTTCCCCTTCGAAACTCGAAAATGAAAGTCGATGATGCGGCCGTCATCACCGAAATTATTTTCCAGCGACAGAGAGGAAAGTACAAAATTATTTTCTTCAAAATCCTCTTTAAAATAATTTTTCCGAATTATATTAAATATTTATATAAGAAAATACTTATAAACCAAATCCCTATATCCCATAAATCCATTGAAAACAGATTTTCAAAATCCCGGACTTAAGTTCTAAAATCTCCAATTTGATTTATTATAATTTCAACTTAGCTTCAATTGTTATAAATATTTTTATTTCCTAACACCCAATCTATAGCAACCAAATATATATATATATATATATATCTTTATAAAAATATTTTTTTTTATATATATAGAAAACATAATAGGCAAAATTATTTCATTCACCTATATTAAAAACAAATATTATGTCGGTCTGTCCTATTAAGTGTTTAGAAATCCCTATTGACGACATAGCGTCCCATGCATCAACCAGAATTTATAAATACAAAGCGGAACAGATTAACACAATATCAAAATCTTTTTATAACACTAACAAGTACTCTCTCTCATATATATACGCTCAGTGACTCCCATAGGGTATTACTACCCTATTAACAAAGAGTCAAACCCCACAAAGCCAAGGTTTATCGCTAAACCAAATCTCTGATACCAACTGTAACATCCCGCCTTTTCGCACACTTTAAACCGACACACGTGCCAATTAAAAGCATACGCAAGGGCGGATTGTTATGGGGTAAATAAGAAAAACAGAGAAGAAATAAAACAAAATAGAATCTCACAGCGGAAGGATAAAATATAATAATAAATATACAGTTCATAAACGGTTACAAAACAGTTAATTCTTCTTTATACAATAAATATCAGAGTTACACATACCAATCCAAACAATGCAGCGGAGTAGAAAGGGTGTGGTGCATACTACAAATAATAATAATATGGATTCTTCGTCTTCGTCCTCCAAGCTAAAGTCATCGATCCTGAAACGCTCGGACTGACCCGAGCGAATTTGAAAAGACAAAAACACTCGAGTCAGAACTAAAAGATCTTATGTGAGTTAAATTAACAGAAAAAATATGAGTACAGTAACTCAAGAGATGCTCGGGATTTACATCTCCTAAGGATCCGTTAAACTATTTACTATGTAGTATATTGCGCTATTATAATAGTGTCTATTTATAAAATAAACATACTTTTTAATAGCATTAAGGAGTGACCCAATATTCCCCTTAACACGTAATAGTCCCAGTAGTCCATCCAATATCATAGTCCCTCCTGATCGGGAAGCCACCAGAGGATACCACACGGGCTACGGGAGAAATCCAAACTCGTACAAGGCTCGGTATGGTAGGTGACACGGCACAACTAGGCAATGCCAGGGTAGATATACCAATTGCTATCCAGCCTGGTGGAAACGCGTAGCCGCAGTTACCGCCCACCTCGGACTAACTCCCCAAAATCAAAATATAGAAGTGGCCACTGAATCAATCCAAGTCAAAGTATAATATCGAAGAGGAGGGTCCGATCAGAGGAATGACCTCATTGGCCTGAGAATCGCTCCTGTTTTAGCCACCTTATGCCAACTCACGGGAGTCGGGTCCACGTATTTACCTTACAGGAAACGTCGCCACCACCTACTTCATTCTGGAATCTCCACCGTGTACACGGTTAGTCAAAGTGGTTTTCGGTATCGACAGAGAGTATGTCCATATCCGATCCCGGTCTCTTTGCCAACCCATCGTTATTATAACACCGCGGTCATTTAAAAATAGGTTATACTTTAAAAATCAGAATAAACATTCCATTTCATAACCATGAATACGATATCATTTCAAAACCCAAAACCCTATTTTATCACTTATCACAAATATAATTCTTTTCCAAAATCAAAATGCTTTAACTTCATAACGTCTGAAAATCAAATATTTTCAAGCATAGTATTTTGAAAATCATAATTTAAAACCATAACTTCCAAAACTTGAGTGGTTTGGACATTCAACGGTATATGAATTAAATGGTTTAACTTAAATGTTACTTTGTAAAGAAAATAGTTCTCATGGCTTTACAAATACATTTCTTTATTAAAGTCTAAACCAAAATTTATATTATCTCTCTCAAGTTCCAAAACCACTTCAATTTATTTATATATACGTATATTCATTTTGAGTATCAATATTTCAAACTAAAGTTGGATTTTATTCTTTCAACAAATCAATTGTTCTATTAATTAGTCTTGAATATTCATATAAAATCCATAAATAATAAGACTTCAATTTCTAGTAATAAAATATATATATTTTCCCAATTCAAATTACACTAGAATATTCATTTCAATTTATTTTGGGAAAAATCCAATTATAAATATCATATCTTAAAATTTCCAAACTTAACATTTAAACATATGATATAAATTATTAAACTCCATTTTCTTAATTTTCTTCCATTTTTAATAAAGATTTTATACACCTTTTAATTTCAAAATTTTCAACCTCATATGTATATATATATGGAAGAAAATATTTATACAATATAAAATTTAAGATTATTATAAACCGTATTCCATCCAAACCATAGAAATCACATTAAAATAGTTATATATAGATCGCGGTGCCTGTATATAATTTTCTATCCTATGGTCAAGTGATACGGATATTTATCATTTCAATCCGCAATTTAAAAGATATAAAATTTTGCGGTTGTATATCATTTCAAACCACAATCCCGAATGAAAGGAAATATGCATGATAATTTGCAATTTAATGATATACAATAAAACATCCATCAACATCACCCATCATCCAATCACAATCATCAAGCAATATCAATCAATAACAATTTATATTTGATAATATATATAACATGTAATAACTGGCAATTTTATTCAGATTAAATTTAACAACTATTAATCTAACAGTTTATATTCAGTAATAATCTATATAACTGTTAACTAGCAGTTTATAGGCAAACAAATAAATTCTAACTATCAATTAATACGCAATAAATAAATTAAATTAACAGTTAAATTTAATAAATGCAATTCAACAAATATGAGTGAAATAAACATGCCAAATACTCATAAATAAATTTCTATTCATTTCTAAAATTAATTTAACAAACATAAAAGCTTCTAGTAGTTGTGAGTGGGTTAAAACACTCACCTTTTGAATTTAAATTGAATTTAAATTCGATTTAAACCCAAAAATTCGCCCGTCTCGGAATTCGTCCAAACCAGCGTCATCAAGTCCGAAATTAAATTACGATCCTAACAAAAGAAATTTCGTGTGAATCCGACTTCGTATGAGAAAGTTATGGCGAAAAATTGCGATTGAAATCATAAAAAAAATAACCAAAATGGAACACATTTCACTCACATTCAATTCATCTACACGTCATCATCACGTCTCTCTCTGGAAAGCACATGCGCACGCGAACAGCAGCTCCCATTCAAACCTAAACGCATGAACTCGCCGTTGACCGAGATGTTCGACCACCTCCCCAGCTCGTCTCCAGCCATTAAATCATTGCCGACCCTCCTTGAGCCCACACGACCCAAGCTCCGACCAACCTGGCCCCACGATCAACGCCCAACGCAGCAGCCGCCGCTTGTAATTCGAAACCCAAATCGAAGATCTACGACGATCTAACCGTTGAATCGACACAAAAACCATATAGATGCGATCCCCATCGTCCACTCTACAAAACCCAGAAATGTTTTCCCGATCCGACAACTTTTGTTACGGCGATGATGAACGGTTGGGACAGTTTTGAATTTATTCTGGGTAAACGGTAACTCTAACTGAAAAACGAATTTCACCATGGGGTTACGTGGTTCGAAAAGATTAACATATATTTTTGGGGAATTTTTCTGGAGATTTTGAATTTTCATTTTGTTTTTGAACTGACTGGATCTAGAGTTAGCCCCCATTGAAGAAGAAGAGAAGCTTGAAGAAAATACGCGCAGATAAATGAAATTAGGCGGAGGCTAGGGCTGAATAGCTGGGTTTATATAGAGGGTTAGAGGTAGTGTAGATAGACCATAGAATGAACGTGTGGAACAAACTATGGCCCAAAAAGCCCGCTATGTCTCCGGAACGAAATTTCGTAAATCTATATATCCAAATAGGTAATTTAAAATATTCTGAACGGGATGGAAAAAGTTTCACGTCCAAATTTGATCGTATGAAGAAGTTATGCTGAAAACAAAATTTCCAAATTGATTTCAAATTGATTTTATTAAAATTGATTTCAAGGCGTTTCACGCCCGTACGATCAAACGACAAGTCCGATCGATACGAAACTTGAAACCTATAATAATTCACCGATACGGATCCGATGAAACTGGTTTCGTCGAAATCCGAGTCCGTGGCCAAAATGGCTATTTTTAATATTCATTAAATAAATTAAATAAATTATAAAAATCCAAATTTTATATTAAATTCTAAAATTGGCCAAATTTTATTTCTTATATGATTCGTAATCAATTGAAAAGATTTAACAGGCTTAGCTGTTAATTAAAAGTTGACAGTATATTAATTGCAATGTTAATTTCTACACTTTCTTATATTTAAGAATTTTATAAATTATATTCCCAAAACCCATACTTTAGATTTTTAATCTTTATATTCTCAACTTTCACTTAAAATAAAGATGCCATAAACATTAGTTCCTGATTCACATCATTATTCTTTAAGTCTAATTTAAATCTCAATAACGTAGTATTTAACGTTAGAATCCATTTTATTATGCATAAATTACAAATTTTACTGATCCAAATTTTCTTCTTTTCATTCCATATCGATTGTCAATCCTATAAGAAAAATTAACATTAGGTTCATAATTATTACAAATAACTCCAATTTCTTCCAAATAATAATTACATAACTATTAAATATTAAATCCATTTAATTGTAATAAATTCAATTGATTGCAATAAATTTCCAAATAAATTTGGATCTTTATTTGGTTATACAAAAAAAATCCGTTATCACTTACCTAACAAAGTTATTATTACTTAAGATCTCATTGCATCCACATTTTCACATTTTCATTTCCTGGTTTCTTTACTTTATTCTACATAAATTATTATAAATGGGATTTTCTTAGTTACATCTTATTTGTGTTTAACATTACTCATTCACCAATTTATTTCACTTTAACTGCGGTAAATTGGCGGATAATTGAATTTGATTCCCACAATTTAAATTAACAAGCAACAAGAATAGGTAACACACAATAGTCGTTACGCTAAATTCTAGTCACCTAAATAAGCTTTTATTACTTTACAAAATGGAATAACTTTTAAACTCATAAATGTAATACCAAAACCGTTATAAATCCAATAAATTTCCAAATCGAAGTTTGTACACATTTTACACAACTATTATGATTTCTCACAGAACGTTGAATTTATTAAATGACCATTTATTTAAAATTTAATTCCCTTAATTGAATCAAATGCTTATAATTTTTACATTCTTACCATTCCTTCCCATTATAAATTCATTAACGGATTTACAAATCTCTATCTTCCAAACATTAAATAACCAAACTGATTACAACCACTGTTCTTATCAAATTTTCATAAATTTGTTCAAATCTATACTCTTTTTCCATATAAATAAATTTTATTTTACTACTAGATTTTTTTATCCACTACAGCCATTAAATTTTTACTATCTACACTCATTACATCTTTGTATTAATGAATCCCATTCAAGTTAATATTTATATTAACATTCACAAATTCAACATTTATATGTTTCTTAAAATTAACTTTCAACCAAATGTGCCAATTTACATTTCATTTCCATTCAATATATATTCATTTTATTCCGTTCATTCGGGTACTGCATTGAAATATATTTATTCTCTAATACTAACGTTATTATCATTAAATTATGATTGGATTCCAAGTTTTTATTCAATACCTTGAACAATAACTTACATATTAACCAAATCCTTCTTCTACTTAATTCAAATTGGATTATGTTCCAATTCCTATAACCTAGGTCTTGAGTCACCATTGACATAATTAAATTTATCGTTTATTTCAATCTTCATTTATAATTTAAAGTTCTACTAAACTAAATTACAAAACTTATGAACTTTAACAAATTTAATCCACCAATTAAATTTTTCTGATGTTTATATATTGCAATTAAATTCAGTTATTATTTCATTAATACCATTTTAATCAACTAATTATGACTTATAACCACAAACACAAATTTTCGTTATTTCAATCTATTGCATATAAACATTTTAAATTATTTACTTTTAATTACAGTTACTAGCTAACCCCTACATTTACTCCATTAAAAATCCTAAGACTTCTATTTCAATTTAAATTAGATTAGAAAACATATCAAATTGATTCATTTAATATCATTGAATTTAACGGGTCGTTACAATGGAAGCCAACCTGGTGGCAGTAGCAGCACGAGACGGGGGTCGCGATCATGGTGAGGTTATTTATCGATTGTTTTTTTTTCAATTTAAAAGAAAAATAAAATGTGTTGATAATAAATTTTTATATAAATACACCTGCAAATTTTATTACAATGTCAGTAGATTAGTTTTAAGTTATTTTAGATACTAAAAATAATTTATTTAAAAGAAATTTTGTTCTAAAACAATATATACGTATTTTCGCCCTTTAAGTTAAACTTTGAATAAATGAAGATAAAATTTGTTTAAGTAGTTTAAAATTATTTAGACATCAATTTTTTTTTTATTTAGGGAAGAAAATAATAAAGATCAAGGGCACGTTTTAAAAGTACTAGTTTATTTTAAATAGTGGATTTGATGATTTAGTTGTAAAATTAACTAATTTAATTTATTTTAGTTACCAAATTTATTTTAAAAGGAAATTAGTTAAAACCAAATTATTTATTAAAATTAAATTAGTTTGTTAGTTAACTCAGTGATAATTAATTGTGATCGATTCAAGTATTAATAAACTGTATAAAATGTTATACAAGGTTAAATTCTGAAAGAAATCAAGCCGGTGTGGATTGGATTACTAATCTTTGGTCAAAGGTGAGTTAATCTCACTCAGCTGAATTTAGATTTAAATTTAAATGATTAAATTTAAATAATTTTTTGAAATGGTAGAATAGATTTATGTGCTGTAGTGTGGTATATATTTGGAATTGGCATTTTATATTGTGCTAACGTCTGTGGATGCAAGAGAAAACAGGTTGGAGGGATCCAACTGGACCCCTCAACTTTATTTAATTATTTAATATTCTCTGTTCTGAATATTTGATATTCTGTAATGAATTATGTGGAAATATTAAATGCTATGGCTTGATTGTTATAATCGGGCAATAATGAATTACCAAATATATAATTTGAGTTTGGGAATGAAAATAAAAGAAGTGAAGTTGTAAGTAAAATAATTATAGAAAAGTTGAATAAATTTATGAATGAACTGGAAAGGAAATAAAGTGGCTTTAAAATTTTAATAAATAAATCTTGAGTATGGGAAGGAAAAATTTAAATAAACAGAAAGTCAATGAAACTTAAACTTCAATGTTATTGTTAAAGGAACAAAACATTTATTTTAAATTTAGGATTTAAATTATTTAAGTAGAATAAAGAAGAAATTGGGAGTAACCTGAAATTTGTATATTTCAGCTAAAGGATTTAAAAATCAAACTAATAATAATAATAAAGTCCATAATTAATGAATTTGAAATGAACTGAGTAAGTAAAGAAATTTATTTAAAATGGAATAAATTGGGAATCAATTTGGAAAAAATTGATTTAAGTGATTAAATTCTCTCTGGATAACCAAGTACGTTTTCAAAGTGAATTTTTAAATATAAGTTAGAAGTTTTAAAATTGTTTTAAAAGGGCAAGTTATGGAAAATTTATTATTTCTAATATTTAAATTCTGAAGTAAGTATTACCTTTTAATCTATTATAGCAATAATTATTTAAAGAGTGACGTTATATTTGTTTTATAAAGTGAAAACCTAGTTTTATATTTTATAAAGTAACTATATTTTCAAATATTTATATAGTATGTATTTTTAACCAACTATGAATGTAGTTTTAATTTAAATGTTTTAAAAGTATATATTTCAAAGTAAAGTGTTTTAAAATTATTATTTTTAAAAATCTAGTTTTGTGCTTGGTAACTTCAGTGGAGATAGAAAATATTTGGGAAAGCTATTCTGAAAAGAAAGATGGTTTTGAAACTGTTTTCAAAGGATTGAAAATAGAAATATATCTTGTGAAGATATTTTTGAGGTTAATAAATAATTTGGGAAATTATTTATTGTTGGATGGTTGTTTGTGAATATTAATTGATAGTTAAATAACCGACTATCAATATTGGCCAAATGCGTTGATCATTTCGAAGAGACCGGGATTGAGATTTATTTCTCGAAAACCACTTCGATCCGGTTTGTACGTTTTCGTGAAAAACGATTTTGGATTTGAAGATGGAGCAGTGAAGTGCAAGGGCTAGTCGCTTCTAATCCTGAGGATATTTCCAAAATGGATGTAGTAGGAATAGTGCCTTCGGTTCCGTTCGAACCCGGGACAGACTTGTATGGATGAATGCTTGCGAAACATCGTCAGGTGGATGATGGGCATTCTTAGTGATATATTCTAAAAAGGTAACGCTCATCCTCAAGCCTCATGAAATGGGAATGGCTGAAAATCAGGGGTTATGCAGCAAGGCTTCGTGGGTAGCCCCACTGGAGGGTGAGGTCATCCCTGTCTAGATGTCCCTTTTATTTCGGCTTAGTGGGCGGTTGCTGATCCCAACCGCGGGGTGATCTTGCTCGGGACTTTCCAGTAAGGGATGGTTCCGGTCTTGTGTTGCAGGGGAGTTAGGGTGGCTTCTCGGTACGCTGATCTAGACCAGGTACTGTGACAGGTGGTACCCCAGTGCCTAGCCATTAGTTGGAATCCATTTTCCCTACGTGCCCGTACGATTTTGATTGTGCCCAACTATTGCTGAAATGTGAGATGTAAGCATTTCAGCTAGATTCTATTTTACTTTCTATAGACACTACTATAATATCAAAAAATTTAATAAAAATGTTTCAGCTATCGTAAGGTAAAAACCCGACATGTTTATTTGTGGCGTGGTTTTACGAGATGCTTTTGTTTTCAAAGGATTTTTGCAACTTTAATAATCAATTGAGTGTGATTTTCTCACGCTGGTATTCCAGACTGACTCGGGTGTTATTTAACTGTAATGCTCGGGTCAGACCGAGTATTATAGGACACAGAATAAGATGCTATGGAGCTCAGGAGACGAGCAGAATGTCGATACGTACTCCCGTACTTGTATATATATACATATTCCGCTGTGTTGAGTTGTTGAGTATCCATTTGTATATTATTGATGTTGAGCTGTGATTGGTGTACTCTGATGATGTAATATATGTAAACAGATATATTTGATTTTGAGTAAAGATTATTTACTATCTATTATATTTTATTCCGCTGCGATGGTCAGATTCTGATGTTTTTTTCTATTTCTCTTTTTCTACCTCTTCTTCTTTAAACCAAAATGGTTCGTATTTCTGTGCAACTTGAGTTGATTGTTGTAGAATAGTGTTGACTCAAGGGGTACAGATTTGCGGGTCGTTTCACTTGGTATCAGAGCGAGGTTGGTGAAAACCTTGGCTCTGGTGGGAATTACTCATTTAAAATAGAGTCCGTAGTACTCTATAATGAGTTTGAGCGTATTAATAGATATGAGCACGTATTTGTTAGTGAGTATAAATTGTTTTAATATTGCGTTGATTGGTCTTTGAGTGGCATATGAACCTTCGTCGACACAGTCTGCGCAACTGTATCGAAGGGGTTTCCAAACACTTGAATAGAACAATTGACACGGTATTGTTTTAAATGTGGGTAAATGAAATAATTCTACCCAAAAATATATTTTGATGTAAAGAAAGTTTTTGAAAACTATTTAGCTAATATATGGTTTCTTGGATGTTAGAAATGACAATATTAACGAATTATCATTGTTAAGTGAAATTTAACTAGAAATTGAAAATATAACCAAAAATTTAAGAGAATAAATCCGTTATAAAATGAAATTTTGTAAATTAAAATATAATCAAATAAGAATTTGTATGAGCATAAGCTATGCAAATGAATTATAGTAAAAATGATTTAAGCAGGATTTGGAAATTTAAATCCCAGAAATTTGGAAGTGTTTGTCGAAGTATTTGAAGATGAATAATAGCCTTATTATTTTGGAGGTATTTCCGAAAGAAAATGTGTTTTGAATGAATTTTGGAAGTGATATAGCATTGAAATCACTTGGATCATTGGAAAATAATTCTGATGATGACAGCCGCATCATCAGTATGCATTTTCGAATTTCTAAGTGACGGATTGCTGCCAAAAATTTATTTGCTCAGAAGAGCTAGTTGTTTTTGAAAATTTCAAAGGAAATTTGTTGGGAATAAAACCAAGATCAGTTTAATTTTTGAGAAATATGATTTGAAATGTTGGAGATTTCAAAACAATTTGAAACCAAAGCCGGGTGTTTAAAAATCCTGATAAGATAAGTTGTAAGCTTATAAATGGAAATGATTTTTAAATCAGGAAGAAATTTAAGCTTTGGATAATGGAATGTAAATTTAAAGTGAAAAGTTAAAATGGAATTAACTTGGATGGGAAATAAAAATTTAACTGGATTGGAAATAAATTGAATAGGCTGAAAATAATACCCAGTTTTATTCAAATCAAGTAGAAATCGAATTTAGATTAAATAAATCTGAGTTTAAAATAGAATTAAAATGCATGAATAAAATATACTTGGGTTATAAAGAAGCATAAGGCTTGAGTTAAAATAAAAGAAGGATACATTCAAGCTTATGATGAATGGGATTGTGTAAATAATAAGTTGTGGCTTATAAAATTTGAAAAAGTGGGTTAGAAACCCAAAATAAATATTGTTTGATGAATTGGGAAATAAAACAAAAATCCAAGCTTGAATTATAAAATAAATTGAACTTAAGCGAATTGAATGAAATGATATTTGAAATTAAAATTCAAGTATTGGATTATAAATTAAGAAGAAGAAAAAAACTATGTAGATAATAAATTAGATAATGAAATATGTAAGGAGAACTCAATACAGTTAAATAAAGCTGAATTGGTGAGTTAATATTGAAGTTTGGAAATATAACTCAAGTTATAAATTAAATTCGACTTAAATTGTTGGTGAAGTAAATGAAATTGAACTGTGAGTTCATAAAATTGGGTGGTAAATTGAAATGGATAGTGGATTCAGAACTTGAGTTATAAATTAAAATTTAATGTGAAGTGTTAACATATTAATATAATTGGAAATGTATCGAATGAAAATGTGATTGGATTAAAATAGAATCAAGTTAAATTGAATAGAGAAATTTACTTGTAAAATAAAAATGAGCTTAAGTATAAAATGAAGTAAATTGAC
This sequence comes from Allium cepa, assembly GCA_030765085.1. Taxonomy (NCBI): domain Eukaryota; kingdom Viridiplantae; phylum Streptophyta; class Magnoliopsida; order Asparagales; family Amaryllidaceae; genus Allium; species Allium cepa. The sequence continues at coordinate 353,159,403 of CM060931.1, read as the reverse complement.
TTAAGCTAAACAAATGGAAGAGTTGGATTAAAATTCAACTTAAACTAAGTGTAATAATATTGGGTTGGTTTTAAATCAAGTGAAATAAATTTGAATCGAAATAGAATTTGGTGGGTTATAAATAATATTTAAGGAAATGAAAATTCAAAATGGATTGAGTGGATAAACTAATTATATTGAATAAATAAATGGATAGAATAAATAAGAATCAAATGAAAGATAGAAATAGAACTTATTATAAACAGAAATGGAAATGAACTTAGGTTATTGACTTAAGTATGTGTTGAATAAAAGCCGAACTTAAAATGAAGCGTGGTTTAAATGAGTTGAGAAATGGTTATTGAATAAAATAACCTGGATTGTGATGAGTTAAATAAATGGTTATGAATGAAATACAAAAATTAATTGGTAATGAAGATGAACCTAAATTGTTAATGGTTTTGAATGAACTGGTTTGGTTAATAAAATGAAATGTAGGTGAATGGATTCAAATCTGAAATACAATGAAAACGAGAATATATGAAGTGTGAATAAATTTAAAAAAAAAAGGAATAAAATTAAGTATAAATTGAGATGAAATCCATTTAAATTAGTTATAAAACATAAATACTTGTTTATTCACATAAATCTTGTCAAATTTGTATAGAATTAATTATCATTTGATGTAAATGGAAGTAATTAAAATTCTATGATTTGATAGAAGTAAAATAAATTGATTTTGAGAGCAATTGAATTAAATATGAGTTCAATTTCCTTAAAAGTAAATTAAATGTAAGCGATTGAGTTTTAAACCATTCAACGTGATGAAGTTGTATACAAATGGATTGAAAACCATTCAAATTGAATGAAAATGGATTATGAATTAATTGAAACAGTTGAATTAGCATGGAAACTATATAAATTGCTTACGGAAAAATATTTGATATGAGTTTTTTTTAGAATTCATATGTTTTAACCATTGCAACTAAGTGAAATATAGTTAAACTTCATATATTTGGTACTTAAATGTTTAAATTGAGTAAGTACAGGTACCTGGAAGCCGCGTGGCTGGATTTGGTTGTGCTATTTGCTAAAAATAATAAGTCGCTTGCTTAAATGCTAAATAAGGTACGCCTACACAATAAAAATAGGAAATATGAACTGTTTTTGGTTTTTCCGACCGTGTGAGTCGATGTATATATATTTATCTCTTTTGTAAAATTGTAAGAGCTCCTCCGTACAAAGGGGACTCTGCCAAAAAATTTCAGAAATTTTGGGAGTTAGAAAATTTTGGAAAATTTCGTTAACGACAAAATGGTTTCACATTGAAAATTGAAATAAGTTAGTAAATGAAACTAATTTAAAATAGTGACATGGACTAGTTATAAATGAAAAATAAAATTCAATATTTGGAGTTGAAAATAAATTAAATTTATATGATAATGAAGGAATCAATTTGAATGGAAATAGATATAAACTAAAGTGGGAGATGAAAATAAATATAAGAAACGTATATAATGCTTATATTAAACTTAAGAGAGAATGGTGAATTCTTAAATGAAAATTGATACTACTAATATAATTTAAGTCAATATTGGAATGAATAGATATTGGCATTTTGTGTGGAAGTCGATAAAATGTTTTGGGATATTGTGATTGGATATTAGTACTAAGCAGGATATGCAGGTAATATAAAGAGAAAAGAGAATTGGTTTTAATTTCAGATGATAAATTGAGTTGCCCGACCAAAATGGTATGTGTTTAAATTTCCGTGAAATCTTATTGGATTTTGGATTGAGCCACTTGGCTTTTTGTTTTCTTTTTGGATTTGGGAGGCCGTAGAGCCATTTTGTAGTTGTACCGAGCTAGCCGCGCAAAGGAGACGCTGGCGAAATTTTTCGGAAATTTAGAGAGTTAGAAAATTTTTGAGAAAATTTGATAATTCAAAATTTGGTTTTAAATTGAAATTTGAAGGATTGAGTAAGTAATATTGCTAGAAACTATGGGAAAGTTGGAAAAGATTAGTAAAAATGGTAGTGGGTCTTTTATAAAAAGATAGTGGATAGGATGTTGAATAGTTTGGTTTTGGAAAAAAAAATAGTAACGGGTATTGGACCATTTCTCTTAACTAGTAATTTCGGGGACGAAATTCTTTTAAGGGGGAGGAATGTGACGACCCAGAATTTTTGAGCATTTAAAATCAGAATATTTAATTGATTTTAAGTATTCAATAGAGTAATTTTAACTTGAATAACGAATATTACAATTTATTTGATAATTAAATAATTGAATTATTAAATTTAAATAAGTGAAGTTGAGTAAAATGTTGAATCTGGAATTTTAAGCCTGTTGAAATAATTCGAAGGCTTGTAAAATTTATATTGATAACACTGAAAATAATAGAGGTTGTAAAATTGAAATTAACAGTGTTATAATTCAGTTTTGAAAATTTGATCGCTTAAATTGAATTTAAAAATAGCCTTCCGAGGCGCAGTCTCGGAATTCGACGAAACCAGTTCCTTTGGGTCCGTAATATTGGATTATTATCGGATTTCAAATTTCGTAGTGATCGGAGTTGTTGTGTGAGCGTACGATATATAAACGCGCTGAAATTTGTATCGAAATTTAATATTATACTGGGTCCAAAAAGCTATCTTCTCCATACGATCGAATTTGGACTCGAAACCTTTTCCAGTGCGTTCGAAATAGGGGTATAACATTGTGAACGCCCAGTGGTATGCCTCAATACGAGGTCAGAATTTTTGATTGCATAACGAGACGAGTTTAATTTTGGGTTATTACAATATGTGATATTTTGATAGAAAGAAAATATAATAATAAAATTTAATAGCAAGTCAACACTATCCATCAGCCGACCTACACTGCTCTAGCCAACCTATATTCTATAAGGAGAAGCCTTGTTCGATGTAATCGCGTACGTCTCCTTCTTTTCCAGTTCAAAGTACTCAAATACCTCTCTCCTTTATTATTCTTTTTCGAATCGTGAACAAAAATCCTCCTTTACCTCACGTTAAAAATCACAATTGAAATAGAATCGCATCTCCTTAAAATCGAATAAATTCACGAAATATGGCGGCTTCCTCCTTTACCTTCCCTGCCGATTCGATTTGCATTGGGAATCGAGTGCGCGTGAATTGGAGGGCTCGAGTTTGAGGCCGCGTGATGATGGTAGCGGATCGCTAGGGCAGAAGAGAATTTACATGTAACCTGAGTGTCGATCTGGGAGGCAATCGAAGAGTGCGGCATCTGGTTTTGAACTCGACAGTTCGAAGTCAAATCGAACTCGTCGTTCTTTTGGGTTCATGGCGAATCGAGTTCTAGTGGAAGCTTGCGAGATGGTTGTTGCAAGGCTAACATGCGAGCAGGGTCCTGTGGGAGGTGGTCGCGTTCCAGATCGGTCAGCGGCTGATGTTGAGTTTGGTAGGGAGGTTCGCAGAGGTAATCGTGAACATGGAAGCCAACCTGGTGGCAGTAGCAGCACGAGACGGGGGTCGCGATCATGGTGAGGTTATTTATCGATTGTTTTTTTTCAAGTTAAAAGAAAAATAAAATGTGTTGATAATAAAATTTTATATAAATACACATACAAATTTTATAACAATGTCAGTAGATTAGTTTTAAGTTATTTTAGATGCTAAAAATAATTTATTTAAAAGAAAGTTTGTTCTAAAACAATATATACGTATTTTCGCCCTTTAAGTTAAACTTTGGATAAATGAAGATAAAATTTGTTTAAGTAGTTAAAAATTATATAGACACCAAAAATATATTTTTTATCTAGGGAAGAAAATAATAAAGATCAAGGGCAAGTTTTAAAAGTATTAGTTTATTTTAAATAGTGGATTTGATGATTTAATTTTAAAATTAACTAATTTAATTTATTTTAGTTACCAAATTTATTTTAAAAGGAAATTAGTTAAAACCAAATTATTTATTAAAATTAAATTAGTTTGTTAGTTAACTGAGTGATAATTAATTGTTGGATCGATTCAAGTATTAATAAACTGTATAAAATGTAATACAAGGTTAAATTCTGAAAGAAATCAAGCCGGTGTGGATTGGATTACTAATCTTTGGTCAAAGGTGAGTTAATCTCACTCAGCTGAATTTAGATTTAAATTTAAATGATTAAATTTAAATAATTGTTTGAAATGGTAGAATTGATTTATGTGCTGTAGTGTGGTATATATTTGGAATTGGTATTTTATATTGTGCTAACGTCTGTGGATGCAGGGGAAAACAGGTTGGAGGGATCCAACTGGACCCCACAACTTTATTTAATTATTTAATATTCTCTGTTCTAAATATTTGATATTCTGTAATGAATTATGTGGAAATATTAAATGCTATGGCTTGATTGTTATAATCGGGCAATAATGAATTACCAAATATATAATTTGAGTTTGGGAATGAAAATAAAAGAAGTGAAGTTGTAAGTAAAATAATTATAGAAAAGTTGAATAAATTTATGAATGAACTGGAAAGGAAATAAAGTGGCTTTAAAATTTTAATAAATAAATCTTGAGTATGGGAAGGAAAAATTTAAATAAACAGAAAGTCAATGAAACTTAAACTTCATTGTTATTGTTAAAGGAACAAAACATTTATTTTAAATTTAGGATTTAAATTATTTAAGTAGAATAAAGAAGAAATTGAGAGTAACCTGAAATTTGTATATTTCAGCTAAAGGATTTAAAAATCAAACTGATAATAATAATAAAGTCCATAATTAATGAATTTGAAATGAACTGAGTAAGTAAAGAAATTTATTTCAAATGGAATAAATTGGGAATCAATTTGGAAAAAAATGATTTAAGTGATTAAATTCTCTCTGGATAACCAAGTACGTTTTCAAAGTGAATTTTTAAATATAAGTTAGAAGTTTTAAAATTGTTTTAAAAGGGCAAGTTATGGAAAATTTATTATTTCTAATATTTAAATTCTAAAGTAAGTATTACCTTTTAATCTATTATAGCAATAATTATTTAAAGAGTGACGTTATATTTGTTTTATAAAGTGAAAACCTAGTTTTATATTTTATAAAGTAACCATATTTTCAAATATTTATATAGTATGTATTTTTAACCAACTGTGAATGTAGTTTTAATTTAAATGTTTTAAAAGTATATATTTCAAAGTAAAGTGCTTTAAAATTATTTTTTAAAAAATCTAGTTTTGTGTTTGGTAACTTCAGTGGAGATAGAAAATATTTGGGAAAGTTATTCTGAAAAGAAAGATGGCTTTGAAACTGTTTTCAAAGGATTAAAAATAGAAATATCTCTTGTGAAGATATTTTTGAGGTTAATAAATAATTTGGGAAATTATTTATTGTTGGATGGTTGTTTGTGAATATTAATTGATAGTTAAATAACCGACTATCAATATTGGCCAAATGCGTTGATCGTTTCGAAGAGACCGGGATTGAGATTTATTTCTCGAAAACCACTTCGATCCTGTTTGTACGTTTTCGTGAAAAACGATTTTGGATTCGAAGATGGAGCAGTGAAGTGCAAGGGATAGTCGCTTCTAATCCTGAGGATATTTCCAAAATGGATGTAGTAGGAATAGTGCCTTCGGTTCCGTTCGAACCCGGGACGGACTTGTATGAATGAATGCTTGCGAAACATCGTCAGGTGGATGATGAGCATTCTAAGTGATATATTCTAAAAAGGTAACGCTCAGCCTCAAGCCTCATGAAATGGGAATGGCTGAAAGTCAGGGATTATGCAGCAAGGCTTCGTGGGTAGCCCCTACTGGAGGGTGAGGTCATCCCTGTCTAGATGTCCCTTTTATTTCGGCTTAGTGGGTGGTTGCTGATCCCAACCGCGGAGTGATCTTGCTCGGGACTGTCCAGTAAGGGATGGTTCCGGTCTTATGTTGCAGGGGAGTTAGGGTGGCTCCTCGGTACGCTGATCTAGACCAGGTACTGTGACAGGTGGTACCCCAGTGCCTAGCCATTAGTTGGAATCCATTTTCCCTACGTGCCCGTACGGTTTTGATTGTGCCCAACTATTGCTGAAACGTGAGATGCGAGCATTTCAGCTAGATTCTATTTTACTTTCTATAGACACTATTATAATATCAGAGAATTTAATAAAAATGTTTTAGCTATCGTAAGGTAAAAACCCGACATGTTTATTTGTGGCGTGGTCTTACGAGATGCTTTTGTTTTCAAAGGATTTTTGCAACTTTAATAATCAACTGAGTGTGATTTTCTCACGCTGGTATTCCAGACTGACTCGGGTGTTATTTAACTGTAATGCTCGGGTCAGACCGAGTATTATAGGATACATGATATGATGCTATGGAGCTCAGGAGACGAGCAGGATGTCGATACGTACTCCTGTACTTGTATATATATATATATACATATTCCGCTGTGTTGAGTTGTTGAGTATCCATTTGTTTATTATTGATGTTGGGCTGTGATTGGTGTACTCTGATGATGTAATATATGTAAACAGATATATTTGATTTTGAGTAAAGATTATTTACTATCTATTATATTTTATTCCGCTACAATGGTTAGATTCTGATGTTGTTTTCTATTTCTCTTTTTCTACCTCTTCTTCTTTAAACCAAAATGGTTCATATTTCTGTGCTACTTGAGTTGATTGTTGTAGAATAGTGTTGACTCAAGGGGTACGGATTTGCGGGTCATTTCAGAAAAGGACTGAGAGGCTCAATAAAAGAAGATTTTTATAATAGCATAAACGTATTTGTTGAATTAGCTTTAAGTAATAACGGAAACGATTTAGTAATTCATTGTCCGTGTAGTAGGTGTAGACATTTAAATTATTTGTTACCAGATATTGTGAAAGTTCATTTGTGCCAAAACGGTTTCGTACCCGAGTATTATGTTTGGGATCGGTATGTAGAAGTTGTAGCAAATATTTCTGTAGAGTCTGAAAGTGTCGTTAACGAAGTAGTTACGACGACCCGTATAGAAAATATGGTCGAAGATGTAGCACGATCAATGTTTCCTATGGTTGAAGTGACGCATGATGGAAATGTTGAAGAACCAAATATTGAAGCAAATTTTTTTTATGATTTACTAGATGCTGCTAAGAAACCTATTTGGGATGGTTGTAAAAGCGGCACTCAGCTGTCAGTAATCGCAGAATACATTACGATGAAATCAAAATACAATATCACCGAAGCTGGGTTTACGGCTATTGTACAAGCTGCAAAAAGACATATTGCGTCCGATAATCTAATGTGTGAAAATCACTATGAAATTAAAAAACTTCTGTCGGCTTTTGATTTACCTTATCAGAAAATAGATACATGTTTAAAAGACTGCATGTTGTCTTGGAAAAAAGATGCAAACCTTAGAAATTGTAAAATTTGTAATCAGGAGAGATACAAACCAAGAAAAAAGAAGGGGAAGGAAGTTCCGTACAAGCGTATGAATTATTTACCCATCACTTCAAGGCTTCAAAGATTATATGCACTTCTGTAACTGCATCTAATATGAGATGGAATAGTGTGAGAATGGAGGAAGAGGGTACGTTGTCACATCCGATCGATGGAGAAGCATGGAAGCATTTCGATAAAACGTATCCAAATTTTGCAGCGGATAGTCGAAATGTTAGATTAAGATTATGTGTGAATGGTTTTCACCATTTTCTCCATTTGTTCTAAATATTCATCCTGCCCCATTATCGTCACACCGTATAATTTATCTCCACGGATGTGTATGAAAACGCAATATATGTTTCTTACTGTTGTCGTTCCTGGCCCCGACGATCCGACACAAGGAATCGATATATATTTACAACGTTGATTGAGGAGTTAAAAATACTGTGGAACGAAGGAGTAGAAACATACGATGTGTCCAAGAAGAAATTTTTTCGTACGTTCGCTTCTTTGTTATAAATTATAAGTGATTTTCATGCCTATGCTATACTTTTAGGATGGAGTACTACTGGTCGTCTTGCATATCCATATTGCATGGATGAAACACGAGTGTTTTCTTTACCTCATGGTAAGAAAATTTCATGGTTTGACTGTCATCGATATTTTCATGGTTTGGCCAAAGTGGGATAACATCCCTCTCCACATAGTAGAGTGTATTTGGTAGGATGACCTAGTAAGCATATTCTTCTGTTTTCCATTTTTAATTCGTTTTTATCTTTTTTTTCTTCTTTTTATCGTTTACAGTTTAATATTCTTTTTGCTTTTATCGTGAAACACAGGCTGAGATTGAATTTCAGGCAAACGATATGCAGTTGGCAAGAGAATATTGAATGAAGAAGGTGCATAAAAACTATAGGGACTCGATATCCGAAATCAAGAAATCAGGTAAGAAACTACGTTGGATGGGGGAGAGCGTATGGCAAGCATGGTTGGGATACTGAAACTAATTTTTTAAAAATTATTTGACATTGTAGTAAATATCAAAAAATACATGATCGATAAATAGTGTATCAAATTTTGAATGTACAGGCAGAGTCGGAAAGAAACTCTGTAAGAAATAAAAATCCCGTCACTCATCGAGAAGGGTCAAAGTCATTTTAGCAGTATCGGCAGGAGTTGGTGAATTTACTGAATGCAAATTGTAAATAATTTATGCTATATAATTTTAAATGTAGAATAATTGTATGTAAAAATCAATTTCAGAAAGCTGAGGCGCATGGTCCCATGGGTTATATGGACGTGTTTACTCTTACGCATGCTGTCGAGCATGTGAATTCGGATGGAAAAGTTTCATATACATGGCACGACGATAAATCCAGCAAGAGCCATGTAAGCATATTACATTTTATGCAGTATTAGTAATTGTTCTACTTGTTAAACTATAATGAAATAAGATGTGATCATATTAATTTATTAATGCAGAAAAAGTTTATGTAGCAGCGCCAGAAACTCTTTGCTGATATGGGTCGAGATCAGCTGACGACGGATGAGGAGGATGCTATTTTTGAGTCAGTTATGGATCCATCGGAGCATGGTAGACGATACGGATTTGGCAATCAGGTGGCAAGTAAATAATATATTGGCAATCAAGGAGTAATTTCAAATTTATTGCTCTCATCCTTCCCTATAGTTACTTTTCTTATGCTAAAATTTTCTAAAGTTATAATATTTCAAAATATAAATCAACAATCTTGTCGCTATAGTTATTTGGTGTTACCACAATCTAAGATGTTATCAACATGTACATACACTTACATAAACATCATAAACTAAATTAAATAACATTATCCAACTGCTAGTCATTCACATACCTACATATACACTTACACAGATCACACGGCTAAATTAAATATTTATTATAGACCAGCAGTCAGAGATGGAATATGCAGGCTAGAGCTCAGATTGATCTAGCAGAGATCGAAGATTTGCAGGCTAGAGTGACACAACTGGAGGAGTAGAACCATCGACAAGCCATAGAGACCACATAGTTGTTAGACCAGCGTATAGTTGAGTACATGTTGCAGTATGATGGCTGCTTCCCTTCCTATGCTGGCTCAGGTTCTGGAGGAGATTGATTGATTGTTTTTGTCAGTAAGTTTTTTTCCTTCTGTTTTGTATGATTTGGTAGATGGTAGAGGTACTTGTTGATTTATGTACTATGTTATGATACACTTATCTGTTCTGTTTTATAATTATGTGGACGAGCGTAATGGCACGCGCTGGGCGCGTGATGATGGCACGCACTTCACGCGTGAATTATTCTTTTACAAATTATATATGTTTAACTCGTTCGAAAAAATATTATTTGCACAAATATTTAATTCTGTTTTTATATTGAAATGATATGCAGTTAGTTTTTGTTTTTCTTTCTAAATTGTAATATCTAATTTTTTGTTGGTTTGAACTTTTATTTCTATTATTAATTACTAAAGAATGAATTTAATTTTTTCAGTTTGAATTTTTATTTCTATTATTAATTAATAAAAAACGACTTTGAAAAAAATATTACTTGTAAGATCCTATTTTTAAGTGATATTAAGATTTTGATAATATCCATAGAAGGACGTTTTGAATTGGTAAAAGAAACTTATCTATTTGGTTCTATTTTTAAGTGATATTAATATTTAATTACATCTATAGAGGGCCATTTTTAGTAGTTCATGCTAACACCAAAAAAGTGTGACACCAAAGGTATTACAACTATTATTAAAGATGTTGGGGATGTATGAATTGATAGAACATTTGGGGTTGTGGATATTATTATGTAGTGACATTAGTTTGGGTGATGATTATGTGTTTTGACTTAATTTTATGTATTTTTTTTTTGGTGAATTGTGTATAGTTTGGTCTTTTATATTTAGTTGGAATATTATATATTGGATTCTGCAATATTGGTGGAATAGTATTTGTATGGGAAATATGGATGGAAGGCTGTATTGCAGCAGAAATATATAAAAAAAAGCAGCAGATTTCCGACGGCTTCCGACGGCTTAATTTTTCCAACGGTTTTCGACAAGTATCGGAATGGATTTGTAGGCCGTCGGAAGCCGTCGGAAATACGAATGGCGAGATTTGTCAAAAGCCGTCGGAACCACTGCTCCCCGACATCTTATTTTTCTACAGCATTTTCCGAAGGCTTCCGACGGCATTTGGCATTGGAAAATGCTTTTCCCTTGTAGTGATTATATGAGCATGGATATACAGTTAGTGTATGTTACTTAACTTATCTTTTAATATATAAATGAATTTGTTAGGGCCTTTAACACCGAGACATTAGGCTCTATACTTATGTGGGCTTTGATAGGGTAAAAGTTGGAAACAATCAGAAGCTAGTAATGATGAAGATTTGGTTCAATTATTGTATGCATTACTTGTAAGTTTCTTCATATTTCGATTGTGATATTTTTATGTTATGTATGTTGAAGCTGTGCTACTGTGGATTTTGTGAAATTCCCATGGATTTTGAATTTTGATACGAATGTTCCTTTAAAATTATTGTAAATATTGTTTATGATGATAAATTATTGACTTATTTTAAATGGAAGCAATTTGGTTTGTATTGCTTATGGATTGTATAGTTAAAATTTATGTATTGAAATTTCTAAATTACTGCATTTACAGTAATAACCCGAAAACACCACGTATCATTTCTAAAAAGTAAAAAGTATACTGCAACGTTTAAATTTATTTTAAAAATGTATACTGCAATGTTTCAAAAGTCTGGTAAAATAATATATCACAACGTTTATAATATTTGTAGAAAAATATACCACAACATCTAAAAACAGTTATAATAAGTTTTATTACAACTTCTAATTTTTTTTGTAAAAGACGCCGAACCTTTTACGATTTGGCCTAGTACTGCATTTACAAAAAACATGGCGAAACCTATATCACAATATATTTTTTTATGTTGTAATAGGGTATATTTGTTGTACAGAGCATTATATAATAGTACCAAATACAAACTCCACCTGAATCAAAATATTCTTACATAAAAGGTACAACCATTTGAACAACATGCTCATGCAAGATCATGGATGATATTCGTTTTGTAAGCAGATCCACTATTCCGGAGTTTGCACAATATGCTCTATGGATAACAATCTATTTTGCAATTTTCCCTTATTGAAAAATAATATTATTATTTAGTGTCATTGTGCAACTTTAACGGTCTTTAGTTCTCTTGCATGTATATATATATATATATACATATAATGTGCAACAATGTTATAACAAAATTTTGTATTTACTTTTCGTCATTGGGTGCCTCGTAATAGAAAACAAACATTGGTTACATACCGAGGATACTGCAAATGGCTTTATGTCATCTTTTCTATTATACCTCCACCAATAATGAAAAAATTATTGTAGCGTAAAGCGGATCTTTTACTCTTTTTGCATCCAACAAATTCGGATCGCAACGCCTTATGAATTCAATCGATCTGATATTTTATTTATGATCATGTAACCCATTTGTTCCATAAAGATATGTCATAATCATTTTGATTACCAACCAATGATCCAATTTTAGTGTCATTAAGATATCTACCAAATAAAATAATAATGCATGAAATATTCAAATAGGTACATTTCTGAGCATGCATTCGACTCCCGACAACAAATACATGATAAATCTGTTGCATTTCTTTAGCTTCAAGGATGTTCTTCTACGTTCGCAGATGCAGCACAGTGGAAAGGAGGCTTGGATTCTGGTAAAAAGACCCAAGTTCGATTCCTACCACGCGCTTCCCTATCCTATATAAATTTACCCGGGGGTATGGGGGCTTGGATCAGCAGACGGCTTTACTGTACCCTTCTCAGGAGTTTACCGGTCTGCCGCGTTCTCTTGGGTTTTCATGAAAAAAGAGGATGTTCTTCTACCGTTATATAAGAGCAAATTTGACTCTTTTGGCATCAATACAAAATTTGCGTACCAAACCCTTTTTAATCACTTATACACATAACTCTTTTGTGCCAATCCAAATATCACCTGATAGAAAATAATGTATTGTGCCTTTTTTCTTAATACAAAAGAGTCATCATCAAGATTTATTTTCTTTAAATAAAAATCAAAAGCAATATATTGGTTTCGTGCAATATAGTTGAATAATGTTGACAAAAAATATATCATAAACTTGTAAAAATCAAGAATAAAAAAGTATTGTCTCGGAACTTATGATATACATATTGTCCATAATGATTTCTCTTAAAATCCGATGAGGTGATAACATGATGAAAATTATGGTACTATTAGAGAGAATTTTATTTGAGCATGTAAGTGGATTTTTTTTAAAGTTCTTTCATCAATGTCTCCATTGAGAAACGCGTCTTTAACATTCATCCGATATTGCTCAAAACTATAATCCACAGAAGCCTTAAAATGATTCTAAAGAGACTTCTGGTAAAACCAAAGAAAAAGTTCCTTTAAAAAAATGTTGTTTTCTATTTAAGAATAGTCTTTTCTACAAGCAAGCCATTTAATTTTCCATATTACCCACTTAATTCCTTTTTTTGAATAATTATTCATAACCAATGATCTTGTTGCCTTAAGGTAGGGGGAAAGATCTCAAACTTTATTATCCTTTATTAATTTAAACTATATATTCATATCTTAAATCCATATTTCAAATTAATATCTTGTATAGATTGATGCAAATCAACATAATCAACTTCACTAATGCGTTACTCATCTTTATGGAGAAATTCTACATCGTCATTCCGAATAATATTTCTTCTTTTCCACAAGGATCTCCATTATGACATTGCTCCGTGATGTTGTTGAGTTTTTTTTAATACATTAATCTCTACTTGAAGAGACTTTAGTTTAATATTGTCTTACTATGGTTTTGATTTACTTCTTATTCAATTAAAGAAAAGAGAACTTAAACATTATTAGAAGAAGCACCTTTAATTGAAATAAGGGATAATGATTCCTCTTAGTGTAGTAATCTATACTTTATTTCTCCCCAGAAACTCAACAACCTCAAAGAAATTGTTACAATTCCCATCCTAATTTCTTTTCTTAATGTTGGTTCAAAAAACATATAGCCTTTAAATTGATATCTTTAGCGGTTCGCTCGAGTTATTTAGTAAGATAGAATAATCAATAAATCATATTCCTCACCATATCCTATTAGGATTTAAATATATTTAAGACTGATTAATCATGAGACCCTAGATCTGAATAGGTGATCCATATTGATTTGATTGAGAAGAAATAAAAAAATTAGAGGAAGCCATACCAGAATTCATAGTTGCTAATTGGAAAAATAATTTTGATTACCTTTTCAATATTAACACAAAGCCCTAGATCGTATAATAGATCTGAATCCGTAGCTGTTGTTTCCATAAACTAATTAAAGGAAAGAGATGGATCTAGAAAATAAGAGTTGCATCTGATCTTCCAAATTGGCATAAACCTCAAATCCGAATTATTTCCATAGAAGAGATTAGGAGAATAACCGGAGCTTATGTAATTTGGGGACCATAAGCCCTTATTTATAATGTTGGCATACTTTAATTTGGCCCTTCAACAAAATAGAATTGACCCAGTATCTACACATTAATACCATGACAATTATACATGTAATCCTTTTAACTTTAAATCATAATTTGATCACCTTAATTAGGCTTTACACCAAAGTAGCACGACACATTTATTTTACATATTTAGCCCACATACTGAAGTTTTCCAACAATCTCCCCTTGGGCTATATGTATAACCTTATAAATGTGTTTAACTTTATGAGCTCCAAAATTAGCTATTTATATAACATAAGATGTTCCTAAAACAATCACGTCCATTAACTATGCTGACAAAGGATCAAAGTGGCTTTCGTTACCTTCATTATAACAAAACCAATCAATGGTCACATATACCAACATAATCAAATGACATAGATCAATTATAGTTGTGTAGCATGGAAAGTAAATGAGATGTGACCTATGCACGTCTATTTCCGACTGGTCCTAATTTAGTGAGATCAAAATGTTCAATATTTGAACAAACTAGAGTGCAAACAAACCTTTATTACTTTATTTCTATTCAAAAAATTGATATACATCTTTAACCAAAGTGCATAATAATGTGTCATATGACGGTACCGAATACAACTTCCCCTAAACCGAAATATTCTTACTTAAAAGTTACACCAATTGGGCAAGATGCTCATGAAAGACCTTGGACCAAATACAAACTCCCCCTGAGCCAAAATATTTTTACATAAAAGTTACAACAATTGAGAAAGATGCTCATGAAAGACCTGGGGTGATAATTCTTTTATATGCGGATCCGCCATAATGGAGTTTGTCACAGTATGCTCTATGAATTACAATCTGTTTTGCACTCTTCCTTACTCGAAAATAATATGTTATTTATTGTTACAATATTACTTTAATGATCTTTCAATTTCTTTATTCAATAGTCCATTACTTTATGATAAAATTATATATACTTATTTCCGTTATTGATTGCCCCATAACAGAAAATAGCAAAGAAGGCTATAAGTATATGTATGACAGCTTTCCTTATTAGCTTCATCCAAAAAAATTAACAACAACAACACCATTATTATTATATGAAGTGGATCTTTTGTACTCTTGGCGTCCAAAATATTCGAAACGTAATACGTTATGATCTCCAACCAATCCTTCTTGAACATACGATCCTTCTTTCTTAAAGATATCTCGTAACCATTTTGATTACTAACAATTGATCCACTTTTAATGTCAGTAAGATATCTTCCAAATAATACATGCAATATCCATATGTGTATATGCTTTAGCATGCATTAGACTCCAAAAGCATGTGGAATCTTTTGCATTTCTTTAGCTTCAAGGATGTTCTTATATTACTATATAAGAGAACATTTGTCTATTTTGGCAAAAGAGAATTGATTTGCAGTTTGCATACCAAACCTTCCCTTTTTTAAAGCCTTATCTACCTATAGACCATTTGTGATAATCCAAATGCACTCCATGAATGATAATGGTGTATTTTAATCTCTAATACAAAAGGGTAATTCATAAGTGATTTTCTTAGTTGTTTCATCAATATCTCCATTGAGTAACACGACCTTAATATCCCTCCAATGTTGCTTAAACTCATAATCTACAACTAGTTTCAAAATAATTCTAAAGGGTCTTTTAGTAAAACCTAAGAAAAAGTCTCTTTAAAAATAAAACATTGTTTTCCTTTTGAGTATAGTCTTTTCTGTAATGAGCCTTATACCTTTCCACATTACTTACTTGATCTTTTTTTATTTTGAATAATTATTCGTAACCATGATCTTATTACCTTAAGGTGGTGGGAAAGATCTCAAACTTTATTATCCTTATATATTTAGACTATATGTTCATACCTTAAATTCACATTTCAAATTAGTACCTTATATGGATTGATGCAAGTCCTAAGAATCATCTTCACCAATCCAATATTTATCTTTATGAAAAGTACTATATAGTTATCAGAATAATATTTCTTCTTTGCAAGTGGATTTCCTTAGTGACCTTGCACTTTAAGGTTGTTGAGTTTGTTTTCTTGAAACAATAACCTTAATTTGAAGAAAATTTTAGTTTGAATTTGTCTTATTATGGTTCTTAATCTACTTCTTGTTAATGAAAGGAAACAAGTTCTATATATTATCCGAAGAAGTAAATGTAGGTGAATCAAAGATAATGACTCTCCTTAAAGATAATGATCTGTGCTTTATTCCCCCTCCAAATTCAACATCCTTAAAAATTGTAGCATTTCCCATCTAATAATTTTTTCTTAGTGTGAGTCTATAAATCCTGTAGCTTTTAAATCGCTTAGAATACTCGTAAAGTATTTTCCATCTTTAGTGCCTTAATCTAAAATTATTTAGTAAGCTGAAACAAATAATCATATTAATCACCAAATCAAAATTTGAGACTTCATTATAGAAGGTAGTTAGCATAAGTAGATATAGATAGGCTATATTCTATATTTTAAACATTAAGAGCTTTAATTCCAGCAACGTTTGAATTTATTCATAAATCAAT
Organism: Allium cepa; assembly: GCA_030765085.1. NCBI lineage: Eukaryota > Viridiplantae > Streptophyta > Magnoliopsida > Asparagales > Amaryllidaceae > Allium > Allium cepa. Next base: position 353,142,960 of record CM060931.1, on the reverse strand, counting down.
CTTATTATTTCTAAATGAACAATAATAACCAAATTTGTTCATATTAGAAATAGAAAACCGAAATCTATCTAAATGACAGCATAACAAAAATATCAAATAAATCCAAACATTATTACTGAAATCTCATTAATATCTTAAAAAAATATAGTAAAATTTACTTTATATATATGTATATCTTATTAAAGAAAAAACTATAAATATATTTATATGTTATTTCTTTTCTTATAGATCCTTAGCAACTTCTTTATCCTTATTCATACATTTATTTACAATGTACGATAAATAGGTACTTTCTATCTTAACATGCTTCAGTCTCTCTTCTACTTATCACAATGTGAAATGAGCTTAATAAAGGTCATTTTATTCTTAAGAAAATTAATAATAACCTTAAAATATTTATACTGTGAATAAAGAGAGTACAAGAAAAAATAACAATTGCATGTGCGCCTTTAACTTTTGAAGCAATATTTTCCATATAGTACTTATTTATGTTTCCTTTATTTTGACTTATGGAATCAAGAAATATAAAGTGTACTTGTTTCTACTTATCATTTTAACAAAAATGCCTTTCATTCTCAATAAAGAATCCTTAAAATTGGTTATCCCTATGGCTACCACATCCTTGAAAGCTTCTGAAATATTTTACTTTATGACATTTTACTCTTTCTTTTTGAATTGCCTCATCTTTGAATGTTCTTCATGACATTATAAGAGCATTCAACCATAATATGAGTCGATGTGACCCTCCTAATTAAAGAAGATGGACCTATAAAGTTAAGAACAAACATCATGTTTTCTCAATAATCCTTTGACTTAGTCCCAAATAAGATCATAACATTAAAATTGGCAGACACTTTAGCCAAATTAGTTGAAAACTGAACAAAAATTAAGGATTGACCGTATATGCACATATCCAAATATCAGCAATAGTAAATTCAAATAATTGGTAAGTCTATTCTCAAGATACTTAGCACAATATTAATATTAAGTTTTTAGATGGTAATATTAACAGTAAGTAGTACTCTTGTTGTAATGATCAAACACTGATAATAAATTCAAGTCAAATAACAATCTTCCTTTGGGCGATTAGTTATTCATTTGTAAAACCTTATAAATATCACATATTTATCTCTACATATGTGTAAGTTATTAAGCCAAATATTAGTCTTACTTTGGGCCGGCTAACATCTGCATGAATAAATACACACAAATATCAAATATTTTCATGAACAACTAAAATAAGAAAGGTCACTTTGGTGACATATTATTTCAATTAGCTCAATTGGAATGTAGGATATTTATAATTAGTTCACAAAGAGACACCAAAAATATATTTAAATTTATTTCTTAGTGTATGTACAATATTTCAAGTGCTATAAAATACTCCTAAAAGCATTTTAACTCAATATGACACTTGAAAATCTCAAAATTATAACTGTGACACAACATTTGTTAACCATAGTTGTTATATTTTTTACTTTAAGTATGTGGTTACATTCATGACATTTTCTAATAAGTATGATACAAGATATCATACATAAATCACATAACAAATGTCACGGATGAATATTAGGATTAAATGCCATATAAAATTATACATAAATGACATAGTAAATGTCATAATAAATAACATGCACTACAAGAATTTTGATTTTTAGTAGCGCTCAAAAAACGCTACTAAAAGTTTTAGCAGCGTTTTGATGAATGCTGTTATAAAGCCCGCGGTTAAAAATACCTGATTTTTCGTTGCACTTATTTCAACGCTACCATAAAACATTTTACTGCAGCGTTTATGAAACGCCACTAAATTCTTTTTTTGCAGCGCGTATAAAATGCTACCAAAAGGTTTTTTGACGCTACCAATAGAATTTCCAACTTTACCCTACTTTACGGTTGCGTTTACTCAACGTCACTATATGCATTTTCATAGCGTTTTTGAAACACTATTAAAAGTTATTGATCATTTTGCACCATTTTTCCATGCTATTATTTCCTGTTGATGGTCTATTTTATTTCTACTATATCAATCAACAATCACTCACATAATCATCATATTCGAACAATTAAAAAAATATTAATCATATAATCAAATAAGATATCCATAAACATTCTAATACAGTAGATTTTTTATAAAATGGCCAACATACAAGAACCATTCATATACAAATTTACACATCTAGTACTAATAAAATATTATACCAAACCGGTGCTAACAAAACGCTTGATTATCCCTAATTCTATTGCATGTAGAAGTAAAACCTAGCACCACAAAAGTTCAACCTTGCTCTCTTCGAAGTCCAATGCCTGCGCAAGTGAAAGCACAACGTATAGATAAACAATTATGTTAATTCGTAGGACTACAAATCTGATATCAAACATCTACAACATTGTACAAGTTTATGATTTTATATACTAATGATGCACACATTTTTAATAAGAATTCGTAAGAATATCTGAATGATCAAAAGATCATCAACTAAGAATCTTCATAAGTGTTTGTTTTCTTATGAAACTTTGTTAGCTTAATTTATTATTCTTATTATTATTTAAACTCGGTTAACTTTGCTAAATTAGTTATATTAATATTATTTATGAAATTTAGTTAACTTAAACTTAGTTAATTTTAATAAAACTTAGTTAATTTTTATTAACATGGATAACTTAGTTAATTTATTATTATTATTATTATGAAAACTTGGTTAATTTAATTACATTATTATTATAATAAAATTAGCTAATTTTTATAAACATAGTTAATTCATCATCATAATCATTGTTATTATTTATAAAAATTTGTTAAATTAGTTATTTATTATTTATAAAATTTAGCTATCTTGAATTTAACTAATTTTATAAAACTTGTTTAATTTTAACAAAACGTAGTTAATTTTTATTAACTTGGTTAACTTAGTTAATTTATTAATAATAATATTATTATTATTAAAAAACAAGGTTAATTTAATTGTATTATTATTAGTAGTATTTTTATTATTAATATGAACTTGGTTAATTTTATAAACTTAGTTAATTCATCATCGTTGTCATCATTATTATTTATAAAACTTTGTTAAATTACTTATAGTATTATTATTTATAAATTTAGTTAACATAAACTTAGTTATATTATTATTATTATTATTATTATTATTATTATTATTATTATAAACTTAATTAACTTTTATAAACCTAGTTAATTCATCATCATCATTTATAAAATTATATATGTTAAATTAGTTATATTATTTTTATTATAAACTATAGACTATTATTGTTATTGTGATGTTGTTATTATTATTATATTATTATTATAAACTTAGTTAATTTTTTTATCAAACTTAGTTTATTATTATTATTGTTTGACTTACATCAAACTACAGACTATAATGTTATTCTTGTTGTTGTTATTATTATATTATAAACTTAGTTAATTTTTTTATCAAACTTAGTATATTATTGTTGCTGTTGTTATTATTGTTATAAACTTAGTACATTTAACCACTGCTGCCTTATGCACCTGAGACACATATCATACTCAACAAACCATCACAGTGCACTCCTCACTGTTTCATTACTGTCACAACCCCACAGCCTCACAAAAATTGTCAAGTGATTTCAGTCCATCGAAAATTACCACCACATTCGTCATTCACCACCAAACTTCACTACCTACACTTCAAAACAATCCCCCCCCCCCCCCCGCATCTGCTACCACACCAGATTCTTGCCTGCACTTACACCCACAGCCAGCAACTCCACTGCCTTGCTGCAGTCCACACATTTCTTCTGCTACTACTCCACAACTACACAGTTACTTCTACCATACCCACATACACTTGACTATACATTATCAACTTGCATAGTATATCAGTGCACAACATTGCTCTGTGCACTTCAGTTAAACTTCCCCATATCACTGCCTTGCCGCATCTCCTTCACCCTGTACCTTTGTTTTCAACTGAATCATTCATACCAATACCACCCCAATTCCCCTGTGCACATAATATCACAACATACCCAGATCTCATCAACATCCCCAGACCACTTCCTCCACCTATCATCACATCAACATCCCCAAACCATCACAACCATCCACTTCCAAAAACCGCCACCACCATACAAACTATCCCTCACTACTTAACGTCTGCCTAATATCAATACAACCCTTCGAACCAATTCATCAAACTGCCCCATATCACATACATGCCCTGCCCACTGACTTCTTTCTACCACTCCACTATTACATCACCATCTTAATACTATACACCTTCCATTAACAACCCAATCAGTCCATCACCTCTTGCATACTTGTCAATCCTATCAAACTATCTTCTATTATCCATCACCTATACAAAAAAATTTCACCATCCTCCACCTTCTACACACACAATTCACTTCCATATCAATGCACCAACATCCCTGCATATCTACTGCCTTCTCCCACATCTCACAAAACAACTCTAACCCCTTACTGCCTTACTGCCACTCTTGTATATATAACATCTGCTACGCCATCTCATAACACCCCAAACAACCTTACTGTTCCATCCAAACACCTCACTGCTTCCTCCCTAAGCACCAAACTACTGCTCATTCCCAACATCTTTACAACCACCACATTAACAACAACCTTGCATTTCCTTTGCCTTTCTCCTCCTTCAAACATTACCCCACCAGTAACTCCTCAGCATACCCTGTGACCATCACAAAAACTTCATCACAGTGCAATACCTACCATAACCATCTCCCATACTACTTGCAAATCCACCTTCACTTCTCAACCTTGCCTTATTACCCTAGCACATTCATCATAAACCAACCTGCCATCAACCTTTTCCTGCCAACATCATAACTGCACACAACCATCACAACCCCATTGTGAAACGCTGATGTACATTGCCTACTTCCTTCACATTTCTCCTCTTCAATCCAAACCAACCACTTCAACAACCTTAGTTCGAACACCTTCTGCAATCGCAATCCACCCAAAATCGCTAAATCGCCGAAACCGCGATTCATCAGATTCGAAATAGTAATTCGTGATAACCCAACCGCAATTCGAGTACAAATTGCATTTATCTTTAATTGGTTTTGAAAAGAAAAAAAAAAGGAACTTGAATTTACGTTTACAGAGAGAAGAAGCAGGGATTTGTATCGTTTGCGATTTTTATTTTTATTGCGTTTTTAATCGTGTTGAGAACTTTGTTGAAAATTTCGTTTGATGTGCTGCCGTTTTGCAGATTGTTTCTCACAGCCATGCATTCTGCCTACATAAAGGTATAGCTTAGCCTTTAAATTTTAGTACGCATAATCAATGAAAAGAAAAGGATGTACTTAGCCACTCCACGGTACTTCGATTCTCCTCTAGAGAATCCACTGCTTTTGCGGCGTAGGCTAGCGATATACATGTCCCTTGGCACACTTTGCATACTCACATATTCTTTAACGTATGTAGGTACCTGAATTTATTTATTTTTCAGTAAACAAAAATACAAAAATGATAGCATTCTTGACTGGGGAAAGGGGAAAAGATTAACACATATGGGAAAATTTAGTACACAGTCCACACCCAAATACTTCAAAGCCACAAGATCATAGGTTTGTGTAGCAGTCTCCTCATCATCATATGCACCTACAGATTCTCATAATGCGATTATATCCATTATTTCCACATTCAAAATAGAAATAATATTCTCATCAATAATCCAATAAAATATGATTTGCAATAGAACAAGTGTAGCAACATACCCAAATAAACTAGGCAGCAGATATAATAGCATCGAACAGTAAGTAAAGAGTACCCACATAACAAGGAAAAAGAAAATCACATAAATATATATCTAGTTAGCAACATAAATAAATAAATTTAACATAACTTTGATTGATGCAACAAATGTACTTGTTTCTGTTACCTTGCCTTCCTTTTTTATTTTGCTTATGGCTCCAGCCATGTTTGTCCCGCAGATGAGCTTTATGCCGTCCTGTCCATCTATGCCTGTAACATGCATTAAGATTGCACACGATAAAACTTAAATGTATCAACTACAAAACAACAACGTATAAACTTAAATATATAAATGATGTATATGAAAAATTACTTGGTGACTCCTTTATAGATGGAACTTCTAATCCGTTGGCTAGTTTGCTGACCATCTTCACATTTTCGAACTCGTCGAACTCCTCTTGGTTTTGCAGCAGGAATGGAAGGATCCTTTCCAAGCAAAGGAGCTAACAATTTATAGGATTCATCAATGCCATAAATCAGCTGTAAAATTGATAAACTGATTTACAACAAACCAAGATCTAGGAACACTATTGAAAAAATTCATGTAATCCAAATAAACAATAAAAATCCAGATATACTTCAAAAACCGCTACCTGATTCATTCGCAACTGCCAATACATGATCTGCATATCACCACTACAGCCTCCACAGATCAGAACATCCACATTATTTCAACACTTCCTTCACAACTCACTTACACACTACATCATTTCAACACACCATCGTTGCCCTTCACATTCTCCTACTCCTCGTCACAGCAGCCAATCCCCATCATCTCTGCTTTCAATATCACAGCCATTTCATTTCAAAGCTGCCTGACATTCTCTTCCTACCACCCCCTGTCATCTCAACAAACAAACATCCTCTTCATCATTTGAACAACATCTCCATCAATAAAACCCCTTGTCCAAAGTCATCGCAACCACCTGAACTACTCAAGCTTCAACAACCCACGATCACCACTTCGATCTCACCAGCAATCGGCAGCAGCTCTAACCTCACCTGAAACTCGAACAACCCACCCCCAAACATCACCGATCCACCCTCCTTCGACTCCTGAATCACCAAACCGAACGCAATTTCACTTCGATTTTCAATCGCGACAACCACACCCTCAACAACGAACAACCTGAGCATCTATAGCAATCACCCGATCCGCGATAATCCAAATCAAACATCATCTCTGCAAATCGCCTCATCGAATCACCCAAATCATGAATCGCCAAAATCGAAGACCTAATTGATTGTCAACGATTGCATTTTGAACGCTAATTTGAAACGCTAATAAGAAATGAGTTATGGGTTCGATTATATGTATGTAGTCAATGGAGAAACTTACTTGTAAACACTGGCTTTTATTTTTGTAATTCGGTAGCGATTTATTGGGCTCTCTCTCTTGGACATCGATGATTATTGACATGCTTCCAGATCGTAATGTTTATTTTCGGTAGCGATTTTTGAATTGGGAAAATTAGGGCTTATGGGAGTAATGTTGAAGATGAAGATTTTTTTTTTATTCTCATCATACTTTTGAGAGGAGGGAAAAAGGTTAAAAGGAAATTTGAGTGGTCACGGAAAATTTTAGCAGAAATTTTCATGAATTATTGGCGGGAGTGATTAGCGACATTTCTTCGTCTATTTTTATATGTTAAAATTACCAAGAGTTGCATATAGCTTGAAACGCTACAAATTAATGCAACCAAAAGCAAGTTTTGTTGTAGTGATGAATGAATGTAGTAACTATAATGTACATCTGAAACACAAGATAGTTATACAGAATGCTACTGTACCACTTTGTCTTTAGCTTATTATTTGAATACTTAATTAAGGTCAGTAACCACGCATTTTGGCCAAATATGAAAACTGCCTCTCATAACCAAAGCATGAAAGTGAAACTTATTTTTAATGAGAATGCCATACATATAAAATATCTATATCTGTCAAAATATAGATGCATCAAATAATAACAATATGTCTTTTCTTATTCCAAATACAAACATTATGCATCGTTAAATTTATTCCTACCTACACATTTACTGCATTTATGATAATAAATTAATTTATTTATTATTGTAATAACACATTTAATGCAATTATGATAAAAATAAATGCAATGATCGTTATGTGGTCCAAAATGTAAACTAGTGACATGCTGAAATTTATTTCAATAAAAAAATAAACATAAACACATTAAAGGAGCTTACTTTATTTCCAATTAATCAACATTTATGAAATAACCTAAATACTTTATATAAATATCCAAACTACTTAAATAAGTTAAGTAAGGTAAAATAACCATAGAACAAATTTATATTTCTTGCATAAATGGTTCTAAATTATATATATCCGTTTATACTATTTATAAACATTAAAAAATAACTGTACATATCAGATCCAAAACATTCCTCATCTTAAAATTAACAACTTATTTATTGTAACGACCCGCTATTTTGGACCATTCAAATCGACAATAAAACCATACATGTCCAACTTGAATAATTCAAAATACCGAATTGTTAATTAAAATTTGACAAAACTCAGCATATACAGTAAATAAATCAACCACAAAATCACAGACACAGAGTAATATAAAATAATGCAGCGGAATAGATAAATAGTAGTTCATGAAGCTACTGTATAAATATCAAAGTTAGAAATAAAAATACAACAGAATATCTCAGATACAGCGAAGTCTCCAATACGAACAGATGACCTCTCCGAACGAATCAACTGAAAGAGCTAAAAGCTGAATCAATAGTTGGATCCTCGAATGAAGCTCAAAACTCGAAAGGCGAGTCTCAAATGTTGTATCGCTTAGTCTGACCCGAGCGTAAAGCAAAAACACAAAACACTCGAGTCAGGACTAACATTCTTATATCAATAAATCCAATTCAAGTGAAATATCAACTGAAATACAACTAGCTTAAGGATGTTTGGGATAACCATCCTCTAAGGGTCCATGGAACTATCTACTAGATAGAAATATACACTATAACACCGTGGTCATTCAATTTTATTTATACTTCAAAATCAAAACATCATTTCCCTTTCAAATATATTTGTTTTCCAAGATAGTATATATATATATATATATTAAATAATTTATATAGTAAAGTATTTGAAATTTCCTCAACTACACAAATTGATTCTAATCAACTCAAGTTCCAAATTCCCATTTATTCAAAGCTCAATTCATTAATTCAATTCAACTCCCAAGAACCATTTAAACTTTCGTCAAAGCTTTAATATTCAATATTTTAAAGTCAAATCTAACAATTTCATATAGATCTTGATTTAGCTTCATCATTATTATTTAGTCAGGAAATATCCACTTAACAAGTTCAATATCATTTAAATAGCCTTAGATTTCATTTTACAGAATATTTCCTGAAATTTATTTAAACTTAAAATATCCATTTAATCCCTTTTACCAAAACCAAGTTATAAAATCATATCTTAAATCCCAAATTCAGTAGTTTTAAATCGATTTAATTGAATATAATTCTTAATTAAATACCATTTCCAATTAATTCAACTTTATCTTCTCAACTCTAGCTTATTCAAAATTTTACCAAATCTAATTTGAAATATAAATTTAAACGAATCCTTAGACATATTATATGTATTAAATCATCTCAATTAGATTAAGTATTATTATTAGGTCTATACACAAAATTTTCATTTTTATACATATAATATTGTAAGAATAAGTCTTTATTAAAACTATATTTTTCTTTCCCAACCATAGAAATTATTTTCAAAACATTTATATATATATGGACCAACGATGTCTGTATATGATTTCCTACGCTATGGTCAAGGGATTTATCATTTCAATCCGCTATGGATCCCCTAGGAAACAATCCGTATCCGCAAGCTTTCACAGCCCTGCGAGTTACAACATGATGACTAGTAGGATGTAGGATACACAATGGTTACGTCTGGATCCCCCAGGAAACAATCCGTCCCCTAGGCCGTCTCAGCTAGGCAGTTTCGCTACTAATGCGACCTACATAGATTGCAGGATACACAATGGTTATGTCTGGATCTCCCAGGAAACAATCTGTACCCCTAGGCCGTCTCAGCCAGACAGTTACGCTATGCAATCGCGAGAAAAAAAACCATGGCTTATGCCACGGTGGGACACTCGATATCACATCCGAAAAAACAAAAATCAGAGAAAATAATATCGATAGAATGAATCCACAATGTGGCCACAAAGCGGATATCAAGCAGAAGGCACTTTCCATATCTTTACTTCCAAAATATGTATCATATAGTACCTTTTCAAATCACTTTCAAATATCATACTTATGTAAAGTCCATTATACATAGGATTCCATTTTCAATCGAATACTTTCCAAATCAATAGTATATCAAATCACACTTATATAGACTTCGATTATATAAAATTTCTCTTTCCAAATTAAGTACCTTTCAAATCAATAGGTTTCAAATCAATTTAGTACTATACAAATCAGTTTTATATAAGTTCGATAACTCCCAAATCAAGTATTTAGTAAATCGAGGTTCTCAAATTTTTTCTCATTTCAATAACATTTCAGTTTCAAGATCATATTTGATTTTACCAAATTTTCTTCCAAATGAAATATATTCATTTTCAAAGTTTCTTAAACAATAGGTTTAGAAAATAATCCAAATTTCCAAATCAACAAAATTTAGGTCAAACAAATTCATTTCCGAAATCACCATATAAGTTCTGGTTTTAATTCCAATCGAATTTCAAAACCAAATATTCTTCTCAAAATCAATTATACTCAAAATGATTTCTAAATTAATAATCATCCCTTTAAAATCTTTAAACTATTTATTTCTACATGAAAAATCCAATTTTCCTTTTTCAAATTATTTATTTAACAAAAGTTTCAAATTTACTTAAGTCATACTCTTTATACTTTAAACATACAAAACTAAACTTATAATCTTTATCAAATATTTTATACTCTTCGAAATTTCTTAATTTTAAAATTTTAAACCTTGATTTGGAAGTGCTCGGACCTTCAAAATAGTCGGTGAAATCAAATTTCAAATCCAAGAGTTAGAAATCAGTAACAAATCAGTAAATCAATTTTTTTTTAAACAGAGTTATACTAAATCAAATAGAAAACTCGAGGATTGAACACCGGCTTACTTTAAATTATTTCAAATATATGTACCTATATCTTTCGAATATCAAATCATACTTCGGAATTTGAAATCAAAATTGGTTTCACAAAGTCACTCGCATAGCAAAGCTATTAAAGTGGCCTATCCCCGCTCTGAAACTCGAAAATCAATGTCGATAATGCGTGCACTCATCACCGAAATTATTTTCCAGCGACATAAGTGAGTTCTGGACTTCTATTTTCTTGAAAACTTCTTTGAATTTTTTTTGAAATCCTTGGAACTCATTTGAAGTCATTTGAAACATTTCTTATTCAGAAAATACTTTCAAATCTTATTATTATATATTTCAAAATCTTAAACCAATTTTCAAAAATACCGGAGTCCAATCTCTCGAATTTCAAATTCAAAACCTTTCAGTTATAAATCATTTTTATATAAATCAATTTTCTTATAATATTTTCAAAATTTCAAATCTTTTTGAAACTTCAAATTCTCGTTTTTTAGGTATATAATCCTTATCGAAAACATTTTCTCTTTTATATATAGAATAAAATCATAGTTACCCAAATAAAAATTTCGGTATATAAAACAATTTTAAAATATAAACAAAACCCGATTTTCAAAGGACGATTCAAGAATGGATTTCAAAACAAAGATAGAGATTTAATTTAGAGGAACTCCAATCAATAGAATCTTGATTCGAAGATAGACTCGATCGAAGATGAGATAATTAAATTACAAAATAGAAGATGTGTATACTTCTATAAATCACGGGCGACCTTCACCGGTCAAACGTGATTCCAAAATTAGATCGGTGTAGAATTCTGAGGCAATTCGACATTCGATCGCCAGAGATATAATTCAGAATAAAAAGAGATAGTAGCATCTAAACCCAGGGATACATAAATCTCCGGTGAATCAATGCCAATTGTAAAGGAGTTTCACCCCCTTTACAAATCATTCAGTGGAGTTATTGGATACTCCAGAATCAAAAGAATATAAATAGAGAGAGAGACAAGAATTAATTTTTAAACCACAGGGAACGTTCCAAAGTTCAAAGAAAATCGAGTCAAAAGGAAGAGATTCAACTCGAACGAAAGTGATTCTGTAAATAAATTTACCATATATGCTAAGTTTTGCCTAGAGCCAAAGCTCTGATACCAACTGTAACGACCCGCTATTTTGGATCATTCAAATCGACAATAAAACCATACATGTTCGACTTGAATAATTCAAAATACTGAATTGTTAATTAAAATTTGGCAAAACTCAGCATATACAGTAAATAAATCAACCATGGAATCACAGACAGAGTAATATAAAATAATGCAACAGAATAGATAAATAGTAGTTCATGAAGCTACTATATAAATATCAGAGTTAGAAATAAAAATACAACAGAATATCTCAAATACAGTGAAGTCTCTAGTACGAACATATGACCTCTCCGAACGAACCAATTGAAAGAGCTAAAAGCTGAATCAATACTTGGATCTTCAAACGAAGCTCCAAACTCCAAAGGCGAGTCTCAAATGCTGTATCGCTTAGTCTGACCCGAGCGTAAAGCAAAAACACAAAACACTCGAGTCAGGACTAACATTCTTATATCAATAAATCCAACTCAAGTGAAATATCAACTGAAATACAACTAACTTAAGGATGTTTGGGATAACCATCCTCTAAGGGTCCATGAAACTATCTACTAGGTAGAAATATATACTATAACACCATGGCCTTTCAATTTTATTTATACTTCAAATCAAAACATCATTTCCCTTTCAAATATATCTATTTTCCAAGATAGTGTATATATATATATATATTAAATAATTTATAAAGTAAAGTATTTGAAATTTCCTCAACTACACAAATTGATTCTAATTAACTCAAGTTCCAAATTCCCATTTATTCAAAGCTCAATTCATTAATTCAATTCAACTCCCAATAACCATTTACACTTACGTTATATTCAAAGATTTAATATTCAATATGTTAAAGTTAAATCTAACAGTTTCATATAGATCTTGATTTAGCTTGATCATTATTATTTAGTCAGGAAATATCCACTTAACAAGTTCAATATCATTTAAATCGCCTTAGATTTCATTTTACAGAATATTTCCTTAAATTTACTTAAACTTAAAATATCCATTTAATCCCTTTTACCAAAACCAAGTTATAAAAACATGTCTTAAATCCCGAATTCAATAGTTTTAAATCGATTTAATTGAATATAATTCTTAATTAAATACCATTTCCAATTAATTCAACTTTATCTTCTCAACTCTAGCTTATTCAAAATTTTACCAAATCTAATTTGAAGTATAAATTTAAACGAATCCTTAAACATATTATATGTATTAAATCAATCTCAATTAGATTAAATATTATTATTACGTCTATACATAAAATTTTCATTTTTATACATATAATATTCTAAGAATCGGTCTTTATTAAAACTATATTTTTCTTTCCCAAACTATAGAAATTATTTCCAAAACATTTATATATGTATGGACCAACGATGTCTGTATATAATTTCCTACGCTATGGTCAAGGGATTTATCATTTCAATCCGAAATTTAAATATACGGGTAGATATCACATCGACCCGCTATCCCAAATTCAGTTTAATTGAAAATCGCTTGGGTTTATCATTTCAACCCGTAACGAAATTCTCCTATCCAAAAGTTCGTTCGGGTATGTATCATTTCAACCCATAGTGAATTCTGAACTATAGGGAACTTGCAGAGTGGTAACAAATAATACAATAAAATAACAGGCATATATCATCAATAAAAATATAATATAAACAATAGGATATGGTGTCATATCCCACAGGTGAACAGTTACAGAAAATAGCATATATATAATAATTTAAATGACTACAGCATCGTATTTCAATTGTTGTTTCAATTGAAATCAAATTTAATAAAATACAAGAACGTTAATCGAGAGTGATTGCTCACCTTTCGAGGCTAGAGAAGAACGATAATGAGGTCTATGGATCCCAATACAAACTTTGAAGCAAAGAAAAATTGGCACGAATTTAATGACAAAGCTGATAGATAGAAATCGATGAGAAAAAAAATCAATCGGTTTGATATAAACAGAGTATATATTATTTGTGTTATTTAAATTTCCTTAATATTTCAATAAATTTAATTTAAGATGGATATTCAACTAAAATATTCACATTGTTTGAAACTGATATTAAATTTAAAATACATATTAAAACAAAACATCATCATATTATTGAAAAATCAATACTTAAATTTAAACACATAAACGTTTTTCCTCTTAAATCAATATTACATTTAAACACACACAAAAAATAAAATATAACATAATATATATAAAAATCATCACTTATTTAAAACACGCATTTTAAAATAACATATTTATATATAGTATACTCAAAATTCAAAGCATATATTGAGAAAATCAATCTATATATATATAGACCATACATTATGAAAGCACTATAGAAAAGAGAAAAAACAAAACATACTTTATATATATACACTAGAATCGAGATGAAAATTATACATTTAAATTTTTAGTTTTACAACATAAATCACTAATGCTTTTACAACACTCACCTGCCATACTAATATATGTTATATTCGAACAGGAATAAAAATCTAATTATATTTTCAAAATATGCATATTACTAATATTTTATAATAACAAATAAGATATAAGACTAACGTATATATACGTCTCTGAAAAGCTAAGCATTAAACATAAAAAATTATGTAGATATAGTTTTATGCTAAAATATCAATTAAATGGAGACTGTTATAATGTGAAAATTTGTGAACGCGAGTTGAAATATAAAGATGGATTTGTCAAATATATTGGAAGCAGAGGACAGGGAGGGGAGAAGCAAAGCATGGAAAAAATATATATATAATAAAAAGAAGAAAATGGAGGCCATACCTTCAGAGCTCATGCACGCAAGAAGAAATGAAGAAAATGTTGAGATGCAATTGAAAACTATTTGTGTATGAGGCTTATATTTATGCACGATTGCATTGATTGAGGTGAGAGAATATAGGCAAGAAATAAATTTAAATCAATTATACACGATTGCATTGATTGAGGTGAGAGAATATAGGCAAGGAATAAATTTAAATCAATTATACACGATTGCATTGATTGAGGTGAGAGAATATAGGCAAGAAAGATTTGAACGAATATTTACAGTGGTATTGATTGCGTGAATTTAGCAAAAGGAAACTGCAAGAAATCTTTGGCAAACATTTTGTACACGTTTAAAATTTATTAGGAAGTAAATGCGTCGATTAAAACGTAAGAAATATTTATAAAATGGGAAGGTGGTGAAAATTATTTGCGTACAAGGTTGAGTATTTAAATGAAACTAGTATTGATTGCTTGGAGAAACGGCAGGAAATAATTCCTGTCAGGAGGAATTTGCACGTGATATTTGATTTAGGAGATAATTGCATTGGATAGATTAAATAAAGAAACGTACTAATTAATGGTATAGGAACATTAAGGAAATAATTGAATTTCATTTGAATGGTAAGGAAAATCAAAGCTTTTGTTCCTATTAATTGCAAAGGAGTAAATGGAAAAAAATAGACACTTATACACGTGAATTTCAAACAATCTTGAAACAGATTTTGAACTTCTAAAGAGAAATAAATTTGCTTGAAACTGCTACGCGAATTTTTATTCCTATTATAAAAATGAGGAAAAAGGAAAGAAGAAATTTTCACATAACTTATCAAAACTAGATTTAAAAGAAATTGAACGTCTAGGGAAATGATTTCTTTCCCACTTGGAATGCAAGGCTACAAATAAATTTATTATTTAACGTCAAAATAAATATTATTCCCAATTGAAACCATATTAACTTTTAAATAATTAAATTAACATATAAAATAATAACAACCATCTACTGCTTTATAGTAAATAAAAAAAATAGTAAATTCACAGAATACAACCTGTTACTTTTATTTCAAAATATCTTTCTTATAATAATTATTATATTTGAAAGACATTTCGAAAAAAATTTCTCTTTTAAAACTTATAAATAAAATATCATTATGTTAACTACCAAATTAAGTGTTCATTTTAATACATTCTCTTTCCTCAATGGAAAGATTTCAACAAATACAAATATTAATTTCTTATTAAAATCAAATAAAAATCTAATTCAACTACTTCTTTTTATTAACAATAAATCAAACATTATTTAATAATTTCACATAACTCAACATATCCATTAGTTACCAATTTTAGTTCATTTGTTAGAGGTTAACTTATTTTAATTACAACAATACAATTAAACTATTGTTTCCTCTTTAATTTTATTCAATAGATCAATATTTACAATTAACAATTATTATTAAATTCTTAACATTTGTTGTTTTTAATTCAAATTGTAAATCTCATATAAACTATTATTATTCCCATCATTTTTGTTTCTACCAAATTTTATTCAATACTTTAAAAAAAATTAGAATTTTAAATTGGTCTAAAATTTCGGATCGTTACCCATTACCCTTTTTTTCCAGATCTGAACCGCGTTGCAAAAATGAAGATGGGAAGAGATTTTTGAAACGGTCAGGAAATCAAAGATTTTTATTCTTATTAAATATGGAGACGCAAATGAAAGTGGAAAGTTTTACATGTGAATTGGAGGCAGGGTTTTAATTCTTTTTTTTTAAATGCACGTGTTGATTTGATTTTTAACAGCTAAGATATGAAATCAAAGAGTGCATACAATAGATGCAATAATTAAAACCAACATACGCCCAAATTATTTAACAAGTAACGTAATCTAAATTTATATGTTTTCTTATTTATTCACTACTTATATTTAATTATACGTAATCCAAACATTAAATTTTTATTTCAAAATATTATTATTTAAAATTTCTCAAAAATTCAATTGAATACATTATTAAAAACCGTTTAAAATTTATGGGTTGTTACATTTATAAAACATACAATAATAAATATGTGAATGCTTTAACCAATATAAGTTGTTTTCGAAATTTAGAGAAAGTTGGATTGTTTCTCATAATTTAATGATTTCAAAATTCTAATTGTTTCATAATAACATTTAGATCTATCTATCTTTCTACACCAAAATATTTCATAAATTAGCCTTTCAATTTACAACAGAAATTAATACTAAATCAAATCCAAAATCATCATCAAAAAGTCCTTGATGCATAGATCAAGCAGATCTGAAAATTAAGTAACATTATTACATGACTTGTAAAAAAGTTCAATTCAAAACTTACTCATAATTAAAAAAAATTCCATTGAATCAATGATGGATGGATCTGATACCACTTGTTAGGATTTAAATATACTTTAAGATTGATTAATCATGAAACTCTAGATTTGAATAGGTGACCCGTATTGATTTGATTGAGAAGAAACAAACAAATTAGCGGAAGCCATATCCGAATTCATAGTTGCTGATTGGAAAGTAGACTTGATTATGTTTTCCATATTAACACAAAGCCCTAGATCTTATAATATATCTGAATCCATGGTTGCTACTTTCATAAACTGATTAAGAGAAAGAGATGGATCTGAAAGATAAGAGTTGGATCTGATCTTCCAAATTGACATAAACTCCAGATCTGAATTATTTCCATAGATGAGATCAGGAAAATAACCGGAGCTTACGTAATTTGGGAACCATAACCCCTTATTTATAATGTTGGCATTTTCTAATTTGGCCCTTCAACGAAGCAGAATTGTCCCAGTATCTACACATTAATACCATAACAATTATACATGTAAGCCTTTTAACTTTAATTCACAATTTGATCACTTTAATTAGGCTTTGCACCAAAATAGCACGACAAATTTATTTTATATATGTGGCCCATATATTGATGTTTTCCAACATATCCATATCAAAGGCTTCGTTGCTAGAGGTATTAACATCAAACAAATGTAAGTTATTAAAGATATTAAGGGATTCAAACCAAACAATATTTGAATTTTTTGATAAATTAATTTTATTACTCTAGAGAAATAATGATTACCTAATCTGTTTATGTCAGAAATAGAAAGAGAAATTTCACTAAATGATAGTATAATAAAAATATCAAACAAACCTAAACAAAATGATTGAAATCTCAATAATAACTTAAAATTGTCTATTATACTTTACTTTTATCGACTTTCCATTACCTACGTAGATGCATCTTTCAACACCTATTGGATTTTGGTAGCTTAAGAAATTAACTTATATGAGTAGTTTCATAACTAACTAACCATTAAGTGTTTCTAGATACTCAGACCAAATTAACCTCTGAAAATATCAAAGTAAGATATATATATATATATATATATATATATATATTTCTGAATATGACATATGTGATATTTGGGACAATTTTTTTGGCAAGTCCAGCCGGTTTTATAGTGGACCGTCCACTTTTTATTACGAATGTAATAAAACATGAAATACATGAGTAAGGTAAAGACACCTTAACTACTAAGATAAAGGAAAATAGGGCACATGAATGTGACTGACATGCCACAGCTACTATAAATTTGGCCTAGACTAGGACTCCTTCGGAGAGGAAGAAGCACCAACGTCCTCTAACACCTAGGAAGAAACCATAAGGACATTTCCAAAAAGACCAGCATAGGGGCGAAAAAGGATAAAAAGATAAGGATCATAAACCACATCATCAAAGAGTAAATAGATGATCGATCCCAGGAAGTATCAGCAAGCATGACAGAATTCAACCCCGCATACGAACCATCCAAATCGAGAACTAAGGAATCACCAGAAGGTCTGTAATAAAGGCATCTAAGGTCCAAATGATCATTGAAAATGAATCTAAAATAGGAATCATCCAAGGGGTTAAATTGCATATCAGATTGGTGATCAACCAACAATGCTCAGACTCGACCCAAACAACAGGCAAATGAGGCGGAACATGAACCGGAATAGCAAAAGGAACTGCTGAAACAACACAAGGGACAACAGAAGCAGAAATGACTATCAATGTTCTTATATGTCCATTATGTTTCATAAAAGAAATGACTATCAATGTTCTTGTGTTATTTCTTTTCTTTTAGACCCCTAGCAATTTCTTTATCCTTAGTTACTTATAAGGAAAAACTTGTGTTGCGTACATGAATTTGACGCTATATTGATCAACTTGTACATAAGCATTTTTGTCACAATAGAATGTAAATTTGCTATCTATTTTTTCAAACCTATTTTTTTGGTAAGCCTATTATTATTCAAAACATTATTTAGAAAAAGCAGAGCGTGCACCCATGATAATTTAAGAAAGTATCGGTAAATTAATGAACATACACTAAAATGCCCAAATTGCCTAGTTTATATTAGATATAGATAAAAAATTAAAATGCTATGAATTCCTAGAAAAAAAAATGTATCTCAAGTATATGTTAGATTTGATATAATATTTTGGTACTTAACAAGATTTGAAAGATATTTGAGATAACTGATCAAATATATTGCCTTTTTTATATGCATTAAAGAGGGCAATGATTGGCTATATAAGAGGAAGAAATATTTGAAAAGAGTGAAGTAATTAATTAATTCTAACTAGATGATTAAAGCAGGAATCTTATCAGACGCATACAAATTGTGGAAAACTGAAAAAATAAAAGGGTAAATGCTTCCCTTATGATTTAGAGAATTGATTAGGCATTGATTTATGACCATAAATAATTACTTGAACCTCAAGTAATAATCTCTATATAAAGGTAGAGATTAGGATGAATAGAAGCATGAGAAACGAATTATCTTCTCTTTTGTATTTCTTCATATTCTTCTTAGTCTTCATTATCAATCTTGTAATTCTTCTCTCTAAAAATAATAAAATCTCCTCTCCCCAAATGGATTACACTATCTTGCGATAATAGAACCACTGTAAATCCGTGTGTGAACTCTCTATTTACTTTCTTGTGTGATTTGCTAATTTGCTATTTTGTTTTCAAGTTCCTTTTGTTTTGTCATACTAAAACACGATCGTATTGTTTCTATATGTATTAGGGATGATTTGCAATCATTTATGTAAATTCACCCTTATAGTTTGGTATTCGAGTTCTGAAGGTTGTTGTTGAAGCTTATGGTAAGAACGTGTTCGATAAAATGGTAGGACCTGGAAATGAGGAGTTTAGACATACCTAAGAATATGCACCCTGCATTAGAGGTTCATATGCAACATCATGTTTGTAGTTGGCTATGGGAAAGTGGAATGGAGATAATGATTTTGAGAAGTGATAGTGGAAGATGAAGGTGGTGTTGAGAAGAAATGGTGTTCGTCAGATTATATTTGACATAGAATCGTTGCCAGTAGATATCTTAGAATTGGAAAGAAAGGAGATGGAAGAATGGTCTTTTACTACCTTCCAATTGGCCATGGGTGAGAATGTGATTCCAAAGAATAGTGGTGAAACTACTGCTTGTGGCTTATAGAAGAAATTGGAGGATCTCTACATGAAGAAGTCGCTCACGAATAGACTGATTCTATTAAAAACATTTTTCACGTATAAGATACAGGAAGGTATATCATTGAAAGCACTCTTGAATTTCTTCGATGATTTGATGATGAAGATGAAAGATATTGGTTTGAATGTGGACGAGGAGCAAAAGGCTATGGTGGCGTTGTGTTCTCTTCCTGAGCGATACATGGTTTTCGCTAACAGCTTGATTTATGGCAGAAGCACATTGTCATTAGAAGATGTGAAGGTGGGACTTCTAAGTGAAGAAACAAGGGATCAGATGAAGAATATGAGCGAAAGTGGAGAAGCTAGTAGTAGTTAGGGGCTGTTTGTGGAGAGAAGAAGAAAGTAGATAAAGGAGAATAACTTTAGAGGGTATTCCAAGTCAAGAAAGCCTGGAAGTTGTTGGAGAGGTAAGCCTAGAGACAACAGGTGTCATCATTGTAAGAAACATGGCTACTGGAAGAAAGATTGTATAGATTTGAGGAAGAGAAATAAAGGGGATGGTTCTTCATCTATTGCAGTGGAGAAGGTTGTTTCTGATGATGTGTTGACTGCATCTGTTTCCGATGTATCAAACTATTGGGTGTTAGATTCAGGGGCAACTTCCCATATGACACATAGGAAGGAGGATTTTTGTTCTTATTAAGGCAAGGAGGGAAGTGACATATTAATAGGGAATGTACAAGTCATTGGGAGAAGGATCAGTGTGTATTCGCATGCACGATGGTGTAGTGCGCACTACCATTGGATTCCGCTATGTTCCAGGTTTAAGAAAATCTCTTTTGTCCTTGGGTCAGCTAGCATCTTTAGGATGCAAGATTACGATAGAGTCGAATGGCTTAAAGGTGACACATAGTGCTCTTATATTGATGAAAGGAATGATGGTCCGAAACCTTTATCTGGTGAAAGGATCTACATTTCTTGGAGAGATGTGTGTTGGAGTTGATAGTTCATGAACTTTGGATACCACCAGACTCTGGCATATTAGATTAGGTCATGTTTCAGAGAAGAGTTTGGAGTTACTTCGAAGAAGGGAGATGATCAAGGGTGAAAGCTTCAACCATTTGGAATTCTATCAAGAGTGTGTATTAGGGAAGCAAACAAAAGTTTCTTTTGGTGTTGGTAGATATGAGTCCAAAGGAGTACTAGAGTATGTCCATATGGATTTTTGGGGACCAGTAGCTACAGCTTCTATTAAATGAGCTTAGTATTTTATCTCTTTTATCGATGACTACTCTCAGAATGTTTTGGGTGTATATGACGAAAGTTAAGTCGGAGTCATTTGAAAATTTTAAAACTTGGAATGCACTGGTAGAGAATGAAGTAGGAAGGAAGTTAAAGGCACTAAGATCTGACAATGGCGGTGAGTTTGTTTCTAAGGAGTTCACAAATTTCTGTAGACAGTATGGAACTAGGAGACATTTTACTACATCCAGTGATCCTCAATCAAACGGAGTTGCGGAAAGGATGGATATAACTCTGTTAGAGAAGGCTCTTTGCTTGAGATTGATGGTGGGCTTGTCTAGAGGCTTTTGGGCTGAAGCTTTATCAATTGCAACATATACTATCATCGGATTCTGTGCTTAATCATTGATGGGAGGATTCCTGAGGAAAGGTGGAAAGAAGTTATCAAAGGGTATCACATTTGGAACCCTGTTGATAGGAAGATAGCGCACTCGAGACATATCAAATTTGATGAGTCCACTAGATTCAAGCCCAAGGAGAATCCACATTGTTCAGTAGATTCAAAAGCTGAAAAGCCTAAGGAGTTGGAAACTATTCCCACATATCAGCCTAGTAGTAGAGTCAGAGATGTAAAAGAAGATAGAGTAATTGCAGTCGTTGATACATCACATGAAGGTCCATAGAATTCCTCTAGCAATGATAGCGACGGTCGTGAACCTAGAGATGATTCAGCTCAAAGTGGAGTTGACAGGAATTTTGGAAAAGTTACATTTATTTGGGCTAGCTCTAGAATTAAAAGGTGATTAAATAGGTATGCAGACCGGAGTTACGCAAACCATAGCCTTGAGAATCATTTTTATGATGCACTGCATAGAGTGCAAGATGAGACTTTCGACCTTGAAGAAGTTATGAATTCGAGTGCTAGCTCGAAATGAATGCATGCTACAGAAGAGGAAATGGACTCGTTGAAGAAAAATCATACTTAGGAATTGATACCACCGCCAAGAAAGCCGAGCCATAAGATGCAAGTGGGTATATAAGGTGAAGGACGATGGAAGATACAAGGCTGGACATGTCGCAAAATTCGAGCATTGCTCGAACTTAATTCGCTTGCTAAAGTGTTAGGTGCCACTTGGTGGCATATGGGAAGAGTAAGTTAGTATTCGAAGATGTTTGTTTTGGAGATCAATGGGTCCTACATGGAGGGAGTACTTTCAACACTTTGTTGGTGGGCGGTGGCCTTGCCGGAGTTCGTCGACAAAGTGGAATAGGTGATGATCATGTTGAAGCTCATTGGGAAAGTATCCATGATGCCTTATTCGTGGAGTTGCTTGGAGTAAAAGGATGTAGGTAGAGTTGGTAGGCATGTGAGAAAATATAGTATCAAGGTGGAGGTTGTTAGATTCAATACAATATTTCCATACTTATGAAGATTTGGAAGATATTTGAGATAACTGCTCAAATATATTGCCTCTTTTATATGCATTAAAGATGGCAATGGATTAGCTACATATGAGAAAGAAATATTTGAAAAGAGTGAAGTAAATTATTCTCTAATTAGATGATTAAAGCAGAAATCTTATCAGACGCATACAAGTTATGGGAAACTAGAAAAATAAAATGGTAAATATTTCCCGTATGATTTGGAGAATTGATTAGGCATTGATTTATCACCATAGATCAATTACTTTAACCTCAAGTAATAATCCCTATATAAGTGTAGGGATTATGATGAATAGAAACATCAGAAGTGAATTATCTTCCCTTTTGTATTTCTTCATATTCTTCTTAGTTTCCATTATCAATCTTGTAATTCTTCTATATAAAAGTAATAAAATCTCCTCTCCCCAAGTGGATGTACACTATCTTATGATAGTGGAACCACTATAAATCCGCATGTGAACTCTCTATTTACTTTCTTATATGATTTGCTGATTTGCTGTTTTATTTTCAAGTTCTATTTGTTTTGTCCCACTACAACACGATCTTATTGTTTCTGCACGTATTACGGTTGATTTGCAATCATTTGTGTAAATTCACCCCTACAAAGTATATCTTACGCTAAACAATACTCCTATACCAATCAATAAGTAAATTTAAGAATTGTAAGCCAAAAAACTAAATATAAAAAAATAGGCCCAAAAAATAATGTTGAAGGACTAATTTTCTAATGGTATGACGAGACCACCTATATGAGTTTATGGATCAAACATGTATTTCTTCTTTTTATTCCGGACAAATATGAAATTAAATTCACGGTCGGAAAGCAAATATTAAATAGCAAATCAAAATCTTATGGCTAGTGGTATGAATCAAAAATTTAATATAAAATAACATCGTACAAATTAAATAAAAGTTTCAAGTTATATACACAATGAGTTAGAGGAAAAACCATCCTCAGTAACAAAGATATCTCAACAACCCTATATAAAAAAGAAAAAAATTATAGAAAAAACCACATAACATTTTCAAAAAACTTTATTTTAATCTCACAACCATCTTATGGCACTTCTGGCTAGGATAACATCTTCCCTACTCATAAACGACTCAATAACTCAATCACCTGAAAGAAAACTGTCATCAAATTCTTTTACTATCTACTAACAAAAACAGTTGCTTTTTTTTTAAATTTACCAGGAATTGGTCTCAAGTCTCTTGAATTCCAAAATACATTTTCAGGCACAGATTCTTCATACTCGCTTTCAGTTTCAACATATTATCATATAATCTATCCCCCAATTTCTATAAAACGTTTGATCGAAGTCCATGATTTGAAGAGCATGTTTTATTATCTGAAATTAAAACTCTAAAGCACTAAATTTTAAGTTTTGCAAATGCCATCACTCTAAATGTACATGAATATATAGAAACCATGCAAGTGTTAACGGACATGCCATATGATAGAAATTATGGATGCAATATATATGATTTAATTAGGATACTTGACTTTTGAGAGTACTTGAATACTTGATTTTATGGATTTTCTTCTTTTGAACCATTAAACATTCTCTATTCATCCATTTTGCATAAATAATTCCTAATTTATTGAGGAAATATATGGAAAAAGTAAATAACACCTAAGGGCATTCCTCTTTAGGTCAATCATATCAATATATTGAAAGACATTATGTTTCAAGATATATTAATTTCATATATTTATAACCCATTTAGTTTTCTTATAAAATCTCCATACCAAAGCTATAGTGTAATAATAATAGCACTCATATACATAGATGTGAAAACTATTCTCATATTAGATAAAAGTTACAGGTCGAACATTTTAATGATGAAATTTCCCAAATCTGTCAATCAAATATTCCCTACCATATATGCACATTATAAAAGGTAATAAGTACAACCCTTATCCTAAAAACATGCAGCTCAAAGTAAAACACATGTAAATATATAAGACGAAAATATTTCCAGTATGTTGGTAATTAATCTATATTAGATCTGAATATATATAACCCATCTTGATTCAATTGAGAAACAAGTATATGAATTAACAGCGGAAGGCATACCTGAATCCATCGATTCTTAACTGATGTGAAGATTAATTTGGATTAGATCTTCCAAATTGACATAAGCTTAGATCTGTAAATTCTCTTTAGAAGAGGGTAGAGAGAATATGATAAGACTTATGTAATTTTAGGAGCATAACCCCATATATATATTGTGTGACATTTTACAGTTCGGCCGTTCAACAAACTAAAATTGTCACTCCCGTATCCACACGTTATAATTTTACATGATGAATATACCTCTTAAGTCTTAATATGTTTATTCCAAAAATCGATCATGTTGTTAGATTTAATTAGAGGATAGCCCACACATTCAAACATTAAAATATGTGACCCCATTATGTTGAATTATTCCAACATAGTAATCATAAAACATCAAGCTACTATACATATATAATGGACTTGTGATGGAAACTACCTTTAAGTTTCTAAATATTTTAGAATCAAAAATTTGTAAGAAATAAGAACCTCATTCTCATTTGCAAGTCTTCTCAAGCTGTAGAAGTTGTTGATCTCTACTATGAATGCTCATGAAAACTGTATTATAATTTATGCCATCGACCCCTTCAATAAGCCATTGAATCCTATAATAGTAAATAAATGTTAATTATTCAATTCTAGATTTCAGGTCATGACTACTGGAAAAATGTTCTACTATACAAAAATCAAATATGTGCTTTATGTGCTAAGGATCATATCCAAATTAGTTGCTGTAGTAAAGTCTGAATCTTGTCAAGTTGATTAATAAGTAGTTGGTAACTTTGCATTAACAAATGTACAAATATTAATATTGTTTTTGGACTATAAGAACATGAATTTTTTCATTTTATGTACGAGACGTATATAAGGAATGTGGATGTTGATGCATGTTACTTACTTCTTGTGCCATGGTCAAGGGAAAAAGTCTCATGTTCTTATACTATAACCAAGGATCAAATCATAGATTCTAAGAAGAATCCACCGTATAATTAATGACACCACATATTATATATGCAGAATATGGTGATGTATTAAATACTTAAATAAATAATTTTGAAGACCAAGAGAATCAAGTTTTGCTTGTAAACTCTAAGGAAGTATGCACCGAACTCACAACACATACTTCAGGTAAATTATGAGGATATGTAGTTGGTGGAGAATGAACCCTCGACCTTTAATGTGAGCGCCGCATGTTCTAACCACTGCACTACCTTGGTGGTTATATATAAATATATATATAAATAGGTGAATCTATAATAAGTAATAATTTTATAAAATGGACAACAGGAAAAGTCTAAAAAAAACTACTTAAGTATATAACTATGATCTTTTTGAGCCCAAAAGTAGTTGCTCAAAGATAAACGGGTACAACCAAACAAAAAGGAATGACTTTCCAGTATGTACATTGCAATTGATAAATGATGCAAGTAATGCATACCATGAGCTTTATTCTAGTATTTTACTTGAAAGAGGAACAACTAATGAGTCCTTAAATAACTGACCAATAATTGTTTTTGCTGTCATGATTGATCAAGAATGAATCTTTTTTTTTGATGATAATGAAGCAACATTTATATCCTTCCTCTAAGAAGCATGTATTATCTATCAAACCACCAAGCAAATATATTTTAGGTTTTATTTGTATCCATGTAGAAAAATTTCCAACATTTGGAAGCTTCTGGCTAAATATAATATTAACTATGTTTGATCAATTTGAATGTATAAAAGTATAAAATGAAACATAATATTGATAAAATTTAAATGATTAAATTAATTTAGAAAATAACCATAAGTGAAGTAGTATGCAGCAAATAACTATCTTTCTAAATCTTTAACAAAGTCAGGCACGGATCCAAACTATTTCTACTTGTGTTTTATTTCCTTTAGAAAATAACAATTAACTTTTTTCTTTAAAAGTATACATGAAGTACAATACCACATAATACGCATGATTTTAAGTATTTGGACCATCTTTCTCCTTCAAGCTCCACAGTTTTTGCCAATAAAGTTTCTTACATGTCTTAAGGTTCTAACTCCACCACTTGAATAAATTTAATCTATATAAGTTACTAATTAAAATTTTAATAAACCTACATTAGATGCAATATATTTTACCTTTATTGTCAATGTATACCTTTGGCCATCTACATAGTATAGTTAAAAGAGTAAATTCAATAAGGTCTCGCCTCAATCATAAGTAGTGAAGATTCTATGTCTGCGGCAAGTGAAAAATACCTGAATTTTTTAAAATTATTGTATGTTTGATAAGCAGAATGTAACGACTTGTTATTGTAAACCATTCAAATCGACAGTCGTCCAATCATGACGGACATGAATTGCTCAAAACAACGGATTGTTAATTTATATTTGACAAAACTTAACATATACTGTAAATAAATCAATCGCGGAATCACAAACACAGAGTAATATAACAATAAGTAGAGGAACAGATAAATATTAGTTCATGAAGCTACTATATAAACATCAAAATTTATAGTAACATCAACAGGTATCTCGAATATACAAAAGTTATTAATACAAATGCTAATGGAAAGTTAGAACAAAACAACTGGAATAAACTGAAGCTGAATAGGTAATAAAAGTTCTACAGGTAAAACTCCAAGCTCCAAAGGTGAGTCTCAAATGCTCTGACACTCAGTCCGACCCGATCATAAAGCAAAATACAAAACATTTAAGTCAGGATTAACATTTTTATACCAGTAAATTCAACTCAAGTGAAATGTCAACTGAAATACAAAATAACTTAAAAGATGTTTAGGATTTCCTTCCTCTAAGGATCCATTGAACTCTACATACATAATACAATATGCTACATAGATAATGTCTGTAGTAAAATAACTATAAAAATAGCGTTAAGGCGTGACCATAATTCCTCCATAAACTAGAGGGATATCAGAGGGCACTCCATAGGTATGGTACAAATCAAACTCATAGAAGGCGCGATAAGGCATGTGACAAGACACGCGAGGCAAAGCTCAGGGTACGATTCTACCGTTTGCGGATCTGAACTAGTGGTAATGCATAACAGCTACTACCGCCCAACTCGAGACACACTCTCTAATGAAAGGTGCACCCAATCAAATCACAAAGTAATAGAATGATATCAAAGAAAGTGCCAGATCGGAGGTGCGACCTCACTTGGCCCGGCATGGCTGCTGTGTTGCCACATCAAGCTGACTCGTGGGAGTCAGGGCTGTGTCAATACCTCATATAGAATCGTTGCCAAATCATCCTACTTCGTTCTGTAATCTCCACCACGTACACAGTTGTTAAAGTAGTTCTCGGTATTGGTAAAGTATGAAAATATATGATTCCGGTCTCTTTAACAACCAAACGCTTATTTCACACCATGGTCTTTTTATTTCAAAACAATTCGTACATCATATCGAAATATCATATTCATTTCAAAATCATCTTACTTTCGAAATCATATTCACTTTAGAAATCATATCCCTTTCGAAATCATACTCATAAAATAGTTTAAACCATTATATCAAAATATTAGTATTTAAATACATTAAATCTATGTCATAACAGTTCCAACTTAAATAGTTTGAGTATTGAAAATGGTTTATATATTGAAATAGTTAAAGTTAAAAATAGTTATATAGTCAAAATAGGTTATAGATTTAAAATAATTTATTTATTTAAAAATAGTTTATGTTAAAAATAGTTTATAATTGTTTCATCCAATTTCACAGATTAATTCAAATCAACTTAAGTTCCAAAATTCAATTTAAATCATCTCAGTTTGACAATTTCGAATTCTTATTAACACCATTTCAAATTTATGTAAATTTCAAATACAGGTTTCAATTACAAATTTAAACTTCTTCCAATTCAATATACTTCAATATTCAACAATTTACAATAACTCATATGATAAATTTCATTTATATTCAAAACTAAAATTTAATCTTGTTTAAAATTTCAAATACTCACTCAATCATCTTTATTGCAATTTAACTAAAATCTCATATCACGATTTAAAATTTAAAACTAAACATTCAAATTTCAATTTTATTTAAAGTTGAAATATTCATTTAATCACTTTTTTTATCAAATCGAGTTATAAAATCATACCCATCAAAATCTTAAATCAATAAGTTCAAATCAAGCCTTATTTAAGTTCAATTCTAAACAAATTCAATTATAAATCAGTTCTTACTTAAATTCAATTCTTAACAAATTAAATTACAAATCAGTTAAATCTATCTTTCCATCCCTATTTTATTAAAGTTATTATAAAATCTATTTGAAAAATATTAATATAATTTATATAAATACTTAAACATATTATATATATGTATACTAATTAAACTAATTTTTATTAGATTAAATCTCATTATTAAATTTTATTTTATATTAAATTTTATTTTATATATATATATAAAATAATAAAACTATAAGTAAAATCTTAAAATTTATATTTTCAAAACTAACTTATAAATTAAAAAAATTCAAATATATGATTTTAAAAATCTATATTTTGCATATATATAAAAATAAAATCTTTATATTGTATCTAAAAACCATTATTTATTAAAATCCAGATATTTCCTTTCAAAACTTTGGAAATCATTTTTTTTTCAAAAATAGACCAATGGTGTCCGTATATAATTTTCTATCTTACGCTCAAGTGATACGGATATTTATGATTTGACCCCGCAAAAATTAAATATTTATGGGTATTTATCATTCGACTCGCTACCCTAAAATTTCAAAATCAATGAAAGTCGTTTGGGTTTATCATTTCAACCCATAACGATTTTCTTCTAATCTATAAGATCATTCGGGTATGTATAATTTCAACCCATAGGGAATACTAAAATAATAGGAAACTTGCGTAGTGAAAACAAATATGATAATAATATAACATATCAACAACATGCATATATCATCAGTAACAAATTTAAATATAATATATACAACAGGTTTTGGCATCATATGTCATATGTCATAGGTGAACAATGGTAGATAATGGCATATCATATTTAACAACATATTTCAATCATCATTTCATGTGAATTAAATATACTAAATAAAGAAGGTTAATCGTGAGTGGTTGGTCATCTTTCGAGGCTAGAGAGATTAGACAACGACAAACGATGGAATCATGAACTCCACGACAAGTCCAAACGACAAATCAGAAAGCAGAGCCAGGTGAACACGGATTTGACGAACAAAGCTGATAATTCGAGATCGATGAAAACGAATCAAAATTAGCTTGATATAAACGAAACGAAATGTATATTATATATATATATATATTCTTCTTAAAACCAATATTCAATTTAGAAATACATATTTAGAATAAATCTCCATATTATATTTTAAAATCAAGATGTCTATATATATTATATTTAAAAATTTATATACATTTCTGAAAATCAAAATACCCCCACACACACATACCTATAAAAGAAATCTGAATATACATATATTTTAAAACTATAATCAAAATTGAATCCTTTACCTATTATATTTCGAAGTCATAAATTTATATGCAAACTGCAATACAAACTTTACATATAGTATTATTATATGTCTTCTTCAAACAAGCACGGACTATAGAAAATAGAAACGGAGAATGGTCATGAAGGGTTTTGGGTACATGGTTGTTTGGTAAGCGGAGGAACATTCGGCAACGACAAGATAAAGTGGTGCTCAGGGCTGTTGCTCGTTGACAAGGCTAAGGTCTAGGAATGGTGTGCGAGTGGGTTTTGGTTGATAGTCGGAGGAGTGCTGGTTGACATGGAGTGGCCGAGCAAGTTGGGTTTCAGGTGTTGTCATGTCTAGTGGACGGGATATTAGAGGTGGATGAGGCGCACGAGCGGAGTGCTAGAAGCTGCTGTCGGGTGTTATGGGTTTGGGAAAGAAGGTCTAGAAGTGAACGAAAATATGTGGAAGGGTGGTCGAGCTGCTGTGTGGATCAGCGAGGAGATGGAGGCTTGCGTTCGACTGAGGCGGGCTTCCGGTGGTCGAGCCTATGGTGAGCTGTGTGTTGGCAGATCTGGATTTGTGTGAGGGGGAGGTTGGTGGAGCAGAGGGTTTGAGGGTGACAGGCTGGGTGGTGATTGATCAAGGCTAGGTGGTGCTTGGTGTTCTTGGCTTCGGTGGTCAGGAAGAGGCAGCTGAAGTATGTGGGCTGTGCAAGGGTGATGGCAGCTCTCATGGTGATGGGTTGCAAAATGAAGTGGTCGTGCAAGTCAAATTTTCTTCTAATTAAGAACAAGTTTTGTCGCAAAAAAAGACAACGGTAATAAAAATGGCTTCTCTTCTCTGAGCGATTTCTTTCTCTCGCGATTGTTTCTGCTCCTCTCCTCTTGCGACTCTCTCTCAACTTCATCTCTCATTATTGCCGTCCCTCGGCTTCGTCAGATCTGTGGTTACTTGGGTGATACGATGTCGTTCTCGTATGTTGACGAGTTCGTACTCTCTGGAAATTTCTTGCGCGATCGTCCACCGTATGTCGCTATTGCCTCGGCCTTATTGGCGGAGGTGGCTGCTCCTATTTCGGTTACTTTTTCTAGTGCAAGCTCGGTGGACATTAGGGTTTACTCTTTGGTTCAATTTGGGGCTTTGTGTCGTTCGCGATTCTTGATGGTTGAGAAGTGTTTTATGGAAATTTCGCCGATTTTCATCGATGAATTGGTGGCGCGTCCTCCTCCATACGGGCGATGGTCGTTGGATGATGATTATTTGCTGTCGTCTGCTTGTGTGGGCTATTCGGGGACTGGCCAGAGACTGGATTTCAATGCTCATTTCGAGCCTTCTCTGAGTTTCTCGGCGGCATGCGGTTTTTTGCCTTGTGTGGAGGAGGGGGTGACGGTAGGTGCGGTGGTTTGCAATTTTGGGTGTGTGGTTAGTGAGCAGATTGATGGGGATTTCATCGCCTCATTAAGTGCTGAACTAGCTGCTGCCTTGGCTTCGTTTCAGCATATTTCTGTTGGTTTAGTGCCGTTTTCAGATGGTTCTG
Source organism: Allium cepa (assembly GCA_030765085.1). Taxonomy (NCBI): domain Eukaryota; kingdom Viridiplantae; phylum Streptophyta; class Magnoliopsida; order Asparagales; family Amaryllidaceae; genus Allium; species Allium cepa. The sequence goes on along the minus strand of CM060931.1, from coordinate 353,110,874 downwards.
TGGTGTGCGATGGGGGGTACATGGATGTCACCGTGGCTGATGGGGATTTCACCGCCACATGTAGCCCTGAGCTCGGTGATTCCTTGCCTTGGTTACAGAATGCTGCTGTTTTCTTTGGGCCTGATGCTTTGGCCGACGTCTCCGATGATTTGCTACGGGTATTTTCAGCGTATGCTGGGTTGTTCGTTTCTCACGCTGAGGTTGAGCTGGCTGGTTGGCTAGTGGGATCTTGGTGGGATCTTGGTGGCCAGTCAGTCAGTTGTTTGGATAGTGGGATCTTGGTGGTCGGTTCTTTTGGCTTTAACCTTGAGAGAGCTCCCCAAGTAAGTTGTGGGTTGAGCTGGCAGGTGAGTTCATCTTCTCTGCTTTCTGCTTTGTTCCTTGTTGGAGAATTTGCTATTGTTGTTTGTTCATGGGCTGATGGTGTTTCTTTATTGATTATGAGCCATGACACGCTTAGGTGTGTGCTCCCTGGCATGGTTGCTCAGTCCGGGACTGGTGACATGACAGGTCATGTAGGCAGTGAGCGCTTCGTTTGGAGTGGTCAGTGCAGGTCTTTTCGTTGGTATTTGATTTACTGCCATTGCGAGGCCGATTCTGTGTCGTATATGGCTATCATGGGTCTTCATTCGATGGCTGATCTTCTATGGTCTTTACGAAGAACGATCTTACCCAGGATCGAGTGGCTCGGGCGATATTCTTGGTCTGTTCACATAGTGGTCTCAGATTCGGATCACTATGCGGAAAGCCGGGAATTTTGCCGGCTTTCCTCGATTCCCTATGTTGATCTCTCTGTTAGGACCATCGTGCGAACCACACCTGTCGCACGGGGCTGCATCATGAGTGACAGTCCGGCTTGGGTTAGGTTCCTACAGCACCGTGGGTTGCGTATTATCAGCATCCCTACATATTTTCGATCTCTCCCGTCTGTCGGGGTGTCTTCAGCCTCATCGTCTGGTTGCTGCTCTTCTTTTTGCTCCTTGCCATCGTCCTCTTGTTCCTTATCCATTACCATTTTGATGCTTAGCGAAGCGGAGATTTCGATCATTAATGATCGCCTCTCTCGCCTAACTAAGAACTCAGCTCCATCCAGATCTTCTCTTAGGCTTTCGGATTCATTGGAGCCGGCTCAGGTCTCTGCCGAGACCATCCCTCGGGTATCGGCTTCCCGTGTTCATAGACCTTCTCGTCGCCGAACGAGAGGTCCCCACACCACTCCTCGTACTATTCGTACCGCTCTATAGCGGCGACTGAGCAGACAGATCGGTCTGCCTTTTCATCGTTGTATCTTATTTGAGTGGGGTCTGTTCTGTTTTCCCTGGCTTGTCTTATTTTCCTCTATTTTCAGGCTTTCATGTCGAATTTTCTTTTCTGGAACGTTCGTGGTATTGGCAATGAGGCTTCTTGCGCTAGATTGAAGCGCATTGTCCGCAAACATACTGTTTGCTTGGTAGCTCTGTTAGAACCTTTTGTAGGGTCTGGAGAGATTACCAGGGTTGTCTTGTCGCTTGGGTTTGGAGGTGTTGTGTCCAATGTTTCGGGAAAGATTTGGATTCTTTGGTCCAAATGTTGTGTTGTCCACCCTTTGTTTGACTCGGACCAGCTTATCTCTGTGGTTTGCTCTGCTTCTCATTTTCCTCATCCTTTTCTTTTTTCGGCGGTGTATGCCAAGTGCGATAGGATGGAGAGATTATCCCTGTGGGATGATATTCTTCATCTAGCTGAGATGGGTTTTTCGTGCTCTGTTGTGGGTGGTGATTTCAATGTTGTCGCTAGTCAGGCTGAGAAACTTGGGGGGGCGGCCATTAACCGCTCATCGGTTTCTGATTTCAATTCGTTCATTGTGACCTCAGGATTCTTTGAAATTCCTTTTGTGGGATCGGCTTATACCTGGTCTAATAACCAGGAGGGTCCGAACCGGATTCTATCTCGGTTGGACAGAATTTTTGGGTCCCTTGATTGGCTCAATCTACCTTTTTCTTTCTCTACCTCGCATCTTCATCGAGCCTGCTCTGATCATGCCCCGTTAGTATTGTGATGCTTTCCTAGATCTCTCTCGGGGCCTACATCTTTCCGCTTCCTCAGTATGTGGTGTTCCCATCACTCCTTTCATCAGGTTGTGGAAGAGTCGTGGTCCTCTCCTATATCAGCTTCTCCCATGGGGGCTTTTTCCCAAAAGCTGAAACGTCTAAAGGCTATCCTTAAGTCCTGGAATACACTGTTTTTCAGGAACATTTTCGACCGTGTTAGAGAGGCTGAGGAGTCCCTTATTCTTGCCGAATCTTTGTTCGACGAGAACCCTTCGGCCGAAAACAAGGAGAATTGGGTTTCGGCCCAATTGGCTTTCTCTTCGGAGCTTCGTATCGAACACTCTTATCTTCGCCAAAAGGCGAGGGTAAAATGGGTGGTCGAAGGGGATTCGAACTCCAAATTTTTCCATTCTTCCATTCGTAAGAAAGCCAACCTTCTTTCCATTCGAGAAATTTTGAGACCGGATCTTTCTTTGGCGTCCTCTCCGGCTGAAGTTAAGGAGATCATATTGTCTCATTTTCAATCTTTTCTGGGTTCCCCCTCTGTGGCGGATCAGGATCTGGATATTCTCTCTTTCATTCCCAGATTGATCCCTTCTGAGGGGATCGACGTTTTGGCTGCTCCGCCAACTCCGGAGGAAATCCATGCTTGCGTCTTTGCCCTTAGCAAGGACAGTGCTTGCGGTCCGGATGGTTTCAACGGTTCTTTCTATCGGAGTGTGTGGCCTATCATTTAGTCGGATTTTTGTTTAGCTGTCCAGCAATTCTTTGCCGGCAGTCTTCTCCCCATTAGTTGGTCTTCCACCAACTTGGTCTTAATACCGAAGTGTGATAACCCTCGGTCATGCGCGGAATTTCGTCCCATCAGCTTGTGTAATTTCTCCAACAAAGTTATTTCTAAGGTGTTGGCCACTCGTTTGGCTCCGTTCCTTGATCGTATCATCTCCTCCTCTCAGGCAGGTTTTGTGAAGGGTCGTCTAATCACTGATAACGTCCTGTTAGCCCAGGAACTGATTTCCCAGATTGACAGGAAGGTTAGAGGTTCTAATGTTGTTTTCAAAGTTGATATGAAGAAGGCTTATGATCGTATGTCGTGGTTTTTCATCATTAGAGTTCTGTGTGCATTTGGGCTTCCAGAAACCCTTATCGATTTGGTTTGGAGACTTATCTCTAACTGTTGGTTTTCCTTCCTCATTAACGGATCGGCCAATGGATTCTTCAGGGCTGGTAGGGGTCTCCGTCAGGGTGATCCTCTATCGCCTTCTCTTTTCGTGATAGCGGCTGAAGCTTTCATACGAGGGATCCACACCTTAACGATTTTCGTCCAGGTTCACCGATTTGGTCTCCCGAGTAGGTGCCCGCTCGTTTCCTCCTTATCCTTTGCGGATGACATATTCATTTTCTCCAACGGTAACCGACCGTCTGTTCGTCGCCTGATTCGCTTTATCCATCAGTACGAGCGATGCTCGGGCCAGCTCGTTAACTCGTCGAAGAGTTGCTTCGTTCATGCGAAGGATATGGATCCTTCCAGGGTTTCCCGGCTCCATTCGTTCACAGGATTCAGGGCGGCTTCCCTACTGCTTCCATACTTGGGTATTGTTCTCTACAGGGGCCGGAAACTTAACGCCCTATTCGATCCTCTGACGGATAAAGTTAGGGGAAAGATCATTCGTTGGAATGCTTCGATTCTATCTCAGGCAGGAAGATTGGTTCTTATCAAGTCGGTGTTAGGCTCGCTGGGTACTCATGTCTTCGCAGCGATTTCCCCTACCGCCTCTTTCTTCAGGTCTTTCCAATCTTTGGCTTCTTCATTCTTCTGGGGGTCAAAGGTTGACAATCACCATCATCACTGGGTCTCATGGGACGTGGTATGCCGCCCCAAGAACGAGGGCGGGCTTGGATTGCGAAATCCTAAGGATATTTGTGCAGCTTTTGCTTGCAAGCTGTGGTACAGGTTTAGGACTAACGATTCCCTTTGGGCGAAGTTCCTTCGAGCCAAGTACCATAGTCTGGCCTCCGTAGGCTTTTCCGGATCTCCTTCCTTCGCTAGTGAAACTTGGAAGCACATGCAATCGGTCAAACCTTTCTCTGACTCCCACGACGGCCAATCCAGTTGGGATGGTGGTTCGTTTTCCATCTTGAAAGCTTGGAGTTCGGCTCGTCTGTCATCCCCCGTTCTCCCTATATTCTCCTTCATATGGGACGCCAGAATCCCTCCTAAAGTGTCTCTGTTCATGTGGCGAACCCTTCATAAGGGATTGCCAATTGATGAGAACCTTCAGCGGATTGGTATTCCTTTTGTTTCCTGTTGCAGGTGTTGCGGCAACGGGAATTCGGAATCTTTGGATCATTTAATCTTTACCGGTTTCTCAGCCAGATCCTGTTGGAATTATTTCGGTAATCTTTTAGGTATCAGAGGTAGCAACAACTCGTCGGAGGATTTACAGTTGACCTAGTGGAACGGAATCAAAGGTAAATCTCTTCGTTCTGTTGTTTTTCGCTTAATTCCTTATCTGATCTGCTGGCACCTATGGTGTGCACGGAATAAGGCAATTTTTGAGGAAACTCCCATGGATCCCGTCTCCGTTATTCGTCGGGTTAGGAATGATGTTTTTCTTGCTTTTCGAGGAAGACCTTTCAAGGGACCGATTAGCTCTCGTTCTGGCCATCTAGTGGCTCTGTTATCTATTTTCTGTTCTCAGCCTCCCAATAGGGCGGGAGTTGGTTGATGAACGTCCTTAAGCCTGGTGGTTCTGGCTTACCCGACTCCGTAATTCCCCCCTCCCCCTATTTTTTCCTCTGATTTAGTGGCTTTTGGTTGCAAGCTCTGGTTTTATAGGTTTGGTATGGGGTCTGTTATTTCTTCTATAATGCTTGGATTTGGGTGGTCGCTATTCTGGTTCTTGTTTTAGCCATTCTCTTTTTTGGCTGCCTTTGCTGGATCTCATCCTTTTGTATTGTTTCCTCCTCTGGGAGGAACCTTCATCAGCTATTTCCGCTTATTCTGATTTTGTTGTGTTTATTAGCGGCTTCTTCGCCGTGTTTTGACTTTTCGCCTTCTGTCGGCTGATTTATTCGTTTTTTCCTATCTTATTTTGTTTTTTCCTGTTTCGGCTTGCTTCGCCGGGTTTTGGGTTTCTTTTACTGTTGGTTATCTGTCAGGCTTGTTGACAGCTAGTGTAGTTTATTTATATAATTCTTGTTTCGAAAAAAAAAAAGAAGTGGTCGTGCAGCTTCCTCAAGCGGAATAGCAGGAGCAGGTTTCATAACGAAACATATATAAATTAAAAATTTTGCTTTCGTATTATATTATTAAAAGTTTCTCAAAGAAATCCTGATTTAAATGAAAGTTTTTTAATCAAACCGAGCTACCTTGAGGGAGGGAGAGAGAGAGAGAAGGCAAAAATATAAGAACAAGCAGGCGACGTCGTATACCTGCTTTGGGCAAAACAAAAAAATGAACAGGTAGATCTTGAGAAAACAAATGAATGTAACAGATGAACTAATATAAAACTTAAATTATAACTTTTGTCAAAGTAAAAAGAATTGTAACCTGAAGCGGAACAACATGTAGTTGAATTTATATAGAAAAACAGACTTGAATCACATTATGTTTTTTTTTTTTCATTTCAGAGCTGAACTGGAATGAAGATGAAGAAAGGAAGAGAAAGAGCAGCGACGAAACAAAATATTAAGTGGGATGGAATAATCAAAGGTCAAACGTTGATTCATTTTTTTTAATAATAAATGATTATTGGTATTATACAACTAGGCAAATGAAAGGACCAAGGAAACAATAAGGCTCAAATAAGGAACCGATATGGTAAATCGTTTTGTCGATTTCGCGCATACCGAATGCCAAAATGCATAACGAATATATTGTAGAGGTCAGCACGAAGAGACGATCAGAATTCAGAATGGTACATAGATATCAACGATACGACCATCCTTTCAAAAGTCGATATTCGCTGTCGAAAATGATGCTAATTTACCGAAAATAAGATAAACGGAGCTATAGCAGTCAACATTTAGCAAAACGAAACATGACGTCTCACTTAGAAAATAATTTGCAAATTTATTGTATAAAAATATTTAGATTTCGAAAATATTTAATTTCCATCAAATTTCAACCGATTTAATTATTTAAATAGAAATTTCACAATCAAACAAGCTTTCATATTTTCAGATAAAAATTTGTCACTTGTTATGTTTAAATAAACGCATTTCAAATATCAAATTTTCATTTCAAAATTTTGTTATTTATTTTTCATGAAAAATTTAGTCAATTACGTTATTCGTACGTTAAAAATTCCGGATCGTTACACTCTCCCAACTCGGAACTTTTCATCCCCATAAAGGAATGAGATAGGAGAATAAAAATATCAAAAAGATAAGATAGATTTGAAATACATAGTATTAGATGCAACAATTAATTTAAAACCATATAAATTTCATTTTTGGATGTCTTATATTATATACTATTCAATTACATATTCTCATTACGTTCAAACTTTTACCAGGTAAGTTTTTATTAATGTAACTAAGGGTAATTGAGCACTATACAAATTTACCTTTTATTTACAGTATTTCTATTAAGCAAAATTTAGTTTGAACATTTTATTACTTACTTTTCTCTTGTAAAATCTTCAATTACATATTCACATTACATTTTTAACTTTTGAATATTTCAGGTAAGTTATATATATTTTAGAATGGAATTTAGTATTATATAAATAAATTTTATCCTAGTTCAACCGTTTTAAGTTATTTCAATTTCATTTCTTATTTTACACACTCCAATTAATCAAAAAAATTACTTCATATAAATAATTGAAAACTATTTCTTAGCATAAAACTTAAGAGTTGAATTTTCGGTTTCTCTTCAAACCATTTTGAAATAAATATATTCATGTATATTCTATACATCAAATCATCCTCAATAAGTTTAAATCAAATTCATTTTCCAAAACAAAAAGTGTAGCAAAGCTACTAAGTGGTCTCTCCACTCCGAGGCTCGAAAATGAATGTCGATGATGCTGCAGTCATTATCGAAATTATTTTCCAGCAACAAAAGATGAAAGTACCGACTTACTTCCTGTAAAATTCTTTGAAATTTTTTTCATTTGAAAATACTTCCAAATAATATATTTTCTAAAAACTTTGAAACCAAATTTTAAAAGCACCAGAAGTTTAATTCTCAAATCCAAATTTTATACTCATTTCATTTGCAAATCAGATTTATAAACCATGATTATAAAATTTCGACTTCTTATAACATATAGTAATAGTAAACGGTTTAGTAATGTTGACAAAACAATAAATGATAATCTAGTATATCATTTCTAACAACCAATTCATCTATTTTATAAAATTGTACTTATATATATATATATATATATATATAATATAATCATACAGAAAATTATTTCATTTACCAATTTCGAAAACAATATTGTGTCAGTTTGCTCTATTCAACTGTTTTGGAATTCCTATCGATAGCGTTGGCCAAACGAATCGATTGAAATTCAAAATTCAAACTTAACAAATCAAACAACACAATATAATACATGTGTATATTAATTACAAATATGCTCCAGGATGATTCAAGAATGGATTTTAAAACAAGGATAGAGATTCAAATTTAGAGAGACCCTAATCAAAGAGAATTTCTGACAATGAAGATAGGCATGAAAGGAAGACAAGATAATTAAATTACATAGGAGTAAAGATGGATAGACTTATATTAATTGCGACGACCTTAACCGTGTCAACCGAGACTTAGAAAAAGAGAATATCATCAACGAAAATGGGGACGAACATGTTGGGAATACCGTGTAAAATGCGATTCATGAGATCGATGAAGAAGACAGGAGCATTGGTTAATCCAAATGCATGATTAATCATTCATAGAAACCATTTGTCTGGGAAAAAGGACAATAAATCAAGCTCTAGGAATAAAATCAATGCGGAATTCAAAATTCCCGCTTAGATGGGAGAGACGTGGCTTCACCAAACATCAGTATAATCCCTGACTATCAGGGTGGAGTCAAGATTACTGGGCTGAGAATCAAGCAGAATGATGAGATTGCCTGCATAATCCTGAGGCATTCGACATTCGACTACAAGAAAGTTACCCTGGTCATCTGCTAGAGGAACGATTTGGGCTTTGCAAGATATAACAACATCGAAATTGAGGATATGAAAATTGGTGAATCAACGCTTGTTGTAAAGGAGTTTCACCCCTTTACAAATCATACAAAGGTCGAAGGAACCGCCAATGGGATTAGACATGCACAAGGACGAAGTTGCAAATTGAGATCGCAAGATGGGCTTTAATTTACAGAGATCAACCAAAATGAAACTATGGAATGCTCTAGTATCAAGAAGAATAAGAACAAGTAAAGACATGAATGGATGTCAGGACAAAAGGAAAAGTTCCCTGATCCGAAAGGAATCCTAATTCAGGAGAATTCTAGCAAGGATTTCAAGCTCGAACGAAAATGATTCTATGATTAATTCTACTCGTTCTAGGGTATTACTACCCTATCTCTAATGAGTTTTTACTCCATATGCTAAGTTTTCCTAAACCAGAGCTCTGATACCAATTGTAATGACCTGTTATTTCGAACCATTCAAATCGATAATCATCCACTCATGTCGGACTTGAATTTCTCAAAACAACGGGTTGTTAATTTATTGGCAAAATTTAGCATATACAGTAAATAAATCAATCGTGGAATCTTAGACAAAGAGTAATATAATAATAAGCAGCAGAATAGATAAATGGTAGTTCATGAAGCTGCTATATAAACATCAAAGTAACATACAACAGATATCTCGAATATACAGAAGTTACTAATACAATGCCAATGATAAGTTAAAACAAAACAACTGGAATAACTAAAGCTAAATAGATAGCAGAAGATCTTCAAGTAAAACTCCAAGCTCCAAAGGTGAGTCTCAAATATTGTGACACTCAGTCTGACCCGAGCATAAAGCAAAGCACCAAACACTAGAGTCGGGATTAACGTTCTTATTCCAGTAAATTCAACTCATGTGAAATGTCAACTGAAATACAAAATAACTTAAAAAGATTTTTGGTATCTCCATCCTCTAAGCATCCATTAAACTATCTACATACACAGTACAATACGCTACATAGATAATGGCTATAGCAAAGTAAACTATTAAAATAGCATTATGGCGTTACCCATATCCCCCTTAACACATTTTATATATTCCCATAATCAATACAGTACCATAATTTCTCCGTAAACTGGAGGGCTATCAGAAGGCACTCCATAGCTGTGCAGTTAAAGCGCTAGGTAGATTTAATGCGGCAAGGTGTAAAAAGTCATAGCGATGATATAGCGAGGATATAGCAGGATATAGTGGATGACTCTAAAGTAGCATATACAACTCATGCTTAATTTTTTTACAAATATATAAATGGTAATTAAATGAAAAATTAACCTTCAATTGAATTATAATTAATACGTAATAATTTTAAATAAAAACATATGCGAATACACTGTAAATAAACATAAAACTGTTATATAACATTAATGAATTTAGTATAATATTAGAGTATTTTTATTTTTGAAAATATATTAAAAATTCAATTATATAAATTAGTTCCATAGTTTTTATAATGTACAAATGTCATTTTTCAATCATTTCTCTTAAAGAAGATACATCGGAAATAGCGGAATATAGCGGGAATAATGGGATATAGAGGAAACAGCGGGGTTTAAAGCGGAAATGCTATATTTGGGGCTATGTAGAAAAATTATAACAATAGAAATCCGCTATGATATATAGCAGGGTTATAGCGGGGTAATAGCGGGTATCAACGGCACAGATCCATAGGTATGTACAAACCAAACTTGAAGAAGGCGCGTTAAGGCATGTGACAAGGCACACGAGGCAATGCCTAAGGTAGGATTCTACGTTTTGCGGATTCAGACTGATGGTAACGCATAGCAGCCACTACCGCCCATCTCGAGAGACACTGCCAAATCAAAGGTGCAACCAATCAAATCACAAAGTAATATAATGATATCAAAGAAATGTGCCCGATCGGAGGTGCGACCTTACTTGGCCTAGCATAGCTTCTGTTTTAGCCACATCAAGCTGACCCGCGGGAGTCAGGGTTGCGTTAATACCTCATATAAAATCATCGCCAAATCAGCCTACCTCATTCTGGAATCTCTACCACGTACGCAGTTGTTAAAATGGTTTTCGATATTGGCAGAGTATGACAATATCTGATCTCCGTCTCTTTAACAACCAAACGCTTATTTCATATTGTGGTCATTTTATTTCAAAACAATTCGTACTTCATATCAAAATATCATATTCATTTCAAAACCATATCACTTTCGAAATCATATTCACTTTCAAAATCATATCCCTTTCGAGATCATACTCACAAAATAGTTTAAACCATCATATCAAAATATTAGTATTTAAATCCATTAAATCTATATCATAACAGTTCCTACTTAAATAGTTCGAATATTGAAAATAGTTTATATATTGTAATAGTTATAAATTAAAAATAGTTATATATTAAAAATAGATTATAGATTTAAAATATTTTATTTATTTAAAAATAGTTTATAATTGTTTCATCGAATTTCACAAATTAATTCAAATCAACTTAGGTTCCAAAATTCAATTTAAATCATCTCAGCTTGACAATTTCGAATTCTCATTAAAACCATTTTAAATTTATATAAATTTCAAATTCAGGTTTGAATAACAAATTTAAACTTCTTCTAATTCGATATACTTCAATATTCAACAATTTACAATAAGTCAATTTGATAAATTTCATTTATATTGAAAATTCAACTTTAATCCTATTTAAAATTTCAAAATATTCACTTAATCATCTTTAATGTCATCTAACTAAAATCTCATATTACAATTTAAAATTTAATATTAAATATTCAAATTTCAATTTTATTTAAAGTTGAAAATATTCATTAATCACTTTTTATCAACTCGAGTTATAAAATCATACCCTTCAGAATCTCAAATCAATAAGTTCAAATCAAGCCTTATTTAAGTTCAATTCTAAACAAATTAAATTATAAATCGATTCTTACTTAAATTCAATTCTTAACAAATTAAAATACAAATCAATTAAGTCTATCTTTCCACCCTATTTTATTAAAGTTATTATGAAATCTACTTTTAAAATATTGATATAATTTTAAATAAATACTTAAACATATTATATATGTATACTAATTAAATTAAATTTTATTGAATTAAATCTTATTATTAAATTTTATTTTATATTAAATTTTATTATATATATAAATAGTAAAATTATAAGTAAAATCTTAAAATTTATATTTTCAAAACCAACTTATAAATTTAAAATTTTCAAATATATAATTTTAAAAATCTAAATTTTACAAATATATAAAAATAAAATCTTTATATTGTCTCCAAAAATCAATATTTATTAAAACCAAAATATTTCCTTTCAAAACTTTGGAAATCATTTTTTTTCAAAAATAGATCAACGGGTGTCCGTATATAATTTTATATCATATAGTCAAGTGATATGGATATTTATCATTTCAATCTCCAAAAATTAAATATTTACGGGTATTTATCATTTCAACCAGCAATCCCAAAATTTCAAAATCAATGAAAATCACTTGGGTTTATCATTTCAACTCATAACGATTTTTTTCTAGTCTATAAGATCATTCAGGTATGTATCATTTCAACCCATGGAGAATTCTAATCTAATAGGAAACTTGCAGAGTGAGAACAAATGTGATAATAATATAACATATCAACATCATGCATATATCATCATTAACAAATTTGAATATAATATATACAATAGGTTATGGTGTCATATGTCATAGGCAAACAATGATAGATAATAGCATATCATATTTAACAGCATATTTCAATCGTCATTTCATATGAATGTAATTTACTAAATATAAGTGTTGAATATTTTTGGAGAAAGAGGGAGAGAATATAAGAAAGAGGAGTTTTTATTATTTTATTGTAGAAAACTTTACTTTATTGATGATTTATTTCTTGCTTGCTTGATTGATTGATACAAAATGAGGGGAGAGCTCCTCTATTTATATGACTCAATAGAATATTCTAGATATAGAATATTTAGAAATATGACTCATTTGACAACTCTAGAACTTTCTCTTTAGACAACTCTAGAAACATAACTGTTATATAATTCTTATTTCTAGCAACTAATATAAAATTCTAGAGCTCTCTCCAAATTCTATTAAATACAAGAAGATTCTAGAAACTTTAATAATAAGAAACTTATAGAAATTAACAAATTAAGTTTAATATTTCAACACCCCCTTTTAAACTTGATTTGTGACTTTAAGCAAATTTCTCAACCGGACAAAATCTTCGTGCTTGAGAGGCTTGGTGAAAATATCAGCTACTTGATCATGTGTCTTCACGTATTCTAGTTGCACGTCCTTTTTGGAGATACACTCTCTAATATAGTGATAGCGTGTATCAATATGTTTGCTTCGATCATGGAAAACTGGATTCTTAGCCAAAGCAATTGCTGATTTATTGTCCACGAAAATCTTGATCAGCTTCTCTTGTGGCAGTTTCAACTCCTTTAGTAGATTTCATAACCAAATTGCATGGCAAACACATGAAGTAGCAGCTACATACTCTGCTTCGCATGTGGAAAGAGTGACAATCGACTGTTTTTTCGACATCCATGTGAAGGATGTATCTCCCATGTAGAACACGAAGCCACTTGTGCTTTTTCAGTCATCCATATCTCCACTCCAATCACTATCACTATATCCAACAAGCTCATAATTATCAAAAGTAGAGTAGTACAGTCCAAAATTTGTTGTGCCTTTAATATAGTGAAGAATCCTCTTTGCTGCCTTCAAATGAGTTATTGTTGGGTTTTCCATGTATCGACTCACAATCCTACCGTGTATAGAATGTCAGGTCCTGTACACGTTAAATATCGCAAGCTTCCAACCAAACTTTTGTAGAGCGTTGAGTCCGTTTTTTATCCTTCCTCATGGCTTGACAACCTGGTTCCACATTCCATTGGTGTGCAAACTGGATTAGAGTCATCCATCTTGAACTTCCTCAATACTTCCTTAGCATAGCCTTCTTTGTGATTAGAATACCTTTATCTTCTTGTTTTACTTCAATTCCGAGGTAATAAGACATGAGCCCAATATCAGTCATCTTAAACTCTTTCGTCATCTCTTTCTTAAACTCTTGAAACATGCTTGGATTGCTACCTGTGAAGATCAAGTCATCTACATACAGACATATAATCAATGTATCACCATTATGGATTTTAATATAGAGTGCATGCTCATATGGACATTTGATGAAGTTTCTCTCTAGGAGGTACTTATCAATTCAAGCATTCCAAGCTCTTGGAGCTTGTTTCAACTCGTAAAGTGCCTTCTTTAGCTTCAAAACCTTGTCTTCTTCTCCTTTGACTTCATAGCCTTGTGGTTGCTCAATATAAACTTCTTCTTTAAGAACTCCATTTAAGAAAGAAGATTTCACATCCATTTGATGTATCTTCCAATTATTTTGAGCTGCTAAAGAGATTATTAGTCTAACATTTTCTAATTGAGCGACTGGAGCGAATACCTCATCATAGTCAATGCCGGCTCTTTGACTATAGCCTTTTGCCACCAATCTCGCTTTGTATCTTTTAACTTCTCCTTTGGCATTTTTCTTAGCTTTGTATACACAATTCACACCAATCGCCTTGTGTCCTTTTGGAAGTGAAGCTAATTCCCATGTGTCATTCTTCATGATGGCCTTGATTTCTTCGTCCATAGCATTTTTCCAATTCTTCTTTTGCAAGGCTTCTTGGAAGTTCATAGGCTCACAGTCCGCAAATAAACAAAAGAGAGTAAGAATGTCTTGTTTTTCTGTTACCTCATAAATTTCTTGAAGGCTTTTAAAACGTGGAGCCCTTTCACTTGAGCTCTCATCTTCTTGACAACTTGTGATATGAGGAACTAGTGGGGAAGTAGGCTTCTCACTTAATTGCTCGATCCTTGGTTGTGGTATTTCATCTTCTTCAAAGTATGGAAAGAAGTTGTAATTTTCATTATGTGATCTCCAATCACGTTCTCCTTCTTCATCAAACACAACATTTCGACTAATTATTATCTTCCTCGTATAAGGATTGCAGTGCTTATATCCTTTAGAGTTGGTGTCATAACCGATGAAAATATACTTCTCACTTTTGTCATCCAATTTGCTTCGCTTCTCGTTTGGTACATGTACATGAGCTATGCTTCCAAAGACTCTTAGATGGGAAATACCAAGCTTCCTTCCACTCCATGCTTCTTGTGGTGTCTTTCCCCACACACTTCGTGTTGGAGATCCGTTTGATAGATAAACCACACATGCCACAGCTTCTGCCCAAAATTCCTTTGGCAACGTCTTACTTTTGAGCATGCTCCTTGCCATTTCAAGAATTGTCATATTCTTCCTTTCTGCTACTCCATTTTGCTGGGGGGATCTAGGCACTGTCAGTTGTCGTCTGATTCCATTATTTTCACAATACTTTTGGAATTCTTTTGATGTGAACTCTCCTCCACGGTCAGATCTCATGGCTTTAATCATAAGGCCACTTTCCTTCTCAACATGGGCCTTGAACTTTTTGAATTTTTCAAAAACCTTTGATTTCTCTTTTAAAAAATACACCCATGTTTTTCTTGAAAAATCATCAATGAAAAGAAGAAAATAGTTACTCTTACCAAGTGAACTTGGCTTGATCGGACCACACACATCCGTATGAATGAGTTCCAACGGCTTTTTAGCACTTGAGTATGACTCCTTTGGAAAGCCCATTTTAAATTGCTTTCCAAGTAAACATCCTTCGCACACTTGATTTGGATGGCTTATGCATGGTAATCCTCTTACCATTTCCTTCTTGGATAGCAACTCTAGTCCTTCGAAGTTAAGGTGTCCAAAACGAAGATGCCAAAGCCAAGCAATATTTTTGTAGCACACCTTAAGGAATTGTGCGACATCACTTTGAATGTTGAGCATAAACATCCTATTTCTTGACATTGCTACCTTTGTAATGAAGTTACTTGCATCATCTTTTATAGAAAGATTATTATCTTTTAATCGAATATCATAATCTTTCTCTAAGAGTTGTCCTAAGCTCGAAATGTTGCTCTTCATGTTTGGCACATAGTAAACATTGGAAATGAATTGGTGCTCTCCATTCTTTAATCAGATAAGAATCTTTCCTTTACCTTTCACTGCTATCTTTGATTCATCTCCAAATGCCACACTGCCCTTCACTGATTCATCAAGCTCCACAAACATATTTTTTCTTCCACACATATGGTTGCTTGCACCACTATCTAGGTACCATTGGTTTTTCTCTTTTTTTTCATTTTTTTTTATAAATGTACCATCCTCTTGGTTTTTTTCTTCAACGTAATTGGTCTTCTCTTTAATTTTATTATGCTTTGAAGCTTTACATTCAGAAGCATAATATCCAAAATTTTCACAATTGTAGCATTTAACACATGACTTGTCATGCCTTGAATTTTCTCTCCAATGACCTCTTGTTGAGCTTTCTCCTCTTTTATTGTTGTTGCGGTTGTTGTTTTCATAGTTGGACCTCCAACCTCGTCCATGTCCATATGCATGACCTCTTCCTCTTTCTTGGCCACCACCCCATCTTTGTTGGCTTCGATTACTTTCTTCCTTTTTTGAATCAATCCGTGTCTTAAGGACTTGCTCCACAGTCTCTTCCTTCTTCCTTTTCTTTTCTTCGTAAGCTTGCAATGAACCTAGAAGTTCCTCTGTTAACATGGTCTTCAAGTTTTTTGTTTCTTCAATGATGGCGATAATATGTTCGAACTTTGAATCTAATGATCTAAGAATCTTCTCCATAATTCTTACGTCATCTAACTTCTCACTATTTCTTTTAAGATTATTACTAACCACTAGAACTCTTGAGAAGTAATCAGAAACAAGTTCACTTTCTTTCATATGCAAAGTTTCAAAATCTCCTCTTAAAGTTTGAAGACGTACCTTTTTGACTTGATCAGCTCCCCCACAAGACATTCGAAGCTTCTCCCATGTTTCTTTGGCCGACATTGATTCAATTTTTTTTTCAAATGTGTCATTATCCAATGCTTGATAAATTAGACAAAGTGCCTTCTTGTCCCTTATCCTTGATTTTCTCAAACCATCTCTTTGAATTTGAGATAAACCATCTTCATTCTCATGTTTAGTATAGTTATTTTCAACTATCTCTCACACGTCGTGTGCTCAAAGGAGAGTCATCATCCTTAAACTTCAATTATCATAATTGTTCTTAGTAAGCATTGGAACTTGTAGGGGAACGCCATTATTCGCCATCTCTATCTTTTAAAAAATCATCGCTCCGATACCACTTTGTTGAATATTTTTGGAGAAAGAGGGAGAGAATATAAGAAAGAGGAGTTTTTATTATTTTATTGTAGAAAACTTTTCTTTATTGATGATTTATTTCTTGCTTGCTTGATATAAAATGAGGGGAGAGCTCCATTATTTATATGTCTCAATAGAATATTATAGAAACATGACTCATTGTCCGTTCTACTTTGCTTTCATCGGTGTCGGTCTTTTCTTTTTTCTCTTCGGTTTTCTCCTTTTTCCTCATGTCGAATTTCCTTTTCTGGAATGTCCGTAGCATTGGTAACGACGCGTCTTTGGCTAGACTGAAACGCATTGTCAAGAAGCATTCGGTGGGCTTGGTCGCTCTCCTAGAACCTTTTCTGGCCCCAGATGGTATTCCCAGTACCACTCTAGCCTTAGGTTTTGGGGGTGGATCAGCCAACGCCTCCGGTAAGATTTGGATTTTATGGTCCAAATCCTTTGTTGTTCGTTCCGTCTTCGACTCCTCGCAGCTTCTCTCTATGGTCTGCTCTTCTCCATTATTCGCTTCTCCCTTTCTTTTCTCTGCAGTTTACGCCAAATGCAATCGGACGGAAAGGCTCTCCCTTTGGTCCGACATCCTTTCTTTGGTTGATCTGGGTTTTTCTTCGTCAATTGTTGGTGGCGATTTTAATATCGTCGCTTGCCATGTGGAAAAGAGGGGAGGAGCCTCCACCAACCGTGCTGCGATGACGGATTTCAACTCGTTCATTGTCAGCTCTGGTCTCTCTGAGCTCTCCTTTGTTGGCTCTGCTTTCACTTGGTCGAACAACCAAGAGGGACCGAACCGTATTCTCTCTAGACTCGACCGTGTCTTCGGTCGGAAGAATGGTTTCGACTCCCTTTTTCCTTTTCGATCGCTCACCTACATCGTACTTTCTCTGACCATGCTCCTATGGTTGTTCGTTGCCTCCCTCTTTCCCTCTCTGGGCCCTCTTCTTTTCGGTTCCAGAGCATGTGGAGATCTCACCACTCTTTTCATCAAGTGGTGGCTACCTCGTGAAGCGCTCCGATCTCTGGCTCTCCTTGCTTTGTTTTCGCTCGTAAGCTTCAGCGCCTCAAAGTCTGCCTTAAGGAGTGGAACGTAGATGTTTTCAAGAACATTTTCGATCGCGTCCGGGTAGCGGAAGAATCCCTTATCTTAGCCGAATCCTTGTTAGATGAGGATCCGTCCGCTGCTAACAAGGAGGCTTGGACTTTTGCCCAATCTGTTTTCTCTTCAGAACTTCGTATCGAAAATGACTACCTTCGTCAAAAAGCTAGGATCAAATGGTTGGTCGACGGTGATATGAACTCCAAGTTTTTTCACTCCTCAATTCGAAAGAAGAACAATCTTCTCTCTATTCATGAAATTTTGCGTCCTGACCAATCTTTGGCCTCATCTCCCATGGACGTCAAAGATACCATTCTATCCCACTTCCAGTCCTTCTTGGGCTCTCCCTCTGTCTCGGTTCCTGACCCGGCCCTGATGGCCTTCATCCCCTGCATGGTTCTTCCCCCGCACAGCAACCTTTTTGCGGCCCCTCCTTTCTCGGACGAGATCTGTGCGTGTGTCTTTGCCCTAGACAAGGATAGCGCCAGCGGTCCGGACGGCTTCAACGGTGTCTTTTATAGGTTAGCTTGGCCTATTATTGAGGCTGATTTCTGCCTCGCGATTCAATCCTTCTTCGCCGGTGGGTCCCTTCCTTTTGGCTGGACTTCCACCAATTTGATTCTTATTCCCAAGTGCGAAAATCCACGGTCTTGCGTGGATTTCCGTCCCATCAGTCTTTGTAACTTCTCGAATAAAGTTATTTCTAAGATTTTAGCTAGTCGTTTAGCCCCTATCCTTGAACGCATTATCTCTCCCTCTCAAGCGGGGTTTGTGAAGGGACGTTTAATCACGGATAACATCCTTCTCGCTCAGGAACTGATCTCCCAAATAGATCGGAAAATTAGGGGTTCCAATGTGGTGTTCAAACTAGACATGGCTAAGGCCTTCGATCGCATGTCTTGGTTTTTCATCTTAAAGGTCTTTAGGGCTTTTGGGTTCCCGAAAACCCTTATTGACTTAGTTTGGCGGCTCATCTCGAACTGTTGGTACTCTGTGCTCATTAACGGGTCTTCTACTGGGTATTTCAAGGGAGGTAAGGGTCTGCGTCAGGGAGACCCACTCTCGCCTTGTCTATTCGTCATTGCGGCGGAGGCTTTCATTCGTGGTCTTCAGTCCCTGACTATCTACGGTCAGATCCAGCGATTTGGAATCCCGAGGGGTTGCCCTCTTATCTCTTTCTTATCCTTTGCTGGTGACATTGTCATCTTCTATAATGGTAGCCGCTCCTCTGTCCGGCGACTGCTTCGTTTCATTCACCAATACGAGAGGTGTTCGGGCCAACTCGTTAATCCATCCAAAAGTTGCTTTGTCCATAGCAAGGACTTGTCCCCTTCTCGTGCCACTTGGATCGAGACCATTTCTGGTTACGAGGCAGCTTCCTTTCCTCTTCCTTACCTGGGTATCTCCCTTTACCGAGGTAGAAAACTTAACGCTATCTTCGATCCCTTAACTGATAAAGTGAGAAACAAGATTATCCGCTGGAATGCTTCTCTCCTATCCCAAGCGGGGAAACTAGTTCTCATTAAGTCAGTTCTTGACTCAATGGGTACCCATGTTTTCGCCGCTATGACCCCCACCTCTTCCTTCTTCCGTTCTTATCAGTCTTTGGTCTCGTCCTTCTTCTGGGGTTCCAAGGACGATACCCGCCGTCACCACTGGGTATCTTGGGATGCCATTTGTCGTCCGAAGAACGAAGGTGGCCTGGGACTGCGTAATCCTAAGGACCTTTGTGCGGCTTTTGCTTGTAAGTTGTGGAACAGGTTTGGGGCTAACGACTCTTTGTGGGCAACATTTCTCTGTGCTAAGTACTATAGGCTTGCAGGCACAAATTTTTCTGGCACTCCGTCCTATGCTAGTGAGACCTAGAAGCACATGCAGTCGGTTAAACTGTTCTGTGACTCTCACAACGGGCTTACGGGTTGGGATGGTGGATCGTTCTCCGTTGCGAAAGCTTGGACATCATTTCGCACTTCAAGTCCTATCCGCCTTTTGTTTTCCTTCATTTGGGATTCTCGAATTCCCCCTAAGGTTTCTCTGTGGATGTGGCGTATCCTTCACAATGGGTTGCCGCTCGATGAAAATCTCCAAATGATCGGCATCCCAATCGTCTCCCGTTGTAGATGCTACAGCGTTGGGAACTCGGAATCCTTGTCCCACCTATTTTTTGTTGGTCTCTCGGCCAGAGCGTGCTGGAATTACTTCGGCAATCTCGTCGGAGTTCGAGCCATGGCCACATCTCCCCCAGAGCTCCAGTCAATCTGGTGGGCTGGCGTATCTGGTAAATCTCTTCGTTCGATTGTTTTCAGATTGCTTCCCTGTCTGATCTGTTGGCACGTATGGTGCGCGCGGAATAAGGTAATCTTCGATAATAGCCCCATGGACCCCCGACTATTATAAGGCGTGTCAGGAATGATGTCTTCATGGCCTTCCGCAGTAGGCCCTTCAGAGGATCCGTGGGCCCCCGCTCAAGGAGACTTGTGGGTCTTCTCTCTATTACCACTGTCCGGTCTACTGTTAGACTGGGCATTGGCTGAATCCTGATCTTGGCGCGACGTCTCTCCCGCCTCTTTCCCATCCCCCCCCCCCCCCCCCCAAAATCTCATGAGGTTGCTTGTTTTCCAGGTCCAGGTGTCTGTGGACTATTTCTACGCCCGTTTCTCTATTTGCATGGCTTTGACTGCTTCTCATGGTAATGCTTGGTTGCGGACGTCCCATTATCTTGGTGTTCTTCGGTTCTGGGGCTGCTCATGTGATCTTGGTTCTTTCTTCTCTAGTTACCTATCCTGTATCTGATTTGGTTTACGGCTTTCTGTTCCGCTCTGACTTTGTTCCCGCTGTGTTTTGGGATTTTATTCTTTCGCTTATGTCGCTTGTTGGTCTCTGTAGTTGCCTGCCAGGCTTGTTGGCAGCTATTGGTGTTTGTTTTATGTATATATTTTCGGTTTAAAAAAAAACATGACTCATTTGACAACTCTAGAACTTTCTCTTTAAACAACTCTAGAAACATAACTATTATATAATTCTTATTGCTAGCAACTAATATAAAATTTTAGAGCTCTCTCCAAATTCTATTAAATACAAGAAGATTCTAAAAACTTTAATAATAAGAAACTTTTAGAAATTAACAAATCAAGTTTAATATTTCAACAATAAGAATGATAATTGTGAGTGATTGGTCACCTTTCGAGGCTAGAGAGATTAGACTCACGAAAAGCGACGAATATTTGAATCATGAACTGTACGACAAGTCCAAACGATAAATCCCAAAGCAGAGCAAGGTGAACACGGATTCGACGAACAAAGCTGATAATACGGGATCGATGAATACGAATCTAAATCAGCTTGATATAAACTGAAACGAAATGTATATTATACATATTTTTTTATTTTAAAACCGACATTCAATTTAGAAATACATATTTAAAATAAAATCTCCATATTATATTTTAAAATCAAGATGTCTATATATATTATATTTAAAAATCTATATACATTTTTGAAAACCAAAATACCTATACATACATACATACATACATACATACATACATACATACATAGATATATATATATATACATACATAGATATATATATATATATATATATATATATATATATATATATTACATATATTAAAACCTATAAAAAAATCCGAATATACATATATTTTAAAGCCATAATCAAAATTGAATCCTTTGCATATTATATTTCGAAGTCATAAATTTATATGCAAAATGCAATAAAACTTTACATATAGTATTATTTTATATATTCTTCTTCAAACAAGCACGAACAAGAGAAAATAGAAGTGGAGAATGGTCATGAAGGGTTTTGGGTACATGGCTGTTGGGTGAGCGGCGGAACATTCGGCAACGGCAAGATAAAGTGGTGCTCGGGGTTGTTGCTCCCAGACAAGGCTAAGTTCTGGGAATGGTGTGCGAGTGGGTTTTGGTTGATAGTCGGAGGAGTGGTGGTTGACATGGAATGGCCGAGCAAGTTGGGTTTTAGGTGGTGTCATGTCTGGTGTACGGGCTATTGGAGGTGGATGAGGCGAACGAGTGGAGTGGTGGAAGTGGTTGTCAGGTGTTATGGGTTTGTGAAAGAGGGTTTGGAAGTGAACGTCAATAGATGGAAGGGTGGTCGAGCTGCTATATGGATCGTTGAGGAAATGGAGGCTTGCTTTCGGCTGAGGCGAGCTGTTGGCGGTCAAGCTCATGGTGAGCTAAATCTGTTGGCAGATTTGGATTTGTGTGTGTGGGGGTGGGGGTGGGGGTGGGGGGGATTGGTGGAGCATAGGGTTTGAGGGTGATAGCCTGGGTGATGATCAATCAAGGTTAAGTGTTGCTTAATTGGTATTCTTGGCTTCGGTGGTCAGGGAGAAGCAGCTGAAGTATGTGGGATGTGCAAGGGTGATAGCGGCTCTCACGGTGATGGGTTGCAAAATGAAGTGGTCAAGCAGCTTCCTTAGGCAAAATAGCTGGAGCAGGTTTCATAATGCAACATATATAAATTAAAACTTTTGCTTTCATATTGTATTATTAAAAGTTTCTCAAAGCATAACCTGATTTATATTAAAGTTCTTGATTCGAACCGAGCTACCTTGAGAGAGAGAGACGAGCATGATTCAAGGCACAAATATAAGAACAAGCAGGTGACGCCATATGTCTGCTTTGGGCAAAACAAAAAATGAACAGGTAGATCTCGAGAAAACAAATGAAAGCAATAGATGAAGGAAAATAAAACTTAAATTAGAACTTTTGTCGAAGTAAAAAGAATTGTAACCTGAAGCGGAACAACAGGTAGTCGAAGTTAATATAGAAAAACAGACTTGAGTCACATTATGTTTTAATTTTTTATCTTTCAGAGTTGAACAGGAACAAAGATGAAGAAAGGAGGAAAAAGAGCGGCTACGAACCAATATTAAGCGAGATGGATTAACCAAAGGTCAAATGTTGATTCAGAAAAAAAAAATCACAATTTTTTTTGTGTAGTAAATGACTATTAGTATTATACATCGGGCAAACGAAGGGACAAAGAAAACAAAAAGGCTCGAATACGGAACTGATATGGTAAATCGTTTTTTCGATTTTGCCGCGCACCAGACGTCGAAATGCAAGAACGAATATGCTATATAGAT
Source organism: Allium cepa (assembly GCA_030765085.1). Classification (NCBI taxonomy): domain Eukaryota; kingdom Viridiplantae; phylum Streptophyta; class Magnoliopsida; order Asparagales; family Amaryllidaceae; genus Allium; species Allium cepa. The sequence goes on along the minus strand of CM060931.1, from coordinate 353,088,156 downwards.
CAGCATGACGAGACGATCAGAATGGTATACAGATATTAACATACAACCATTCTATCAAAAGTCGATTTTTGCTGTCGAAAATGCTGTTAATTTGCCGAAAATAAGATAAAAGGAGTTATAGCAGTCAAAATTCGGCGAAATGAAACATGATGTCTCATGTAGAAAATGATTTGCAAATTTATTATATAAAAGTAGTCAAATTTCAAAAATATTTAATTTCCGTCAAATTTCAACCGATTTAATAATTAAATAGAAATTTCACAATTAAATAAACTTCTATATTTTCAGATGAAAATTTATCACTTGTTATATTTAAATAGATGCATTGCCACTACAAAAGAATTTTGGATTCCCTACGCCAGTTTGGCGTAGGCGCGGCGTAGTGAAAAGATTTTACCTACGCCATCCCTATGCCAAAGAAGAGGTTGGAAAACAATGCGTCGCAAAAAAATCCATACGCCTTCCTACGCCGCATTCCATACGCCTTCCCTACACCGCATTCCATACGCATTCCCTACGCCTATTTCCATGCGCATTCCCTACGCCTAATTCCATACGCCTTCCCTACGCCACTGTACACCAAAATTTAATATGATTCTATTGTATTTATTTTCATCTACCACGGATCATAATAAAATATAATAAACCCGAACATCAGCAACAGAAAGCATTAAATATAATATATAACCACATGCAAAATCGTAACAATATATATCATTACAAAACATTATGTCAAATTACCATAAAATTGCTACAAATGTATTTAAAAAAATAATGTCCAACAATGAAATAAAATTGCTACATAACTCAAACATTGTTGTTTCATCTAATTCAAACATCATACAATGTACCTTATAAAAATAGAACATCAAACCCACAGTCAAAACAAGACTAACTCACGAAGTATGTCATATCTCCGATCCTTGCTCCCGCCTCAATCCCCGTATAAACTCTTGCACAGAATTCATCTCTTCCTGCATTTTGAGGATTATGTTAATCATATGCAAAAGGCATGAACATCACAATTAATCTTTTAAACAGTAAAATTTCAATAATCGTTAGTATATTGGTATTTTATTTTCAAGACTGATGCAATTAGATATTTAAGTCTGCACTTAGTGTATCACTTTGCATCATCTAATAAATCAAAATTGAAAGGTGTAAATCCAACAGATACCAAGTACTGTAAATAAAGTATAGAAATACCGTATGCAATACTCAATGCAATTCTTATACCTACAGACTTAGACTAAATTAGAAAATAGAAACTAACAGACAACAATTATAGCCCGGTCATAATAATCTACAGTTTATGGCAGGACATGCTATGCTACATTATCATATGAACACGCCAACCACATGGTTGTTCAAACTATGTCCAATATAACTTCTATTTACTAGCTGGCAACATTTCAATTTCCCTTCCATTCATATTTCAAGTTTACTAACTACATTGATTCTAAACTGATAATTTTTTGCAGGCCAGGTGCTACAACACTACAATCAGTTCAACTTCAAAATTGCTAATCTCTCAACAGCTTACTCCATTCGGCAAGGATCAAACTACATGGGCTGGATTCTGTAACGGACAAAAAAGTCCCCATCAATTTTAGTTCATTTATACATATTTTGTCCTTTTACACTGTGTACGGTGCCATTTTAATTTTAAACTCAAATTTACCTTTCCGTTTTCTTTTCTACTAAATTGTATTTGAGCACCGATTGTTTTGTACACATTTGTATTATCTCTTCACATCAGCACCCTTCTATGCAATATTTCAGTACTAACTTCATATTGTTGAGTACCTATGTACCTAAAATGAAAAAGCATGCTGCCACAACATGTATGAACCAGCATGTACACAATGCAAAATCTTTACTCACTTCTACCTGCTACGTATATTTAAACTAAATCAGCTTTAATTTTTCAACAATTATCATATATTATGTTCTGCAAAAATTTAACTCTTGTCGTGCATGTTTTTTCAAACATAACTTGAACTGATCTGTGAATTTTATTTACCTTTTGAGACCCACACATAACCAAGTACACTTTGCATACTTTTTAAAACATTCACCGGCTTATTTTCACTATTTTCCTTACTTCTCCTAACAATGTATATTCACATCTACATATGCAACCACGTCCATAGGGCATGAACTACGATTAGATACTCCTGATCAAAATGCAAAAAATTTAACAAACACCAAATATTGGTCCACCCCGTGTGCGTAACACAGGTTCGCACTAATCATTACAATTTTCCCAAATTTCTAACCAGACTAAAGGACACACTCATTCTAACCAGACTAAAGGACACACTCAACCTGCAAGCACTCCCCTCTGCTATATCAATATCTGTCTATATCAATATCTGTTTGATGGTCGAGTTTTGAAGATTATACCTTTTCACACTTGGTGCATTTCTCTTCAAAGGACAGATCGGAGTACTGTTTTTGCACATTTTCCTTAGCAGGTGTACCCACTTTCACCCAGTCTTCAGTAAAATCACTGCTCATAATGTAAGTTTATCAAACAAATACTGAAAACATCATTTTAACATAAATTGAAAACAACTAGAATGTGCTAATCTAAAGCAGTAAAAGGGCGACTCAATTTTAGAAAATTAGACAACTCAAAACAAGAAATTCGCATACTTAATTAGCAGTGGCAGTATAAAGAGACTGTAGCAGGACTTCAAATCAGCAGTAGAAAATATCGCGTAGGAGGCAAGGATGAGCCGACGATGGCTGATGGAATAGCCGAGTATGCAGCGATGATTATTTAAAAGGCGTTGATTTTTGAAACCCTGGTTTTTTTGGGTTCAAGCGTTGCCAACATGGAGATTGCTATTGAGCCGACGATGGCTGATGGAATAGCCGAGTATGCAGCGATGATTATTTAAAAGGCGTTGATTTTTGAAACCCTAGTTTTTTTGGGTTCAAGCGTTGCCAACATGGGGATTGCTATTGAGCCGACGATGACTGATGGAATAGTCGAGTATGCAGCGATGATTATTTAAAAGGCGTTGATTTTTGAAACCCTAGTTTTTTTGGGTTCAAGCGTCGCCAACATGGAGATTGCTAATTTGCTTTGGATGATACCCGTTGCTTGCTTAAGGGGACAAAAGGGTTTTGTATAGCTACCTCTTTTTAGTTTAAGAAATACTTGTAGGAATTCTTAATTAAGTTTTTAGTTTGCAAACAATTTGTACCCATGCGTTAAGAATTTAGAACTGGGTTGAAGTCCACAGGTTGATTGAGCAAGGATTTGCCACTGAACTTTTGCTGTTTCATAGAATTCTTCTGTAAAACTACGCAGAAGATTACGGTTTTGTCTCTTATGCTTGGTCTATGTTTGGTTATAGTTTGTTAAACGAATTTCTTGGGGTTGAAAGTAATTTAATTGATTCCTTTATGTTTAAAAAAAAATATGGAGATTGCTATTGAGCTGTAACTTTGAAGTAAAACAGTTAAAGTTTAAACAAGTATAATCAATTATCAAAAGAAAAAAAAAAGACTTTTACAATAATATAAAAAACAATAACTCATTAAAAAATGTCACATTTCTAACAAAAGCCGATTTTCCGCAAAGTTTAATCAGTTTTTTTTTTAAATTTAACTGAATTTAATTTTTTTTATATAATGTAAATTTTTTGCTTACTTTTCTTGAATCATAATTTTCGTATTTCGGACTATTAATTTGGTATTTCAACTTATTAAATTTAATTATTATTCTTTTTTAGTTAATTAAACATCTAAAAGTTAATTATTATAACTTAAATTTAATATATATATATAAATATATATATATATATACATATAATTTTATTTTAGTTTCGAAAGTTAATACGATTTATTGAAAAATTAAATTATATATTTTTATAATATAATTTCAAGTTAAACTACAAAAGTTAATAATTGTCTGGCGTAGGTAAAGCGTAGAGAAATTCCAACCTCTTTCCTCCACAGGCGTAGAGAATGCGTAGGGAGAACAATAAGGTGTATGGAATGGGTAGGCAATTCCCTACACATTCCCTACGCCATGGTCAATTGTCGAAGAACCTGGTGCACGTAGGAAATGTGTAGGGAATTCTCTACGCCGTCCCTACCCCTTTCCTATGTTTTCACGTTTTCCCTACGCCGCGCCTACGCGGCGTAGGGATGGCGTAGGGAATTCTGGGTTGGAAAACAGCCCTCTTTCTTGTAGTGTGCAAATATCAAGTTTTCATTTCAAAATTTTATTATTTATTTTCACAAAATATTTTTAGATAATTAAGTTATTAGAACGTTAAAATTTACGGATCGTTACACACAAAACCATTGTATAATAGTGCCTTAAAACCTAGGAATATTTGGAATAATAAAAAACAAAAGAGGAAAAGGTTCCTGGTAAAACAATCATTGATGTGCGTGCGTGCTTGCGTGCGTCCATAAATGATATATGTAAGCAGATAATTTGGAAAAAGTGTCAGAAAACTAGCACCAACAATAATAAGTTGAAACCCTTATTATTTAGTAGATATTATAAATTATTATATTCATTCAGGTTTGTTGAGTTGATTTCTGATTTCATAACAAACAACGACATGACCTGTTTTAAAAGTTTCTCAAGGTACCAATCACACATAAATATATGCTTCAAAAAGATCAACCTTAAATGGAACACCAAAACCTTTCTAAACTTCTAAATGGAAGCAAATGTGGGAGCCGCATTCTTTTTTTGAAAGGTTGAAATTTTGGTGAGATTATAATGTAAATCAAGCATTAAAAACGTAAAATATGTCTTATATGTCTTGTGATGAAAAAAATAATCAAAAAATGCTATAACATGCAGCATCATGTTTCAAATATAAAGATTGAAAATCAACAAACTTATGATGTGATTTCGAATATAAGGAAATAATAGTACCATAAAAAATTTAAAGTAATAATAGAGCAATGTGTAACTAATAACATAAAACATATAAAGAAACTATTTATACGAGTGTGTACGCACGTCCAGGTGGGCCTGCTTTAATTACAATGTCCATGCATTAATTCAACAACACATTTGTATGAGGTCTAGAGTAAATATATATGGTTGTTATCACATAAAAGATAAAGAATCAGGAGAAATAACAGTTTAATACCTGCTCTATAGCGAGCTTAACTCTTGCAAAAACAAACATAATATTTTGCTACTAAGAAATGCATCGTGGAAGCCCGTGTATTGTGATGAAGTGCGTACCTCAATAGGTCGGCCGCGACCTATCCTAGGTCGCAAGGTCGATGATGAAGCCACCCAGGTCGCGAGCGACCTACCAAAAGTCGCGATGCCTCGCAATTCCTCTGCCTCAGGTCGCGAACGACCTACCGCATCCCTAAGTCGCGAGTCCCCTTGTGAATTCTCTGCTCTAAGTCGCGCTGCCAAGCTCCACCCTAGGTCGCGAGCGCGCGAGGCTTCTGGAGATCGCGAACGACCTACTTTTCATCGCATGTTCCAGATCCCTAGGTCGCGGTTTCCCATAGCTCGTTCGGCAAGCTCCTATAATTCAAATCCACTACCTAACCCTAAGTCGCGAGAGGAATAAGGTCGCGAGCGACCTTCAAGACCACCATATGTCACCTTTCTTTTAGGTCGCGAGGAACGATCTACTGTCGCTGATGATTTCCAGTATCACCTCCAATAAGTCGCTGCCATGCTCCATTTTAAATCGCGAGTGTTTTCTTTAGGTCGCTGATTTTTTGATCGATGAAGCGCGTGAAAACTAAGTCGCTGTTGGAAAATTAGGTCATTAAGTCCTGTAATGGATGTTTTTGCAATTTTTTAAGTCGCTGATTGTTGATTTTAGGTCACGTGAGTTGTACTAGGTCGTGACGGCTTTGTAATGTGTTGCACTTTGCGTAGTGTTGTGGTGTTGTAAGCCTATAAATAGGCAAGTCGTGTCATTTGTAAAGCTTGTTGAATTTTGAATAAAATTTGGTTTGTGCTTTGTGCCTCCATTTTTAAATTGGTAGTCGAGCGTTAACTCCTATCTCCACTTTCAGATATTCGAGCCCGCTCGAATCAACAATTGTTGAAGCCAATTCGCGGAATCAAGTGCGCTTGATCAACGCTCAAAGAATTGTAGATCTTTCTCCACGGTATCGTGCGCGATCAACGTGTCGAACATTGCTAAAATCCAGTATCTTCGTGATCAACGGATTTGGGCCTTTCAGTATTCTTAAATCCATCGATTTATCACCGATTCACCGATTATCTCCGCTAGTCGTGTGAGATCCTGGACGGATTCGATTTACATCATCGAATTCGCTTCCCACGCTGCGTTAGTTTGGTATCAGAGCCGGGTTGCAAGGAGTTTGTATCAATTGGAGAATTGGGTTTCGAGAATTTGTAGTTTAGAGTTCAGATTTGTAATTTTTGAGAAGTTTGGTGTTCATCGTGTTCATCGTGAAGTTGCAACAAGTTTGGGAGTTTCGATCCATCTCACTTTGGATCAAAGTTCGAAAAGTGTTTGAAATTTATTTTTGAGTTTGTTTGAAGTTCAATCATGCCTCCGAGACGAGCTCAACGTCATCGCAACATTAATGCTTTGTATGGAAGAGAAGAGGTCGATGAAATGGAGAAACGAATCAACGAGAGTTTCACTGAGAAGTTGAATGAAGGAATTGGTCGATTAGAGAGAATGATGATTGAAATGAATCAAAGTAAAAGAAGGGTTTCACCTGAATCGAGTCATGGGGGGGACAGAGTTTCACCACAGTCAGATCGGAAGAGAAGGGAAGTTCATGACCGTAGGAGTGTTGACAATCGTGATAGGAATGTAGATCGAAGAAATGTTGGTGGTAGAAATGGTGGTAGAGATATTAGTGGTCATGAACGACATCGATATGCAACAGATTTTGATGAGGAGTTGGATGGTGGTAGTGTTCATAGTCGAAATCGAAGCCAAGGAAGAAATCATTCAGAGTATGATCACAAATGGGAGTCCGGAATGAAAATTGAAATTCCAGAGTTTAAGGGTGGTATGAAGGCTGAAGAATTTCTAGGTTGATTATCTAATGTTGAAGAGACCTTTGATTTCAAGGAGGTTCCGGAAGATCGTAGAGTGAAGTTGATTGCTACTCGTTTAAGAGGGAGAGCAATGGCGTGGTGGAAACATACAAAACTTACACGAGAACGGATGAGGAAGACAAAGATTATTTCATGGGGGAAGGTGAAGAAGTTAATGAAAGCTACTTTCTTACCTTACAATTATCAATCTCTTATGTATCAACGCTTACAAAATCTAAGGCAGGGAACAAAGACTGTTAATGATTATGCTGATGAGTTTTATCAACTGATTGCTCGAAATGACATTATGAAGACAGAGGAACAGTTGACTGCTAGGTTTGTTGGAGGTTTGCGAATGCAGATCCAAGATATGGTTAATATGTTTGACCCGAGATCTGTGGCTGAAGCGCACCAGAAAGCGTTAGCTTGGGAGAAGCAGGGAAGACGAGGAGGTGGTGTGTTTACAAATTCCAACAATCAAGTGAAGGGTGCCAGTGAGAGTTCCAATGTTTCTAAAGTTGTCGGTAAACCAGTTGTGAATGAGGCTGCAAAGGCAAAGGTCAACAACGGTTTCAAATGTTATAATTGCCAGGAAGTGGGTCATAAAAGTAACGAATGTCCAAAACCAAAGAAGAGAACGATGATTAATGAAGTTGAAGGTGAGGATGTTGGTGAAGGTGATTCTAGTCCAGTGGAGGAAGATGAACAGGATATCGCGTCAGGAGATGAAGGATGTAATCTAATGATGAGGAGGTCTTGTTTAACACCGAAGCAAGAAGATGAGGCTAGTTGGTTGAGAAGTAACATCTTTCAGTCGACATGCACTATACTGGGAAAAGTTTGTAAGTTTGTAATTGACGCAGGGAGTTGTGACAATATCATTTCTACCGAAGCTGTGAGAAAATTGAAGTTGAAAACGGAGAAACATCCTAATCCTTACAAGTTAGCGTGGCTAAGAAAAGGAGGAGAGGTGAAGGTGGACAGGCGAGTTCGAGTTCCATTTTCTATTGGGAAGAAATATAAAGACGAGATCTGGTGTGATGTAGTTGAGATGGATGTTTGTCATTTGCTTTTGGGAAGACCGTGGCAGTATGATCGAGCAGTGCAGCATGATGGTCGAACCAATAGCTACAGTTTTATGTTTGAAGGCGTTAAGATTATTTTAGTTTCAAAGAAGAGACAGCAGGGAGAGAGCAAGTCAGAAGAGATTTGAGGAGCTTAAAACTTTGTTGACATTGAAAGAATTTGTTGAAGAAGTAGAGGAGAGTCGAGAGGTGTTTTTGTTGATTGGACATGAAGCTCCTGAATCCGTTGAAGTTCCAGAGGAAGTAAAACCGATATTGGAAGAATTCAGTGATGTGTTTTCAGAAGAGTTGCCAAAGGAGTTACCACCGTTAAGGGATATTCAACATCAAATTGATCTTGTGTCGGGATCAGTATTACCTCACAGGCCACATTACAGGATGAGTCCTAAAGAGCATGAGGAGCTAAGAAGGCAGGTGGAGGAGTTGTTAGAACAAGGGCGTGTTCAGGAGAGTTTGAGTCCTTGTGTCGTGCCAGCCTTATTGGTACCGAAGAAGGATGGGACGTGGAGGATGTGTACGGACAGTAGGGCTCTAAATAAGATCACTGTGAGATACAGATTTCCTATGCCGAGGTTTGATGATTTGATTGATCAGTTAAGTGGGGCAGTTGTGTTTTCGAAGATTGACTTGAAAAGTGGATACCATCAGATTCGTATTAGGCCGGGTGATGAGTGGAAGACTGCTTTCAAAACCAGGGAAGGTTTATACGAATGGTTGGTTATGCCATTTGGTTTATCAAACGCTCCTAGTACTTTTATAAGAGCGATGAACCAGATTTTCAGACCATTTGTTGGGAAGTTCGTGGTTGTTTACTTTGATGATATTTTAATCTATAGTGGGAGTATGGAAGAGCACATCCAGCATCTGTGAGAAGTACTGTTGATTCTACGACAAGAGCAGTTCTATGCAGCAGCAAAGAAGTGCGTATTTATGACGGACAGTGTTTTGTTTTTGGGGTATGTTCTGTCGAAGGAAGGTATTCAAGTGGACGAGAATAAAGTAGAAGCTGTCAGAAGTTGGCCACAACCGAAGAAAATTACTGAAGTGCGAAGTTTTTATGGGTTGGTGTCTTTTTATCGAAGATTCATTCCACACTTTAGTAGTGTGATGGCACCTATAACTGATTGCATGAAAGGAAAGAAGTTTGCATGGTCAGAGGAAGCAGGGGTTGCTTTTGAAAAGATCAAATCACTATTGACGACAGCACCAATTCTGGTACTGCCGAATTTTCAGTTGTTGTTTGAGCTGCATACTGATGCTTCGAAGGTTGGAATTGGTGGAGTTTTGAGTCAGAATGGAAGACCAGTTGCTTATTTCAGTGAAAAATTATCTGGAGCCAAGACGAGATATAGTACATATGATGTAGAGTTTTACGCGATTGTTCAAGCTGTGAAGCACTGGCGACATTACTTGTTTCAGAAGGAGTTTGTTCTTTACACTGATCATGAGGCGTTGAAACATCTACAAGGGCAGGACAAGATTTCAGCGAGACATGCTTCGTAGATAGCATATCTACAACAATTTACTTTCGTTGTAAAACAAAAATCAGGGGTGACAAATCGTGCAGCGGATGCTTTGAGCAGGAGGAATCACTTGTTGACAACGTTGAAGGTTGAAGTGACAGGATTCGAATTATTGCCAGAGTTGTTTGAGGAGGATCCTTACTTTGCAAAGTTTGTTGAGAAAGTTAAGGATGGGGGTACTGATGAATTTGTGTTGATGATGGATTCTTGTTCAAAGGGAATCGATTATGCATACCAGACTGTAGCTTGAGAATGAAGATTGTTAAAGAGTTGCATGAAGAAGGACATGTTAGACGGGATCGCACCTTACAGTTAATTTCACAATCTTATTATTGGCCTTCTAGGAAAGAAGTTGAAAAGTTTGTACGAAGATGTCATGTTTGTCAAGTGTCGAAAGGTACAGCTACAAATGCGGGTTTGTATATGCCTTTGCCTGTTCCGACAAAACCGTGGGTTGATGTAAGTATGGATTTTGTGTTGGGTTTGCCAAGAACTCAAAGGGGTAATGACTCTATATATGTTGTGGTGGATTGTTTCTCGAAGATAGTACATTTTGTTGCTTGTAAGAAGACGGCGGATGCAGTTCATGTGGCGCAGTTATTCTTTAGAGAGATTTATAGACTTCGTGGTTTACCTGAATCTATTGTTTCAGATAGAGATACTCGTTTTCTGAGCCATTTTTGGTTGAGTTTGTGGAAGATGGTCGGAACAAAGCTGAATTTTAGTAGCGCTTACCATCCGCAAACTGATGGGCAAACGGAGGTGTTTAACAGGTCATTGGGGAACTTGTTGAGATGTCTCGTGAAAGATAACTTGAAGAGCTGGGATATGAAGTTATGTCAGGCAGAGTTCGCACACAATCGCGCAGTTAACCGGAGTACAGGTTTTAGTCCATTTCAGATTGTATATTCAAACTTGTCAAAGGGGCCCTTGGATTTGACAATAATACCACAACCGAAGGGGACAGTTAAGCGGACTGCTGATTTTGTTGATGGGTTGACAGAATGCCATAGAAAGTTCAGGAGCGATTGGAGAAGACGAATGAGAAGTATAAACAAATGGCGGATAAGAAACGAAGAAGTGTTGTCTTCAAAGAAGGAGATTTTGTATATGCAGTATTGACCAAGGATCGATTTCCTGTTGGTACTTACAACAAACTAGCTGCTAGAAAGATTGGTCCTCGAGAAATCATAAAGAAGATCAATGATAATGCGTATCAGTTAAGGTTGCCGGAAGAGGTTCATACTTCTGATGTTTTCAATATCAAACACTTAATTCCGTATTATGGGGAGGAATTTGTCGAAGATGATGGAGTGTGAATTCGAGGACGAATTCCTTCCAACAAGGGGAGGATGATGAAGTGCGTACCTCAATAGGTCGGCCGCGACCTATCCTAGGTCGCAAGGTCGATGATGAAGCCACCCAGGTCGCGAGCGACCTACCAAAAGTCGCGACGCCTCGCAATTCCTCTGCCTCAGGTCGCGAGCGACCTACCGCATCCCTAAGTCGCGAGTCCCCTTGCGAATTCTCTGCTCTAAGTCGCGCTGCCAAGCTCCACCCTAGGTCGCGAGCACGCGAGGCTTTTGAAAATCGCGAACGACCTACTTTTCATCGCAAGTTCCAGATCCCTAGGTCGCGGTTTCCCATAGCTCGTTCGGCAAGCTCCTATAATTCAAATCCACGATCTAACCCTAAGTCGCGAGAGGAATAAGGTCGTGAGCGACCTTCAAGACCACCATATGTCGCCTTTCTTTTAGGTCGCGAGGAACGATCTACTGTCGCTGATGATTTCCAGTATCACCTCCAATAAGTCGCTGCCATGCTCCATTTTAAATCGCGAGTGTTTGCTTTAGGTCGCTGATGTTTTGATCGATGAAGCGCGTGAAAACTAAGTCGCTGTTGGAAAATTAGGTCGTTAAGTCCTGTAATGGATGTTTTTGCAATTTTTTAAGTCGCTGATTGTTGATTTTAGGTCGCGTGAGTTGTACTAGGTCGAGACGGCTTTGTAATGTGTTGCACTTTGTGTAGTGTTGTGGTGTTGTGGTGCTGTAAGCCTACAAATAGGCAAGTCGTGTCATTTGTAAAGTTTGTTGAATTTTGAATAAATTTTGGTTTGTGCTTTGTGCCTCCATTTTTAAATTGGTAGTCGAATGTTAACTCCTATCTCCACTTTCGGATATTCGAGTGCGCTCGAATCAACGATTGTTGAAGCCAATTCGCGGAATCAAGTGCGCTTGATCAGCGCTCAAAAAATTGTAGATCTTTCGGTATCGTGCGCGATCAACATGTCGAAGATTGCTAAAATCCGGTATCTTCGTGATCAACGGATTTGGGCCTTTCAGTATTCTTAAATCCATCGATTTATCACCGATTCACCGATTATCTCCGCTAATCGTGTGAGATCCTGGACGGATTCGATTTACATCATCGAATTCGTTTCCCACGCTGCGTCACATTGCATGAGTGCATAGGTGGTGCATAGGTTGATGGGTGTTATAGTTTGTAGGAATAAATAATCATTAGGACATATTTCATACACACATATTTTACAACAGTTGTAGTTACAGTGTGGTGGTGAATGGTACTACTTACAACTACCTAGTCTTAATACAATTAAGTATCTTACTCAACTACTCTTATTTGAAATTAATAAAATACTTTTATTTGCTTTGTTCATCTCATTGGATGACAACAAAGAAAGTTTGTTCGTATTTACTATCAAATCTTCTCTTAAATTTAAGGTGGATTTCATGATTTAATTTTATTAAATCTTTAAATGACATTAGTAAATATTTAGATTGGTATAAATAGTAGTACTCAATACTTTAATTTGTAAAATCATGACCGCTTAGTTTTCTATATTAAATATCCATTATACGTTGGTTCTGTGTAATTATATATTTACATACATGAATGGATATTTAAATTTCAATGGTAATATTCATATTAATCATTCGTTTGCATTGGTTTACTTAATCGGAACTTAGTTCAATGTAATGATAGTTATCATTGTAGATTGTTCTCGTTATAACATGTTGTATTCATTAAATCAAGGAAACATAAGCTTAATTTACAAATGAATTCCACAATTTATTGTTAAGATATATATACACCTCTGTTGTGTTATCAGTCCCGAAATATTTTGAATTTGATACTTCAATATGTATTCATTGTAATAATATGGTTTTTTATTTCAAACAAATGAATATAGTACAACGGTGCACAACCACACATATCATATTAACTGCAATATGAATGCTACAGAAGAATTGAATTAAGATCCAATATTTCATCCTTGTGGGCGTTGGTTTGTCTTGACATCTACTTCATTTTACCTCTAGAACCTATAACAAGTAAAAAAAAGTCTGAGCATGGATACTTGAAAAGTGAGAATGCTTCATGTTGTGCCATCGGTACAACTATATACTAAAGAGGATCAATGTAATATTTGGTTTAGACTTCATTTTCTTTTTTGTCAAGATAATAAGGAGAATACCATGGGGGCTTACTTTATGAAGAGTTATTAGAATCCTATCTTGTGTCAAAAGTTTCATGATCTAACTAAAATTGTTAGAATGGTCACTGAAATAAGGGTATTGAGCAAATAATGATGTCGACATTGCATTCATTTTATCAACTTTTATATGCCTTCACTTAATACATAGGTTTTATTTTCTAGATGTTTCTTGAAAAAATAGTCAACTTGTCTTAAACATGACAAATGAATATGAGTTCCATAATAGATTAATGGGAGAAGAAATAGTCAGGACTTGGGAACATGAAAAGTAACTTTTTGACCAAAAAAGTGAAGCATTAGATACAAACATGAAAGGTGAAAAGAAAACAACTATACATTTTTAATACATACCATTTCGAGTTTTTAATTTTGAAACGTGATACTATTTTTTTTTATAAAGTACAAAAATTTGTAGATCGCTATGCATAGGCATCTAGACTCTGCTGCACTACAATGGCCGAAAACAATACAAATCTCTGTTATTATCTTAAAAATATCAAATTGATAATGCAAAATATATATGTTCATCTAATTCATTACAGCCGTGAAAGTAAAAATGAAGATATAGTTAAAAGATGATCGGGACATGGAAAAAATATTGGAAGCCTGTAGAATTTTTTTGGGTTTATATATTGTAATAAATATTAGGTTTTGGAAGCCCCTGTATTGTGAAAGTGACTTTAACGCCCTTTTCATTGTCTTATTACTAACTATAAAAGCAACAATTAAGTATATCTAAAAAAAAAATAGATGAATGCTACTTGAATAAAAAAAATCATTCAAAGGTTAGTGGTTAACAATTAAATTAGAGAGAAAAATATATATAACTATACTTGATTGTTATTTATCTTATATAGTATAATAAATAGAAATTCAAAGAAAGTTAATTATATGCCAATTATCATAAAAAAAAATTTATCTCCAAAATAACTACATCCTGGCCTCACTATAATGAGTTGACACTTAGTTAAATGCTACTGTTATATACACTGTTGATCCTGCTTGCATAGTTTTAACATGAGGTACAACATATATAGTTTGGAAAGTAATTACAATGAAATAACATGAGTGGTTAGGCTAGCAAAAAAAATATAAAAGGAAGAAAATACGAATGTAAAAAATATAAGAAGGAAAAGTATTTTAATCAAAAGCCACCACGTAATTTGAAGATATCCGACTTGAGTTTTTCAAAAGAGCGCTACGAGCACCATTAACATTTTGTCATGACGATATCATCTGCATTGTCATCAAATTATAATAGAAAATCAATGTCGGACTATAAATACATATGACATAAATTGATTAGCTGTAAATGACTACAGATATTACACGGTACATGCAAAATGATACGAAACTAACAAATGCTAGATTTGTATAACATTGTTTATTTCACTTGCGCAATAAAAAATTAAGGAACTTCTAAAAATCTAATTAATATATGTGACGATTAGATGAGATCAGAAATGAATACATGTTCAATGCTTTGAGGAATTGTAGGATATGGAAATTTGTTGCAAAAAATCGTGAGAAGGGTCATAGAGCAAAGATCTCAAAAGTTAAGGTTCACACTATAACTTACTAATACAACGAATTATACATCTACGTACATATAAACTATTGCACTTGGCATGTACAAGACAAATACTACACTTAGCAAGTAATATCTTGCAAGTAATCAGTTATCTATATTTACAAAGGGAATAAGTATGCCAGAAATAGTCATGGAAGAGCCCCCTAAAATACTTGAATTGATTTCAGGTAAAGTAGCATAGTCCTTCTATAAATTATTAAATTATTTGGATATATTCATTTGTTATCAATTAACTTATAGATAAAATAAATATGATCAATTAGTGGATAAATCATATCAAACAGGAGCAAATATAATGAGAGTTTAACTGATGGTTTAAATAGTAATCAAATCAAAATTATCAGCCAAATATCGTTGAGATATCAAAAATGTAAGCAATTTTTGAAAGAAGGGTAAACATCACATCGTAGGTTAAGCATCTACATGGATTCAAGGATACATCATGAAAGCTCAAACTATATCAAACAATAACATAGCAATTATACGACATCTGCCATAAATATTACTGTGACTATAGAGCAATTTCTTTTACGCACCTCATGTAACAAAATCATTGAAACTTAATTTTCCCTTACCAATTCATCATTAGAAGTAAATAATAAGAAAATAATTTATGAGATATAAATAAAATAGTATCCTATCTGCACATGCATAAATTACATACAAATATCTATGTGTTTCCAATATCAAATCCGGGTGGAAATATCTACAGTTTATTAAAAAAAATGATTGTTGCCTCACATCTAGCCAAAATGGTTTTAAATGTACTGACTGAATTTCAGTAACTTACCTCTAGTAATAGGTATGGTGGATGGACGGTTGAAGTTAAATTGAGATTTTCAGCCCTTCGGTTCTGTGTTTGATTAGTGGAAGCCTCTGGTAGATTTAGTTTAGACCCCCATAAGCTGCAGAATCAAAAGAAATATTTTTCTACACAAAGTAGGAGAAAATATAATGTCATTATCTGTGGAATCACACACACGCTAAAAATATTTGTATAATCAAAATACAAAAATAAAATTATCTTACTAAAAACTAACAATAGTCATGAATCTAATAATCAAAACAAAGAGTAGTGAGTAAATGTCAAAAAGTGACAGTAATCGAAACATGTAACATTTATATCTGAACATCAAATCATACTGGAGCTGCCTTTTGCAGTTCGGCTAGTCGCCTATCATGGACCCAAAAAAGCAAAAGGGACAACATGCCCGAGCTATCTTTTGCAGTTCAGCGCATCACCTATCATGGATGTTATGCCTTTGGTGATGGCGATGCTACCATTGTTGATTCGGAGGTAACTGAAGCTGAGCTTGGGAAAGGTTGTACAGTTTTTAGGATTGTCGGGTTAGTGAGATCGAGTTTGTGAGATGATTGCTTACATTTCATGAATTGGGGCTTCATCTGGATCTGGGAATGGGGAATATAGGAAGGAACATAATTAGGTTTTGTGAGGCCAGAATGCAAATAGGAGGGACGCATGTTGAAAGGATAAGGGTATTTTGGGTATTTCAAAAAGACATGGTCGAAATCAGTTCATGGAATTCTCATTATCAGTAGTATAGATTAACCCTATAATGGTACAATAATAAATCCAAAATGTTAGATCTAAACATTAACCATAAAACAATAAAAGAAGTTTATAATCGTATTGATTTCTACCAATGTGAATAGGGAAAAATAATTCTACAACTTGCAAAGGAAATAGATGTTTGAATGACTTTTGTAGGTCATTATACTTTGGTTCATTTTTTAGGATGTTGAGAACAAAGATTTTTGTTTGAATTAGAAAAAATGAAAATGAATCATTTATAATCTAATAACAAGATTAGACGAGCATTTTAGTGCCTTTAGTTGCCATTAATGTATAGGATAAATTATTTACTACTAAGAAATTCATCTTCTTATGAAGAGTTTATTTAGAAATCCACGCCAACGTTATAGGTTCATCCTAACTATACATATATAGTAAAGAGGAGCATCCCTAAAAAATCATATAATTATATATTATCAATAAAGGGTGGCAGTTTTATAACCTTCACTCACATAATGTTAATAGCCATCGTGTAGTATAACTAACCAATTGGAAGTATTATATAATATAGAAATAGAGATAGTGTCACTATTTTGCCTTGTGTTTGAAATGACTTTTTGTGCTAGATGGAAAAAATTGAAATGTATAATTTGCCACTAGTTTTGTATAAGCTTCTTTTTTTAATAGATAAAGTTCATATAATATCTTTCCTATTACACGTGATGTCATTACATCATGTGAAAATAATAGTAGTTAAAAGTGTACAAATCCTAAGCGTATAATTAAATTATTTAATTTACCAAACTTTAAGTAGATAAAGTTAATTAGTGCATATTTGGTCTTTTGCTGAAGGACCCGTATATTTTTTAGAAAGAAACACATCAATCTTTATAGCCAGTTAGGGAAATAATTTAAATAAATAGAAAGTAGTTAGGAGAATGTTATAAGTTTTACAATATATAATAGGTGATCAAAAAGTAGATCACCTAAATTTTGCATGAAATATTACAGAACTTGCGATGGCTTATTCCAATCCTAAAAAGAGACGACATATGTTAAAAAAAGAATGCATATACAAACACATATATATATATATATATATGTGTGTGTGTGTGTGTGTGTGTGTACATACATACGTACATATGTGTTTGTGTGTGTGTATGGTAATACATGAACATATGGATAACACAAAGCATTATGTAACGAACTCCATAAATTCCTACCGACTTTGAATAATGTTAGGATGTCTTTTCCTAAGATCAGCTTATATGTAAAAACATTTAAACATGCAATTTAATAAGTACAATATTAGCAGTCCATATAAATGGTATGGAAATTGCAAATAAATGTTTATATGCCCATAATTATATTTTTGCTAGTCTCTAACAATAAATTATCCTAGATTATTTAAAACCTCATTTTTGTATACATATTTATATGTTGGATTACATATTAAAATATAGTCCTTTGAAACTTGCAAGACGAGATTTATATTTGATGCAATTTGCATAGTGTTAGCGTCAAAATTGGTCACTAACACCCAAATCCAAGCAAAAGCACTCAATCACAATCACAACTCACAGATAGAATATATACAGAGAGTAATAATGTGAAGAACAATCAAAATTCAAAAGAAAGCAGTAAGAATACAGAGTTTATAGTGGTTCGGCTGACTCCAGCCTACGTCCACTCCATAAATTTCCTTTCTATTGATTTTAGAATCAATTACAGTTACAAACTGGTAGAGTAGCCTTAGCCTTAGAAAATAGAAAACCAGAGAGCCGAAAGAAGATCTCTTTTCCGAACCCCTTCATGCTGTATTTATAGGCAAATCCTGAGTTGTTGGGCTTTTGAAGTGGTACAGGCCCATCAAGACTTTCCACCAAACCACATACCTCCAAGGCCAAATGATCTTCCATCGAGCCACATTCGTCCATGCCGAGCAACCTTCCACCGAGCCACATTCGTCCCATACCGAACGACCTTGACCTCACCAATGCCGAGTGACATAGTCTCACCATAAAGTCGAGCGGCATAACCTCGCCTCGATGCCGAGCGGCATATCCAGGTGAATTCCATTCCTCTAAACCAAATCCATCATATTTCAACATCGATAATCGTGAAGTCATCTTAGTTAATCCGCCTGTCTGTGGCCTTGCCGAAAGGCGGGTTAACACATAGTGATCATAGAAGATTGCCAGTCAATAGATCAATCAATTTGATTTTCTTTTATAAATTGCATGTTCTTGCAAAAAAATTGAAAATTGAATAAGAAATTAAAAATGAAAGTAATTACATGAAATTATAGCTTATATATGCGAATAGAAGATAGATACAATGGTATCTCCAAATATATAGGTAAGTTGAAAATCAATATCAAGTTCGAAAATAACTCTAGCACATCCAAAAGAGACATAAGTAGCCATTAGAAAATAAAATACACATTTTCATCAACAATGCAGCTCAAATTAATCATTTTTGCCAATAACTGTCGTAAGTTATATCTATGAGGTAAACAATATAAATAATGCAAGTACCAATTGCTAACTAAAAATGAAGCATGTGAAATGAAGCTCAACTAAAGCTTGAAA
Organism: Allium cepa; assembly: GCA_030765085.1. Classification (NCBI taxonomy): domain Eukaryota; kingdom Viridiplantae; phylum Streptophyta; class Magnoliopsida; order Asparagales; family Amaryllidaceae; genus Allium; species Allium cepa. The sequence goes on along the minus strand of CM060931.1, from coordinate 353,069,279 downwards.
TAAGATAAAAAAAATCTAAGGCTTGAAGCAAGATATAAATCAGAAGCTTGAAGCAAGATATAAATCAGAAGCTTGAAGCAAGATCTTTTATTTATTGCTAAGGTCATTAGTATATAGAATAAATTTCATACAAAAAATCGTATTATTTTTGAAAGTATCAGTATGTAAGCAAAATAACTAAGTGTCGCAATATCCCTCTTGAACATTAATCCTTACTTTAGCATTGATTTCATTACCTGTTTGGGAGAACTGCAACAATACTACGCTATACATGGTATTTCTTCCACTGAAAGCCTTTAAGGATTCGCATATTTTTCCATAACTTTCATTAGGCATTAATATTTTGATGGACAATTTTGTATATGCTGAAACTGGTTTCCATAAAGCTTGATGTCCTGAAATAAAATATCAAAAATAGTGATGTGTTTTCTTCCATTTCGAAGAACTGATCATACTATTTGAGATAATACTTCTTTATCACCTCAGAAGAAATGATAAGTATATTTTATGGTACTCGTTTAATGTTTGTCCTAGTATTAGGATTTTTCGAATCTAAAAATAGATTTCATTTAAAAGAATTACATACAAATAATTGAATTATGCTAAATTAATATATGATACAACAATGTGATAAAAAGTTTTTTTTATTCTTGTTGGTGAAGCAAAACCAACAAATACTAAATATTTATTCAAAGAGTATTAACACCAACCTCATCTTCGCAACTTTACACACCTGACACTAAACCTCAAAGTTTCAATTAATCTATAAAAATTTAGACTCTTATTCAACTTAATTCATTCATTCAATGTTTCAACTTGATAGAGTGAAGGCAATACCATAATTGAAGAAACGTTTTCCCACATTCATTTTATATGGAAGTGTACCATTCTTTTCATATTTTAAACCTAGCAAATGATTTATTATCCTCAAACATTACAAACATTTAATTTTTGTTAGAATACAATTGCATCTAAAGTTTCCCAACCAATTCAATAAGCTTGAATGACCCATAAACCACATCTAAATTATCATTCTTCATTATTATTATATCAGGACCAGAGACGCTTGCTGACCCACTATCAAATCTGCTAACAAATAAATTCCAAAATAATTTTGTGCATGTATGTGTATGTGTAGGTATGTATGGTGTGTGCATGTGTGCATATGTATGCATTCATGTATGCATGTGTATGCATGTGTTATATATGTTGTGTGTGTACACATGTGGTTCAAGTCATGCGCTTACCTCTGTAGGGTTGATAATTCATTATCAAAAAAGGCAAACAACGTTCCATATCATGATTCCAAAACTTTAAAGCCACGATTTTCAATAAAGTGCATTAAATTACAATTAGAATGTTCACATCACTCGTGTAATTTTATAGTTGCATTCATAATAAATTAATACAATCCTTACAAATTATAACAAACACTTTAAGAAAGAAGACACATATATGCAATCAACATAAATACAATTACATGGTAATTGATAAATGAAGTATATAAAATTATATGAAGGGAAAAACATAATTATACTGGCATTACATGATGCTAGTGGATTCTTCTACTAATCATTCGACTTGTTCAACATATTTTCAGAAGTGTTAATTATTTTGTTCTCTTGGAAGTAGATTTCAGTATCAAATTTTCACAAACTATAAATGCATTAACTTTGCACTATGTACTATACTATATTATTTACTTAGTTAAGTGCATGAAATGTTTCTACTACTTAAGCACATGAGATACATAGTACTAGCTTGATTTTTCGAAATTATGAGGTTTATATATGTGATTTTTTCCATAATACATAATTAATATAGGGAAGAAGATGAATAAACATAGGTAAATAAATGAAAATTAGGTCAATTAAGTTATGTAAGTGGTTAGAGATGGATCACGAATACGATAGTAATGTGGGTCAATTAACTTATGTAAGTGTTTGTAGGGTGTTCTCAACTTGCAAACTTACCGAAGAAGGTCGTTTTATGCGTGCAAACTCACCTAATAGGAAAGTCAATTACTTATTTATGTATAAAATTTAATTGGGTATTAACTTCCAATTTAGATGTTTCTTGCTCATAAATTAATGGCAGGATACACATGTTTCAATTCTCAAATTAATACGCTCTTCAAGCATCAAAATTAAGTAAAAGAACTGTAAAAATAAATGAATATTAAAAGGCATTAAGTACAACAACTACATATATAAAGGCATTATTTACGTATAGCATTTGCAGTCAATACAGAATTGGAATTAGTGCATCTATTACTTCGATTTCCAAGAAGAATACCAAATTATAATAACTAAGTTTACCAATGACTAAAGTTGCTATCAGCCCATTTTTGAAAGGCAATGCTCATGTTTTATTAATTAAAATTACTTTCGTAAAACACATCAGTGAATGATAATCACAATCTATAATGTCCTAGTCAAGTATGGAAATTTATACCTATGGAGATCCAAGCTTGATATTTTTTTTTTAAAAGAAAGGAAAGAACTTATTCAATCGTCTAGAAAAAGAATGCATGTGTTTACATAGATACAATGGAATTTAATATGCATGTAACATATATCGACCTCAGACTTTAACATATTCAGCAACGTAGCTAAAGAACATGTATCAAATTAGGTTTGATAGCTTGATATACTACGGAGTATTTACAAATTCTATTGTCTAAAACATGATATCATCTAGGTTTCTTGTTCCTTGGCTAAGCTAAATCCATTGTCCTAAACGAAAATTAAGAACATTAACTCAAACTAATTTGATAAATACTTCATCAGTAACGCAACACGAACTTAACTGTACAGCAGATAATCAATGGCTAAAAAAATATTAAGGTGAAGCCATTAAGAAATAGAAAGAAATATCTAAACAGGGAATATACTATATTACAGTGCTTAATTTTCCAAGTTTGGCTTCATGTTGCATCCAATTGAAACTATCTCGAATGGAAAAATACATGAATAATTTAAAATTTTGTAATTTACAAAAAACCATTATTAAAAAACTAAAATTTAAAGTTCAATATTTACAACAATTAGAAGGATCCATATCTTTGAAAAATATTAAAATTTATACAGCATTAAAATTTCAGGAAAATATTGTAAAGGACAAACTTAAAGGCTTTTTTGCCAACTAGGATATCCCACTAATATTTTATTGCCAAGGACAAAAGTGCTAAAATAATTTAAATAAGCCTAATTGTCACGCGCTTTCTACGATCTCGTTCTTTTTCCTCTTTAATTATTCTTCGCTTTTTCTTCTTTGTGATCAAATTTGAATTTTCTTCTTCGTTCTTCTTTATTGTGCTATGCGATTCAATCATGTTATCATGCTTTTGATTTGATGCTGTCAATTATAAGATTTAGGTATTATTCTATTTTTTTCCTTCTGCTTTTTCTTCTATCAGAGTTTTAATTTGGTTGTTTCTAATAATGTTCTGTTTTCTTTAATAATCGAAATTAGTTTTGTTGCTATGTTTTCTTCTGTCATATTCTACGAAAAATTTAGACAATAGTAGCAAATTTGTTCTCTTTTCTTTTCTTCTATGTGCAGCATGGTTTTTTAATTTTTTTTAAATCGAATGTTATTTGTTTTTTGTTCACTGATGTTTATGTTGGATTCGTATTGATTTGGATGAAAATTTATTGTTGTATTTAGTTCATTGTAGATCAGTGTTTATTTATCATTTTTAGTTTTTTTAGTATCATTTTGACAATAATAAAGTTTTGAAGCGTTTTGTCTGTGTATAGACGATGATGTTAGCAAATATTAGATGGGTTAATTTAGTATTCTGTTAGCATTAAATATTTGTTGAAGTATTTTTTGTATGAGTTTTACTATAAATTTGAGGTTTAGATTTTAGGTATCGGTTTTATTGTTAGTAAGTATCGGTTTCGCAAAAACTGTTTTACTGTGTTTCTGATTTTTTACTTCTGTTTTTTAACCTTTTGCATTAGTGATAATAGCCTTCTCTGTTTGTTTGTCTTCGATGATAATACTTTCAGCACTCGGTTGTTCATTGATTGTTGCTTTTATGATTTGAAGAATGACATTTGTTGGTATTGGTCTCAGTTAGCTCCTTCATCCATATAGATTTCATATGTGCTTGAGAATAAAGTTATAGTGGTTGATACCGATTCCGATCTTCAGAGTATACTTTGTTTTCAATTGTACAAGAAGAGTGCATTCTTTCCTTTTACCGTTAAGATCAAGGATTCTTAATTGGAAAATCTTGGTGGTGGTTCTACTTCAATTTCATCCAATCTTCTTAGTTACCCATCTACTAGTGGATCTTTGTGTCCAGATGTTGTTGTTCATAATAAAAGTTATTTGAAGGATATGTTGAGGAGAGGTTCGAAATTATCCATTTCTGATTTTGTTGGTTTTTTTGGAGAAGCCAATGGTTTTTGGAAAGTTTTGATGGCATACCAAATTCAAAAGGGATAAGAATTAGTGTTTCTAAAGATTTGTTCTAGAAGAATGACGCAGCGGATTAATCAAAATAAACTTCATTCGGTGAAAGTAGCAATCAGTGGATTGATGAATACCAAAATGCCCAAATTCGTTGATCCGAAGATACCGAATTCTAGCTATCTCAAACACGTTGATGGCGCACTATACCGTGTTCAAAGATCTACGATTCTTCGCACATTGATCTAGCGCACTAGATTCCGTAAATCGGCTTCTACGATCGTTGAATCGAGCGCACTTGATTAACCGAAAGAGGAGATAGGAGATTACACTCAACTACCAATTTTAGAAGAAAGCACACAGCAATCAACAAGAAATTTTATTCAAAATCAACCACCCAAAAAAATTACAACTCACTCCCTATTTATAGAAGTTTCACACTGACCCTTAAGTCGTACACGACTTACGACTCAACTATAAGTCGGTAACGACTTATCACAACAGCGACCTAGCCCCTTTCAGTCTCAACACATCCTTAAGTCGTATGCGACTTACGACACAAGTTACAACGACTCATTGAGTTACCACACAGCGACACAATCACACGGCGACTCAATACACGAAGTCTTACGACTTACGACTCACTTACATACATACAACACGACTCAACCAACTCACCTGCATACCGACTTAAGAGCAACACATAGTACAACACTTACGACTTAAAAATGCTACGACTCAACAAAACAACACAGGGTACACGACATAAGAAAACCCACGACATACGACTTAACAGTTACAACGACTTAACAAAATACAGATTTATCACAACACTTAACCCGTATACGACTTATCTTCCAAGCGACTCAACTCCCAGCGCCTTAACTCCTCCGAGTGACTTGAGGCTTCATTAGGTCGTGGCGTATTTTTACTTGACTCCTTAGGTCGCGGCCGACCTAAAACATGCTCCGGTTTATTTAACTCGTTGTTGACTCGTGGCCGACTTAAATCCGAGGCTTCCTCCACACGACTTAAGGTGTTGTTAACCCGTGACTTGTTATTACGTGATTCATTAGGTCGGAGATGACCTATAACTTCCTTTTTAAGTCGCGGACGACTCAAGTTAGGTCGTGGACGATTCATAGCTGCTGTGTCGTTAGGTCGTATACGACCCCTCAAATCTGAGCAACTTAAGTCCCCATTAACTCGTAACTCCTTCTCTTCATTCTTGTTAAGTCGTAGCTCTTTCCTCCAAGCTTTGTTAAGTCGTGGACGACTTAAACTTCCTGAATGACTCAACAACATAGCCTTGCCCAAACGACTTAAAGTTCTTGAATCATTTAAACTTGTTGATTCTGTAGTTCGCGCTGCATCATGCTCCCCTGGTTGAGAAAAATTCGTTCTCGAATTTGTAAATTCCTCTGCACCAGATTGTTCATCTCCATAATACGGCATAAGATACTTAACATTGAACACGTCAGAGGTGTACACATCCTCTGGCAGCTTCAACTTATAAGCATTGTCATTAATCCGTTTCACCACTTCGACCGGACCAATTTTTCTGGCTTTCAACTTGTTATAAGCGCTCACTGGAAAACGATCCTTCGTTAACACAGCGTAAACCAAATCACCTTCCTTGAATTCAACACTTCGTCGTTTCAAGTCTGCAATCTTTTTGTATTTCTCATTCGACTTCTCCAATCGTTCCTGAACGATTTTATGACATTCAGTCAACCCTTCAACAAAGTCTATAGCTCGTTTAACCGTCCCCTTCGGTTGTGGCACTACTGCTAAGTCCAATGGTCCCCTGGGTAGATTTGAATATACAATCTGAAATGTACTGAATCCTGTGCTACGATTCACTGCATGATTATGTGCAAACTCTGCCTGGCATAACTTCATGTCCCAACTTTTCAGACTGTCCTTCACAAGACATCGTAATAAATTTCCCAACAATCGGTTAACAACTTCAGTCTGTCCATCTGTTTGCGGATGATAAGCACTACTAAAATTCAGCTTCGTTCCAACCATCTTCCACAAACTTAACCAAAAGTGACTCAAAAATCTGGTATCCCGATCAGAAACAATAGATTCTGGTAAACCATGCAATCGATACATCTCCTTAAAGAATAATTGTGCCACTCGAACTGCATCCGCTGTCTTCTTGCAGGCAATAAAATGTGCCATCTTCGAAAATCTGTCCACCACAACAAATATAGAATCATTTCCCCTTTGAGTTCTAGGAAAACCCAAAACGAAATCCATGCTGATATTAACCCACGGTTTAGATGGTACAGGTAACGGCATATACAATCCTGCATTTGTCGCTGTTCCCTTCGAAACCTGACATATATGACATCTCTCCACAAACCTCTCTACCTCTTTCCTCATCGATGGCCAAAAATAAGATTGAGAAATCAAATGCAATGTACGATCACGGCCCACATGTCCTTCCTCATGCAACTCCTTGATAATCTTCATTCTCAAACTGCTATCTGTTATACATAATCGATTCCCCTTGAATAAGTAACCATCAACTAACATAAATTCATCAGTACTCCCCTCCTTAATTTTCTCAACAAACTTTACAAAGTAAGGATCCTCCTCAAACAATTCTGGCAATAATTCAAATCCCGTCACTTCAACCTTCAACGTTGTCAACAAATGACTTCTCCTACTCAAAGCATCGGCTACACGATTTGTTACCCCAGATTTGTGCTTAACAACAAAGGTAAATTGCTGTAAATATGCAATTCACGATGCATGTCTCGCTGAAATCTTATCCTGCCCCTGCAAATGCTTCAACGCCTCATGATCAGTGTAAAGAACAAACTCTTTCTAAAATAGATAATGCCTCCAATGTTTAACAGCTTGCACAACAGCGTAAAACTCGACATCGTATGTACTATATCTCAGCTTTGCCCCTGATAACTTCTCACTGAAATAAGCAACTGGCCTCCCACTCTGACTCAACACTCCTCCAATCCCAACCTTTGATGCATCAGTGTGTAGCTCAAACAACAACTGAAAATTTGGTAATACAAGAATTGGCGCTGTCGTCAAAAGTTCTTTGATTCGTTCGAAAGCACCCCCCGCTTCCTTCGACCAAGAAAACTGCTTCCCTTTCATACAATCAGTAACCGGTGCCATCACGCTACTGAAGTGTGCAATAAACCTTCGGTAGAATGATGTCAATCCATGAAAACTTCTAACTTCAGTGATAGTTCTCGGCTGTGGCCAATTTCTAATAGCTTCAACTTTACTCTGATCCACCTGGATTCCCTTCTCTGATACAACATATCCCAAAAATAAAACACTTTGAGTCATGAACACACATTTCTTCGTAGCTGCATAAAATTGTTCCTCACGAAGAATAATTAACACCTTTCTCAAATGCTCTACATGCTCCTCTGTGCTCGCACTATAAATCAGAATATCATCAAAGTAAACTACAACAAACTTCCCAATGTACGGTCTGAAAATTTGATTCATCACCCTCATAAATGTACTCGGTGCATTTGATAGACCAAACGGCATAACCAACCATTCATATAAACCTTCTCTCGTCTTGAATGCGGTCTTCCATTCGTCTTCCGGTCTAATTCGAATCTGATGATATCCACTCTTCAAATCAATCTTCGAAAAGATAGTAGTCCCACTCAACTGATCTAACAAGTCATCCAACCTTGGCATAGGAAACCTGTAGCGAACAGTAATCTTGTTCAAAGCTCTACTATCGGTACACATTCTCCATGTTCCATCCTTCTTGGCACCAACAATGCTGGTACTGCACAAGGACTCAAGCTTTCCTGAACACGTCCCTGTTCTAGTAATTCCTCTACTTGCCTTCGCAACTCCTCATGTTCCTTCGGACTCATTCGGTAGTGTGGTCGATGTGGTAAAACTGCTCCCGGAACAAGATCAATTTGAAGTTGAATGTCTCTCAGTGGCGGTAACTCCTTAGGCAACTCTTCTGGAAATACATCTTCAAACTCTTTCAAAACTGGCTTTGCTTCTTCTGGAATTCAACCTCTTCATGACTCTCTCGTCCAATCAACAAATAGACTTCAGGCTCATCTTCAACTTCCTTAACAAACTCCTTCAAAGTCAACAGAGCTTTCAATTCCTCAATCTCCTCCAGCTTGATCTCCTTCTGTTGTTGCTTCTTGGGAACTAAAGTGATTTTAGTACCTTCGAACATGAAACTATAACTATTAGCACGACCATCATGTTGTACTGCTCTATCAAACTGCCATGGTCTGCCCAACAACAGATGACACACATCCATGTCTACTACATCACACCAAATTTCATTTTTGTACTTCTTCCCAATAGAAAAATTTACACAAGCCCTTCGACACACCTTCACTTCACCACCCTTCCTCAACCATGCTAGCTTGTACGGTTTAGGATGCTTCTCAGTTTTCAAGTTCAACTTCCTTACTACTTCTGTAGAAATAATATTGTCACAACTCCAGCATCAATAACGAACTTGCAAACTTTCCCTAGAATAGTGCATGTCGACTGAAAAATATTGCTCCTCAACCAACTAGATTCCTCTTCTTGCTTTGGTGTAAGACATGACCTCCTCATCATAAGATTACAACCTTCATCCCCGGACAATAAGTCTTCCTCCTCAACATAAGGTGCATTTGAACATTCTGCCTCCTCACCATCATCCTCAATCTCAGCAACCATTACTCTCTTCTTCGGCTTCGAACATTCATTGCTTTTATGACCCAACTCCTGACAATTGTAACATTTGAAAACACTGCTAACCTTCGTCTTCTCAGCCTCCTTCATCACTGGCTTACTGACAGGTTTAGGAACATTAGAACTCCCACTAACACCCTTCACTTGATTATTGGAATTAGTAAACACACCATCTCCACGCCTTCCTTGCTTCTCCCAAGCCAACGCTTTCTGATGTGCCTCTGCAACAGATCTTGGATCGAACATATTAACCATATCCTTGATCTGCATTCTCAATCCCCCAATGAATCTAGCAGTTAGCTGTTCTTCCGTTTCCATAATATCATTCCTGGCAATGAGTTGGTAAAATTCATCAGCATAATCACTAACAGACTTCGTCCCTTGCCTCAGATTCTGCAACCTCTGGTACATAAGTGATTGATAGTTGTATGGTAAGAAAGTAGCTCTCATCAACTTCTTCATCTTCTCCCATGATTCAATCTTTGACTTTCCCATTCTCTCCCTTGTAAGTTTAATTTGCTGCCACCATGCCAAAGCTCTCCCCCTCAACCTAGTAGCAACTAACTTCACCCTTCGATTCTCCAGAACCTCCTTAAAATCAAAGATCTCTTCAACATTTGACACCCAATCAAGAAATTTTTCAGCAACCATTCCACCCTTGAACTCTGGAATTTCCATCTTCATACCCGATTCCCATCGACGATCATCTTCAACATCCCGATAAGAATTTCGAACTTGGTCTCGATCTCGATAATGAATGCTAGCTCTATCACCCTCTTCATCAAAATCAAAAGTACGCCTACATCGATCTCGACCATTATCATCCCTTCGTTCATGCATGCTTCTTCAACTATGTCTCTCTTCATCTCTATACGCCTCATTGTCAAATTCACGTTGACTTCTTCTCTCTTCATGTCCATAGTCATGATGATCTCTCCGTGATGAAATTGATGTTTCTCTTCTATCTCTAAAAGAATGCGGTGATACCCTCCTCGCTTCCGTAACCGATGGCGAAAATCTGTTTCCTCCATGGTTCGAGTTTGGTGATCTCCTCCTTTGAGTTTGATTTAAATCATTCATCAATTTCTCTAACTTTCCAATGCCTTCATCAAATTTCTCATTAATACGTTGCTTCATAAGCTCGGCTTCTTCTCTTTGATACAAGGCTTCAACGTTTTGATGACGATTAGCTCTCCTTGGTGGCATGATTGGAAATTCTTCACAAACACTTCAAAACTCTTCAAAGACTTCAACAAATAGAACACAAAACTTCAACACAAACAAACAAGTCTCGGTTCACTTCAACTCGGCTTGGCCTCAACTTGCAACGACTCAAAGTTAGGTCACTCGGCTTGAACTCACGACTTAACTTCACTTGGCTCGGCCACTACTACAAACCTTCAATTCAAACAACAACAAGGCACGGCTCCAATCACTAGCTCAGCCTCAATACTTCAAACACTTCTTCAACTCTTGATCCAAAATGAAATGGATCAAAATCTTCAAACTCGTTGCAACTTCAATATGAACACGATGAACAACAACTTCAAATTTCAACTTCAAATACTTGGCTCCAAGAATCAACTTAGCTATGATTGGCTAAGTCTAGCTTTGATACCAAACTGACGCAGCGGATTAATCAAAATAAACTTCATTCGGTGAAAGTAGCAATCGGTGCATTGATGAATATCAAAATGCCCAAATTCGTTGATCCGAAGATACCGAATTCTAGCTATCTCAAACACGTTGATAGCGCACTATACCGTGTTCAAAGATCTACGATTTTTCGCACGTTGATCTAGCGCACTAGATTCCGTGAATCGGCTTCTACGATCGTTGAATCGAGCGCACTCGATTAACCGAAAGAGGAGATAGGAGATTACACTCAACTACCAATTTTAGAAGAAAACACACAGCAATCAACAAGAAATTTTATTCAAAATCAACCACCCAAAAAAAATTACAACTCACTCCCTATTTATAGAAGTTTCACACTGACCCTTAAGTCGTACACGACTTACGACTCAACTATAAGTCGGTAACGACTTATCACAACAGTGACCTAGCCCCTTTCAATCTCAACACATCCTTAAGTCGTATGCGACTTACGACACAAGTTACAACGACTCATTGAGTTACCACACAGCGACACAATCACACGGCGACTCAATACACGAAGTCTTACGACTTACGACTCACTTACATACATACAACACGACTCAACCAACTCAGCTGCATACCGACTTAAGAGCAACACATAGTACAACACTTACGACTTAAAAATGCTACGACTCAACAAAACAACACAGGGTACACGACATAAGAAAACCCACGACATACGAGTTAACAGTTACAACGACTTAACAAAATACAGATTTATCACAACACTTAACCCGTATACGACTTATCTTCCAAGCGACTCAACTCCCAGCGCCTTAACTCCTCCAAGTGACTTGAGGCTTCATTAGGTCGTGGCGTATTTTTACTTGACTCCTTAGGTCACGGCCGACCTAAAACATGCTCCGGTTTATTTAACTCGTTGTTGACTCGTGGCCGACTTAAATCCGAGGCTTCCTCCACACGACTTAAGGTGTTGTTAACCCGTGACTTGTTATTACGTGATTCATTAGGTCGGAGACGACCTATAATTTCCTTTTTAAGTCGCGGACGACTCAAGTTAGGTCGTGGACGATTCATAGCTGCTGTGTCGTTAGGTCGTATACGACCCCTCAAATCTGAGCAACTTAAGTCCCTATTAACTCGTAACTCCTTCTCTTCATTCTTGTTAAGTCGTAGCTCTTTCCTCCAAGCTTTGTTAAGTCGTGGACGACTTAAACTTCCTGAATGACTCAACAACATAGCCTTGCCCAAACGACTTAAAGTTCTTGAATCATTTAAACTTGTTGATTCCGTAGTTCGCGCTGCATCAAAGAATTACTGTTGTTTGCTCTTCGTCTATGAATGCATGTCCATTTAAAGCGCATGGTTCTTGTCATTCCACGCAACTTAATTAATTTTTCATTAGAAGTTTGATTAGTGATCATTCTTGTGCGGCTGGTCTTAGAAGTTTGAATAATCCGCATCTTTCTAGTGCATTTGTTAAATCGTTGGTTATTGATGAGATTCGTGATTGTCCTAGTAAAAGCCCTTAAGATATAATAGATGTTAGAAGAGAATACAATCTTGAGCTGTCTTACTCTTTTCGCTTATTGTGGAAAACAACTTGCTTTGATGGAATTGCATGGTACCGATGTTATGTCATACAATGATTTGAGTTGGTATTTAGAAGCACTAAAGAAGTATAATCTAGGTAGTTGTGCTGAAATGGAAGTCAATACTTGTACTAATCAATTTGAGAGAGTATTTATCAATTTTAGTGCTCGTTTACTTGGTTTCAAGCATTATCGACCTATGATATTTTTAGATGCTAGTCGTTTAAGGGGATGGCCAGGAGTTTTGATGGGTACTAGTGCAAAAAATGGCAATCGAGGTATGTTTTTATTTTAATATGCTTTAATTTATAGTATCAGAATTTAGTTATCTTTTTATTTAGGAATCAGTTTTTAGTTGTCATTATCAGTTTGTAGGTACCACTTTTTAGTTAATGGTTTAGGTATTAGTTTTTAATTTAAGAGTTTATTGAATTTTATTTTAATATTTGTTTAATACTGCTATATGCAGGTTTTTTCCTTTTAGTTATGGGTATAGTTTTTTTAGAAAATGTGGATAATTGAAAATGGTTTTTGAGTCATTTAAAAAAATTCTTTAAGAAGATCGTGATTTGGTTTTTATAACGGATCGCCATCAAGGTTTAATTTTAGGCATTCATGAAGTTTTTCCTTCAACCTTTCACAATTATTACTATCTTCATATGGAGGTGAATCTACTTTCAGTAGTTAAGGCAAAGAATTCAAATATGCCCATCATTGATTTGTTCAAGACATGTTCTAGAGCTTATAATTTGTTTGAATTTGAAGAAGCACATTCTAAATTTTATGAACTTGGTGGTGTCACCGCCTTGAATTTCTTGAAGGATAAGCCTTTGGATAAATAGGCTGATTTGTTTTTTCCCGGTAAATGATATGGTGAATATAGTTCAAATGTTGCTGAATATTTTAATAGTTGGATTTTGGATGAACTGGCCTTGCCTATAACGATATGCTTAGATGGAATTTGAATCAAAGTTATGGAATAAATGGCTAATAGGAGAGAGAAGTGTAAATTATGGAATACTGCTCTTTATCCTTATATTGAATCTTGTTTAAGTGGATTGATTGAAGAAGGATTTGGATGGGATGTATACAAGTCTTCATAATTTGATTTTGAAGTGAAATCGCCAAGCTCTCATCATGTTAATCTTAAAGAGTGGAGTTGTAGTTACAATCAATGGAAAGTTACAGAATTTCTTTTTGCTTATGCTATTAAGTGCATGAATGAGTCAAAGTTGTCCGTTTATGATTTTGTTGAGTACTATTTTACCATTGATGGTTATCGTTGTTCTTATGCTAATTCTATTATTCCTATTCCTAATTTTGATAAGCCAATTGTCGATGCAAGCGTTAAAGATTTTATTAAGCCACCAAAGGAGAAAAAAGGTGTTGGTAGACCTTCTATAAAAATGACAGGAGGATCTACATATTTTAAAAATAAACAAAATAGATGTGGTGTATGCAAGCAATATGGTGACAACAAGCGTAATTGTCAAGCTTCTAAGAAAAAATAATTTGATTGTCAAGATTCTAAGAAGATATTCTTGGTTTTATGTCTTTTTCGGAAATTTTATGTAACTGAGCATTTTTATATCAGTGTATTGGTTTATCATATATATATATATATATATATATATATATATATATATATATATATATTTGATAGTGACTTAGATATTTGAACTTTGTTATATGATATCATTTTTAGTTTGCTATTGTGTGTTTTGGAATATATATGTTACATGGGAAGTAATGTGCTATAATTTTTACGTGTTGTTCAGTTTGTTTATTTTTATTAAATGTTCAATATTAGTACTTATTTCTATTAGTTTCAGTTTCAGGTACGTAAAATATATGGTATCAGTGGTTGTATGCTATTAGTATCAGTTTTAGATATTACAAATTATAGTATTGGGTTTTGAGTTTTTTTAACCTGTTTCAAGTATAACAACTATGGTATCATTCTTTGCATACTATACTATTTGTATCATTTGCACTTGATGATTTTTTTCTATTTTTAAAATGATTAAAATTATTTGTTTGCAGAATTGTGAAGTGCAAAACTGTATAAACAAATATAAGCTTAAAAGTCAGTATATATTGTATAATATTTTATGGTGAACAGTTGGCAACTGCATATATGATGTAGAAATGTAAAAGTGTAGTTTGTTATATTGTTGCCGTCAGATTATTTCAAGCAGCAACTTGGTATCAGTTTTGTATATATGTAGGTATCAATTTTGATGTAAATTGTAGCGAAAATAATTTATAAAATAAACAAACATGAATTTTAATCAAACGGTTACAATGGAGTTTGCACTATTTTGGTATCTCTTTTGATTTGCATGACAGTAAACTAGATAACTAAATTTATAAAGCATCATATTATATCAAATAACTAATGGTATCATTTTTTCATAAATGTAGGAATCGGTTTTACTATTTATAATATTTAAAACAATTTATTAAATCTTGAAGCTTGAATTTTAATCATACAGGTACTAAGTATGACTACTGCATCATTTTTGATATTAATTTTGTTATATATTATAGTACCATTAAATTTAATTCGAAGAGGTTTATGTTATATGTAACAGCTAATAGGTATCATTTTTCATGAATATAGGTATCACTTTTGTTGTAAATAACATTTGAAATAAAAAATTTACAAAATAATCAAGTATTAATTTCAATCATACATGTAGGTGAAAAAAATAGTATCAGTTGTTGCACACTGCTCGTATAAGTTTCATTTGTAAATAGAAACATATTTACTATCATAGCATAACATCAAATGTGAGAGAAGTCAAACAAAACTAACTTTTGTGATATTTGAAATAAGTACAAAGTTTTTACAGCAGATTGACATAAAATCAAGAAGTCTTTGTATCAGCATTAAAAAAAAGATCTAGTTTCTAATACTTATAACGTAATATCACATATGTATATTAGGGTAAATGAACATAACATCAGGTTTTGCAAACAAATTCAATTCTTTTATTTTTTAATTTTCTAGGCTTGACATGTACTTGGACAAATTCCAGCAGTGCTCATCGTCTGTCAGTATTGCATGCATAATTCTTGTTCTTATTGATAATATTTGCTCAAGTTTCTATTTTGATTGGTATTCTACTTCTGTTGAGTGAAATGATGAATATCATTACGTATATGCCACAGTCAAGTCTGTTTGAACCAAAATATATTCAGTTTACATCGATTGTATTATCAGGTTTGTAATATAAAACATTGAATTTCAGAGATAATGGTACAAACATATAGTATGCATTGAACTAAAATACTTAACAGTTTTACTACCACACTTAGCATTAATTTTAGTATGAGTTTTAGTGTCAGTATTGTGCATTCATGTATCAGTTTTGTTTATGTAGGTATCATTTTTGTTTATGTAGGTATCTCTTTATTTCTAAATTAAATGTTTACTGAATTGAAAGATAGTACTTTTTTGTACGAATCAAATTTAGTTCAATGTAAAAGGCATACAAAAACGTGTAGTAGTTTGTACAAAATATTATAATGAAAAAAGACAACTAGTTCCAATAATGAGTAACTATCAATTGATTATCATTACTAGTTTCAACTGTAGTGTCAATTTTGTTCTCAATAGGTATCATTTTTACCAGAAAAATAATAATTACGTGTCCTCTCCTTGCTGCGCACACTTGATTTGATGCATTTTTCCTAGCTTCACCTTCATATCTTGTATATTATTCTTTTTCTAGACTTCTTGAAGCATTTTTTCTATTTGTTGTCTCTATTAAAGACAAAATGATAAAAAGTTAGGTTATGTTCACTTTTTTAATTGTATTAAGTAAATTTTTTTGAGAAAAAATTATCAAACCAATTTCATAGCTTCTTTCAAACTTGAGTTGTTTTTGTCATTAGATCTTCTAGGGCATCTGGAATCTACATGACACCATTGCACAGTTGGGTATGTCAAAGTGACTAATGTCCAATGGTTTTCACAATGCAAAGAAAAATAAACATCTTTTGCATATTTGTCCTGTACAATTTTTTCTAGCATAGGCAGGACTAAACTTTTTTTAACACCTTTTATATCACAAACAATTCCTTTCTGTTGAATATGAAAATAAGTTACAATTTAATATATAAAGCAATTATTATGTACTTGCATATTAAAGTTTTATTTACCGTCGTTGTGGTCTTGAATGCATATTTGTGTTCTGCTAGTCTACATTTAGATTTATACCAATCAATTATCGGTATTAAAAACAGGAAAGTATAAGTTTTTTTATTGGTGAAGCAATATTAGATAATAAATAGTATCAGTAATGTTAACAGCGACTGTGTATATTGATAAGTATAAAAATAATAAAGCATCAACTCAATTCAAACAGAATGTGCGTATCAGATTTTGCATTTATTTGTTATCAGTTTTGTTGTACATGGTATTGAAAATATTTTTCTAAAATTAACTATTGTCATATTTTATGACCCAAGATCTAGGTATCATTTTATTTTGTATTAGTTTTGATGTAAATTACAATGAAAATAACTTAGAAAGCAAGCAAGTATCAATTTCAAACATATTGCTATTAGGTATTGTTTTTTTTATTTTGATGTTATTTTGGTCATATATGAAATTTAAATAAATATTTAAAATTTCAGAGCATCAAATCAAAACAAAAATTAAGTTTCAGTTTTTCATATATACAGGTATCAGTTTTTTTTACACGGTAGTGAAAATAATTTATAAAATAATGAAGCATTAATTCTAATCAAAGAACTACTTGGTATCAATTTTGCACTACTTTGGTATTGCTTCTGTCATATGTGATGGTTAATTAAATAATTAAAATTTCATAGCATAAGTTATGACAAACAGAAACTAGGTATCATTTTTGAATATATATGTAGGTATCAATTTTGTTTTGAGTAACATAAAATAATCAAACATGAATTCCAATCAAACAGCTATTAGGTATTGGTTTTTGTACTAATTTTGCTTGATATTAGTATCATTGAAGAAAAAATTAAAATTTTGTACCTGCCTATCTGTATAATTCCCTTCTAGTATATGTCGTAGTGCTTTTCTGTTATGACAATCTCCTTTGATTGTGTCATTATCTTCCCATGCCACTTCACTTTTTTAACATAAAAGATTTGTATAGATTAATTAAACCTATTTTCATACGTAAATTTAGTATAAATTTTTATACACTTACTTTTGTGATGATGTTAGAGAAAAGAAAGTTTTGATTACATTTTGTTGTTCTACATTAAGGTATATCAAACATTTGCAATGTCTAAGTCCTATCTCTAAAAGTGTTGGTTCTATTATTGCAAGTGGCTTTGGCAAGTCCACTTCTGTACTTTTATTCTCATCATCTTTGTTTTTTTTTGGGGTTTTGGCTTATTTGCTACTTTATTCTATTTCTGACCATAGTCAAAGCAATCGCTTTGTTTTCTTATTCTTGTTCTTGCTTTTAGTCATTGGATATAAGAAGCTGTTTTTTTTCCGTTGCTTTGATTTTTCGGCCAGTTGATTTTGCCACTGTTATTTTCCCTTTTCGACCAACAGATTCTGTTGCTTTCTTTTCATCATCTTGTTTAGTTTTTTCCGTTTTGAACTCTCGTATGCCATATAGTTTGAAAGTTGGAGGGGTGAAGTCAAGTACTGAAATACGGTAGGGTAATGTTTAGGTTTTGATATTGGTATCTTCTTCCATTTTTTGGGCATCTTCTATTTCTTTTTGTTGCGCTTGATTTTCATTTTCCGCTTCCACTTGTTGATGCATTTCAGTTGGTATTTGTGTCGGTTTTTCTACTTCATGCTCTAGACTTCTTTGCTCATTTTGTGATTCTTCATTTTCCAGTTTTTTGAGCAATTCGTTTTCTGTTTCCATTTGCACATTTTGTGCACTTCGGTTAGTCTTTCTGTTGATTATTGTATATCTTGTTCAACTATTCTTTCTTCATTTTCTTCATTTTATTCCTGTTGCGGATATGTTTTCTGCATTTTCTATTTCCATGCATGTGCCTTTGTTCACTTCAATTTCTATATTGTCATTTTGTACACCGGAATTGGTATTTTTCTCTTCAAAATTTTCTCCACTGTTTTTCTTCACTTCAATTTCAATTTTTCTTCACCGTCTTCAGCGTATGACTTTTTTGTACATTTTCTTGCAATTTTGACCTCGTTTCTCTCAACTCTTGTTTCAGTTGAAGAATTTCTTGATCAGATTTTATCATCGGTTTCTTTTCTTTTTCCAATTCTTTTTTTTGCTTCATCTTCCAAATCTTTTATATGCATTTGGAAGATTATAATACTTATGTCTTCTTCAAATGATCCTATACTTCCTTCAGCTTCTTCAAATTTTCTTTTTTTCGTTGCTTTTCTTTTGTTTGTTGCATAACTGTTGTTTTATAGCTGTTGTTTGAAGAAGTCTTTCTTCACGTGGAAGAAGATTAGTTATTTCTTTAATATGTATAATTGGTATGAGAGATTTTTTTTTAGTTTTCAGCTATGATATTATCTTATAACTTACAGTGATAATTAAATTTTTATTATAAACAAAAGAGGTAATATACTGAGACAAAACTGATACTAAGTAGAGAAAAAATTGATACCAAGAATTTAAACCGATACTATGTAGAAGCTAAACTGATGCTATGTAGAGATATTAGTTATATTAAGTTTTGAAACTGGTACTATGCATAAATAAAAATGATATCAGGAATTGGAACTGATACTATGTATGCATAATAATTGATAATATGTATGGTTATAAATTATAGAAGAAAAGATATAGTGTTAAAATTTATTCTAAGTAAGAGTTAAAGTGACATTGATTAATACAGATAAGATGGAAATTTAACTTGCATTACCATCTTTGACATTGTCAAAAAATAGTTTGACTGCAATGTCTTTAAGCTTTCTCAAATCCTATTTTGCAAATCGTGATAAATCTTTAGTACATTGCCGCATTGGTTGAATTAGTTGCAACTTCTCACATATACAATACTATTAGAATATAAAGAACTGATTAGATATGATTATTAAAAATAATATATATTTCAAATAATAATATTTTTATTAACATATCTTACCAATGGAAGCATGGAGCATCCTAACATGTTTCTTGGTTTGTGAATGAATTTTTTAACAAATTTGTTGAAGTTTTTCTCTATTGTTAGAGGTCAAGAAACTGATTGTATTGTTTCAAAATCAATCAAGAATGATAGAATTTCCCATCTCAATTTTTTCTGGTTTTTCGA
Organism: Allium cepa; assembly: GCA_030765085.1. Taxonomy (NCBI): domain Eukaryota; kingdom Viridiplantae; phylum Streptophyta; class Magnoliopsida; order Asparagales; family Amaryllidaceae; genus Allium; species Allium cepa. Next base: position 353,049,678 of record CM060931.1, on the reverse strand, counting down.
GAAGAAAAATGTTCATAGTATTTCCATTACTATTAAAAATGGTAGATCTTCTTCATATTGCTTTTTCTTCTTTACTATTTCTTGTTTTATTCTTCTTTTAACAACATTTCTTGTAATGAAAGTGCAGTTGCCAAAATTTCTTTTTGCAAATTCTTTGCACTCTATTAGAATTGTGTTACTTGTCATTTTCTGTGTTGGTTCTATGTTTACTACTTTCAACGGTAATCTAAAAAGCAAGCTTATGTATTTTGCAATTACTTTCATTTTTTCTTTTCCAAACAAGAAAATATCGGTTCCAATCGAGTAGAATTGGTATAAAACATCCAAATTGTGTTGATGCTTCTTGCGTTCTTTCATCATTATTTTTTCTTTGTAAAATATTTGAAGAAGTTATAGAAAGGTGTCTTCTTCAATATGTCCATTTTTTTGGATAAGCCATTGTTTTGTTTCACCAATTTTACTATTTTGAATATTGCTTGTAATCCACATCTATATGCCATGTCTTGATTTCTATCTACAACTTCTGCTAATTTTTTCTCTCCTTCTTTTGATATGACTTTCATGCATGTAGGATGTGGATTTACAAAATCATCATCATCCTATTGTTTGAAATAGAGGCAATAAGTTAGAAGTGAAACAAATTATGTTGAAACATAACAATATGTTGGGTATCAGCTGCAATGAAACAACTTCATGCAAATATTTAAGAAATATCATTTTTACAGTTAATAGATATCGGTTTTTTTAAAATAGGTATCATCACAGAAATGTGATTTGAAACAATTTTGGAAATTTGAAACTAGTAACTTCAAGTGTATGAATTGTAGGTTTCATATTTGATTCATAATGGTATCAGTCTTTGATTCATAATGGTATCAGTTTGATAATGTTGGTATCGTTTTTGATTCATAATGGTATCAGTTTTTGAATAAAATGTAGTTTAAACAATGTTATATATAAAATGTACAAGCTTTTTATAAATATGTTGTTGGTATTATTTTTGTAATTTATTGGTATTATTTTTGCTACAGTTACATGGAAAATGTTTTATAAAATTTTAGCAAGATATTAACTTTATTCTAAACAGCTACTGAGTATCAATTTTGTTGAACGGTGGTGTCAGTTTTCATAAAAATGTAATTTGAAATAATTTTGGAAACTATAAATCATTTAACTCAAACATACGCAATTTAAATTTCAGTTTTTATTTATAACGGTATAAGCTTTTAAACGTAATGTAGCAACAATAATTCAGAAAAGTACAACTTGTAGTGAAAAAAATTTGCCAAACCAAAATTATCAACTTCAAACAAATATAAACTGGGTATCATTTTTATAAGTATTAGTGTCAGTTTGCTACGAATAAGACTAAAAGTTAATTTCTAAATTATAAAGTATCAACTCTACACAAACGGACAGTGGGTATCAGTTTAGAGTCTGTTTGTATTAGTTTTATCATATATGTGTGTGAAAATAATTTCTTCAATCACAAAGAACCAATTTAACTTAAACAGATAAAATTAAATAGAAAGAAGGTATCATTTTTCCAATATATTAGTATCAGTGTAGAAATAAACCATAATGAAAACTATTTTTAAAACTTTAAAGCCTTATCTTTTACCAAACTAACTACAGGTATCAATTTTGCGATATGTATCATGTCATAAAGCTATAATGTTTGTAAATTTACGGAATTGAGATGATCATCTTCTGATTTTTCATCTGCGGTTTTGTTTTCTTTTTTCTTTTTGAGTTTTTCCTGTTTAATATCTATGATACTATTAAAATAAATTTAATAATATGGTATTGTTAGTATCAGTTTCATAATTTTGCAATATCATTTACCCGTTGGATTGGTTTTGAGTTTTTGTTTGAATTTCCTTCTGAATTGTTTTTCATTTTTTCTTTTCGATCTTCGTTCTTTTTTTTTGCAGATGTTTTTCAATTGCTTTCTTAGCAGCTGTTTTTTTGTTGCATGTTTTCTTCATTGTTCTTTCAAATAAATTCAATATTATTAAAATAAAACAATATCAACTTTATTGTACTTGATATTATATTATCAATTACCCTTTCTGCTATATTTTTTGTTATTTTTGATTAGTTTTCATCTGCTCTATTTTGTTCATTTCTTCTCTTTGTTTTTTTCTTTCTCCCTTTTGCTTCGTTTCTTCTTCTACTGGCGATTTTCTTAATTTTAACTTGCTAGCTTTTACTTTCATAGTCTCTGCTTTCGATTCAAATTGAACTAGGTTTTACTTTTCTGCCATTGTGTATTCTTATTGAATATCTACTGGAGGTACTATTTCGGTTTTTCAATTTGGAGTTTGTTGCTGAATTTCTGCTCACGAAACAATGATTATTGTTTAATTTCTGATGATTGTTCATCGTTTGTCGAATTTTGCGGTTGTGTGGGAGATGACGATTTACTTCTGGTTTGGGGTTCCATATTTATTGTCGATTAGAATTTCATGAGCGAATGAGCGAAGGAGGAAGATGGATGGAATGAAGTAGTAAAGCAATGTATTGTTTTAAACCGCTACTAGGAATTGGGCTTGTCCTTAAGAGAAAAAAATTGTGCGCATTTCCTTCTGACTGATTATTTAATATAATTTGTCCTTTGAAAGTTTTTCCCTTAAAATTTTATATTTTGAAATACCTAAAGCATTATAATTTGGAAGTTAAATGATTTTATATCTTGAATTTAGAATAGATATACCAACTATATATTTAATATACAGTACAAATAAAATTCATGTAGATCTAATAATTGGCAAATTCTATTCCAAACCACAAAATAACTTAGCAACTATCCCAAAATTTAAAAAATTTTGTACATTCATAGAATTACTTAGTAGCCCCCTATTTGTTCCAAAATTACCCTTAACTATTGCCAAAAATATTCCGTCTGCAGAAGAAAAAACAACGGAAGATGCAAAACGGTTCCTCACTGCGCCTCTTCCTTACGCCTTCAATGTCTACAGCATCCAACGGAACAAGTATCAAATGCTAAAATGTTATAAAAAAAACCAAACAACCACGCAGGGCAACTACAGGGTTAGTGCCAATACCATTTTGAAGTTCTATGTGGTTGTGTACAAAATCATATAGTATATTCGCATGGTCATGCCATGACCTAGTAGTGACCCTGCGTGGATTATCACCAATCCTCGTAATCGATAGTCTAAAACTGCATTTGCAAAAAATTAAAAACTTTTCAATTTTTTTTGGAATTACCTGATTTGGTTGCGATTAAAGATCATTCTCCTCTATAGAATCCATCATTCAGTAGTTTGAAAACGAAACTTTTCTTCAATAATTTGAAAATTAGGTTAGGGTTTTGGTGATTATGTGTTTTAGACAGTAAAACTTACATAAGAAATAAATAATTGAGAAGAACGCTTCCCGGGGGTATTTTTGTCTTCAATTTTTGTTTGAAGAGGGCTACTAATTGAAAATACGGGTTGGAATAGAATTTGCCACTAATAATTATTTTCCCAAAACATTCAAACTATGAAATAAGGATCTAAAGTTCAACAATCACATGTCCACGCATCTTTATCTTTGACAAACAAGTAAACCAAAAGTAAAACTAAAGAACATACCACAATAAAAATTATCGTTATGGAGTTGCAGTACAATGAGAATTATAGAAAATAATATGGCATTGTAAGACGTAATAGCGAGAATAGGAATTACCAGAACCAAAATCAAAATGGCCAACCCCAATGACAAAATAAATGCTATATTTAAATAGCTATGCAAAGTAAAGGAAGCAATGTAATCAAATTGATTGAGTCAGGAATTAAATTTGAAAGTTGTTAATGCTAAAATTACCTTTAACGAAACCGAATTAGGGAGAGGTGGAATAGAACCGAAAGGGAAAACTTACGTGAAAATTATACGATCTATCTACTTTTTCTGTGCTCTGTCAACTTACTAAAGCTTATGCAGCCTACGAGATGTTTAAGGAAAAATGGTGCTTGCCGACGATGAGACGACGAAGGTAGAACAGGAATGCGTCATGCACCGTTGTGGTGAAGGAAGCTATCAGTCAATTAGTCAGAATTAGGTCCTTTCATAGGCATCAATTCATCAGACGTTAGGTAGAAAAGTGGAGGAGAATGAAGTGAATTTACTAATTTAGGTTGTTTTTTTTTTCAAACAATGGGACATTTGGTTTCTCAAATGCATAGGGCGGAAGCAATTTAAATCCACAAAGAAATTAAAGAGGGCTTCAGAGCAAAGGAAGCTTTACGCGATTGTAAATTTATTATTGGCTAATTCTATTCAAACACCCATAGTTGTTGAGTAGCCTCCAAAAATAAAAAAAACCCATTATTCTCATGTTTTTGCTGAGTATACCTATCATGTAGTTCAAATTTTCCCAGTATATCCTTACCCACTAAAAGCTAATCTTAAAAAATGTTCACAATAGGAAATAGCATCCCACTGACGAGAATTTTTTTAATCCATGCGCTCCACTTACATGGTTGTTCTATATATAACGCATATCAACTATGTGATTTTCCACTCAATTAATCTTCTACAAACGCTATATTTTCAAATTAAAAAAAAAATCAAGATGGCAAAAATTCATATTTTATCTCTTTTAATTTCATTAGATTTGTATTATGATCATCATAAATCATCAATTCAAGCACAAGATTTGAGAATTATCCATAATTATACTGTTATAATTTATTAGATAAGAGGAACAGAAGAAGGAGAATAGGAAGAGTGGTGAAAAACATAAAGGCAATTTTATCCTAATTTTTTTAAAAATCTTAAGGGGCTACTCACCACTTTTACGTGTTAAATATAATTAGCCATTATTATTATATAATTATTATTTACAATGTATGTCAAATGGACGTGGAATATTTTAATCTCTCTTCTTCTTACATATAATATGAAGTGAGCTCAATAAGAGGCCGTTTTATTTTTAAAATTAATTAATAATGACCTTAAAATAGTTATCTATGAATAAAAAGGGTATCAAAAAATTAACTTGAGTGCTTTTAAATTTTAAAGAAATATTTTTTCATATAACACTCATTTGTGTTTCATTTACTTTGATTTTGTAGAATCCAATGCTCAAAAGCATGCTTGTTTCCTCTATCATTTTTTGGTAAAACACTCTCCAATCTCAGTAAAGAATTTCTTAAAGTTTGTTATTTTTACGGATACTACACCTTCGAAAACCTTTAAATATTATACCTTAATTATCATTTGACTCTAACAATTTGATTATGCCATCTCTCAATGTCCTTTATAGAATTATAAAGACATTCAAACCATAACGGGGGGTGTGATCCTCCTAAATGCAAGATCTAGATCTATGTAGTCAAGAACAAACAAAACGTTCTTTTACTAATTCTTAAAGCTGGTCCCAAACTAGATAAAAATATTATTAAAATTAACGAATACTATAGTCAGATTAGCAAAATAAATAAATAAAGATTGCCCATATATGCTCATATCCTAAAATTAACTATTGTAAATTTAATTAATTGGTAAATTTCTTCTCAAAATACTTAGCACAATGTTAATATGAGGTCTTTGGATAGTAATATTAATTATTTGTAGTACTCCTATTGTAACGATCAAATAATGACAATAAATTCAAGTTGAATAACAATCTTCCTTTAGGCCAATTAATTATTCATTTGTAAAGCCTTATAACTATCACATATTTATCATCACACATGTGTAAGTAATTTAGTCAAATTTAACCTTTTTTAAACTGGGTAATATCTTCATGAATACGTAAACAAAAATATCAAACATCTTTCATGAACAATTGAAATAAGAAAGAGCACTTTATAGACATGTTGCTTCAACTAGCTCATTCAAAATATAATATAAGCATAATTAATTTACAGAGAGACACCAATAAGTATTTGAATTTATTTGTACATTACCTTACTTCATTCATTTTTATATTTGACGGAAATATTAATGTCAGATTTCAACACATGTACACTAGGGAAAACATGTACTAAAGTTTGATTTTATAACATTAAAAATTGACATGAATTAAAATGTATTAATATATAAATACAAAATATTTGCAATAAAACATGGAAAATGAAACATATTTTCAATTGAACATGGTCCATACATTGGTACCGCTAGCAAATGTAGCATCCACTGCAATAAATGATATTCAAAATACATGTGTTGAGAAATAGGAATGATAGCCTCATAATATTTCATCAAGGCTGAAAATAGGTAACAAATAAAATGCTTGCATCCATTATACAACTGTTAGCTATACTTGGTACTTTGTTGTAATTATGGTGTAATTAGGCAATTGTAATTTAGGAAATAAGCAATGGCTAGTAGAATTATAATTTAGGAAATAAGCAACGACAAGTAAAATTATGATTAAAGAAATGGCAACGTCTTGTAGAATTAGGCTATATACAATCATGTACAAAGAGCTTGTAGACTTAGAGAAAAATTTTCCAAGGACAAATTTTCAAAAGAGATCGGTTTATAAATGTATTGACATAAATAGGCTACTCTAAAAATTATTTACAATCGTAGGCTAGTATTGGCTAGCTTGACGATGAGCTAGCCATTTGTAAAAAAAAATACGGGGCGCATTTATGAAATGTGCCCTTATAATTTACACTGGCGCATCTACGAAATGCGCCAGTGTAATATTTTCAACCTAACACAACCTAAAAGTAGCAGTTACTCATTTTTCTTACAGCATATCCAGCGTAGAAAACTCAATTTCGTAACTTTTTTCCATTCACCTCAAAATTCATCAAAATCTTCTCAAAATCTCAAAATATACAAGGATTACTTGTCGGATTACTTCTATCAGCTATTTGGCATCAATTTGAAGGTATAAATCAAGTTTAAACTCAAACTCTAGCTCAATTTTTAGGCATTTTCATATTTTACTTTTTATATTTCTATTCTCTCATTTTTATACTTTATTATGTCATTAGTATTTGTTTAGCAATTGATTGTTCTAAAATTAATTATGTTTTTCTTTTTAGAGGTATGTTGGATTTCATCCCAATTATTTGCTACTTTGATGGAAAACTGACTATGAAAGATAACAATGCATGGGTATATGTTGGTGGTAAACAAAAAGATTCAAAGGTTAAAACAATACACCGCTCGTGCACCGCTAGAGCGTGATGTGGTAAATCTTCACATTATCGTGATATTTTTAGTTCGTTGGGTTGAATTGTTCATTCACTTGAATTATGTTTCTAGTTTTGAATAAATAACAACTTGTAGGTCGATGTACTAAAGATGGTAGAAAGAGGGTTGGACGATATCGGGCATGGTAGGTACCCGAACGAGAAGTCCAACCACGGTGTCTTGATTTGAAGAAACTTATGACACACTCCTTTTTAGAAATCGATTAATATGACCAAGGTCTTCCGAACAAGCTATGCGGACTAGAGAGCGAAGAACTAAAAGAAGGCAGGATATACACCAATCGCAACCCGCTGGACCTTCTCAGCCCCCACCTAATCAAGACGATCCAACTCAAGTATGAGTATTCCTATGTGTTGTTTATCATTAGTTTGCTTTTGTAATCGAACTATGACTTCTATTTTAATTCGAATGTAATCGAATTTTAATTATGTTATGCTTGAATTTATTTAATGGTAGTTTTATCTGTTGGCTTTTATGTGGATTAATGTTTGCTATTATTTAAGATTGTGCATTTGGATTTGGATTTTGTGTATTTGGATTGTTTGATGAAGGTTGCTGTCTATATTTGGACCTGAGATTTACACTAGCACATTTCGTAGATGCGCCGGTGTAAATTATAAGGTGTGCATTTCACAAATTCGCCTCGTATATTATTATTTTTCTAAAAATGGCCAGCTCATCACTGAGCTGGCCAAAACTAGCCTGCAATTGCAAATAGTTTTTAGAGTAGCCTATTTATGCCAATACTTTTCAAAACCGGTCTCTTTTGAAAATTTGTCCTTCTTGCAATAAAATTAATTATTCATCGTATTCTCTCTTCTCCTCTAAAATTCAATATGGTATCAAAGCAGGTCAAATCGCGACTCAAAAGTTCCATAACAACATCAATTACTACAGATATCAAATAACTACATAAGTTCAACATGTTTCAACCCAACAACATTGAACTCACAAATATCATACTCAAAGGCAATATAAATTGCGTTCCTTGGTCAAGATAAGTATCAGTTGTTGGTGACAAAAGAAAATTAAGCTTTGTCATTGGCAAAAAAGAGAAACTCAAAGCAGTAGAGCCAAATGAGCCAACTCTCGAAGAGAAAGCAAAAAATAGAATAATGGGAAAAAACTGACCAATTAATCATGTCATGGCTTCTCATCACAATGGAACCACAAATTTCAAACGTACTCATGTACTCCAGCATATCGCAGGAGGTTTGGGACAAAGCTAAAAGAAGGTATGGCCAACAAATTCTTTTGCTCATATCTTTAGCCTTAAAAAAAATCTTGCCCAAACTAAACAGAGTACCCAAAGCAATAATGAACTAGTGACCGAAATTATATCGAAATAGGAAAAGCTAAATGTCTGTCTCCCACCAACAATAAATCCAACCGAAATCCAAAAAATCTGCTCATATCTTTAGCCTTAAATAATTGCTTTCCCAAAGTAAACAGAGTACCCAAATTAATAATGAAATAGTGACCAAAATTATGTCAAAATGGAAAGAGGTCAGTGTCTACCTTCCATCAACAATAAACCCAATTGAAATCCAAAAAAGATGTAAACAAGAATTAATCTTCACCTACCTAGGGGCTCTTAATCCAAGCTATGAATCAAGCAAATCTCAAGTCTTGAGAGTTTTTTATGATGTAGTGGAAAAAATTAAGCAAGAGAAATGTAGACGGGCCCTCATGAACCCACAACCGTTGAAAAATCAAGAGAAGAAGGCGTTTTAGGTAAAACACTCAAACCGAATTTCAAGGACACCCCAAGAAGAAAAGAGATTTCGAGCACCGAGCAGTGCGACCACTGCAAGAAAGCAAGGAATAACGACGATGGATATCAGTTCCTCCATCCCTGCTTTTGACCCATCAGAGAGAAGGGTTACAGAGAAAGAAATTGGGATAGTACAAAAAAGGAGATAAATTTGGTGGTTTGACCAAAGGAGCAGAGTTAGAAGTTGATGAATCTGAATCGGCTCAACTGACTAATAACACCTCTAATTCAGCGGGATCTTCTGTGACGCAAATAGTTGAACTGAATCAACTGTAACTCAATTGAATAATTTGTTGCAGCAATAAAGTTTAAGTTTTGTACATTTTAATGCTATTTTTAATTCATCGAAAGTCGAAAAAAAATTGAAACTACCAAAATGCGTCAAAATACAAATAGATGGATAATTGACTCAAATACCACTGATTACATGACATGGGACAAAAATAAATTAACCAATGTTACACAAAATAAAGACCCTCTACATATAAAGATTACTAATGGAGATAAAGTCCAAATTCATGTTTTTGGCACAATAAAGTTTCTTACAAAAGATGTAAAAATTATTTATATTTACAAGATTTTAATTCAAATTTATTATCAATTAGTAAAATAAACCATTAATTGAATTTCCATTTTATATTCTAACTGTATAAAGTGACCTTTCAAGATCGTGAATTGGGGAAGAAGATTGGTGACGGATGTCTAGAAAATGGTCTCTATTATCTTGATGAAAGCACCGATAAATATCATGTGCCATTAAATTTAGTATATCGTGATAAATTGCTGCATTAGAGATTTGGTCATCCATCTGATCAAATTTTGAATAAACTTTTTTGTTATAAATTAGATTCCAAAAATTGTGATGTTTGTAAGTTTTCAAAACAAACTAGATTACCATTTTCTTCATCTGCCAATAGGTCATAAAAATGCTTTGACTTAATTCATTCTAATGCCTGAGATCCAGCCCCTATTGATTCTTATGATCATTTAATTTTTTTTCCACATTTATTAATGATTTTTCTTGCACTACTTGGATTTACCTTTTAAATGGGAAATATGAAGTTTTTTCATGTTTTCAAGAATTTTACAGTTTTATAGAAAATCAATATAATATTAAAAATTAAAAAAATTCGATCTGATAATGGAAAAGAATGCGTAAACAAAAAATCGACATTTACTTGAAGTCACTGGATCGCTTCTTTTTCAAACTAATGTTCCAAAATTTTATTGGTCAGATGTTATGCTAACTGCGACTTACCTCATAAATAGATTTCCAAATGTCATGCTTAAAAATACGAGTCTAGAAATTCTTAAGAATAGGAAAATAAATCTTGATCACATAAGAGTTTTTGGATGTACATGTTTTGTACACATAAAAAGACATGACAAGCCAGATAAAAATGCCGTTAAAACCATATTTTTAGGATACTCATCCCAAAAATAGGAGTTTAAATGTTATGATCCAAAAAATCATAAACTTTATAGCTCAAGAGACATATCATTTTTTGAAAATGAACCATAGTATCCAATAAGTGAACAAGGAAATACACAAGGTAAACCGATTATATTGTCTCCAATTAATTTTGTTTTTCCCAAAGAAGCAAATCAACAACAGGTTGATCATACAAATGAAGAAAAAATTAGAGAAATAAGTCCAATTCGTTTATGGGAGAAGAAGAGACAAACCAATCAAGTGAATAACAAACTCATGAAGAACCAACTCAAGAAGAAAATACCATAAAAAGATCTACAAGACAAACTCGACCTCCCATCAAAATAAGGGATTATGTATCCTTACCGGTGATATATCCAATACAGGATTTTATTTCATATAATAGGGTATCATCTTCATATCGGTCCTACTTATGTAACATCACTAACCAAATGGAACCAACCAACTTTAGTGAAGCCAATCAAAGCCCAAATTGGCGTAAGGCTATGAACGAAGAATTTCAAGCCTTAGGATAAAAATGAAACATGTGATATTGTTAATTAACCAAAAAAACAAAAAACATGTAGGTTTCAAATGGTATAAAAAATCAAATACAATAGTGATGGTGCTATTGGAAGGTACAAAGCTAGGTTAATAGCCAACGAATTTATCCAAATGTATGGTATTGACTACCAAAAGAGTTTTGCACTAGTAGAAAAAATGAATATGGTTAGAATTTTGCTATCAGTAGCCACCAACTTAGGATGAAATTTGTTCCGAATGGATGAAAAAAATGCATTCCTTCAAGTAAATTTAGAAGTGGAAGTCAATGTGACTCTTCCTCCAGGCTATAAAAGTGAGATGAACTCATTAGTGCTGTGTAAATTAAAAAAGGTGATATTTGGTCTAAAGTAATCTCTTAGAGCATGGTATGCCAAGCTAATCTTTTCTCTTTTAAAGATTAATTTTTTAAAAGTACCGTCGATTCCTCTATGTTCATCAAACACTCACAAAATACCACTACTATTATTTTGGTTTATGTGATGACATTATTATCACTAGAAATATCAATGAGGAAATTAAAAGGGTTAAACAGTATTTAAAAAGGAATTTGACATCAAAGACCTTGAAAAACTTTCATATTTTCTTGTAATAAAAATAGTCCATTCAAGTAAAGTATTATTTCAATCCTAAAAAAAATATGTCCTTGATCTGTTAAAAGAAACTGGTAAATTAGGAGCAAAACCAGCTAATACGCCTGTGTAGATGAATATAAAATTTGGAGTTGAAGATGGTGGGCCATTATTTGACATAGGACAATATTAGAGGATGGTAGGAAAAATTATTTACCTTAAAGTAACCCGACCTGATATTGCCTTTGCAATTAGTATTATAAGTCAATTTATGCATGCTCCACATACCAGCAACTTGAATGCAATTGATAGGATATTGGGATATCTTGAAGGGATCCAGGTCAAGGTAGATGGAGAAAAACAATTTTAATGACATGGTTGGTTTTTTGATGAAGATTATGTAGTGAATTTTGTTTTAAATTTGAGCGGAAGCGAATTATTTGATCAGGATATAGTATTGCCTATTTAGATACCAATGACACTCAAAAAAATTATGCAGTCTTACAAAAATAATAATAGAAATAATAGACACAGAAGATTTAACGTGGTTCAGATATGAATATCCTACGTCCACGGAGACCCAACAACTTCTTTTATTTCACTAAAGAAAAGAGTAGAAAAGAGAGGGAAGAATAATGGTGGATACTCTCACACACTTGCTAGCACATGAAGATGAAATTATAATGAAGGGTTACCTGGAGATTAAGAAAATCAATTTTCTGATTACCAAAATGTCTTTCCAAATTGCATGATTTGATTTTAGTACAAATAGATGACGTAATCTTGGTTTCCGCATCTTTCCTTTGATTGATTTATTCTCCATGCCGAATCATTTATTTCTTAATATGGCAAATATATTGACTAATTAGTTGATTGACTAATTAATTAGTTTCCTTCAAAATATGCTTCCATATAGCAGCCAAATTAATTGATTTGAATGAATCAATTAATCAATTTCTTTCCTCTTTAACAAATATTTGAATCATCCAAATTTAACACTCCACCTTGATTCAAATATAACAATCTCTTTTCATCACTTTATCATCAAGCAATCAACATAGAAGTTGTTGGGTCTAGCGCCTTATGGCGCTCACGTAACAGGTATCAAACTGATTAAGTTTGAGCACTACTCAAACTTGTCCTTTGGAAGTGACTTAGTCATCATATCTGAAGGATTATCCAAAGTACTCACCTTCAACAATTTGATCTTGCTTCTTTCTTCCTCAAGCATAAGAAAGAAACCTATAACATCAATATGCTTCATCCGTGAACTATAAGCTTGATTTTCTACAAGATGAATCGCACTCTGACTGTTTGAAAATAGCTCTACTGTCTGCTGCACCATTGAAAGATCATCCAACAACTGAAGTAAGTATAATCCTTCCTTAGTTTCTTTCACAATTGATATCAAACCTGCTTCGGTAGTCGATAAAGCTACGATAGATTGCAGCTTTGATCTCTATGAAATCGAGCCTATGCCAAGTGTAAAAACATAGCCCGACACTGACTTCCTAGCATCTCTATCCCCAGCATAATCATAATCACATTATCCTCTAAGAAAGATGTCACCATCCACTCTACCATATAATAATCCCACCGAAGAAGTGGCTCGAAGATACCTAAGAATCCACTTCACAGCTTGCCAATGTTCTTTGCATGGGTTAGACATATATCGACTCACAACACCCACTACATGGGCCAAATATGGACTTATGCACACCATCGCATATATAAGACTACCAACAGCACTAGAATAAGGTATATCAGCCATATACCTTTTTTCTTCTTCCGATGAGGGAGATAAGTCTTTTAACCACTAAAAATGAGAGCTAATGAAATGCTAACTGGCTTAGCTTTCTCTATTCCAAATCGAGCGAGGACCTTCTCGATATACTGCGCTTGAGTGAGCCTTAACTCTCTCTGTTTTCTATCCCTGCTTATCTCCATACCCAATATTCTTTATGCCTTTCCTAAATCCTTCATGTCAAACTCTCTACTGAGCTCCGCTTTCAACTCCTTAATTCTGACCATACTTCGAGATGCAATCAGCATATCATCAACATATAACAACAAATAAATCATATCACTATCACATCTCATGAAATGAACACGCTGGTCTTTAAAACTTCTGGAGTATCCCTGTGAAAGCATAAGCTTATCAAACCTCTTATACCATAGTCTAGGAGACTGCTTCAGTCTATATAGAGATTTGTTCAGTTTGCAAACGTACAGTCTGTTACTATCAATGAACCCTTCCGACTGCTTTAAATAAATCTCCTCATCCAGATCACCATGCAAGAAAGCAGTTTTGACATCTAGTTGCTCTAATTCCATATCATAATGAGCAACTAATGCCAAAAGAATACGAATAGAAGCATGCCTAACCACTGGAGCAAAGATATCATGATACTCTACCCCTTCTTTTGAACATATCCCTTTGCGACTAACCTTGCCTTGTATCTGAGATTATCATTTTCACCATCTTTCAATCTATAGATCCACTTGCATCCAATAGCTCTCTTGTGGATGGGAAGAGGCATCAAATCCCAAGTATGATTTCTCTACAATGATTCAATTTCCTTCTTCATAGCAACTAACCAACTGGAACTGTTAACTGATGCGATAGCTTCTCCATAATCACATGGCTCATCATGGACAACATGCAAAGCATATGTTTCCATATCATCGAAGTTAATATCCTCGATGCTCAATCCAACAAACTCATCAAGCCACTTAGGCTTTCTTCTTTGTCTGACAGGCCTAGGTTCTGAATGAGCTCCACCTTGAGTTTGATCCTCTGTATCAACATCGATATTATCCTCATCAACCACGGTTTCATCGGAAACACCATTTGAATGTCTATGGGAAGAATCAACAGATGGCTTGCTTTGTGTCTGGTATTCTTCATATGTCCTCTCATTGTCATCCAATAAGGAAGGCTCCGCCTTCAACATAGCCTTCTCATCAAAAGTCACATGCCTGCTCAAAACGATCTTCTTGCTAATAGGACACCACAACCTATGTCCCTTCACTTCTCTTCTATAACCTAGAAAAATACACTTGCAAGCTCTAGGTTGCAGCTTCCCTTTGCTCTCATGCACATAAGCTGGGCAACCAAACACTCTGAGAAATGAATAGCTAACAGACTCTCCTTTCCATACTTCTTCAGGGATCTTCATATCTATGGCAGTAGAAGGTGTGCGGTTGACAAGGAAAGCCGCCATAGGTAAAGCTTTATCCCAAAATCCCTTCTTCAATTTAGCAGTCAGTCTGAGGTATCTTGTTCTCTCTAATAATGTCCGATTCATTCTTTCTGCAACTCCACTAGACTGGGGATCGCCTGGTGTGGTGTAATGCCTCTTAATACCTTCAGACTCACAATAATCGGTTGTGATAAAAATTCACCACCGTTATCTGAATGGAGAATTTTCAATTTCTTCTCTGACTGCTTCTAAACCGTAAATTTCCACTTTCGAAACTTGGCAAAGGTTTCACTCTTTGACTGAAGAAAGTATACCCATACTTTACGAGAGAAATCATCTATAAATGAAACAAAATATCTGGCTCTACCTAAAGATTGACAAGTGGAGGGACCCCAAACATCTGTATGAACATACTCCAAGACAACTTTTTCTTTATGCTCTCCTATACCAAAAGAAATCTTCGTCTTCTTTCCACGAACACACTCTTCACAAAAACCATGTTTTCAATGATGAACTCCATCAAGCAATCCTTGTTTTCTCAACTCATCCATGCTACGCTCACCGATGTGACCCAGCCGTAGGTGCCATAATCCGAAAGAATCTGAATCAACTGATGTAACAGAAGCTGATTCACCAATTATAGTAGCGCCCATTAATAGATAAAGATTTCCTGCCCTCACACCTCTCATAACAATCATGGAACCCTTTGATATCTTCATTTTCTCACCTTCCACTACAATCTTCAAGCCAAATTTACTCAATGCCCCAACAGAAATCAAGCTCCTCCTCAAATCAGGTACAAGTCTAACATCGGTGATCGTACGAATAACACCATCAAACATCCTAATCATCACACTATCAACACCCACCATACGGCAAGAAGCATCATTACCCATCGGAACTTCTCCTCCATCAATTTCATGGTAAATGGAAAAGCAGTTCCTATGAGGTGTCATATGATAGGATGCGTCAGAATCGATCAACCATAAGTTGCTCTTCCCAAAAAAGCCAGAAGCTGTAAATATATCGGTGTCACTTTCTGTATCTGATTTCTCTGCTGTAGAAGCTGACGCTTGCTTTGGATCTTTTCTTCTACCTTCAAACTTGGGACATTGTGCTATAAAGTGCCCTAGTTTCTTACAATAATGACAAGTCAAATTCTTAGGCCCCCTAGACTGAGACCGTGAAGAATTTGGTCCTCCACCTTTCTTCGATCTACTTTGGCCTCTACCTCTCTGAACAGATAAGCCTTCAGTATCACTATCCAAGCTAGTGCTTGCCAATCTACCTCTTAATACTTCATTATGAAGACTAGCCTTTACATCAAACAGGCTATACTGCAGCCATAAATCATGGAATTAATTAAAGCAGTATACTCCTTAGGAAAGGAACATAAGAGGATCACAGCTTGAGCCTCATCGGTATTATCAACTTCCACTGCCTTCAGATTCATAATCAAAGTCGTCAAAACATCTACATGCTACATGAGATCAGCTCCAGGCTTCATCTTGAACGAATAGAGTTGTTGCTGAAGAATAATCCGATTAGTGATTGACTTGTCTTGATATGCATCCGATAATGCATCCCATAGTTCCTTCGCCGTCTTCTTTTGAGAGAATTCTCTAAGAACTTCTTCTGAAAGGCTCAACTGAATTATTATGAGAGCTTTATCTTCCATCTCTTTCAAATCAGCTGCATCAATACCTTTCAACTTCTCAAGCGTAGAAACAACCTTATAAGTCTTCTCCTTCTTGAATACAGCCTCCATCTTCATCTTCCAAGTACCAAAATCTCCTTTTCCATCAAAACATGTTACTCCATAACTAACAACAGATCTACCAACAGACTTACTAGAAGTAGCCACTAATATCCAAACAGGAACAATAACACTAGCTCTGATACCAAACTATAGTGAATTTTGTTTTTAATTTGAGCGGAAGCGGAATATTTGATCAGGATCTAGCATTGCCTATTTAAATAACAATGAAACTTAAAAAAATATTCGGTCTCACAAAAATAATAATAGAAATAAGAGACTCAGAAGATTTAACATGGTTTGGATATGAATATCCTACGTCCATGGAGACCCAACAACATCTTTTATTTCACTAAAGAAAAGGGTACAAAAGAGAGGGAAAAATAATGGTGGACATTCTCACACACTTGCTTGCATACGAAGATGAAACTCTTTCATTTAAATATGCTTAATAATTGCTTGGAGATTAAGAAAATCAATTTCCTGATTATCCAAGTATCTTTCCAAATTGCATGATTTGATTTTAGTACAAATAGATGGCGTAATCTTGGTTTCCATATCTCTCCTTTAATTGATTTATTCTCCATACCTAATCATTTATTTCTTCATATAGCAAATATATTGACTAATTAACTGATTGACTAATTAATTAGTTTCTTTCAAAATATCTTTCCATATAGCAGCTAAATTAATTGATTTGAATGAATCAATTAATCAATTTCTTTCCTCTTTAACAAATATTTGAATCATCCAAATTTAATAGATTAGGCCGGAAGCTATGACAAAAAAATTCAACCATAAGGTTTTGCACGTTGGTAGGTGGTAACTTGGTCACTTGGAAAAGTAAGTAGCAGAATGTTGTGGCTATATGAAGGGCAGAAGCAGAATATCAAGTCATGGCATCCACAGCTTGTGAGCTTGTCTAGATTAAGCAATTTTGTAGTGACAAGAAGATAGGCACACAAAAAAAATGCAAATGTAATGTGATAATCAAGCTACATGTCATATTGCATCCAATCCCGTCTTTCATGAGAGGACAAAACATATAGAGGTAGATTATCATTTTATTAGAGAAAAAGTGCAATCGGGGGAAATAGAAACTCCATTTTTTAAAAGTAAAGAGCAGCTGGTAGATATTTTCACAAAAGCACTTAACAAGACCAACCATCTGAATATACTTGATAAGTTGGGTTCATAAATTTATTCAAACCCAACTTGAAGAGGAGTGTTAAGAAATATGTACGACAGCCTCGGAATATTTCATCTAAGCTGAAGATAGGAAACAAATAAAAGGTTGCATCCATTATACAGTTGTTAGCTGTACTTGGTACTTTGTTGTAATTATGGTGTAATTAAGCAATTATAATTTAGAAAATAATCAACGACTGGTAGAATTATAATTTGGGAAATAAACAATTGTTAGTAGAATTATAACATCGAATTAAGCAACGGCTTGTAGAATTAAGCAACGGCTTGTAGAATCAAGCTATATACAAATTATGTACAAAGGCTTGTAGAATTAGAGAAAAATTTGCAATAAAATTAATTATTCATCACATTCTCTCTTCTCCTCTAAAATTCAATAATTTGATATGTCATTAATCTAGCAAGTGACATTAACTGAATCCAGACAAGGTTGGAATATAGACCAAAAAAGAGTCCATAACATATATTGACATGCCATGTACATATTAGAGTATATATGAATTCATTATGGCATTCACATTCATGTACAGTAATTACAGGCATGTGATCAGTTTTGGTGGAAGCTTATTTGAATAAGTGCATACCAGTACATATTATATTATACTAGATCTAAAAGAATGAAATGTTGGTCAACTGAATAATCAATTATCAATATAATTACTTATCATGAACGTAAAAAAAGATCACATATAAACGAAAATTCATTGTACTTTTTCGTTAGACCTGAGCAACAATATTCATAAACAAGTAAGCTGAGCATATAATATAATAAATAACTTGATATCAAATCAAAATATGAAGGGCCCAAAAAAAGATAATTAGATGTTAATAAGTTTAAAGCTTTATCTTAAGAAATATAACGATAAACAAAATAAAAACTTCAAATTAACTAGCAAATATAAATATAAAACCAATAAATAATACCTCCAAAACAATGAATTTTGACTTTTCCTAAATAATACATACATACATACATACATACATACATACATATACATATACATACGTACATATATATATATATAACACAACATGTAATTAAATCCATATGTTGTAATGCAAACGTGACAAAACACTGATATATATGGCATTAAAGTATTTTGCATCATTCACGGCTCAATACAATTGCATTTCAAGGTTATACGCCATATCACTTTAGTCATGCATATTGACATGATATTTTACGCCAACGAATTTGATATGATACTATCATCTAACTATAAGCTTTTTTTAATGCTTAAAATCGGTATTTCTTGAAATGATAAATTATGGATTGGCTCTGATACCACTTATTAGTATTTTATACTTTAGATTTGACTAATTACTAAACCTTAGGTTCAAAAAATAACCCATATTAACTTGATTGATAAAAAACAAAAGAAAATAAAGAAATCAATGAAAGTCATACTTTGAATGTATATTTTATGATTGAAAGAGTAGAAGAATTGTATTAATCTACCAAATTGACACAAATATTACATCTGATATTAGCTCTCTATAAAAGAGGGTTAGAAAATTACCGAGGCTTGTGTGATTTGAGAGCATAATCCCAATTTATAAAGTTGGCATTTTCTAATTTGACCCTTCGAAAAATTAGAATTGCAATTGATATCTATGCATTAATACCATGACAACTAGTCTCTTAATTCTTTTAATTTAAAATACATAATTTAATTGCTGTAATTTGGCTTTACGTAGGAATTGCATAACATATTTTATTTGACATATGTGGTTCGCATGAGGAAATATTCCACATTATTATTAGAAAAGACGAGGAACCTTTGATCATATAAATGATGAGTAAAATAAGGAGAAATATATATGCTAATTTTGTAAAAGAGGAGAAATAATCATATTAGCATTAAAAAAGTGGAAAAATAAAATCTTAGCTTTATGATATTTGATTTTGTAAGGCAAACTCTTTAATGATCTATTCTATCATTAGCATGATTTTAGTGCTTAAATAGCAATTATGAATCATTCAATTTCCCATCTCAATGTAAAAATTCTACCACTAAAAGCTTAAAATCAATGCATATTACTTTAAAAAATCCAAAAAATTGCAATTTGATAAAGAATACAAATTTTAGTCTAATTTTTTAATACTTACAAGAATGCACATAATTTTTTTAACTACACATTTCGTTAAATATTTTATTGGAGATGTACTCATCCTATTGATAAAAATTGCTCATGCGATAACTTCCCGATTTAAAGTTGTATGATTACTAATATTAGAATTGTTATGATAACAAACGAAATTTTTCTATATTAAGACTCCAGGTATCGTAAAACTTTCCTGTGTTTCCTCGGTATATCAAGCAATCCCAATAGCAAATTTTCCAATTGAATAATAGTCTCGCTAATATTGGGAAAAATTCCATGCAGTTTCACCCCCAAGCACTGCAGAAGCGTTAAATGTAAATCGTGTTGATTGAGGTAGAAAAAAATGAAAATTAATATCCCAAACAAGATAACATAGATGCTATAAATAGAAAAATAATGACACTAGATTTATGATGGTTCCATTTGTGAGATAGTGTACATCATTGGGAGATCAGATTTTATTACTTTTAGAAAGAAAAGAGTAACAAAATTGACAATGGAGACAAATCCTAGAGAAAAAGAAATAAAACCCTTTCTATCAAATTGGATACATACAATACACCCTGGATAGGTCTATTTATATGCTCTGATACATTCCCTATCGCTAGATCAAATCTATGCAGAAATTTACAATGAAAACTTCAAAACACTTGGAAAAAATATAAAAATACCCCTAAGAACTTTAAAAGTTAACTTCTCTAGCAAATGCCAAACCAATTTAACTGGAAATCCCATTAGTCACCTGGTGCTGGTTGACTAGAAAGGATTTACAATCAATTACATGCACATAACTTTGCTCAAAACAAAAAAAATCATAAAATGCAACCGACTGGCGGGTCTACTAGTTGATTGGAAGTATTACCAATCGACTTGTAGACTCTACCATTTGATTAAAAGCCTATAGTTGAAGTTACAAGTCTTCTTTGCCTCATTTGTCTCTTTTCCACTCCCTTTTTGCTGGTCCAATCGATGCGCCGTCTTTACCTATGTGATTGTGGCAACTTCTTCTTGGGTCTAAAAATATTGTTATAACGATTTTGATAATCTCCACCTTTGTACCATATAAGCCATCCATGCTCCTCTTAAAACTCCATACTCTAGGCAATCTCGGATGTGACACCATATATGCTTCCCTATTATAATCCGGCAAGGCTATCACATAGCACTTTGTCATCGAACTTCGACAAAGCCACCACCCACCGACAAAGTGTTGAAAGTACACTCTTCATGTAAAGAGGACCTATCTATCTCCAATATCACCACAAAAACAAAAATCTCCATTTATTAACTCATTCTCCTCATGTTCCACCATGTGGCACCTAGCATCTCAATAAACGGTTTCAGTTCAGACAATGCTCAAACATACAGCCAAGGACAGTAACATCCTCCATTTTGAGTCCCGAAACTAAGTGCTATGGATGCTGCAGTCATCCATACTTATTAATTTCGGGTGATAAAATGCGTCTATTTTAATCATTTTGACAATACCAGAGACACATGAATAGGAAAATTCAGCACAATTTTGAAATAATTTTTTTCAATTCTTTTCATAATTAGATTTCATTTCATTACATAATCCCAATTAGCAAACCACTCTTAGAGAAAATATAATTATTACAACATACTCCAAGAGTGACATATGAAGATGCCTCTTAGATGATCAGAGTTAAACATATGATATTTAATACTACTTGCCATTACAACACAAAAGCAGAATAAAAACAAAGTAGAAAATAGATATATAGCTCCTACTAGGTAAATTGCCTCATTCACATATTTGGAATTTTATTCATCTAAAGAGAATCTTAAAAACACTTACTCTTAACCTACTCAAAAAAGTACCTGAAGTTTAAGGGGAAAACAAAAACTTCAGGTCAGAGAAAAAGTCTGCTATGGATAATAATCTACCATCTCAAACCAATGGATATCTAGTGAGATCATGCCGCTGTGTAGAATGGATTTCCCCTCACTAGTACCCTATTAAACATCTCAACTATATACCGTGCTCCTGCGACCACAATGGTTATAGAAGAATAATATGACAATGTATAAACATATAATATGTACCGGATTACCCATCTCCCATTTATTAGACTACACATCTATGTTCTTGTTGACTACCCGTCATATATTCATGTGTATTAACCATCCCACAGTTTATTTTACTTAAACTAATGTGGACAATCCATATCATATTTTATCACTTAAACTGATGTAGACTATCTGTTAGCTCCAAAATTGGTCACTAACACCCAAATCGGAGCGAGAGCACCAAATACGGGTCACAGTTCACAGATAGAATTTATGTGGAGGATATTAATATGAAGAACAACAAAAAGTAAAATGGAAGCAGTAAAGAACAACAAATTTTATAGTGGTTCGGCTAACTTCGGCCTATGTCCACTCCAGAAATTTTCTTTTTATTGCTATAATAATCGATTACAGTTACAATCCAGAGTTGTCCAATGGCAGAATATCCTTAGCCTTAGAAAAGAGATGGTAAGAGAGCCCAGAGAAGACCTCTTTAATGGAACCCCACATGCTGTATTTATAGGAAAATCCAGGTTGTCGGGCATCTTGAGCAATTCGGGCGCATCAAGGCCATTGTTGATCCAGGCTAAACGCTACGACCGAGCCAGGCAGGCCGAGCTGCATCCATCGATCCCCATTCCTTATTAAGCCAACCTGAAGTAGCCAGGGAACTGTCCTGAAGTGTTCCTAACCTCGAATTGAAGTAAAGTGCTCAACGACTCGAAGCCACTTGCTTGCCAACTCGGAGTTAGATGAGTGCCGATCTCGATCCACTCCACTATGACCGAACGACCTTTATGCCGAACCACTACCTTACGCCGACCCACTCTTGAACTCCAACACGCCATACCATGAAGTCCTGATCGAAGCCGACCCACATCATCTTGCCAACCCAAACCATACCAAGCCACCTCCAATGCAAAACGAACCTACCCTCACCACAATGCCGAGCAACCCTGATGAACCTCAATGCTAAGCGAGCCTGACGAACCTCAACGTCGAGCGACCCTGACCGAACTATAATGCCAACCCACCCTGTCCTCACCATAATTCCGAGCGACCCGGACGAACCTCAATGCCAAGCGACCCTAACGAACCTCAATATCGAGCGACCATGACTGAACCACAATGCCAAGCCACCCTATCCTCACCACAATGCTGAGTCACAACGACGAACCTTAATTCTGAGCGGCCCTGACGAACCTCAATGCCGAGCGACCTGACCGAACCACAATGCCGAGCCACCCTATCCTCACCACAATGCCGAGCCATAATGGCGAACCTCAAAGCCGAGCGGCCCATCCAAGCGAGCTTCATCCATTTAGCACGAATCCATCATATTCTAGCCTCGATAATCGTAAAGTTGGTTTGGTTGAATCTGTGTGTTTATGGCCTTGAAAAAAGGCGGGTTAACATTTTGCCCCCCAAAACATACCTTGCGATAGGAAGGAATTTTTGAAGAGCTTTTAATCCATCGTCCAAAGTCCGTTCGTCATCCATAGCCATGCCATCCGATCCACAATCCAATCCATTTTATCCAAGTTCCATTGCCATATTCTTACCAAATCCACGACTGCTCCGAGTCGATTTCTGATTCCTATCCAGTAACCAAATTCTTATCCAATTCCACATCCATCCGAACCGGACAACCGAGTTCTAATACATCCATTCCAATAACCGATAACCGATAACCACATCCATGACCTCTCTGGGTTGATATCCAAATCCGGGACTACTCCGGTCTATGCCCAAATCCTTAGCTGTTCAGCCAACATCTAAATCTGTAACCTCTTTGGGTTCTTGCTAAGCGTAATCCACACTCGGTGACCTGCGGTTGGTAATTCCATAGTGTTCCTGGTTCAGTGTCCCTAAACTCTAAGTAATGTCGTGGCTGAAGTCCTAAGCCCAATCCTGGTCGCTCTGGACCCTTGATGAGTATAGTCCATACTCGACGACCTGTGTTAATAATCGATAGATAATATGGGGCCTAAGTCCTAGGTCGGAACCTGGTCTCTCTAGACCCTTATTGAGCATAGTCCATGCTTGACGAGCTTTTAACCAAAAATTAGACAAAAAGTCAACCCAAATCCAAAAATCCAAAATCTAGATTCAAATCAGAAAACCGAAAATCCATATCAAAAGTCCAAATCAAAATCCAAATCAAAAGTTGGAAGGTGATTGGAGCCTGCCATATGAGCTAAACGATTGCTTTATGAATTGAAATAATATGTATGATGACTAGTTGCTATTCGAAATGGATATGTATGTTATTGCATAGTGGAGTCATGATACGATGGTGAACGTAAAACATGAATGATTCTGTGGTGCTAGTAGATGTCACAGGATACGAATATGAATACAGGTATCAATTTGGATATGGAAACTGGTACGTATATAGGTATGGATATGGTTACAAATACGGATACGAACTTATGACACAGGTAGGTGATCCAGGTATTGTGTTTTTCCGTTGAAGGCTTTGGTGGACCAGTGTGGAGATAAGTGCAAGGAAGTGATTCTGTATAGTGATGGTATATTACTACTAGATGTGTATGATAATTAGGCGAGACAAGATGAAAGGACATGAGATGATCGGGCGATAGACTCATATCATGGTATAGTATTATTTTTTTAGTACATCTGGAGTAAAAGTATGGTTGACTCACTAGACCTATGTTTGACCCCTCCTATTTTTCCTTTATATATATTTATAAATATGTTTGTGTGAATCCAGGTTGATGGAGTTTGACGACAAGATGGTATCAAAGAAGGAGACTCATTTGTATATATTGTGTACAATGTAAATAAGTGTTGTAACATGGATTTGAAAATTGATATGGGTTAAGTTGGAGTTGTATTGTTGATGCGTATGTATTCGACATCGTAGACATGTTATGATGATGTGACAATGGTTATTCTTGATGTATTATATTTATTTCTTTATTCCGTGAGACTCTAAAAGTAGATAGTTATTAAATAGCGTTATTAGAACTGATATCTATTAGTATTTGTTTGTATATTTTATCTAACCCTAACTACTCATTCTTTCGGTTCTTGTGTTTTTCAGTTGGGTGTTGGATCTGGACTTGAAAGGGCAGGCTATAACAATATTTATGTTATATTAAGTGTTAACTTATTTGATGTTTCTATGTATTTACTAATTATTTGATGTGTAAATAAAATTTATACAAATATGTACCAATATACGACATCGATATATATATTTGTATAAGTTTTAAATATAATTTTTGCCTTGCAAGCTTTTGGAAATAACTGTCCATGTAATGGAATGATGTGTCCTACCATACTAGAGAAAGGAAGGGATATGGATGATAATTGATTGAAAATTAAATGGGAAGTTTTAAAAACGAGAATATGAAAGGTTTCGTTCTCCTTATTAAAATAAAATCCCCTAAATTTCTATCATTTTTAATTTTTCCTTTCCTTATTCTCTTCTTCCAGGTTGATCTTCCCTTCTCTATAATGGCCGAAATTTATTTTTCAATTTCAGCTGAAATTAATTCAATAAAATAAAATAAAATAAATTAGCTCATCAAATTCTAGTAAAGTTTAGGTTTTTATTATGGAGATTAAATGAGAATTTTCAAATCAGCATGTCACCAATAGATGGGATCTACAAGGTACAATCTTCTTTTACATTTATATGTTTTGATGCATGCTTATTACCATTTTTATATATGTTATTTCTATTTTTTGTATTTATAACAACGATAAGAATTTATTTAGTTAGTTAAATGTTCTATTTTAATATAATGTGTTGGTTTTAAATTAAAACACACACATTTATATATGTTTTTGATTTTGGCCATATATGTCACTATATGTACAATAATTTCATAAACAAAAAAAACGCAGTTTTAAAGATTTTAAACAATCATCATTAACTTTTAATTATCTTAAATCATGAGATAGACTGATATCATGTTTTAGATCAATACCTTATTTTAAGTTAGCATGTATGTTTATTAGATCTAAATCCCTTTTTTAGAAATTTAAGTAAAAATTAATATTTCATGCCAGAATATTATTTATAATACATTCATATTTTATAGTAGTATATATATACACGGTTGAAACTATAAAATCATTTTGCCCTTGTATTCGATCCAATATTCCTGTTTGTATTTCACAATAATAATATAACAAAATTTAAGATAAGTTATAATTTTGAATTAATGCCTTAAATCTAGATTTAGCATTTGAATATTAAATATTTTAGTTTTAGATTTAAATTTGAAAACCGTGATGTAGTCAAATTATATATGGTAATTTTATAAGTTTATACTTAGATATTTTATGAAACATATATTAGAAAATATAATATGTATATTTATATTTTGTATCAAATACTTTTATGTGGCAATTCACATAAATAAAAATGCTAAGTATATACTTGGCATATATAAACTCCTATATCTACACATGTATGTATTTGACCATGTTCACATCACCTGTGTTATGTGTTTCACATGCACGTCATATCACTTATGAAAGAAATGCGAATTACGGATCTTAAGGCTAAGATTAACACTAGAGAGGGGGTGAATAGTGTTTATAAAGGATTACTAAATCTTTTTGAGTTTATGTTAATTTAGACAAAGATGTATGCAATCTACAGATACAGGGATAATAACAGAAACAAACACAGATGCAGAAATAAAATAAAAGTAGTAAAGGAAAGAACACACTGGATTTTATACTGGTTCGGAGTTACCCTACATCCAGTCCCACAACACAAGTACGGATTTCCTTTCAAAAGCAATTATATAGTTACACCCTCGGTTTCAAGGCTACGAGGTACACCCTCCAAAATTTCTATCCTTTGGGTAGAGATACTTGATTTCCGGACCACAAGTTTACCCAATTGATTTACCAAGGCTACAATCACACCTTTTCTCTCTTGATTGATTTCCAAGGCTACAATCACACCTTTTCTCGCTTAATAGATTACAAAGAAGTCTATAACTCTGAATAGCACCGAGAACCTTGTAGAGATAGTGATAGAGAATCAAACAAGAAGTAATAGAGTTTGATTCAATGTTGATTTCGATAGAGTAATGGTAAGAATATGTATTAAGAAATGTGGAAGAAGAAGAGGAGTGAAAAACAAGAAAATCTGATATAAAATTCATTGAAACTAACCCCTATTTATAGAAGAACAACAACCATGTCCATTCATGAAGATTTATGGCGAATAGACACTTCTTTTGAAATTTAATTTTTGAATTCAACTGACACCATGTCGACATGGGGTACTTGGGATGTCGACATCCCAAAGGATTTTTTGGTGCTTTGATTTTCTTTTGAAAATAACTTTTATTTTATATTAAAACTATTTTAAACTTTATAAATATACTTGACTATAGTTAAAATTCATAAGTAAATATAGAGAATAATATATATAGAATTTAACTATAATTTTATATTTTAATCTAAGTATAAATATTTAAAAGTTAAATATATTATATTAAAAGATAGTTTAAAATTAGGAGTAATTTGACTTTGAAATTAAAGATAATTTTGAGGCTAAAATTATTTAAAATCAGGATAGAGGGTTTTGATGTTTTTTTTTAAAAGGAAAGTTTTGAAATCATTTTCAAAACAAGATAATTTTGTAAAATCATTTGAATTAAAATTAGTGGATACAAAAAAATGTTCCACTAGATTTTCGTAGCTTCCATCCTACTTAGGGTTCCATCCCTTTAACAGGCTTTAAGTGGATTCCATTCCACGAATAAATTGGATTTTAAGATGCCAGTGGTTTTCTACGAGTTTTAACAAAAATTCCTAATAAAAATACTTATGCTTGAAATCTTGAACTCTTGATAATCTTGATACTCATGAGTCTTCTATCTTGATATCTTGAATCTCTATACTGTACAATCTTCATTCTTGATACCTGCATGGTTAAATCCTGTATATACATATATATCTAAACTTATAATGTTAGTATTTATATTTTATAATCTATTCTAGGGTTGTTGTCATCAAAACCATCATCTCACGGACTAACAACTTATATATGTACATATTAGATATGCTCATTCTCACTCACATATCATACCTCATTAATGCATATTAATTAATAAAGATATATTCATAGGGGAGAGATTTTCTTGGCTTAAGTAAGAATTATTTGAAAATTAAAAAGGCAAGTTCTAAAATAGAACGAGAAATGTTTCTATTATATATCTTCATAAAACATCATTCTCTCATTCATTTCTAATTAAATTTCTCTCTTTCTAACCTCATCCTTGGCTGCCACCTCTTCACTTTATCATATATTCACCTAAATATATTTATTTAGTTAGATTAATTGAATAAAGAAAATTATTCAAATAACACATGATTTTTAAAAAAAAAACTAGATTGGATATTGTAATGAATGATAGGCCCACTAATGTCCAATTAGGAAAAAATTCAAATTTATCTATTTCACTTACTACAAAATGGGTCGGATTCCAACAATGGTATTGGAGCTTAAATGGCCTATGTAGTCTAATTAGTCAATATATAGGGCTAACTAGTTAAACTTATATAATCGATTGCAGTTTAGAAAATGAGTGTCTAACTTTTAGGTTGAATAATCAAGTATTCACAACTCCCTGGCCACTGGCCTGGCCCATCGGGGGAGTAAGTCCAAAAGGTTAGCCAAATGTAAGGCCTAAATTTATATTGGGCTACGACTAGTTTTTATATTCAGATTTGAAAATTTGAAATATATTTCAAATTTAAATGTTAAGTTTAAAATATAAAATAAAATTTTACAAATTTTATAAAATAAATTAAAAAAAATTCAAAATTGTTAAGAGAAATTAAATAAATAATTTCGATAATTTTAGTATATATTTAATTAACAGTATTAATAAAATAAAACAAAATAATTAACAAATTTTAATTAATTAATAATATACATATACATATACATACACACATGCATACACATTGATATATGTATGATTGTTATAATTGTAAATTTATCTTAAAATTGTTTAAGACAAAATTAAATGAGAATAGATAAAATTAACTTAAAATTCTCATATTAATTCAATATTTAATTTAACTGTTTAATTAAATTAAAGGATTTATTAAGCAAATAATTAATAAAATTTAATTAATACGTGTGTGTATAAACAAAACTATAAATATTGTAGTTGGATATTTATCTTAAATAGTTTAAGGTGAATAATATAAAATTTTGTATAATAAACTTAAACTAATTAAATTGGTTAGTTAAATTAAAAATAAACATAATTAATTAATTAGAATTAAAATTAATTAAATATGATTTAATTAATAAGATTAAAGTTAATTAAATATGATTTAATTAATAATATATAAATAAATATTATATAAATTAATTAATTTATAAAAAATTATAAATAGAATAAGCTTATATAATTATATGTATAAAATAGATATAAGTGGAACTAAAATAAATCCAAATTGGTTTTTGGAATAAATACTATTTGCATTGAAGTAGGACAAATACCCCATTAGATTGTAAGAGAGATTGATGAAGAAATAAATGTAAAATGAGGTAAATAACGCAAGAGAATTCATAGTGGTTCGACAAATACTCTGGTATACTTCCATTTCAACTTTGTTGTTGATTTCTAAGGTTCTTTACAATTGTTATTTTACAATTCGGTTGCTTATAATTAAGGTAAGGATTTAATAGAATGTCAGTGTAAAATCAATTAATTTAGAGAGTAAAGAAAATATTCGGTTTTTGTGCCTCTTTTCCCCTATTTATAGACGAAGATTAGCAAAATAAATTGAAACCTTCTCCCCATGTTCTCCAATTATGGTGGGAGGTTCCAAAAGGAGATCATGGCCAAATTGGTACCGAGTTAAGCTTTTCAAGTCGTTGCGACTTGTGGTCTTCATATGGCTTTGTATTTTAGCTTCATATTTTCTTCAAGTTTCTGGAATACATGCCGAGTCAATGCTACATGACTTGGCACCAAGTTGAGGGATTCAACACAGTATCGAATTGAAACATGTAGCTGTGTTTTCCAACTTTCTTCACTTGAATTATCAAGAAAGTGCCTAAATGTCTTCAAGTGGCATGCGAGGTTTAGCACCGGTTCTTTAGGCTTCTCTTGAAATATGGTTTCCAAACTTGCACTTCTAGATTGCAGGTTTATTTCATGATGATTCAATAGTTCTAACCTATTTAGATATAACTTGATTCGAAAGTAGGATAACACTTGGCACCCAAAGTAAATTGTGTTAACAAAGTATGCTTTGGATTTGAACTGAATATATGTCCTCATTCTATGAGCTATATTTGCAAAGCATTGCATCTTCACTAGACCATCATTGTGCTTTGAATAGTTATGGATTTATATCCTATTAATGGTATAACAGTTGAAGAGTACCGTTCGAGCTTGCCATTTGGATCTAAAAATTCTAGGAGCCTTTTCTTTAGATCGACTAGTTAGGTTGGATTCCATCTTTCTACTTGTAGGTTTCAATTTTTATTCTCATGGCTTTCCATATATACATACACACACACACATATATACACACACACACACATATATACATACACACACACACACACACACACACATATATATACATATACATATATATACACATACATATACATATACATATATATATATATACATACATAAATATATATATATATATATATATATATATATATATATATATATATTCTCAACTTGGTACCGAGTCATGAGCCTTTTTAACAATAGATTTCAAGCGTTATGTACTTAAGCTACTTTCCTTCTTCATTTTTACTTCACCTTTTCACTTTCACTCTGCACTATTATCTTCGATTACAACTTCAACCTTCAACCACCATAGACTTAGACTTGGACTTCACCCATGTCGCCGCCACCTCATAATTCTACCATCGACCATATTGGTTATCTCTAACGTCAAGCTACTTGATTCAACTCTGATTCACACAGAACTATCTCCAAATCGTTTCGAATTTCGATTTAACTCTTTTTCTTTGCCACCACGTCCTTCATTAGCTTCCAACCTAGGTAGGTGGCAGCATAGATCTTAGAGATTCTTGGAGTTTATAGTCGTCCTATAGTCACACTCGACTATGAATTAAATTTTATCTTCTTTAATTTAGTCGCGGGCATGGTATACAAAGCACATAAACCCAAGAAGTTTTGAAAATTTCAAGCCGAACCAAGTTTTTCCATTGATTCTCTAAGTTTGACTTGGGTTTCTTTTTTATCCAATTGCTTTGGAACTACTTCGGACTTTTCAAGACCTTGCATTTGGTTTTCTTGCATGGTTTAGGATTTCAAAGTTTTGACTAGGTGTTAAAGCATATGGAGGGAGATTGACGACTTTAGAAATTCTTGGTCGAGTTTCGATGCGATGGTTTTAGATAATGACCAATTTGAACATGCTCCATCATTCAATAGAATTTTTCATCAATACTTTCAATTTGGCATTTCACTCCGATGTCACTGCAAAGAGAAATCGCAAGTCGCTCTAGATGACGGCTCTGTTACCATAAATCTTACGATAATCAGTAAAATCCAACAAAAGGTTCCATTGTGAGACGATGCTCGTTTGCCAGCATGAGCGAGCTATCCACATAGATTGCTCACATTCACCATGCTCTAAACACATGACACACATTCAATTGAATAACATGTGTATCATTGCCACCATCCATATATAAAATCGGATTAGTCAATACATGTTAACATCCATTGCGTTTTATACACCAACCACAGAAGGTTTTATTTCAGCATGAAGATTAGAGTTAAATTCTACCCGCCTTGCTCGTTTATGGAATTTTTTAACAGTTATAGATCAAGACGCTCCTTGCATGTAACACTCTTAATTTTTTATAACATTATTCATAAGATTTAATTAGATAAATTAAATAGAATAATGTAAATGTTAAGTGATAAGGACGTTAAGATTTGAATAAATATAATTAAGGCGAGCTCAATTAAATAATTAAATGGACTTAAGAATGGTTTATAAGTTAACTAATCTACATAAGGGTATATTGGGTATTTACCGCACATAGCCCTTATAAATTCTTGTTCCTACCATTTCATTCCTATTCACCGCATTTTGAAAACAATAAAACAAACGAAAGAAGGGAAGCCGACCATTAACAAAAGGAATTCGATTAAAAGCCAGAGGTTCAATCTTAGAGGAAATCGATCTCAATCCAATCTCCTTATCTAAATCAAGGTAAATAATATTCCATCTCTGTTTTTTTTTTGTAATCATATGTTTTTTGATTTAAGGGTAAATTTGTTTTTATGGTGAATTGGATGATGATATGCTTGAATATTAATTTGTTTAACTTAAACAAGATTGTTTAAATGGGAATATACACGGTTTTAGGGAGAAACTGATTTACGTTGATGTTTAAATGCCATGGAAAAAAATTTTGCTATGTAAAACATGATTTTGGAGTTGAGTTTGAATTTTGATAATTTTCCAAGCTATGGAAAGATTGTTACGAATTTTCAAAGGAAAATACAGTTATTTGGGTTTATAAATTTATTTTGGAAAAGTCTATTGAGAATTTGGGTCTGAAATTTTGATATTTTTAAAAACATGATTAAAATGAATTTATGGAATTTTTGGGATTTTTCAAAAGTGATTTGCTATGCAAATTAAATTGTTTTAGAAGAGGGACTTCTTTGCAATATTGGTTTTTCTTAATGGAAAAGCTTATTTATTAACTTAACCATGGTTTAGGTCTGAAATTAGCTGCAGTTATTTTAGTAAAGTATTTGAAAAGTTAAGGTAACCAATCTGGTGTTTAATGTGGCAGTTAGAAAAGGATTTGTGTTAATTAATATTAAAAAAGGTTTATCCAGAAAAGTTGGTTCCACCTTCTTCAGAAGTACATTTCGACTCAGAGATTCCGCCTTCAACACAGTCGAAACTTATAAAGTCGAAACCAATACACATGGTATTATAAAGATGATATGTAATGGATTGGAGAAAGACGGAAGGCTAGGTGTCGAAAGCATGGCTTTCGAAGGAGTCGATACCTTCGTTTGTTCTAAATGGAGAAGAGCCTACCATTTTTTTATTTAGGCCTTCGAAAGTGTCGAGCCATATAATTTCAAAAGAGGTTTTTAAAGTTTTCAAAGGGTTTCCATCATATGTTTGATTTCGAAAGGGTTCCTTTACTTATGAAATAATGCTTTTGAAAGAAGGGGTTCCGACCTAGTTGAAGCACTACCGCCATTCCCTATCCTTTTGGTGGTATTGAAGTCATCTTTCGGAAGGCAGTGTTTTTTAACATATGTTTTAAGCCTCTTGTTTTTAAAGATGTTTTAAGCCTCTTCCTGAATGCTTTCAAAAGAGACCAAGGGTTTCGAAGGTAATGGCTTTGAAAGGAAGTCTCGACGCTATCCTTTAATGTTTGTTTAAATGGTTTGAAGCTTTTAGAAGAGATGGTGTCGACGCTACATGTTTTCGTCAATATTTTTATATGATAAAGAATGGTTTTAAAAGAGATGCTTTCATTTATATTAACTTTGACCCAAATACTATTTTAAGTATAGATCCAATGGTTTTGAAAGAGGGAATTTCAATGACTTCGGATGGGTTACTTCCAATGGTTTCAAAAGGGGTACTTTCAACGGTTTTGAAGCTAAGCTTCTAAGTGTTATTAAGTAATACTTTATTACATTTGAAAGGTTTCGAAAGGGATGTTTTAATGTGTTTCTAAAAGCAAGGGCATAATGTTTTTAAGAGATATTTATATACTTTCAAAGGAGGTTATCCAATGAAGTCGAAAGCAAGATTTTGAAGGTTTCGACAACCTTAGTTTTCAAAGCAAATAACCCAAACTCATTTTGAAAGAGAACCATGGCATAATTAAATAAAGTGTTTTAAAAAGGAGTTTTTGATGAAGTTTTCTTTGGTTAAAAGATTAAAGGGATTAACTAAGTTATTATGTATCCTTCTTCATATATGTATATATATTCACATTATAATGGACTCATAACTGTATTTTGGGGAAGGGAAGAGTAGCCAGCTAGGTTGACCCAGTAGTGAATATAATTTAAGTTAACTCCTAAATGAGTAGAATTGCATCCAAGAGGTCACAGAAAGTCCATGAAAACTATGATTTAATACTAGTAGGGGCCTGTAGGTTTGTGGTTAGCCCATGAAAACTATATCCGGATTAAGTTATTGATAGTTGTCATTAGGTTCTTAGTCAACCCTTGAAAACTAAGATATGAGAGAAGTTATTGCAGCCACTCATAGGTTCAGAGGAACCTACAATTAATTAGGTTAATTGGCAGGGGCCAATAGTTTCATAGTGCACCCATGAAAACTATGAAATAGGATATGGAGTCCATATTTTATATAAAGGTTATTAGTAAGCCCATAAAAACTAATAGGTTAATAATGATCCTAAAAACGATAAATATGACAGGAAATCAATTAAATAGAGGATGAGACATCCAGTATGTTTTAACATGTTTACATATAATCATAATATTTTAAAATGACTGTGTTTTAACCACTGTGGATGTGGGAGCACAATATATGGTTTTGTAAGTTTTAGGATACTAGTGAAAGGAAAACCCGTTCCGCTAAGGAGCGTGGTCTCACTAAAGATTTGAGATGGTAGATTATTATTCATACCAGGCTTTATGTCTGACCTGAAGTTTACGTTTTTCCCTTAAACTCTCGGGTACTAAATTGATATTGAGTAGTTTGAAAGTTAAGGTTTTCAGGTACCTCTTTAACAAATAAGCTTCCGGAGACGTGCAAGCGGCATGATAGCTATTTAGAATTCTCTTTCATTTTGATTTTCTGTGTTTTTTGTAATAGCAAAGTTGTTATATTGCATGTATATACTCTGATCATCCAAGAGGGAATCTTCATATGTCGCTCTTGGCATATGTTGTAATAAAAATATTTTCTCCAAACGTGATTTACGATTGTGTGATTATGTAATGAATTGAAAATGTTTTGAAATGGAATATGACCTTGTTTGAAGTTTTAATTTTTTTTCAAATTCATGTGTTTCTATGTATCAATGAATCTAACACCGCTGTATTTTATCACCGAAGATTAATAACTATGAATGACTATAACATCCGTACCCGTTACTTTTGGACTCTAAGTAGGGGGATGTTACAAGTTGGTATTAGAGCATAGGTTTATGAAAACTTTAAAAAAGAAAGTTAAACCTAATTTTTTTTTCAAACATAATCCAATGAATTAGAAATATGATCGGGGTTTAGGATAACGCTATAGTAATGTACTTGTATTTTATATATATATAAAAGTATGTACTCCTTTCTCTCTTAGAACGGTTGTATGCAAATTTACGAAAACGAAGATACGGAAGTTGGAAACGAAAGAGGAAATCTAGGTGGGGGAAGCACCATAACTAATGGAAATTCTCGACCTAATGCCAAGCGGAACTAAGGTCGATAGACTAATGCTAACCCAGATGCTGTGGGTGCTGGAAATCCGCAAGTAGATGCGACGATGGTGTACCAGTTGTTAATCAATCTTTTGAAAGCCAAGGTTGTTGGTAATATTGGTGGAGCTAACCCTATGTATCCAGTTGGGAATAACTATGCTAAGTTGAGCATAGTCTACACCAATGTGGGAGAAAAGAAATTTGTTGGAATGGAGGATGCCGTTGAGGTTGGGAATTTGCTATTGCACCGTGAGAGGATCTTTAATGATCTAGGATTGAATGATGGGCAAAAGAGGTGGCTGGCCTCTAGGAAATTGCAAGGGGCGGCACTTCACTAGTGGAATAGTGTGACAACTGGAGTTCTGGAGGAAGAATTGATATGGGCTGGTTTCAGAAGGAGGTTTGAGCAGAGGATTCTATCTGAGGTTGCTATGTCGACGTTGATGAGGAAATTCATGGATCTAGTTCAGGGAGAGACGTCAGTAATTTAGTATGCTACTAAGTTTGATGAGCTGTCTCATTATGGATATGCCATTATAGACACTGACATCAGAAGGAATGAGAGGTTCATTCGAGGAGTGAGACCTGAGCTTGCTAGAATGAATATTATCCAATTTTGAGAACCTTATAATGTGGTGGTGGAGATGGCCATTCACCATGAAGAGAGGTTGGCTGGTTGTGCTATAGAGAAGCCATTAGAAACCTAGGGTTCTCAGGGAAAGAATATGAGGTTCCTTAATAAGAAGGGAGCCCAGAAGGGAGATGTTGCAAAAAGGTAAAGCCTGATTTAGTTTGCTACAAATGTGATAAGAAGTATCATTATGCAAATAGTGTCGGTCAGTAAAGGGAAAGAAGGCTGTAGACAAAAAGAATGTGTAGTGCTTCAGCTGTGATCAAATTAGGCATTATAAGAACCGGTGTCTAGAACCAGTCAGGGTGGACAAGGGAAAAATCATGGCTTTTAGGTCATCAGCTAAGCCTAATGCAGCTGATAAAGGAAAGATGATGATGGAAGGTACATTTTTGATTCAGAGTATACCCATTAGGATACTATTTGATACTAGTGCATCATATTCATTTATATCATGATATTTGGTTGGTAGGTTTTGCTTAGAACCCACATACCTTGTTACTTCCTTATGGGTTGTGAATCTAATAGGAAGGTATGCAACTCTAGGGATGAGATGTGGCTAGTTAGAACTTGATTTGTTAGGTCATAAGCTTACATGTAGTTTATATGATTTTAATTTCGTAGATTTTGGAATGATTTTGGGTATGGATTGGTTATGAAGGCATGAGGCCGGGATATTTTTCCAAGACGGAATAATATCGCTACGACACCCTGATAGTCATAACTGAATTATATTCTCAGTAGAGAATTCAGATCGAAGTAGTTTTGCTTTGTTAAGTGCAATGGAAGTGGGAGAAGATCTAAGTCAGGTTCGAAAAGTAAGAGAGTTTACAGATGTCTTTGAGCTAGTCACAGGACTACCACCGAAACAAGGTATAGAGTTTCAGATAGATCTTGTGCCAAGAGCTGAACCTATGATTAGACCACCTAGCATGATGACACCGACTGAGATGGAAGAATCGAAGGTGCAGCTAGTGGATCTAGAAGGAAGGAATTTTATTAGACAAGGCAACTCGACTTGGGGAGTGGTCGCGGTATTCGTGAAGAAACCAGATGAGTCGTTATGGATGTGTATCCGTAAGCTAAACAAAAGGACTGTAAAGAATAAGTATCATTTTCTAAGAATTGATGATCTATTTGATTAGTTGAGTGGAGCCAAAGTGTTTTCCTAGTTCGGTTTGGCGATAAGCTTCCATTAGTAAAGAGTGGCAGAGGATAACATTCCTTTGACAGCATTTCGGACTAGACATGGTTCATACGAATGGTTAGTAATGCCATCCGGGTAGACGAATGCATCTGCTTCCTTTGTGGATTTGATGAACCGAATCTTCCGAGAGTATTTGGACAGATTCGTGTTAGTGTTTATATATGACATTTTGGTGTATTCTAAGTATGAAAGAGAGCATAAAGACCATCATAGAGTGGTGCTTGAGAAGCCGATGTATAATCAGCTAAAGGCGAAGTTTTCCAAGTGTCATTTTTTAAAGAAAGAGGTTAAGTTTCTTGGTCATGTGGTTTCAAGAAAGGATTGTCCGTCAGTCCAGATAAGATCATAGCTATTAGTAATTGGAAGAAACCAGAGGTGGTGACCAAGATTAGAAGTTTTCTTGGACTTGCTAGCTATTACTGGAGATGTATTAAGGATTTCCCAAGGATAGCAGTGTCATTGTCTGAGCTTACTAGGAAGGAGGTGAAGTTTGTTTGGTCCGACAATGTGTGGAAGCATCCTTAATTAAAGCATTTGTTGACCAATGCACCAGTATAAATAGTTCGAGATGGAAACCAAGGGTTGGTGGTGTATATTGATACATGTAGAACTAGATTAGGAGCAATTTTGATGCAAAGGGTAAGATTATTGCCTACGCATCTTGGCAGTTTAGACCGCACATAATAAGATATCCTACTCATAACTAAGAGTTGGATGCAGTGATTTTTCCTTGAAGATTTCGAGGCATTATCTCTTGGGGGAGATATTTGAGTTGTATACTGATCATAAGTCTTTAAGATATTTATTCTCTCAGAAGGAGTTGAATATGAGACAACAGAGGTGGTTGAAGTTTTTTGCTCCTTAATTATTTGGTATAGTGTATACTCCTGAGAAAGGAAATAAAGTAGCAGATGCTCTTAGCAGAAGACATCAGAATATTGTGTTGGTCATATTGTCCGAATAGAAGGATCTAGAAGCTTTGGCCAATTGCGGTGTGCAGTTAAGACCGATTGCTAGTTTTAGTCAGAGTACTACCATGCTGTCTTATATAGAAGTTTGACCAGTGTTAATCGAGAGAATTGCTTATAAGAAGAACAAGGATTCATTATTAGCCGAAAAGAGTAGACAGGTTGAGATTGGAACTGAGATCGATGATTTGAAAGATTTTTGTCTTGATCAAAGAGGATGGTTGAAAATAAAGGGCGGTTATGTGTTCCTAATGTTGAGAACTTAAGGAAAGAAGTTCTTAGGGAATGTCATCGATCCAAGTTTACGATACATCCTGGAGGGACCGAGATGTATCAAGATACGAAGAGAGGCTTCTCTTGGGAAGGCATGAAGAGGGATGTTGGCTTGTGGGTTAGGCAGTAAAGCTTCTACTGGGAAGAAATGAAGAGGGATGTTGGCTTGTTGGTTAGGCAGTGTGTAAACTGTCAACAAGTAAAAATCAAACACTAGAAGCCAAGTGTGTTGCTTCAGCCTCTAGAGATTCCAGTTTGGAAATGGGATTCGATATCCATGGAATTTATAGATGGGTTGCCAAGGTCAAGTAAAAGAAATGAGGATATATAGGTCATTGTGGATAGGTTGACCCAGAGTGCCCATTTCATTTCAGTAAAGTCAACCAGGACGACACCTGTTTTGGTGAAGTTGTTTATTAAGAACATAGTTAGATTACATGGGATTCCTGGTAGCATAGTCAGTGATAGAGATGCATTATTCACTAGCGAATATTGGAAGAGACCGCAAGAGGTGTTAGGTACCAAGGTCAAGATGGGTACAATATATCACCCATAGATGGATGGGAAGACGGAGAGATTTAACATGGTACTTGAGGATTTATTGAGGGCTTGTGTATTAGACTTTGGTGGATCTTGGGAATTGATTTATTTTTTCTATAATAATAGTTATCAGACTATAGGAATGGTGCCTTTTGAGGCTTTGTATGAAAGGCCATGCAAATCACTAGTATATTGGTTGGAGACTAGAGACAGATTGGTTTTAGATCCAGGTTTGGTTAGGGAGGTGTCAGAGAAGATTGAGCTGATCCGAGAATAGATGAAGAAGCTCAATCCAAGCAGAAGAGTTACATAGATAAAAGACGCAAAGACCTAGAGTTCTCAGCTGGAGACATGGTTTTCATGAAGGTATCACCAGTCAAGGGTTAGTATGGTTTGGGAAGCCAGGGAAAACTGGCACCAAGATATGTTGGTCCATTACAGATTATAGTGAGGTTTGGAAAACTCGCATAAAAAGTAGAGTTGCTAAGCAGTATGGTAGGTGTTTATAATGTATTTCATGTGTCTCATCTTTGCAAGTATGTGTATGATCCAGACACTACTATTTCTTCGATGGGGTCGGAAGACTTAACAGTAGAACCTAATTTGACATTTTTCTCAGATAACCAGTTTGGGTTGTAGCGAGAGATGATCAAAAATTAAGGAATAAGACAATCAAGTTGGTGAAAGCTCAGTGGAGCGACAATGAGAGAGACTGTACTTGGAAGACAGAGGACTAGATTCGAGATACTTATCCTGAACTGCTTTGAAGGAATGTCTATCCTAGATTTATATAGATTTTAGCTAGTCGGGTAGGCTAGTATGGATATTAGGAGTCGTTATAAATGGTTGTTATATTTAGTATTTAGTCCATACTTAATTTCAAGGATGAAATTCTTTATGGAGGGGAGCCCGTAACACCCCTAATTTTTGATAATATAATTCACAAGATTTAATTAGATAAATTAAATAGAATAATATAAATCTTAAGTGAAAAGTGGGCTGAGATATGAATAAATATAATTAAGGCCGAGCACGATTAAATAATTTTATGGACTTAAGAATGAGTTATAAGCTAATTAATCTACATAAGGGTATATTGGGCATTTGCCGCACATACTCTTAACCCTTATATGTTATCATTCCTACCATTTCAGTCCCATTCACATCATTTTGAAAACAATAAAACAAATGAAAGAAGGTGAGCCCACCATTAATAAGAGGAATTCAATTAAAAGCTAGAGATTCAAGCATAGGCGAAATCAATCTCAATCTAATCTCCTTTCTAAATCAAGGTGAATCATAATTCCATCTTTATTTTATTTTGTAATAATATGTTTTTGGATTTAAGGGTAAATTCTTTTTTTATGGTGAATTGGATGATGATATGCTTGAATATTATTTTGTTTAATTTAAACAAGATTGTTTAAAGGAGAATATACACGATTTTAGGAAGAAACCGATTTATGTTGATGTTTAAATGCCATCGAAATTTTTTATGTTATGTAAAACATGATTATGGAGTTGGGTTATAATTTTGATAATTTTCCAAGATATGGAAAGGTTGTTATGAATTTTCAAAGGAATCATGGTTATTTGGGTTTATAAATTTATTTTGGAAAATTATATTGATAATTTGGGTCTAAAATTTTGATATGCTTGATAACATGATTACAACGAATTTATGGAATTTTTGGGGATTTTTTCAAAGTGATTTGCTATGCAAATTAAATTGTTTTAAAATGGGGACTTCTTTGCAATACTGATTTTGCTTAATGGAAGGGATTATTTGTTAACCTAATCATGGTTTAGATTTGAAATTAGCAGCAATCATTTTAGTAAAGAATTTGAAAAGTTCATACAACCAATCTGGTGTTTACACGTGGTAGGTTAGTTACAAAATGGTTTGCTTAATTAGTATTAAAACAGGTTTACCCGAAAAAGTTCGTTCCGCCTTCTTTAGAAGTACCTTTCAACTTAGATTTCGCCTTCAACTCAGTCGAAACCTACTAAGCCAAAAAAATACACATGGTACCATAAAGATGGTACGCAATGGATTGGAGAAAGGAAGAAGGGTAGGTGTCGAAATGTAACGATCCGGTTTTTAGCCATCTGTTATTGTAATAATTAAATAATTTTAAATATTGAAATATTGAGTCTATAGGTCGAATAAGTAAATTTTATGATATCGAAAATATCTGAATCTATGAATTTTTAAAGCTATACTAAATTTTCAAAAGCTAACTATTGAACATGATAAAAATGGAATTTTAAAATATTCCATCATGTCCGAAATAAGGGGTCTAGTTTGGAACGTTGAGCAGCACGACGTATTGGCACTCGAGATATTTTTCCCGCAACTGATTCGACGCGACATTTAAATAATACATATATATGTATATATACATACACAAGCTGCATAACTGCAAACTTCAAATCAGCATACAAGTGAAAACATCGAGCCCACAATTGTTGAAAAAAAGTTAATCAAGCTTGCAAAGGAAGACACACGCGCGCGCGCGCGCGCGCACACACACAGATATATATATATATATATATATAAAGATGATGAATCCTAAAGTCTATCAACCACCCTATTGTTCAAGTGTTTACTTTCCTTCTCTTATATGTAGTCGAACTTGTACATATAATAAATAAAAAAGATCACTGCCATTTATAATAAAGAGAGGAGATTGGTTTGTTCAAAAGCTTGGAGAAGATAGACAATGGTCATTCACCTATATTTTTTATAGTGAGTAAAACATTTTGTTTTGTATACGGGTTATTATATATATAGATATAAATGTTTAATTTTAATTAATTGAGAATAAATAATTTTATAAACTTCTTGATTGATAAGTAATTGAATTGAATTTTATAAACTTATGAACTTCTTTGTTGAATTAAATTGGATAAGTCAAATTTGGACATTTACTTCGTAGAAATAAACCGTTCGTTGTTACATTAGTGTGGACACTTAATTACATTCCAATTGGTTAGTATTGGATAAGTGCTAACAATTAATTGTTAATGGTGAGTTTAATTTCCATATTTGACGTTATATAAATTCTTGAATTATAACTCAGATAGTTATTGGAGTTAATGGCGACTTAAGTACCATTGGAGGCCACTTTCCAAATTTGGAAGTTGATTCTCGAACCAAAGTTGTTTTAAGGATGATTATTATTTATTAATGACACTTTAAAGATAATTAATAATTATTTGATAATGATTTAAAGTTAATTATTTTATGATTCTTAAAAGTTATTTAAAATTATTCAATCACTGTTTTCAAAGTTATTCAATTATTTAAAAGGTTTAAAAGTATGTTTTTAATTATTAATTAAAGTTATCTGATAATGATTTAATTTAAAGTTAATTATTGTTTATGAGTTGATCAGTTTGAAATAATATTATTTCAAAGGTAGTTTGTGCAAATATTAATATTATTTTTAAAAACACAGGAAAATAGACACAGGGAAGAAGTTGCAAAAAAATTTAGTCTCAAGGACAACAAGTTTTCTTTTTAGTCTGTAGGAGAAATTTTAGTGTAAACAGAAAATGATAGTTACAATTATCATTCTGTGATTTACACTAGTGTCCTTCATCCTTAAAAGCAAAATTGTTGTCCCAGAGACTAAATTTTTCTTCAATTTTGTCCATGAGCCTAAAACCCCTTAAAAATAATATAATATATAGTAAACTGTTATAAAAGAGTATTTCCTAAATTAAACTTGGACATTTATATAGAAATTTTATAAGTATTATTTTCAGATATTTATTAAAATAAAAGGTTTTGGGAAGTAATGATATATTTTCATAGCGTTATTCGATGGCAGAGATTGCCAACAGTTTGGGATGTTTTCATTAGTATAGTGACGTAACCATTGTGCAAACTTCGACTTATGATTGATTTCGTGGCGGAAATCGGGAGTCAGAAATTGCCTAAGTTAATTTTGGTTTTTCTAGGGTAGAGACGCAATCAACGAGCTGCGATCCATGGTCGATACCGAATGGCACTTCCATATCTATTTTTTATAATATAGTTTTCAAGTATATAGAAGGGATGATTTGTGAATATACTTATTCAGATAAAATAATTATATGAATTTTTTAATAAAGAGATTCCATTTAACAAAATCAAACTAAATAAGGCTTACTGATTTCAATAAGAAATGTAATCTTTGTTTGAATATTTGTTTATTTGATAGTTAAATAATCGACTATCAAATCTTGGCCCAAA
Source organism: Allium cepa (assembly GCA_030765085.1). Classification (NCBI taxonomy): domain Eukaryota; kingdom Viridiplantae; phylum Streptophyta; class Magnoliopsida; order Asparagales; family Amaryllidaceae; genus Allium; species Allium cepa. Next base: position 353,006,543 of record CM060931.1, on the reverse strand, counting down.
TATGTAATCCTTCTTAATTTTGGTGGTACGAAATTATTCTCTACTTAACACCGAAGGATTTTAATTCTAGAAATTTCTAGGAGAAGTATGAGAATTATATGGTACGGTTACCATGGATTGCTATACCGTACGTATAAACTTATGGATCTTCTAGGACAAATGATAAGAACATCTATCCGCTTAAACGATTAGGGGTGATCCATGATCTTATGTATTGTCTGATTATTTCCTAAAGAAAATGTATTGGGCATTTCGAAAAGACAACGAATGGTTTTTGGAGCACCTAGGAAATGGAGAGTGCACTCATAAGAGATGATTCGGAACTCATGACCTACTCTGAAACCATATACAGTTAAATGGAGGAGATGCATTATATTTTAGGATGCTGAAATCCATATGTGTTTCTGTGACTCGATGGAGTGTGGGAGTCTGTGTGAGATTCAAAGACCTATTGAGATATGGAATTCAAGTGTGATCCGTGACCTATTAAGGTGTGGGAGTCCATGTAGGATTCCATAATTTATTTTGAAGATGGTGCGTGAGCTGGAAGCCGGACGTGGCCTCATCAGTGGAGATGACTAAAACAAAAGATAGGATGCATAACCCAAGGGCCTAGCTGACCCACGAGGTTTTATTCGTCTCTCTTTCTAGCAAGTCCCAATCGTTTGTTTTATGCGTGCTGGATGCGATCCACTCGGCCTAGGTGGCTAGTTATGTATTTCCTATGCACCTCGGCTAGACAGGTACCGACCCTTGGAAGGATAACTCTAATCCTTACGCAGGAGGACCGTTTCTCAAATATTCTAGAAGCACGTCCATGGAAATCCTACACAATTAGCGAACGAGCTTTATCGAATTTTGATTTTATGACTAGTATCGTTGTGATGTACGCAGCACATGCATCGCAGCTACTGGGTATTCATTACTTTGGCAATTAGACACTATTATAATATTAGATGATTTTCTATAAAGGATTTTTGGCTATCGTAACGTAAAAACCCGTCCGTGTTTATTTGTGGTAAGGTCTTAGGAGATACCTTTGTTTTGAAAAGGTTATTAAACTTTAAGTGTTGGATTGATTGTGTTTCTCATGTTGGTTTAACCATACTGACTTGGATGTAGTTTTTCCTACATGCTCAGGTCAGATCGAGCATATTTTCCAAGTATAGATGGATGTTTCAGATCTTCAAGAGTGGGGCTGGAGGCCCAGATACGTATTCACATAGATGATTATATTTCCCTTGCTTACATTGTTGTATATTATTCAGAAATTTGAGGACAAGATGTTATAACTGTCTATGCTTAATAAGTTAGTATACTCTACATGACATATGTATATATATATATATATTACAGTTTTGTTTTTATGTAAAGATTTTTTATGTAATATAGATTATTCATTCCGCTGTAAGATTCTGTGTTGTGTAGTTTCTTCTCATCTTCTTTCTTCTTTCCTTTCCCTGACTATCCGTCTTTACGTTCAATTTGGACTGGACATGTGTGGTTTATTGCCTGTTTAAATTGTACGAAAAGTAGGTCATTACAACATCGTATCGAAGCTTAGGTTGAGTGAGAACTTTGCTTTGGTGGGGTAGAACTCATTAGAGATATGGTAAGTGACACTCGAGAATGAGTTTGAGAGCGCGCGTGTGTTTATATATATATATATATAAGATCACGTATTTGTTAGTGATATAAAAATGTTTCGTATCGTGTCGTTTGATCAGTTAAGTGGCACAAGAATTATTGTCGATGCGTTTAGGCAACGTTATCGATAGGGATTTCCTAAACAATCGAACAAGCCCAGTTGATACAATATTGATTAAAAATTTGGGTAAATGAAATAATTTTACCAAAGATTATATTTTATGTATATAAAAGAATAATTTTTCAAAGGAAATTTAATGTAGTTAGTCTTGGTTTTGCTTGGTTATTGAGAGTTATAGTATTCCATCATTATCATCTGGGATTTGATCGGTCATGCTCAACCATTTCTAAGCAATTGACTATTATCCATAAATCTATCTTGAATTTTCATTTGTTTTTAAATCAGGATTGAGTAGACAGGAAGTTTGGGAACATGGAAATGAATACCTCGCGAATTAAATTTCACAAATTTGAATATAAGGCATTCATTGATAATGTTGGATTAAAATTTGATTTTTAGGGGCATTTATTTAAAAAGAGAATTTGAATATTCTGGAATGAATATTTTAGAAATATTAAGATTGATTTGATTAAGTTTAAATAAATGTTATTTTATTAAAAGGAAATTGGAATATTTTGAAATATTATTTTGGAAATAAGTTCTGATTCGTTTTGTGATGATCAGAATAATCTTCTAAGTGACGATCAGATGTTTGCTTCGGCAAGCGGTATTGAGCACTTAGTAAACTATTCTCTTTATATCTATATGGTTGGGACGAGTTTGATTGTAGACAAATCCAAAGTACGTTGAAATGGATAGTTTGTTAAAACCATTTAATTGGAATTATTATTGGTATGTTTTCCAAATGGAGATGTTGAAAATTGGAAAATTTTGTTTTAAGTCAACTATTTCGAGTGGCTCGAAAATAACTAAAACTGGATAAGTGATACATTCAGATGGTAAACGTTACTCTTCAGTATTACCCTTCTAGCAAGGAAATATATGATACTATTTGGTAATACCCAATTCCTTGGTACAATTTTGGGGTTACTCGGACTATATATATATATATATATATATATATATATATTTCTATGGATTAAAAGATATAGGATTAGTTCAAAGAGGTGTTTTGAATGAAAACCGGCTATTAAAATTCTTAAGTGAATTCAAAATAAGGATTTAAATCTAATAGTTGGGCATACCCTTAGGGTATGTTAAATAATTTTATAATTTTTACAACTTAAGCATTGTTTTATGAAAATGTTTTTCATAAATAATTTACTAATAATATAATTAGTATTAAGGATGACTAATTAAATAAGTGAGTGAGATGGACGTAGATCATTTCCCTTTCGCGTATAGTTTTGATCGAATATTCGAGTCAAGGCTTTGATGTGTTTCACATTGTTGCAAATAAGGATCCATTACTCGTTTTTGATGGCGCACATTTGATGAGGGTTCTTGATATGGAACCAAGATTTTCTATCATAGCTACAGCTACGTAAGGGGAGCAGAGGTTCCTAATCAAGGAGCCTGATCAGAGTTTGCACTAGAGAAACAGGTGAGCGGTGCTGGCTTGGAAGTGGAATCATGTGTTCGAGTAGTGATCGAATCAGGTTCTTTATACGAATGATTTATGGACATCATGCAGACTTATGAATAATATTGAGTGTTCTTATGCCAGAATTTCAGGGATGAAATTCTTTTAAAGGGGAAGGAATGTAAGAACCTGGATTTTTAGCATTCTGTTACTAAAATAACTAAATATTTTAAATATTGAAATATTTATTTTTATAGGTCGAATAACTAAATTTTTTGATATTGAAAATATTCGAATCTATGAATTTATAAAGCTATACTAAATTTTCAAATGCTAATGACAGAATATGATAAAATTTGAATTTTTAATATAATTCCATCGTGTCCAAAATAAAGGGTCTATTGTGGAACGTTGAGCAGCATGACGCATTGGAACTCGAGATATTTTCCCGTGAATGACTCGACGTGACATTTAAATTTTATATATATATATATATATATATATATATATATATATATACAAGATTCATAATTGCAAACTACAAATCAGCCTATAAATGAAAATATGAAGCCCACAATTGTTGAAAAAAAATTGATCAAGCTTGCAAAGGAAGAATATGTATATATACATACACACACACACACACACATATATATATATATATATAAAGATTACGGAGCCTGAAGTCTATCAACCACCCTATTGTTCTACTGTTTTCTTTCCTTCTCTTATATATAGTCGAAGTTGTACATATAATAATGATACAAAAAGATCAATGCCATCCAAAATAAAGAAAGGAGATTGGTTTGTTCAAAAGCTTGGAGAAGATAGATAGCAGTTGTTCGCCTAATTTTTTTTACAGTGAGTAAAACACTTTGATTTGTATACTGGTTATTATATATATAGATATAACTATGTTTGGATGTATCTTTGATATCTGTCAAGTGTATATATCTTTTTATGTGAATATGAACATGTTTGTGTGTAATCGACATGGTCAGTTCCACTATAACACAATACTTCTTCCATATAGCTCCTCTACTCGTATTTTTTTAATAAAAAAACGTTTGACTTTAAACTTTAAAAATCAATACCTCATCACCTAGTTAGTTTTAAAATTTGACACCAAAACAAAAGTCGTTAATTTTGAGTGTAGAACATTTTTAAAGTGATTTCATTTAATTCCATCAAGCAGGGAAACAGAAAAACCTATATAACCGTGAGAAGGTCAGTATGGCCGAAAATCAAACATGGTAATTTGCTGAATGGATTACATGGTTGTGATCATGGTTGACAAACATGATTTTTAAGAGTTATTTGAGAATTTTTAGAGTTGTGTGCACGCAGAGTTATGGAGATGAACGTATTTGGGCGAAACGTCAAATTTCGACGACGTACTTGATTCCAGGCGATGGCGTCTGGCATGGAGGTAAGTTGAGCGGTGGCGCACCTACGAAAATTGGCACGATAATTTTTAATTGAGTGAGTGGGCGAGGCGACTTTGATTTAGGGTTTCAAGTGTGTTGTTTATGGTCTCGAGTTTCGTGGTCGATGGTGATGACGAGAGAGGGATAGAAGTGTGCACATGGGGGGCGGAGGTAGTGGAGGCAGTGGCGAACCTCTGGGGAAAATTTCGGTGGTGGATGGTCGCTTATGGTGAGGTGGCGAGGGTGTTGAGTGGGCACGGCGTTGTTGCAGTATTTGGTTGAAGAGTTCAGTTTTCAAACTAAAGGAGTTGTAGTGTTTCCAGGTGGTAAATCGTGTTGTGGTGGTCCTGCATGATGAACATGGATGGTCGACGGTGAGTATGGCTGGCTGGAGATTGTGTGTATGTGCACATTTTCATGCACAATGTCCTGCACAACTTCGTGTAATCAAATTAAAGAAGAGAGGAGAGAAAGGCTGGGTAGAAGAAGTAGTTGGGCCGGTAGGGTTTTGGTTATATGGGCTGGGTAATTTGTTTAAAAAGTAAAGTAAAATAATTTTATATTTAATAGTCTCTAAAGTCTAAAAAGACTATTTCTCTTTCATTTCAAATCCAATCGATGGGCGAATTTTTGCGTTGGAATCCTATCACCAAATATTTTCATCTGAAATAATATTGTCAAGTTTTCTACCGTATAAAAATTTAGTCAAGTTTTCTACCGTATAAAAATTTAATGATTTATAACAATTGAAGTGAATAAATAAGTAATTTGTTATTTAATTAATTATACGGAATTTAATCAATTAATTATCAATGGACTGTTTAATTTTAATTAATTAAGAATAAATCATTTTATAAACTTCTTGATTGACAATTAATTGAATTGAATTTTATAAACTTATGAACTTCTTTGTTGAATTAAATTGGATCGAGTATGTTAAACTGAACATTTGTTTAGCGGAAATAAATCATTGTCCCGCTAATTAATTTAAATGGACCCTATTAGCAGAATAAATCACCATTCTGCTACTATTATTTGGATAAGTCAAATTTGGACATTTACTTTGCAGAAATAAACTGTTTTGTTATTACATTAGTATGGACACTTAATTACATTCCATCTGGTTAGTATTGGATAAGTGTTGTATTAAAAATTAATTGTTAATGGTGAGTTTAATTTACATATTTGACGTTATGCAAATTCTGGAATTATAATTCAGATAGTTATTAGAATTAATAGTGACTTGATTAAGTACCATTGGAGTTACTAAGCCTCTTTCCAAATTGGAAGTTGATTCTTAATCAAAGTTGTTTTAAGGATGATTATTATTTACTAACGACATTTTAAAGATAATTAATAATCATTTGATAATGATTTAAATTTAATTATTTTATGATTTTTAAAAGTTATTTAAAAGTATACAATTACTATTTTCAAAGTTATTTAATTATTTAAAGTGTTTAAAAGTATATTTTAATTATTAATTAAAGTTATCTTATAATGATATGATTTCAAGTTAATTATTATTTAAGAATTAATCAGTATTAAAATATTATTATTTCAAAGATAGTTTGTTCAAATATTATTATAGTTTTAAAAATAACATATTATATAGTAAACTGTTATAAAACAGTATTTATTAAATTAAACTTGGACATTTATATAGAACTTTTAAGTATTATTTTGAGATATTAATTAAAATAAAAGATTTTGGGAAGTAAAGGTATATTTTCATAGCATAATTCGAGGGCAGAGGTTTCTTACAGTTTGGAATGTTTTCACAGGGATAGCGTCGTAACCATTATGCAAACTATGATATATGATTGATTCATGGAGAAAATTGGGAGGCAGAGATTGCCTAAGTTAAGTTTCGTTTTTCTTAGATAAAGACACAACCATCCAGCTGCGATCCAAGGTCGATACTGATTGGCACTTCCATACCTATTTTTATAATATAATTTTCAAGTATATTGAAGGGATGATTCATGAATATACTTATTTAGATAAAATTAGTATACGAATGTTTTAATAAAGAGATTCGATTTATCGAAATTAAATTAAATAAGGCTTAGTGATTTCAGTGGGAAATGTAATCTTTGTTTGCATATTTGTTTATTTGATAGTTAAATAACCAATTACCAAATCTTGGCCCAAATATGTAATCCTTCTTAATTTTGGTGGTATGGGATTATTCCCTGCTTAATATTGAAGGACTTTAACTCTGGAAATATCTAGGAGAAATGCAAGAATTATATGGTATAGTTACCATCGGGTTGTTATACTTTACGTATAAACTTGTGGATCTTCTAGGAAAAATGATAAGGAGATCCGTCCGCTTAAACGGTTAGATGTGATCTGCGATCTTTTGTATTGTATGATTATTTCCTAAAGAACATGTATTAAGCATTCCGAAAAGACGACGAATCGTTTTTGGAGCACCCAGGAAATGGAGAGAGTGCTCGTAATAGATGACTCGAAACTCATGACCTACTCCTCATATACGGTTAAATGGAGGAGATGCATTATATTTTAGGATGCTGAAATCCATATGTAAATCCGTGACTCAATGGAGTATGGGAATCTGTGAGAGACTCCAAGATCTATTATGATGTGGAATTCAAGTGTGATTCTGTTACCTGTTAAGGTGTGAGAGTCCATGTATGATTACATAATTTATTTTGAAAATGGTGCGTGAGCTGGAAACCGGATGTCACGACCCGCCTTTCTATCTCCAGAAAAACGCATCATGATTTAAGAAAAAAAGGGATAGAAGAAGAAAAGATAAGAAAGAAGAAATTCAACATCATCAGATACTCACAGCGGAATGAATGAAATATACACATTAAAATATTACATAGTTTCATATACATCAGAGTTACACAACTTATACAACACATATTAGACAGTTATAAACATCTGTCTAACTATGCAATTCGATTACATCAATACAATATAGACATAACACTAACACAACGGAACCATAATATATCTACACGTTGAAGCCTCCTGCTCCAAATCTCCTCTAGAAAACATCAAGCTAACCTGAATCCCTCGACTACTCATATATAATATGAGTACCCAAGAGTTTAATAAAACAGAAAATAAATACTCGGGTCAGACAGGGGTCTGGTGTGAGTAAACGGGTTTAAATTGCTTAACTTTAGAAAATCCTTTGAAAAGAAAAGGTATCACGTAAGACTTCCCACACATAAACATGGAAAAGTTTTTACCTTACGCTAACCAAAACATTTAATAGGAAATCCAGTGATATTATAATAGTGTCTAGGATTTTCAAGTAAATAAGAAGTAGCCGAAATTGTTACATTATTAAATTCCAGCTACTAGCCACAAAAGTGGGTAATACAATCAAAACCGTAGGGTCTCGTAGGAAGAATAGGTTTCCATCAATGATAGGGCTACTGGGGTACCACCCGTCACAGTATGTGGCCTAGATCACCGTACCGAGGATCACTCCCAATCCCCTGCAACACAAATTCGGAACCATCCCTTACTGGACAATCTCGAGTAAGATCACCCCGTGGTTGGTGCGACCAACCACCTACTAAGCCGAAATAAAAAGGGACATCTAGACAGGGATGACCTCACCCTGAAATGGGTGCTACCCACCTTGCCTTGTTGCACCTCCTCTGTTTTAGCCATTCCCGGTTGATGAGGCTTGAGGCTGGGATTACCTTAATAGAACACATCTATCTTAGAATGCTCATCGTCTACCTAATGATGTTCTGAAAGCATTCAATCCATGCAAGTTAGTTCCTGGTTCGAACGAAACCGAAAGCATTATCTCGTTGCACTCATTTTGGAATCACCCTCAGAGTCAATGACCATAGCCCTTGTACTCTGAATCATCATCTCGAACCTGAAAGTACTATCTCCGTCAAACTCATCTCGGAATCACCCTTAGAGTTATACTGATGAATAGTTCTTACACTTCGAGTCTTCACTAAGCTCCACTTGGATTCACAACCTAACGTTTATTTTGGATCGATGTGGTTTTCGGATATCCAAATATGGAAACCCGATCCCGGTCTCATCGAAATCCAAACGCCATTTTAATGTCCAAGTTGTTTAAGGGTTTTAAACAATTTAAACTTATATTAATAATAACATAACAGATGGATGAATCACATTATCACAATAGATAATTCATATCAACCAATCATCTCATAAAGCAACATATCACATACCAGAGATATCACACTCAAATCATCCAACATCATTCAAACATCCAATATCAATCATCCAATAGCAGGTTTGATTAACGCTTAATTAATTTAATTAACCTTTATTTTAAATTAATTACTATCCTTTAATCACTTGAATTATCTTAATCCTGCTTCATTATTTATTCCAAATAAATAAATTAATCATCTCTTAATGATCTTCCTTAATTAATCTCCCTTGATTAATTGTCCTTCAATTACATTCAAGTAATTAGCTTTTAATTCTTTAATTAATTTCACAAATTAATTATCCTTAATCATATACAGTAATTAACCTTTAATTACTATCATTGATTACATTAATTAATGATCCTTCATTTACTTCCATTAATTAATCAACTATGATTAATTACATTAATCCTCAATTAATTACAATTAATTAATCATACTATAATAAATCACTTTGATTAATCAACCTTGATTAATTCATTAATTATATTAACAACTGAGCTTATTAACTAATTAACCCTTTAATTAATTAAATAATTATCTTGTAATTAACCATCTCATTAATTAGTCTTAATTAATCATAATCAGTAATTAACAAACTTGTAATTACTTATCCTAATTAATTAACTTCTTAATTAATTGTATTAATCCTTTGACTAATTATATTAATTAATAAATCTTTAATTACTTCATTAAGTAATTATTAGTCAATTATATTAATTAATAATCCTTAAATAAATTGCTTAAATAATTAATTACCTTTTTAATTAATTACATTTACTAATTAATCACATTAATTAATTAACTAAATTAACTAAGTAATTAACCCTTAATTACTTTCATAAGTAATTATCTCTAATTACTTCCATTAGATGATTTCTCTCTTAATTAATTACCTTAACAAGTAATTGATCCCATCATTAAATAATCCTTAATTCTTTAATTAATTAACTCTTTAATTAATTTACTTCAAATCAATTAACTTAATTAATCCTTAGATTAATAACATCAAGTGATTAACCTTTGATCACTTTACTCAAATACTCCCATAAGTAATTCTCCACTAATTACTTCCATAAGTAATTTTCCTTCTTAATTACATTCAGAAATTCACCATTAATTACAATAATTAAGTAATTACACTTAATTAATTCATAATTAAGTGATTATTTAAAATTAAACAAACAATTAACTAACCATTTAAAATTAATTAAATAACTAGTTAACTTCTTATATTTAAAAATTCTTAATTAATTAAGAAAATCATTTATCTTAATTAACCTTTTACTTTTTTACAAATCATATTTAATTAAGTATTCTTAAGTTCAAAACAATAATAAATTAACCTTATTTATTTTCATGAATTAATTATTTGAATTAATCCAATCTTAATAACTAAAGATAAATTATTTTATGGGTTCACAAAATTATAACAAAATCCTTATTTGAAAATAAAGCATTTAGAAATCAATTTAAAATTTAAAACAATTTAATCATCAAATCTAAACCTATTCATTTTCAAAATAAATTTGAAAACTTAGTTTTTAAAACATTACTTAAAAATTTACTTAAAAACTTTGATTTAATATTTAAATTCAAAACAATCCTTTTTAAATTAAAAATTCAAATTTTAATTAAGTTAATTGCTTTCAAAAACAATCATCTTAAAACATTTTAAATTTGAAAATAAATTAAATTAACACTTTTAAAAGTTTGATTAACTTTTACTTCAAAAGAACAAGTTTTTAAATTTGTAAATTTATTTCCTTTTATAAAAACTTAAGCATTATATTAGCATATGAGAATGTCTCGGGTTAAACCCGAGTGGAACTCACCAAAAACCCGAGCAAGTCTCGAGTCACACTCCAACCTATCCGCTTCGAGACGACACCAAGAAATCGTAAGCTCCACTTCGAGTCACCCTTCATCTTCCTAACCCACCATTATTCCCAGTGCACAATGTACACGCGTGCACATACCTCATCGGCTCCGGCCACCATAGTCCATCGCGATCATCATCAATGACCATACGAACCCACGCGACCTCGATCGAACACCCAGATCGAACGACAACCACGCGAATCAAAATCGACCCCTTTGCTCGAAAATTGAAGCAATCTTGACCACAAAAACCCATCGCCTTTGATGAACTCGCCATCGAAAACTCCAGAACCTCCTCCAGAGCACCGTCGTATCACCATGCTACCATTCCCCATCTCGCGATCGCCTCCGATCCATTACCCACGTCAAAAATGCTCCGACATCCAAGACGAACCAAAAACAAACTTAAACCCTAGTTCGACCGAATTAGATCAAATCGGCCATAGGAAAAATTCGTGAACATTTTTCCCTTCATCCACATTACAAAAGCAAGCTTCGACCAAGAATTCAACTCTAATCATCAAGTTGATCGTCAACAATTCATCAAATTGCCGAAACCGTTCAACTCAAAATTCCCAATTGAATATCAACTTAAAATTTTTGAAATGCATGTTAAAAATCATAATTTTCAACTACAAATTCATCTATACAATCCAAAGCAGGAATTAAAGTTATTAATTTTTGTCATGAATCAATATTTCACTGTATTTCTAAATTTTAAGCTTATTTACTGAAGTTAAAATCCTGAAATGATTTTAAAAACAATCATCATCCATTAACAAACAACTTTCATTTAGTTATCAAAGCCAAATAATGATGTTACTGGTAGATTTGAATTTTTAAAAGTTGATCCTGGTCTGAAAAGAAACAGATAACAGAGTGTTTATATATATACAGACTTATTTACACATATATATACATATCTATCAATTCAATAACGTAAACACTGAAAAATTTCATGCAACACCAAGATCAATTTACAGATTATCACATGCATTAGGATCAGAATCAACTTAAACCGTTTTTAAAAAAAATTACGCACCATTTAATTGCAGAGAACAGAAACTTGTTTTCCCATGCCTTGAATTTTTATCTGGGAAATGTTTTAAATTGCCTTTGATTACTTTGCTGATGAAAACCTTTGTATGCTTTCAAATTGATGTTTTAAAATGTTGAAACTTTTTGTTGATCATCCATTTTAGTTGCAGTAGGTTTGAATGATATGAAGAACTTGTTTGCAGATTTTACTTTTAGATTTGATTTTTGCCTTTGGTTTCCAATTTCAGGTTTGAAAATGGTTTCTGGTTTGCCACTAATTTTTTTTTACGGAAAGAAGGGAGAAAAGAAATTGAGAAGAAGATAGTCTTGAATTGGAAGAGGAAAAACAAGTTTCTATTAAACATTTTCTTTATATGTTTAAATTTCAACAAAGAAATGAAGGCTATTTGTTCATTACTTCAAACAAATGTCATCACACTTTTATTTTAGCTTACAAGTGTTGAAGATGCATGATCTATGTTTTGCAAGTGTTAACTACATTTAATTAAATCATTTAAATTATATATGTATCCATGAAGTAATTATATGCATTTATGAAATGTTTTTATAATAATAAGCTTTTGAATTTAAATAAATATACAAGTATGAAATCTTTGTAAACATTTATTTTAAAAATAGCTTATGTTTTAAATCAAATAAATGTATTATATGTTTCCTTTAGATTGTGAAATATGAAGTTGTATTTATTTTAATGTAAATGTGAATCTAGTAATTTATTTACATATCACTTATGTTTACAACCTATTCTAGTTCAAGAGATTTTTAAAAAGAAAGTTTATTTGTAACTTTATATATATATATATATAACCATTTTAATTTAAGAACTTTTAAAAGAAAACAAAATAAAACTTTGATTAAATCTTATTTAAACTATCGTATTTAAAAAATAAAAATAATTATCTTATATTTTGAAAATAATTGAATTAATCTTAAATTAACTTTTGAAAAATATTGAATTTAAAACAAAGCTTCGAATTACAATATATTCATACATATATTATCAATAGATTATATTAAATTTCAAAACAACTTCAAATTATAACATATACATACATATATATTACAATTGAAAATTCAATCTTTTATTTTGAAGAAAAGATTTTCTACTCACAATATATATACCAAATATATATACATTATAAATAGAATAAAATTTTATTAGCTTTGAATTAATAATCCTTATCAATTTTAAATTGTTAGAAAAGATATTGACCCATATTACCAGATTAGATATTTATTAACCTTTAAAAGATTAAATTTACCAATTTGAATTAAAATTATAAAGGAAAATTATTAAATCAATTTAATTATTAATACAGATTATTAGATTGACATTGCCTAAAATTCTGAGTCGTTACATCGGACGTGGCATCATCGGCGGAAATAACTAAAACCAGAGATAGGATGCATAGCCTAGAGGCCTAGCTAACCAATGAGGTTTTATTCTCTCTCTTTCTAGCAAGTCCCTATTATTTATTTTATGCATGCTGGGTGCGATTCTCTAGGCCTAGGTGGCCAGTTATGTATTTCCTATGTACATCGGCTAGAGAGATACTGACCCTCGCAAGGATAACTCTGATTCTTGCGTAGGAGAACCGTTTCTCAGACGTTTTGGAAGCAACTCCATGGATATCCATGGTTATCGTATTGTAAAACCCGTCATATTTATTTGCGGTAAGATCTTACGAGATACCTTTGTTTGAAAAGGTTATTAAACTTTAAGAATTAGATTGATTGTGCATCTCACACTAGTTTAACCAGACAAATCTGAGTGTGGATTTTTGTATATGCTTCGGTCAGATCGAGCATATTTCCCAAGTATAGATGGATATTTTGGAGCTTCAGGAGTGGAGCTAGAGGCCCAGAGATGTATTCATGCAGATGATTATATTTCATTGCTTACGTTGTTGTTTATAATTCAGCAATTGTGAGGACATGCTGTTATAACTGTCCATGCTAAATATGTTAGTATACTCTGATTGATGTCTGTATATATATTAATTACAGTTTTGTTTTTGTATAATAATTTGCTATATAATATAGATTATTTGTTCCGCTGTGAGATTCTTTGTCGTGCAGTTTCTTCTTGTCTTCTTTCTTCTTTCTTTTCCCAAACTACCTGCCTTTCCGTTCAATTTGGACTGGACGTATGTGGCTATTGTCAGTTTAAATTGTATGAAAAAGTGGGTCGTTACATGAAAGCATAGCTTCCAAAAGGGTCGATACCATGGTTTGTTTTAAAAGGAGAAGAACTTGCTATTGTTTTATTTAAGACTTCGAAGGAGTCAAAGCATATGCTTTCGAAAGAGGTTTTTAAAGATTTCGAAGGGGTTGCCATCAACTTATGTTTGCTTTCGAATGGGTTCCTTTACTTATGAAATAATGCTTTTGAAAGAAGGGGTTTCGACCTAGTTGAAGCCCTGCTGCTGTTCTCTAGCCTTTCGATGGTATTGAAGTCATCAATGCTTTCGAAAGGTAGTATTTGTTTTTAAAGTTGTTTTAAGACTCTATCTGAATGCTTTTGAAAGGGTCCAAGGGTTTCGAAAGTAAGGGCTTCGAAAAGGGGTTTCAATGCTAAACTTCAATGTTTATTTAAATGGTTTGAAGCTTTCAAAAGAGATGGTGCCAATGCCATCATGTTTTCCCTAATCTTTTCATATGATAAAGAATGGTTTTGAATGAGATACTTTCATTTATATTCACTTTGACCCAAATACTACTTTAGTATAAACCCAATGGTTTCGAAAGGGGGACTTTCATTGATTTTGGAAGGGTTACTTCCAATGGTTGCGAAAGGGGTACTTTCAATGGTTTCAAAGCTAAGCTTCTAAGTGTTATTAAGTAATACTTTATTACATGTGAAAGGTTTCGAAAGAGATGTTTTAAAGTGTTTCCAAAGGCAGGGGCCTGGTGTTTTGAAGAGAGACTTATATGCTTTCGAAGGAGGTTATACAATGAAGTCGAAAGCAAGATTTTGAAGCTTTCGACAACCTTAATTTTCAAAGCAAATTATCCAACCTCATTTTTGAAAGAAAACCATGCCATAATTAAATAATATGTTTTGAAAAGGAGTTTTTAAAGTAGTTTTCTTTGATTAAAAAGTTAAAGGGATTAACCATGTTATTATGTATGTTTCTTCTTGTATGTATATATTCACATTATAATGGACCCATAATGTATTTTGGGAAAGTGCAGAATAAGCAGTTAGGTTGATCCAGTAATGAATATAATTTTAGTTAACTCTTGACTGAGTAGAATTGCATCCAGAAGGTCAGGAAGACCTAATTGTAGGATTCTAAAATATAAAAGAAAGATATTGGCAAGGCCAATAGGTTCTCAGTAAGCCCTTGAAAACTATGTATAGGAAAAGATACTGGCAGGGGCTAATAGGTTCATAGTTAGCCCATGAAAACTATGCCAAAAGAAAGATATCAGAAAGACAGGTTCATAGTAAGCCCATGAAAACTATGATTTGATACTAGCGGGAGCCAGTAGGTTTATAGTTAGCCCGTGAAAACTGTATCTGGATTAAGTTATTGGCAGTTGTCAATAGGTTCCTAGTTAATCCATGAAAACTAGGATAAGTGAAAAGTTATTAGAGCAATCAGTAGGTTCAAGGGAACACATGAATTAATTAGGTCAATTGGCAAGGGACAATAGGTTCATAGTGCACCAGTGAAAACTATGAAATAGGACATGGAGTCCATATATTATATAAAGGTTATTAGTTAGCCCATGAAAAATAATAGGTTAATTGTGATCCTAGAAACTATAAGTATGACAGGGAATCAATTAAACAAAGGATAGGAAATCCAGTATGATTTAACATGTTTACATATCATCATAACTTTTTGAAATGACTATGTTTTAACTATTGTGGATGTAGGTGCACAGTATATGGTTTTATAAAAGTTTTAGGATACTAATGAGGGGAAAACCCATTCCATTAAGCAGCATGGTCTCACCAAATATCTAAATGATTTGAGATGGTAGATGATTATTCATACCAAGGTTTATATCTGACCCAAAGTTTATGTTTTCTCCTTAAACTCTCGGGTACACGATTGATTTTGAGTAGTTTGAGAGTTGAGGTTTTTAGATACCTCTTTAGACGAATAAGCTTTCGGAGATGTGCAGGAGGCATGATAGATTTTTAGAGTTCTCTTTCCTTTTGATTCCGCTATATTGTTCGTAATGGCAAAGTTGTTATATTGCCTGCATATACTCTAATCATCCGAGGGTTCATCTTCACATGTCGCTCTTGGCGTATGTCGTAATAAATATATTTTTTCTAAATGTGGATTACGATTGTGGGATTATGTAATGAATTGGAAATGTTTTGAAATGGAATGTGATCTTGTTTTAAGTTTTAAAATTTTTCCATAATCATGTGTTTCTGTGTATTGGTGAACCAAATACCGTCGTACTTGGTGGCCGAAGATTAATAACCATGGATGACTATAGCATCTGTATCCCTTAGTTTTAGGACTCCAATTAGGGGGATGTTACATTGCATTTCTTTAGATGGATGCAGGTCCTTCCACATCAGATATTGTTTCATCCACAACAGATTTGGCCTCTGCTTTAACATCTTTGGCACCGTCTACTTTAGTTTCATTCCATCCTCAATCACCTAATTGTCCGATAAGGCAATCTTTAGAGGTAGTTCCTTTTGTAACAGTGGACGAATATTTTGTGGGAGTTACCCTTGATATTGATCTTAGAGGTTCTATAATTCTTGATAATCCTCTAGACTCTCCACCGTCCAAGTTAGATAAAATGGGCATTGGAAGAATTTGCAAGAGGCATGGCATTCCTTTTGAAAATGTTCTAGTCTCAGGCCCTTTCATTAGGCCCGCAATTCAATCAAAGGGTATATAGCTTATGACCATTATATGTCCCTATCCGGGGAATTCTTCCTTTTAATCACTTTGGTCGAATGGTCCTCCTATTTATGAAGCTTGCCCTTATACGTCTTCATCCAAAAAGCAAAGCTCATGTGAATAACATAGAGATGGTATATCTTTTTTATATGGTTATGGTGCCCACATAGGAGGATACTCATTATCTATATAGCTTCAAAAAGAGGAAAGAAAGTCCCTCTCTTACTTTTTTGGAACCATCTATGGGCTATCGTGTAGGATCGATTTCACCCTAGAGGGGGGGTGAATAGGGTGACAATATTAATTATAAAAATAATTGTGGAAGCTTTTAAAATAATTTCAACACAGATCACAAAATAATAACAGCACGTATAGAAGAATAATAAAATGTAGAAATAGAACGACACAAAATTTTCCCAGCTTCGGCAAAACCCTGCCTACGTGCTTCCCCCAAGGTTTCTACTAGAAATTAAGTATTCACACGCTTACACACGTAAACTCGCGACACCCTCTACTAACTAACCTAACTCTACGCTCAAAACCCTGCCACAACTCAGCCACTGAGTTGCGAATTCTCAAACTACGCCACGTAGTTTGTCCCCTAGTCACACGACTAGGGACTAAAACGGTTTAAAATTTAAAAACAAATTTAAAAAGGAATTTAAAAACAAAAGACAAAAAACCCTAATTAAACATCAAAAATAAAAAAGGTCGGCCTGTTCCCTTGTCCAATTATTCGGCCCGTCCCCTTTTTTTTGAGATAATGACTGCGCTCGTACTTCTCTTCAGAAACTAGAGTTTTTTGTTAATTCGTTGATGCCGATTACAAATGCTCGATTCAACTTGACTTCCTTGCTTTATAGTTGATCATCTCTTGAGATGCTTTCGGCCGCTTGATTGAGTTCGCCTCTGCTTTGATTCGGGTACGTGATTTTTGCGTTTGATTTCTGGTTTTAATACTTGAACTCCATGATTTTGGAACTGTCGATGATGTTGCTTATATATAATTCGATGCCCTTGAATTTTTGTTCGTATCCATTTGATTGAATTCGTCACTTGAGTATTCTCGGCCATTTGATTTTGTTTTAGTGCTATGGATATGTTCTGAATTGTTCATATCATATATTTCCTTTACTTCACTATCATGGTTTTAGCTTGAAACCGTTCGATCCATCCTTGATCGTTACGGTAGTAACTTTCCTATTTTATTTTGGATTTGATTTTTGACTTTTTCAATTTGTATAGACACTTGGTTTCTGATTTAGTCATCTGGTTTTGAGAATGCGACTTCATCCCATTGCGTTGATATCTAGTAGCAGTAACTTCACTGAATTGTAACTATGCCCTTTCTGGTTCATTGATCTGCACTTGATGATTTTTGACTTCACTCTATGGTTTCATGAATTTTTGCTGGCTTCGGCCTTGACTTAAGATTTTATTTAACTGTGTGCTTGATTACTTCACGTCGCTGTGTAGTGCCATTGTTGTTCTGTTGCTCTGTGTTGCATTGAACACCTCATTTGATCTACTTGCATTGTTTCTAGCTTCAAGTATAGTTGCCTGGTCCCTTTTTTTATTTGTTTCATGTGTGCTCAATATCACTTGATATTGTTGCTTCACCACTGAGCCTTAACTACACTATCTTCATATATTTTAAAACTATACGGGTACTATTTTAATTTGATCATTGGTTGATGTTGATCTCTTTGTATTGCTGTGCATTATTCATTGTCCTTGTATCACTAGAGTCATTCAGTTGGCATTTATGTTTCACGAATGCTTGCTGCCTAGACCTGTTGCACTATAACTATTGAGGCGGTGGCATTGATATTTGAATCTTCACTTTCTCTTCATTATTGAGGCTATACTTTTGTTCGCTGCATTGTAGTTGCTGTTAGCATGTATATGTATACTAGTTGTTGCCTGTTGCCTCTAGTTTTGTTGGTCTTTCCTTGTATCACAGCATACTGCATGTTGCATTTTTGGTGCTTGGTTTTGAGATATGAAATGCTGGTGCAGATGCTTCATTTGTTGCAGACCTGTTTCATTTTCATGTACAGTCTTTCTTGCTTAACCTGAACTGGTTTTGCTTCCATATCATGGCTGGTCCATGTATATTTCAGTCCGATGCTTGTGTTTATTTTTGTTGTCATTTACTTAGTGCAGTAGTTTGCACTGTGCATTCATGTGCACTTCGGTTTCATGATGTACTCTGGTTAGTGTAGCCATCTGCACTTATATTTGCAGTGTGTATATACCTGTGTCAACACAGGTATATGCATTTTTGGGTTTTGTTTGTATAACTTGAACTTGGTTTGGGTTTTTGCTTCGAGCATGCTTCTGGTTTGATATGCACTGTGCCTTGAGCGTGCTTGCATCTGAGTTGTATTCATGTTTGTTTCCAGACCTGAATGTGCAATTTTGTATATGCTTTGAGTTGAGTCATGATAGCAGTGACTTGACCTTTGCAGTCTTTTGTAAGCATGTTGACTTTTATTTGGACTGTGCATTACACTTGAGTTGATTCCAGCTTGTAGCTCGGATTTGACCTTGTGCTGAAAGTTGTGACATTATTTTATTACACTTGAGTTGAATCCGATATATTGGATTTGACATGTGCTCACTTATCCCTGTAAATCAATCAAGTGTATATTTCGGTGTACACGGCCTTGTGGCATATATAGTGATACACCGTGTATGTCACAAGTTGTTCGTGTATGATGGATTCAAAATTAAATGATGACAAACAACCCAAATAACTGAGGCAAATATTATTTTCAAAATTCACCTTTTATTTTATACTACAAACATATTTCCTTTTCAATTTTACTGCTCAAAAATTATTTTTGTAGATTTCTCAGATGCTGGATTCACATTGGAATAAAGTTGAAGATCAGTACGAGTTGAGTGAATGAGTGATATATAGTAAGGTGTAATGTAAAAGTGAAATTGTGATGTAATTGAATTTGTATTGTAATCAAAGTTGTAAATGTATAGTGAGAGCTCGAATTTGTACTATTCAAAATTGTAATAAATATTTGTTTGAATAAAAAATTCTGTTTGAATTCAAATTCTGTGTTATTTATTTTTATTCAGCAAATATTCATTTAGTCTGTGAAAAATAAAATAGTACATTAATAAATACATTTACACGAATATATATATGTTTATTATCATCAAACAAAAATCATATAATCGCATATTCAACATGTCGCTCATCATCGATCTTTGGAATAAACTTAGTTATTTCAAAGATGAGGACTTTTTTGTACACTATCCATGCTGCTTTGCCTCGAAATTGTAATTAATATGTAAGTTTTATTATCATATTTCATTTTTATGGAGTTAAACCTATTTAAATTGCTAACTTTGTTATCTCATAATTTTACTGGTATTCCAAGGAGACTTGGTAATGCAGTTTTGGCGCGTACTCTTCAAGTTCTGCCTGCCATTCCTATCGAAGCATAAAAGGTGAAAGAATGTGGCGATTCCATCTCTTGGATAATAATCATAGCCTTGGCCTCATGCCTACTACTCATGGAGGCGCTTAACATATTCAAGAGGTTAAAGTTGAACCTTTGGCTAATTAGGATCAAGAAGTTCCTTCTATCATTCAAGATCCTTTACTGATTCAATAAGAGGATGAAGCATGTAATGATAATGATAACATTGTTGAATTAGGAGATGATAATGACGACGAGGGCAATAACAATGTTGATAATGATGAGGACAGGGGTAATAGTGAGAATGCAGATCTTGGTTATGGGTTATTGGAGAGATGGGTTGTGATGATCAATTACCACTTATTCCTTACTGCCTGAGGTGAAATATCATTTCACCCTATCCGGTTCCATAGCAACATCATGGTCCAATCGGGAAGGAAGCACCGACCACTCTAATTGGTGATATATACTATTTATTTGGGAGAACTCTAGATAGAATCCCTTTTTATGGGATCGACAATACCAGCCTCAGTGATATTGATTCTCCGATTTGAATGAATGTAGATGTTCCTTTAACTACTGAAATGGAGATAACCCCTATTAGTAAACTTAATGAGCATGATCCATGGGGAGAATTAGGACACAGTAACAGTACATGACACTTAAGTCACCACACGTTTACACTTCACATATCATTTTGGATTTCCAAGTCTTAATTTGATCATGTTTTATTTTTTGGTATAATAGGATGCACCTATCTTTTCGGTGAACTCCATGTCGCTCTGTTGGTTATTGTAAGTACGATCCTTCATATTGATAGAAAAGGTAATCATATAAATTTGAGTTTGTAAGGCAACATTGGAAAGAACAGGAAAAACAAGAAGGAGAGTAAAAATGTCATATTGATCATGAGAGAGGGTTGTGTAGGACATCCCCTTTACAATATAGAGCTCGTTCTCCTTTACCAGTAAGTATGAATCTATACTCGTCAAAAACCAATCCTATTCTTTCATCCCATCACTACTACAAAACAGGCCATTTACATCGGTTGTTTACCCCCCTTTTGCATCAGTTCAACAACCGATGCATATGCAACCGATGCAACATGCTTAACACTTTTGCATCAGTTCTGAAACCGATGCAAAAAGTCCTTTTTGCATCGGTTATTACTAACAACTGATGCAAAATATCATGGTTGGTTGCTTGGACACAGCCTCCATATTGCATCGGTTGTAACGAAAACTGATACAACTAATCCCCCTATTGCATCGGTTTTTAATAACAACCGATGCAAACTAATCCCTCTATTGCATCAACTATTTATACCTGATGCAAAAAAACCATTCTCAGAAACCATTATTACAGTACTCAAATAGACTATATATATATATATATATATATTATTGATTGTAACAAACAATTATTGCATGCAATATTACTTTCATTCAAAATTAAATTTGATGGCAAATACATAATCAGATTTAATAATTCTACAAAAGAATGAAAACATAAATAAATTCTAAAGAAAAATAAAATTAGAGGCATGAAACAGAAAAGTTACAACTGATATACTTGTCTAGAATCAATCAACCAAAGATGACTGAACTGTTTGTTCACCTCCTGCTTCTTCACCTCCTTCGACCAATTCCAGCCTCGAGCTCAACCACTTCCCCTTCCATTTTTGAAAGCACAAACCAAACCGCACTTCAACAATTGCCTTCACAAAATTCCTATCGTGGACTCCCTTCTACAAGCTCAACCAGCCAAAATCAAATACCACCTGCAATCTGCGACCCCATAACCAGCGCCGATAGCATTTCCATAACCGCAAAAGTCCAAATTCCATTACAACAGTGAACCACAACAGCAGCTCCAAAACCCCTTACGCGAGCACAATCACGACACCATTTCACTCTGTATTTTATTTGACACGTCCAAAAAATTTTAATTCAGTCCAAATTTGACAGAGATGATCTTTATTGCTACAACAAAAGAATTTTAAATTCAGTCAAAATTTTAAATTCAGTCAATAATATTTAGTTTTGGAATTTTTTGGCATAAAAAAACAAAAGAATTGAAGTAAATGAATAGGAGGGAGGTATGGATCATTATTGCTGCAACAATAAAAAAGGTAGACATGAAAAAATGTTGCATTCTAGTGATAACATGTTGAACATGGAAATGGTAGAAAGAAAATTAATTTAGAAAAAGTTTAATACATTCCCTACCATTATTGGGATATTATTTTATATATAAAAGGACGCATTACAATCTTTATAACAGCCTAGAGCATAGGATGTATTCTTTAAAATGTTATCCAAAATTCTTGATCTGTTACCTTTTCGTTATTGTTCCTTTTTACTGAGTTAACAAATATGGTCATTTGTTAAACTGTCATTGGATACTCTATAAAACGCGTACAATAGCTGCTATCATTCTGTGAAGTTGCGTATTCTCAACAAGTAAACATTTAGTATCGTAATCCAACTCTTGATTATATAACAGTTTATATGATGTTACTTACCAATTTTGAACATATGGCAAACTAGCAAAGCAAAGTTCTACATAAACTGTTACCTTGATAGATACAAAATGATAATATTGTTTCGGTTACAGTTCAGACTTCTAGCCAAGTACCAATAATTATTTTGGACAAGTTGACATATGATTTCTGTAAGGTGTTAAATATCAAAAATAAACTATGCTCTAGTAATAAGCGGCAAATGATATCTTATATAATAAGATACCACTTCTACATCCTCTAAGTTACCATTTCTAAAAACAACAGGTTAACACTAATTCCTTTAGTTTAGTTTATTAATTTAATACATCTCAATTCCATTTAATTAATACTTCATAATTCATGAATATGAGTTGTCATTTTCATGAAATCAACAACAAAAGGTCGATTGATAAGGTTTTGGGCACCACAAACATATACAAAATTAAACCTGTGCAATACGAATGTGAATTATCTTACAAAATTCATAACCCCTACTTTTGCAAATTTCCAGAAAATCAATAAGCTCACTTCTTTTTAGGAAGCTCACTGGCAGCATTATTTATGAATACGGAAACATTAAAGACACAACTACAAAATTTTACTGCATTCTGAGGATACAATATGGTTGGACTTAGGACAGAAGTTGATTTTTATACAAGTAACAGAGGAAGAACAGTGAGTGAGTTTGAATGGAATGAGAATGAGATGTGAACAGAATTTGGTTTGTTGGGGTTTGAGGTGGTTGAGGGGGGGGGGTGGTTTGGGGCATGCTTGTTTCCACACTATAATACAAGTTTCTGAAGACTGCCTTCAACAATGTATCGATACTGACTCCCGTTGTGCATGTTTGGTGTAAACTTGTGAAGAAAAAAAAATGTGCACAAACAAGAATCACACTGACACATTAGCATTGAATGTATAACTAACCTGCTAAAGGGTTTACACCAGCTACTTTATAAAAACGAGCCATTTCACTCTGTATTCTTTCCTGCAATTATGGGACAATCATGATGAGCAACAATGCATTAACAAATTAAATTAATCACTGATGAACATAGTGAGGCTCTTCAGAAATTATTATGACCTTGACACCCATCAATTAAAATCGACAAATAAGTTAGCAGTAAAACATTTCATGCATAGAATTGCAATTGACAATTGAAAAGCAAGATTAACTCACATTTATAATTATAGCAACATTTACTATGATTGTCTTATTAAGAAATTGTAAGAACTTAGAGACAGACAGATGACGTACAAGATGGATCATATTATTGTAAATTTAAAATGTCAAATATTGAATTTTTTAAGTCCATTTATCCAAACCTGAAGTGGCAAAAAAGCTGGAATCTGCTGCACATAATTCTTAGCTTATTGAATGCCTTATGCCTCCTATCTTTCACTCCTCTTCTTAAAAGTACACTGAACTGCACCCACCAGCTATTGCTCCATTTCTCCTTCTTCATTGTTACTGCATTAACATTGAAGTTCAGCATATTAGTGCAAAACTAATGAATCGTGTATTATAGTACAATGGTGAATAACGTTGTTGTAGCTGTAATTGTTATTGCTATGATCCATAGCGAGTCCACAAAGCTCTGATTTTAAACTTGTCATTATGTTTTTGTCATATGCAGATATAAGCTCCTGTCTCACAGCCTTCTGCTCATCTGCCATGCTTTTCCAATCTTCTGTGTTTTGTTTAGAGTTCGGAGTGATGCCTGTGTAATCATGGTAACAAAGTTAATATTACTGTTTTAGAAAGAAAAGGAAAATACTTATAATGATATTACTATCTCACTTTTGGTGCACTTTTACAATTTGAATGTAAAGAAAGTCATAAGTGGTTTAAAAGTTGCAGAATATATTTTTGAGACATAGGACCCTACCATATTATCAACACCATGTGCATGTTTGCAATAAACTGTTTAACTAGAGAGGATTTACCATTAGCTAAATCTAGAAGAAGATCAACTGGATTGACAGTAAGCGGTGAAATAAACCCAATAGAATCAAAATATCCTAATGCATCCGATGCTTTTCCATGATATATGGGACGTCCTTCGGACAGAAGGACAACTTTATCAAACATATGAATAATTTTTTGAAATTTGATGACAAGATGGGATGACGTGGCCTGGTAATTAAGGAAGTTTAACCAAGCTACTGTTTAAGATAACGATAATAGTTTTTCTTTTCTTTCTAATAGCAATGAATAGTTTTTGCACATAAAATGTTACCTTGAGGGTCACTGGATAAACTGTGTCCATGCGAAGTTTATGTTGTAGATTTGATTTGTTGATTGGGAATGCTTTAACATTTGATGATGGTGTTGCTAGCTCGTTTGGTGGCATGACTTGTTTGTGAACTTGGTGAAATTAGTTTTTAGTCTGTTAGCAAAAAAAACCATAAGCATATGTATAACTATATAGAGAGATCATCATATTACAGGATTCCTTCTCAACTCTCGTGCCATTTCAAATTACAGGAGAGCTAAAGCTATAGGACTAGACAGTAATCTCAGAGGAGATGGTGAAGTAAAAGGCAGATTGTTCATAATTGGAAGTGGCAAAAAAGGCATAGCTTACCAATTCGTTGAAATGAACTTTGGAGATTGGGCTCCTATAGCTGAAGTCTTGGACATTTGCAGTCGAATGCAGGTTCATCTCCTATTCATATTAGTTCCATGTTAATACACCGTATATAACACACAAATATTAACCAATCACCATGTAAGTTCATATATGCTAACTGCTAATATAACGTCACAATTTTGCAGAATGAATCAAGCTCAATGGAACCCATGTCAAGTTAATTGAGCACCCCGTATATTTGTAATTAGAGTGAATGTTGTGGATTGCTTCAACTTGAGTGCCTAGTTTAAAGCTCCATGTGTAATGGAAACAAGGATTATTTGGTTCTTTAAACTTTAAGTAGTATACATAAAATTTGTTAGTGTACTGCTGTCTGCATAATTAACGAGCACATTAATGGGTAATCAGATATTGATAAACATAAATTACCTCTGTGCCAAAAGTGTGTCATGTCTATTGATCATAACTATAGTTCCACTACGCACTGTACTTGTAATGTTTTGTACAGTGGCCTCAACTGAAGAAGCAATCAAGTAAGACATTAAGAGAAACAAATCTTAGATCTAGCAAGAAATTTATGATTATGAAATCATTGTATGTCCTTTGTTGTATGTATGTTGTAGCAACCATGATGTTAACTCTTCAGATTTATTTTATGCACGAGACTTTGCAGTCACTCAAAGGTAATTAATATAAAACCTTATAAAATTAACTATACAGTTGGATAAAATCGCTTACAATTCTTTACTTTTTTTCCTATTAGGCATCTATCTAATCATCTCATTGAAATAGATCAATCATCCTAAATCTTATGAAACTATATGATGTTTACGTATGTAGAACTTGACATTGTAGCAACTATTCAAGTTAAATTTCATGCCTTTGACATATTGAAGTCAGGTAAGGTGAATATAACCTCTCCCTTGAGAAAAATTTGCAAGAATGCATCAAAACTTCCAAATGAGAAGAACATTGGCATCTCAAAACCCATTCAAATGTAATTCCATATTCATTCACACAGGGAGTGAAACATGCAAAGAAATAAAAACAAACTTGGAGATGAGTTGGTATTTGAATTGATAACGTGAGCACAACAGGTCCAAAAATGATGCGTAGTGGTCCGAAACAACAAGAACAAAACTTAGAGCATTCATTGTACACAATTTCATAACTCAGGCCTACATATCATATATTATCCATATACAAAGAATGAAAGAACATATGAAATGAACAAGTACTTCCATTAGCAATTGATAACATCAAAATACATTGCCTTTCACTATAAACAGAATACAACATCGAACATATTTGATACCATATAATGTAATGAATAATACTATCTTAATCTTACCTAACACCACATAATCAATATCAGCCATGTGCTTAAGTATCTAAGTCATATAACCCATTACATTTAAATACGAGTGGCCAACAGTTGTACTTATGAATTTTAAATCCCAATCTTTTGCTTTTAATCAACTTAACCAGTAAAGATTTATTATAACATCCTAATCAAGCTTTATATTCATATTTATTATTGTATATAACAGAGCTTATCACATCAACATCAGCCTAATTCCTTTCCAATTACACCCCAAATATACAAATATGCATATAATAACTTTAACGTAGACTATTTGAATTTGACCGTACAACTATAAACCTCAAAACTACCGCTTAAAGGTGCGTTGAAAAGTAAAAACAGAACCTTCAAAGATCCACATTTAATATTTAATTTGATTTTAAATTAGAATCGTACCTCCTCTCCAAAAGTAATTCAAAGCAGATTCAATTATCCCATTTGTATTGGGTCATCAGAAAAGAATGAATAATTGTGTGCTATTCTAAAACAACTGATTCAGAACCTAGATATTTCCATGTCTTAATGCATTCCAAAATTAGAAATATCAGAATAGGCATCGGCATCACTTACAAACTTAAAAGAAACAACGTAAAATTGAAGTACCTGAGCAAAAATAAAAAATTCGGGCTAAGGTTTTTAACCATACCCTAGTCGCAAGCATGAGAAGGATGCGAGCACTGATGACAAGGATGCTAGCCAGATCAAAATAAGCGGGGATGAGAGGGAAGAACAAAATTAGGGTTAGGGATTTTAACTTTTCGAAGAAACGGCGTCTGAAATTGCAAGCGAGAGAAAACTAAAATGAAACAGATTACTCCTAAAATAACATCGGCTATAAAAAAATTGATGCAAATAAAGGTAGTTGCATCGGTTGTAAATAAAGCTGATGCAACTAACACTATTTGCATCGGTGTATTTTCTTCGGTTATTGACGATAACCGATGCAAATTGTATTTTTGTACTATCTACCGCTTTCCACATATCAAATGCACCGGTTGTTAGAAAGTAACTGATGCAAATACTTCTATTTGCATCGGTTGTGGTAACAACTGATGCAAATGAGGCGAAGCAATATGCGTATTTTGTAATAGTGCATGCTCCAACTGCACCCACTTTAGCATCGCTGGCCACATAACAATAATGTTCACCCAGAAATCCAAACATGCCACCAAGTCGTTTAGGTTTGTACCTTCTGATCCCTCCAAACAAAGATCTATCAAAGCGCATGCTGCCAACCATGTTCCTATAGCAATGACAAAATCTGCCTCTAATCCCCATATCGTCGAGTTATAAAGAGTCTTCCCTAAATTATGCTATAATATAATTAAATTCACTTACCATTTAAAGGATATTCCCTATGACATGGCCACAAAGGTCACGACTTGCGTGAATGATGTGTATGATCAATAAGAGGCGACTTATGGAAGCCCTTTTCGATGTTGACAAGGACAAATTCCAAGGGAAGAAGATATTGGAACAAAAAAATATGTATCATTGCCAATCTGCATAAGGAAGTAAACGAGTTTAGAGCATCTCCAACAGTTTGGAGTGCGGAAACTCGATTTTCCGCACTCCAAAATATTGGAGCCCTCATTTCTACAATAGAAATGAGGGCAGGCGCCTGTTGAAAAGGCGCCTGGGAATCAGGCGCCTGTTCAACAGGCGCCCGCGTTTAAAATAACCGGGCGCTTGTTGAACAGGCGCCTGATACCCAGGCGCCTGTTCAACAGGCGCCTGGTTAACGTGCCTATATCAGGCGCGTTTTCCCCCTCCTCCCTCATTTTCCTCCCCTCCGTGCTCTTTTCAGCAAATTTTTTTAACTCAGCTCTGCGTCCAAATGCCACCCCGTCCGGTCAAAACTGGTAGACGCACTGTTCGATATACGACCGATGCCAATATCGGACCTGTTCATGTCCCTCCTGATGCTACCGTGACTCCATACAATCTTCGATCTTTGCACGACTTGCCACCTACTGTTTCGCATCGACTTACTGCAGCTATAGCGACGCCACAGGTATACGGTTATTTATTTATTGCTTGTTGAACGACCATGTAAATATACGGTTATGTATAATAATTCTTTGTTTATTTTAACGGTTATAATAATCATATATTTAGGTTCTCCATGTAGCGATGCGAGGTAGTTGGTATAGGTGTATGTCTGGGTATTTTGATCAGTTACCGGAGCCGATTTTGGATAGACTACTTGCGTCACCTTTTGGTGAATTTCTTGCTTTACCTAGATTTGCACATGTAGATCGTTGTCTGGTAGAGGCCCTCACCGAGAGATGGTGGCCTACCACTCACACATTTCATTTCCCTGATTTTGAGCTAGGACTGACTCCTCTAGATTTTTATATGCTCACTGGCATAGAGGTTGGTAGACCCGACCGTCTCCCTCTTCCATTTGATAGTTCATTTGAGGAGTTCGAGTCATATTCAGCTTATTTACCGACTTTGGCCGATGAGCAGGTTAGAGGAGGAGCTGTTACTCTCCCTTGTTTGCAGCGGTATATAGTAGAGTACATGGCTGTTCAGGATATGCACACTCCAGTTATTCGTGCCTTCATATTATACCTTTTTGGGTCTACATTTTTTAGTAACAATAAGGGCACTATTAGGCTTGGTTTTTTGGCTGGATTAGTTGATGTGGATGGACTACATATATATGATTACGGTACTGCTATTATTGGTTATTTGTACGTAGCATTAAATACTTATGCACTTCAGTAGTCTAGACAGATGAATGGATTTTGGTACATTCTGCCATTTTGGTACTACGAGTATACTGCCAATATGCACCCCCGACTAATTGTAGAGGCGAATGCCACACCTTATATTTACTTTCCTAAATTGCGTCATTGGGGTCCTCCTATGCATTTTCCCCGTGCTGCACAAGGGGTGCACAATGAGCTGATGGAGGCTAGACAACAGATGGATATGAGGCGGCGTGGTAACATTATTGTTCGTCCATGGGATCAGTACTTACAGTTCCTATAGCCCGGTCCTGATCATCCACTCACATTTCAGTTTTCCATGTCGCGACGCAGGATTTGCTTTCAGGTTCCTACATGTCCGTTCATATGGTATTTAGGGGAGCGGTTTTGGCCACAGTTGTATAATATAGTTCGCATTCCATCTGATCCGCTACCATGGGATGATATGTATGGTGATATTAGGGTTGGACCAGCTTATATTCTTGCGATGAGGGGTGCGGGATGGGTGGATGGTGAGCCATTTACAGTTCTTGGGGACTTTGATTCATATTGGGCTTGAGTAGCCCCACGTGCTTACGCGTTGCCTGATCATATTCGGGGTTTGAACTCCGATCATATTGGTCCGCGTACCTCTTCCGGTAGAGTTCCACTACCACCTGCCACCTTTGAGCCTACATCATCTCAGTACACGCAACCTCCTACTTTTGACCCCCTCCACATTCGTTTAGAGCATATGATGTACATGGTCAGGTGGTGGAGTACCCCTTCCAGTATCCTGCAGATGACGATATTACGGGTGTACCATCCGCCGGATTGTATCAGCCTCATCAGGTTTGTACGAATTTTAACTATTCTTTAATATATAATTCGTTTATAACTTGTCATTATATTCTCCACCTATGTATAATTCTTTTTTTGCACATATCAGTATTCTCAGTACATGGATTATGATAGACGAATGATTGCTGCATTTGAGCGTATGACGCTCGTGTATACATAGATGATGTATCAGAATTACCAGACCGCGATCCAGCAGCAGCAGACTCAGTATGATGCACAGGTACATGCATTACAGACCCAGATTCAGCAGCTTCAGGAGCAGCTCAATGCCGGACCTCAGCCGTACGACTTTAATGACGTCAACAATGACAGTGATGACGACAGTGGAGACGATGAGGAGATTGATAGCGGTTCCGATCACATAGACTGATGTGCTGCATTTAGATGCTTTAGACTGTGTTAGTATTTTTCATACCGTACATTAGTTGGTTGCATATTATGTTGGTAATGATGCTACTGTTATATTTGATTGTCTATATGTTATGGCATTGTGTCGATTATATTTTGTGTTGATTATTGCATAGTGTTGATGTTAATTTACGCTTGTTTATTATTAAGCGTATATGAAGTCAGAATGTTGAACAAACAAACACAGTTGTGTTTGTTTGTCAAAAATTTTATGGATGTTCGACACGTGGACGTTAATCTTATGCTTCATTTTTTTGATGCAGATCACGACCTCTTTATTTAAGATAAAGTGTTATATTCTAATGTCACAACATTTAAAAGTTCAGTTAAATCAATCAATGTGTAACATAATATTTTCGGCTACAGAATTGACACTCTTAGTAAATTTTTATATACAAACGGATCAAATGTGCGATGATGAAGATATATTGGCAACTCAGTTTTGGGACACTTTTGCTGAACTTTACAATAGCAATGTTGATGGTAGAAGTAGACGTACGCTGGTGGAGTTGAGGACTGGTTATGGGAACTTCTGCAACGCCTGTACGCGGTACAGTACGCTTATCAATGAGGTTATATTTGAAAATTTGTTTAAACCAACCCGTTCTACTTTGAAGGACGTTACTTTCTCAAATACCATAGCACATTCATTGGACATGAGGCTTATATCATACGTCAAAATTGGCTAGAACGATTTGGATATCCATAATTAGAGTGTATTATTGTTGAATGTATTATTATTTCTGTGTATGCATATTTATTATTGTCTTGTTTATGAGTAATTTTAACTTTCTAATGCATTGTCAAATCAAAACATAGTGCTAATTTTTAAACATAATTAATTTTTAACGTTCACACGCTTCAATATATATGTAAGAGCTTTTCTTCTCCAACACACAATTCAGTTCTCTGCTTTTTCAGTCTTCTCATCCTCCTATCAATGCCTTCCTGGTCATCATCTATTGACTCTGATGCCGAGTACGTTCCAACGGAAAGCGAAAACACCGATGAAGATTGGAATATCAATTACCAAGACCAACATTATAAGTACGTTGCTCGGGAATTCCCAAATCTTGACCAACTCACACTTCAAGAAGATGTTCAACCAGTACACGAACAGTTGGTTCATCAACAATCACAGGAGGTTGAACAAGTACAAAATTTGCAACCTTCGGTTGAACAAGAGGCTGACTCTGACACAGTATTTTGCCATTGTGGTTATAAGGTTGAAGTTGTGGTTAGAGCTGATGGCGAAGATATTGGTCGTCGAATCCAGTTGTGTCCTTTCTGGCCTGAAGGGTGCAATTATGCAGAATGGGTTGATGAACGGCTTTGCCCAAGGGCAATAACATATGCCAACGAGCTGGAACAAGAAATAAGACGTCTTCGAAATATCGTGCACAACTTACAATTTGACCGTAACCGCTAGTTTGTTAGTGGAGTGTATCATTATTGTGGAGTGCATTACTGTGGAGTGTATTATTTTGGAGTGTATTATTGTAGAGTGTACTATTATGCAGTGTATTATTGTAGAGTGTACTATTATGCAGTGTATTATTATTATGGTTGTACTACTATGGAGTCTATTATTATGGAGTGTATTATTATGGAGTGTATTATTATGGAATGTATTATCGTTTGTGTATTTATTGTCGTTGACTGTATTAATGTTTGGGTGTTTCAGTAACAATGACTTGTTTGTTTCTGTATTATTGCGTTAAGAATATGACAACAATTGTATGATGGGACAAGATAGTGCAGACGTACATTGCAGACAAGACACTGCATCATCAGTTAATAGTGTATGATAGGACAAGACACTACATCAACAGTCAATAGTTGTATGATGGGACGAGACAGTGCAGACGTTACATTGCAGACAAGATACTGCATCATCAGTTAATAGTGTATGATGGGACAAGACACTGCATCAACA
Source organism: Allium cepa (assembly GCA_030765085.1). Taxonomy (NCBI): domain Eukaryota; kingdom Viridiplantae; phylum Streptophyta; class Magnoliopsida; order Asparagales; family Amaryllidaceae; genus Allium; species Allium cepa. The sequence goes on along the minus strand of CM060931.1, from coordinate 352,974,108 downwards.
GTCAATAGTTGTATGATGGGACGAGACACTGCATCAATAGTCATAGTGTTTAAGCTATAACAGGCTTGTTAGATGCTGAGAAGTATTATTGCTCATTTTTATTTCATACAATTTCAACTATAAGAAATGGCGGTAGAAGATTATATTTGATGATAGCGACGAGGAATTTGATGAAATGATGGAAGATCATTTTCGTCGCGAAAATGAACTATTAAGTATGGCTGCACTACAGGTCGGTCAATCGAGTAGGAAACACGGTGGATCAGTTGTTGGGCGTCGGTATAAAAATCGTAGGCATTCATGGCACAACGATAGACTGATGGAAGACTACTTTGTTCCAAATCCTACTTACACAGATGTTGATTTTAGAAGAAGATTCCGCATGCGGCGTCCACTATTTCTTAGAATCCTAGAATGCGTCAAGCAGCATGAAAAATATTTTATCTTCAAACCCAATGCATCTCGTACAATGGGATTGACTGGAATTCAAAAAATGACAGCTGCACTCAGAATGCTTGCATACACAGGACCAGCGGATGCGCTTGATGAAAATTTGAAAGTGGCGGAAAGCACGGTATTAGAGTGTTTGGAGCATTTCTGTCAAGCTATCGTGGACATTTACGGTGATCAATACTTACGCAGACCGAATGAGGCAGATATAGTTATGTTATTAAATATGCATGGTAGTAGAGGCTGGCCTGGAATGTTAGGCAGTATAGATTGCATGCATTGGGAGTGGAAAAATTGTCCAAAGGCGTACGCTGGAGCTTATCAAGGTAAGTCTCGTAGGTCCTCTATTATTCTTGAAGCCGTAGCGTCGTATGACTTATGGATATGGCATGCATTTTTTGGAATGTCGGGTTCAAACAATGATCTTAACGTAGTCGAAGTATCTACGTTGTTCAATGATTTAGCAAACGGTAGATCAACTTCTTGTACCTTTACTTGAGGAGGTAACACGTACGATCATGGATATTATCTTGGCGATGGTATATATCCTAAATGGAGTACCATTGTCAAGACAATTCCTAACCCACAAAACAATAAACAATCAAAGTTTGCAGCGATGCAAGAAGGGCAGGGGAAGGACGTTGAAAGAGCATTTGGGGTTCTTCAGTCTAGATTTGCCATAGTCAGTAATCCATGCAGACTTGGGTCACCAGTTAAAATGACCATAATAATATACACTTGTATTATTTTACATAATATGATTATAGAGGATGAAAGAGACATGGAAGAAGATTACTTTTACGAGGGTGCTTCAACACCACCGCCTGTTTGGCGCAACGATATTATTGGCAGCGCATTAGAACTCGAGTTTCATACAGAAAGCCAAATGTCCTACCGTAGTGTTCAATTGTATCGCAGATTGCAAAATGATCTCATAGATCATCTTTGGAGGTTTTCTGGAAATCAGTGAAACTATATTTCTGTTGTTACTTTTCCAACTGTTGTTTCTGTTGTTGTTACTTATTATTGTTATTGTAATCTGTTTATCTTTAATTAACGTAATGTTGTTATAATCTTTTTTCAATGCAATGCAAGTTCAATGAAAATACTTATATTAATAATTGTTTGCATTTAGAACACAGTACAAATAACGGTAATTAAAAGATACAAAGGTTGTAGAAACAGTAATTCATTTAATGACCCTCTTCAAGTCTACGCCTCATAATTTCTCTCCTTCTTTGCTCCGTATACTTCATTTGATCTGCAGACATGTGTGACGTATCCATGAACATTATTGCATCTTCATCTCTTTGGCGGTTTGCAACAAGAAGTTGATCCATTCTTGATAACTTTTCTCGGTGTTGAATTGCTCGAGTCTCCATTTCCCGGTTAAATCTATCTTTAGGTTCAAACATGAGTTTGTTAATGTCAACTTGAACCGCACCAGCAGTCTGCTTCTTTTTGGCCGCTTTTGATCCCAGTGACCTAACAAAATGATCTTCGGTTGGGATTGGGTCTTCTTCTAATCCTAAACCGTAGCTTCCTTGCGATTCTCTAGGACTAGAGCTTTCTCCAACTCTAGGCGTTTTACCCCGACCACTGTTTGATTGAACTTGTTGAACGGTTTTCTGAAGCGATGATTTCCATTTAACATGCTCGACCAACATGTCATAACATGCATGAATTGATAAATATGTGGTGCTTGTTTACTATCAGGTTTATAGATTTGTTTGAACAACTTGTTTGCGACCATTCTCTGTTCAAAAAATTATTAGTATAGTTAGAGAACTATGATAAAAAGTACAACAATGATATTATATTAAAGCTTACCAAATGCGTTTCATTTCCAAATCCACTAGGATTCGTTTTTTTAGCTTGAACATTTGAGAATCGAACGTTTGCGTTTGGCGATTTATTTTTCCATAATGACCCTTGACTGAAGATAGCGTTCTTTTCCGATCGATGTTCTTCCGATTATAGAAATTAGTAACTTTGCCCAAAAAAGATTCACCACTTTGATCGGTCCCTCGAATAGGATCAACCGAGAGGGCACAGTAAATGCAGCAAAGATCGTAGTCTTCCGCAGGGCTCCAACTTGCATTAGTTACTTCTCCCCCGAGCGGAACCGTAACGTCTTCTAAGTCGTAGTCTTCAAAAGTGGACCTTGCAGCAACGACGTCGAAATCGGAGTGCATTTTCAAGTGAGAGTTATGGCAGAAAAAACTGTAATGGAGGAAGCAAATTGGTTGTGAAGGGAAGAAGAGGTGGGAGTTGTATTTGAAGAGAGAAAATGGCCGTTGGAGGAGGAAATAAGTGGGCGCCTGTTAAACAGGCGCCTGGATGCCTTGCGCCCGTTCAACAGGCGCTTGACCTCCAGGCGCCTGTTTAACAGGCGCCTCGTCCTCTCCGGTATTCTCACACACTCCAGCCTACTGTCTACACTATTGAGAATTTCCGACCCTTGTAGGAAGCTCCTTCGGGTGCAGATTTGAGAATTCTGCACCTGTTGGAGATGCTCTTAGGGAATCTTGTAAAGCCATATAGAAAAAGTTAAAGAAGAAGGAAAATATTATAAAGAGAAGTTACGCTACAACTGACCTAGCTTGAGTCCGCTCATTATAAGAGCCACAGTCCTACTTTGGAAAATGAGACTCTTTGGAAAATAAACAATGAGTAGACTTTGAAAATCTTGAAATTAGAGGTTGTGTCGGAGGCCGAGAAGAAGGGCAAAGATGACGCTCTCAGCTAAGCTTAGGAGTATGTAGAGCAACTACTCAATGCTCGACAGGCACAAAATGATGTAGAAACCCATGTTGAGAATGTCGAGGATAGGATCAAGTGTGAAATAGATCATATTTTGGTTCACTTCTTTGCATACATCATAAAATTTGGAATTTCGAGGTGGCTCAATAATGCATACCCTGGAACATTAACTATGGATTAAAAGAGATAGTCAAGCAAGAAAGGGAGAACTCGGATTGAGTCGAAGTCGATGAAGATAAATAAAGGATAACCTTTTAGATGACTCTGATTTAGACGCACTTGTGGTATGCAAAATTATATTGGATGTGGTAGCCACTACTTCTATTGATGTGCCTACTAGGTTCCTTCCTAAATCTCATTCTATAGATATGGTTGAAATTTCATTTACTGCTTTTAAGGGACTCCCGACAGAGACTTCCATTGTAACGACGTCAACTTCTAGTGCTATGTCTTCTTCCGCTTCTAGGCCTCTTACTTTCGAGTCTATTATCCCTTCTTTTAGCATTAATACAACTCTAACTAATGTGGTGACTTTAGGGATGACAAACGCTTTCACATCTTCAGCCGATGTATAATACAACCCAAGAAGCCTAGTTATACGCAGTCAAAAGCCATTCCCATACTTCCTTATTTATTTCCAATTATTGAGGGAGTTCAGCCGGAACTCCTTCGCAAACAACCTATGCTTCTCTTGGTGGTGTATCATTAACCACTCTTATGTTCAAAACCTCCACGTTTCTCTTGTAGATGCTCCTAAAGTTTATTTTTCTCTCTCTCAAGTTTCAAATCTACCTCGTACTGTTCATTTACCCAACATAAACTGTTTAACGATGGAAATTCTATGGAATTAGAATACCGTCGAAAAATTTAGAAATAAAAATAACCGCAAGCGCACGGTTTACGAATGTAGCACATGGCGAATACGGGTCGATCCGCAGGGAATTGTTGATTTTAAAATTCTACTCAATCAAATTAACCAAAGTTGAAAGAGTGATTAACTTAAAAAAGGAGAAAAATGACAAAATAAAATAGATAAAAAATGTGAGAGTGTTAAGACAATTTAGAGGCAACTTCCACTCTCTAGATCACATAAATCAACAAAACGAAGTTATGATCTCTCTTTTCTTTGTCATTAGTTAGGTTAATTGATGTGCTTATCATAAGTATGGCCTATTTGTGATATTAATTAGCTCAACATAAGCCATCAAACTATAGCACACCCCTTAAACCATTTATTAACTCACATGAAAAATGATAACAAAGTTGAAAGCAAAATCTGTTTTAAGTATGGCCTATTAGCTATTAATTAGAAATATAGACCATCAAATTTTAAGCTCAACATTCACTTCATTACCATCATCATATGTAGATGAAGAGCCAATTTGTGTTAGTGATTGTTTAAGTATAGCCTATTTGGTGTCAACAATATAGGCTATCAAATTCAAAGCAAAAACAACAAGTTAACCACTTCATACTTTCTCATTAAAGCACAAAAAGAGAGTATAAAACATCAAAATGTTGAAGCTACATGATTAGAGGCTTCATTACCCCTAAATTGAAGGGATTAGCCTCTCGTTTGTGTTATCATATCAACACAAGTAGCATGCAACATGAAAAGAAAAAGAAAGAAAAATGAAAGCTAATGGAAAAGAGATCTATTCTATTTGCATAAAAGAAAAAGAGATCTACACTACAACATGAAAGGAAATAAACAAAGAAAGGAAAAGATCATGTATTAAATTGCATAAAAAAAAGAAATTACATGAGAAAAAAAATGGCTAAGTAGCCAGGAAAAAAGAAAGAGAAGAGCTTTGTTTATTTTGATCCTAAAACTAATGAAGAGGAAGGATGTTACTACATGAAACATAAGGGGTTATTTATACAAGTGTTAAACTCTATTTAGGGAATGCCCAAGATGCCCATGGAGGAAGTGTGGTGGCCAAGTTATCATTAGCTTCAATAACCCCCCACTTAAATGTACATAAAGCTTTTAATGGCCTTTAGCATGTGCCTTAGTTCCTAATTGAAAATCAAGGTAAGTGGGTGGGGTCCTCCATGTTCTTTACTTTGAATTATTTCCATCTTCATTCTTTTGTATCTTCTTTGTGCATGCATATTCCTTCATGAAGCCACTTGTAATTGAGTTTAATTTTCTACAAAATAATATAGAAATTTCCAATTAAATTTTCTCAATTAATATATGCACAAAAATGACCATTTTGCCCATGGATGAAGATGAATATGTGACAATTTCAAATAATATAAATTTTGGTTTAAACAAGTTAAAATACCCAATAAGATCATTTATTCAATTTAAATGGATTAAATATGGTGGTAAAATTATGCAAATTTACGTGCACATCAAATACCCCCACGCTTATCTTTTTATTCGTCCTCGAATAAAGAAAAACTAAGATAATCCATTTTCGTAGGGAGCACGATTGCATTGAGCGTATGCAATAAGCCGTTAAACCTCTGGGTGTCCCCAGTAGGACGGGTGTTGTCTCGTGAGGGTTTTCAGTGGATACTACCCACAAAATCCATGTGCGGGATGAAAATATTTACAAAATGCAGGATTTATTTACAAAGAGATGAATGTGAGTTTTTGAAAATATTTACAAATGAAGGATTTATTTCTAAATTGACACGAATAAGTTAAATATAGGTTTTGGTCATTATCTTGAAAATTTGAGTCATTTACTCGTCAAAATTTCCAACAAAAATCAAGTTATCATAACAAATAGGCTATAGGTTAACTCGTTGTTTTGGTTAATAACACAGTGTAACTATGAAATGAATCATTAGTTGATTATCAAAGTCTATCATGTTAGGAACTGAGTTGATGATGTTTTGATGACAACAACCTTATATAGTTATTATATTATACTTTACTTTATAAAATATATACTAACATTTCCATATATATATATATATATATATATATATATATATAGGAAGTATATGCAGGTATCATCGAAGACTGGTCAGTATAAAGACTCAAGCATCAAGATGAAGATTAGAGATTCAAGATTCAAGACTCTAGAGAATCAAGATTTCAAGATCTCAAGATAAGCGTCTAGTATTTTGTTAAAACTTCATAATAGCACTCTCATTTTTCTTCCAATTTTCTTTTGGGATGGAACCCAATTTCTATCGAAACCAGTGGCTTACAAACCCACGACAAGTAGCTTACAAACCTACGACAAGTGGCTTACAAACCCACGAAAATCAAAATCATTTAAACTACTTTGTACAAGTTCTCGAGTCCTATGGAGGAGCTCTGTAGGAAGGTTCTTGTAATTTCAGTTTGAATAGATTTTTCAAAATGTTTTTAAATCTGTTTTCAAAATGTTTTAGCTTTCAAAATCATGTTTTCAAAAATATTTTCAAACTTTGTTTTAGCCTTGAAATATTCCTCTATTCTGATTTTAAAAACTTCTATTTTTAAAGCATCAAAACTTATTCTGATTTTAAATATTACTTATATAATTGACGGTCTATATCAATTATATATATATATATATTTAAAATAATTTTTTATATTCATTCTCTATCTCAAAATATTGTTCAAACACATTACTTTGCTTCAGAGAAGTTTCAACTTGTTTTAAATTCAATTGTCTTTACAGAACAACATCTCTATAATTTTGAACTAAGGGATGTCGACATAAGGGGATACCCCATGTCGACATGGTGACAGTTGGATTCAAAATTCAATTTTCAAAAGAAGTGTCCATTCGTTCGAAAACCTTTCGCCAATGGTTATGACTATTGTGCATCTATATAAAGGCTTCCAAAACGATTTATTTTTTAACAACTACTTTCTTATTTTCTTCACTCTTTCTTCTCCACCATTCCATATCCATAAAACTTCATATTTTCAAGATCGTGCCATCATTCTGCCAAATTCTCAATAGGAAATCATTTAGATACTCTCTCTATTTGATTCTCCATCATTCTACTAAAGATCAAAGTGCTATTCAGAGTTATAGGATTAATTTGTATTCAAAAAGTCCATAGAGTCTATCAATTCAAAAGGATTGTTATTAAGAAGTATTAGGGTGATCTTGTGTCCCGTAAATCAAGAGAGTTTACCCCAGACTCGGAGATAGGAGGGTTCCTCAAGGCCTTAGAAATTGAGGGTTGTAATTTGGATATTGGCTTATAAAAATCTGTACAAGGATATTGCCTTGGTGCAGGACTGGATGTAGGAGGATTCCGAACCAGTATAAAATCTGGTGTGTTCTTTCCTTTTACTTGCTTTACTTTACTATTTGCATATGTTATATGTTCTGTGATCATTCTATGTTAGAATTCTGTTTAGATTTCTGTTGAAAGTTTCAATTTAGTCATATAGTTCATATATTCTTTAAAACACTATTCACCCCCCTCTAGTGTTATTTTTGCCTTAAGATCCTTAATCCGCATCCCTAACAATTGGTATAAGAGCATTGGTTTTCATTATTTTCATAATCTGAAATTTTGAAAAGTTTTAATGGCACAACACACTAATAATGTCACTGCTGTCACCACTACTTCTGTCAACACAAACACTAACACTAGTTCATTTGTAGAAGGTCAGTCTACTGTCAGACCACCACTTTTTAATGGCAGTAATTATGCATATTGGGCATGTAGGATGAAAATTTATTTACAATCCATAAGTTTAGATACTTGGAATATGACACAAATTGAATATGTTGAAACAACTACTAATTTTTCCCAGTGGACTACTGAGCAAAAGACGGTTGCACAAAACAATTCTAAGGCTATGAATATACTATTTTGTTCACCAGATAGGAATAAGTTTAATAGAGTCTCTGTTTGTAAGTCTGCATTTGAAATCTGGAAAACTTTGCAAGTAACTCATGAAGGAACAAGCAAAGTTAAAGAGACTAAAATTTCCATATTAACTAACCAGTTTCATTTGTTTAAAATGCATGAAAATGAGTCCATTTCCGACATGTATTGTCGATTTCAAGATATTGTACATTCATTGATTGCTTTAGGAAAGGGTTTCTCAGAAGAAGATCAAGTCAGAAAGATACTCAATTCACTCACTCCAAAATGGGATCAAAAGACACTTACTATTGAAGAGGCAAATGATGTTAGTCAAACGAAGATCGAAGAGTTAATCGATAATCTAATGTCTTATGAAGTTCAACTACAAGGGAGAAAAGAATCTAAGGCAACGGAAAAGAAATCGATCGCATTCAAAGCAACAACTGGAGATTCAGAACAAGATAGTGATGAAGAAATTGCTTTCATGACCAGAAATTTCAGAAAGTTTCTGAAGTATAGAAAGATGAATAACTTTAAAAGAAATGATCAAAGGAATTCCAGTAATACTTCGGAGAACAACAACAATCACAACAACAACAACAACAATAATGGTGATAGATGCTACAACCGCAACAAAACAGGGCACTACAAGATAGATTGTCCATATCCAGACAAACAGACATTTCAACCAAATAACGAGCAACTAAGGAAAAGAAAGAAGGCATATGCAGCAACTCTTGACGATTCAGATTCATCCAGTGATGACGAGAAGAAAACTGATAATTCAAATCTGTGCTTCACTGCTATTCTCGAATCGGAAGACGATCAGAGTTTGGATCTAAAAATAGGTACACATTTATTTTGATTTTATTGGATACTTGCTTGTTTTGATTTTGTTTGCAATTTCTTGAATTTTTAAATTCAAAATCATCCTTGATATTTGAATTTTTAAATTCAAAATAATATTATTTTAATAATATTTTAAATATTAAAATATTTTAATATTATTATATTTAATATTATTACTGGAATTATATATAGATATAGAATATAGATTACTTTTCTTAAGATTTTAGGAATTTCTTAGATTTTAGAAAAAGACACCTCTTTTCAAATTCAACAGTCACATGTCGACATGCCAGGATACCCCATGTCGACATGTCTCTCAGAAATTTGATTTCAAAATTTGAATTCAAACTTTTGAATTTCCCTCCACCTTTTCACTTACTTCAAAATTCTGAAAAGATACCTCTTGACCAGAGAACGTGACTTTAGAGAATCTATTTAATATACTTCTCTTATCATCTCTTTTCACTTTATTCTCATAATTCAAACTTTCTTCATTATCTTCTACTCCTCTCAAACACTCATCAATGGCTTCCTCAAGTACCCCATCAACTATGAGGCTGACCAAATCCATCAAAAATGATCTTTTTAATGACCCGAAGGCTATCAAAGCTTACATAAGTTATGTAAACTATGGTAAAGTCAATACGGGAAAATTTGCTATTTTTGATGATTTTCCTTCTTATGAAATCGATCAATTTTTTGAAGAAAACTCCATTCTTAGCTTGATTGATAACAAGCAAAATGATTTCATTTGTTATCCAAACCTTGTCAAAATGTTTTATGAAAACCTAAACCGTGAATTTTATAATGGAAATGAAGATCAAATTTGGAGTAGTGTTAAAGGAACATTTATTGTTTTGGATTCCGATATTTTGGGTACTATTTTGGGTTGCAAATCTACCGGTATGAATCTCTCACAATTTCATATCAATGAAACTGATCGAGAGACTTTTCATCATATTTTTGAAAGCGATGACCACATGGATTTTAAGAATCGCTTTTTCCGCCCAAAAGCAAGAATTGTCAACCTTCTTATTCAACACACCGTTATTCCTAGGTCGGGAAACTACAATAATCCCACCTCAAAAGTGTGTAAAGCTCTTTTTGCTATATTTGAAAAATATGATATTAATTGGGCACAAACTATTTTGGATGAGTTAAGACCCAGAAATTTTACTATGGGAGAAAACACTCTTTATCATGGAATTTATCTTGCTCGGATTTTCAATTATTTTGGTGTGGATGTTAAAAAGGAAGAGTTTGTAAGTAGGAAAGTGTTTAATCATGGGAACATTTCCCTTATGAAAATCCCACTTATGTTTCAACCGTATGAAACACTTACCGAAAAGGAAGAGAGACTTGCTCATGAAGAGATGGAAGAAGAGGGAGAAGAAGAGGAAGAAGAAGGGGAAGGAATGGAAATTGAAGAAGAAGAGGAAGATGAAGAAACCTCTTTGGAAAGTATAGAGTATCCACATACACCCGCCAATCCGTCCAACAAAACCATACTCAAGAACCAAAAGATACTTGCTCAAAACCAAAAGGTTCTTAAGAGATCTATTAGCAAGAAAATGGATAAAATCTATACCAAGATCGACAAGTTCTTTGTGAAGATAGGAAGGAAACTTGATTTGTCCTCATCATTATCTTCATCAAACTAATCCTAGCCATTATCTCTCTAGCATCGTTTATCTATCTTTGTATTTTTTTTTATTTTTTTGGTTAATATTATGTAATGTTAACTAATATAAGTAATGCTATCTTATTCTCTGTTTTCCAGCTTTATATATCTCTGATAGTTATTTATTTTAAGTTTATATCGGTCTACTAGTATAAAAATAAACTTAGAAATCAAAAATAACTCAACTTGGCATTCTGTCTAGACCATGTCGACATGCCCCATCCCCCCATGTCGACATATAACAGTCAGAAAGTAGTTACAATTTCTAACTTCAAATTCTTGTAACTACCAAGTGACAATTCATTTTGAACGGCCAATAACTCCTATAAATACCTATTTCTTCCAGAAAAACTTCTCTACCTCCATTTCTATTCATCTCCTCTCATACTTCAACTTATTTGTTAAATTATGGCTTCTCCAGTTAAGAATTTAAGTGAAAATCTTGAAGAAACTCTTACTTCTTTTGAGAATATTCTCTCTTTTATACTTGGAAATCAAAGGCACTTAGAATTAAGCCAAATGCAGATGATCAAAGAGCAAGAGAGACACTTTGACGCACTTCGTTGGATGATCTCAAGCCTTAGCAAAGACGAACCCGAAGCAAATCCACCGGTCACTCTCGACAAAGATAATTGGGATGTTATCAAAACTGATCCTATCTTTGGAGAAGATGGATGGGTGGAAGTCCCAAGGAATGTCTGATCATTATGTATGTATGTTTGTTTGTTTGATTTAGATTTGATTAGGATTTGATTGAATTGTTTACTTAAGTTTGATTTGGATTTGGTTTGTATATAACTTCATATACTATACATTGGTTTGCTATGTATGATATTGATTTGATTGTCAAGTTACACTTATATATATGCTCACACACTTGATCACTTACACGTTCACTTTACACTTTTATTCTATATATACTTGATTATCTTAGAACAGGTAAATCTTTTGTTCCTTTTTGCTGATGTCAAAGGGGGAGAAAATTATAAAAATATGTGTGCTTGGTGTAAGGGGGAGTCATGGAATAAAGGGGAGTTGTAGTTTTAAGAAGAAGTCATGGAGTAAGGGGGAGTTATGGAGAGTTATGGTATGGTAAGAATATTTTATAAATAAAGGTTGTCATCATCAAAAAGGGGGAGATTGTTAGGAACCGAGTGGGTGATGTTTTGATAACAACAACCTTATATAGTTATTATACTTTACTTTATAAAATATATACTAACATTTCCATATATATATATATGTGTGTATGTATATATATATATATGTATATAGGAAGTATATGCAGGTATCATCGAAGACTGATCAGTATAAAGACTCAAGCATCAAGATGAAGATTAGAGATTCAAGATTCAAGACTCTAGAGAATCAAGATTTCAAGATCTCAAGATAAGCGTCTAGTATTTTGTTAAAACTTCATAATAGCACTCTCATCTTTCTTCCAATTTTCTTTTGGGATGGAACCCAATTTCTATCGAAACCAGTGGCTTACAAACCCACGACAAGTAGCTTACAAACCTACGACAAGTGGCTTACAAACCCATGAAAATCGAAATCATTTAAACTACTTTGTACAAGTTCTCGAGTCCTATGGAGGAGCTCTGTAGGAAGGTTCTTTCAATTTTAGTTTGAATAGATTTTTCAAAATGTTTTTAAATCTGTTTTCAAAATGTTTTAGCTTTCAAAATAATGTTTTCAAAAATATTTTCAAACTTTGTTTTAGCCTTGAAATATTCCTCTATTCTGATTTTAAAAACTTCTATTTTTAAAACATCAAAACTAATTCTGATTTTAAATATTACTTATATAATTGACGGTCTATATCAATTATATATATATATATATATTTAAAATAATGTTTTATATTCATTCTTTATCTCAAAATATTGTTTAAACATTTTACTTTGCTTCAAAGAAGTTTCAACTTGTTTTAAATTCAATTGTCTTTACAAAACAACATCTCTATAATTTTGAACTAAGGGATGTCGACATAAGGGGATACCCCATGTCGACATGGTGACAGTTGGATTCAAAATTCAATTTTCAAAAGAAGTGTCCATTCGTTCGAAAACCTTTCGCCAATGGTTATGACTGTTGTGCATCTATATAGAGGCTTCCAAAACGAATTTTTTTTTAACAACTACTTGCTTATTTTCTTCACTCTTTCTTCTCCACCATTCCATATCCATAAAACTTCATATTTTCAAGATCGTGCCATCATTCTGCCAAATTCTCAATAGGAAATTATTTAGATACTCTCTCTATTTGATTCTCCATCATTCTACTAAAGATCAAAGTGCTATTCAGAGTTATAGGATTAATTTGTATTCAAAAAGTCCATAGAGTCTATCCATTCAAAAGGATTGTTATTATGAAGTATTAGGGTGATCTTATGTCCCGTAAATCAAGAGAGTTTACTCCGGACTCGGAGATAGGAGGGTTCCTCAAGGCCTTAGAAATTGAAGGTTGTAATTTGGATATTGGCTTATAAAAATCTGTACAAGGATATTGCCTTGGTGCAGGACTGGATGTAGGAGGATTCCGAACCAGTATAAAATCCGGTGTGTTCTTTCCTTTTACTTGCTTTACTTTACTATTTTCATTTGTTATATGTTCTGTGATCATTATGTGTTAGAATTCTGTTTAGATTTGTGTTGAAAGTTTTTATTTAGTCATATAGTTCATATATTCTTTAAAACACTATTCACCCCCCCCCCCCCCCCCCCCCCCCGCTTGTGTTATTTCTGCCTTAAGATCCTTAATCCGCATCCCTAACATATCAAAGTGGTATTTTCATTTATTTTCAACAACAAATCAAATCAACTACGTAAAAGTAATGTTAGGATTTCAATTGCTTGCTCTCTCATTATTTGCAAAAAAAAATACACACCTAGCTCAGGTAAACTGAGGCCAAATATACCACCAATGCACTGCCTTTCGGGCTTATGTGAGGGGAGTATAGAGCATGGCGAGTGCACACACTGTCGTGCATACACCTATCGACCGTAGGTGGTTTTTATTATGTTTGTTTTTTTACATGTGCTCCATACATGCATAACCGTGAGGACTTTTAAATGAGTATGAAAGCACATAATCAAAGATTTCAAGTAATTCACCCATGCATAACCGTGAGGACTTTTAAATGAGTGCGAACACTTGGATATTTTTATTTTTATTTTTGTATTTTTTTAAGAGAGGGAAAAAGTTTTGCAAAATTATCTTAACACCATTTAACTTAGAAGACAAAAAAAACGTTATATCCTTTACTTTAAATCAACCACTTTTTAAAACAAAGATTTTCAATTAGGATGTACTTCATAATTAACACGTATGAATCTTCCTTTATACTAGTTAAACCATTATTATATCTAATCAAACTTCATTTTTATTTATTTTTTAAGACAAACAAACTTTCAAAAATTTCAATTTAATAAGCCAAAACCATATGTTTGTCCTATAGTATTTCTTTAAGAATAAACCAAAATGCTTAAAAAAATTCTTCTTTTGTTTTTAATTTTTTTTTTGTTTTTGGAAGAAAAATGAAAAATTAATCCTAAAAAATCAAAAAGAAGATGAGTCTCCCCCGACACTTGATTTTGACTATGTCCCCGTAGTCAACCCAAGTGGAAGGGGAAAAAATAAAAATAAAAAGATGACCTATATTTACATGAAAACTAACAAATATTTACACTAGATCAGAAAGTATATCGTCAAAAAGTAAATGAAACAGTCTTTCAAAAACCGATTCATTTGTCTCGTCAAGTGTGCGAGACACAGCTTAAGCGCGAAAAACCAAACCTTTAAAGGTTTTGTAGTTGAATGTTGATTTGGAAAAAAGAATTTCGTTTTATCAAAAGTTGAATGAGTTGTTTTATTTTCAATGATTTTCGGGGTTGATAAAACAATTGCTTGATATTTATTTTCACCAAATTCAAGTTTATCATCGATTTCAAAATCGAAATGGTGATTCAAATCACCCCCCACAAAATTTAGCAACTCATTTTCAAAAAGCCATAAAACTCATGTTCGTTAAATTCGACTTCCTTTGTTGGATTATCAACAACTTCATCATGTAAATCAAGTTTAAAATTCAAAGTTGTCGTATTCAAATTTTCAGAAAAAGGAAAATCGAAGTTTAAATCGAGTTTCGCACCCTCAAAAGAATTGAAATCCAACTTAATTACCCTATTTTCAACAACTTGATTAAGATCGTCATTATCAAATTCAAAAGTTGTTATTTGAAAATCGTCGATTTGGGTAAAAGGTGGATTGTCACTTGACTCATTACACGTTGAGATTTGATTTTGTTGTTCACGTTGTTTCATATAAGTTTCAAACAACAAATCCGTGTGATCATCGTAAACTTCATTCAATTGTTCAACAAAATCAAATTTGTAGTTATTAAATTGAGAATTTTCAATTTGGATTTGTTGAGGACAAAAAATTTCACTCGTAACATGGTTAAGATTATTCCCATTGCCAAATTCGTTGGAAAAGTTGTTCCCACTTTCATGTTGAGTTTGAAATTTATTTTGGAGTTCGAAATTAAATTGGCATGGGTTATAATCGTAATCGTTTGAATTTGAATTGAATTCAAATTTTGAAATCCTTGACTCGAATTATTACACAAATAAGAATTACGTAAATCATTTATCTCTTGATTTTGTCGTGTAGAAAGTTCGAATAAAGATGAAATCATTTCAATGCTATTTTCAAGAGTCGAAGGTTGGTCATTGTTTTGAAAATTTTGTTATTCGAAATTTGAATTATTTACACAATAGTTGTTGTTAAAATATCCATACGAATTTGGACTGAAATCATATGGATTATATTGATTTTCACAACTATTGTAAATTTCAAGTGAATATGGAAATGTAGACATTTTTAAGAATGTTTTTTGGTTTTTTTATAAGCGAAAAATATTTACAAAGAAAATTTATTTTTCAAAAGGGAAATCGAATTTTGTTTTGTTTTTATTTTTCAATTTTTTTTGTTGAATTTTGGTTTTTCTAATTTTTTTTTTGGATTTTTTGAAATTTCAAAGGAAAAGGATTTAAAAATTTCAAAGAAAAATAAAAGGAATATTTACAGATTTTTTATTTTTGGATTTTTGAAACTTTTTTTGTTTTTGTTTTTTAAATACGCATGAACTAATGCAACTAAATGAATGCAAGGGTTAATTACAAAGGATTTATCCTAAGTTAACCCAAAATTGTATAATCACAAATTGTCTTAAATTAACTAGATAGTTCTCAGCCAGGTAACGGACAGGATTTATCGATGCACCACGAATCACCGTAGCAATGCAGCCGAAGGTTTAAGTACCTTCAGAGTAACAACCACTATAATATTTACGAGTCACCGTAATATTTATAAATGGTTATTACTCTGCCGTAGCCTAGACACCAAGAAATTAAATTGTTCAAAGAAGACAAATTGTCAATATACAATTAAGAGTCATCGTTATTATTAATTAAAATTCTAAGATGAAATGCAAAGCAAAAATGTGTATTAACAATGCAACTAAGAATGGATTTTTGTTTTTTTATAAATTCAAATGCAAGCAAACAACAATGAAATTCAAATAAAACTAGAGATTAAAGCCGCAATTTTTTTTGTTTAATTGCACGCAAAAAGTTATTTGGCAACGGTTCCTTCCTCTATCTACTTTGGCAACCTGAAATAAAAACAAGATATATACATTTTTTTTCAATGATAAGACAATACAGTTAAAACAAATCAAAACAAGTTTAATTTTTTTTTATATTTTTATATTTTTGAAGAGAAAGAAAAGAATGAGAATTTTTTTGGGTTGAATGTTTTAACAATAAAATAAAACAAAAGGATGTTTTAACAAAAGAAAATAGGATTCTGAAATAAAAAAAACAAAAATACTCAACTGAACCACAAAACAAAATAAAAATGTAAAACCAAACCAGAAAACAAAAGGATTTTAAAAAGATAAAAAATACTCCCTAGGCTGACAAAGACGGCCCACTACCCAAAATTATCACAATAATTTCACGAACTACTCTACTTCCCAGTAAACATAATTACAATCGATATCTCAATTTCACAAAGCAGTTCGAATTTAATTCCCCATATTCCATGATTTCAAAATTTCCATAAATCAATTCCAACTTTTCAATTTTCGAAATCGAATTATTCGTTTTTCTTTTTCCTGATTCAATTGTTTTTGGTTTTTGGTTATTCGAAGTTTTGGTTCGAGGATCGATTACAGTTGCGTAAAGTAGCGGATAAATTGGGGACGAGTGTAAGTGTTTCTCGAGTTTGTTGATGGTCAGGGACGTAACAGTGTGACTTGTGGAATTACTGGATGTGGTTTCGTGCAGGCGATTTGGGCAGTGGAGTCGCGTTTGCTGTTGACTGGAATTTATGATTTGCGGAGGTGGTAGGTCTCGGTTAAGTGCGTTTCTAGGAAGAAGGCGAAGTTCATGGATGGTTAAGCTAAGAAGAAAGGTGCAGGTTGGTAGTAAGCGATGTCAATTGGGTTTCAAGGTTTGGGGGATTTCGATTGCAGTGTGGATTGGCAGAGGCCGAAATTTCTAGCTTTGGAGTGTTGTTGGTTTGAGGGCAATACCTAGTTGAACTTTGTGGGATGAAGGTTCGTGAAGAATTACAGAACTGGTGGCATGTGGTTGTTGCTGATGGAGGTTGGCTGCAGCAGTGTTTCGGTTGGGTAGCAGCTGGTAGCAGGGTGGTATGTATGAATGTTTTGATGGGTGATGTACGGTGTTGGATGATGGTGGTCTTATGTGGTTTGCTGTGTAGTTGTTTGGAGGGGTTTATTTGGTAAGTGCAAGTGTGTGAATGATAAGGGGAGTTGTTGAAGTGTGAGAAGCCGGTGGAGTCAGGTGGTAAGAATATGTTTGGCAATTACTGCTGTAGGTTGAGGTTGAAGTTGATGGTGAAGTTAGTGTAGAGATCAAAAATTAATTTGTTATGTTTAAACTAGTGTAAATTTTTGCATGGTGGAGACAGAGATCGGATTGTAGGCAGTGAAGCCTCGTGGTCGGTAATGATTGTATGTTGGCTGGTGGATGTTTGGTTGCACTGCTATCTGGAGATGGTATGGATTTGTAGTTGCTGTGAACGGATGGCTGGGTTGTGAAGTTTTGGTAGATGGTCGAGTGTGGGTGTGTTCGGGTTGTGATGTTGTAATTATGGTAATGAAGTTGTATGATGGGATGAAGAACCAAGCAGTTGTACTTAAATGTTGAAGTATATTATTGACTATTATGGATAGTGGACAGTGCAACAGAGACAGGCAAGCAAGTTGATGGTGGAACTGCAGTGTTTCTCTGGTGATGGTGGATGGTTTGAGAGAATGGCACTGTTGACAGGGAAGATGTAGGTCAAGTATGGAGTTGTTTGTGCAGCAGTGGTTATCGAGTGGTAGATAGTGAGTGGTTGCAGCAGCTTGAGATGATTGTAGAGGAGAATTGTGATGGTGAATGAGGTATTGGTATATGACAGTAATGTGGATATGAAGGCAGTGTGGTCATGATGATGAAAGTGGAGATGGCTGTAGACAGAGCAGTTTTGTCTGTTTGGGGAGTTTTCTATTGAGTGTTTGGTTGGAGAAGTGGGCTTGGTTGATGGAAATGAAGGAGATGGTTGAGAAAAATGTGGAGGAGAACAAGAACATATTTTTTTTACTTAAGATGTAACAGAAATATGAAAACAAAAGGCAACAAAAAAGAAATGCAAACAGAGTGTAGAAACAAGCAATGCAATGTACACAGTTTCAAACAGAGCCAATGAAAGGTAAACATTTTTTTTTCTTTAATGAAATTGTGTACTCTTTTTTTAGAGATGCAAAGAGAGAACGACAAGAAAACAAGAAACCAACATTCAAAATCAAGTCACACAACAAACATACAAACTAACAAACAATTTTTTTTATAATGAAAGTTGACACAAAAATCAAACAAAAGTAATTTGAAGAATAGAAAAGCAAAATCAAGACAAATCCCCTGGCAACGGCGCCAAAAACTTGTTAAACGGCGGAAATTCTATGGAATTAGAATACCGCCGAAAAATTTAGAAATAAAAATAACCGCAAGTGCACGGTGTACGATTGTAGCACGTGGCGAATACGGGTCGATCCGCAGGAAATTGATGATTTTAAAATTCTACTCAATCAAATTAACCAAAGTTGAAAGAGCGATTAACTTAAAAAAAGGAGAAAAATGACAAAAGAAAATAGATAAAAAATGTGTGTATTAAGACAACTTAGAGGCAACTTCCACTCTCTAGATCACATAAATCAACAAAATGAAGTTATGATCTCTCTTTTCTTTGTCATTAGTTAGCTTAATTGATGTGCTTATCATAAGTATGGCCTATTTGTGCTATTAATAGCTCAACATAAGCCATCAAACTATAGCACACCCCTTAAACCATTTACTAACTCACATGAAAAATGATAACAAAGTTGAAAGCAAAATCTATTTTAAGTATGGCCTATTAACTACTAATTAGAAATATAGACCATCAAATTTTAATCTCAACGTTCACTTCATTACCATCATCATATGTAGATGAAGATGTAATTTGTGTTAGTGATTGTTTAAGTATAGCCTATTTGGTGTCAGCAATATAGGCTATCAAATTCAAAGCAAAAACAACAAGTTAACCACTTCATACATTCTTATTAAAGCACAAAAAGAGATTATAAAACATCAAAACGTTGAAGCTACATGATTAGAGGCTTCATTACCTCTAAATTGAAGGGATTAGCCACTCATTTGTGTTATCATAACAACACAAGTAGCATGTAACATGAAAGCAAAAAAAAAGAAAAATGAAAGCTAATGGAAAAGAGATCTATTCTATTTGCATAAAAGAAAAAGAGATCTACACTACAACATGAAAGGAAATAAACAAAGAAAGGAAAAGATCATGTATTAAATTGCATTAAAAAAAAAGAAATTACATGAGATAAAAACGGCTAAGTAGCCATGAAAAAATAAAGAGAAGAGCTTTGTTTATTTTGATCCTAAAACTAATGAAGATGAAGGATGTTACTACATGAAACATAAGGGGTTATTTATACAAGTGTTAAACCCTAATTCATATTTTTGGGGAATGCCCAAGATGCCCATGGAGGAAGTGTGGTGGCCAAGTTATCATTAGCTTCAATAATCCCCCACTTAAATGTCCATGAAGCTTTTAATGGCCTTTAGCATGTGCCTTAGCTCCTAATTGAAAATCAAGGTAAGTGGGTGGGGTCCTCCATGTTCTTTATTTTGAATTATTTCCATTTTCATTCTTTTGTATCTTCTTTGTGCATGCATATTGCTTCATGAACCCACTTGTAATTGAGTTTAATTTCCTACATAATAGTATAAAAATTTCCAATTAAATTTTCTCAATTAATATATGCACAAAAATGACCATTTTGCCCATGGATGAAGATGAATATGTGACAATTTCAAATAATATGAATTTTGGTTTAAACAAGTTAAAATACCCAATATGATCATTTATTCAATTTAAATAGATTAAATATGGTGGTAAAATTATGCAAATTTACGTGCACATCATAAACTTATCTTTTTGCCCCCAATCTATAACAATCGAATCCATCAACATCTCTACCTCAGCTTAGGTCCAAACTTCTTCATCTACTGTCATTCCTGGTCCCGCTACCAAAAATATTCATGCACTAGATGAAAAAGCTACAGATGAGCCTTACATAGTTCAAGGCAATGAAGATGTGATCATTATCGGGGACACAAAGCACATGTCTAGGTCATCTATGTCAGAGGGGCATGCCACTCAATTTAAACGGTTATAAATATCAAAAATGAGAAGATTGATGATGTTCCTCCCCTCTCTCGGTTTCCTTGTTCATACCACCACTTATCATTCTAGTTTATTCTCTTGTAAAGGCAAGAATTCAAGTTGAGGCTACCATGTCCTTGGAAGATGATTATGATTGGGAACAGGATCTCAAAGGTTATCTGTCTGGCTGGAAAGAGGGTATTAAATCTTGGAAAAGGCAAATTTCATCCTCCTTTGAGGGAGAAAATAGGAGGAAGAATAAGAGGAACACTTAATGTTGGTACTCGTTTTAGCTTTTTGATTTTGCACTTGTATGTAGGCCAATATTGTATGGGTATGGCTCCTTCTTTTGCATTGAAAGTTCTTCATTTGTTAATAAGATAGCCTTTTATTTTATTCTTTTGTCTTGTTTTGCCTATATGCTTAGTTTAATCATAGCTATTGCATTTGTATCTCAACCAACGCAATCCTACTACTCACCATAACTCTATGTGTATGAATAACTTTTCACCATTTCTTAGTATATTTCATTTTGTATATTTCTACCAAATATTTCTTTATTGGATAATTGAATTGTAATTGTTTGGTTAACTCTATAGCCTATCTAGCTTATCTTCGGTTAGGTTTCATTTGACCATACACAAGGCTGGATCGTCATATCACTTCTTATTTGGGAGGAGATGCACGGTATATCTATCTTGGGACAAACATACCGGATCTTGCCAATCCCTGGGCAATAAGAATGGGTATCGATCAGAAGTGATGCTTTAGATGTCCATCGCTTGACATCCATGTCCAATCTCGCCTTTCTCAGGGCAAAGATCTGTAGGATCGATTTCACCCTAGAGGGGGTGAATAGGGTGATACTGATAATTATTAATTGCAAAAGCTTATAAAATTATTTTAACACGGATAAATCAAAATTATGGCAGCACAGACAATAGAGAATAATAAAAATAGAAATAGTACGATACAGAATTTACCCAGCTTCGGCAAAACCCTGCCTATGTGCTGCCACCAAGGTTTCTACTAGAAATTAAGTAGTCACACGCTTACACACGTAAAATCGCGACACCCGCTACTGACTAACCTAACTCTACGCTCAAAACCTTTCCACAACCCAGCCACTGAGTTGCGAATTCTCAAACTACGCCACGTAGTTTGTCCCCTAGTCACACGACTAGTAATTACAACGTTTAAAAGAGAAATACAAATTAAAAAACAATTTAAAAACAAAAGAAACTAAACCCTAATTTAAAACCCTTTTATTATAAACCAATATTAATGAAAAGAAGGCCGGCCCAATGACTTAAGTGAAATATTATTCCCTTTCTTCTTTTAACTATGTCGGCCTGCTTCCTTGTGAAAAATGGTGGCTTTCTTCGTTAATTCCTCCCTGATTAAAAATTAGGGCTTTGAGATGCCGCTTCAATTGTTGGTCGATGTTGCTTCAAATATTTTCCTCTATCAGTGATTGCTTGCGGCTGTAAAGTCAAGATATATTGTTGTGTGAATTGGTATGATTTTTCCTTTTTGATTTATAAGGTACTCTACTTTGATTCGAGTTATATGATTTATTCTTCTCTGTTGTACTTGAAATCGAATGATTAAAAGCCGATGGTGATTGGGTTTTTATATAGGGTTCGAACCCCTTGATTTTCATTCGTATATATTTATTTGAATTTGTCTGTAATTCTTCTCGGCCATTCGATTTTGTTTTTATGTTGATGATTAAAAGAAGGCAATGCATTTTCTACTTCCTCCCAGTCATTTCTATTATCGTCTTTTGAATTCTTCGTAACTGTAGAGTCAAAGTTTTCATCACCAACATTTCCTATTTCTGGCCCATGATCGTCAATGTCATTATTAACTGTTACTACTTCTGTCTTGGCTTTTTTTACATGTACATACAGCATTGTCATTAATTTCATTGCTCCTTTTGATTGTTGAGGAGTTTGTTGAAGATGTAACATTGATGTTTGTAACTCCATTTGGAATATCCCTCAATACACATTTGTCGAACACTTGAGTATTTGTTGGCTACATAACTGGCAAATGAATCATCTGGATATAGGATAGTTTGGGAGCTTGTATACTTCATGTGTACTGTAGCGATCCTGACTCGACCTTCGAAAATCGGCACCGAATACGACGCTCGTATTCAAATGCCGCAGATCCAAACGTCGAATGTGGTTCACCGGAGCTTATAACACATTAAGTACAACACAGAGGAAGAAACATAATATATCAATATACAACATTTGATACAATATCTGATATAATATGATACAACAGATGATATAATGAATATACATCAGAGATATGATACAAGATAATAGCAGCGGAAAGAAAAGATAACACTAGCAGCGGAACAAAACTCCAATAGAAACAATAGTCTTTAGAAAAGAACTCCAAATAGCAATAGCAACTCCAACCAAATATCTCAATCCAGAAGCTCGAACCACCATCAAGTGTTGCACTAAGCTAAGCAAGTCTCGTCCGCAAGCCATTGCCAAATCCTAGGCTGAAAGCTATCGAATCTACACCTACTATTGATTATCTGGAAAACCCAACTCTAGACTGCCCGTGTGGGAAAATAGTGGGCACCCAGAGTTTAGGAAAGGAACAATAAACTCCAAGTCAGTCGTGGGACTGGTGTGAGCAAACAAAAACATTTGGTCTTTTTAAAACAAACAACAGAATTTAAATTTGAAATCCGCAATGCTTTTGAGAAAATGAAACTACCATAAGGCCTCCCGCCACACACACAATGCAAACGCAGACTTGGAAGAGATTTCCCCTTATGATAGTCAAATATGCTTAATACGAGAAAATTTCCTTGATATTATTACTAGTGCATAGTGGAAAATCTTTCGAAAGTAAAATATTAATCCTAGCCAGCATAGGTACCATGATATTATGCCTACTATAGCTGCCATGTTAAATGGCAGGTTCTACAACTAAAACCGTACAAGGCACGTATTGTTTTGATTGGATTCCAACAAATGGTCAGGCTAAGGAACTTCCTACTGCCACATGGGATCGCCTCTGGTGGGACGTCCCGAGAACCTAACCGGATCTCTGCCAACACAAGGCCGGGTTACCTCTGTAATTAGGTAACTACTACTCGAGCATGCCATCCCCCGGTCCTTTTGGACCTTTATCCGAGGCGCCTCAAAATCACAAAGCAATCACAAAGTAATAGATCTGCAGTATCCACATGAGTAAGCATCTGGGCTCCATACCATGATACCACCCTTTACCAGAAGGGAATGACGCACCCTAAAGGGCGCGACCCTCATAACCTTGCCGCATCTTTCCTGTTTCGACCATTTCCGGGGTGTGAGGTCCTGATGCAGTCTCGTCCACAAAGCTACGCTTTATACAAAAGCCATGCTTTGATCACAAATGATCAACAAATGATCATCAACACACAGCAGCACTTAGCATGCCACACTACCAAATTGGGAATATATCACTGATAAATATCAACTACATAACCTCTGAGCTCGTACGTCTCAGAGAAGGGTGTTAAGCTAAGAGAATAAATCCTCCGGCACCAAGCAGAAATGTATTTGATAGAGATCAGTTTAATATCTCAAAGTGTAATGTCGGACATGCAACCATACAAGTCTGTTCCGGGTTCGAACAGAACCGAAGGCACTTCCGAAGAAGCCTTGCAAATCCGGGTATCTAAAATCCCGATCGGACTTCCCATCACTTAGGGAATCTCTATACCGTAGCTACTCGGTGCAGAGACAATCGATAGGTTATCCTAACGTTCTCGAAGACACCCGGTCTTTAACACCGGTTTTCAAATGCAATACATAACGTCGTATCATTATTCAGAATGGGCTATATGACACAAGGTCCTCTCCCGGCTAAACCGAATAATGAGCGCAATAGTTTAAAACATATGGATATGGGATTTCAGTTAAGTCACAACTTGAAAATCCAAAGTTTTTCTTTCAAATGGTTAAACAAATTACCATTTTAAATCTTTTCTTTTAAAAAGATTCGTTTCACAAAGTTCACCTAGTTTCACAAAGATCATTCATAGATTTCAAACAATTCCATTTCAATTGGATTTATTCCTTAAATCTTTAACTAAAGGTTTAATTTATAGCTTTCAAAACATGTTTTCAAAGATTTATTTGTAACTTGGAAGACCGTCTTTATTTTAGACTTGAAATCCTTCTTACACAAATTAGAAATTCATTTCTTATGTGAAAGCTTCTATTATTTGAAAACGAATAGTTTCCGTTTCAGAAAGATTCAATTATATTTATACAAGTTAAAATCTTAGGGTTTAGAATTCAAATTCCCAATCAACACTTTTAAAATGGTTTAAAAACCCACATAAACCCATTTATAAGTTGAATAACCTTTTAAACCCTAGTTCCCAAATCATAGAATTCAATTCAAATATTGAATTCAAATTTAAATCAAATTATTCAAATTTAAAAACTCAATCAAGTTATTTAAAATAACTTTTATTTTTGAAATTCATTTTCAAAAGCTTCAACTCTAATTCCAAAACTATTTTGGATTAAATCTTTAAAACAATTTCAAAATCTGTGACTTAACCCATTTCCACGTGCAATCCATATTTGTGTGTGTACAAGTGTGGTCCAGAGGTTCAACATAATAGTGCACAACACCATCACAGAT
Organism: Allium cepa; assembly: GCA_030765085.1. NCBI lineage: Eukaryota > Viridiplantae > Streptophyta > Magnoliopsida > Asparagales > Amaryllidaceae > Allium > Allium cepa. Next base: position 352,949,102 of record CM060931.1, on the reverse strand, counting down.
TCAATCATATCGATAAGCGGTATATCCCATAACGCTTATCTATATTCACAGATTCATAGATAAAATAAATTTTCAATCACAAAGATTCACTAGCATGATTTGATGTGGGTTTCGGATAACCAACTGGAATCCGACTCCCTGTCGCATCGAAATTTAAATGTCGTTCTATGGGTCAAGGGGTTGCATATTCATATAACAATATATACATCATAGATATAACAGCTTAGCACAAAACATTACATAGCATTACATCACATAACCAATACATCAATCCATCGCGTAGCATCTAATAACAATCAAACATCTATAAGTAAGATCAGTTAATTGTTTGATTAATTCAAATCAGGTTAACTACTCATGAATTACCAATTCTGGTTAATTGATACTAATAAATTACAAATCATTTTGATTAACTATCCTTTAATCATTAATTAACCACTTATAGTAAATTAGTTAACCTTTTATTGTAATTTATCAACCTTTAATTATTAAGAAATTAACCTTTAATTATTTAATTCACCATTAAATAAATTATCTTTAATTATTTAATCAACCCTAAATTTATTAATTATCGTTAAATTAGTTATCCTTATATAATTACAACAATTGATTAACCTTAAGTTAATCACAAGATAAATTAATTTTTTTATTAATAACATCCCGTAATTACTTTCACAAATTATTAACCTTTAATTAATAATTTTTTCTCTTCTTAATCACTTTAATTAATTATCCTTTAATTAATTAATCTCAAATCTTAATTAAATAAATTTAAGCCTTTAATTACTTATTTAATTAATCCAAATCAATAATTAATTAGATAAATAAATTATCCATTTCAATTAACTTAATAATTTAATGAATTTCAAATTATTAAATCCTCATTAAATTTTAAGAAAAACATTATCCTCATTAATGATTTAATTTATCATTAACAAAGTATCTTAAACCATTTTCTTTCAAATTTACTTTCAAATTTCCATTTTTTACACTTAAGATTTAGAATGGGTACAATTTAAAGTTAAAAACAATTTGAAACACATTTTGAAATCTTAAGTTAAGGAAATACTCATTTTCTAAAAGAAGTTTAAAGAAAATTTAAAAACAAATTCTTTTTCTTCAAACCATTTTAAATCATACTCTAATATTTAAAATTGTCAAACAATTTAAATTTTGAAAACTCATAAATCTCCAAACCCAAATATGAATCATTTTTAATTTCTGGATTTAAAATCTTTGATTTAAATTTGAACAGACAGGTTTTAAAAGAAAACCCGAACCAACATTTTACCCGAGTTTTTTTCCTGGATTGCCCCGAAGCCAACTTCGGTTGAACCCACACCCTTCTTCCTTCGAGTCACTCGCGTTACCTGCTCGAGACCGACATTGAGTTCCCCCCTCTCTTTCCCAACCACCATATTTCCAGATGCACAGAGACTCGCGTGTTCATGTGCACATCATCCCTAACGAACGCTGATCGACGCAGTGGCCCTCGACAAGTCACTGATGACCCCCTCATCAACATCGACCCACCAAAATCCCCAAACTGGCCGTGGCTCGAAATATGGATGAATCGATCGAACTGTAACAAAAGCCTTCAGAAGAAAAATCGCCTCGCCCCTTCTTTCCCGACCACCAGAACGTCACCGTCTCCTGCCACGTCTTCGTGGATCTCCCACATAGCCATTCCCCAAACTTCAAGAGACTCGATCCCTCCACGGCAACGAACGAACTCGAGACCCATCACTGACAAAAACGAGCTTTCAAACCCTAAATCCCTCTCGTTTGCTCCCCATGATAAATTTTAAAACAATCGAGCATTTTTCTAATGATCATCGACCTCCAAACATACTTCCCCTTTAATCCCATGATTTATAATTACTTTGATTTCTGGAAATTGACAAATTAATGCTTCTCGTTCATCTTATGGTTACATGCTCACAAACGAATTTAAAATCTGGATCATTCCTTTGAAATTCATGATTTAGGAAGTAGAATATGATTTTGTAATCAAAGTTCATATTTAAATCAACTAAATTTTCTTACAGAATTTCGATTCTACTGTGTTTTCATCCTGTCTAGAATTGTTTTTTTCTACATTTTCTAGATAATTCATAACCAACATACTTTAACTATTCTTAAATTTTTGTTTAAATTTCAACAACATGATTCATTCAAATACTGAAGGTTATTGGAGATTGATTTAAAGAAAACTGAGTTTTCTTGGATTAATTCAAAAGCCTGTAAAACTGTAAAAGAAGCTTCATCTCCTATTTTCCAGACATGTACAGAACTATGTACACATACTTGCTGATATATATATATATATATATACATATGTATGTATATATACACATGCATTTATCATTTCCAAGGCATTTTCATCACAGACATTAGAACCAAGAGAATAGTTTTATAAGAAAAAAATAAAATCAAAAATTTGCTCACAGTTTATATTTTTTTCTTCTGAAACTGTATACCATAAAGAGGTGAGTATACATATACATATACACAAGCATGCATCCATCATAGTATATATATTCACATACACACAGGCAAGCAGGTTTTTTAACAACAGAACAACATTTATCATTGCATATAACATTGATTTGGGTAGATTTGCTCACCTGGAATATATAGACAGAGAGGCCAGAGAAAATGTTTTGCCTGGAACCAGCTTTTTTTTCCTTTTGCCACTTTAAATTCTTTTAAGTTTGGATCTGTCAATTATAAACATAGATCTTTGTTCTTTCCTTATTGTATTTACTTATTCACTTTATATAAAAAAAAATTATTAATTTTCTTACCTTCAGTATGAATTTCTTGTTATATAACAGAGATGTTTACTTTTTCTTCCTGCAGTTGAAAAAAAGAAAACAAATTTGCCTTGCACTTGAATTTTTTTTCTTCTCTTTTTCCTGCAATTGATTGACAAAGTTGCTTAAATCTTGTTTTATTTACTGATTAGCAACTTCAAGTTCAAAATTCCTTAAAGAAGTTTACTTGCCTTTAGATTGTTTTCCAGAAATTTTGCACTGTCAAATTGCAGCTCTACACTTTCATAAATCTGCAGTTTGAATTTTTTTTTTGTTTGTGTTAAAACTTGATTTAAAAATCAAAATTTTATTAACTATAAAACTTTTAAATAAAAATCACCTGAGAGATCAATGCTTCAAGATGATTCAGATATTTTCCTTTTGCTTTTAAATTGAATTGAAGAAAGCTTGACAGTTTTTTTCTCTTTTTTTTCCTGAATTTTGTTCTTGCTTGAGTGTGGGAGTTTAAAGATTTGCAAAATCTCTATGATTATTGAACTTCAGATGTTGGGGGATTTTAAAATTCGAATTGGAAGGTGAAAGGTTTCTGAAAAAATTTATTTGATTATTTTATTTTGGAAATGATGTCTTGTGCCATTTGTTAAAAAAAAAAATCATAAGCTTAGATTTTGTTAAGTACCCTACTCCAAACCATGTGCATGTATATTTCATTGTCTACATTTAAATTTTTAAAGACAAAAGAATGTTTATTTTTATTTTTTTGTATCACATTTATTTTATAAATAAATTTACCTTTTATTCATTAGCATATACATATATACAATGTTGAAAGAAAATTGTGTTTTAACCAATATTCATATATATACACATTTTGTTTTATAAATTTTAAAGAAAGAAATGATTTTAACTAATTATGTTTTTAATAAATAAACACATATATAATAGTATTTAGTTCTAAACAATTGTTCTAAAATCATTTGTATCCAATTCAAAATACAACTTTTAAATCCAACTAATTTGATAAAAATATTAATTATTGAATTTTCAATTAAAAGTTCCATTTTAAAATACATACTTTTTTTATTAATCTCTAAGCCTTTAAATTCTATTTACAATATATTTTAATCTTAGAATGCCCAAATTTCAAGTCAATTCAATTTTTATTTACTTGTAATCAAATTTCTATTTAAAATCTAAAATTTTAAGTTTATTCTGAAAATCTCTAATTAATTCACAAATAATCCCACAATTTAATTTTAAAATTAAATTAATTATTGAATCATTTCGGCTAATATTCCAGGAATGTTACATGTACTTCCTGTTAGAATTATGCTTGCCTTTGAGTTTCATTTGTTTCAGACCTGAGTGTGCAGCCTTTGGTTGTGAATTGTATTTGAAATGCTGGTATCACTTGTGCATGTGCATATGCATTGACTTCTTGTAGCATTTGAGGTTGCTATAGCATATGAGGTTGCTGTGCACTGTGTATTTGATAGCCCCGAGCCAGTTGATTAATTTGAACTTGGTTGTGGCCTTTGTGCATTGTTCATGTCATTAACTTGTACTGTCTAGTTGAATTTTGTACTTTCATTATCCAGTTTCACAGTTGCATACATGTTGTTGCCTTTTACTTGTGTACCATTTGGAGCTTGTTGTATAAATTTTAAATGCTGGCTTGAGTTGCATCACTGGTCTTTGCGTTGAGTACAAAATTGCATTCACTTGCATATTCACTTGGTTGGAGCTTTTACTTTGTTTTGCACTTATAGTCTGAGTATATTGTTACTATACACTCTGGCCTTCATGTTGCATTTGTTTCATTTTGATTTTGGTCGACGCTTCATTGAGTTGGTTTCATGTGACTTGAACTTGGTTTGGATTTTTTCTTCTTTGAGTTTGGTAGTTTATATACTTGTTTCATGACACTCTGCTTGGTTTTGCTTGATGCTTTGTACTTATACCATTCGAGGCAGTTTACATATTTTGTTTATAGCTATTTCATTATTGCTGATGCTTGGTTCGGTCTTGATATTGTCACTTGTTCATTGTAGTTTGATTTGTGCACTGACTTGAGTTCAAGCCTTTTTCATACTGCTGGTTAATCAAAACTGCCACTTGTTTTGAACTTTTTGCTATGATATTGAACTTGATCATTTCATGAACTTGCACCTGTGTTGAATCCAGCTTGGAGCTCGGGTTTGACCATGTGCTGATATTGTGACATTATTTTTATTGCACTTGAGTTGAACCCGGCGTTTTGGGTTTGACCTATGCTCACCTGTCCCTGTAATTTTATCAAGTGTATATATCGGTGTGCACGGCCTTGTGGCATATACAGTGATACACTATGTATGTCACAAGCTATTTGTGAAAGATGAATTCAAAATTAAATGATGACGAACAACCAAATAACTGAGGCAAATATTATTTTCAAAATCCACATTTTATTTTATACCACAAAAATATTTTATTTTCAATTTTACTGTGTCAATGTATATTTCTGCAGATTGCTCGGATGCTGGATTGAATTTGGAGTGAAGTTGAAGATAAAATACGAGTTGAGTGAATGAGTGATATGTAGTGAGGTCAAATGTAAATGTGAATCGTGATGTAATCAAAATTGTAATGTAATTGAAATTGTATATATATAGTGAGAGCTTGAAATTTGTACTATTCAAAAATTGTAGCAAATATTTGGTTGAATAAAATTTCTGTTTGAATTCAAATTCTGTGTGATTTATTTTATTCAGCAAATATTTATTTAATCTATGAAAAATAAAATAGTACATTAACAAATACATTTAAATGAATATATATATATATATATATGTTTATTATCATCAAACAAAAATCATATCGCATATTCAACAGTCTCCCCCTTTTGATGATAACAAACATATATTTAAGATTTTGAACATATTAAATGTATTGATGATTTCATTTGCTCCCCCTATTTGAATGTTTCCTGTCTACACAAAGCTCCCCCTTCATATATGCATACAATTAAAAATATGTAGATGAGCCTAGATGCAAATAGAAAATATTTGACCTTTGCTTGATTTTATTTGACAAAATCTTAACTTTTCTCTCCCCATTTTGTTATCAGCAAAAGAGTAATAGTGTTAGAAAAAAATGGAGATAAAGTGATCGATATTAATCCAACATTAAAACTCAATTGAATATAAATATTAAATTTCAATAAAAAATCAAACAAAAATCATAAATACTTTGTTAGGCGCATATTCCACTTTTTAGAATAATGGGAATGATGTCATCATATAAAACCATATAGTTGTGTCTATTTGTGGAATATTTATATCAGGAATTTGAATATTTACCAACTATGCATAACAGTTAGGACTTCTAAATGAGATTAGTAGTATTCCAATTTTATTTTTTAAAAATGAATTCAAGTATCTTATAACCACGCATAACCGTGAGGACTTTTAAATGAGATTAGAATCAACTTGTTTATTATTAAAAAAATCAATTTTGATATGCGTTCCATACATGCATAACCTTGAGGACTTTCAAATGAGCATGGAAGCACATAACAAATTCCTAGTAATTCACCCATGCATAACCATGAGGACTTTTAAACGAGAGTGAATACTTTGGATTTTATTTTAGTTTATTTTATTATTATTATTATTATTATTATTATTACTATTTTAAAATGTAAAATAAAAAATGAATGATTCCTGTTGAAAGTAGCACATATTGACAAACTATATTGAATTTTGATGAGCGACTCATGAGCGACGGTCGTTAGAAATACGATAAAAATAGATTGGTCATGGAATTTTTACCAACAAAAAGTTTTATAACTCTTGTTTAAATTTCTAAAGAAATTTACTAATCATACCATCTCGAGTCATAATATATGATAAATATCAACACTCATCACTTTTTCAATCACTATTTATCTTTTTGATAACTATTTGGGAGTCAGATTAGTCAAAATACTCATTTAAAATCAAATTCAAAAATAATTATAAAATCAATTTTTCAAAATGACTGATCTAAAAACATGGTCAAAAATGATTTTCTCGAAGGGGTTATATGAGAAAAAATTTCTGCTATTTGAAAATTATTTGAAATGAAAAGTATGCAGATATTTTCTTTGAAAAACGATGCAGTTACTAAATGTGTCAACAAAAAATCGCGTTCAACTAGTAATTTTTCCATCAACTAGATTACCAGTGTAGTCTGCATCTGAATTTCTCTTTCACTCAAAAATATCATTAACTGAATTTGATACACCAGACCATGAAGTGTGCAACAAAATTCTCAAAATCAATGACATTCTCTTGAGTTTGAATTGAAGCCATGCAAATAATCAAAAGCCGTGAATATAGAGTCAGCCGTAAAATAACCAAATATATTATCATCCAATAAAACACTATTATTGATCCAAATTAATATATATGAAGTAATTCAAAGAATCTAGAGATTTTTATAGTATTCTTGGCATGATAATATAATTGGCCAACAATTTTGAATAAGTTAGAGTCAAAAATCATCATTATTTCATCATCACATTATTGGCTGATTTAACTCAGATTACGGTGCAGATTATCACATTTAATATATCATTCAATATACTATTACCTGTTTTACCTTTACGATATTTTCTGTTGTTGTCCATTATGACTCTCTCACCTTTATACCAGGCTAAGGAACTTTGCTTTGTCGCCCGTTGTGTCCTTGGAACAGCCAGAAGCCAAGTAACACTATTGTTGTTCCTTAGCCTGCCACCGCACCTACACGTTGAAAGATTTTTGTGACCTATTTGTTTTTATAGATCCATGACTGTTAGAGGTAGAATATTTTGGAAAATAATTTTGTGAAGACCCAACACTATTTATATATGTTCCTTTCGACCCCCGGATTTGTTTAACTTTGAGAGATTTTGTATTTGTGCCTTTTGTAACCCAAATTGGTATAGTTTTTACGTGTTTAGGTCTATACCAACAAATATTTTTATTGTGTCCAAATTTTCTACAAATTGTGCACATTGAATTTACTTGATTAATCTCATTTCTAACATTTTTAGATTGATTATACTCAAGTCCTTGTCTAACTGTATTAATATTTTGTTTTCCTAAGAGCATATTCAGCGATTTTTCACTTTTGTAAAATTTATCTAAAGTCGTCGATAGTTGTTCGACTTGTGTTTTGAGAGATTCATTTTCGTTTAACAATTGTGTGCACTTTTTAATAGAATTTTTTCTCCTAGTATTTTCACTCTCTTACAAAATTAGAATTTCATTTTCAAGTGATTTTATATTAATTTTGATTTTTTAATTTCTTCAAATGTTGGACACTTATCACACTTAGGGATCCTACTTTGATAGGTTTTAACTAATTGGTCATGTTTCTTATTTAACTCTATCAAAGTATCCTTTTTCGATTCAAGTTTGGCATGCTTCTTCCTAAGTCGTTCAAAAAAGCCATTTACTTCGTGGAAGTATATAAGTAATTCTGAGTGAGTGAGTTTTGATAACTCACTTGGTTCATCAACGTCGCTATCAGTTATATTACCTTGAAGGCACATATCTTCTCTCTCACTCTCACTCTTAGTACTTTGGTTATCTTCATTGCTTGTATTCCACGTGGCTGCAAAACTTCTCCTTTTTGATTTCTTTTCAAAGTCGCGTCGATTTTGAGGACAATTGGGCTTGATATGTCCGGGTTGGTTGCGCTTGTGACAGATAATCTTATGTTCTTCTGAGTAGTCTAGTGCTTTGGCTATTCTGCTTTTCAATTTTTGATTTCGAGCTGGATTTCCGTATCCGTGATTCCACTTTTTCAATTTCTTCATTAGTAGTGCCGGCTCTGTTGCTCCATCATCATCATCGTTATCATCATCACTTTCGGTTGTTCCTTTGAGAGCTATTGATTTCTTTCGAGTATCTCCTTCTTCATGCTCTTCCTTGAATTTCATTTCTAGCTCATAAGTGGTGAGATTTGCGATGAGTTCTTCAACTTTCATTTGTTTTAAATCTTTTGATTCTTGGATGGCAGTTACTTTGGCTTTAAAACTTCGTGGAAGGGCTCTGAGGATTTTTCGAACTATCTCCAATTCTGTGTACAATTTTCCAAGAGCCTTTGATTATTTTATGATATTGGAAAGTCATCCGTACATTTCTTTGATATTTTCTTCCTTTGTCATTGTGAAATTCTCGTATTCGCTAATTAGAATGGCAAGACGAGATTCTTTGAATTGAGATGTTCCTACGTGAGTCACTTCGAGTGTATGCCATATTCCTGCGCAGTTAGACAACGTGAGACACGATTAAATTCAAATTGATCCAATGAACAGATAATAGAATTCATAGCTTTAGCATTAGAATTTTGAAATTTATTTTCTAGTTCTGTCCATTGATCCTTTGGTTTCTCTATTTCCTGATTATCGACAATTATAGTTGGTGCTCTATAACCTGTCTCGACAATATTCCAAGCGTCAATGGTTTTCAGAAAAAATTTTATTCTATTTTTCCAGTAGGCATATTCACCATTGAACATTGGTAGTCTAACTATGGACTGACCCTCAGCAAAAGCATTATTAAAAGAAGCCAATTTAAAAATTCAATTTTTTAAAACAAAAATTGGTTTTTGAATTTTTTTTAAAAACAGAAGTTGACTTCTATTCCTAGCTCTGATACCACTTGTAGGATCGATTTCAACCTAGAGGAGGGGCGAATAGGGTGATACTGATAATTATTAATTGCAGAAGCTTATAAAATTATTTTAACATAGATAAATCAAAATTATATAGCACAGATAATACCAGAATAATAAAAGCAGAAATAGAACGACACAGAATTTACCCAGCTTCGGCAAAACCCTACCTAGGTGCTGCCTCTAAGGTTTCTACTAGAAATTAAGTAGTCACACGCTTACACATGTAAACTCGCGACACCCGCTGCTGACTAACCTAATTGTACGCTCAAAACCCTGCCACAACTCGCCACTGAGTTGCGAATTCTCAAACTACGCCATGTAGTTTGTTCCCTAGTCATAGACTAGTAATTACAACGTTTAAAAGAGAAATACAAATTAAAAAATAATTTAAAACAAAAGAAACTAAACCCTAATTTAAAACCCTTTTATTATAAACCAATATTAATGAAAAGAAGGCCGACCCAATGACTTAAGTGAAATATTATTCCCTTTCTTCTTTTAAATATGTCGGCTTGCTTCCTTGTGAAAAATGGTGGCTTTCTTCATTCATTCCTCCCTGATTAAAAATTAGGGCTTTGAGATGCCGCTTCAATTGTTGGTCGATGTTGCTTCAAATATTTTCCTCTATCAGTGATTGCTTGCGGCTGCAAAGTCAAGATATATTGTTGCGTGAATTGGTACGATTTTTCCTTTTTGATTTATACGGTACTCTACTTTGATTCGAGTTGTATGATTTATTCTTCTCTGTTGTACTTGAAATCGAATGATTAAAAGCCGATGATGATTGGGTTTTTATGTAGGGTTCGAACCCCTTGATTTTCGTTTGTATATATTTGTTTGAATTCGTCTGTAATTCTTCTCGGCCATTCAATTTTGTTTTGATGTTGAAGATTTCTTTGACTTTGTCAATTTCGTACAATTTCTGGTAGCTTGATTCACACGGCTTCGATTCTGACTCGTTTGATTTCTTGGTCATCATGGCATTGAATTGCATTGACAATGTTGATTTCGATCTTTGTTTCCTTTGACTCTGGTCAGTTGCTAATGGCTTCAACTTGATTTTGCTTGATGTTGTGCAAATAGTATCTTTCAAAAAAAGGCAATGCATTTTCTACTTCCACCCAGTCATTTCTATTATCGTCTTTTGAATTCTTCGTAACTGTAGAGTCAAAGTTTTCATCACCAACATTTCCTATTTCTGGCCCATGATCATCAATGTCATTGTTAACTGTTACTATTTCTGTCTTGGCTTTTTTTACATGTACATACAACATTGTCATTAATTTCATTGCTCCTTTTAGTTGTTGAGGAGTTCGTTGAAGATGTAACATTGATGTTTGAAACTCCGTTTGAAATATCCCTCAGTACACATTTGTCGAACACTTGAGTAGTTGTTGGTAGCATCATTGGCAAATGAATCATCTGGATATAGAATAGTTTAGGGGCTTGTATACTTCATGTGTACTTCCTGTTAGAGTTGTGCTTGCCTTTGAGTTTCATTTGTTTCAGACCTGGATATGCAGTCTTTGGTTATGAATTGTGTTTGAAATGCTGGTATCACTGGTGCATGTGCATATGCATTGACTTCTTGTAGCATTTGAGGTTGCTATAGCATTTGAGGTTGCTGTGCACTGTGTATTTGATAGCCTCGAGCCTATTGATTCATTTGAACTTAGTTGTAGCCTTTGTGCATTGTTCACGTCATTAACTTGTACTGTCCAGTTGAGCTCTGTACTTGCATTATCCAGTTTCACAGTTGCATACATGTTGTTGCCTTTTACTTGTGTACCATTTGGAGCTTACTGTATAAATTTTATATGTTGGCTTGAGTTGCATCACTGGTCTTTGCATTGAGTACAGAATTGCATTCACTTGCATATTCACTTGGTTAGAGCTTTACTTTGTTTTGCACTTGTAGTCTGAGTATATTGTTACTATACACTTTGGCCTTCATGTTGCATTTGTTTCATTTTGATTTTGGTCGACGCTGCATTGAGTTGTTTTCATGTGACTTGAACTTGGTTTGGATTTCTTCTTCTTTGAGTTTGGTAGTTTATATACTTGTTTCATGACACTCTGCTTGGTGTTTCTTGATGCTTTGTACTTGTACCATTCGAGGCAGTTTACATATTTTGTTTATAGCCATTTCATTATTGCTGATGTTTGGTTCAGTCTTGGTATTGTCACTTGTTCATTGTAGTTTGATTTGTGCACTGACTTGAGTTCAAGCCTGTCTGTTTGTGACTTAATGTTTCAGATGCCTGTCTCTTTTAACCATTATTAGACATTGCCTATCTTTTGGACATAGTTTTAAACCCTGCCTATCTTCGGCCAATGATCGAAGATATAAGACGAGTCCTCATGATCAACCTTGGCATGATTATATTTCTATGACCTAGTCATGGATCGAGCGAGTCTATCGGTACCTATTTCTGAATACCTTGATATCCACATTTTCAAAACATAGAATATTCAATTATAATGTTGTTCCCATAGCATAAACTCTGGCTATTGATAGATACAATTCCATCGATCCCTAAAGCCAGTTCCTTTCGTAAACACAAGAATGGTAGACTCTGCCTTATTTCATCAGAGTATAGTCAAATATTTACGAAGGTACATAAAAGTGAAATAGCATCTCAAGTGATCTTTATTTCACACTCTTGGGATCGAAATTCCATCAATATTTACTAGCTTGAAAGTTCCATCTCTAAGCTTATGTTCGATTATGGGGGGACCTTCCCAAACAAGACTAAGCTCCTCAGACTAGGAAAGACTCGTTTCAAAACAAGATCACCAATCTTGAAGGTATGATTCTTGACCTTGGCATTGAATTTTCATGCTAATCTTTTTCTAATGAGCAGATACCCTCAAATCAGCTTCTTTTTACTTCTCATCCATCATGTCAAGGCACTCAAGCTAGAATTCCTCATTCATCTTGGGATGTTAATGAGTTATTCAATGAGAAGGAACCTCCAATTCAATTGGAATTATATGTTTGATCCATAGGCCAAAGTGAACGGAGTAAGCACAACAGTGGACTTGTGAGTCATTTTGCAATCCCGTAATGTAGTGGTAGTTCATTGACCCAATTGCACTTGGCCTTCGTCATTCGATTCTTCATAATGGATTTGATGATCTTTTTCACCACCTCACTTGATTGCGTGCTACAAGTACGAAGCTTTGTTCAATTCAATATTTGTTGCAAAAATCTTTAATTCAATGTATTCGAATTGGATTCTATTCTTAGTGTTAATCTTCTGAGTAAATCCACATTGGCATATGATATTCTTCACTATAATGATCGTTTGTTTCATAGTGATTGCGACCAGTGATGCTTAGACCCGCTTTGTTAAATAGTCAATTGCAACAGTGTCGTACTTTGCTCCTCCTTTGTGTTAGAACTTTGATTATATGATTATTTTAATGATAACAACTATATATACATATCTCTTATTGTGTCCTTTATATAGGAATTTAAAGCCATTGATGATTCAAAGAGACAATACGTAGAAGAAAGAAGAATAGTCATCTACAAGTCAAAAAGTATGCTCCTTTGTTTGTAACAATAATTTGTAAAATCTCCTCGATGATTCATATGCATGTACTTATATCATTGGCACATGAATTTTTCAAAAAAACCCAAAAGTAATTATAATTAAATATCAACAGAGCTTTAAATAAAAAAATGAGGGAGGAGTCAACTAAATTACTCCTCAATCGACTGAAAGTGTGGACCTAATTCATTTTCAATCGACTGGGCAAGCTTTTTTACCCTTCCTTTTTTGGTCTTCTTCTCTGGAATGTTTTCTACAAATAGCTAATGAATTTGTCATCATTCCCAGTCGACTGAGTGAATAGTAACAACTATATTAATTGAAATTTATGAAACAGAACTTTGAAAAGATATTATTAAACAATTTTTCAGAATGACTATTGATTACTATAAATAAGCGTAAAACAAGAAATTTCGTATTGAACTTACTATCTTGCTTTCTAAACTTCTTTATGACTATTGGTTTCAAAAAACCTTTTATTACTCATTCACTCAAAACACTCCTTACGCTTCCTTAATCACATTGTGTGCATCGTTGAATCATCAAGGAGATTATAGGAAGTTTGTAGCAGAAGTCAAAATTCATGTTGATAGAATACAACATTCGAAAATTAGCAAACTCTTGTAATGCCTATTCCTCCGGGTAAAGTGAGGGTAGTTGATCAGTGGAAATCCGAAGGGAAGCTTCGAGACTGGACATAGGATGGGAGGTCGGAACAAGTAAAAAAATATCGATGTGATCATTTTTACTGTACTTTATCTTTATTTGTCTAGGTTATATGCACATTTACATTAGTTAACCATATTAGAGGTCCTTTGCACTTTCATATAGTACCAGAGCATGAATTTTCATTAATTGTATCTAAGTTTTTGAAAATATAGCAATATGCAAGCATATTTCTTTAGGTTCAATCAACTGCACAACCTCCACTTTTTGCTGGTTCAAACTATGCATATTGATCTACATTTTTGAGAATTTTTATAGAAACTAGCTATTTTAGATTTGGAAAGCTACTCAAAATAAGTACGAAGCATCTACTACCGAAATGAGTACCTGGTCGGATGCTCAAAAAATTACGACAACCAATAATGCAAAAACTATGAATTTCTTATTCTGTTCCCTTGATAGAAATGAACTTTCTAGAGTCATGCTTAGCAAAACCATCTATGACATTTGGCATAAACTACAAGTAACATACGAAGGGACAAACAAAGTAAAAAAAATAATGATTTCTTTTTTTTAAAATTAATTTTAATCATTTAAAATGAAAACAGTGAGTCTATTGTGGATATGCACTCAAGAATTCAAATCATATAATATGTTCTCATGGCGTTAAGAGTAAAATTTACTGAATTGGATCTTATAACATGTATTTTAAATCCTTTAACGATTGAATGAGAGAGAAAATTTCTTTCAAAAAAAGAAGCTAATGATCTTTCCTAAATCAAAGTTGAAGAAATGGTTGAAAATTAGATGTCATATGAAGCTAATATGCAGGCTAGTAAAGAACAAACCAAGGGAAGCAAAGTATCACATTTCAACCAAACGACTAGGACTCCGATATAGATGAAGATGAGCTTGTATTCATTGCCAAAAAATACACAAAGTTCAAAAAATTCAGGATAATGATGAAGGCACAAAATTTTGGAAATTTAGCCCAATCAAATGTTTGAAATGTGAAAAATTCGGACATATGAAGGAGGATTTTCCATAACTTAATAAAGATAAAAGGAAAAGAAAGGAAAATTTGAAAGTTTAAAAAGAAAAGGAAAGCATTTCAAGTTGCGTGGAAAGATTCAAACTCCTCTTCATTCGAAAGCGACAGCGATAGTGACGTAGAACAACTAATGTTTGTTTCATGGCCACTAATGAGGTAAATACTATTTTTTCTTATAACAATCTTCTTGAAATTAGCATATAACTTGACGATAAATTTTGGAAATATAAAGAAGATGTATAATGAAAATATCAGCGAGGTAAATAGGGCTGAGTTACAAATTGGAGTGCTATAAGATGAAAATTGTGTTTTATAAGAAGAGTTAGAAAAATCTTGTGAAAATTGAACTTCTAAAAATACAGTTTTAGTTGAAGAAGTTAAGGCATGTAACATTGAGAATATTAAACTTACAAAAGAAGTTTATGAACTTTAATCTAACTTAGATTTTACTAAAAATGAAGTATTTAAGTTAAAAACAAAAGTTAGAACAAATCACGAACAATGTTTCGAAATTTAATAAAGGAAAATAAAGTGTAGAAAATTTAATTAAAGTTTCAAGACCTTCTATTAATAAAAATGGACTTGGTTTTCAAATATTAGGGCAAATAAAAAACAGTATGAAAAAATATAGCAAAGTATACACAAAATTTAGGAAACCTAAAAGCATTGGAAAAATAAATACTCCAAAATCTAAAAATATTAGATTTGGATTCTTAAAACTAATAATAATTTTATAACATAAAAGTATGTAGAAAGTTTCCTAAAAATATATATTATAGTAGTAACTATATTTTTAGAGGTCTCAAATGCTCTTGGGTATGGTTATCTTCGACCTAACCCCCGGGCCCTAACGTAAGAAGTAAGTACCAAAATATAAAATTTATCTTTTGTAGGTACCCAAGAAAGACAAAGAATGAGATGAATTTTGAATAGTAAATGTTCCATAAATATGTTGGAGAACGAGGATGTATGGATAATGGAACTATAGTAGATTTAGTATATCTAACTCATTTTTTCTTTTCTTTTTATAAATAGTTTAGGGTTAGTATTTTTAATTTTAAAGTATCATGAAGTAAAATGTTTTGAGGCATAATTATATATTTAAGTAAATTATGAGCATATTGATTTTGTGTACATTTCGATATGCATCTGTTTTTTTGTTTCAATCTACCTTTACTCCTTTTTGTTGATGAGAAAGGGAGAGAAAGCACGGTGAAAGGGGGAGAATTCTTTATGCGGGAGATCATGCAAACATATATGTGTATATACATTATACATATCGTTCTCATCACCAAAAATGGGGAGAATGTTAGAATCCTGATTCTATGACTATTTTTATGACGATAACTATATACAAATATCACTTGTAGAATTTTATATAGGACTTTAAAGGCATCGATGATTCGAAGAGAGTATAAGAAGAAGAAAGAAGAAATTGTCTTCTACAAGTCAAAAAGTATGTTCTTTTGGTCTTAAAAACAATTTGTAAAATCTCCTTGATGATTCACATGCATACACACATATCGCTGGTACATTAGATTTTTAAAACAAAAACTAAAAGTAATCACAATCAAAATGTTTACAAAGCTTTAAATAAAAAAATGAGACATGATTCGACTAAAATTACTCCTTAGTCGACTGAGGGTATCGACTTAATTCACTTTTAATCGACCGAGAAAGTCCATTGAGCAAGCTTTTTACCCTTCTTTTTTTGGTCTTCGTCTCTGCAATGTATTCTACAAATATTTCATAGTTTAATCAGTGACCAGCAATGACTATATTAACTGAATTTTCTAAAATAAGATTTTGAAGAGATATAACCATTCAATGGTTCTTCTTTTAAGGAGCATGAATTTTAGGAATTGAAAAATAATAATTTTAGAATGATTATTGATTGCTATAAATAAGCCTAAATCAAGAAGTTTCGTATCGAACTTACTATCTTGCTTTATAAAATTCTTTGTGACTATTGCTATCAAAATAGATTTTATTACTCATTCACTTGAAAAACCCCTTGCACTTCCTTGATCACATTGCATGCGCATTGAATCATTAAAGGAGATTATAGGAAGTTTGCAACAAAGTCAAAATTTGTGTTGATTGTACACAACATTATCAAATCAACAAACTCCTGTAATGCTTATTCCTTTAGGCTATGTGTGTGTAATTGATTAGTGGAAATCTGAAGAGGAGCTTCCGAACTAGACGTAGGATGGGAAGTCCGAACAGTTTATAAGAATCTTGCCATGATTGTTTAATTTATCCTTATTTAACTTGGTCATATACAAATTTACGTTAGTTAGCAGTATTAGAGATCCTTTTGAATTTCACTTTGGATTTTGGTAGCAAACAAATTACACCAAGTTCCCAAACTGCAAATGGTCACAGACCGACCAATTTTGTAAATCTACAGATGGGGCTTTTGGAATCTTTGCAAACCTTTGGCACCTATCATAATTTTTAGTGTATCAACCGCATCCCGGTAAACTGCCGTCCAAAAGTATCCATAGGAAAGAATCTTCCTTGCCAAAGTTTGCCTCCTTAAATGTGATCAACACAACTCCCTTCATGTACATTGGAAAGAATTTTCTTGGCTTCCCCCTTGCTGACATTCATTAGAGGGGAGCGGAGAATCCTCTCCTATACATTACTCCTTTCAGAATAATAAATCAAGAAACTTTGTGCAAAAGTTTCCTTCAATCATTTCTTTCATTCAGGAGTGTTCCTTCTAGCAAGCATTACTTGGTTGGATTCATCCATGACTCCTTATCCACTTCAGGCTCCAAGATCTAATCGTCATCTATCTTATCGATGCTTGGAGGTGAAAAAACCACCATTGGAACCAATTCCATAGTCGTGCATCTACAGTGCCGGCTAGTTCTGCTAATGAATCAGCTTTCATGTTTTCCTCCCTAGGAATGTGTATTACCATGTAATATTCGATGTCATCCAGCAGTTTTAGAACCTACGCCAAGTAAGGGGCATGTCTCCCTCCCTTAGCTTAAAATTTCTTCTTCATTCGACATACCACCAATCGAGAGTCGCTATATATATATATATATCCAATGCTTTGATTCTCAATTCTTTTGATATCTTGGGCCTGGTGATCAGTGTTTCATATTCAGCTTCATTGTTTATTGTAGGAAACTCAAGCTTCTAGGCTAATAGATTGTTCATTCCTCTAGGGTTATTAAGTTCACTCTTTCCCTAAAGCCGTGTTCATTGGAAGCTCCTTAAGTGTACAGTTTCCACTAAGCAAATCGACCAAAATCTTGCTCCGCTTCTCCTTCCCGAGTGGTAAACTTGGTAATGAAATCGGCCAATGCATGTCCTTCTGTCACCCTATTAGGATGGTTGGTAATATTGTACTGGCTTAGCTCGATATTCCACTTTAGTAACCTTCCCAAAATTTCGGGTTGGTGCAACATTTGTCTTAAAGATTGATCAGTCAACACTTTTACTAGATGAGCTCGAAAGTAGGACCGCAACTTCCTTAAAGCAATCAATAAGTAGTAAGCTAGCTTCTCTATCTTTGGGTAATTCTTCATTGCTCTAGTAAACTACTTGTTGATGCAATATATATGCCTTTGAATTATTAATCCCTATGCACTAGGGTTGCACTCAATGAATGAATAGACTCTGCCAAGTACATGAACAAGTCTTATCCTTTCAAAGGCTTTGATAAGACCGTCGGTCTTTTCATGTGATCAAGTAAGACCAAGAAAGCTTTCTAACTTTCCTCTATCTAGCAAAAATTCCCTTTCTCTTTCTTGAGGGAATCAAAGTATATCACACATTTATCCGTTGCTTTTGAGATGAATCGACTCAGTGTGGTGACCTTTTCATTCAAGCTCTGCATTCTCCTCTTGTATTCGGGCTTTAACATCTCTTAATGCTTTATTCTACTTTGGATTAGCCTATATGTCTCTTGAGTTTACTATGAAATCCAAATATTTTCTCAATCTGACCCCGAAAAAACATTTCAATGAATTGAGCTTCATCCCGTACTTCTAAAGCATGTCAAACATCTATGCGAAGATGCGCTTGTGGTTTGCCGATCATTATGACTTCATTAGCATACATCCATGTAGACCTCTATTGTGCATCTGATCTGATCCTTAAATATTGTGTTTACCAATCCTTGGTAAGTAGCTTTGCATTCTTTAGACCAAATAGCATGACACTTCCTATATCAGTAATGAAACTGGTGTGATCTTGATCGGGAACGTGCATGGTTACCATATTGTAACTGGAATATACTTCATGTCGACAATTGAGTCAAGTAGTTAGTCAATCGTCGACAGCGGGAAGCTATCCTTTAGGTGGCAACATTCAAATTCGAATAGTTGATCCATCAATGCTACTTTTCATTTGGCTTCTTGACTAGCACTGGATTTGACACCCATTCGGGGTATATAGCATTATAGATGAAGCCGTTAGGCTTCACCTTATCCACTTATCCTTTTAATGCAACAAATTTCTCCAGACTTAGATTTTCCTTTTCTACTTCATAGGAGGGCATCATGGTGACATACTATTTTTGGTGATATTCCATACATATAGGAATATGCCTAGATAAATGCATCCAGGTTTGCTCGAAGAAACACTTCCAACTCCTTCTTCATATTCATGCTAAGCTGAGATCCGATATTTAGGACCTGGATGAGGTCATCCTCATCGATCGGGATGTTAATCGTCAACTTAGCTTGTGCCATCCATGCATCCATTTGCTCTTTCCTTGGATCCATATATTTGAAGAGTTTAATGTAAGTCAGGGCTTATATGATTATTCTTATGCATCAATTGATTTGATGCAAAGAGTCCACTTTACACCTTTTCCCTTTTCGCGTTGCTTTGCCTCTCTCAACTCTGCAACAATGCATTCAAGACCTATACTATGATCTCCTTTAATAGCTCTTATTCCATTCTCAGTCAAGAAAATCATCAAGCACCTCGGGGATAGGCCTAAGAAAGCATTGTAAGCTGATTATGTATCAATCAAAACAAAGGTCTTGTTATCTCGCATTTTAGCAAAGTAGATTTCAAATGGTCTTAGAAGATTCAAATTAGGACGAAACAACTTGAAAACTTGAAGGTACATTTAAAAGGATTAGAGAATTGAACCCAAGAAATTTGGTTAAAAAATTGGCTAAGTCCTTAATTCACCCTCGAATTAAGGCCTTGTATCAACCCCAAATTAAGATCTTAGGTCAAAACTACTCGAAACCTGATATGTACACTTCGAAAAACATAGGGAAGGATTTGGAAAAGTTTGGAGTGGTTTGGCCCCAACAGTTAGATTCACACTCAAATTAAGGACCTTAATTCACCTTGAGTTAAGGAGAACATCGAGGCGGAAGTAGAATGACTTAAAATTTAGATAGAACACTTAGAAAAAGCAAGAGGACTTGGGAAAATTTCATGATATTTGGGATAAGCACCAAAATTCGACTCCGAATTAAGGACCTTAATTTAGCAACGAATTAAGGAATTGACTTGGACTAGTTTGAGACTTCTGGATGATTTCACGTTATCTCCTTGACTTCATTGCTATTGGGTCTCTGATTCTATGCTGCCAAGTTCCTCTATAAATACCGACCTACATGCTATCAAAAAAGGGTCTTCTCCATGTTTAATCTCCATTAACACTCTTAGATTTGGAGCTTTATCAATAGCTTCTTCACTTTTATCTCTTCCAAACTTATTTAAATTATTATAACTTCGATTTAGGGAAAAACTAGTTGAAATCCAGAGAGATATCAACTAGCAACCAATATTAAAAAGATAAATTTGGACATAGGCTGGATATTACATCGAACCGCTATAAAAACTTATGTGTGTTCTTGTCTATTTTCAACATTTTATTTTACTTTTATCAAAACTGGAGCTTTCAGTTGATTTCTAGGTGTTGATTCATTTTTGAGTTAACATTTTGGTGCTTTCACTGAGAGCAAAAGGAGATCTAAAAACTTGAAGCATAAATCTAAGATTTGGAGAAGATGAAAAGGCATAATACTAGATCTAAAATCAGAGCAAGTCAACTAGAGCCCGAGGCAAGCCGAGAGGTGTTCTCAAACACTCATTAATCCGTCTACTTGACCAAGGAATATATGGAGAAAATGGTGAAGGAGATGCGTGATGGAATGTTAACTATACAATAGGAGATGCTGGAAGAATTTTTCCAAAGAATTGGACAATAGGGAATAGCTAAAAGTGCCAGGATTCAGAACCAAATGCCAGGAACTAGTGCAGGAGTTGCAAGCATTGAAGCGGAGAAAGTTGGAGCAATGCCTCCACCAACAGAACAACCAATACTTTGGAGCAACGTTGGTGTGACTGTTGGAATGCTAGAAATGGACAGCAATGGAGTTAGAAATGCAAATCAAAATGTAAATGCATAGCAACTGGAGGGACAGGAGCCAGAACTTCCCTATAGGAATAGTGGACAGAATGAAACCAGAGTTATAGATCAAAAGCTAATATGTAATCAGAGGAATATATGCCAGAGTGCCAAAAGTCCCGTACAGGAACATGGGGGCAAAGTATTGCTTTTGGACAAAGACCTTCATTAGACGGTGAAAACCGACTAGTTGAGTTGGTAGGGAAGATGATTAGAGGTTGACCTCCAAATTGAAGCTTGGAGGACATAAGTAGGAACTTGTTCACTTTAAATATCTGCAGTGCAAGGAATCCCTTGATTTCAAGCTTACGGCACTGGAGATGTAAGATGGAAGATCAGATCCAATGGTTTACTTTATGAGATACATCCGACAAATGGAGCTGTTGGGTGCTTCGGAGGAGGTAACGAGACAATGCTTCCTATTATTCTTAACGGATTTGGCTATGATGTGGCTTCAACAATTGGAGAATGGATCTGTCTCTACTTGTACTGAATTGGTGATCAGTTCTTGAGGTAGTTTAGGGTTCCCGTCTCAAGACCAAATAACGTAATGACACTTTCATCTATGAAGCAAAGGCCCGAGGAGAGCTTGAGGAGCTACTTGACAAGATTCAATGCAGTGGCTGCCTCTATGGATAGACTGGGTCTGTCGTTAGTCTTGATGGTGGGGGTTTTAGAAGTAGCAAGCAAAATATATTTCATGATTTTTCTGGAAAGAGACCTACCTATGGATCTCACAGAATTCTACCATGAAATGGGAAGATATTTACCCTTGGAAGACGTTGAAGCTGAAGACATTGAACTCGATAAAGTCAATGCTATGGATGGCGGAGGACCACTCGAAGCTAGATATGGAAAGGACAAAGGGAAATGAAATTTAGTGATGATGGCAGAGAATCTTAGTGTTAAGGAAGTTATTGAAGTTCTATTCTTAAGCTGAGCTAATTGAAACCCCAAAAAGGATCAAGTTGGAAACTAAGGGGAACATCCACTATGAAAAGCCAGCTAAGCGAATTCCTTCGAATGGAGAGAAAATATCCGGGAAGTACTGCATATTCAATTAGCTATAAGAACATGACATGAATGATAGTAGAAACCTTTGCAACATGATTGAGGAACTAGTTTGGAACAACTAGTTGCAATAGTATGTCTAAAATCGAAATGCAGTGGTGCAGCCAGGGCAACCACCATCTATAGCCAATGCACCAAGGATCAACCAGAGATTTGATCGAGACCCGTAATCCCATGATTAGGGTGGACGCAAGGTAGATTCATCTCTTGCACTCTACTTTTTCTTCCTTTTGGTTATTACGATAATAAACCTAGACCGCTTAGACATGTACAATAACTAGATTTCTCCCTAGTCACTCTCTAAGTTGGATGTTTGGAATGATTAATTAGGATTATGATAACCTTGGACTGCTCACACATGTACGGGATCTGGATTGCACCCTAGGCACGCTTTGAGTCGGATATCTAGGACGACTATTTATGATTTCTGCTTATTTATTTTCATTTTAATATGAATTTAGAAAAATCCATTGGAACATGATGATTAATATTTATTACTTTATGACTTATCTGAAGAGACGAGACCAGATTGCAAGATGCAAGTCTTCTTGCCAAAGAGCAAGTGTATGGGTTTGTTTTGGATCGCCTTAGAGCTTCCGTCCTGAGAGGTGGGGCCAGAGTGTATGGTGCAAGCCCCCTTGCCGAAAAGTAAGTTGATGGGCTTGTATGGATTTGGATCGCTTTATAGTTACCATTTAAAGAGAGAGGGTCGTAGTGCAAGGAGTAAGCCACATCACCAGAGCGTGAAAAGGTTGGGATTCTTTGTTTGCTATAAAGCTATCACCTAAAAAGTCGGGCCAGATTGCAAGAAGTAAGTCCTCTCTCAGAAGAGTGAGCGGATGAGCTTGCTTGGTCGTTGTGTCCCTTACTGTAGAGCAAACAGACTCAGCAAGGATCCAGAGAGATCAAAATCTTAGATTGAAAAACTAAAAGATCCAAAGAGATCGTCCACCTTAAATTAAGCATTAAAAGATCCAAAGAGATCGTCCACCTTAAATTAAGCATTAAAAGATCCAAAGAGATCGTTCTCTTAACTTAAACGATCCAGAGTGATTTATTTGAAAAAGAACTTAATAAAAGGATTTGAAAACCTTGTAATTATAATAAAACTAAAAAATCATGGATGAACATAGGATGAAATCAGATATGTGATGTAATAAGAGCTATGTAATAACTTCGAATGAAATCGGAATGATTGTGATGTATAGATTACGTTTAGTCGAATTTTAGAGTCCTAGGCCGTATCAAATTTAGAATGGCGTTTGATTTTCAAAAGATATAAAGGAAATGGATGATTCACCAAGACTAAAGTGGTTGGAAAGCCCAACTATTAGACACTGATGACAGGAACTTGTTCTTGAGCAAAACACACCTTACATTCAAACGAGACACTTTAAGTGGCAAGTGTTAACCCGTTTTTTAGCAAAGCAGATTTCAACTGGACTTAAAAGATTCAAATGGGGACAAAACAACTTGAAAACTTGGATGAACATTTAAAAAGACTAGAGAATTAACCTT
This sequence comes from Allium cepa, assembly GCA_030765085.1. Taxonomy (NCBI): domain Eukaryota; kingdom Viridiplantae; phylum Streptophyta; class Magnoliopsida; order Asparagales; family Amaryllidaceae; genus Allium; species Allium cepa. The sequence goes on along the minus strand of CM060931.1, from coordinate 352,925,375 downwards.
AGAAAATTTGGTTGAAAAATTGGCTAACTCCTTAATTCACCACCGAATTAAGGCCTTAGATCAACCTCGAATTAAGGTTTTAGGTCAAAACAACTTGAAACTTGACATGTACACTTAGAAAACACAAGGAAGGACTTAGAAATGTTTAGAGTGGTTTGGCTCCTCCAATTAGATTCAACCTCGAGTTAAGGACCTTTATTCATCTTAAGTTAAGGAGAACATCGAGATAGAATCAGAATGACTTGAAATATGGCAAGAGCACTTAGAAACGGCAATAGAAGGACTTGGAAATTTTTGCCATGTTTGGGAAAAGCATCAAAATTCGGCCCCAAATTACGGATTTTAATTAAGGATTTGACTCAGGCCAGTTTGTAACTTTTGATAGGACTTCACGCTAACTCCTAGACTTCATTGTTGGGTCTCTAACTCTATGTTGTCCAATTCCTCTATAATACCAACCATCCTACAACTAATAAAAGATCTTCTTCGTGTTGAATCTACATTAACACTTTTAGATGTGGAGCTTCATCAACACCTTTTTCACTTCTTATCTCTTCTAAACTTATTCAAAATCATTATAGCTTATATCTAAGGCAAAAGTAGTTGTAATCTGGAGAGACACAACTAGCAACCAATAATATTAAAAGATTAAAGTGGACATAGGTTGTAGATTACATCTTACCACTATAAAAATTTAGTTTGGAGATTATATCTTACCATTATAAAAATTTCTGTATGTTGTTGTCTATTTTCTACATTTTATTTTGCTTTTATTTGAACTAAAACTTTCATCTGATTTCTGGGTGTTGATCCATTTTTCGGGTTAATTAGTCTGTTCCTACACTTGTAGTCACCTTCACTAAGCTCAATCGGCGGGTCCACGCATCCAACAGTACTGTGGCCTCTCTAGTAAGTCCCTAAATAAGCGATTTACATAGCTTTAGAACCTATCGTCCATCCTCATCCGATCATAAGTTTTCTTGAAAAGAATATTGATTGAGCTCTCATAATCGATGAGAATTCTTTTCATAGAAGCTGATCCAATTATGGCTTTAATCACCATGGGGATAAGCATTGGCTCCTATACCCTATCCATATAATAATTAATAAACACATCATCAACCGTAATCCTTTATTGTTTTTTCGAAGCTCCATCTTCTATAATAAATAAACTCTCTTGAATAACGTGTTTTAATGAACTTCCATATCTCTCCATCCCATTCTAGCTTTTCTCAACTAGATGAGGTCCACTAGTAATGATATTAATCACAAGTCTCCTATTATTCTACGTAGGTCATTCCTCATTGGGTTCAACCCGTCCCCATTAGCCATCTTCCACTAGGGTCTATTGTTCACTTTCCTACCATCCTGCGGGTCCTTCATATATTATTGCATGTTCTTTTTTATGATCGGATATTCAATTATGTCCCATAAACACCGACACACGTTTGTATTGTGCTCGTGAATCTCATGAAAGATAAAATACTTCCTAGACATCTTTTCTTGTTTAGTCAACTCCTTTTGAGCCAACTTATTGTAATTTTCGGTTCCACGCATGGCAAGGTAAAGGTTCTCCATGTTTTTTTCAGTAAGGTATAATCTTCATGCTTTAGATGCCTGGAACGCTTCTTGAAATCAAAATTTCTACACCCTGCCTTGGCTTACATTTTATGATTATTATTAGTTTCCAGCAATAATTACAACATTTAAGGCTCTCTCTGGGTTTCTTTATAGCAACGTTGCATTGCACGACTTTTGTATATGGTCTTCCACCAACCTTTCCAACAATCATATCTGTCTCTTTCAAACGTAGAAATTACGTCACTTTTTGATAAAATACTCCATTGTGGGTGTTTTCTTCATCTTCAATCACTTACCAAAATTAGTATTTGGATAAATTCCTCCAATCAATTCCATTAGAACAATATGTTCTTTAGCATTGCTCAATTCAGTCATAGCGATATTGAATATACTTAGAAAGTTTTCAAAGACTCTCTAGGAATTTGGAAAAGGCCATATATAAGGACATATCCTTTGGTCAGGCAGTGTGAAATCAAAACTGCTCTACAAACCTCCCAACTAACTGGTTAAATGAATATGTGGATTCGGCATGAGTCGAGTAAACAACATCGAAGCCACTCCCTCAAGAAATATAGGGAAACATCTAAAACTTACAGAATCAGTGGCTCTGACACCATCCATGTGACATTCATACTTCAAAAGTATGTTATCGCAGATCAGTCATTCCATTGTATGATGGAATCATAGGCATTAGAAATCTCTTGCAATAATCCTCCTAGAAAATGTTTTCAGTAAATGGTTTCCAAGAAGTCGAAGACTCCAATTATCGTTACTACTATGCCAGTTCCCATTCACTGGCTTCCTTACCATATCAACAAGATATTCCAGATCCATTGAATCAACTAGATGGTGATCGTCACGGCCTACCTTAAGTGTTTGGATCTGTAAATTATCTTGATTAGTTCCATGATATCTTGGTTCCCTTATCTTTGGGCGAACCATTCGTCTTGTCCTTTAATTTCTGTTTTCTCTTCATGATGGCTCAACAGCAGTTATTTAAGCTTCATCACTTTGGCCACCAACTGCTTGCTCAACATCAACTCCATCTTGCAACTCAACATTCAAATCCTCAATTATGATTTACGCTCTCAAGTCGGTTTTGACTAGTGGAGTAGACTTGGTACCAAGTTGAGATTTCACAACTTGAGTTTTTCCAGTTCCCATTTCAAAGTCCCAACCTTCCCTCTTTTCATCTTTGGTTTTCCACCCCCTTGGTTTCTATCCAATCAAAAGGTGATAACTCCTTATGATTCTTTCTTTATCTCTAGGATAATCAAGTCACCAAATTAATGCTTTCCTTATCTACTTCAATATAGCATTTTAAATCTCCATAATCTTTCTATTTGTTTCCATCATCATTCTGTCCTAAGTCATTATCTTTGATGCACAAATAATTTCGACAACAACATGTTGATTTATCTTCTCCTCTTAATAAGAGCCTTCATTTTAAATGTCGATAGTGGGTTTTGAAGCAGTTGGTTTCTTCTTAGCATTTCTAGTTGCTATAGCTTTCTTAGATCTAGTTATAGATTTTATGGAAATCTAAGTAATCATGGATCTTCCAGTAGCAACTTTTAGATCTAACTCGTGGATTATAATAATCCAAACTTTTAAGATATTTCCAAGGAATGATAACTAATATTTCTCAGTGAAAGCACCAATATTTTGGCACTAAAAGTGGGACAAACATGTAATCAGATTATAAGTATAGACTAATGAATAAATAAATGTAAAATGTGGTAAATAACAAAAGCGAATTTATAGTGGTTCGGCAGATCCTTTAGCCTACGTCAACTTCAACTTTGTTGACTATTCTGGGTTACTTTGCAACCATGATTTACAACTCGGTTGCTTACAAGCCGGTAAAGGATCTAACAGAATGCCGGGGTAAAATCATTTAATTCAGAAAAAAAAAAAAGTTCAAATTTTTGTACCTCTTTCCCTTATTTATAAATGGAGATCAGTGAAATAAGCTTTGAAACGTTCCGTCCACATTCTCCATGTCCAGTAGAAGGTTCTAAAAAGAGATCATGGCCAAATTATGATGTATGTTCTCAATTCAGTCCTAAGTTGAGGTTTACAAGTCATGTTAACTAATGGCCTTCATCTTACTTTACATTTTAGCTTCATATTGTCTTCAAGTTTCCAAATAGTGTGCTAAGTCATCACTTCATAACTTGGCACTAGTTCGAAGGTTTCGGCTTGGTACCGACTTAAAACGTGCAGTTGTGTTTCTCAATTTTTCTCTTTATTCCTTGAGTTATTTAGAAAGTGGCTAAATGTCTATAAGTGGCTAGTAAGGTTTAGCATCAATTCTTTGGACTTACGTGAAATCTTGTCTTCACTTCTAGATTTCTAGTTTGTTTCATGGCTATTCAATGATTCTAACTCGTCTAAATATAGCTTAATTCAAAAGAATGATAATAAAAACATATGTATGGCACCTATACCATGATTTCAGTTATTCCTAATACTTGAATCATGAGGGTATTTCAAAAAAAATACATTATTCCTTAAATCCCTGTCGCTAAAAGTGTATAAAGGTTATGAAGTTCTAATATAACTCTCCCTCTATCATTTTTATGTTAATAAAGTACTTGCACATGCACTAGTTTTTGAGAAAACTCAAGCTAGAGTTGTTATATGAAGTATTATTATTACATTGACTTGACGAAGTAACATACATGAAAACTCAAGGTATGTGTATTCTACTTAGGGCATCACGAAATGGTAGGTAGGAGTGAATAATCTCTCTTGATTAGTTGAGCAAGCTCAAGGTCAAGTTTGGGATTAGGGCAATAACTATAGTTAGGAGTTATATATAATACAACCGATAAAGAGTTATCCATCGCTTAATTCTAAGATTTGTTGAGAAAACTCATGGTAAGAGTCCAAAGTCAAGCGTGTCCTAACACCCACTAGAGAAATCAGAAGATTTCTGCATATCTCTTAAGGTATTGAGGAAAAATCTAGTGGGAGCCTTATTAGAAAAATGAAATGACATTTAGCCTTTCTAATATTGTAAGAACACACATTATACAAAATTAAAGCTATCTGCTTTGATAACCTTTTACAACTAATTCTACTGATACAAATATTTATAATAACCGAATTAAGATTGACATAAGCATATAAAATATACTTACTAATGAATTTTTGGCCTATCATAGCTTCAAGTCCCTTGTAGGAGCCAGAATATACAACTACTAAAACACTCATACTTTGTCCACTGAAATGTTTATTTAATCGAGACTGTATATTGTCTTTAGAATTTTGAATTCTAAAGCAATACAAAAATATGGAAATTCGACCTATATTAGACAGCATACAAAGTTGTATTGTGAACGTTCATGTTCATAATGATCGAAATCTTGATGAAATAGGCTCACTTGAAATGAGCAAGCATGCCATAGTGCAAGATCATGTGCTCTTTAAAATTAAATACAATGAAAATCATGTTATGTTGAAAATAACAAAAGACTAAGGACCAATGACCAATCTTGGAGTTTGATCACTAAAATGTCAGTTTCGATCAGTTTACTTAAGCGCAACCCATACGATATCCTAAATGTTAAGGATGCCCGAATGCACTTCTATAAAGAGTTTAGTGCAATCTCATACTAAAAGTTTTCTTTTAAATGGTTTGACCATTTAGGAAAGAGAGCGTATGTTTGATAATAGATGTAAAATAGGAACAACTAGGACGAAGGGAGTGATTGGTCACTTCTACTTCCTGAAGAGATGTCGAAAATGAATATGTACAAAATACTAGTAGATACTTATATGGAATGATATGTGATTCATATTCCAAATATATTTCACTTATACAAAATTGTTTTCTATAAGTGTTATTTCTTTGAGTTCAAGATATTTGATCTAAAGCACTTGACTATAAACTAATTACAGTGGATAAAATAAACGGCCCATGATAAGTGGTTTAATGGAGCTTCTTATTTCATTCACTGTTATAGTAATGGTGGAAATAGCGAGAGCATATTATTCAACATTATTATTGGATGCATCAAGTTGAGAAGATTTATTTTATGTATATATACTAAATATTATTTTTGAAATAATAATAATTTTCAATGTCGACCAAAAATAGATATAATTTTATTTTAATATGAATACTATGGATATCCGTTATTAGATAACTCTGTTATAATGATGGTATTTGCTTTTATAACAACAGTTATATATTTGCCATAGAAAATTAAAAAGTATCTAAACTTTTCTATAATTGTTTTGGAATTATTGACTAAACCATATCCATGAGAAATAATCATTTAATTATATGACTATGAATCATATGTTACTCCTGAATTATTTCTCAAACAATTAAGGGCAAAGAACCAATTCTGCGAGAGTGGCAATAGAGTTAATGAACCCTTCATGTTGATATATGTGTGTGTCGTCTAAGGTCTGATGGTTGTAAGATAGATCCACTTACGCAAATTCAAAAGTTAATTATTACGGGTATCAACATGTTTATTTGATATACAAATAGAATATCTTTGATAGGTTCATTGAATATGAATGCAAGTAAAAAACTTAACATGCAAATGAAATAAAAAATTTCGTCGGATCAAATAGGAAAGTATATTCAATTGAGTTCCAAGAGTACCTAAAATGAATAAGATCCTCCTAATAATTCATAATGATGTATTGATAAGGAGTCATTATACTTTATTAACAAAGTATGATTGATGATGGCTAAAGTGGAGATTATAGATATTTACTCAAGAATAAGTACATATGTTAAATTTAATTTCAAGAGTTTATGAAATCATATAAAATATGATTTGATAAGAAACCCCTACAAGTCCTAAGCCATGGAGTTGAAAAGTTGTGTGAGTCGAGAATCTCCACACAAAATTTACACCTAAGGGATCTTGCATGGATCGCCCCAGTGGAGTTTGGGACCAACCAACTATGGTTAACTACTTTATGTTATGAACATAAGTTTTATGGTTTCAAAATTAAATATTTTTTGTGTAAATATTGGATATGATCCAAAGAACCAAACATAGAAACTGATTATATAAGACGAAATAAAATCATCTAAGCTAAAATGGACACAAGTCATTAGAATGTATATTAAGAATTCCCGCACACCGAAGCAAAACTATGAGTTTCTTATTAAAATCGAGAAAAAGAGTTGTTAGCAACAACGATTTCCTCAATTATTGGTATGCCATAAGGAGTAAAGACTTTACCGTATGGTAGGATACCTAAATCCTAAAGTGGTTCCAGGTACATTATCGAATATGATTTTCATAGTTGTACCCCAAAGGGATATGATCCATCAGACATTGGTGCATCTTCGTAAGAAAGATCGATGCAGTTGGGAAATAGTAAGAAACATTGATGAGAATGACGTCGTAAATTTCAATTGTTGGAATTAGCATAATAGAATTAGCAATCAACACGTTTAGATTAATTTGGATTCTACTTGCAAATATATCGGTTGGCTTGATTTTGATTTTAGTATGTCAACATTCCAGAAAAAATTCTAATAAATGATATAGAATAGACTGTTTGCTCACGATATCCAAAATGTCATGTAGTCAATGGGAGGGATGATTGAGTTTGTAAGTTACGAAAATGATCCCATAATTGGTATGATAATGTCGTTTGAAAAGCATTAGAGTTAAGTAAATATTTTGACAAAGAAATCAAATAATTTGATTTTAGTCAAAATGTAAAGGAAGCGTGTGTTTGTAAGGAAGAATAAACGGTACTAAATTATTTCTAAAACTATGAGTAAAGGTGTTGGAATTGTCCCACATGATAAACATAGACATCACATTAAAATGTTTGATACAGAGCATAAGAAATGGACTCTTTATGCATCAGCTAAGGGAATTATCATATGTGCTATGTTTTCTACTATATCACATTTCACTTGTGCACTTGGTGCATTGAGTGAATATCAAATCTGAATTAATGTCGCTAAACAGTAGTTATCAGTATTTTCAAGTGCTTACAAAATACTAGAAAATTATTTACAGAAAGAACGAACTTCGTAAGAAGGGGTATTTCAACTCGAACTTTGTAAGTGGTATAGAATACATAATGTCAGTCCTAAACTCACATTACACCTTAGTTAAGAAGCTTTATGTTTGAAATGTTCCAAACAAGAAGTGGTTTCAACTAAAAGGCTAAGTACATTATCTTAAATAGCTCCGTAATAAAAGCAACATAGTAAATGCATAAAATAATAACTAAGCTAGGATGCTTACAAATTTTAAGAACCCTAGAACTTTGTTTGCGAAAATAATGCCATGATACAAATCATAAAAGAAACTAGAGCTCACAAGATGCCCACATACATACTCCAAAAGTTCCATAGGATAAAGGTAGTTTATCAACGGTATGGAGATTTTAGTTGATATAGTAGATAATAAAATAATACAACAAATCTGTTTACTAGGGACTATCTCGATAGGTTCTGAATGGATATGAGGAACTACATTACGATTCCATAATTGACTCTAGGTGCAAGTAGGAGATTAAAAGTATTGTATGAGAATAGTATCACGGTCAATTTAGTCAACTCAAAGTCAAAATCTCTAGTCATAGTACAATGATTAATAATAAATATTATTATTGAACCAAGGACATTAATTTTGAAAAAATCATATAGAATATGGATAATATTGGAAGTTTGTCCAATACCAAATTCCACATATCCTAAAGTTATATAGTTTTCACAAAGAGAACATGTGTAAATTATTATTAATGTAAGGTACAACTAAAGAAAATATGGAATTAAATTTTACAAAAAAGATTTACCAATTATGAATTTTGCCAAATTGTCACAACACTGAGAAGGTGATGTGTGAATGTTAATATTTGAATTTTTGAACATTAATCATTGACCGAATTCACGCCACTGAATCTCACAATCACATTTATGACTTCTCTGAAAACCTTATGACTTAATTAGTTTATAAAATGTTATAAAGTAGTTAAACTATTTAGCATATACTAAATATCAACTATGGTGTTTTGGGTGTTTTTAATAATTATTTGGATGTGTACATATATAAGTAATATACTCATGTATTGATATACAATGCCCATATATATTTAAATGGGTTCTAAATATATTTAACATCTTAACAGGCTTTTGGAAATAGTTCTCCATGTGATGGGATTATGCTTTCCGCCATACTAGATAGGAACGAGATTTGATTGAAAATTAAATGGGAATTAAAGTGGAAGTTCTAATAAAGAGAAAAAAATATATTTTATTCTCCTCAATAAAACAAAATCCCTTGATTTTCTCTCATTTTTAATTTTCACCTTCTCTATTGTCTTCTTTCTTCTGGCTGGCTCACCCTTCTCTTTAATGGCCTAAATTTATTTTTCATTTTTATCCAAAATTAATTCAAATAAAATAAAATAAATTGGCTCATCTGCTTCTAACAAAGTTTGGTTGTTGATTATAGGTATTTAAGGAGAATTTTCAAATAAAGGTATCATTAATAGGCTAGATCGATACGATACAATCTTCTTTTACGTATATGATTTGATTCATGTTTATCCCCATTTTTATGTGTTATTTTCATTACAGTAACTATAGTTTGTTGTAACAATTAAACTAGTTAGTTAAATATTTTATTTTAATTCAATATAATACCATTAAATTAAAACATTTGTTTATGTATTTTTTACTTTGGCAACATATGTTCAAATATATGTATAATAGTTTTATAAACATAAAACTTATTTTTAGCGATTTTAAATAGTCATTTATTAATTTTTAATCACCCTAAATCATGAGATAGATCGATGTCATGTTTTAGATCAATACCGTATTTTAAATTTTAAACTAGCATATATGGTTATTAGATCTAAATCCATTTTGGAAAATTAAATAGAAAAGTAATATATTTAGCTAAAATATTATTTACAATACTGTTTATATATTATAATACTATAATTAATTTTGATCTTTTGAGTTATATATATATACATACGTATATTATGACAACCCACCTTTCTGACTCCTAGGAATAACACTTAACACATCCTCCGTGTGCGTGTGTTGTTGCCCAAACATCGAAGACATGGATTGTTGTGGGGTGAAATAAAGAACAAAATAGAAAACCTCACAATGAAACTGCTAAATAAAACATAACATTCAATAGTACATCAGGTTGCTCCTTATCAAAGAGTTATCAGAGTTGCACAAAAGTAATGCAAATTGCTTAGGCAGTTATAACATCCTACCTTTACAAATGCCGAAACAAAATACACTTATACAAACTAGATAAACAGCGCAATTGATTGCTTGGTAGATAAAAGCCTTCTGCTTGGACGTCGTCTTCAAAGAGCTAAACAAAGACCTACTACTCTCGGACTACTCAAATAAATTGAGTACCCGAGAGTTTATGGGAAACAAATAACTCGAGTCAGACGATATGTTTGGTATGAATAAAACTTTTTAAGCAATAAGTGTGAAATTAAATAAAAACATGCGAAACCACGCCGTTGAACATGGAACGAGTTCACTCCTGCATAAATCAACATCCAAACGTAAAGAATAGATAAATAATTAAACACCACGAAGTGTGGTTGACTCTTCCCGATGCAAATAAGGAAATACATTTGAAGGTTCAAATCAAATAAGAAAAGGAAAATCTCTAATGACTAGGAAGGTGTACCACCCTTGAAGTATACCTCTAGTAATATACTTTTGAGAAGCTCATATACTCCGTGAAACTTCTTAAAAATGTACCAATCGGACCCCGCCAAACCTTATCGAGAATCTGAATATTTCGCATCTAAATGCGCAAGCGAATCCATCTAGATGAGATGTGAAAACACTCTAATAGGAGTAACCCCACATAGCTGGACGTCCTTTCACGCTTTGGTTTCAGTCATTTATCGACATAGGATAAGAAAGCTTAGTGGTGCAACAAATTGTCTTAGAATGAAGATAATAAAGAAGCTGAAGTAACCGACAGCTAAGGAACCAACTATCGAGGACATAAAAAGATCATATATGGAAATTAAGTCTTGTATACTTACAACCACTTATCGAATTCAAACTAGTACTATTTCTTAGTTAACAATAATATCGGACAAGTCAAGGTAATGTTACCTCAAAGTCATGCCCCATGGTTATTCTTAACTTTTGAAATAGCGATAATTCTACTTCTTTGATGTTTAATGACAATTATCCAAAATCATTTCCATACAAGTGAATTGCTTTACGGAAATTAATTCATTTCCATAAACAATTCAAATTTTTCTTCTAAAAACCCAAATTCGTACTTGGCTTCACTTTACAAGTATTAGCTTTAAAACACTTTGTTATAAGAATTTGCTAACTTCGAAACATCATTAAAAAGGATTTAACAACTTAAAATATCGTTATTACATTGATTAATTAACTTTCAAAACTTTGTTAGCTAAGTTGATTAATTAACTTCAGTAACCTTTAATTAAAAAGGGCAATCTCCTTTAAACATATTAATTCAATCAATTAATAATATAATTCGTTAGATAAATTAAAAAATAATTAAATATTATTACTTAAAAGTGATTAATTAGTTTAAAACTTTATTTAAGAAAAGATTTATTTAAGGTTAAACAGATTTAATAACTTTTTAAAAGTTATTAACTAAAAGGGTTAATCAGTTTAAAACGTCATTAGTATATTGGTTATTTAACTTTAATCCATCGTTATTAAAAGATTAATTTACCTCAAACATCATTAAAGAATTTATTAATTAAATTTAAAACATCTTTAACTAAGAATTAGAAATTTAAAACCATCGTTAATAAGTTATTAGTTAATTTTAATCCTTATTAATTAAATAATTAATTAAATTAAATAATCATTATTAAAATAATTAATTATTTTTAAAAACATAACTAATTAAAAACTTGCTTAACTTGTAAAATAATTCCAAGTGCGATAATGAAATCTAACAGTTTCAATAAAAGGTGATTTTCCGAAAGTGTCGATATAGCGACTATCGCTATACGAGCAGTTCGGAATTCAAGCTCATGTCATTTGCAATACAGCCAAACATCACATAGCAAGGGAATAAGCATACATACATGATGGTGTGCAATAACATAACATATATCAAACATTGTTTGTAAGGAATTAATTTAACTACTAGATTTTCATATAACTTAAGATTCGCTTACTAACTTTTCGAAACGACTAATTTTCAAAGCAACAAACCAATCCAATAACCAAATCATTATTAGAAATATACAATAAGCATTCGATAACTACAAACGTGAGCATGAATATAGTTTAAACTTTATGGTTCAAAGGTGGAAGCTTCACTCACCAAAACACTTACTAACTTTACCAAACTTGCCTAAACTCTTTGTAACTTGATTTAATTCTAAAATAGGACCTACTGTGAGCTTGTAGGGTGCAACATGGCTCAGCCAAAGGCACAGATGGGCTCAACTTGGGAATAAATGGGCTCGGCCTTGGAGTTTTGAAGTAGAAACGGCTTTTGTTTTAGTAGAGGGGTGTTTGTAGATGAATACATAAAGTTTAACTTGATTTTGGATGTGTTTTCACTAGTTTTTGACTTGGGAATTTCTTTTGAAAGCCGTGGAAGTATTCGTGTATATAAAGAGACAAGAAATGAAGATAGAAATGAAAAATGGAAAATGTGTGGAGATGGTGGGTATTTATAGGAAAATAAGTGGAGTATTGATTTAAATTAATTAAATATTTAAAATATATTAAATGTTGTCATATGCATGCTACCATACCTCCTCCCTCACCTTATAACACACACCTCTTAGGTCCACCATACACCTTGCTTTAGGTACTTGTTTAGGTTATGGTTAGGGTATTTAATCAATTTAATAAGGTCAATTAATGTATTTTTGTGCATTTAATGTCAAATCAAGTTTTATATTTAAACTAAGCTTGATTGTGAACTTTAACACATTGATTATCTTGTCACATGACATATGTGGATGTTTGTGCATGTGTATATGAGCTATACAAAAATGTGCACAACATTTTCGATGACTTTCAATGGCCGAAAGGTTAAAATTTCGAAAATCTTTTTCGTTCACATTTTTTTTATTTGAACTATTTATTTTGGTGAAAATTATTTGAAAATGATTATAGTATCGTTAATTAATGTTTAAAATATGTTTACCTAGTTATTAAAATCATTATTTAAATATTTAAAAATAATTTAAATATTCAAATACAAAGCGACTAATTTATGGGTCGTTACACTCTCCCAACTTAGGTGATTTCATCCCCAAATTAATACTCAAAAGACAGTTCAAAAGATATATATTATACTAAGAAATTCATATAATTATGTAAAGCAACTAGGACATAGAAAAACATACATAATGCATTCAAACAACAAACAACTAACCTGACAATACATTAGGTTAAGTTTCTCTAATATGATCCTCAGCCTCCCAAGTACAATCGCGGGATCATTACTCTATTAAACCTTCACAAGCTTCACCACCTTGTTTCTCAACCTCCTTTCATCTTGATCTACAATATGAACTAAGTGTCGAACTACCGTCAAATTTGGTTCTATTTCCAAGTCTTCCTAAACGGACGTCTCAATAGTCAAAGATGGATCATGAACATGCTTTCTCTTATAAGATATATGAAAGACATTATAAACTTCTGACAATCTTTCAGGCAATCCTACTCTATAGGCCAATAATCCAATTCTCTCTCGGATTCAAAATGGTTTAATGAATCTGGGAGCCAGCTTTCCTACTATTCTGAATCTTACATCTCCTTTCATCGGGGAAACTTTCACAAATACCAAATCCCCGACAGTAAACTCTAAGTCCTCCTTCAACCGGCATAACTTTTCTATTGATCCTGGGCTTCTTTCATCCTTTCCTTGATCGTAGATACTTTCTATGATGCATCTCAAATCATCTTTGGTCCAAGAACTAAACGGTCTCCATTCTTAATCCAACATAAAGGTGATTTACATAGCTGTCCATACAAAGTTTCATAGGGCGCCATGCCAATGCTAGTTCGGTAACTGTTGTTATAAGAGAACTCTACCAAATGCAGATGATCCTCCCAAGAACCTTCGAAATCCAAAATGCATGCTCTCAAAAGAACCTCCATAATTAGGTTCATCCTTTTGGTTTGTCTATTTACCTACGGGTGATATGCCATGCTCAAATTCAAATCTGTCCCTAAAGTGGCTTGCAATGCTCCCCAAAATCGACTGGTGATGATGGGATCTCGATCACTAACTATGCTTATAGGAATTTTATGTAGTCAAACGATCTCACTCGAATAAATCCCTGCCAAAGAAGCTGTAGTCCTTATTGACTTCACCGGACTAAAGTGGGCGCTTTTTGTTAATAGATCTACAATTACCCAAATGCCTTCATTACCTCTTCTTGTTCAGGGCTACCCATCATTAAAGTCCATGGATATTTGCTCCTACATCTAATTCGGTATCACCAATAGTTGGAGCAACCCTGTAGTCTTTTGCTGTCACTCTTGACCTGTTGTCAATTTTCACACCAGCTCACGAAGATCGAAATGTCTCTCTTCATCCCTTTCCACCAAAAGGTCTTCTTCATATTCTGAAATGTTTTGGTCACTTCTGGGTGGATAGAAAACCTTGATCGATGGCACTCTCTTCGCTTTTCTTTTCTAAATCCATTAAATCTGGTATGCAAATCTGTCCATTCATTCTCAAAATGCCTCGATATTATATTTGAAAAATTGAGATAATTCCATTTTAACATCCTTCTTAAGCTGAGCTAAAATAGGTTCTTCTTCTTAGAAATAATTAATTCTCTCCATTAGTGCTGGTTTAAATTCCAGGTTAGCACTCGTCACCACATTCCTACTCCATGGATCTGCAACGACGTATGCTTTCCTTGAGGTATAAAGAAACTCTATGTTATAAGACACGAGAAATTCTAGCCATCTTTGCTGCCTTAAGTACAAGTCCTTTCGGGTAAAAAGTACTTTAATGACTTGTGATCCATATATAACTCAAACTATACACCCAAAAGATTGTGCCTTCATACCTTCAATATGAAGACAATTGCCAAAAGCTCCAGATCGTGCGTAGCGTAATTCTTCTCATAAGGTTTCAACCATCGACTTGCATATGCTAGTACTTTTCCATTTTGCATCGAAATGCTCCTGACAGGTCCTACAAGCATCCATGTAAACTATTAATCCATTACTCCCATTTGGAATAGTTAAAATGAGGGCACTTGTCAATTTCTCCTTTAACTTATTAAATGCTTGATCGCACTTGAGGTCCAAAAAAACTTAGCATTCTTCTTCGTTATTTTGTTTAGATGAGAAGTAGTCTTTGAGAAATTTTTAATAAATCTTTTATAGAAGCCAACCAATCCTAAGAAACTTCTGTCCTTGGTTGCACTTTTGGATTTCTTCCAATTTGAAATCACAACTACTTTAGGTGGGTCCACTGATATGCCTTCTCCCGAAATTACATGCCCTCGAAATCTAACTTCAGATTTCAGAAATGGCACTTAGAAAACTTTTCCTTTAAAACATGACTTCTTAAAGTACTTAGAACAACATGAAGATGGTACTTATTCTCTTCCTCCATTTTAGAATAAATAAGGATGTCATCAATGTAGACTAGAACAAACTTGTTAAGGAAATCCTGAAACACTCTATTCATCAAATCTATGAATAAGAGGGTGTGTTAATCAATTCGAACGGCATGACTAACCACTCATAAAAACTGGTAGGTATACGAAAAGATGTTAAGGGTGCACTCTCTTTTGCTACCCTTAATTGGTGAAAACCAGTGGCAAGATCCAACTGAAAAAATATCCAAGCTCCGTGGAGCTGGTGAAACATGTCTTCAAACCTAGGTGAAGGATACTTATTTTTGATAGTCCTCTTATTTATTTCCCAGTAATCTACACATAATTTAAGAGAACCATCTAGCTTGATAACGAATACTACTGGCGATACCCAACTCGACGTGCTCCGTCGGATCAAACCCTTCTACAATAAATCAAATATTTGTTTCTTTAGTTCTCTCCTTTCTTCAAAGCCAACTTTCAAGGAGGTTGTATAATAGGTCTATTTCCTGGAATCAAATCAATGCAGAACTCCATTTCTCATTGAGGAGGTAAACGTTGCCCTTCTTCAAAAATATCGATGAAATCCTGAACAGTCGGTATATTCCTATCTCCTATTTGGGTATTTGGTGGGAATAAAAAAACTACTAATTAATTTATTACGCTCTTCACAACAGATATCAATGCTTCTACCTGTTACATCTTTTATCACAATGATTCTTCTATTACAATCTAAGATGATATTGAATTTAGATAACTAATCCATCCCCAAAAGTAAGCCTAAACCCATGAACCTAAGAAGAGATAAGTCGAATGAGAAGTACCAATCTCGATAAGAAATAGGCATTTTAAAACACATGGTATCATAATTGGTCGGACCCCAATTAGGTTCGTGACACAAAGAGAATCATCTAAAAGAATAGGTTTGAGGTTAAACTTATCAACAAGATCTAATGAAATGAAATTATAGGACACACTGGTGTCGAATAATATTCTAACAGGAATATCAAAAATGGATAATATTGTTTGTATCAAAAAATGGGCACAACACTCTTCAGATGTGATTGAAGAGATTAGAACGAAGAAATAAAATAAAAAATGAGGCTAATCTAAGAATCACACCAAGAAAATTGAACATTACTAAAAGAAGACAAGAATTTATAGTGGTTCATCGTTTTGGCCTACGTCCACTTTGAAGGATTTGCTGTTTATTTTTTATTACAAACCGAATTACAACATTACATTGACTAGCACTCGAATTACAATGGAGTCGAACCCGAGCAGCTGCATAAAAGTCCCTATTTATTTCCAATACAGGGGCTATTTGTAGGTGCGGAGTTGTAAATATATGCCTTGAATCTTGGAATATCCCTTCTCATGCATAGGTGGGATTACACATTTGATCTGGAGTCGTTTGGAATCGATCCGTGGTCGATCCATATCGATTTTGTATCACTCTAGAATCACTCTATTTGAGTTGCGATTGATCATGGACGTTCCAGAGATGATATGCAACCTCCCGTGAAAAATTCCTGGTATTTGGATATGTAATTTGGGAGATATGATCGATCCCATATTGCAAATGTGGAGTGGCCGAGGCTTTCATATCGATACATTTTGTATCGATCTTCCTTTTATTGATGATATGGCATGCTTGCTTTATGAAGATCCAAAATTCATGCATAAGGGCCACTTCTTTTGGCTTTTGATTGGTTCTTTTGTATCCATCTGATGCTCTGTCTTCCGTATCAATGTTGTGCCTCCTCCTTTCGTATTAATCTCCGGCCCTACTCTTCGTATCGATCTCCGACGCTACTCCTCGTATCGATTATATAAGTGATTGATACGAAACATGCAGTTGTTGGTCGAATGAAACGTGATCGATTCAAGGGGAGTTGAAATCCATTGATACAGGTTCAAACTTGATGTATACGAATGATGGGAGCTGAGTGATGAGGATATGCTCATTTCGTATCGACGGTGATGGATACGAAATGATGGATGCCAATGGATGGATAAGAAATGAACATGTTCCATATGGATCTTGATCGATCCACAACTTGAGCATACGAACCTCGACTGACCCAAAATTTGGAATGTTGCCTTTCACTGCTTTGCTTATCATACCATGCTAATTATGGCTCGATCCGGACTTGGACCAATTTTGCCTATATCCATCGTAAACCTGTAGATAACTAATTCACGGTGTGGATTGCCTTCAGTCTTTAGTCATGTCCTTGGTGTCATGGCCTTGCCAAAAGGCGGGATAACATTGCCCCCCTAAAGTACATCATGTTTGAACATGACGTGCTTTGAAAAGCTGCAATCTTCATTCTGAAAAGGTTCTATCCGATTTATGGAATAGTTGTTGTCCTTTCATCAAGTGATGTGGCATTTGGTAGAGTTCTAGTAGTATAAATGTTGAGTTGTAGACTGCCACTGATCAAGCAGTTTTTGTTGTAACTGAAGGTCGAGTGCTAGTAGTTTGTTTTTTATTGTTATAGCTACCACCAGGTAAGCATTTAATTCCTGTTAAGGTTGAAAATCGAATGTCAGTATAGCACACATGCACGTATTTCAACCTAACTCTCATTCAGGATTGTACATTTATGGGTCGTTGTCAAGTTTCTTTTTCTTTTTCGAATCGAATTTCATATCAATCCTCTTCTGGATTGATGTGAAATCCGAGTTGCAACAATGATCTATGGTTGTATTGACCCATTTCTTCGTATCGATCCTCTCCTAGATTGATTAGAGGTATGTCAACGCTGAATTCATATCGATGGGGATCTATACAAGATGGCCTTACATAAGGGGTTCTTCGTATAGATGGATACAAAAGTTTTCCTTATATCGATGGATGCAAATTTTTAGCATGAGCTGTTGTACAATATACACTTCATATCGATGGTTACGAAATATATGCTTCATATCAAGGGATACGAGGTGCCGTGCTTTAAGTCGATGGACACGAAAGTTGTGCTTTGCGTCGATGGATATGAATGATCCAGTCATAAACATGTAGTGCTCTTTGTATCAATGTAGATGTTGAACACTTCTATAGGTAATTTGACTGGGATATTAATCGTCTTTGTATTCGATTCGAAGGAGTATGAATTTGGACTTAGAATATTTTCACTTGGTTTCTATTGCTATTTCGTATCGCTTAAAAGAGAAAAGAAAACTGTAGTTCTTTTGTTCCCAAACACCAAATCACTATTCGTAATCCCAAACTCTTTTTGCTAGGTAATTAATTAGTAGATCTACGTCTAAAGTGACAAGATTCGAGCATCGTTTTATTCTGTTCATGGCAATGGTCTGCTCAGGCATCGTTGGCACCGGAATGTGGCTAGGGTAAGGTTGAGGGTGTGTTTAATGGCAACTTGAATGTTTTGAGAAGAAGGGGAGCACTGGAAGGAGTCGATAGAGATATTGACCCCGAGTCTCTCTCGAACTCGTATCGATGCGAGATGGGATCGATCAAAATGCTTTGGAGATGATTGAAGGCAGTTCTCTGATCGAGGCGAAGGGCAGTGGTTTATCGATCGATTTGAGATGTAGCAGTTCGTATCGATGTAGATGTGGCATGGTGTGATCGATCCAAAGCAAGATTCTTTGGATCGATACGAAGTAGATCGATACTTGGAGTGATCGATACGAACGTTTCATCAATACGAAATAGTTATCAATCAACATCTCTGATTAACACTAAATAATGGCTTTAGGGGAATGATCCAAAGTGAACTATGATGGATACGAACTCCATCGCTTTTTGTATACTTGAACACTTAAATCCCGACGAGCTTTAGTCTTTCATATTTGGACTTTATTGTAAAACTATATACATGACTATCCTTTAAAGCTCGTCAATGAAACCATAAATTGATAATCATAACAAATTTTAACATGGATCGTTCTCCAAATTCAGAGTGGCACAGTTGAGATTGTCAGCGATGATGGTCACTCCGGTCTAATCTTGAAGTTTTTTTCTCTTTATCATCTTTCGACCTTGTAGAAATTTAGAGTATTTTGCAGCACTTCACTATAAAACATGATCACTCACTTTACACTGGGGGGGAACATGGATTTCTTTTCATCTAATAACGTTTTTTTACCGAGTTCAATAACTATGGATCCTACAATCTCATAGCAATAAGAAGTTCAAAGTCCTCTGTTTCCTAGAATCGAAGTGACGGATGGCACGACAGATATAGTGTATCCTGCTTCGGATAAACTGCCGGATGTAGTGGTGATTATGAATCGGGAAGATTCCATCCGATCCAAGATTTCAGAAGAAATGCTGGGCAAAATTTGTCTTAGGCACAGAGTGTCCTTAGAGGAAGTTTGATTAACAGGGCCAGAAGATAGAGCACATAATCCCTTAGAAGGGTTCACCGCATGCAATAAATTCATTGCTTTGCTGGAATATTGCCTCCATTGAATCATTTCATTCAGGACGTGCTATTTTTATGAGGATTGCGCCTTCTCAGCTTTGTCCTAATAGTTATGCGCAACTCAATAGCTCGTACATTATATTTATGGAGCCTGTCCTCTATCCCTCGACTGTCGAAGAGATCAGCTTTTTATTCAATCATAAGAGTCAGGGGTATAATCCATCATTCAAGTTCTTAGAATCTGTCAGGAATTTCCAAGTGATGGCAGTGCATGGCGCAAGTCGAGCTACTTCAAAACAAAGTGGTTCTACACGAGATTCCCACCGAGTTTCGCTAGACGATGGTTGGTCAGATGAAAGTACTTTCACTTTTTCGTCAATTAACTGGGTAATACAAATCGATGCTTAATTCATTGTCGTGTCTCTTTTATAACTACTATCCCATGGCTCGAAGGAGCATATTTTAAAGATATAGTAAACACACTCCACGCGGTGCCTGTCCGATTAAGGGAAATAGACGAAGTTCTCTTTGATGATAATTTGATTACCACCTGGCTTATAGAAAGCGGATAGAGCATAGGGTTGACGGGAATTCTAAGAGCGGTCCTAACAAGATAAAGTGGAAGACGAACTCTAGCCGTGCTCCCAGTCAAGGGAGCTCAGAGTGTGCTTGGCGCAACAATCATCGAACTCGGCAATCATAAGGGTACAACTGAGCATGAGCTTGCAGTCTTGCCTCCGTAAGGTCCTCGACCGTCGGAATTGAAGAGAAAATGCAAAACTTTTGTCCATAAAACTGTGAGGTAAAAGACTATTGAAGCAAATCAGCTCGTTGCAACTTCCATATGTTCAGAGACTCTTCTTCGTGGATGGAAAGTTCACTGAAAGGGTTATCAAACATTCCTATCTCGGGAAAAATATCTCCATACCTTGACCTCGGGTTAGAGAGGCTCTACTCCCCTTCAAGTACTGGAATGGGCCAACCTCCAATAGATATGGGGGAGAGAACACCAAAAAGCGAGGCTACTACAATCGGTCGGTTGGGGGATTTGCACATGCATACACACACTTCACGACACTATATGACATCTCATCATTCTTAATCTCTGGCCATAACTAATTCTACTCCTCTCTTTATTTTTGCAGATACAATGGTGAAACATGGCTCCATGCTTAGTAACCTTCGATCTTCACGCCATTCATCCAGATCGCGTTTCAAGTCACATCGCCATGAGAGAGAAAAAGATTACGGTTGTGGCTACCATTCTAGCCAAGAACGCGAGTGCTACGATAGAGAGAAAGAAAGATCATATCAAAGCAGGCGCTGTTCTAAGTCGATATTTCTGCCACCAAAAGGACCCTCTAAATCCTCCGGCTCCAATAGGCCTTCTTCTAAATCCTCACATCAAATAGCGCCGTCTCACGCTCCAAAACTCGACGATCAACGCCATAGAATCGAAGCAGAAACTCCTGCCATCGTAGAACAAACTGCGATAGAGCCAACGTGGGTGGGAGCCATTCGCATCACCAAATTGAAGAAAGATTTTCTGACCATATGTTTCAATGGCTTCCACTTTCCTGCCAACTTGAAATGAATCCCAATGACATAGAAAAATTAGTATAGGACTTATGTTCATGACACATGTAGCCAATATTGCTAATGGGTTAAGACAGCAGAATGGGTTTCGGCTATGTCTTTTGAGCGGACCAAGGCTATCGAGAAACTAGAAGGCGGTCTTTCTCATAAGGACAAAATAATAGAAGTGCTTACCATTCAAATCGAGTCTTCGAGAAAAGCCAAGATTGAGACCAGCCAAAGAGCCGAGGAAGCCATGAAGTCTATGGAGGAGATGGGGAAAACACACATGGACTTGGTGTAGGAAATGGGGCATAGCAATACTATTATTATGTGAGAAAGGGA
This sequence comes from Allium cepa, assembly GCA_030765085.1. NCBI lineage: Eukaryota > Viridiplantae > Streptophyta > Magnoliopsida > Asparagales > Amaryllidaceae > Allium > Allium cepa. Next base: position 352,903,905 of record CM060931.1, on the reverse strand, counting down.
TGTCGCATTAAAAGAAGTCACTGAATTAAAGGCGAAGCTAACTGAGGCCCATGAAGAGAAAGACAAAGCTAACAATGTGGCCTAGGAGGTGCACAAGGAGGTAGTGAGCCTTAGGGAAGAGAGGGATTTTGCGAATAAAAAGGCCGAAGAAGCCGACACCATGGTGGAAAGTGAAATATAAGCTATAAAGGCCAAGATGGAAAGCTAATTTGAAAATATTTTGGTCACTCAAAGCTAATTTCTTGAGAAATCGCAACCTGAACTAGCTCGACGAGGACTGTCCTTTCTAATTATATAAGGCCTGGAACTACTTGCTTACGGATGAAAAGGGGATCTGCAATGTTGCAACCTTCAACAAGTTTGAATAGAAACTCAAGTTTTGATCAGAGATGAGCCTAAAGTCCTCCTAACAAGACGATCGTGCTTCAGAGAGAGCCTAACTGCTAAGTACCCAGAAGCTTGAGATGGATCTGGTGGCGAACATTGTGAAGTTGTTTTCGAAGTGCCTCTAGTATCTCAAACTGCACCCACATCCTCTGTTGATCCCTCAATCATCCTACGTTATGATCCTGATAGGCCACATCTCTCTCCGTTCATCGAGCATAGCTTAGAAGGCATGTCGACCCAATTAGGGAGCCAAACTAAGGAAGGTATTCTGGACATTTCTCCTACTCTTCAAAATACAGGAACATTATCAGAGGACATTACTAATATAATCTCCTACCTTTATTTAGCTTTAGATTCTACACCGACCAACCCTCATGCAATCCAAGAAATCCACCATAAGCAGGAGGCATTAACTACGAAGGCCACAACTGTGACAATTAATTCTTCAACTGGGGAGATACGTGGTGGTAGCTATATGCTTGATGATCAACTAATGGAAGCACTCCTTAGCCATCAAAGCGATTTGAGTATTGAAGTGCCCTTCAATGTAGACGAAGATGTTATTATCGCGGGCTCCTCGGGTCTGATCGGTAGAATTTTGATAGGTAAGTGCTTGGATCGAGAGAAACAAATAATGGAAGAAATTAAAGCGAGATTGAGCAGGCTGAGCAGGATTGTAAAGCCAACGGAGGTATGGCTGGCGATGGCCCTACCCTGATCCTCATGCTCTCTCCACGTTGTACCATAGTTAAAATTGGAGTGCCTCATTCTTCTACTATCCAAGGCTCCACCATTCTCCTAGTTCTACACATAGAGGATACTTCAGTCCCTATAGGCTCTCAAGAGGAGATTGCGTCGATTCCCTCTGTCGAAGACAAGCAGGCTGGGACAAGTCGGGGAGGCAAGGGTTCAAAGAGAGCTCCAGGTAGTAGCTCGAGCGGATCTACACCAAAGAAAGTCTAGAAGAAACCGAAGGCATAGGTTTGCATTTTCACTTCCTCTTTTGTAAATTGCTAGAATAAGCTTCTCTTTTGCTTTCGTAAGCTATGTATAGATGCAGGCTTGGCCCCCAGCTTATAGGAATTCTTTGACAGATTTTGTACTTCCTTTCTCAAAGAATAGTGTGAATAAAATTTCTCTTTTGTTTTAGCATAACTCTGTGTTTATTTGTCTAAGTACTTTTGCACTTATATTTTCATTCAATGTACTCATGAGCTTTAGTCTCTAAGTTGAACTTGAGTCCGGTATTTAAGTCTTGAGGTCATGGCCTCAGGTCATAACCAAACGTTCAGTCAAGTTCTAAGGTTGCACTATCTCAGTCAAAGACTAGAACTTGAGTTATGCCCCAAGTTTCGAAAAGAATTGAAGTAGTTAGTTGGTGGTTGTCCTCCTCCTTCCTTAACTTAACTTTGACTTAAATTAGTAAGAATAAAGTCAAAGTGACTCAAGTTTGAGCTATCGGAACACACTCACTCGCTAGCTACTATTTGCATCCATACTCTGGGGATTTAGACTTGTATGCCAGCAGTCGATCATGACCACTTATTGTTTAGAATCATATCCCATACTCCGAGAGCATAAGTTATTTTATGGTCGGTCGGTCACACCCGTTTAGTGTTTATACTCTAGTTCACACTCTCCGAATCTTGAGTTAGTTGATAGATGGTCGATCACATCTGTTTAAGTAGTAGGATCTTATTTGCACTTTGGGAATAAGGAGTTGGTCATAGTCATAGATGGTTGGATTACATCCTCCTTGCCATAGTAAGCAAAGTCGTGGATTGGTGGACCTATCCTATTCGAGCTTGGAAAGAAGCTAAGTCATGGATGGAGGATCCATCCTCCTCGAGCCTTGGAAATAAGCAAGGTCATGGATGGACGATCCATCCTCCTTGAGTTTTTGAAAATAAGCGAGGTCTTGACGGATGGATCTATCCTCCTGGTGATTTGGAAATAAGCGAGGATGTGGATGGACGGATTATCCTCCTTGAGCTTTTGAAAGTAAGCGAGGTTGTGGATGCACGTATCCATCCTTCTCGAGCTTTTGAAAATAAGCGAGGCCATGGATGGATGGATCCATCCTCCTCGAGCTTTGGAAATAAGCAAGGTCATGATGGATGGACCCATCCTTCTCGAGCTTTTGAAAATAAGTGAGGTTGTGGATGGACGGATCCATCCTCCTCGAGCTTTCAAAAATAAGCGAGGTGATGGTTGGATAGATCCATCCTCCTTGAGTTGGATGGTCGATTAATGACTTAATTTTGGAGTTTGCACTTTAACTCACACTTTGGAAGCTGGAGTTGGTTGGAGAATTGTTGTGATTCAATTCTCTTTTAATTAGTTATTATCTTCCCTTCAAGCTTAAGGTTTCATCTAGCAGTGACTTGTCAGATCACGATTACTCTCTATTTGAACGAGTCCCATCACAAGATGGTACTCATCTCATCATACACCATGGTGGTCGCATGATGCATTTAGGGATCATTAATTTGGCTTTATGAGTCTGTGCTTTGTTACTGAAACAAGAAATCATGGCAAAATTAGTTGCCTTATTACTAATACAAATTCTTGAATTGCATAAACAAACTTGAAAAGGAAAGTAGGCTAAATTAATGAAAGGCAATCATATGTAATAGCGATGGAGACTTTCGATGTTCCATGCTCCGGGTAGTGTGAGACCATCAACGGTTGATAGCTTGAATGTGCCGTCTCTAAGCTTACGTTCGATGAAATGTGGTCCTTCCCATGTCGATTTCATGTGCGAAGGGACCAGATAGACTCACTTGAGTATGAGATCGCCAAATTTAAAGATTCTAGGTCGGACCATAGAATTATATTATCGGGCGACTCGGTTGCGATGTGCGGCTGCCCACAAATCAGCCTCTTCACGCTTCTCATCTAACAAATCTAGAGGTTCTACAAGTAGGATGGTGTTCGTCTTTGGATCATTATAAGTCATATGGTGAGAAGGTATCTCTAGATCAACTGGAATAACAACTTCAGAGACGTACGAAAGTGCAGGTGGAGTATGGCCGCTCGTGGACTTGTGGGTAATTCGATATTCCCATAAAGTCATGTGGTGCTCATCAACCTACTTACCTCCAGCCTTCTCCAGTCATTTCTTTAAAATGGATATGATGACTTTATTGATACCTTTCACTTTCCCATTCTCTTGAGCGTGAGCGACTACTGAAAATTTCTTCTGGATGCGATGGCGTTGGCAGAAATTCTTAAACTTGGCACTATCAAATGAGGCCCCGTTTTTAGTTACAATTATTTACGGGAGGCCAAAACGACAGATGTGTTGCGCATAAAAAGTTTATTATTTTCTTCGTTGTGATAGCACTGAGGGGCTAAGCTTTCACCGATTTAGTAAAGTAGTCAACTGCAACAATAGCGTACTTCGCACCACTTTTGGCTAGATGTAAAGATCCTATTATATCAATACCCAATGTGGCAAACAGCCATGGCTGACCGTCTGAGTAATTTCAATTGGTAGGGCTCTTCGAATTCCATCATGTTTCTAGCAGCTGTCACCTCTCTTAGCATAATCCGATGCATCTCGGTTTACAGTTGGCTAGAAATACCCGTACCTGAGTATCTTTTTCACAAGGGCTTGCCCCTAGTGTGATCGCCGCACTCTCCTTCATGCACATCATGCAACACTCATTTAATCACATCATAGGTGATACGCCAGTGTAAAGGAAAAGAATATCCCCTTCTTTATAGGACTCCATCTTGGATGACGAATCACGAAGCCTTTCAGAGAACCTATCTTTTTTCACTCCTGTGTTTGGGTAACGTTTCGTGCTCAATGTAATTTCTAATTGAAGCCTTCCATGATTCTTTCTCGGGTGTCACCTCATGCACCTAGTCTATCTCCATCTGATTGATACTTGGAGCAGTGAGTGTTTCCATAGGGACAAGTCCCATCTGCTGTGCTTCGCCAATCTGGTTAGTTTTGCTAAAGAATCGGCATTCTGATTTTGCTCTCGGAGTATACAGCGGATAATGTAGTAGTCAAACTAGTTCAACACTTCCTAGACCCACATAAGGTAGGAGGCCAACCTTTTACCTCTGGCTTAATACTCTCCTTGAACCCAGCACACCACTAGTTATAAATCGTAGTAAATTTCCATAGCAACGCCTCCCAAATCCTTGGCAAGCCTTAGTACAGCAAGTAGGGCTTCATACTCAGTTTTTTGTTAGTCGCACGGAAGTCGAATTTCAAAGCATAGCACACAGATCGCCTTTTTGGGGTTTTGAGCACCACTCTAGTGCCTGAGCATCGGTCATTTGATGTGCAATCGGTGTATAGCATCGATATACGGTTGGGAGGTTCACTGGTTTAGGGCAAGTCCTCCGGTATGGTGAACTCAGCTATGAAATCCGCCAGAACTTATCCTTGAATAGCTCACCATGAGTAAGTGATATCAAATTGACTCAGCTTGTTGTTCCACATAAGTAGCCTACCAGACGTCTCAGGTTGTGTTAGAATCTGTCGTAATGGTTGACGAATGTAAACAATGATCGGATGAGCTTGGAAATACAGGTGGAGCTTTCTTAAGGCTATAACAAGACAATAAGATAGCCTCTCTATCTTCAGGTAGTTTCTTGCTGCTCCCATCAATCTTTTGCTAATATAATAGACTGGTCGTTAGATTTGATCCTCTTCTCATACTAGTGCGGCATTGATTGCATTTGTCGAAACTGCTAGGTAGACATACATCTTCTCGTAATCAACCGACTTTGAAAAGATGGGAGATGTTGCCAGATGTTTGTACTACTGCCTGGAATGCGCCCTTGCACTCCTCTATCCACTCGAACTTCTGTTTTCCTTTTCTTATCAGATCGAAGAAGGGAATGAGCTTGTCCATGGATTGGGAAATGAACCGGCTCAAAACTGCCACCTTCCCGTTAAGACTTTGCACCTACTGTATTTGTTCTTGGAGTTTTGAGATTCTAAATCGCCCATTTCTTTTCATAATTGGCTTCAATTACTCTGGCGTTGACAATAAACCAAAGGAACTTTCTAAACGTGACTCCGTAATGACACTTCAATGGATTTAGCTTCATTCCATACCGTTGAATAATGTTGAACATCGCCTCCAAATCACTAATTTGGTCGCCGAATAACTGTGATTTCATGAGCATATCGTCTACGTACACATACATAGTCTTCCCGATCTGGTTTGCAGACTACTGGTTTACGAGGCTTTGATAAGTTACTCTAACATTTTTGAATCCAAACCACATCATCTTGTAGCAAGAAAGTCCAAGTTAGGTATAAAGCTAGTGTGCTCCTGGTCAGGAAAGTGCATCGGGATTTGATTACAGTTGGAATACGCGTCCATAAAAGATAAGAGCTCATATCCAGCTGTTGAATCCACCAGTTGATCGATTCTAGGAAGCGGGAAACTATCGTTGGGGCAGGCTTTGTTCAGTTCTGAGTAGTCTACATATGTCTGCCACTTTCCATTTGACTTTCTGACAAGCACTGGATTCGATACCCATTTCGAGTATAAAGCATCATGAATAAACTCATTAGCCTTGAGTTTATCCACTTCTTCCTTCAGGGCGACATATATCTCTGGATCCACATCGTGCCTTTTTTGTTTCACCAGGACATGCCACGGGTCGATATTTAATGCATGGATGGCGATTTCCGACGAGATTCCATACATGTCTGAATGAGTCCAGGCAAAACACATCGAGGTTTTCCCGAAGGAAATCAACCAGTTTTTGTCCCATCTGGGGGCTGAGCTGAGATCCGATCTTTACCACTCTAGGATCATTATCATTTTTGATCGGGACATCAATTGTCAACTCTGCCAGGGAATCCTGGTATTCTCTGACTTCCCCTTCAACATTGTTGTCTCTGGGATCAAGACCTTTAGGAAACTAGTCATGCCGCCCGAGCCTCGGCTCAAGCGTTAGTTGTCAATTCTCCCAGGAGCGGACACAGAGAGATCCCTACACATCCTTACCTTTCTCCTTTCATCGCACATCTTGCAGTTCCTCAACATAACAGGTGCATTCAGCTGCCTGATCACTATGTGCTACCCCGTCTCTATTATCAGTGGGGAATTTCAGAGACAAAAACCAAGGGGTGATCCCTGCCCTGAACTCCGCAAGGGCCGGTCGGCCCAAGGAAAGCATTATAAGGAGAATGAATATCCAACACAACAAACTATAACATCCGGACTCTCCAGCGATCACCAATACCCAATTTAACAGATAATTCCACCATCCTAGATGATATGGTTGCACTACCATTGAAACCATGTATACGTGACTGACACGGTTTCATATCCTTTGCTTCCATCAACATTTGGTCACAAGCACATTTGAAAAGTATGTTCATAGAACTTCCACTATAAACTAAGATCCTTTTCATCCAAGCAGGACCTATCTAGAAAGAAATAACTATTGGATCAATAGTGGGGCCTCGACTCTATCAGCATCAAGGTTTCTAAAAATGATGTCTGTCATCGTCCTATGTTGCTTTGTTGAGGCCCCTTCATCAGTACATCTACAACATTCGAAGTCCAGATGCCTAATTGAACTAGCATATGACTCCATTTCGTTCCAGCTCCGATCAGCCGGACTAGGACCACCACTCACAGTACCAATCACTAGTCTCCCACCAGTACATATGGGTTCTTCAGGCCTAGGTTGGCTTTGTCCTTGATTGGGATTAGACGGGCCTGCTCTGCCATCCCGCGGAGCCCAGACGAACTGCGCTAACTTCTTTTTTTCTAATCTACTTTTCAATAATATCCAACAGATGATGGCATTCATTAGTGTTATGGTTGTAACAATCATGGAATCTACAAAACTTTTTGGTCTGAATTTGCTTCTCGGATGATGGTTCCGAAACTGGCTTCTTGTATTGCCCTGTATTGCAGGTTTGAAGATAAACATTCTCTAGCGACGTGTTTAGAAGGGTATATCAATCGAACATAGGAGCTCTGGGTCTTCCACGATAAGGGTCCCTCTTCTTTCCTTGACCTCCATCACCCTTCTGCTGACTATACTTATTCTGAATATTTATCTGTACATTACAAGAGCTCTCTCCGGTCTACAACACTACTCTGGATTCCTTCACTGATGGGCCCTATGATGTCTTGCTTCCTAGAGGATCTAGTGTCTTCCCTCCTTAAATATTGGGCTGCCTTTGCCTAGAAATGGTCCAACGAAGTGGGGGTTTTCTAGCCAACCAATCACTAAACTCGAAACTTGGATCGACCCTTTTAGTCAATGCCATCAGAATAGAGTTGTTGTTGGGATTATTGACTTCGGCATAAGCAGCGTAGAACCTTTCTAGATAACGCCTTAGAGTCTCTCTTGGGGCTTGAGTAACATTGGATAGGGTATTAACGTACTTCGATCTTGTGGCATGCATATAGAACTTCTCACAAAATTAGTAGCCAACTGGTCGAAACATGAAATAGATTTTGGTGGTATATGGGTGAACCACATAGTCATAACGCCTCCCAAGGAGATAAGGAAGCTTCTACAATTAACAACATCGTCAGCTTTAATGTCTTTTGTGAGCTATTCATATTTTAGAATATGTTAGTTGGTACCGAATTTCCTTCATATACAGGTAAGATCGACATTTGAAATCGACGGGGCGGTTTCGCATGTAAGATATCTTTAGTGATGGGGTGTGACTTCTAGAAATCCCTCAGTCATCATTAGTGAGGTTTGACTTTATCTTATCATTTGGCGCATCACAGTTGGAATATCAAGCATCTGGATATTCAGGGCCAAGACATGGTTGGGTTCCATGTCATAGGACGGTCTAGTCACTGTCTGTGGTCTGTTTCACTCCTTCTTGGCTCCCATCTTCATGGAAGTGAGGATCCTAAGCATGAACACGGTGACGAGGGGATGGATTTGGATTTCGGCATCTAGATTTATAGCAGCCATAGCTGCATGGTCGTGAGTAGTGTGGTAAGGAAATGTCCCTCCTCGAGTGGAGGGTGTAGCTTGATGCCCTGTTTGCCCCAACCTGCCCGGGATTCACAACATATGGGTGTCCAGAGGCTTCTGCATAGTTTCCATATAATCGATGGCATGTAGATCTATGATTGAAGTCAGATGACGCTGAGCTTTTAGACAAGGAATAAGAGGCATGCTCCCTTCTAGATCTTCCTCGCCTTCTTCATTAATTTGGTTTACAAGTTCCATGTTGGCATGGATTTGTTGAGTGATCTCCTATATAAGGATCTGGAATTCCTCTCCAGTCATTGGACTAGGTAGATCTGAAGCTCCACTTGATGTTTGGCCTACTATGGTCAGCTGTGTGGGATTATGCCTATCCCTTCCTTCTAGATCAGCAGTAGCGTTAGAAGTGATTCTGGTAGTATGTTCCATGTTGAATGTAATTCTTCTTAAATCTAGAACAATCTGAATAGGATAGAAAGAGCTACTGGAAGACAGATCTGGATCTCCTCCTTAGATTTTAGCAATCCGACAATGACAAGGGATCTACAAAATTGAAGAAAAGCGAAGCTTTCTCAATGAAAGCAGCAAAATGTTTGTACCAAAAATGGGCACAACACTCTTTAGATGTAATTAAAGAGATTAGAATGAAGAAATAAAATGAAAAATAAGGTCAATCTAATAATCTCGCCAAGAAAAATGAATAGTAGTAAAAGAATAAAAGAATTTATGGTGGTTCGACGCTGTGGCCTGCGTCCACTGTGAAGGATTTGCTATTTATTTCTAATTATAAACTAAATTACAACAGTACAATGACTAACACTCAAATTATAATGGAGTTGAACCGTACGAGCAGCATAAAATATGTTATTTAGTTGCAATGGAGGGGCTATTATAAGCATGGAGCTGGAAATATCTGCCTTGAATCTCGGAATACCCCTTATCATGCGTAGGTGGCCTACACAATTGATTTGGAGTCATCTAGGATCGATCCCTAACCGATCCATATCGATTTCGTATCGATCGGAATCACTCCATTTGAGCTGCGATCGATCATGGACGTTCTTGAGATGATATGCAATCTCCTATGAAAATTTCATGGCATTTGTATTTTTAGCTTGGGAGATATGATCGATCCAATGCAAACATGGACTGGTTGAGGCTTTCATACCGCTATATTTCATATCGATCTTCCTTGTATCGATGGCGTGGCATGCTTTCTTTGTGGAGATCCAAAATTCGTGCATAAGGGCCCCTTCTTTTGGCTTTTGATCGGTTCTTTCGTATCCATCTGATGCTTTATCTTCCGTAACGATGCTCTGCTTCCTCCCTTCGTATTGATCTCTGGCCCTACTCTTCGTATCGATCAAACAAGTGATAGATATGAAACATGCAGTTGTTGGTTGAATGAAACGTGATCGATCCAGTGGGTGTTGAAGTCCATCGATATAGGTTCGAACTTGATGGATACGAATGATGGGTGCTGATTGATGAGGATATGCTCATTTCATATCGATGGTGATTGATACGAAATGATGGATGCCAATGGATGGATATGAAATAAACATGTTTCGCATGGATCTTGATCGATCCATAACTCGAGCATACGAACTCCGATTGATCTGAAATTTGGAATGTTTCCCTTCACAACTTTGCTTGTCATACCATGCTAATTGTGGTTCGATCTGGACTTGGACCAAGTTAGCCTGTATCCATCGTAAACTTGTAGATAACTGATTCACGAAGGGAATTTCCTTTAGTCTCTAGTCAAGTCCTTGGTATCATGGTCTTGCCAAAAGGCGGGATAACAAATGTACCTTGCAACACCTGCTTTCCTTTTGGATCCATAGAAGTAGACGGTAGTTCCTCAATAGTAAAAGCTCATCCATGTGATCCCTTCTTTTTAAAAGGGCGTTGGTTCTTCATAGGTCCACGTTGTTGCAATTGTAGCAGAGTGGTCCACTAGCCGGGTTCGGGCACTGATTTGCAAAGTGTCCCATTTGGTTGCACTTATAACAAAGGATCTTGGTCAATTCTAATTGCTTGCTCTGTGCTAAAGCTCCATCTCCAGGCTTCTTTCCTGACCACTTCTTCTATCCTTTGCGCTTAAAAATGGCTTACTAGCACCTGGTACCATAGATGAAGGTTGGCATTAACTGTTGGCACTACTCCTTTCTCAACTCTTGCTCAATATCAAGAGCTTCAAATCTTAAAGCGATACTGATTAGATTGGTAAAGGTACCGTTGAGATGATTGGTCATTTCTCAATGAAATTTTTGTCGTATTCCTTTCATGAACATTTCATTCTTTTTAAGTGGCATATCAATCAATCCTCCTCCAAAACAAGATAATGCTTTGAACCTATGCTTGTACTACACCACTAACATCTCTCCTTATTTCAAATCCATAAAACTTCTAGGCAACTGAGTTCTCCTGGCCTATGGAATAAATTGAGCTTCAAAAACCTCTATAAAATGCATCTAAGAGAAATCTTCTTCTAGTGTATCCATTGTGACTGAATTCCGACAGTCCATTGCTGCTTTCTGAAGCTTACGTGATGCCAACAATCTCTTTCTAGCATCTTCCAACTAAAGATCCCTGAATATCCTTTTACAAGTATGGAGCCATGTCTGAACTCTCAAAATACCTTCCGTTGCATAGAAAGGTTTACCACCTAAACCAGTGTAATTCTTGCACAAGGTCGCAAAGTTCTAAGATGGTTGAACTTGCATCGCTACTTCCACTACCGACTCTACAACTGGCTCATATCTAGGAGCTCTACAATTTGCAGCCATGTTGGTTCCAGATTCCCTCCCTCTTCTTTCTCTAGTACTCATTTTCAATAACCTAGACAAGTGATAGGTATCATTAGAATACAAAGATAGAGTCAAAGATGATAAAAGGGTAACTACAACAAAGGATCTAAAACCAAACTTTTAGGGGAGAAAAGGAAACACTCTCTCAAGATTTACCCATTCTTGGGATTTATTCACCCTATCTCTAATGAGTTATAACCCAATCAGGCTAAGGTGTTCGCTCAACCGGAGCTCTTATATCAACTATGATGACTCCCTTTCCGACCCTTAAGAACAACACTTAGCATATCCTCAGTGTTCGTGTGTCGTTTCCCAAGCATAGGAGAGATGGATCGCTGAGGGGTGAATAAAGAAAAAAATCGCACAACCAGACTGCTAAATAAAACATAACAGTCAATAGTACATCAGGTTACTCCTTAACGTGGAGTTATCAGAGTTACACAAAAGTACTACAAATCGGCTTAAGTGGTTAAAACATCTTTCCTTTATAAATGCCGAACCAAAATACACTTACACAAACTAGATAAACAGCATAATAGATAGAAATATAGATAAAAGCCTCTTTCTCGGACGTCGTCTTCAAAGAGACCAACAAAGACTTGCTACTCTCGGACTACTCAAAAAAATGAGTACCCAAGAGTTTAGGAAAAAAACAACTCGGGTCAGACGATATGTATGGTATGAGTATGACTTTCTAAACAATAGGTGTGAAATTAAACACAAACATGGGAGACTATGCCGGGTAAAACGGAACGGGTTCTCTCCGATATAAATCAACATCCAAAGTAAAGAATGGATAAATAATTAAATACCATGAAGAGTGGTTGACTCTTAGGAACATTTGATGGTTCGAATCAAGCAAGAAAAGGATAATCTCCAGCAAATGACAGGAAGGTGCGCTACCCTTATAATATACTTCTAGTAATATAATTCTGAGAAGCTCATATACTTCTGATAAATAGTGATGTAATCAAATTGTTTCTGGTAATTTTATATGTTTATACTTAAATATTTCATGAAACATAAATTTTCAAAACATAATATGTATATTTATATTTTGTATCAAATAATTTTATTGTGACATAGGGAAAGAAGGGCTTGGCTTAATTGAGAATTAATTAGAAATTATAAATGGAAGTTTTAAAGATAAAATATAAATACTAATATCTTTGTCTATATATATATGTGTATGTAATATATATATACACACGCACACAAACACGTAGGCACTGAGAATGAAGACTGTACTGTGTAGAGAGTCAAGACTAATGAATTCATGATTTAAGAAATCAAGACTGAAGACTTATGAGCATCAAGAGTTTAAGATATCAAGATAAGTTATACAGTCTAGATTTACGTTAAAACTTCATAATAGCACTAAAATCTTTATTCCGATTTTAATTATGCAATGGAACCCATGACCTTCTCTAGTGGAGTGGAATCCAAAATGATTTTTTTTTCAAAACTATCATTTTAAAGTCATCTCTATCAATTTAAATATTTTAGCCTTAATTCAAAAACTATTTTTAATCATGTTAATTTCAAATCATCTCTTATATTTAAAACTATTTCTTGATTTTGTATTTTAGCTTTAATATATTTAGTTTTTAATATTACTTTCATATTATAGATTATATATTTTAAGATTACTTTCCAAAACTCTTTTATAAATTTAAACTATATTCAAAATGGTTTAAAAAGTTTAGAAATTGTTTTGAAAAGTTTAAGAATAGAAATCATTTTAAAGAAAAATCTATTTTCAAAATTAACATAGGCATGTCGACATCCCTCATTCCCCCATGTTGACATGGTAGCTGTAGAATTTAAAATTCATATTTTCAAAAGAAGTGTCTATTTGTCATAACCTTTCGCGAATGGACATAACTGTTGTTCTCCTATATATACCAGTTGTTTTCAACAAATTTTGGTTCGGTTTTCTTTATTTCTTTACTCCTTCTTCTCTACTCAAATATTATCTTATATTTTAAATGCTTTAAAATACATTGTCGAAATTCTAAGTGAATCAAACTCGATCATCTCTAGTTTGATTCTCTGCCACTCTCTCCCAAAGATCTCAGTGCTATTTAGAGTTATAGGTTCATTTGTAATCAAAGAAGAGTATCAAGTCTATCTCTATCAAAGTTTGATTGGAAACGGTGTTATTGTGGCCTATAAATCAATTCAGTGTGATTGTAGCCCATAAATCAATTAGGTGATCTTGTAACCTGGTTAAATCAAGAGTGTTTGCCTTGGACTCGGAGACAGAAGGGTGCATCTCGTGGCCTTGAAATCGAGGTTGTAATATCGACATATATTTGAAAGGAAATATGAACAAGAAATTGTGTGGAACTGGATGTAGGGTAATTCTGAATTAGTATAAAATTCTGGTATGTTCTTTCCTTTACTGCTTTTATTTACTATTTTCATCTGTGTCTAATTCTGTGACTGTTTCTGTGTTTGTGAATTGCATCTGTTTGGATTTAATTTGAAGACATTTCAAAAAGATTCATAAAATTTATTAAACACTATTCACCCCACTCTAGTGTTAATTTTGCCTTAAGATGCGTAATCCGCATTTCCTACATTATCTCCCTAAAACAGTGTTCTCTCATTCATTTCTAATTAATTTTCACTTTTCTTACTTTATCCTTGGCTACAACTACTTCTGTCTATCTGATATTAACATTAAATATATTTAATTAATTAGATTAATTAAATAAATAAAAACATTTAGATAAATAATATTTTGTTATAATAGCTAGATCTAATCTACTATTGGATGTTAAACTTCACAGACCTGCTAAGATCCAAATAGGAATTTTTTATTGAAATTTACCTGTTTCATTACTACAAAAAAATTAGATTTCAACTGATACCCCATTTTGATTATAGTTAAATCATGGCATGACGTTCATCGGCTGATTGTAGTTGTACCTGAGTTTAAACATTAGGAATAAAGCACTATTCAATAGAAATCGTCTTCTCGATTGTATGGATTAGTGTCATAGTCAACTGTAGTCAGCTCAAAGTCAATATTTCTAGCTAGAGTAGAATGGATAATGGTAAATGCGATTGTTGTCCAATGACTTTGTTTATGCTCTAATCAAGTTTTATGTGGATAGTATTGGAATTTTTACTCGTACAAAACACCATATGTCCTAAAGTGATACCGTGTTGATAAAGAGAATACATGTAAGTTATTATTACTATTCGTATTGCTTAAGATAATATAAAATATGATTTTAATGAAGAGATCAATAAGTGAATGAACTCGGCCAAGCTGTCACATCACCGTCTAAGGTGATGTGTAAACAATAATATTTGAATTGTTCAGTATAATTGTTGATTGAATTCACACCTCTGAGTCACACAACCGTATTTGTGAATTATCTTAAATGCCACATGATTTAGTTAGTTTATAAAGTGTACAAACTAACTAAATTAATTAATATATAAGAAATATTAAATACTAATTTATTTAATGTTTTGTACGTTGCTAGTAATTATTTGGATGTGTATATAGAAGTTATATATGCATATACTGATATACGATATCAGTATATATTTAGGCACACTTTAAATACAGTTAATGTTGTAACGTGCTTTTAAAGAAATTAGTCCATATAAGGGGAAAGTGCTGGTTGGCCATAGAGGAAGCCATTACAAAAAAATGACCTTATCACACCGTTTTTTGTTAAAATTATAAAGCAAGCTTTGAACAACGCTTACTATGCAAAGATCAATTTTTAATTGTTTTTTACATATGTTGTAGTAATACTCTTTTAAAATGCATATTACGCAAATGTTATAAAAACGGTTTTTTAACAATATTTTTCTTGAACGTTGTAATTATTTATTTACAATAACTTTTTTCGAAGTTGTTTTATTTATAATTTGTAAATGATCGCATCATGGTCGTTAAGGAAACGGTCATAGAAAAGGCTGAATTAATGTTAAATTTTTCGAAAATATTAACAATTTTTTAAAATATTATAATAATGAAAAAATAGTAATTTAAAATTAATAACCAATAGTTAATACATAAATTTACGAATGGTAATTTTAAACTACAATTTATAAATGATATCTCATATAATTTATAATCTTTGATAATTAATAATTATTGATAAATAAATTATATATATTAATTTATAATAAATAATTATTCTTTATAATTAATAATATATTTGGATACTCTGACTTTATATGACATTCAAAATTTTTTCATCCGTGCTCAATTGATTAACATGATAAACATGAATGGTTTTGAAACTAACATATACCTTAGATGTATAGCACTCTTCTACACTAATCTTAATGTAGGAAATGATGAAATGGATTAGTTTTGTCTATAAGTATGAAATATGTTGAAATAGCTTTAAGTGAAAATGATTTTGGTGAGATTTTGGGAATTTCGTCCGACGGCTTGCTATTAGGTGAAGTAATTTTGAATGAGGAGTCTATTTTGCGTCAAATTGTCTAAAGATGTAATGCTACTTAGACAACATCTAACCCGACTCATCAAACTCATATTATAATTAGAATTTCTAACATAACTTAATTCCAAAAATGAGTAGTTTTGATGAGATTTTTCCTCTAGTCCGCGAAGCCACATGCGCTATTTTAGGAAATAGTCAAGTGAATTGGGCTAATGTTATAACGAATAACATGATGGAGAACCATTCGGGAGAAAGATGAAGATATAATCCATTTGACAATTTGATTTAAGTGATTCTTCGTTACATTGGTATTTTATTAGATGGTGAAAATTCAATTAGGCACCCATATTTTAGCATTTTAATGACAAAGTTTTGAAAGCAATGAAGATATCTGCAATTTTAGATGAAATCACAGTTTAGACTGAAGTATACCATCAGTAGAGGAAGACATACGCGGTCCACCTTCGTCACATCCTACTTCCCTCATGCATACCTACTTATTGGTTGAAGAGCGTACTATTGCTAGGCTCGATAGGCAAGGACAATTGATTCAGACTATTCACGATGAGCAGGTAGAGCAGACGAGGGAGTTAGGCTTTATTTGATTTCTTCTCACATGCTTATGTGGATCGGTTCACATTAGAGGTAGCAGAATTAGGATGAGAAATTCCCCATTTGGCTCTCAAGTGCACAACTTTCAAATAGGACTACAGGGCTCTAGAGGTACAGGACTATTGCATTATTGGAATTTTGGATCTACTAGGACATATGCTAGAGGAAGGGCGCCTTGACCTCAAGCCATGGTTACTCGAGCTTTGGTATCCCCGCTATAGTTTCCAAATACCTACCAAAGAGCACACGGGACTTACATAATTGGATCCTACTACTACAAATGATTACAACGACTAGTTCTGATCTGAAACCCCTGTAAAAACCCACACCGTAATTGGCTTGAATTCGACTAAATCGAAACCAAGTCCATTAGGGTACAGATCATTGGTTTTGGTAACCTCCAATAAACTAACAAGTATATTAGAGTGCGATCAATATAAACTCATTGTGGAATTTAAAATTAATAATATAACATACAATTAACTTAGGCTTTTACCTCGGAATATCATCCCTTGGATATTTATTTGCCATGTCAATGCGGAGCATGAATATGAAGACTTCACCATCTGTTATTCCTGTCTTGCTCCAGATGCTTGTCCTTCTAAATCTATCTTATGGGTTGTAATGAGGATAGGGGTCAGAATAATGTTCTGTTGATCGGAGAATTACATACTTTACACATATCATTAATTTATGTCGATTGATTCCTATTTAAATGTTATGTCTCTTATCTGGCTAATCCGTTAAATCTTATGTGCACATATGATATTCCTAACCTAAGATCCACCAAGGTAAAAATATGTAAGTATATGCATATCCACATATATTTCTAACCGTTCCACTAATCATGAACCCCAGCCATTTAAACTTCTTCAATAGGGAGGAGGAGGCCCCAATGGCCATTTAATACCTTAGTCCCGGAAGCGGGCCCTCCGTAATGCAAACGCTAGTCAATAGGTTCCAGCTACAGTGACCAATGACCCCTATGTATGGCTCAATAATTTATAATTTGATTACTGTATCACTAACATATCTTGAAAACTCATTTAAGGGTTAACTAGCCCACCTATGATAAAAAAAATTTGTCTAACCATTTACTTTTAGGTCCATGTGTAATAACCCTCTCTGTAACATGCCTAAATTCCGATCTAGAAATGGTCCATCAAAACTTAAATCCTGTCTAAAGCTGGCTGTTGGTTGGCAGAAACAATAAAAAACGTAGTTATTTATCTATCTTCCAAAACTCACAGAGAAAGGAATAAAAAAAAATACTCATTTATTTCAAATCATTTCAAATGTCATAAAACATTACATAAACTCAACTGTTACAACATTTTGTTCAAAAATACATTTCATGGGTACAATAGAAAATAACACAATAGGATTGATAGTAACTGTCACAAGATTCACTCTCACCATCTTAAAGCATCAACTACTTCTCTAACCTGTATTGTAATGAGGAGGGAGTCAGAACAACAAGTATTTGATAAATAGAATTCACGAGCCTTACCATTTTAGTACCTAGGTAGTATAATTTAAATAAGAATATGTCTTACACAATTAAACCATTTAATGCTTCATATAAGTAAATGAGACGAGTCCTTAAAAAACCACTTAATGCCTTCCATTCCCAAAGCAAGTTTCTAAACCCCATAACTCATATCCCACATCGTAAATGCCTAATCAATGCAAAAGATAGTACCCATACCACTTAATACCTTTTATTGAAAAAGTGGCTGACTCTGATCAATTGAGGCAGACTCCATTATTTAATACATATTTCTAAGGAAGACTCTTCACTAGTGGCTATCTTGCCGGGATCGCGTGGAATCTCGTGATCCATTTAATACTTCTTTATGGAAAGGCAGACCCTTAATCAGCCAATTAATAGCTTATCCCGAAACGAACCCCTATCGAGATATCACCTATCATGCCTAATAACTAGCCCCTCGGCCATTTAATACTCAATTTGGAGAAAAGAGGTAGGCCTTCAAACAACCACTTAATACCTAAAGACCTGGGAGCAGGCCCTTCGTATTATGACCCATACTCCTAATGACATCTCACATTGGTCCGACTATTCGTAGGAAGTAATAACCATATTAGTTAGCCAATTTACCTTACATAATCTGTGACTAACCTCACATCATTATAAATACTAGTCATATGAGATGTGTCGCATCAACCCCAAAGTCACAATTTGTTAGCCAGATTAGCTGGACAGACTTCTATGTACCTTTTGACTGACCTTGCATCCATTTGACTTAGCCATAATGTAAATCATCTATCTATATATGATATTCATCTCACCATTCCATAATTAAGGCCTTATAAGGAATCATCCTTATTACCTTTAGAATATTAATTACTTTCTTAAGAGGGATTTAATGATAATTATTACCTAATTAACTATGCAATTATACATTATAATTATACATTTATTACACAAATTAATATATAAATAAATACGCACTTATTATTCCATGTGTATTAAGATTATGTCCTAACTAGCGTTAAATGTCAATTTCTTTTTTACCACAATAATACAAGTCTTTCCTTTTTTCTTCCATTCTACCAACAATGTCCAAATTTCAATATCCATAACAAGGGATTATAATATCCATAAAAAGGATTTAATACTCATATCCAAAATTGCAATAAATTGACTTGTATATAGAGTCTAAGTCTAACTTGTCCCATATTAACAATGAAATAATCCAAAAATGGAAACTTACAATTCAATCAATTATATGCTCTATCAACTTTTTTTACATTAATGTAGATAAAAGAAATTCGATTATTATAGAAATAGGCAGTGTAAACTATGGATAAAGATTCTTTCTTTACACACCATTTCTTAATTAAATCCCTTAATCATATTTGGAGAAGAAGAATAAGAAGTGGAATAGAAGGTATAGTATATATAAACCGCAAAATCCACAAAACTCCATTTTTTTAAACACAAAACTATTAAGATTCCAATCTTAATAACTGTCGTTTTGCTTTGGGGGAATTTTGAGGATTTTTAGTGTGATGTTTATGTAATCCAAAACTCTCCAAAGCATATCAAATCCAAAGTATACTATTCAACTACTAAAATAGAAAAACTAAGATTTCCACTCACAATTGGTCCGTATCTTTTCTTCTCTTTGGATTTGTATAATGACACGCATTTTCGATTCTTAGAAGTTGACACTAATACATTCACAGTATTCATGTGCCGAACATCCAAGTGCTGGAAAGACAAGTCGTTAGGGTGAAAGAAAGAAAAGATAGAATAGATCTCACGAAATGCAATGAGTAATGTATAATAAAAAGACTTTTCATAAGAACAAGAATTTTAATATACATATGCACATCAGAGTATAATCATCTTATCATCAGCCCTGCACAGTTATAAGAATCTGCCCTTACAATTGCTAATAAATACAATAAGAACAAACAGTGAAAGATGAAAGGAAAATATAGAAGTACCTCTTGGAGGCCTCTAGCCCATCTCCTGAAAGCTTCGGAGTATTCAGCTAAATCTAAAAATATGCCCGGGCTGACCCGAGTATTATAAAAAAATAATGCCCCGGTCAGTCTGGTAAAACCAGTGTGAGAAATCCAATCAAATGGATTACTTAATGTTATAAAATCCTTTTAAAATTTAGGAGCAAGACGGACCCTTCAGCCACTTAAGACCTCAAACCAGAAGCTAACTCCTATGGTGATATGCCACATCGCTCCTAATTTCAAATCTGGACCATTTTTTACTTTCCAATTAAGAAAGCAAGCCCAATCTCTCACATCGTCATGGGTCACTGGATTGGTCATATCTCACATCAGTAGTAAGTACACCTGACTGCTAATATCCTTAAAGTGAAGGGCACTCTTCCGTCGAGTGACTCTACTAACCTCGCGTCACTAACCCACTAAGTCCAACTAACCATCCTAAGTCTTTATTTATATTAGCTTAAGTAGACATTGGACTTAGCTTATTAATTCCATTTTTATTTAAGGCAATAAGATATACCTTAAATATTTATCTACCTATAAATCCCCGTTTATTGCTCATACATATTAATTTGCCAATAAAATCCTAATGGACATTTCCTAAAACATGTATGATCACTAATTAAAAACCTGTAACCTTTTATATCTATTCAATTTTTGTAAGTCCCATTAATTCATTTACCTTATCACTTATTGCAACTCCTATATTTAATACTATTTATGGGAGTTGCAACCTTGTAAATTCTTTTCTTCTTAGTTAATTATCCTAAATGTGAATATTACGCGCAAGCGTCGTTATTAACTTTTTATTTAATTATTATAAGCATAGTAATTACGTATAAATATTTTTTATATTAAACATGTTCTAGTTATATATCTTCACTAGAATATACTTTTCCATGTTAAATTGTTGGAATTTTATCTAAAGTATTATCCGCTATAATTTCCACAAACTAGTCCAAAATAAAATTTTGAAAGATTGCATCATTTAAAATTATTAGGAATAACCATTTCTTTTTATTACTGAAATAGACAGTGTAAAATACGATGAATTCGTACTTTACACATCTCTTTCTATTTACATCTATGCCTTGTTAGATCAAACATTGTATCTTTCTAAAAGGGAAAGAAATCAAACTAATTTAGAAATATTAAATGGATCTAAATTCCAACAATTCCAAACATAGAAAAGTTTATATTCTAACAAGATTATGGTAATAATCTAATTTTGTAACATTCTTATACAACTTATTTCAGATCTAGAATAAATTTCATTTAAATTAATATTCTGAATTCATACTGATTTCTTGATCAGATTATATACAATGCTAAATCAATTTATAAACAAGAATAAGTAAGCGATATTTATTATATTCAGATCGTATTCAATTCGTTGCCTACAACTCATATACCATTATCCAATTAGGCTTAAAATCGAATAAACACCAATGAGATAATTTTCATATTATAACAATATATAAAAATTTCCACTCACCTTTTAAAAGCGACCCAAATCTTCAGATCTGAAGTAGAACCTCTTATTCATCTCCAAATCTCTTTTTAATCCAAGAGATTGTATAAAAGGGTATATACGTACATTAGAATTATAGATCTAAGAAGATATTTGGGATTAGAAGAGAAAGTAGATACAAATATATAAATATATAAATTACCTTGAATATGCATATGGTTGATTCTCTTCTCTTTTCATTAGATTTCTGCTCTTCTCCGATTTGTATGAATAGAGATACAAATCTTATCTTTATAATTTAGACAGAAAGTGGAGAAGAAAAAATGGCAGAGCTTCACTACTGCTTTTGGAAAAATATAAGAAAAGAAGGGTGGGCTAAGCCTGAATTTATAGGCCCTAGAGTCAACCGGAACCATTAGATCGAAATATAATAAATATGGGACGTTGTGTCCTAGGTTTACTGGAGCCGCCAGGTCGCCACCAGTCGACTGCCCTTGGGTGACCAATCAATCACTAAGGGTCGACCGTCCCTAATGATGGGTCGATCTATGGGCCTGGGTAATTAATGTAAAAATGTTAATTATTTCTTATTTAATTATTTTTATTTTGAATTCATTTTGAATTCATTTTTCATCCGTAAACTCTTCGTTTGAACTTCGATCGCAAAACTCCAAATATGAAAGTTGTTCAAAATTTCACGACGAATGCAATGGTAGAAGATTCATGATCAAATTCCATCATTTGCACAAATTCTTTTTTTGAAGACTAGTTTATTTACTAACCAACTAATTAAATAACTAACACCAAATTACGGGATGTTACAGAAATAGAAATACTTAATGAATCCAAATATAAAGGATAGGTACATGTAATAATAGAAATAAAAAACAGAAGAAAATCCAAATATAAAGGGTGGGTCATTAAATAATAAATCTCACTCCTAATGAATAGGCATAAATAATGTCAAAATATAGACTTAAAAAATGGATACAAACTATTAAACATTGAGATTCTCAATGCACTTAGTGAAAAAATTCAAATATTTGAATCAAATGAGGAAAGAGAAGTTTCCCAACAAGGACTAGGAGTGTGTACCTCCTTACCGAAAGTATACCTCTAGAAATATACTTGGGAACTTTGATGGCTCTTGGAAACCTCTAAGCCTGACCCCGCCAAATATTACCAAGAATCCGAGTATTTCATATCTCCGAAGCGTATGACCAAATCCAATCTAGATGTAAAGATACCCTAGTGGGAATAATCACCCATAACTTGGCCCCCACTCGTTCTTTGGTTTTAGTCATTTTGGACAAAGGATAGCAACGCTCAAATGAGCAACAAATCATCTTGGATTGGCGAAACAAAAGCGAAAATAAGATTAATTCCAAGATTCGAATTGAAGCTAGGAGAATGAATTTATCCAACATAACTAAAAGGGTGCTCCCCCTACACTGAAAGTATAACTCTGGATAAAATATACTTAAGAGCCCATGCCAAAACATGCAACACTCTCGGGAACTTCTAAGCTGGACCTCGCTTCACATGGGCATCCGAATATACCCACATCAATGCATGCATGATATCAACACCACTAGATAAATGTGAATATACCTTAATGGGTGCGACCCACATGGCTTAGCTCCCACTCACTCTTTGGTTTTAAAATGAGCGACAAATCGTCTTAAGTGATGAAGCACAACAATGACTAGAAGGGTGCATCCCTCTTACCCGCTCTTTAGTTTTTGTCATTCCCGACAAAGGATATCAAAGCTCAAAAGAGCAACACCTCATCTTAGAGTGATGAAATACAAAGAAGATGATAGAATTGAAATTGATAGTCGATAAATCAACTATTGGGAATAACCAAATGGTTTATGCATGGGGATTAAATCAAGTATCCTCAACACAAATGAATGAATTTGACTCATGCCTGAGCTCGATTTTCATATTTCAAATATTTATAAAACATATATAAAAATTCTCTCTGAAATATACTTTTTAAAAAGCCAAATTATATTTCTAAGTATACTAAAAAAGGGGTCAAAACCAGATGTCATTAAAACTTTGTCTACTGTAAACCCAAAACAATTTATGCTTAGATTTATCTTTAAACAATACTTCTTAAAAGATCATTTCAATTATAAACTATTATTTGTAAATTTCTGCAATATTTATTATCCTAGAAGATATTAACCAATTAATTAACTTAAATACCTTTGTTAAACTAATTAATTATCTTTGAAACACCTTTTTAATTTAATCAGCTAATTAACTTTAAAACGTCATTAACTAAAATGATTAATTAATATCTAAAACCTCTTTAATTAAAATGATTAACTAACTTCAAATATCATTAATTAAAATGATTAATTTATTTTAAATATCATAAATTAAAATGATTATTTAAGTCCAAATATCATTAATTAAGTTCAAACATCATTAATTGAAATGATTAATTAATTTAAACATCATTAATTAGAATGATTTATTTGATTCAAATATTAACTAAAATGATTAATTAATTTCAAACATTTATTTTTTGAAAATGCCAGCTCAAGTTCACACAAAGGGTTAAGGAGGATAAGTAATGGTATAGCCAAAAATCGCAGTAACGACTCTTAAATAATTCAAATAGAATGTTGCAATTATTTTCAACCAAACATCAATATGGCAACAGAAGGAAATAAATAAATAATTATTTACAAGAAACCCCTTAGGGTCTCTCTATAATTATTCCCTACAAAACAATGTCTGTGGATAATAGACATAGTCATATGAGTTCCAGGCAAATTAGATAATATCTTTCGCTTTCTAAAACGGAATCCAATCCAAACTACCAATCAAACAACAATATGAACTATCATTTATATTAATTTGATTAATTAATATTAACTATAATAAGTAAAAGTGATTAGTTATCTTTAAACTTCGTTAATTAATTTGATTAATTAACTTCAAATACCTATAATTAAAGGGTTAATCACTTTTAAAAACATCATTAATTAAATTAATTAATAAAATTTGAACATCTTTAGTTAAATTGATTAATAAAAATTAAATATCATTAATTAAAAATGATTTAATCAATTTAAAACATCAGTAAAGAAATTGATTAATTGAATTTAAACTAATCGATAAATTTTAAAACTCATTAATTAAAAGGGGTTAATCAATTTTAAACACCATTAATTAAAATGATTAATTAACTTTGATCCATCATTATTAAATGATTAATTAACCTTAAAACATCATTTGATAAAATAAATAATAAATTTTAAATATCATTTTAAAATTAATTTATTAATTTTAAATACATCATTATTAAGTCAAGTAATTGACATTATTCCTCATTAATTAAAGTGATTAATTAAATTAAAAAATCTTTATTAAAATAATTAATTGATTCTAAACTCTTTATTATTAAAAACTTAACTAACCATGTCAAACAAAAATCAAGCACAAAGTTAAACCAAAAGGCTTCGAAGAGAACTTATTTTTCAAAAGTCTAATATAACGATAGTTGTTATATGGATACTTTTATAACTACTAACATATGCCACCATTTAAAGCGAAAAACGAGCATATAATCATCACTTTACGGTACATATAACACAAGCAATTAGTAACCACTATTATCAACTATATTAAAGCTGAGAACTATAGTTATAAAAGTTAAGATTTTACTCACCGTAACTAGCTCAAATTTAAACCAAACTACAGCAACATGTCAGTCGGCGAACGGACCTAGCTTCCTTCTATAAAATCCAACATTTTGGACCAAGGAGCCCTTTGTTAAGGGTTTTAAGATTGGTCTTGGGTCTTATTTTGAAGCTAAGCGATGATAAAAGTGAGTAGAAGTGATTTAGTATCCAGTTCAAGTGTTTACAAGGAAAATGATGGATTTTTAATTTAGGAAGCCATTAATGGAAGATTGAAAGGCTTGAGAAAGAAGAGTAAGAAAAGGATAGAAGGAAGAAACAAAGTAAAGGAAATAATGAGAAAAGTGAGTGGTATTTATAGGAAATGAAACTTAGAAAATTATTAAACTAACCTTAGTCCTTTATTCTCCACAACTTCATGCCACATCATCACTTCCAACATATATTTAATTCTTTTCCCCCTGTTCATTTCTTATGTTCCAACGTGCCTTAATTACTAATGTACATTGTATTTTATATGGTGTCACATCATTGTACTAAATATTTCACAAAGTATCTTTTCATTTTAATTATATGCTAGTGTCGCATCTTCCATAATATTTACTTAAGTATATATTTACGTATATACACTTAAAATCGTAACTTTAATTATGAAAGTATGTATACCTACTTCGGTAGAGGTTACAATGTTTTTGACAAATTTAACCGATGAAAAGTCGAAAATTCGAAAAATGATTTTCGATCATAATTTTAACTTTTCTTTGAACTAAATATTTTTGTAAACAATTTTTGAAAACTATTTACTGTTTAAAAGAGATTTATTTTAATTATAAAATCTATTATTTGAATATTTAAAATTAAATAAATATTTGCAATCCAAAGTGGTGAAATTTTGGGTCGTTACTGAGACGACCCGACTTTCTGACCACAGAAAATCGCATCATCTTGAAGAAAGAAAAGGATAGAAAAGAGAAAAGAAAGAGAAGAAAGAAGAAACAACATCAGAATCTTAACAGCGTAACAAATAATTTATCTTAATAACATAAATATTACATAGTTTACAACCATTATCAGAGTTACACAGATTACACATCACATACTAGACAGTTATAAACACCTGTCCAGTTATACATTCTCAATACAATACAAGGAAACTTCTCAGAGAAACCCACACTGCAGAACACTATATATAACTATAACGCAGAAGCCTCCTGCTCCATTGCTCCTCCAGAATTCGTCAAAGCTAACCTGAATACCTTGGCTACTCGTAAAAATTTGAGTACCCAAGAGTTTAAGAAAACAGAAGATAAACTGCGGGTCAGACATGGTCTGGTGTGCGCAACAGGTTAAGGTTGCTTAACTTTGAAAACCTTTGAAAACAAAAGGTATCACGTAAGACTTTTCACACATAAACATGGAAAAAAATACCTTACGCTAACCAAAACATTTGATAGGAAATCCAGTGATATTATAATAGGTCTAGGGTTTTCAAGTAAATATGAAATAACCGAAATTATTACATGATTAAATTCCAGCTACTAGCCACAAAAGTGGATAATACAATCAAAACCGAGGGCACTTGTTGGATTTTGGATCCCATACAATGGCAGGGCTACTAGGGTACCGCCCGTCACAGTACATGGCCTAGATCAATGTACCGAGGAGCCACCCTAACACCGCTGCAACACAAGACTGGAACCATCCCTTACTGGACAATTCCGAACAAGATAGCCCCGGCAGTTGGAGCTCAACAACTGCCCACACAGCCGAAATAAAAGGGACCTCTAGACATGGGAAAATCTCATCCTACTTGGGCATGACCCACTTAGCCTTGCTGCACCTTCCTTGTTTTAGCCATTCCCGGTGGATGAGGCTTGAGGCTACGATTACCTTTATAGAACACATCACTTAGAATGCTCATCGTCCACCTGACGATGTGTTGATAGCATTCAATCCATACAAGTTCGTTCCGGGTTCGAACGAAACTGAAGGCATTATCTCGTTACACTCATTTTGGACTCACCCTCAGAGTTAACAACGATAACCCTTGCACTCTGAATCTTCATCTTCACTTGAGATTCATGACCTATCGTTAATTTGGATCGATGTGGTTTCGGATGTCCAAATCTGGATACCCGATCCCAGTCTCTTCGAAATCTAGAACGCTTCTTTTAAGGCCAAGTTAAAACAATTCAATTATCTATATACACATAGATAGATGATTCACAAATCACAATAGATAATCAAGATTATCATAATAAATAGGTGATCCACATTATCATTATAAACAGATAATCCATACTATCATCAAAATAGATAATACATATTATCATCACAATGCAACCAAAGCATTCATATCACACCACATTACTTATCTCATTTCTGAGATCACAACCATTCAAGGCAATCAACATTATCCATCCATACATGAGCAATGATTTACTTAATCACACTATAATTAATTTAAAATGAATTAAATTAATTACTTGCATCTCTAATTAATTTAAAGTTAATTAAATTAACTTTAAATATCTAATGGGTTCCAGGCGATTACCAGAATACGCGTCTTCTGCTTCCCCTCCGTGAATTTCTTGCCCCTCTCCGTTTCAACTGCCCCCCTTCATGTCCTCTGCTCCATCTTTTCACATTTCTCCGCGTCTGCCCTCCCCCTCAGCCACACGATCTGGCCGTCGTTTTGGAGCCATGGTTGCTGATAACGTCGCCCGTCCTGATCTACACTCGTCCCGAGAATTTCCTCCCCTACGTGCAACCAATCAGTCTCCCCTAGTTTCTATTGCCCTTGAAGCTACAGCTGCTACTGCATGTATCCCTGCTGTGAGTTTGACTTTGATTAAAATTGGTTCGCATCCATTTCCTAAGGCCGGATCCAATGTGTGTTACGATGGGTCTCCCAGTTGCGATTTTGGTGAGCAAGTTACGGGTTCTTTGGCATTAGAGCGTGAATTTGGGGGTCTGTCAGGTGTTGACATAGGCTTGGTTGAGTCTGTCGTGCATGATTGTTGCACGACAAGTGTTTGTATCAATGCAACAGTGGGATCTGGACCTTTAATCAGTGCTAAAAGCTTGGCTTCCCCTTCGTGTGATGCTACTCCTGACCTGCCACCTGTTGAAGTTTGTCCTGGGCCTCCTTCGGCTACGTATGCATGCCCCAAATTTGGTATAGCTAGTGGCACTCCATCTGTTCGGCATTTTGCCAATGCCAATGTTATCCCAGTGCACAATGTTTTAAATCCTGGTGATATCATGCAATCTCCCACTGTAGCACAATGCCCCAATCCTATGGCCACTTCTGGTGTGGTGGAGTGTCGCCCTGATGATGCTTGCCCATCTGTACCCAAATCATGGTCTTCACTTTTTACATCCATGCCCCGTAATGCGGGTGTTTATGAACCAGTTGAGTTCGAAATCCTTGAGGAAAACGGGGTAATGATCCCTCCCCCCAGTGTTATCCAAGCCGGTATGGACTTTTGGTCAGAATATGTAGTTGGATTCTTTTTGGACCCTAAACATCGACTTCATGATGCGGTTGCTGTTTGTCGTAGGGCCTGGAGACTACATGGTGGTCTTAGAGTTAAGTTATTTGATTCCTTGTACTACTTATTGTTCTCCTCCACTGAGGAACGTAGACGTGTTCTTGAGTCTGAGCCTTCCTTCTTTGATGGGCAGCCTTTTATTATTACCCCCTGGTCTCCGACGGTTGCTAGTGCGCGTGAACAGGTTTTTTCTATCCCTGTTTGGGTTTATTTCTCTCAGATTCCTTCTGCTCTTCAACCGCTGCTTGGTTTGAATTGGCTTGCTTGCAATGTTGGTAAATTGAAGTGTTTTGACTCCAATACTGTAGCGCGTGATAAGCTTGTATACGCCAAGGCTCTGATTGAGATTTCTCCCCCAAAGCCTCTTCCTACCTCTATTCCTGTCCAGCTAGCTGTTGGACACGTGGTGGATGTGCGTGTCCGGTATGGATGGATCCCTGACATTCGTACCTCCTGTCACTCTTTTGGCCATTTAGCATCTGCCTGCTCGCACTCTGTTATATCTGCAACTGCTCCTAAGATCCTTCTGCCTCGGCCTCCGCTAAGGAAATGGGTTCCCAAGGTCACACTGGTTGCTTCTCAATCATCTGACCCAGAACCTTCCCTCTCCTTAGCGTGGCCTGCTTCCCCAGTTCCTGGTGTTGTTCTTCCCTCTGTTGAGCCAGATCTTGTTGTTTGGGCTGATACTGAACATTGTTGGGTTGATCTTAGATCATATATGAGATTCAACCCTGTGGATGACACCTATTTTAGATATGTATCTGATGACCCACTGGACCTTCGATACCTTTATTACACAATTTCTGGTGATTCCTTGGTTCTTGACTTGGATGGTTCGCATGCTCAGACTAATTCTGTAATTCTAGCTGATGCTACCTGGGATCGATCTTTTATCTACTCTTCTGGCGTTGACAGTTATGATCCTTCTCTTGCTGTTCTTTTTCGCCCTTTTTTGGTCTCCTTGGTTGTGAATCTCTGGTTTCTACTCGGGTTGTCGAGGGCGTTAGTGATTCTTCCTCCGCGGAGGAAGACTAGTCTAGTAATTTATATCTAGTAGATGTGACTTGTCTGTCATACTCATGTGCTGTAATTTTATTTCTTTCTCTCATTGTAGCTAAGGTGCCTCTACCTTACTCCTGTACTTCAAACTTTATTACGTACGTAATAAAAGTGGTCGGTCCACTCTAAAACCGTCGGCCTTGCCAAAAAAAATTTAATTACTTCATCTTTAGTTAATTTACAATAAATTAAATTAATTACTTCATCATTATAAATCTTGCATACTTAACCATTTAATTAATTACAAATCAATTAATTAATCACCATCTAATTATCCACCTTAATTAATCACCCTAGATTAATTATCCTTAATTACATTCAAGTAATTATCCCTTAATTAATTTCTCAAATCAATTATTCTAACCCCTTATAGTAACTAACCTTTAATTTCCTCAATTAATTAATTAACTATAATCAATTACATTAATCGTTAATTAACTACATTAATTATTTACCTTTAATCACTATCATTGATTAAGTAATCTTAATTAATCAACCCTTAATTACATCATTAATTGAATTAATTAATTATCCCTAACTACATTTTAATTAATTACTTTATTTGGATTAATTACCTTAAGTAATTAACAACAATTATTAATCACTCTAGATTAATCACATTCAGTAATTAACTAACCTTAATTACTTCATTAAATAAATTAATTACTCCTTAATTAATTTCTTAATTAATCCCTTGATTAATTACAAAGTAATTTAATCCAAATTACTTCCATTCTTAAATCATCTTAAATTAATTACACCTGTAATTACTAATTAATTACTTCACTAAGTAATTACTCTCCATTAACTACATTAAGTAATTATCATCAAAACATTCAGTGTTTAAAATTAATTAAACTTAATTATTCAATTTAAACAATCACATTAAACTAAATTAATTACATTAAGAAATTAATTCCTTAATTACATCCATGAAGTAATTATTCTTAAACAATTTACAAATGATTATCATTAAATTAAAATTAATCTAATTAATTATTAAAATTAATCACATTAATTAATTATTAAATAATCCTAGTTAATGACCTTCATTAACCATTCTTTAATTACTTCCATTAAGTAATTAACTTAGATTAAACATTGTTAATCACAAATTAATTTATCTTTAATTATCCATTAATAAATTTCAAATTATTTAATTAATTAAGTGTTATTGTAACTTAATTAATTCTTAGTTACTTGATTAATTAACCTTAATTATAACTTGATTTCTTAATTAATAAATCTTTAATCATTAATTAATAATTTTTAATTATCTAATTAATGATTCTTAATTGCAAATGGATTAACCCTTAATCAATTATTTATTAAACCTTGATCATTAATTAATTAAATTAATTAATTATTCCTTAATTACTTCATTAATTAAATTAATTTCAAATCATTAATCTTAATTTAACTTTAAAATAAAAACATTTCTTAATTATGACTAATTTGTCATTAACAAAACATTGGAAAACAATTTACTTTTCAATTTACTTTAAAATTTCATTTCAAATATGAAATTTTAAAATGAATACAATTTAACAAAGTTTAAACAATTTAAAGCCCTTTTAAAATTTCATGGCAAAGAAATGCCTGTCTTATAAAAGAAAATTTATAAGAGCTTAAACCAAATTCATTTTAAGTTCAAATAGTTTAAATATACACTTTAACATACAAAGTGGTTTAAATTTTTCAAAATTTAAAACTTCTTTTATTTCAAACTGAAATTCATATTTAATCTTTGATTTATGGATTTAAACTTCACTTTAAAACTTACTCACATTTTAAAACTTCATTTTTTAAAAATTCAAACTACTTTACCATTTAAAATAATTTAACAATTCAAGCTTAAAACTTTATTATTTTTTATTTATTTAAAACTGAGAGTTAAAGCTAAACTTGAATTGTAAAATTTCAAACTTTGATTTAACTTAGTTTAAACTCTAGCTTTCATTTAAAATCTTCAGTTTTTTTTAAAAAAAAATTTAAACAAACATTACAGGTTTGTTAAAACCTGTAACATCTGTTAAACCCGAGACACCCCTAAAATGCTTCGAGTATACAGTCCAACCTCCCCGAGCAAACTACCCCACAACTTCGAGTCCAATACAAATTTACTCGAGCCTAAACCAACCACACAAATTTCATCAGATACAGGGCACCGTGCACATGCACGTTGCCGCCAGTCATCTCCGATCATCAGTGATGATCGTTCCACATCCAGAATCGCTCAATCACCCCAACTCGATCATCAGATCGAAGTCAAATTCTCGAAATTGAATTCGAGAGCTAAATCCCAAACCTGGGAACACTGGAAAAACAAATACCCCAAACCTGGAAATGCTTCGCCATTTATCCTCCGACCACCAGAAGTACTACATCTCCGGCCATGACCTTGTATATGTCCAAGCTTCCATCTCCCAAAAACTTGAAACACTCGATCCATTGAAACAACCGAGATTATCAATTTACCAAGCCTAGTTATAACTAGGGCCACAGAAGAAATTTCTCTGCCGCATCTTCCACCATGAAACTCAACATCATCCAGAATTTTTCCCATCAACTCCTAACACTCCTCCATCATCTCCCAAGATTCCGACCCCTCCAATCACTTGGATCACCAGAAAACCCCAAACGTTTATATTCTGTTCAAACAAGAACTGCACATTCATCCCTAAATTATAAACTACGATTCTTGATTTAAAAATCGTGATTTAGTTGATGCTTTTGATTTATAATACTGAATTAATAAATTACAAAGTTTGAATTTTGGTTTATATCAACATGCACTTATATTTTAATACTTCCAGAGGCCATCAAGTTTTAATTTGACTTGATTAAAAATTTTAAACAATAATCTAAGTTAAATCAAACAACATTTGTTTAATAATCAGATCCTATCAATAACTAAATTAAGTGGTAAGGGATTTTAAATGGGAATGTGAGCCTGGGAACAAAGCAGAGCACATAATACATATACACAGCATGCATACACATAAATATTCACATCAGACCTTTACTTATAAACACATGCAATACTTATTCATTTCAACAGAAAGCATGCAACCAATTTTTAAATTTTAAATTCTAAAAGTTACTCACGTATTTCTGAAGAAGACAGAGCCTCCATTTGAAAATCTTTTGAATTTGCTGAAGACTAAATGTCATTGCTTCTTTGATTTTAAAAGTTGAATTGCTAATCTATATGCAACTGTAATGCTTGCAAACAGATGCTGCTTGATTCCAGGCTTGCCTTAATTTTCAGGTTTGCATGCAGAGCCAATTTCCAGATTTAAGAAAAAATGCAGATTTGCTTTTTGTTTGAAATGGCAGGCTATAGATTTGAAAAGGTGTTATAGGGGAAATGATCTGGTTTGCATTTTGATTGAAGAAAATTTACTGATTTTATTTGAACATGATTTCTGGATTTTTTTTGTTTGAACAGTTGTTTACAGGGTTGCTTCAGATTTGATAATGAGGAGTTTGATTTGCATGTGAACAGGTTTTAGATTTACAGGGAAATGATTTTCAGGGATTTAGATTTTGATATGAAGAGTTTAATTTGAGTTGGTAAAGAGGTTTTGGAAATGTTATAAGTTATTCTCAGATTTGTTTTGAGTTCAAGCTTTAAATTTCTTAACTTTTGATTTTGAAAAGGAAAAAGAAATTAAAGAGAAGAGGCATTTTTTATAAGATGAAAGTATGATTTAATAAAAATAAAATAAAATACAAAATTGAAAATGACACTTGTATAAACTTTTAACATTTGTCAATTCCCTTAGTTTATTAAATAACATTTGTTGTCATGTGTCTTAATATTCATACACTTGTCCCTAAAGTAATTTTATTTAATTTTGAAATGTTAATAAAGGGTTTTATACTTACTTTATTATTTATAAATGCTTATCTATATATGTATATGAATTTCCTTAGAGGAAATAAAATAAAATAAAACAAATTACACACATATTTTTAAATCCAAAATATTTTAAAATATAACTTTTGAATTTAAATTTTCAATCCAAATCAAAATTCAAATTAAATTCAAAAATCGAATTTAAAATTAACAATATATTAAATTTGAAAATAACAACTCAGTTTTCTTTAAAATCTATTTATAAAAATAACACATATTTATTATTGTTTTGAAAATAATTAGTTACTAATTTTAAACAATTTACAAAAGAAAATATTTCTTTACTTATAAATTACTTATTTTATTAAGCTATATTTAAAAACAAACCATTTTGTTATTTAATTTAAATTTAAACTTAAGCTAAAATCATTTTGAACATTTAAACATCTTTCTTAACAATTTAAAATCATATACCTATTTATTAAATAGCTTTGAAAAACCTAATATTAAATTAAATCAAAATTTCCAACTTATTAAATATATATATATATTATAATTTGAAATCAAGATTCATTTATTAAATTTAAACCAAGATTATTTATTTACAATAAATACATATCAATTTATTAACTTTTAAAGGATAAATTCACTAATTAAATATCTATTAAAGGAAGACTATTAAATCAATTAAAATTTTATTAAAAAAATTATCAAATCAATCTCAATTTTAATACAAATTATTAAATTGATATTGTCAAAAATTCTGGGATATCACAGTTGCAGCGACCTCATTCCATTGTCGCCCTTACCTCTACTGGCCATCGCCTACATTAAGACCAGACTACCCATTCCCTTATTCGATCGCTTTTAGGATTTAATCCACGCACCCAAAACGAGCTCCTTCGTGTGCCTCAACCATCTATAGCAACCCACTTCACTGCCATCATGACCGCCACTGACTGACGCCCCTTCACCCCCGTTCTCTGCCTATCTGATGCTCCACATGCCGCTACAAACCCCTTAAAGTCGAACCCCAAAGCTAGGCTGAAAACCCAAGTTTTCGACTCCGCTTCCCTTACGGTCCACCGAACCCTCCGATCAACACAACGCCTTGACCTAGACCCAAAGCTCCCTCCAGCACCAACAACTCCTTCCCTCATCCCATTGATTGCCAATAAATAATTTATTGTCAAAAATGGGTTATCTTCTTCCCCATGCCAAACCACAGTATTAAAAACTAAGCGATCTCCACCAAAAAATCCTCAATAGACCATATGATTACATCCACACTCTCCATTCGTTGATCCGAACTCGGCGAAAAACTGCCTATATTTTGCCATTCACTAATTTTGGGCAATATCTGCCACACATATAAATGAAATGTCGAGCTATTAATTTATTAAAATACTGAAGGTTAAAATAAACTACTTTTATGTTCGTGATTTTGGCCAAATTTGCATTGTTGAGGAGATGTAGGTTTTTGAAGCTAGGGTGGAGGTTGATTTTTCTTTGTTCTTTTATAAAACTGAGAAGATGAAGGAAATGGAATTAATGTAGAAAGAAGAGCATGGTGCGTACATATAGGCAGATCAAGGAAATGCTTGAGTGGATGAATTTTAAAACCCAAGGTTAATGCACATTACTCTTTAAATTTGTGTCAAACCAAATCCATATATTAAGATAATCCATCCCATCTAATCAGATCAATCTAATGATTAGTTGAAAATTTGAATTTGAATTTTGATTTTTTATAAATCAAAAGCTTTAAAAAATGGGTAATAAGGTGATTACTCCTTACTTCAGGATTTTTTTAAATTCTCATCCATCGCTTCCATTTCAAATTAAACCATATTTTATAATCTTTATTTCTTATTATTATTTTAAATTTATTTATCTTAACTCTTTAAATAAGATGTTTAAACATTTAAAATGATATTTAAAATGTGTATACCAAAATATAATAACTTCTATAACTTGTCATTTGACAAAACTTAAAATTCGAAAAAGGAGTTTTGGTTACATTTCCAATTTTCCATCGAACTACATTTTTGTGTAAAAAAATTAAAAAATGAATTTTTAAAATATTAATTATAAATTAAAAAGAATGTTATTAAATTATTATAACCATTAACTGAATAATTAAAGTAAATTAAATATTTTAGATAAATCGATAAATTCCAGGATGTTACATTCTACCCCTTTAAAAGAATTTTGATCTCGAAATTCATCTCCACCAAACCAAGAAGGAACCCAGTTAACACAAAATTTACCCATTTTATTTCCATAATTTTTTATGAAACATTTTCCTAAAACCCAACTTAATTTCACGAACTTGTATAATACCCCTTTACGTCCTAAGGGTATATACCATTATCTAGTTCAAACCTTTTATTTCGAATTTATTTCCCTTAAATAAACTCCAGATCCAAATACCTGTTCTTATTTTCAAAATTCTTTTGAAATGATACTATATATTTTAACCATAGAAAATATATATAGCCTGTGTAATCCCAAAATGATACTAAGGAATTGGGTACTACTAATAGTATAGTACATTTCCTTACTAAAATATTTGTAATTGTAAAAACATTTTCTAAGTACACTATGTCTAGTTTCTCCAAAAATCAATAAATTCACATACTTCTTTTGTAAGTCAAATCATGTTTTTATGCTTAAATCAAAATATGTTTTTATCAAACAATTCTATAACAAATTGTTATGGCGGCATGTCCCTACTTAAAAACTCAAAAATGATCACCGATGATGTTGTATTCTTCGTTGGAATTATTTTCCAGTGACAGAAGTGAGTTCAATGCTTCTAATCTCTTTGAAAACATTTTAAAATATTTATTTTAATAAATATTTCCAAATAATGCTATAATTATCTTCTTAAAACTTTGGAAAACAATTCTTCAAAAAGAACCGAGATTTAAGTTCTCAAATTCTCAATTGAATCCATTTTTATTTATAAACAATATTTATAAATCATACATATAATTTCACTTTCTTATATAAATCAAGTCATAACTATACATCCTTGTTTATCGTAACAACTTTTAATAAAGTTAAATGTTAACCCAACATTAACACCAAACGCCTTATAGTCAAATCATGAGATTTAATTCATAATGTGTTCGTTTTCAATATTCCCACAATTCTATTGACCCAACTCATGCTTTTAAAAAGGAAAATCTACTGATATATCAACAAACAATAGCCGATGCCCAACCTAGATGAGCGCGACTTATCAAACAACAAATGATATAATTGAATATTATCATTCCCTAACAACCAAACACATTAAAAATAACTATATAAAATTGAAATTTTATTATTTTATGTATAAAATATAATCCTAGGTAAAATTATTTTATTTACCCAATTTAAAACAATACTATGTCGGTTGGCCTGCTTCAAGTGTTTGGAGATCCTATCAATAATGATAGCAACTCGTATTGACTAGAATCTATAAGTCACTCAATAGATCAATCAACATAATATAAAATATTTTTGTAGCACCAATAAATACGCCCTCTCATGTATATAATAGACTCAAACTTATTCTAGGGTGTTACTAATCTATCTCTAATGAGTTTACCCGACCAATGCCAAGGTTCTCACTTAAACTTCAACTCCGATACCATGTGTAATGCTCTCCCTTTCTGGAGGTGATTACAATTGGAGCCTCAAGACCAACTTGTAAAGGGATACGTATAGGTAAAAGACAAAGCTTCGTCACATCATTCATAATACGAGAACCCCCTATCATGTGTGAACCAATCACGAACCATATTTGATGGTCGGTTATTTAACCATCAAATAAAAAAATCAAATAGGTTTAATTTTGTGTGAAATCCACCAAGACTCTATTAATTAATCTTTTATTAATTAAAATCTCTTTCAATTATTTGATTCAAAATAACTTCACAAAAAACTAAATTTCACAATCCACTTATACTCCTTTCAATACTTGGTAGACATTCACGTACTTATCTCACAGGTATAAGTATATTACCAAAATATTATACTTTTAATACTTAGAAAATATATCGATATAACTTATCTCAATAGTATAAGTATATTTAAAAAACTTTAAGGAAGATTTCGTTCTTTCCAAAATCTTATTTGAATGGGCTAACAAATATTACTTAAACCTATTTCTTACTATAATCTAGACCACTTATCCTTCGATGTTAAGTATGGAAAGAACAATTCCATACCACTATAATTAAGGCGTATTAATGGTCAAAAACAGATCTCATTCCTTTATAAAGTTCCCTTTCTATAAGCCCATTTCATATTTAAAAATACTTTTATAAATCTCAAACAATTATAGAAATTCTTTTTATAAATATCTAAAATGATATATAAACTCCTTTTAAAAACTCTTTTCTTTTATAAAAATCTTCCCTATTTAAGAATTCTTTTACAAACCTCTCTTTTTAACCCCTTTACACAAAATTTTATAAACGCCCTTAAAAATATCATTTGTAAATCTCCTTTTTACAAAATTCCATTTAATTTAGTAAAACTCCATTTATGAAACAATTTATTATTCATAAACATCTTTGTTAAATTTATTAATTACCTTTAAACATCATAAAGAAAATAATTCATTAATTTTTAAACAGCATTAATAAAATAAACAAGTTAACTTAAACATCCCTAATAAAATAATTAATTAACTTAACATATCATTAATTAAATCAATTAATTTACTTAAACAACATTAATAATGTTCTTAAATATCTTTAAACAACATAATTAATATAATCAAGTATCTCTAAACATCTAAATATTAGAATTAAATAACTTTGAACATCTTTTAATAAAATAATTAATTAACTTACTTTAAAACAATATCAATAAGTAAATTAATTAACTCTTTTAAAACATCATTTATAATTATATAAACATTTAATCACAAATTGTTATAAAATTGGAGTTAATTTTAAATCCATAACTTTACAAATTCATACAGAGGCTTAGCGATCACAATGATACTAAATCAAGTTACCTGCGATGAACACCACGCCTCGACCTAGGCTAAAAGCTCCCTCCAACACTGATCGTTCCTCCCCTGGAACTATAGATCACTGGCAAAAAGGTATGATTGGAAATGGGTTATCTTCCTCCGTACGCCAAAATACGCCACTAAAAATCATGCAATCTCCACCAAAAATCCCCTTTTGACCATCTGATCCCATCCACCCTCTCCGATCGTCAATCTAAGCTCGTTGAAAAACTGCCTATATTTGACCATTCGCTGATTTTGGGCTCTCAATGATATGTCAAGCTATCGATTTATTAAAATACTAGAGGTTAAAATAAACAACTTTTGTGTTGGTGATTTTGGCTAAATTAGCTTAGTGGAGGAGATGTTTTTTTAAAGCTGGGATGTAGGTTGTTTTTTTTGTTCTTTTATAAACAGGGAAGATGAAGGAAATGGAACAAGTGTAAAAAGAAGAGGAAGGTGCGTATGTATAGGCAGATCAAGGAAATGCTCGAGTGGATAAATACTTAAAACCCAAGTTTAAAGCACATTACTCTCTAAATCCAAGTAAAACCAAATCCACTAGTTAAGATAATCCATCCCATCCAATCAGATCAACCTAAAAGACTGATTGAAATTTCGAATTTTGATTTATTGTAAATCAAAGGCTTTAAAATGATGGGTAATAGGGTGATTATGTACCCTTTGTTGACCTCCTTACTTAAGGAATCTTTTTAAATTCTCGTCCATCACTTCCATTTCATATTCAATTATATTTTACAATCTTTAGTTCTTATTATAGTTTTAATTTTATTTGCTGTAACTATCTAAAATAAAATGTTTAAATATTTAAAATGTTGTTTAAAATGTACATACCTAAATATAATAACTTCTACAACTTGTCATGTGATAAAACTGAAAATCCAAAAATGGTTACATTTTCATTCCACAGAACTACCTATTTATGTAAACAAAATTCAAAAATGAATTTTTCAAATATTAGTTATAAACTAAATAGAGGATTATAATATAACCCTTAATAAATATTTAAAATAAAATTAATATTCCCAAAAAAGTCAATAAATTTATGGGTCTTACAATTTGCAATGCCCATTATAATCTGTATCATATCTCTTCTTCTAATATATACAACAAGGGATTTGTGTATATTATATATATATTAGATTTGGAAAGGTTGGAGGAGGAGCGGTTCAGAAATTAAATAATAAATAAAGATAGATATATAAGATTTCTTACCTGAAACCATACAGGAGTTTTCTAAATCTCAGTAGAGATGAATTGACAGAGCTTCGCTAATATCCCCAAAATATTTGTGAATAAAAGTGGAAAAGGTAGAATTCTATTTATATAGGTTGAAACGTATCAGAACCATAGGATGAAACAAGGTCAAAACGGATAAATCCGGAATGTTTAATAACATAAACCCTTAGCTGCCACTGTAAAGTAGCGGTCGACCACCTATACTCAATCGGCTGATTGCAAAATGGATAAATTTGAAACGTTTAACACCATAAGACCCTATTCGCCATTGTAAAGTAGTGGTCGACCACCTATACTCAATCAGTCGACCACTACAGGCCAACCAGTTGGGTTTCCCTGGTCGATTGCTCCTCTTATTTTGGGAATGTTTGATTTTTTTTGTTGTTTAATTATTTTATTTCCTAATTAACTTTTAAAGTTAATTACTAACTTTAATTTTTACTTAGTCCCCAAGTCTAATCATATATGATTTTTAAAATTCAAACTTTAAATTGCTCATCTGAATTTGATTTGAACTAAATTGAATCGAAAAATTCATATGCCCATTACTTCTTCATTTGAGTTCCGTTTTTAGCATAATATATATTAAAACGGGTCAAAATTTCACCACTAATGCAAGGGAATAACTTTTGTTGTCAATTTTCAACTTTTTTAAAATTTTCTTTTTTATCCCTGCCCTAATTAATTGAATTTATCTTAAGTTGCTTATTTAATTAGGGTTGATTTTGAAGGGTGTTACATTCTTCGCCCTAAAGAAGGATTTCGTTCTGAAATCTTTCAAGGGCATACAGCGTAATGCGAAATAACATCCATGTTATACAACCAATCAATCTATAAAACCATCTACTTAATCCAAAGTGCAATGTTATTATGTATTACAGACATACTAAAATGAGCTCAGTCCTAGCATGAGTGCGTGATTGTGCTATGCAAAAATGTATGCAAACATTCTAAACATGCATAATACTATTATATGAGTATAAAGTGATGGTGAAAAAGTGTGGCTACTATCTCCTGCCATCTAATCTAGTAACCATGATGCAACAAAAATCTTTATTTTGGAATGAAAATTTACAAGAGAAAGGATTAAGACAAAAAGTCCTCATGCATTCCACCGAATTTTCTCCTCGATTTTGCTCGAACCAATCTAGTTTCTTTATTGCAAACCTTCCTAGTTCTGTGCTTCACAATTCATGCAATAGCAAAGGACGTTGTTGGCTTCATCTCAAAATCCTCAATTGATTAAGCTCTATCACAATTGCTATGCTATGAAGATATTTCCTCAAATGCAAAATGTGAGAAATGTCATAGACTCTAGCCAACTTACAAGTTTTCATATTTTTCTCCAATATTAGGAAAGGACCAATAAATTTGGTGCTAACTTTTCCAACTATCCAAATCTTCGACCTTCATAGGCTGCCTAATCAACAACGACTTTCAACATTTTAAATCTTGTTCGGGTAGAATTTGTCGGTGTTTTCCCACCCACAATTTGACGATTTGTATGGCCTCCAAAAAATTTCCTCAAGGGTGTCATACCAATCATCTATTGGTGACTACTATTAGATGTGAATTCTACTAAGATTAAGTGCTTCTCTTAATGTACTTCAAATTCTAAGATGCAAGCTCTAAATAAATCCTCAATGTTCTCATTCGTTCCTTCAGTTTGTCTATTGGTCTTCAGTTGGTAAGCGATGATCAGATTTAAAAAAGTTCCTAAGGTTAGTTCTTAAGGCTACAATCAAACTCCTCCAAAATTTGCTGGTAAACTATGGGTCCTTATCATTAACAATGCTAACCGCAACTACATAAAGCTGTGTTGGAGATCATGCAGTTTTATTACTTCTAATGAAAAATTCTGCTACCTTTCCCTCATCCTAGATCGATAGGAAATTCTCTTCACATTGCTATATATTTTATCTTTTCCTTGAATGGCGAAAATCTTGAGATAAATTTTATTTTTCCCAAAATTCTAAAGCTTTGGGATTAAAACATTTATTCATTTTAGGCTATTAAAATTTCTTCATTAACTAACAGCCGTATTTATGGTTTCGCTAGCTAAGTATCCCTATAAAATTTTCTTATTTACTTTGATTCCTAGTATATATATATTGTTAACCCACCTTTTAGGAAGGTCGTAGACATGAGGATTTAACTAAATCGACTGCATGTTTGTCAAGACTGAATTACGATGGTTTTAGTCAACTGGTTGGATAGATGGTCAATCACGGATGATAAATCAGATTTACTTCGAGTCGTTTTGCTTCGATTTTTCATGAAGTTTTCTTGGAATCACAATGGTTCAAGCTTCGAGTTGCTCTGGGTCGGTAGGAGTTCATGAGTGGGTCGGTGTTGTGACGGTTTTGGGTCCGTAGGAAGGTGGTTTGGCATGTTAAAGTGGATCGACAGTGGAGCGGATCGGTCATGTAGGATCGGCCAAAGTGGATCGGTTAAGGAGGGTCGGTCGAAAAAAGGAAGGCCATGATGTTCGATCACGGTGTGAAAGCTAAGGTGGATCGGTCATGCATGGTAATGTATATGCCGCTCGGTCACATAAGATTGGTCAGGGAAGATAAGTCAAAGTGGTTTGGTATGAATAGGTTTGGCCTCAAGGGGATTGGAGCATAATGATCGGCCATACATGGTTCGGACGTGGTGGGTCGATCGGCACAGCAGGAGGTTGTGAGTAGGAAAGGGGGTTGGCATTTGTGGATCTTCGAGTTGGCACTCATTTAGCTCAATGTCGGCATGCAAGTGGTTTCGGGTCGGCAAGCGAGACCCGGGGACGACATTCACTTAAGGGATTAAGATGTTGGAGTTGCTTCGAGTCGTTGAGCACTTTACTTCATGTCAGGGTTAGGGTCACTTCAGGTCGGTACCCTGGCTACTTTCAGTCAGTATATATAAACTCAGGGCCGGTCGTGGTGTTTGGGGTTTGGGTCAACTATGGTCTTGATGGGCCTAGATCACTCAGGAAGCCTAGTAACTCAGGTTTTACCAATAAATACAACATATAAGGCTTCAGAAAAGGGGAACTTCATTCTATTTTCCTCCTTCCTCATTAAGCCTACTCTGCCATTATTTCTTTAAAAACTCTGGATTGTAACTATAATTGATTCTCATATTAGTAAAATGGAAATTTCTAGAGTGGACGTACAAGCCGAACCACTATAAATCCGGTCTCATCACTACTTTCCTTTTAATATTCACTATTCTTCATATTCATACTCTCTACATACATTCTATTTAGGATTTGGTGCTTTCATCTGGATTTGGGTGTTAGTGACCAGTTTTGGCACTAACATTTTGGTGATTCACCGAGAATGCTAGCACTTAAGGATTCAAAAGCATCAATTTTGGATTTAAAGACCTAGGAACACAGATTCTAGAGACTATGGTAAGGCAATCAATTAGGAAGCAAAGGACGGAAAGGAGTTAGCAAGAGGGAAGTCAGGAGGCTTGCTTTGGAGCTAATCAAGCCTCGATTTATATCACTAGGGACGAGATGTACGTCATGATGGATTCCATGCAGGAGAAATTGATGAAAAGGCAAAATAAAATGATGCAAACCCTTCTCAGGCAATTTGGACAAGCAGGAGCTCAAATCCATGGAGCTGGATTAGATGGACTCAATCGACAAGTACAAATCCATGGAGCTGGATTAGAAGGACTCAATCAGCAAGTAGATGGAGTGGTTTAGTAGGGGTAGCCCTCGATCGGCAAATAACTATCAACCCGGATGAACCTAGACTTGGAGGCATACCACCTGCTAATGCAGGACCAATTCATGGAGAGATACCAGATGGCACGGCGTAGC
Source organism: Allium cepa (assembly GCA_030765085.1). Classification (NCBI taxonomy): domain Eukaryota; kingdom Viridiplantae; phylum Streptophyta; class Magnoliopsida; order Asparagales; family Amaryllidaceae; genus Allium; species Allium cepa. Next base: position 352,860,510 of record CM060931.1, on the reverse strand, counting down.
CTGGAACCAATAGGGATATAGTAATGCATGATGCGGAGTATGTACCAGAATTCCCTATTGACTTGGAGCGATGTTAGGAAATGTTGATGGGGGCGACCCTTGATAGGTAACACCAAATTGGCTGACATTATCAGACGAACTATTCACAAAGGTCTGACAAATGGGGATTTGGAGAGAGTAAACAAAAGTCTGTTTACCCGTAACATAAGGATGGCTAGGAATCCAGCCGATTTCAAGCTTCCTGCTTTGGAAGTATACAACAGTAAGAATGATACCACTGACCACTTAATGAGGTACACAAGGCATCTGGAAGTGTTGGAGGGCATCAGAGAAGGTCATAGCCCAGTATTTTCCCTTATACTTGACCGATATAGCTGCTATGTGGCTCAGATGCTGGAAGATGGATCAATTGGAACATGGACAGAACTGGTGGATAGATTTTTGAAACAGTTTCGAGCTCGCATCAAGACCGAAGAATGCGATGACACTGATGTCGGTGAAGCAGAGGACGGAAGAATCACTTAGCACTTTTTTAACTCGGTTTAATGTAGTAGTTGCTTCGGTGGATCGGCCGGATCCATCAATGGTTCTAATGGCGGCGATGTCAGGAGTCGGGGATAATTTAGATTTCAAAGTGCCATTGATATGGGATCCACCAATGGATCATGGGGAATTCTTTCATGAAGCTGAGAGATTTCTTCGACAAGAGGATGCTTGTTTGGATATGAAGCCAAAGGAAGTAAAGACGGTAAAGGATGGAGAACCGTCCGATGAGAGCTTGGGTAAAGATAAGGATAAAGGAAAGAGGAAGCACTTGCGAGAACCAAAATTTTCCACCTACATAGGAATGAATGAGACATTGGAGCTGATATACTTGGACACTCAGGATCGTCTTCCGTATCAAAGGCAGGCAAGGGGGAACCCTCAAAATGCGAAAGAGCATCAGGAAGGCACTATCTCTTTCATGACCTGGACGGGCATGATAATAACAGCTGCATGCATCTAAATGATATCGTCGAGGGGCATGTAAGGAATGGTCAGTTGCGGACATACGTCGAAACTCGGAATATGCTAGTGGGGCAGGAGAGGCCACCGCCTACCTTGAACAACAATGGCGCGAGGTGTAGGAATGGTGTTGGTTGGTCATCAACTAATCGTGATAGTTTGGAATAAGTAACAAACTCTAGGCAAATGGCTAAGCTACTTACTCGTGTATGGGGACGGAGACAACCTTTAGGCATGCTCTGAGATGATGATAAACCATGATGCTCTAGTTTGTGAAATCTGTTTTTTCTTTTTGGCTTGGACACTTGCTTTTTCTAGTTTGGTTTTGGAGTTTTGTTTGAACTCCTGGTTTTGTTTGTTTTCTGATTTGTATTTTGGTTTGGATGCTAGATTTTTGATTTGGACTTTTGATATGGATTTCTGGTCTGAATATGGATTTTAGATTGGATTTTGATTGACTTTTTATCTAGTTTTTGGCTAAAAGGTCATCGGTTATGGATTATGCTCGGCAAGGGTCTGGAGAGACCAAGATTCGACATAAGACTTAGGCCCTGTATTATCTATCAATTACTAAAACAGGTCATCGGGTATGGACTATGCTCAATACGGGTCCAAAGTGACCGAGATTCGGCTTAGGACTTAAGCCATGGCATCACTCAGTGTTTGGGGATGCTGAACCAAGAACACCAAAGGATTAATTTACATAGGTCTCCAACCATGGATTACGCTTGGCAAGAACCCAGAGCGGTTACGAATTTGGATAATGGCTATGAACAGCTAACAATTTGGGTGTGGACCCGGTCCCGGATTTGAATATCGAACCGGAGAGGTCATGGCTTCGATTATTAGTTATTAGATATGGATGGATTAGAGATCGAACATTAGATTCATATTTCAATTTAGGATTTGGACCCGGTGAGGTCCCGGATATGGATTTTAGGACCTGGTGAGGTCCCAGCTTAGGATTTGAACCCGGCAAGGTCCTCGTTTTCGACTACAGGACTCGAAGAGGTCCTTGACTCAGATAAAATGATTCGAAGAGATCATGGATTTGGTTAATGGATTTACGATGGATCCGAAATTGGATAACGACTTGGAACGGTCATGGAGTATACTATTGGATTTGGATGGAATTGCTCGGTATTGAATGTATCATGAAATTAGGATATCGAAGAGGCTATAACACAATAGCAAGGCATGTTTTGGAGGGAAAATGTTAGCCTGCCTTATGGCAAGGCCGTAGACAAACGGATTTAACTAAATCGACGGCTTGTTTGTCGAGACTGGAATATGATGGTTTAGTCACTTGGATGGATAGACGGTTAATCATGCATGATAATCATGATTGTGAAGCCGAGGTTCGACATAATTGATGGACAAAAGTCATAGGATACTCGAAATATGGGTTTCGATAAAAGTCGAGTTGTCGTGAGACATATAGGGTTTACTTCAAGTCATTTTCAGGTTTGCTTCGAGTTTTCATGGAGTCTGATTCGGGTCACATTGGGTCATGCTTCGAGTTGCTCTAGGGCGGTAGGAGTTCATGAGTGGGTCGGTGTTGTGAAGGCTTTGGGTCGGTAGGAAGATGATTCTAAATGTTGGAGTGGATCGGCAGTGGAGTGGATCGGAAGTGGAGTGGATCGGTCATCTAGGATCGGTCAAAGTGGATTGGTTAAGGAGGGTCGATCGGACAAAGGAAGGAAGGCCATGTCATTCGATCATGGTGTGAAAGCTAGGGTGGGTCGGTCATGCATGGTTCTTTATGTGTCGCTTGGTCACATAATGTTGGTCAGGAAGGATAGGGAAAAGTGGTTTGTTATGAATGGTTCTGGCCTCAAGGGGATTGGAGCAGATGAATCAGCCATACATGGTTTGGCCATGGTGATTCGGTCGGATAGTAGGAGGTTGCGAGTAGGAAAAGGGTATGGTATTTGTGGATCTTTGGGTCGGCACTCATCTAGCTCCGAGTCGGCATGCAAGTGTTTTGGGTTGACAAGCGAGACATGGGGACAGCATTAACTTAAGGGATTAGCATGTTGAAGCTGCTTCGAGTCGTTGAGTACTTTACTTCGAGTCAGTACGCTGGCTATTTTGGGTCGGCATATTATAAACTCGGGGTCAGTCGTGGTGTTTGGGGTTTGGGTCAACTATGGTCCTGATGGGCCTACATCACCCAGGAAGCCCATTAACTCAGGCTTTACCTACAAATATAGCATGTAGGGCTTCGGAAAGGGGGATCTTCATCTATTTTCCTCCTTCCTCATTAATGCTACTCTGCCATTATTACTTTAAAAACTCTGTATTGTAACTGCATTTGATTCTCATATCAATAAAACAGAAATTTCTAGAGTGGACGTAGGCCGGAGTTAGCCGAACTACTATAAATCATGTGTCATTACTGCTTTCTTTTTTAATTTTCACTGTTCTTTACATATATACTCTCTACATACATTCTATTTGGGATTTGGTGCTTTCATCTGGATTTGGGTGTTAGTGACCAATTTTGGCGCTAACACACACACACACACATACATACATACATACATACATACATACATACATACATACATACATACATACATACATATATATATATATATATCGAGTGGTTTAAATCCCATCATAAGGTCAGCATAGAAATAAAACATGGATGTATCTTATAACACATCTCTAATAGCTAAGGGAAACAACTAACGACTATACCCCCAGAACTCTAGGAGAAAAATTTCATAGAAGCTGCCATTTGCTATCAGCTGTTATAAATGGTGTTGAGGTACTAACTCTTCTTACTAAATTAAGATGGGTATTTCTAACATGTCATTCAACCGTTGCCTATTTTTCTTAATTTTCCTTTTCATTTTCTAATAAATATGGTCCATCCATTACTTAAATTAATATATCTATAGCAGTTGATTATTGCTGTCAAAATTGGAATGTTCCCAATAAATCGTTCTTCAATCCCTTTTACCATTTTTAAGTTTTCAAAATTCATTCTTTACTCAAATTTCTTTCTTCCATAAATGCCATATCAAGTTTCCTTACTCGGTCCTCATTTAATTCCTTTTTTCGTTCACTAATTATAAATTTATTGCCTGTTAAATTTGTATTTAATGTCCATAGATCCTAATCCATTAATTATGCATATAGTCATAATTTAGGCCATATATATTATTATTCTTAGTCTTTAAGTGTAGCTACGTGTGTATACTAATTTCTAAACTAGAACGCTTACTTTCACAGTTTTAACTTGGAGCAATCCTTAAAAGGACTACCGTTACAATCTCCCATGAATTAATCAAAAAATGCGATTTTTGAATTTACAAGGAATTATTATAAAAGAGACTATTTCCCAAGGGATTGACCAGGCAACTTAGTACTGGGCCAGAAAGAAGTGCTTGGCACAAAGTAGCGCTCGACATCAGGAGAGCGTTCGGCCAAATAAGGTTGTTCGGCCTCCAGGACACGTTCGACATCCAGGACACGTTCGGCATCCAGGACACGTTCGGCATCTAGGATACGTTCGGCATTGAATGCCGTTTAGCCAATTAAGATCGTTCGGCCAAAAAAGAAAGGTTGTTCGGCCTCCCACATGCGTTCGGCCAAGTACGTTCGGCGAGCCTAGATGGTTCGGCATTCTGGCTTGATTCAGCGAACCCCGATGGTTCGGCATTCATGCCCCATTCGACCTGCGTCTCTCATTCAACCTCCCGCCTCGCTCGGTCTAAAGAGGGAAGACTCGGCATGGCTCGTTCGGCATAAGGAGGGAAGGCTCGGCATGCTTCGTTCAGTACAAGAAGGAAGACTCGACATGCCTTGTCCGGCCTCCCTGGTTCGGCGTACAGTACATAAACTACTTGGACCAAGTTATTCGGCCACCTGGCCCACCAGGGAAGTCCAACCCACTTTCATCTATAAATAGGGAGGCAGGGGCACAGAAAACAGGAGGAGATTTCAGAGAACACAGGGGAGACTCTGCCTCATCCAAATCTCATCCAAGACTTCTACTTTTATTTCACAATTATATTCGAATACTAAAAAGCGGATTGTACTTGTAATCAAGTTTAAAGTGAAGAAATAAAGGATCAACTTCAAAGTGGACGTAGGCTACAACGCCGAACCACTATAAATTCTGTGTTTTCGTCTCCCGCATTTTAATCTATATTATCTTCTCTATTTTAATTTATCTTCTTCATTAATCTCTCTACACAAACTCTCTAAGGGTGTTAGTGACCAATTTTGGCGCTAACATTTTGGTGCTTTCACTGAGAAACGAATTCTCAGGTTGTGAGGATCTACTTTGTAGCTACTAGATTGCATAAATCCCCCGAAGAAGATCCGTAATTATTCATAAGGCATCTGTTGATTCTACTCAGAGTTACAACCAACGACTCTACCATGGGAAGACCACGAACAAGATCGACCTCCCAAAATGTAGATGCCCGCGAAACCGCTAGTGTTCAACAACTTGGACCTAACGATCAACAAGCAATTCGAGGCACGGGGCCCTCCAGCCAAAACCAAGCGGAAGCTGTTTCACGAGCAGAATTGAATGATTTGATAAAAGAGCTTACGGAAAGCAGAAGGCAACTCGCTGAGCAAATGCAAGTTAATGCTGACCTCATGGCCCGACTTGCTCAACAGCAGCATCAGAATGCTGGAGGTAGCCCTGTCCCCTACTCTGAAGATGATAGCTCAACTTCAGCTGATGAACCTCCCAGGCGTAGACGCCGCAAGGATTAAGATGACCAAGCAGGTGCCACTGATCGCTCTACTAGAAATCAAGCCCGTGGAGCGGAACCCAACCTTCCTCCTACCATACAAACCCCGGATTTGACAGCCATGGTCAGGCAGTTGATGAGAGAGAATCAAGGTTTGACTAATGAAGATTGGGGAATGTCTAAGAGTCATACTCCCTTCACAGATACCATTCTACAGGCTGAATACCCAAGGAAGTTTAACATGCCCACCATACCCGCCTATGAAGGAAAAACTGACCCTAGACAACATGTAATGAGGTATGGATAGATGATGGATTCAGCAAGGGCCAACGACGCAACTAAGTGCAGGTGCTTTTCAATAACTCTGTCCGGAATTGCCACCATGTGGTTCACTCGACTTCCTCCACGGTCAATCTCAAACTTTGACAAATTAGCAAGGAAATTCATAGAACAATTCAGGATACACGCCACTCGACCCAAGGATGTGATGTCCTTATCAAGCGTGACCAAAGCTCCAGGAGAATCACTGAAAGCATACTTGCAGCGATTTCATGTTGCCGCTACTGAAGTGAGCAATCCAAACGACCACGCGATTTTGATGGCAGTAATGCGTGGAGTGGATCCAGACTCTGAATTTGGGGATTGGTTGGCGGGAAAGCCACCAGCTACGTTGGAACGTTTCTATTCGAAAGCCCACCAGTTCATAAGGAGGGAAGAAGCTCGATGGATAAGGAAAGACAAGGCACCAGGGTCCGTTCAGGAGTCTGTAAAGGGCAACATCGCCATGAAAGCAACCGACGATAACCCTGGAAAGACTCAGCCCAGTGTCCAAAATAAGCCCGGGCGGTCTAAGGGAACTGGAAGTGGAAATCCTGGAAAGAAGAAGGAAACGGGGAGATGGAAGTCAAGGATCCCAACCTACAACGAATACACTCCACTGAATGCGTCTCTTGAAAACATCTACTTATCGACCTGCAACACTTTTCAATACAGAAAACCACGCCCTAAGGAATCAACAGAGGAGCAAAAGCGGACTGGAAAGTATTGCCGCTTTCACGAGTCTTATGGGCACAACACAGACGAATGCAGGCATCTCCATGACAATATTGAGAAATTGATTAGGTAGAAGAAGCTGCAGGAATTCGTCAAAGATACGCCAGAAGGAAGACAAGAGACTTCAGACCCCGGACGTGGCCCAGCTCTACACCAACCGGAGCAACCTACTCGAACTATGGGAAGATTGATTATTAACACAATTGCTGGTGGACCTCATCCTGTGGATAAAAATTGGCAAGAAATAGAGCGATATGCTAATTCCTTGAGACATACAGAGCATGAGTGATGTTCAAATGTGGAGGATGGAACTCCCGCAAAGCAGCAACGCACGATGCACGACGATATTGTATTCAGGAATAGAGATGCGGATAAGGTGGAAGCTCCCACCATCGATCCATTGGTCATATCCGCAACCATCGGACCGGCATTCGTAAGGAGAATCCTAATTGATTGCGGAAGTTCCGTTAACATCATCTTCAAGAAAGCGTATGACCAAATGAAGCTGGAGACTAAGGATTTGAAACCATCTAAAGCCCGAATCCATGGCTTTAACGGCGCAGCCACAGACGAGTAGGATATGTGGAGTTACTAGTTGAACTGGGACAAGGTGAACGCAGGACGGTGCGAATCTTACAATTCGTAGTGCTGGATGTTGATTCACCATTCAACGTGTTTTTGGGACGACCAGCCCTTGCAGATTTCAGGGAAGCCTTGGCCCCGTGGTGTCTCACACTGAAATTCCCGACGGACAAAGGAGTTGGCGTAGTGCATAGCGACCAAGCAACCGAACGTGCATGTTACGTGGCTGAGCTGAGAGAGGCCCAGCGCAAAGAAAAGGGAAAGACTGCGGATAGCATCGTTCGCATCCCGAATTCTGATGATTGACAATTAGCGCCCGAGCCCTGGCTCGGGCGACATTCTCGGATCGTTGGAGACATAGATCCGAGAGATGACAAAGGGGAACCCAGGGAACCAGACGCAGCACCGGCCGAACTAACAATTGATATTCCAGTTAGCCACAGTGACCCGACACGAGTTCCTAAAATTGGGTCACAGCTCGATCCCCTAATGGCAGAGAATTTATCTGATTTCCTCCGAGCTAATCTTGATGTCTTCGCCTGGACACACTCTGATATGTGTGGGATTTCCCTGCAATTGCGAGCCATATGTTGAATATAGACCCGAAACACGTACCTGTGAAGCAAAAATGGAGAGGCATGGACCCGGAGAGGTCTACAACTCTCAAAGAGGAGGTGGATAAACTCAAAGCCAATGGGTTTGTCCGCGACGCCCTCTACCCGGAATGGGTGTCCAACCCTGTGTTGGTAAAGAAAGCAAACGGGAAATGGAGAACCTGCGTTGACTATTCCGATTTAAACAAAGCATGCCGGAAGGATAGCTTCCCGCTACCACGAATTGATCAGCTGGTCGATTCGACTGCCGGGCATGAGCTACTATCTTTTATGGATGCATACTCCGGGTACAATCAAATCCCAATGCACATCTCGAACCAAGAACACACCAGCTTCGTCACAAACGTCGGGCTGTATTGCTATGTAGTAATGCCTTTTGGGTTGAAGAATGCAGGAGCAACCTATCAACGTCTGGTGAACCGAATGTTCAAGGATCAGATTGGTAGAACATGGAAGTCTATGTGGATGACATGCTCGTGAAGTCACGACAGTCAAACGACCACATCCGAGACTTGGCAGAAATGTTCGGTGTACTAAGGCACTATGGGATGAAGATCAATCCTTCAAAGTGTTCATTCGGCATAGCATCAGGGAAGTTCTTGGGATTCATTGTGAGTGCACGAGGAATTGAAGCTAACCCGAAAAAGATCCAGGCCATCCGAGATATACAGGCACCTAGAACCATAAAACAGGTACAGAGCTTGAACAGAAAAGTAGCTGCGCTCAGTCGATTCATATCCAGAGCCATAGATAAGTGTGTTCCTTTCTTCGATGTCATAAAGAAAGGAAAGAGAAACTTCGAATGGACGACTGACTGCGAGGAAGCATTCTGAGCCCTGGTGAGACACTTGGAAAGTCCTCCAGTGTTGTCAAAACCAGTAGACCACGAGACGTTGTACGTATATTTGGCTGTGTCTCAACACGCTATCAGTACTGCCCTAGTTCGCGAAGAAGACAAGGTTCAAAGGCCGGTGTACTATGTTAGTAAACGACTGACGGGGGCAAAAAAGAATTATCCAAAGATCGATAAACTTGCCTATTGCCTGGTGATTGCATCACGCAAGCTTCGTCCCTACTTTCAGGTGCACTCAATCAGTGTTTACACTGACCAACCCTTGCGACAGGTACTCCAACGACCAGAAACTTCCGGTAGGATGCTAAAGTGGAACATTGAGTTAAGCCAGTTTGATATCACCTACCTGCCGCGAAGGACCATTCACGGGCAAGCATTAGCTGACTTCGTTGCTGAGTTCACCATTCCTGATGAACCGAGTGAAAATCACAAAGTAATCCCTCCTGTCCGATGGAAGATGTTCACTGACGGGGCATCTAACGACCCTTGGTCGGGAGCTGGGATAGTTCTGGTAACCCCCGAAAACCGATCGATTTGCTACGCTTTGAAGCTCGAATTTGCAGCGACAAATAACGAAGCCGAATACGAAGCACTGATTGCTGGCTTAAGACTTGCCAATGAACTGAGGGTAAAGTCCATCGAAATCTTCTGCGACTCACAGCTGGTGGTATATCAGGTACGGGGAGACTACCAAGCGAAAGGACAGAGACTGGCTCTTTACCTTGCTTGGGTCCGGGAGCTACTAGTTAACCTAGAATATTATGACATTTCGCATGTCCCGCGCGAACAGAACAGGGAGGCCAACTCGTTGGCTAAATTCGCGAGTACTGGCGATGCACAGCAGATGGGATTGTTCCTTGTCGAGACTCTGCTTGCTCCAAGTATAGACATGATGGAGATAGATCTCGTCTTGGAGACCGAACTCGAAAGGGGATCATGGCTGACCCCGATCAAACAATACTTGCTATACGGGGACTTACCTGAGAAAAGAAGCGAAAGACGCCAAGTCCTTCGTAAGGCTTCGCGTTATGTAATGCAAGACGGGATAATGTATCGGAGGGGATTCTCGACCCCCTTACTCCGGTGCGTGGCCCATGACGAGGTAAAACGGGTGTTGGAAGAAGTCCATGAGGGAGAATGTGGTGATCATACCGGGGGGAAAACTTTGGCGAGGAAAATCCTCTGCTATGGATATTATTGGCCGACTGTAAATCAGGATGCTGCAGACTATGCGAGAAGATGCGACAAATGCCAGATATATGCAAAGATTTCGAGAGCTCCGCCAACGGAACTCACACAAATGGTTAGTCCCTGGCCATTTGCAATGTGGAGAATCGACCTAATTGGATCTCTGCCTATAGCCAAAGGAGGCGCGAAATATGCAATAGTGGCAGTCGATTATTTCACCAAGTGGGCGGAAGCAAAGCCAATGGCCACAATCACCACCAAGAAAGTCATTAATTTCGTTGTATGAATATCTTATGTCGTTTTGGCCTCCCACAGACCATCATAACGGACAACGGAACTCAATTCGAAAGTAAGGAATTCAAAGAGTTCTGTCAGAGGTATGGCATTGAGAAAAGGTTCGCAGCAGTTGCTCACCCGAAGGCGAATGGGCAGGTAGAAGCCGTCAATAAAATCATCAAGTCCATATTGAAGAAGCGTTTGGAAAAGGCTAGAGGCAAGTGGGTGGATGAACTCCCAACAGCGCTTTGGCCTATAGAACTACCCACAAGACCGCGACTGGCCACACACCATTTGCACTGGCATACGGCACGGAAGCCGTCATACCCGTAGAACTTGAAGTTCCGTCACACCGGGTAACCTATTACGATCCTGCGTCAAACCAGGATCTCCTATTGGAATCATTAGACTTCATTGATGAGAAACGTGAAGAAGCTAATTTGAGAGCAGCCTCATACAGACACCGAGTTGCTAAATATTATAATGGAAAAGTCCAGCCAAGAACCTTTAGTGTGGGAGATCTCATTTTGAAACGAGTCTTTCCAACCCCTTCGCACACGAATCCCGCATGGGAAGGTCCATACGTCATCGAACGGAGGCTTGGAGAAGGAACTTTCAAGCTAACGACCGTCGATGGTGCGACACTCCCTCGAGCATGGAACAACAAGCATTTGCGGCGTTATTACACTTAGTCTATTTCCTTTATGCGGTAGTTGCATTTATTTCCAGTATGCTTTCTTCTTGGCATGTAATAAGATAATCTAGCTTGTTTTCATCAATAAAGGCTTGAAGCCATCTTTTCCATGAATGACCAATGTCTCTTCATATGATATTCCTATGACGCGCAATTAAAAATTATGATATCCTGGCTAGCGTACGAATGCTTATAATAAATGACAAAAAATCTCCAAGTCCCCGGAGTGCGGACTAAAGTACTCTAAGTCCCTGGAGTGCGGACTCGAGTATAAACGATTCAAAATCTCCAAGTCCCCGGAGTGCGGACTGGAGTACTCTAAATCCCCGGAGTGCGGACTCGAGTATAAACGATTCAAAATCTCCAAGTCCTCGGAGTGCGGACTGGAGTACTCTAAGTCCCCGGAGTGCGGACTCGAGTATAAACGATTCAAAATCTCCAAGTCCCCGGAGTGCGGACTGGAGTACTTTAAGTCCCCGGAGTGCGGACTCGAGTATAAACGACAAAAAATCTCCAAGTCCCCGGAGTGCGGACTGGAGTACTCTAAGTCCCCGGAGTGCGGACTCGAGTATAAACGATTCGAAATCTCCAAGTCCCCGGAGTGCGGACTGGAGTACTCTAAATCCCCGGAGTGCGGACTCGAGTATAAACGATTCTAAATCTCCAAGTCCCCGGAGCGCGGACTGGAGTACTCTAAGTCCCCAGAGTGCGGACTCGAGTATAAACGATTTGAAACCTCCAAATCCCCAGAGCGCGGAATGGAGTACTCTAAGTCCCCAGAATGCGGACTCGAGTATAAACGATCCGAAATCTCCAAGTCCCCAGAGCGTGGACTCGAATACAAATGACTCGAAATCTCCAAGTCCCCGGAGCACGTACTGGAGTACTCGAAGTCCGGCGTATAGACTTAATTACAAGCAGTTCAGACCTCCGAGTTCCTTGAATAGGAACTACGACGCAAATGACTTGGATATGTCAAGTCCCCAACATACGGGCTATGAAATATTCTAAGTGCTTGAAGCACCAAGTGGAGATTGATCAAATCCAGGGAAGCTCCCAAGCCATGTAAAGACGAACCAAGAAATCTAAGTTACCCATAACAATTCAGATTTCAATCACAACCATAAAAGAAACTGAATAATAAAAGTCTTTTGCGAAGACAAAAGTGAAGATCAAATTTTATTCACAAAAAGCTTCCCATTACAAAAACGCTCCGAGGTCCGGAGCCAACAGCCCATTTACACAGTCTACAAAAATTAGTACATGACTTAAACTAGTTCTCGCTGAACGGGGACGACGGTCATTTCTTGTGTTTCTTTGACTTCTTCCCGGATGGTTCCTTCCCAGAGCGCTTACTCTTGGAATCCTTCCCTGACGGAGGGGTGACGACCGAAGACGTAGGGGGAACATCCATGGGCTGGGACTTGCCAGGAAGAATGACCTTCAATGGTTTGTTCAGAGGATCGTCCAGGTCCACTTCACGCGGCTCGACCTTGACTGAGGTCGTATCTCTTTTCTCTTTCTCGAGCCGTTCCTTCATGCTCAAGTCGGATGTGTGCTCTGAGGCGCCTGTGATTTCTACTTTGAAACTCTCCGAGGAAGAGTCAGATTCGCCTTCATCCAGCGCCCCGATTACTTGAGCATCTGGACCAGGATCTCCACCGACTTGAGTAGCCTCACTCGCCTTTATCTCCACCTCCTTGGCGGCATCGCTCCTCGGAGTGGGCTCGGGGTAAGAACAACATGCACAGAAGATACGAAAATAAACAAGTGTTAGAACACAACAACTTCTGAGGGAATGAGAAAGATCTTTGTGAAGCCCAGAGGTTACTCACCAGATGCCAGTGGGTTCTCAGTCGCCAGGGGGGTCCCGCCCTTGGGGATAGGAGATAAAACATAAATGCCAAGCCCGGGGGCTTCCGGGTCATAACCAATGTGCTGCTCGAAGGGGTCAAGTGTTGACCGACTGGCCGATTGGGTAGGCACGTGAACTGGGGGCACAACGCCGGAAGGGTCCGTAGCCACCCCTTTACCTTTCCTGGAGGGAGAACCTTTACTGTAGAGGGCTTTAGCCGCCGATAAATCTGAAGGCTCTTCCCCCTCAGGAATTCTTTTATCAATGCTTCTTCGTCGACCTCATCGGCGCCGCTCTCAACCTTCCTGATCTGAATCAGGGTCTCCCATGCCTCGGCCAATGACTCAAGGTAGCCGTCGCCCAGAAAAGTTAGATCTCGATGCATGAGAACTTAGGCATTGAACTCAGCGATGAGCGGGTCGAATTCGGTCTTTATCTCCTCCCTGCCTTCTTCCCTGGCCGCCTCGAGACGAGAGTCGATGTCGACAGTTGCTGCCCTTTTACCTTCCTCACGGGCCTCATTCCTCAGTGCCTCGATTTTGGAGAGATCGTCTTCAAGTTTCCCCTTTAAGAGCCGGGTGGCGACGATCTCATCACAATAGTGCTGTGCCTCAACCTGGGCGGCCACTTTCTCTTCCTTCTCCTTATTGAGTTGCTCCTCGAGCTCCTTAACTCGCCTATTAAGCACATCTCACTCCTTTTGGACGGAATCCTTCTCCAAGGCCAGAGCTCCGCTCCGTTGAACCGCTTCGTCAAGCTCTTTCTTATGAGTCAATTCAAGCCGAGAGACTGCCTCGGCGGTATCTTTAGCATTCAGACGAGCAGCATCAAGCTCGGACTTGTAAGTAGCCAGCTCTTCGTCCTGGGCCTTAATGACATCCCTGTCATGGATGGCCTCGAGTTTTAGACGATCGATTTCGTGCTGGCGCTCCATAGAGACTTCAGAAAGTTTCTCAGCCAGATGGACGAACGCGTCATGTTGCACGTAGACGTCACTGGTACAGGCGATAGCATTTTGTTTGGCATCTCCGGAAATAGGATGAATCGCCAGGAGGAACTTTAACCCATCAAAACAAATCTTTGGAAACTTAGCCTTAAGTTCGTTCAATCTCTCCGACACTGTCGGGTCTGTTACGAGAGCGGGAGGAGATGGCTTTGAAAGTTCGCCCTTCCTATGAGAATCTCGGGAGTGCCGGGTAGAAGAAGAGTCAGAGTGTTGGTCCCGGGGAGCATCAGAATGCGACCTCTTATGGCCACGTTTGTCTTTGCTTCGCTCCTGATAAGGAGAGGTCTCCTGACGGTGTTCGGGCTGATAATAAGCTTTCTTCCGAGGTGACGAGTCCCGGGCATGATAATCTCGATCGCTGTCGCTGTCTCTGTCTCGGCGCTTCCCGAGGCCCGAGTCCCGACCAGACTGGCGTAAAGTCGACGAACCGCGAAGGCGGTCGTATCCGTGAGAGCGCCCCGTGTCACCTGCAATCAAACAATAGCGAATTAGCGAGAGAGCAGAATAGTGAAAGAAAAGTAGGTGCAAAGTGAAATGCATGTGTCTGTGTGTGTCCTAGTGCTACCCCCCGACGGACCAGTGGCTTTGCTAATGGGAATTTTTTCCCCTTGGATCGGGACCGGGACGCCCGCATCACCCCTGACGGGTGAGCGAAACTTAAACAGCTCCGGGTCATCGAAATCATAGTTGAGCAAATCGTCGGGAATGGAGAGGTTCGATAAGCCTTTCAGAGAACTTCCAACGCGCTGTGAAGAAGCCTCTTTCTCTGGCTGAACAGGCGTAGCTTTGGAAGTCCCACCAACCTTCTCCTTCCTCAACTTGCGCTACAGCTCCTCTCTCCCCTTCGACGGGGAAGATGACGTTTCGATATCATGAGCTTCAGCTGTAGGACCTAAATCCTCACCTCGCTTTTTAGGTGGCTCGCCTAGAATTTCCCCTTCTTCCGGTACTTCAAGAGAAGGGCGAACGGATGGTTCAGGCAATTTTTTCCCTCTGACGGGCACGGACTTGGGAAGCGATACGCCCTCTGGAAGGCTAACCCGGCGGCCAGGGGCTAGCAAGCCGAACTTCGATAGTGACTCATTGGAAATGAGGGCTCGGATATCTCGCTCTTCAGCAGGAAGAGCTCTAATGGCGTCGACAGCATCGGAGTACCCCCGGCCCTCGAGATGGGGGACGAGATCTGAAAAAATAGAATAATGAGTTAGGAGAGGTTCAACCTCAATCGGGAACGGACATCAACTCAGAGAAAGGACTTACTTCCTTCAACCCACCGCCTCGCAAAGCCTTGGGGGCAGCGCACATAAAACCACTCCTGTTTGTACAGGGCGAATTTGCTACTCCACGCGCTAGTGAAAAGTTGGCACTTCTGATGTGGCTCAAGAAACATGTAAGAGGGGCTTTCTCCCCGTTTCTTGGTCATATAGATGTACCTTATATCGCCGGGAGTTGGAGGCCTGGAGAAGACGGCCATGAAATGCATGTACGTCCAATAAATGAAAGCGTGACCATTTGGATGAAGTTGAGACGGGGCGACGTCCAGATACTGCAGCACGTCGTGAAGGAATAGATTGAAAGGTGGCACGCTACCAACCCAGCACATGAACTTGGTACACGCCGTATATCCCGCTGGGGGCAGATGTGGGCGGTCATGCCCCGACGGAATGAGCACATCAGCAAACGGAATGCCATGAATAGAACATATCCGCTTAAGAGCGGCCTCAGTGACTCTCGAAGCCTGTGAGTCAACTGGGTCATCCAGTAAAATCGACGATTCCAAAGTATCGGGAGCCCAGTCATGAGCGGGAGAAACTGACGGGTCAGTTGTGTCGGGAGTCGTTCGCTTAGAAGACGGCCCAGGTTTGTCGGAATGTGTAGCAGAACTAGATCTTTTGGACATCTTGAATAAATAGCAGACCCAACCAAGCACCTGTGTGAACTATACTCGAAAAATGATCGACGTTAGAATTAACAACGCAGATAACCCCCCCCCCCCCCCGTGTGGTGTGTGAACTAGTGCAATCAATCGTGCATAAGCATTTAATATAACGTCAAGCCTAAAAACATCGCTTCCGAAAACCGTCATCGCTGACCGTCTCCGAAAGCCTTCTGAATAACGACTGCAGTAAGACACTAGAGGTATTTATGTATGGTCGGCATGTTAAGTATATTCGGCATTTGCTTGTGTTCGGCATTTAGGTCTATTCGGCACCTAGTTATGTTCGGCATGATAGTTTATTCGGCATTTTCTTATGTTCGGCATTTAGGTCTGTTCGGCACCTAGTTATGTTCGGCATGATAGTTTGTTCGGCATTCACTTGGGTTCGGCATTAAGGTCTGCTCGACGCCTAGCTATGTTCGGCATGTTAAGAGTGTTCGGCATTTAGGTATGTCCGGCATGTGTATGTGTTCGACATTAGGGTTTGCTCGGCATCTAACTACGTTCGGCAGGACAGTTTGCTCGGTTAACTGATGGCTCGGTAAGGCCATTGTTCGGCCTACATCCATCGTTCGGCCAAAGCTCAGTTCGCACTGAGAATGTGACGTTCGGCCAGAGTACAATTCGGCCAAATCAACGTCCGGCCTTGCTGCTGGCTCACACTTCACCCTTCTAACCCCTTTGTTCGGCCATCGTTACGCCGTGCCAACTAAAGATCATGACCGAGTCCAAACACTCGGCATATCCTCCATACCTTCCTCTCCTCCATCGAACACCCACTAAAAATCCTACAAGGCATTCGAATTTTGCTCTCTCTCTCCCTACCTCTAGACGCTCGACCTTGGAAACGCTACAAATCGAACTCGAGTCCTCACCAACATTAAATCTACGCGAATCGATGGGAAATTGCCAGAAAAGGAACACGGGTGAGAAGACTGTACCTAGTACGTGAATCGAGCGTAGGAAAGTTATGAAGAACTCTTGAATTCTGGTCGTACGAATGGCTTGAGAGCTCGGAATTGTAAAAGCAAGAAATGAGAAAAGAGAAGGAGAAGAGGTCGGGTTTTATAAGGGAAAAGAGGAAGTTGAAGAGTTTCTGACCGGCTCTACCGGTCAAAATGCTACCTTGTCTCGTTCGATCATTCGGCATACAAAGTCACTCGGGGTAACGCATCGTTCGGCCTTCCCTGCTGCGTTCAGCCAAGGGAGCCTTATGACCCTTAAGGGTGACGACTAAGGTTTAATCAAAGTGCATCACGATCGGTCACGTAATACACTTTGGGGGGCAAGTGTTTCCCAAGGGATTGACCAGGCAACTTAGTACTCGGCCAGAAAGAAGTGCTCGGCACAAAGTAGCGCTCGGCATCAGGAGAGCGTTCGGCCAAATTAGGTTGTTCGGCCTCCAGGACACGTTCGACATCCAGGACACGTTCGGCATCCAGGATACGTTCGGCATTGAATGCCGTTCGGCCAATTAAGATCGTTCGGCCAAAAAAGAAAGGTTGTTCGGCCTCCCACATGCGTTCGGCCAAGTACGTTCGACGAGCCTAGATGGTTCGGCATTCTGGCTTGATTCAGCGAACCTCGATCGTTCGACATTCATGCCCCATTCGACCTGCGTCTCTCATTAAACCTCCCGCCTCGCTCTGTCTAAAAAGGGAAGACTCGGCATGGCTCGTTCGGCATAAGGAGGGAAGGCTCGGCATGCTTCGTTTGGTACAAGAAGGAAGACTCGGCATGCCTTGTCCGACCTCCCTGGTTCGGCCTACAGTACATAAACTACTTGGACCAAGTTATTCGGCCACCTGGCCCACCAGGGAAGTCCAACCCACTTTCATCTATAAATAGGGAGGCATGGGCACAGAAAATAGGTGGAGATTTCAGAGAACACAGGGGAGACTCTGCCTCATCCAAATCTCATCCAAGACTTCTACTTTTATTTCACAATTATACTCGAATACTAAAAAGCGGATTGTACCTGTAATCAAGTTTAAAGTGAAGAAATAAAGGATCAACTTCAAAGTGGATGTAGGCTACAACGCCGAACCACTATAAATTCTGTGTTTTCGTCTCCCGCATTTTAATCTATATTATCTTCTCTATTTTAATTTATCTTCTTCATTAATCTCTTTACACAAACTCTCTAAGGGTGTTAGTGACCAATTTTGGCGCTAACAGAGACATTGTAGATCAATAGAAAGGATTTCCATATCGTATACAACTCTTTTCCTTTTTGATGCATCCTTTGTTAATTCAAACCACGCGCTTTTATACATATTTTGGAATATGGAAATTTGCGAAAATTACATGGAAACTACTCTAAATAAATTAAAACATAGAGGTTACTTTCTACACTATATATGGCAACTTAATTTACAACCTAATTATGGATATAGAATATCATACGCTTTACCAACTTCTTCAAATATAGGTTTGGGACTGATTTCTAGTTTCCAGATTAGGTTGTAATTCTATTCCTATTTATTCATATCATATAAACCTTAATTTGTCCTACCTAAATAGTGATCCCTATCTACTCCATAAAACTATTCTTCATAAAATCAGAATTTTAATACAAAATGATTTTAAATAAACTATTTTCATTAAATTTAAAATCTGCATTTATTGCTTTATTTCTTGTATAACTTGAAATTTCACAAGCATAATGTACCAAATCCAAAATCTCCATGTTTTAAAATATGAACTTAGAAACCTTTAACAAAAATTCTTAATTTATTACTTCCAAATAGGAGCAAAATAACTTCTCTTTTCAAAAATTTCTTCGTTAAAGGTTCCCTTTAAAAGCTAACTTTCAATTCATATTATCCAAAGATTGCTTGGTTTCCAAAATGGAACTATGGATAACTTTCTTTTTTATGTCATACTATAATAAAGACTTACTCCTTTTGAAAATAGGATCTTTAACACAAAACATTCAAAATTCAATTCTCAAATTAGACCTTTATTATTTCAAAGATTTTTCTTGTTACACTAATTATCATTTCCAAAATAATAGTTTTTTCATAATTATCGTTTCAAAATAACTGTTATCATTCTAAAATATAGATTAATATATTGCCTTATTATTCAACATACCATATTTGACAAAATGTTTTTTATAACTTTGTTCAAAACAATTAAAATCCTTGCAATCCTTTCCTTATCAACTCCAACAATATTCTTGTTCAAACAAGTTTTGAATTTGAATTATGAAAAGTGCATGTATAAAATTTTCATCTTTACAAAATTGTTTTCCAAAAATACCCAACTCATTTATTAATCATCATTCAAATCCTTTCAACTGTTAAAGATATCTTTTATAACTCAAAACAATGGAAAAATGAAGTAGACAAAGATAACCCCTATCTTATTGCCATTACTCCTCTTCTATATCATTTATCACTGGATTAAAATTTATAATTCTATTACTATTTGAATCCCAGCTATCATTCTCAGCATTTCCTTATATGGGAACATTCCTCACATTCTTAACTTTAAGTGCCATTTCCATTCATACAGCCTTTCAAATAAATTTAAGGAAAAAACCCTCTAATTTTACATGGTTGGAGAAATCATGCATTTTCCAAAAGAAAAATCCCCTGCTAAAAATTTTGGACCAAAAACTTATGATTTAATAAATTTAAACTAAGAACTTTAAGAATGCAAAATCTTATTAAGTTAGAACTTTCTAACTCAACAATTTATAAATTATAAATCTTCAAATTTCCTTGCTTTTTTCAAAGTAACAGCTTCCAAATTTATAAAGTAGAAGAAATCAAAAAAATAGAAGAATCCAAAAACGATGAATCTAAAATTTGAAATTTTTTAATGCAACAAATTTTAAATTGAAAAGTTGACAAATGGGAACCTTCTCTTTTTTAAACTTTTCAAGTAATTAAAAAACCATCTACCATTTTGTTTTTAAAATGTTTCACCACTTCTTTCTAAATATTTTAGAAATGATAGTATATTCCAAAGCTGTCAAAATCGTGTTCTATAAAAAAAATCAGCTTACAATATATAATAATTCAATTAATTATCTTTTGAAAAAGCTCATTCAAAATTTTCAAGATTTTTGAAAAACCATTTTACCACTTTCTTTTCATCTAGTAAGATTTTAAAAATTGGTTTTGGTTGTTCTTTCCTTTGAGCACCCTGCTCAATCATCTTAAAAATCTAGTTATCTCCTTATGATGATTAATGTACATCTTCTTATGGAAGCTTGTTTTACTATTATATCCTTTACTTCCATATGTTTACAAATACTATACCTTATAACTTCTAACTATTACCTAATAACTATATTTACCACTCTCATAAATGTCACATTGTTTATATTAAATGGTTATCATAATGGACATTTCCTAAAGACATTATTTGCTTATTCAACTTTAACTATTTAACTTTTTCCTTATCTTTCCATAATTACCCTAATTGTCTCATAAATCTATTTAATTCTTGCAGCTCTTCACTTATGCACATTCATTGCCTATTAAATATTTGGAATTATCATCTTTCCTTCTACGACTCTTATCCCTATTCTTTAATATGATTATCGGGTCCATAATGATAAGGAAGCCTAGGTCCAACAAAGAAGTATAAATTTAACTCTATTTATTTTTCCAACTTATAGTCACTCCATCCACCCTTTTGGAATATGATAGCAACTACTTATAGTCGAAATCTATGGAGTCGGGTGTAAATTCAAAGATATGTATATATTAATAAGGTTTTCGAAAAATATTTTCCAAATATAATAAATACGCCACTCATACATATACTTTTCCTAATTGATCAGGTAACCTGGCTCTGATACCAAATGTAACAACCCTCTCAAAAACATTCCTAAATCCTCACCTAGAAAAGGCCCATCGAAACTTAGACCCATTCTAAATTTGGTTGTCTTACGTAATTAAACCATCTAATACTTCATCTAAGAAAAGGAGGCGGGTTCTCAAACAACAACTTAATACCTTCCATTCTCGAAGCAAGTTTCTAAATCCCATAATCCATATCCTATGTCATAATGTCTAATCAATGCAAAAGATAGTACCTAAGCCACTTAATATCCTTTATTGGAAAATAGACAGGCTCTAACTATTTAAGGCTTCAATTGAGAAAGATTCCATCATTTAATACTTATTCCTAAGGTGGACTCCTTAGTGGGGATGATCTGGTTGAAACCGCATGGAAATATCTGAGCCACTTAATACTTATTTATGGGAACGTGGACCATCAATCAGCCACTTAATACCTTTAGCAAACCCCCATCGAGATAGTACCTATCATGCCTAATAACTAGCCCATTACCATTTAATACTTCATTTGGGGAAAAGAGGCAGGCACTCAAATTGCCATTTAATAACTTAAGACCCCTAAGCAGGCCCTTCGTATTATGATCTGTACTCATAATGATGTCTCACATTAGACCGACTATTCGTAGAAATTGGTAGCTAGATTATATGAGCAGATTTATCGTGTAGAATTTAGGACTAACTCACGCAATTATAAATACTTGTCATAGGTGTAATAACCTGTAACGTCCCATAATTTTTGAGTCTTTAAATTTAAATACCTAATTTATTTAAATATTTAGATTTGAATATATATATGTACATATATATACATACACACATACACATATATATATATACATATATATAATCATTAGTTTCAAATAACTACTTGTTTTTCATGACATATTTTTAATTTAATTTGCATAATTTTTCCATAATTTTTTATTGGAAAAATATTTGAATTTCCGTTTGATGTATTTTACATCAAACGTTTGTATTTTCAAAATTTATAGAACTTGATAACTAGTGCGTTTTATTTCTATTTTATGATCGCATCACATTTTTGTATGCGATAGTATTTTATTCTCCGTCATTCATGGCTCGTAAGCAGATGCGAGATGGTGTGGTAGGGTACCAAAATCTATTCAAATACGAACAACAAAAAATACACGATACTCAGCCAACAATTTTGTTCGATTTCTCTTTGCCACTATCCCCTCATCAACATACCTGCCATGTTCCCCTGGCCTTTTCTCCCTTGTCTCTTGCCAGTACTATTATGTTTGCTTGTATCATTTTACTCATCAACATATTCACTTAGAATCCTCTCCTTGCTACCATTGTTGCTCATATATTCATTTTCCTCTCCTTCTAGATTCCAAAATCAACGAAAACAAACTCCATTCCCACCTTTAAAAATCAACTGCTCCAAATCCGTCGAGTTTTATCAAAATCATCCAACATGAAATTTGTCTGCCTCAACATCTAGTTTTTGTTAGAAATAGTCCGAGGTTATTTCATTGACTATATGGCGGATATTTCTCAAAACCAATAATTAGTCAAACTATGTCAGTTTTTCGAAGAGCACAATTGATGATCGAATCATATAATCAGGTTTGTATGCTAAAATCATTATTTTTAGAGCTATTCGGGCGATTTTATGGGTTTTTGTTAAGGCGTGGTGGAGAGTTGATCGGAGTTGGTTGAGTGTGTAAGCGATGGGTTTAGTGGTCATGGAGTGGAGGAGCCTTAGAGCATAGCGAAGACGTTGGTGATGCTTTGATGATCTCTAGTGGCCAGAGTTAGGAGGCAAAGCGAATTAGGGTTTCCTAATCATGTTATGATGGCGCATGGGTTTCAACGTGGTGGGGGTGTTGGTGGGCATCGAGCTGCGTCACAGATGGCATAGAGGTTCTATTGGGAGTGGTAGAGGCAATGGCGTGGCGGTATGGGCCCTAGCGCTTAAAGCAGCGGTGGTGAGTAAATGAAGGCACTGAGTTCAAAGGAGCAGCAGCGCACGAAAAATTTGAGGAAGGATGTCATATTCCCTTCGTGTCTGGTTAGTTTGTGATGTGGCAAATGTGCCTTAGGCTTGAATATTTTGGGTGAGAAAATTAAATAGTTTATTTATTTTATAAGTTAAAATGCCTAACTTTGATAAGCTATAACTCACCCATTTTACAACCGATTTACCTGTGATTTTTGCATTGGGTTTGTATTAACAAGAAAAATGGTTTGATATATTGTTGTTGGTTTTGGTGTAGATTAATTTAGTAATAAACTAATACCGACTGTATACAATTACGTTGTTTTGGATAATAACATAGTTAATTAATTATACTTAATGTGTGTTATCTATTTGGCCGAATAAACTCCATTTTGCTATAACAAATTGAAAAGGATAAATTCGGACATCTGTTTAGTGGAATAAAACATCGTTCCACTAACTAAATTGATTAGTCATTTAAGTAGCAGAATAAATCAGCATTCTTTTATTTTATTGATTTAGACATCTAATTATATGTAGTTAATTGATATGTCAATTTAAATATGTGATGTGTTAACCAATGGTGGTTAATTATTAAATTTATTTAGATGGGTGTTGATTAAGTAAATGCCAGTTGCAAACTTGGAAAGTTAAATTAAATTATATGGTAGTTTGTTTAAGTACCACTGTGATTACTAAGCCTCTTTCATAATCCTTAAAGTTATGGATTTAAATCAACTTCAAATAAAAAAATTATAAATGTTTATATAATTATTATTTTTGCAAAGTGTTTTTTGTAATAATTTTTTTGTCAACAATGTTCAAAGTTAGCTAATTATATTGTAAATATTTTTTAAATTATTAAGTTATATTCTAAATATGATTTAAAGTAATTTTATAATCTAATGGTATTTAAAGTATTTTATAATAATTTGGTTTTAAAGTTAATTAATTATTTATAAGTTAATTATAATTTAAAGTTATCCATTTTATATTTTAATTTATTTATTTATTATTATTTTACATAATATTGTTTAAAAGTTAATTTATTATTATAATAATATTGTTTCAAAGTTAATCTATTATTATAGCAATATTGTTTAAAATTTTATTTACTATTATATCAATAAGGGTTTTAGGGAAATTAATTATTGATTTCAATTATTATATTATTTAAATTGTTTTAAACTTTATTATTGTATTATTATTATTTGTTTAAAATTTATTATTTTATTAATGATTATTTAAAGTTATTATTTACTAATGTTGTTTAATGATGACTAATTATTTTATTTAAAATATTTTAAATAATAAATCATTTAGTAAAGGGTGTCTAAAAGTAATGAACTGTTTATTTAAAAAGGAATCATTTTAAATGAAAAGATTTATATAAAGGTTTATTTCATAAAGAGGATTTATTTAAAATCTCATAAATTGGAAAGCGATCTTGGAATTAAAAAAAGTTTGATTTTATAAAGGATTTTACAGATTTATAAATGGAGTTCTATAAATGGCTTTAGAGCTTTATAAAAGAGTTTTATAAATAACTTGGAGATTTATAAAGGAAGTTGTATAAATAGATTCGGAGATTTATAAAGGAAGTTGTATAAATAGATTTGGAGATTTATAAAGGGGATGTTTATAAAATAAAAGGGATTCATAAAATGGAAGAGCGTTTTGGGTTATTAGAATCTCTATTTTAAATAGCACTTGCTTTGATCCATTTAATATAATTTTAAAGTAAGAAATGTTTTGTAAATATATTTAAACCATTGTATAAGTATATGGAAGGTTTTCTACGTTCGAAAGTTAATAGTTTTGTAAATATATGTATACCAATGAGATAAATATATAAATGTTTTCCAAGTATTGAAAGAAGTACAAGAAGTTTGTTGAAATATCCTTTATAAATGTATTTTGAATTTAATATTTTGGAAAGAGATTTAATTAATGAAACATTAATTTAAAACGCTTACGAGTTTCCATTGGATTTATAATCTCTGTTTGAACGTTTTTTATTTGATGGATAAATAACCGACCGTCAGATCGTGACTTGTTTTGACTTAGGAAGTATGCTGTGTATATTCAAGTTCTCCGGTGTGGACTCAAATACTTATTGGTTACTTCCAAAGAACTGGAATTGAGTTAGCTCGAAATTACCATATAGTTTGGAGACACCGATTTTTGGATTTATCCGAACCACTCCAAACTAATTAAGTTCGTGATAGGCCATTATGAAGTATGCTTTGGAGCTATATTATTCTTATCGAGGGTGATTACAAAATAAAGGATAGTAAGTATGTAATGTTCGTTTGATCCCGGAACAACTTGTATGGATGAATGCTAGCACTGCATTTCTGCCTAGAAGACAATGTTAGCATTCCAAGATAGTATGCTATATAAAAAAGTAATTGTGGCCTCAAGCATTACCAACAAAGAAATGACTAAAGCAGGACATGTGGTAGGGGTATATGGCTCTCTCCCATTAGGGTATGATCATTCCATATCTTGAATCGATATTTATGTATGTTTCGGGGCCCATTATGATTTTTTATCAACCATGGGGTGACCATATTCGACGCTATCCAGTAAGGGATAGGACCGATCCTGAGTTTCTAAGATGCAGCATGTTGTAGCCTCCCATACATTTTATCTACAGGTGTACGGATTCGGTGGGTAGGCCCTTACACTTTCATAATTGGAAACCATTTTCCAATACGAGCCTTCGGACTTGATCGTATACCTATTGTAACAGCCCGCAAAATCCGTACCCCTAGAGTCAACACTATTCTACAACAATCAACTCAAGTTGTACAGAAATATGAACCATTTGGGTTAAAGAATATGAGGTAGAAGAACAAAATAGAAAACAACAACAAAATCTAACAATCGCAGCGGAATAAAATATAATAGATAATAAATAATCTTTACTCAACATCAAATATTTCTGTTTATATATTACATCATCAGAGTACATCAATCACAGCTCAACATCAATACCAATACAAATGGGTACACAGCAACTCAACACAGCGGAGTGTGTGTGTGTGTATATATATATATAAACAAGTACGGGAGTACGTATCGTCATCTTGCTCGTCTCCTGAGCTCCACAACATCATATCCTGTATTCTATAATACTCGGTCTGACTCGAGCATTACAGTTAAATAATACCCGAGTCAGTCTGGAATACCAGCGTGAGAAAATCACACCCAATTGATTATTAAAGTTTCAAAAAAATCCTTTGAAAACAAAAGCATCTCGTAAGACCACGCCACAAATAAACATGTCGGGTTTTTACCTTATGATAGCTAAAACAATTTTTATAGAAATCCTCTGATATTATAATAGGGTCTATATACAAATACTTATAAAATAGCCGCAATTGTTACATCTATTAAATTCCAGCTACTAGCCACAGAGTGGGTAATACAAACAAAACTCGTACAAGGCTCGTAGGGAGAATGGATTTCCAACCAATGACTAGGCACTGGGGTACCACCTGCCACAGTACGGGGCCTAGATCATCGTACCGAGGAGTACGCCCGCTACCCTGCAACACAAGACCGGGATTACCCCTTACTGGATAATCCCATATGAGATCACCCCGCGGTTGGGATCAGCAACCCCTACTAAGCCGAAATAAAAAGGGACATCTAGACTGGAATGACCTCACCCTGCTTGGGTGCTACCCACCTAGCCTTGCTGCATAACCCCTGATTTTCAGTCATTCCCATTTGATGAGGCTTGAGGCTAAGCGTTACCTTATAGAACATATCCCTTAGAATGCCCATCGTCCACCTGACGATGTTTCGCAAACATTCATCCATACAAGTCCGTCCTGGGTTCGAACGGCATCGAATGCACTATTCCTACTACATCCATTTTGGAAATTATCCTCAGGATTAGTAGCGACTAGCCCTTGCACTTCACTGCTCCATCTTAGGATCCAAAATCGTTTTTCACGGAATCGTACAAACCGGATCGAAGTGGTTTTCGAGAAATAAATCTCGATCCCGGTCTCTTCGAAATGATCAATGCATTTGTCTAATATTGATAGTCGGTTATTTAACTATCAATTTATATGCACAAACATCCATCAGCCAATAAATAATTTTCCAAATTATTTATTAATCTCAAAAATATCTTCACAAGATATATTTCTATTTCCAACCTTTTGAAACAGTTTCAAACCATCATTCCTTTCAGGATAAACTTTCCCAAATATTTCCTATCTCCACTGAAATCACCAAGCACAAAACTAGATTTTTAAAATAATTTAAAACGCTTTATTGAAAAATACATTTATCCTTTAATTTAGAAAAATTACTTTAATACTTAATTTAAAATATACTATAGAAATAATTAAAATAAGGTTACCTTATAACTAAACATTAGATTTCTTCTTTAATCAAAATACCAAATCACTCTTTAAATAATTATTACGAATAGATTAAAAAAATTGCTTGTTTTGGAATTTACTTTGAAAACGTACTTGGTTATCCAGGGAGAATTTCAAATCTCAATCATTTAAATCAATTTCCCAAATTGATTTCCAATTTATTCGATTTGAAATAAATTTCTTTACTTATCAGTTCATTTCAAAATTCATTAGTTAAGGACTTTATTATTATTATTTTCTATTTAATTTCAAACCCTTTTAACTGAAATATACAAATTTCAGGTTATTCCCAATTTCTTCTTTATTCTTTCCAATAATTAAAATCCTGAATTTTAAATAAATGTTTTGTTCTTTTTAAATAATAACACTGAATTTTAAAATTCATTAACTTCATGTTTATTCAAATTTTCCTTTCTATACTCACAATTTATTTATTAGAAATTTAAAGTCACTTTATTTCTTCTCCAATTCATTCTTAAATTTATTCTATAATTACTTTACTTACAGATTCACTTCTTTTATTCTCTTCAAAAATCCAATTTATATATATATATTATTTTGGTAATTCATTATACCCAATTATATCAACCAAGCCATAGCATTCAATACTTCCACATAATTCATCATAGAATATCAAATAATCAGAACAGAGAATAGTAAATAATTTAAATAAAAGTTGAGGGGTCCAGTTGGATCCCTCCGACCTGTTTTCCCTTCATCCACAGACGTTAGCACAATATAATGCCAATTCCAAAATATACCATACTATAGCACATAAATCAATTTAACCATTCAAACAATTATTTAAATTTAATCATTTAAATTTAACCGAGTGAGATTAACTCACCTTTAATTTTCATTCGCAATCCACTTCAATATTGCCTTGGATTTCCAGATGTTTGACCTTAAATAAACAATTCACAATTTATTACTATTTGAATTATCAAACAATTTATCACCGTTTACATATTTGATTTTAACTTATAATTTGATTTAACTAATTTCCCTTTGAAATCTTTAGTATCTAAAATAATTAAACAAACAGATTAAACAATTCAATCACTACAATACATTTTAAAATTAAAGTAACTGATGATTTAACCATCTTATTTATCATTTAAAAAAAATTGTGAGTTTAGAATTATGCACATATTTTTCTCTTTAATAAATAAAAAAAATAAGAATTTATTTTACTGTTCCAAATATATATGGCTGATTCTATTTTAAACAAAACTGCTTTAAAATCAAAATAAATTTTAAAACTCGCTGTATACTTCTTTCCTGTATATGTAACATTTATTAAGTTAAATTAATAATGAAAATAATACCTCACTAAAAACTCTCTCGCGAGCACCTCAAACTGACAGCACCTCCTCCCCAGATCGAACTGCCTTCCTCCAACGATCGATGCACCTTGACACCTCGTTCTTCCTTCCCTCACTTCCGAGCTCGAGACCATGCCACCATGAACCAGATCGCCACGATATCTCCTCCCCATCGCCCAAACGAGAACCCAACCACCAAACCCTAACTCACCCAGATCGATCGCAACCATCTAACATCGCTTGATTCCCCTTCGTCAACTCGCGGCCTCGATCGCGATATCATACTCAAACGGCTCTCAAAAGATCCTGGACGAACGCGATGCAAAGTAGATGATTCGAGCAATTGAACGATTTATTATTCTTATGATTATTTTTGAATCGGTCTGCCATTTCTCTATTTTTTTTTCGATTTCGATTTTCAGAACGAGTTGAACTTGCCTATCCTTTTAGAAGAGAAAGGGAAACACGGTTTTAAGTTAAAAGAAGTGGCGTATAAGAGAAGCTTGACTAAGTAAATTTCATTAAATTATTATCAATCAAGTTTTCAGCGCGTTATTATATCGTACACTCACACAAAAAATCCAATCAATACGAATTTTGAAATCCGATAATAATTCAATATTACGGACCCAATGGAACTGGTTTCGTCTAATTCCGAGACTGTACCTCGGAAGGCTATTTTTAAATTCAATTTAAACGATAAAATTTCAAAACTGAACAAACCACTACTAATTTCAATTTTACAACTCCTATTATCCTCTGTACTATCAATATAAATTTTTTTCAAGCCTTCAAATTATTTTTAACAGGCTTAAAACTCCATATTCAACTTTTTACCAAACTTAAATTATTTAATATAATAATTAAATTACCCAAATAAACAGTGATATTTGGAATTCAAGTTAAAAACTAACTTTCAAATATTTCAAATAAATTAAATATTCCAATTTTAAATGCTTAAAAATTTTGGGTCGTCACACCTATTATGCTGGAATTTAATTAATGTAACAATTTTGGCTACGATTAATATGTGTCTATATACTAGAAATTATTATAATATCACTCGATTTTTTATAAAAATGATTTGGTTATCGTAAGGTAAAAACCCGTCCGTATTTATATACGACATGGTCTTACGTGATACCATTGGTTTTAAAGGATTTTACTAGTTAAGTAAATAAATTTCTTGTGATTTGAGTTTCTTATGCTGGTTTCACAAGACTGACCCGAGCGTTGTTTTCTTATAATGCTTGGGTCAGCTGCTGTAAATTTCCTAGATTTAGATGGATCCATTGTATTTTTCAGGAGACGAGATGAACTCCTTAAGACGTATTTACATATTACACATTCTTTTTTTGTTTTTGTTACTTTAATTTCTGATTGTATTAATCAACATTTTTAAGGACAGGGTGTTATAACAGTCCAAGCTGATAATAGTTTATTGTACTCTGATGTTGTCTATATAATAAAGCGGATTCTTTTTGTAAAGATCATTTGCTATATTATATATTTCTCATTATGTTTATGAGATTCTATTATGTCTTCTATTCCTTTCATCCCAACAATATGCCTTTCTGACACTCGGCATGTGAACCCCATGGATGCATTAGTGTCGATTTCTAAGGATAAAAAAGGTGGGTCATTACAGTTGGTATCAGAGCTCAGGTTGAGCAAAAATCTAGGTTCTGGTGGGTGAAAACTCATAAGAGATAGGGTAACGACACCCTAGAATGAGTTTGAGAGAGAGTGTGTGTCTATATATATAAGAGAGCATATTTGTTACTTTTATAAAATAATTTATATTATGTTGTTCGATCTGTTGAGTGGGCTATGAATTTCAGTCAATGCGTTTTGCTAACGTTATCAATAGGGATTCCTAAACACTTGAACAAGGCCAAACTGACACAATATTGTTTTGAAAATGGGTGTATAAAAGAAGTTTACCTAGAACTACAATATTATACATAAGATAATTTTTAAAAAGTTAGTATAATTATTCTTAGTTATGGTTGCTTGCACCATTATTATTTAGAACTTAATTCATCATCATTACTCAGTTCTGAGCATTGACTATTATTTATTGATCGATCTAAAATATTCCTTTTAAAATAAGTTGGGTAGATAGGAATTGTGGAGACGCTGAAATGAACAACTTGTGAGCTAAGTGTCATATGGTTATAAGGCATTCAAATGTTCGATTAAAATTTGGTTTTGACAAAAGAAGTTTATTAAACGAAAGCTAGAATATTCCTGAAATAAATACTTAAAAAATGATTACATAGGAAGCTGATTATATAGGAATTGATTTATAAAACGAACTTTGATTTGATCCCAAAAACATATGATTTACAAAAGGAAATAAAGTGTATTACCATTTCAAATGATTTATGGAAGCAGAAATAATTGTTTAACTTAAATGAGTTTTAGGGTATAAATACTTTTGGAAATAGTTATAATAATTGACTTAAAGATATTTTTAAGTATAAATAATTCTGAGAAGAAATTTATATAGAAAAATGTGTTTTCTTTAGTTTGGTTCGGGGAACGATTCCCGATTTGTTTTGTGATGATTGGAATAATCTTCTAAGTGACGATCAGATGTTGCCTAGATAGACGTTGTAGTACACTTAGTAAATTATTTCCTTTGTCATTGTATGATTGAGACGTGTTTGAATCCAAAAAAAATCTGAATTGATATTTTGTTGAAAAAATTTGGTTGGAAATATAAATATATAGTATTGTTTCAAAAAGGGATTTGTAAAGAAGAAGTATTTTTATAGTTAACCAGTTCGAGTGACTCAAAGCAACTAAAAATGAGTGGGAGATGTGTTCGGATATTAAACACTTCTCTTGAGTATTACTTTTCTTGATAATGGACATATGACACTATTTGGTAGTACCGAGTTCCTTGATATCATTTTGGAGTTACTCGGGCTATATTTATGTTTTCTAAGGGCTAAATATAAAGTAGAGGAAATTAAGGAAAATGACAAACTTAAAAAAAAAAAAGCTGAAGGACAAATGCTAGTTATAAGTAGTATTATATTCAACTTTACAGCATACAAAATGCTAGTTATATCTAGGATTATATTTAGTTTTACACTATAATAAATGCTAGTTATAACCAGCTTTATCCTTCAGTCTAAAAAACAAACTTGTTACCTTTAGCCTAATTTTTTTCTAAGTTTGTCCTTGTACCTATTTTCCTGCGTAAAGTTTCGGTTCCAAAATATTTTTGAAATAAAAATTCTGGTATTTGGATATTAAGTTTCCAAAAATTTAAAGGTATCTTGATTTAATATGAGTTGATTAGTGAAGTTAAAATTTAACGAATTTAATAAGAAGATTTAATAAACTTGGTTTTATCAAATAGTGTCATTCTGTTTCAAACAGCTGGGAGGTTAAAAAAATTATTTGATGTTATTGGATCGGCTAATAAACATTTTTCCTTTGAGTGTCTAAAGAAAAGTAGATTCTAGGATGGAGTTTGGATACCAGCATCATACTCTTCTTAGCTACTTACAAGACTGAATGGGTAAAGAAGTTTTATTGGTCGACTTAGTTTTAAGACCTAAAATTATTTTGTACCTACATATGAATATTTAAAAATGAATATAATTAAAACCTGACGTTTTGTATATACTCTTAGGATATAGGAGAGTATTATACAAACTAATAAAATTAAAATGATTTTTTTATCATAAATATTTTTGATAGTGTTGAAAGTAACTATTTAAGTAAAAACCTATAGATGTGTATGTATACGTGGATTATTTCCCATTCTCATATAGTTCTCAATCCACGATTCGAGTACATAACTTGAGGGGCCTCGTACCACTAATAAGGATCTTTCACTCTATTTTGCGGAAAACACTTGGTGAGTGCTCTTAATGAGGAACCAAAAGTTTTCCATCATAGTTTATACCTATGTAAGAAGAACAAAGGTTTCTAATTAAGAAGCCTGATTGGAGTCCATATTTGTAAATCGGGAAAGCGATGCTAGTTGGAATTGGAGTTCTATTTTGAGTAGTGATCAAATCGAATTTTGTATATGAATGATCTATCAACATCATGCGGACTTATGAATAGTACTTGATGCTCATGTGGTGAAATTTTGGAAAGGAAATTCTCTTTAAGGGCGGCAGTGTAACGACCCATAATTTTTGAGTCTTTGAATTTGAATACTTAATTATTTAAATATTCATATTTGAATTTTTGTGTGTGTCTATATATATATATATATATATATATATATATATATATATATATATATGTATGTATATATTAAATCATTAGTATCAAATAACTGCTTAATTCTTTTCTGACATATTTTAAATTTAATTTATTGAATTTTTAATAATTTTTAATTTGGAGAATATTTGAATTTTCGTTTGACTTATTTTACTTCAAACTTTGGTATTTTCGAAATTTACAAAACTTTAAAACCAGTGTGTTTTTTTTGTTCTTTGATCACGTCCCATTTCTTTATGTGATAGTA
Source organism: Allium cepa (assembly GCA_030765085.1). NCBI lineage: Eukaryota > Viridiplantae > Streptophyta > Magnoliopsida > Asparagales > Amaryllidaceae > Allium > Allium cepa. The sequence goes on along the minus strand of CM060931.1, from coordinate 352,827,718 downwards.
CTATATTTTCATTCATTCACGGCTAGTAAGCGGATGCAAAATGGTTGTTCTCTTTCTCTATGCCATTGTTCCCTCATCAATATTCCTACCTTGTTCCACTAGACTTTGTCTCCCCTTGTCCCTTGCCAATACCATTATGTTTGCCTATATCTTTTACTCATCAACATATTCACTTAGAATCCTCTCCTTGCCAAACATTGTTGCTCATATATTAATCTTCATCTTTTTGTGCATTTCAAAAAAAATGAAAGTAAACTCCATCCCCAACTTCAAAAATCAATTTCTCAAGTTTTATGAAAATCGTCCAACACGAAAATTGTTCATCGCTCCGTCTCTCTAGTTTTTGTTAAAATAGTCCGGGGTAGTTTCATTGAGTACAGTGGAAGATATCAACTGAAATCAGTAAGTGGTCAAGTTATGTCATGTAACATCCCGTATCTAGAGGCCAAAAGTTAAGCGCTATTGATGCTGCATCATCCACGGTATTAACTTCTGGTGACGAAATGCCGTAGTGTTAATGGTATCCATAATATCTAAAGCACATTAATATGAACAAAATCACAAGTTTCCAAAAACAATAATTTTAGCGATTACATTTCAAACAAATAATAACCAAGTTACAAAATCCTAACATGTTCTGACACAACAGTACGCCAACAACGACATATGAAGATACTCCCTTGGATGATCAAAGTAATATAGACATAAATGTCTTAATACACAGCAGTAACAAATTTAAAACAGAATTCCTAAATTAGCTATTCGTCAGCCACCTGCTCGTCTTCAGATGCTTTATTCGCTAAAATCTGTTAAAACCCGAAAACCTAAACCCTCAGCCTACTCAAATCAATTTTGAGCCCCCGAGAGTTTAAGGAGAAACAAAAACTTCGAATCAGACATAAAGCCTGGTATGAATAATTTATATTACATCTCTGTTTACTAATATATAGTGAGACCATGCTGCTTAGCAGAACGAGTTTCCCCTCACTGATATATCTTTTATAAACATATATATATATATATACACACACACACAAGAAAATATATCTTTAGCTTTACTCTAAGCTATTTTTTCCATGATACACACACACACACTTTACTCAAAATAATGTGGATGACTGTTCATTAAGGATTATCTATCCCTTTAAAATAAGTTAAAGTCTATAACTTAAATCACTTAGGCTATCTGCCTAGTCATTATATTTGAATCTTTTGTTTAAAACCTTTCAACAGTAGTGAAGGTAACTCCTTCAAAACCATTAATAAAAACTTTCAAAGTCATTGAAGGTAACTCCTTTAAACCAATAAATAGCCTTCTTTTTGTAAGTCATAAAATGTAAGACATCCACCTTTAAAATCCTTTAGCCTTTACCTTCGAAAAACAAAACCTAACCTTTGGACCATGTCGAAAGGTTTCTTTTTGACCTTGTAGAAAGGTCTCAACTTTCGAATTTATTGGAAGGTCTGGGGAACCACCCATATGAAATTATTTATAAAACCTTTCGAAAGCGTTGAAACTTAAAACCTTTCGAAGTCATTAGGTTCAATTTAAAACAAGTGAAAACCCTTCGAAACCATTCGAAGTTGTCAACTTCGAAACCTTCAAAACATTTCGGCTTAAAATATTTGGATTATGCCTTCAAATTGAGCAAAAGGATCAGAAAAACAATGGAGTCAAAAGCAACTGCTTCAAAACCTTTAACAAAACCATTTCAAATCATTCGTAAACAATGGAGTGTTGGTGTTGGAACTAATGCTTCAAAAGAAATGGAGAGGCGACATATTTTAGAAAACAAAAGTCCCTTCGAAAGCAACCAATTCGAAAGGTTGGAAGTGGCAACTATACTTCCAACCTTGTCGAAAGCTATACCTTTCGACTTTATTAAATGGTTTTAATTAAAATAAGAAAGAAAACCAATAGAAATATTTTATTTTAAACCATTTAACAACGTTGAAAGCTCTTTGTTGAAAGCTAGCAGGCGTATTTTCTTTAAAACAAGCTTCATCTATTTCCAAAGATATAACCTTTTGTCCCTAAACCTTTCAACTCCTTCTAATTCACTACGTAACAGTTGCCTGAAACCATGTGCATTGGTTATTGACTTAGTCGAAAGGATTGATACCTTTGGACTTTGTCGGAAGGTTTGGAATGGAGGCGAAACTTCTTGCCGAAAGAGTTGAAATATTGAAAATCCAATTTATTTGTACTTTTAATTTAGTTCTTTTGTACCCAACCTGCCTTATTTGTCTAAATCTACTTGGTTGTGAGATTTTTATATTCAAAAATGTTGCCGACTTTCCTTGTTTAAAAATTTAAACAATTTAGAAAAGCCCATTTCTCCTTTATAATTATATATAACATTTAAGTCGCATATCTTAAATAATTTTATAACTATTAAATCATCTTGGAAATTCTAGAAAATCAATAAATATGTACTTTTCAACATATAAAATTTTTAAATCCAAACAATGATTATTTTTCCTATAAATAATTTTATAATCCAAAGTGCCATTTTCTTTCTTACAAAATTCATAATAATACCACAAAATTTTAGAAAAATCTAAAAATTGAAACCCATCTCTAAAATATCTTTTTAGTTCATTAGAAAAATTCGTAAGGCTAATGGATGTCATTTAATAGGGTTCTTATCTTAAAACATGTCATAAAAATCTATATGAACATACATAAATCATCAACATGTATATATTATCATTTTATCATTCAGAAACATGGAAAATCTTTGCAAAATCATCCAGATTTAATCTTAAAAAGGAAACCATAAAAACTTGAGATGTAAATATTATTCGCCTTTGCTTTTTTTGAAAGGCAAGCGGGGTTGACTGGTCCCCTAGCAGTGTTTATTGATAAAAAAGACGAAAGAAGACCACGACAAAAACACGCTTTTGTCGCGAAAACAACAGGCAAGCATGAATACAAAGACATGCAAGCAAACAACAGATGAAACACACAAATGGATCAACAAAGAAAAGAAAAAAAAAGGCAAAAGCAGGCAAGCAGGACTAATACAAGAAAGCTAGACATGCACAAAAGCATGCACGAATAGACTCATGCACACAGCAACACCCAACAAGCAGAAGCCCAATATCAATTCCAAAATTAATGGTTATGAGGAGAGAATCCATGCCGAGAAAATCTGATCCCAGTAGCTATTTTCGTCATTACTTTGACCCAAAACTGATGCACAGTTGAGGCCTCACTTCTAAAGCAATGTGAATTACTTTCAAACCAGACAGATCTGAAGTAAGTTTTAAGGACAAATAAAATAATATCCCTTTTATTTAGTCTCCACCTCGTAGCCCTCATCAGCTCATTCCAATCTGAAGTTGTATTACCATAAAAGCTCAAAATACTTACTTTATTCATAAGGGTACAAATCATGTTGGATAAGTATTCACAATCAAAGAAAAGGTGGTTAGTAGATTCTAGGAACAAGTTGCAGAATACATATAGATGGTCTAAAACCATACCAGTAGACACCAATTTATCCCTAGTTAGAACAACTTTGTTTATTATTCTCCAGAACATCAAGTTATCCTTAGCAGTGGAATGAGAAGTCCAACAAACCTTAGCCCATGGAAGGATAGGTAAAGCATCAGAATTTAGGAGGAGATCATACACCCTACCAATTCTATGAGGCCTACCCTTCCAACATACTTCAGTCTCATGATTCATAAGCACCACATGATCACACAAACTCCACCATAACAAGTTGACAACCTGATTACTAGAAGATGGAGTCTGCAGCTTCCCATTGACAATGAAGTCCACAGCTCGAGCATTATAACCTATCAATGATTGCAGCCTTTCTTGGTTATTCAGCAAAGTTTCCAACACCAAGCCATCCCTTACCTAAGGATCCTTCCAAAAACTCACCGGGCTATCAGGGGACAAAGAGTATTCGACAAAAGGAAGGAAGGTACTTCTCATACTCATAATTTTCTGCCATATCCAACTCGAGCCTTGAGAGACATTTATAGACTAGAAATCCCCATTCTTAATACGGTAATTCCATACCTATTGCACCCAAAGGCTATTCCTTTTAAGTAATAAAGCGTCAACATGGGTACTAACCACTGATTTATTCCATAAGTTGATATTGATGATACCAAGACCACCCTTGTTTGGAGGCTTTTCCAAACTAGAGAAAGACAAAGGAATCAACTTCCTATTGTGAATAGATCTTGTCCAAAGAAATCTGAGCATAGCAGCTCTGATCATGGTGAGCAGTTTAGAGGGCAGAATGAACGTTCGAGCCCAATACACAGTCATAGAAAAGCAAAAAGACTTAACAAGCACCAATTTTCCGGCATTGAAAGAAATCTGGAAGTCCAAGAGTTCAACTTCGAAGTGATTTTGTCATAAAGGATAATGCTGTCAGCCCTGGTGACTTTGGACGAACAAAGAGGGAGGCCAAGATATGTCATCTTATTTTCCATCGGCTGAAGACCAGATAGAGCAACCAACCTAGCCATGGCAGACGAGACAATTCTAGAGAAAAGAATATGGGATTTAGAGTGATTGATCTTTAAACCAGTAGCAAGATAAAAGGTATGGAGAGTCTCAAGAATGCCAGAAATGGAATGATCATTGGGCTTAGAGAAGATCATAATATCATCCGCAAAGAAAAGCGAGGAAATTTGAAGCTGTTTACATTTAGGTGGTAAGATATAGCCTTTTCTTTAAATTTTGTAGACAACATACAAGTCAGCGCTTCCATAACTATAATGAAGATATAGGAGGATATGGGATCCCCCTGGCGTACCCCTTGCTTCCCTTTAAAGAATCCAAAAGTCTTCTTATTATAGCAAAGAGAGAAGGAGGGGGTTGAAATACAAACATACAACCATGCTACAAAAACCTTAGGAAAACCCATTAATGACATAACACGTACAATAGAGGACCAGTGCAAGCTATCATACGCCTTGCTAATGTCAAGCTTTAGCATTGCTCTAGGGGAGATCCAACATCTACCATACCCATTTATTAATTCATGTGCCATAATTATGTTGTCAAGAATATTCCTCTTTGAAATAAAAGAAGATTGGTTCGTAGAGATAATGATGGTAGCACAATACAAGTCTAGAGGCTAGAATCTTGGAAACACACTTATAAATAACATTACAGCATGAAATATGATGAAAAGAGGAAGCATTTTCGATAGGCCTGACTTTAGGAATAAGGAAGAGAATGGTTGCATTTATTTCACCAAGCAATCTAAATTTATTAAAAAAGTTGTAAACTGCCGCTAAAAATACATGACTAACAATATGCTAACTTTCCTTGAAGAAGACAATGTTAAATCCATCAGGCCCACCACTTAAAGTAGAATTCATGGCAAAAAGAGCTTCTTTGATTTCTTAATCAGAGACCTTTTGAACAAGCATGTTTATCATGGCGGTGTTTAACATAGTAAGGGGTAAGTTATTCAGACTATCGAGGTCAGGTTCAAAATTGTCAGAGTTTCCTAAAAGCATGGAGAAATATTGAAACAAGTGTTGGTCAATCTCTTCAACAGAAGAAAGGAGAACACCATTATCGTCCTAAAGAGAATGGATATGGTCTCTAGCTTGTTTGTCCTTGATTAAAGCATGGAAAAAAAGAAGAATTCCTATATCCCTCGTTAGCCCACTTCTGGTGCTGCTTTTGCTTCCTCATGCTTGCTTTAGAATTTAAAGCATCATAGAGTTGTCGAAAAAGGATGGATTCGTTCTGGGCTAGAGTAGGATTGGAGGGATCCTCGTCTAGAAGTATTTGCAGCTTCTTAAGCCGGTCCTTAAATTTCTTGGATGAGGGGGAGCCGTTTCCACACTTAAGAGAAGACCATTGTCTTAAAGCATGCTTAGTAGCCTTCAGTTTCTTGCATAAGATAAACATAGGATTGCCGTGAAAAGTGGTAGACCAAGCAGTAGATAAAATTCTAATATATTCTGGGTCCTTGACCTTAGAATTGAAAAGTTTAAAAGATTTTTTCCCTCTACAAGGAAAAATGGAGGGAGAGAGAACTATTGGGGAATGGTCAGATAAGATAGGATGAGGTAAAAAATCATAGATGATAGGCCACATGAATAAGGCAGGAGCATTACAAAAGGAAAGATCAATGTTGGTGAACGTTCTAATCCCTGACCGGCTTCTGTTATTCCATGAGTAAGGGACACCAAAGCGGGCAATGGGGAGGAGATCAGAGTAAGAAACGGAGACATTAAGAGGCGCAATATCCATCGACGTTAGAGGCAACCCTCCTATTTTATCATTCAAGGCGAAACAATAGTTGAAGTCACCCAGAGCAAGCCAAGGATGGGTGTTCTGTCTTAGAGAAGGGAGAAGATTAAGAAGCGATTGCCTAGAAGCACTAGCATTATGAGCATAAACAAAGGTTAAGTAAAAAGAAAGGTGAAGAGGAAGGAAAATGGCATGAAAGTGGATTAGCTGGGAAGTAGTCATAATGGGGCAGAGAGAGAAAGTTAAGGGGTCATGGACAGTGAGAATCCTGCCATAAGCAGCATTATCCAAGTTATGATTAACATGCCAAGTGGGGTTAATATACTTAGCAGCTTTAAGAGTCAAAGGAAGAGAAAGTTTGGTTTCCAAGATAGCAAAAAATTTAATGTTGTGATCATTGATTAGGGTTTTAACATGATCGAGTTTGAAAAGATTATGGGCTCCTCGAATATTCCATGAAGCAATTGTTTTCATCAAATACTATGACAGGTGTGGCACACTTGCCCTACTCCTAGTTGTAGGAGAGTCAGAACGAACCGACTTAAGCTTAGCAGCTAATGAGGACGACTTAAAAGCGTTGGGGCTAAGAGAAATTAGACGAGGTGGTGGAGAGGCCCAAACAGGAATGGGAACCAGAAAGATATAGGGGAAGGGGGTTGGAATGGGAGGTTTTGATAGAGGTGTAGAGGAAGAAGGAGCATTTATTGGAATAGAAGGCTTAAATAGATTGAAATTGTGATTCTCAATTTGATTGAGGAAAGCTTGTTCAATGGATAAAAGTTCCAGAATTTTAGTTGGGACCTTTGCATAGGAGTTTAATAATCTTTGTTCTGATTGACCAGAGGGAGTGGTGCAAAATATGCTTGCTCCAGTTGTCTTTTGGGTTTTCTGCTGATCGTTTTCAACTGAATAAGGTGATGGAATTTCTTTTAAATGCAAAGAATTATTAGAGTTTGTTGCAGGAACAATTGATTGATCAGTAGACTTCACTATAGAGGGACAAAACTCTCCTTCCTCGGTTACATTAGTTATTACATCGTTTTCATCGAGTTCTGTTACTTCATGCAAAAGCGCAGAAAATGGATTTGCATTCAATATAACTTCGGGTAAAAATGGATATTCTTGCATGTTTACTTCGGGGTTGTTGGCTACTAACTCGATAGCTCTTTCAATTTCAGCGTGCATGGATCTAAATTCAAGCTCAACAGGCCTAACCTCGGAACATGCTTCAGGATTCAGAACTGATTCTGAAATCTTAGCATTGGAATTAACTAATCCATTAACAGTTAATTTAACAGCAACATTGCTATTCTTTTTCATATCATTGTGAACGTTATCTTTCTTACCAGGTACTTTCCTCCACCCTCCCTTGGAAACAACATTTCTGTCCACACTACTTCCATTCAAATTACTTTCTTTACCATTACCCGAATTGTTCAAGTCCCCCTTCTCAGATGATTTATCCACCACAATTCTGTCATTATCGCATCTCAGCACATGGCAACCAAAAGTCTGATGCCCAAAAACCTTGCAGTCCCCACATATAAGTGGTTTCTACAAATAATCAACTCTGACTAATTGCTCCGAGCCATCCAGAAGTTTGACCTTGAAGGCATCAGGCAACTCAGCTTGAGCAGACACCTCAACCAAACATTTGGCATATCCGATCCTTTTCAACTTTTCAGTGTTATCATCCATACAGAGGAATTTCCCTATCCTTGTTGCTAACCAATTAATGCCTAAGTGAGACCAGCAATATAGTGGAATGTTAGAAAGCTTCAACCACACTGGTACTGACTTGATGGTGCTAACACTGTTTCCAATTGAAGTATCCCATTCCTTAACAATAAAAAACTTGTTCCTCATCACAAAAGGGTCAGATTGGATGATCTTCCTTCTAACTTCATCAGAAGATAGATTGAAGTGGAACAAGCTTCCATCTGATTTAACCTTAATCGAGCCATTAAGACGTCAAACTATTTTTAGACGATGTAAGACAACCAAGTAAAGGAGAGGTAAGTCAAGGAAGAAACCAACAAGGCATTGCCCCCAAACATCATTACCTGCTTTAACAACTTCCACTGGCGGAACAATGGCACAATCATCAAAAACTAACAAGAAAGAGACTCGTTCAAAGCAGTTGGCATTGTGAGGCTTAGCTTTGAACAAAGAGTTCCACTAGGGAGGAGAATAAGAAGAGGGGTGGGCCGAGGAGAGAAAGAGGAGCAGCAAGGGGAATGGGCGGCGGGTCAGGCGGAGGAGGGATAGAAGAGAGAGAGGGTGGAGTGGTAGAAGTGTACGAAGTGATGGAAGTAGAGTTAAGTCGCGTGAAAGATGGAAAAGGACAGGGAGGAGAGTAAGTAGCTTAAGATTTGGATGAGTTTGATTCGAATTCGATTTTCCTTAAGCTTTTCCTTAGTTTCCTCTTTTCCTTTTCTTGTTAATGGTGGTCAGCCTTGATTACCAAATTTTGAAATAGAATGAACGTGTCAAATGATACATGGCCTAGGTTAGGGGATATAAGAATGACCTCTTTCCCATAATACCCCCCTCTAATTTATTTTAAGCCCTTCTTTTAATTTATTTGTTTAAAAAGGAATGTCTACCTTAATTAAAATCAAATCTCAATCTCCTAATCAACACATTATTTAGTTTAACTAACTAAATCTCTTAAATAATGTAATCAAAAATTTGGGGTGTCACGGACTCCCCTCCTTAAAGAATTTCATCCTCGAAATTACTATAAGGTACACAACACAAAAAATAAGGTAAAACATACCATCAAACAAATCAGGATAAGTATCTCTAATCTTGCTCTTAACCTCCCAAGTACAGTCTTTGTCTCCACTAGACTTTGTGACCGTCTTGATTCTAAGCCTCTTCTCATCTCTCGCAACTATGTGAACTGACTTCCTCACTATGGTCAAGTCCGATTCTACCATTAAATCATCTAGCAATGTCGGTCCAATACCAGTCTCCGAGTCTCTAACAAACTTTCTGAGATGAGAAACATAAAAAACATCGTGGACACCTGCCACACTGCTCGGTAATTCAAGTATATAAGCGAGTTTCCCGATCCTCTCAAGAATATGAAAAGGTCCAATGAACCTAGGAGATAACTTCCCCGACTTCTCAAATCTAAACACAACCTTCATCGGTGATACTTTTACGAAACTTGGTCCCCAACTGAGAACTCCAAATCTTTCCGTCTCTTATTAGCATAGCTCTTCTGCCTAGACCGAACCTCCTTCATTCTAGCCTGAATGACCTCAATCTTTTCTACGGCCTCTCTAACTAGATCTGGACCAATAATAAACCTATCCTCGGTCTCCAACCAACAAACATGATATTTGCATAGCCTTCCATACAAAGCTTCGAACGGTGCCATCCCAATACTATTCTGATAAATGTAATTATATGAAAACTCGACTAGATGCAGATGGTCTTCCCATGATCCCCCAAAATCCAAAACACAAGCCTTTAACAAATCTTCTAAGATCTTGTTAACCCTTTCAGTTTGACCATCTATCTACGGATGGTAAGTGGTACTCATCCTAAGCTTGGTTCCCAAAACTTCCTGCAGACTCTTCCAAAACTCGCTAGTGAACAAGGGATCTCTATCACTAACCATAATGCATGTAACTCCATGTAGTCTAACCACATTTTTCATGAACAACCTTGCTAAAACAGTTGCCATCCTAATTGACTTAACTGGAATGAAATAGGCACTATTGGTTCAATCTGTCCACTATAACTCATATACTTTCATTACCTATGTTTGACCTTGGCAACCCATCTATGAAGTCCATAGAAATAGGATCCTACTTCTATACTAGGATATTCAACGGCATAAGCAAACCATTTCACTTCTGGCGTTCGGCCTTTGCCTGCTAGCAATTCAAGCACTGCCTTGCACACAAACCAATATCCCGCTTCATTACTTTCCAGAAGAAACTCCTCTATATATCTTTATACCTCTTGGTACCACTGGGATGTATAATGTACTTCAAACGATGGCATACACTTAAGACTTCTTTTTTATGTTCCTATAGTCGAAACACATAATCTTCCTTTCTTTCTCAACCACCCATTCTAGTCAAGATCGAAATCTTTCAAATCATCATTCTTGGTTCCTTCTTCTAGCTTCCTAATCCGCCGAGCTAAAACTGAATCCTCTATCACCATAGAAGCGATCCGTTCGATCAACACTGTCGAACTTTCAAACAAGACAATACCACTAGACCCAACCTCCGATGTTTACTGCAATCTGCTAACGCTTCCAAGTCTTTCCACTAAGCCATCATTGCCAATACTACATTCTGATGCTTCCTGCTATGTGTGTCTACAACCTTGTTGCCTTTTCTTGGTGTGTACTCAATTCTAAAATCATAAGCGGCAATAAACTCTAACCATCTATGTTGTCTCATGTTCAGCTCCTTCTGAGGGAACAAATACTTCAACGACTTTTGATTTGTGTACAGCTCAAACCTTTCTCCCAAAAGGAAATATCTCCACATCTTTAAAAAGAATCATAACAGCCAACTATAAATCATGCATTGGATATCTGACCTCATGCGGTCTAAGCTGTCTAGAAGCATAGGAAATTACTTTACCTCTCTGCATTAGTAAAGTTCCTAATCCTATTACACACGCATTGATATAGACAACCAAATCCTGATTCCCTTTGGAACAACCAACATAGGTGCATGGGTAAATAAGTGTTTTAAACTCTGGAATGCTTCCTCATACTTATCAGTCCCCACAAACTTCACATTCTTCCTTGTCAACCTAGTCATCGGTGCTGCTATCCATGAGAAATTCTCAATGAATTTTCGATAATAACCAACTAACCCAAGGAAACATTTTATCTTGGTTACTGTATCGGGTCTCTTCCAACTATTTACTACCTTGATCTTAGTCGGATCTACTTACAACACTTCCTCTGAGACTACATGACCAAGAAATTTCACCTCCTTCCATAAGTGACAATTCGAAAACTTTGCATGCAACTGATGTTGCCTCAGCATCTCAAGCACCACTCTAAGATGCACTTCATGCTTTCTTTCATCCTTAGAGTGAATCAAGATATCATCTACGAAAACCAGGACGAACCTATCCAAGTGCTCTAAAAAAATCCGGGTCATCAAATCCAAAAGAATGCTGGAGTATTCGTAAGTCCGAATGGCATAACTAACCACTTGTACGATCCATATTTGGTCCTGAATGTCGTCAAAGGTATATTATCATTTTCTACCCTGAGCTGATGGAAATTTGTTGCCAAATCAACTGGGACAATACCTTTGCTCCACTTAGCCAGTCGAACAAATCGTCAATTCTGGGCAATGGATATAGATTTTTTATCGTTGTCTCATTCAACTTACGATAATCAATACATAGGTTCAACGACCCATCCGGCTTCTTAGCAAATACTATGGCTGCACCCCACAGAGAACTGCCCGGCCTGATAAAACTCTTGCCCTCCAAATCCACCAACTACACCTTCAACTCTCTCATCTCCGAAGGGGCATCCTGCTTGGTGGCTTACTCACTGGTTCTGCTTCCGGAACCAAATCTATTCGAAACTCAATGGCTCATCTAGACAGCAATCCATCTGCAGGCTCAAACACATCTGTGAATTCCCTAATCATGATTGGGTCAACACATTATTTGAATCCAAAGCACCTAACAAGGCAAACACTACACCGCTAGAACCTCCAACGGTGAAAACAATCTGATCTCTAATATCCAAGTGTCTAAGAGATATCTTCCTACCCTTGCGAAATATCTTAGCATCGTACTCACTTAACCTATCCATATCAAGGACAATCCCAAACCCCACAAAGTTTAACACATGCAAACTGCAGACAAAAGTATGACCTAACTGGTCAAACTTAAACTGGTCAAACTTGAACTGGTCACACCCAAACCCTAGAGTTGCATACCCTTCTATTGGATTCGCAACTCATAACGAAGTAACTAAATACGTGGGTTCAAGGTTAAGCTTATCTACCAAACATCTAGATATAAAAGAATGTGATGCACCAGTATCGGATAAAACGCTAAAAGACATGCCATGAATATGAAGCGTTCTTCCAAGAACTGCTTTCCCCTTCTCTTGGGCTATTGGCTTGGAAGCAGCATGCTCTAATGCATACATCTTTCCCTTACCATATCTAATGGGCTCCTTGCAGTGGTTCTTATAATGACCTTTCTTGTCACAGTTGAAGCACCTGACATTCTTCCCCTTAGCCACATCCTTTGCCTTCTCGGAGTGACACTCATTAGCAAAGTGCCCTTTCTTGTCGCATTTATAGTAGACAACCTCAGGCTTCACTTTCTTGGTTGCTCCACCCCTGAAAGAACTCCCTCTTCTAGAACTATCCAACCTGGAACCCTTTTGCCTTGCTCTTCTCCAGAGACTCAAGGACTGCTTTCTGCTTCAAAGCTATCTCTACAACAATATCGATGGATCTCCAAGATGGGATAAAGCAGCACTGGCCAATTTTGGCTTCAATCCACTAATGAACTTCTCATTCCGCTTCAACACAGTATCCACTGAATCATATCCATACTGGGCTAACTCTTTGAATTTCCTAACATACTCAACAACAGACATCTCACCCTACACCAGCTCAGCAAACTGCCTAATCAAAGCTGACTATGTCATTATAGACATAAACCTCTCCTAGAATCTCCTATAGAAATCCTTCCAGGTTACTGTCTCCTCATCAACTGTCGCAATTACACTGTTCCGCCAAAACAATGCGGCTCCCTGAAGCTGCCTGGATGGCAACCTCCTCTTTTGCTAATCATTGAGCCCTGGATCTACAAAATCCCTTTTGTAGTGCAACAACTAGTTCTTAACTTCAATGACATCCTCCGTTCCCATAAACGGCTTCCCTCCTAGTTACACATAATCATCACTCATCTTCGTAAAATGATTAACCACTGAAACTTCCAGAACCCTTGCTCTTGCCGCATTTCCTTCTAACACTCCAACTACAACTCCTGTCTGCATCATATTCCTGAAAAACTGATATGTGGCTACAATTCTGACCTACGGGAATTCTGCACCAACATTCTCCGCCTGACCTTAGTTTCCCCTAAAATTAGGTCCGACAATCCTTTCGATGCTTCCTCTTGCTGGGTTATCTCTGCTTCTTCTGCCATCCATATTTGTATTCAAACCTAATGAAATACAGAATGATAACTTAATCAAAGATAGATGAATGAAGATAAAGCGCATACTTATGTATAGCAAATACAAGTACATTAGTATAGCGTTATCCCAACCCCAAGCTTACTCTAATTTCTTTGGATTTTTGTTTTCAAAATTAATTTTTAGTTAACTTTTTCATAAACCTATGCTCTGGTACCAGGTTGTAACATCCCGTATCTGGAGGCCAAAAGCTAAGCGTTGTGGATGTTGCAGTCATCCATAGTGTTAACTTCTGGCGATGAAATGAGGTAATGTTAATGATAACCATAATATCAGAAGCACTTGAATATGAACGAAATCACAAATTTCCAAAAACAATAATTTTAGCAATTACATTTCAAATAAATCATATCCAAGTTACAAAAATTCCAACATATTCCCAAGCAATAATCAAGTATAATTACAACAGTACACCAAGAGCGACATACGAAGATGCCTCCTTGGGTAATCAAAGCAATATAGGCACAAATGTATTTATACACGGCGAAAACAACTTTAAAACAGAATTCCTAAATTAGCTATCCATCAGCCACCTGCTCATCTTTGGATGCTTTATTCGCCAAAATCTGCTAAAACCTAGAAACCTAAACCTTGTGCCTACTCAAATCAATTTTGAGCACCTGAGAGTTTTAAGGGGAAAAACTTCGAGTCAGACATAAAGCTCGGTATGAATAATTTATGTTACATCTCTGTTTCCTGATATATATATATATATAGTGAGACCACACCGCTTAGCATAATGGGTTTTCCCTCATAAATATCTCTTTTCTAAACATATATTTTGCAAATCCTTTCCTGCAACCAAACTGGTTGTTCAACTTATTATAATAATAATATTGAAATATCCATTATGCTATAAAAGGGAATAAAATAGACTATTTGTCTATTATTTGAGCTATCTGCTCTTTACTAGACTATCTATCCTAAATTCTGATTATACCAAAATAGCAATGCCTTTTATGCTAGATAATGGGCTATCTGCCCAAAATAGGTACAAAGGTTGGGCTAACTGTCCTTAAAAAGTAGTAAGATCTGTTATGCTAATAAATGAACAAACTATTCATATCTGGGCTAACTACCCTTATCTAAACTAACTGTCCTTTGGGCTGATTGCCCTCAAAATGGACCGAATGTCCAAATTTAAATGAGCTGACGACCCAATTTTTTTTGGGTTAATTGCCCTTCAAATTTTCTTGGAAAACCTTTTCAAAATGATTTAGTCCATCAAATCTTATATATACAAGGAAAATATATTTTTAGCTTTACTATAAGCTATTTTTGCTATATGTATATATATATACATACTTTAATCAAAATAATGTTGGTGGTGTTCATTAAGGATTATCTATTCTTTTAAAATAGGTCAAAGTCCTTTATAACTTAAACCATTTAGGCTATCTGCCTAATCATAATATTTGAATCTTTTGTTTAAAACCTTTAAACAACCTTTCGACAATATTGAAGGTAATTCCTTTAAAACCATTAATAAAACCTTTCAAAGTCATTGAAGGTAACTCCTTCAAACCGGTAAAAAGCCTTCTTTTAATAAGCCTTATATTATAAGACATCCACCTTTAAAATCCTTTAGCCTTTGCCTTAGAAAAACAAAACCTAACCTTTCGACCTTGTCGAAAGGTCTTACCCTTAGATTTTATCCGAAGGTCTTGGGAACCACCCCTATGAAATCATTTATAAAATCTTTCGAAAGCATTGAAACTTAAAACCTTTTGATGTCATTGGGTTCACTTTAAAACAAGTGGAAACCCTTCGAATCCCTTTGAAACCAGTCAAAGTTGACAACTTCGAAACCATTAAGATGTTTCGGCTTAAAACATTTGGATTAGGCCTTCAAGTTGAGCAAAAGGTTTAGAATAACAATGGAGTCGAAGCAACTACTTTGAAACTTTTAACAAAATCTTTCGAAATCATTCGAAAACAATGAAGCGTAGGTGTTGGAACCAACACATCGAAAGCAATGGAGAGGTGGCATATTTTAGAAAACAAAAGATTTCCTTTGAAAGCAACTGATTCGATAGGTTTGAAGAAACAACTATACTTCCGACCTTGTCGAAAGTTATACCTTTCAACTTTGTCGAAAGGTTTTAATTAAAACAAGAAAGAAAACCAATTGAAACCTTTTCTTTTAAACCATTTGACAATGTCGAAAGCTAGCAGGTGTATTTTCTTTAAAACCAAAACAAAGCTTCATCTCTTTCGAAAGCTCTAAACTTTCATCCCTAAACCTTTCGACTCATTCCAATTCACCATGTAGCAGTTGCCTGATACCATGTGCATTGGTTGTTGACCTAGTCGAAAGGTTTGATATCTTTCGACTTTGTCAGGAGGTTTGGAATGGAGGCGGTACTTCTTACCAAAAGAGTTGAAATAGTGAAAATCCTATTTTTTGTACTTTTAAAATAGTTCTTTTATATCCAACCTGCCTTATTTGTCCAAATCTGATTGGTTGCCAGATTTTTTTTTTCAAAAATGTTGCCGACTTTCCTTATTTAAAAATTTAAACAATTTAGAAAAAGCCCATTTCTCCTTTATAATTATATAAAACATTTAAGTCCCATGCCTTAAACAATTTTATATAACTACTAAATCATCTTGGAAAATTATGGAAAAATTCCAAAAAGTCTACTAATATGTTCTATTCAACATATAAATTTTTTGGATCCAAATAATAATTATTTTTCCTATAAATAATTTTATAATTGAAAACACATTTTCTTTCTTAGAAAATTCATAGTAATTCCACAAAATTTTAAAAAAAATCAGAAAAATTGGAACCCATCTCTAAAATATCTTTTTAGGTCATCTTAAAAATTCGCAAGGCTAATGAATGTCGTTTAGTAGGGTTTTCATCTTAAAACATGTCATATAATTCTATGTGAACATACATAAATCATCAACATGTATATATTATCATTTGATCATTCAAAAACATGGCAAATCTTTACAAAATCATTTGGATTTAATCTTAAAACTGAAATCATAAAAATTTGGGATGTAAACATTATTCACCTTGCTTATAGATTAAGGAGCTTGAGATTTGGATGAGTTTGATTGGAATTTTCTTTTCCTTAGTTTCCTCTTCTCCTTTCTTTATTAATGGTGGATGGCCTTGATTATGAACATTTTGAAATAGAACAAACATGTAAAATGATACACGGCCTAGGTTAGGGGATATAGGAATGGCCTTTTTCCCATAATACCCTTCCTTAAATTTATTTTGTACTCTTCTTTTAATATATTTATTTTAAAAAGCATTGATACCTTAATTGAAATCACGTCTCGATCTCCTAATCAACACATTATTTAATTTAGTTTAACTAACTAAATGTTCTAAATAATGTTATCAAAAATCTAGAGTCTTACATGTTAGTTTTTCGAAGAGCATAATTTGACGATCGAATTATATAATCGTGTTCATATGCTAAGATCGTGATTTTTAGAGTTGTTCGGGTGATTTAACGGGTTGTGGTGGAGGCATAGTGTGAGCTTAGTTAGTTCAATAATCAAATTTTGACGAGTGTCTTGGTGATGGGTTGAGTAGTTATGGCTGGAGGAGCCTTAGAACATGAGGAAGACGTTGATGATGGTTTCATGATCTCTGGTGGTCGGAGTTAGGAGGGCGAGGTGAATTAGGGTTTCCTAATCATTTATGACAGCATATAGGTTTCAACATAGTGAGGGCACTGGGGGGCATTAAGCTATGTTGCATGTGGTATGTAGGGGCGTTCGGAGTGGTAGAGGCAATGGCGAAGCGATGTGGGCCATAGCGGCCTGAAGCGCCGACGAGAGTAGATGAAGGCATCGAGTTTAATGGAGCAGCAACGCACGAATAATTTGAGGAAGGAGGTCGTATTCCCTTCTGGTTCAGTTGGTTTGTGGTGTGGAAAATGGGCGTTGGGCTTGAATATTTTAGGTGTGAAAATTAAATGGTTTTTTATTTTATAAATTAAAATGTCAAACTTTGATATGCTATAACTTACCCATTTTACATTTGATTTACTCATGTATATTTACGCTAGATTCATATTGACAAGCACAACGTTTTGATATAAATTGTTGTCGGTTTTGATATAGTATAATTTAGTGATAAATTAATGTTGACTGTATATAATTACATTGTTTTGATAATAACGTAGTAAGTTAATTCTACTTATTATCTATTAGGCCAATTAAACATCATTATGCTAAAGTAAGTTGAATAGGGTAAATTTGGACACATTTTTAATGGAATAAAACACCGTTCTACTAATTAAATTAATTGGTCATTTAACTAGGAGAATAAATCGCCATTCTGCTATTTTATAGATTTGGAGATTTATAAAGAAGATATTTATAAAATAAAAGGGATTTATAAAAGGAATAGTATTTTGGGTTATTGGAATCTCTGTTTTAAATAACATTTTCTTTGATCCATTTAACATAATCTTGAAATAAGAAATGTTTCTTAAATGTTTAATAAATAACCTCATAACATTCTATAAGTATGTGGAATGTTTCCTAAGTTTGAAGGTGAATAGTTTTGTAAATATACTCAAGCCATTGGCATAAGTATATAAATGTTTTCCAAGTATTAAAAGAAGTAAAAGAGGTTTTTAGAATTAAATATTTTGGAAAGAGATTTAGTTAATGAAAAATTAATTCAAAAGGATTAGTGGTTTCTATAGAAAATATAGTCTCTATTTTGAATGTTTTTTTATTAGATAGTTAAATAACTGGTAGTCAAATCTCAACCTACTTTGACTCAGGAAGTATCTTGTGTATATTCAAGTTCTTCGGTGAATGCTCAAATACTTATTGCATACTTCCAAAGAACCGGAATTGAGTTACAAGAAAATTACAGTATAATTTAGAGACGTCGATTTTTGGATTTATCCGAACCACTCCAAACTATTTACATTCGTGATAGGATGTTATGGATTATGATTTGAAGCTATACTATTCTTCTCGAGGGTGATTCCAAAATGAAAAATAGTAAGTATGGAATGTTAGTTCGATCCTGGAACAACTTGTATGGATGAATGCTGGCATTGCATTTCTTCCTAAAAGGCAATGTTAGCATTCCTAGGTGGTCTGCTATATGAAATAGTAATCGTAGCCTCAAGCATCATCAACCGGAAAATGACTAAAGCAGGGACATGTGGCAGGGCTATATGAGTCGCTCCTATTAGGGTATGATCATCCAATATCTTGAGTAGATATGTATGTATGCTTCGGGGCTCATTATGGTTGTTTATCAACCATAGGGACACCATATTCGATGCTATCTAGTAAGGGGTAGGACCGGTCCTAAGTAGCTAAGATGCAACGTGTTTTAGCCTTCCGTACATTTTATCTACAGGTGTACGGATTCGGTAAGTATACCCTTACCTTTTCATAGTTGGAATCCATTTTCCAATATGAGCCTTGGACTTGATTGTATACCTATTACGCTAGAATTTAATTAATGTAATAATTTCAGCTACGATTAATATGTATATGTATCCTAGACATTATTATAATATCACTAGATTTTTTTTATAAAATGGTTTTGTTATTGTAAGGTAAAAACCCATCCGTGTTTATATGAGGCGTGGTTTTACATGATACGTTTGATTTTAAAGGGTTTTACCAGTTAAGTAAATAAAATTCCATGTGATTTGAGTTTCTCATGGTGGTTTCACCAGACTGACTCAGGCATTGTTTTCTTATAATGCTCGGGTCGGCCTGAGTAAAATTCCTGGATTTAGTTGAATCCATTGTAACTTTCAAGAAATGAGCTGAACTCCCTAAGACGTATTCATGTATCTTATATTCTTTCGCTATTTTTGCTGCTTTAATTTCTAATTGTGTTAATCAACATTTGTAAGAACAAGGCACTATAACTGTCCATGCTGAAAATAGGTTAGTGTACTATGATATTCGGCACGTGAACACCGTGGTTGCATTAGTGTCGATTTCTAAGGATAAAAATGGCGAGTCACCACAGTTGGTATCAGAGCTTAGGCAGAGCGAAAACCTAGGTCCTTGTGAGGTAAACTCATTAAAGATTGGGTAAGGACGCCCTAGAATGAGTTTAAGAGAGTGTATGTTTGTATATATAAGAGAGAGTATTTGTTATTTCATAAAATAATTTATATTGTGTTGTTTGATCTATTGAGTGGGCGATGAATTCTGGTATCGATAAGGACTCCTAACACTTGAACAAGGCCAAACTGACACGATATTGTTTAAAAAATGGGTGTATAAAAGAAGTTTACCTAGAACTACATATTATATATATATATAAGATAATTTTTCAAAAAAGTTAGTATAGTTATTCTTAGTTATAGATGCTTGTAACATTATTATTTAGAAGTTAGTTAGTCATCATCGCTCGATACTAAGCATTGACTATTGTTTATTGATCGATCTAAAATCTTCCTTTCGATAGGAATTGTGGAGGCACTGAAATGAACACCTTATGAATTAAGTTTCATATCATCATAAGACATTCGATGTTAATGTTCGGTTATAATTTGGTTTTGATAAAAGAAATTTATTAAAAGAAAGCTAGAATTTACCTGAAATAAATACTTAAAAATGATTATATAAGAAGCTGATTATATAAGAATTGATTTATAAAAATGTGCCATAATAAATAAAAGGGATTTAAGAATTTAAATCCTAGTGATTTTAAAAATGCTTTTCAAGGTTTAAAAGATAATAATAGTATTTGAAAATATTTTCGAGATAAAAATATTTCTAGGGTTTTCAAGAAAATATAAAGCACAAAACTCACTTCGGTGTTGGAAAATAATTCCAATAATGACTTTACCATCATCGATGTTTATTTTCGAGTTTCTAAGTGGGAAAATGATACCATTGAAATTTTCTCTGATATTGTTTTGATGAAATAGAATTTGATTTGATCCCAAAAATATGTTTTTATTTATAGAAGGAAATAAAGTATATTACCATTTTAAATGATTTATGGAAGTAGAAATAGTACTTTTACATAAAAGAGTTTTAGGGTATAAATATTTGTGGAAATGGTAATAATAGTTGACTTAAGGATATTTTGTATAAATAATTTTAAAAAGAAATTTATATAGAAAAATGTGTTTTCTTTGGTTTGGTTCGAGGAACAAGTCCCGATTTGTTTTGTGATGATAGGAAAAATCTTTAAGTGATGATCGAATGTGGACTAGATAGATGTTGTAGTACACTTAGTAAATTATTCCATTGTCATTGTATGATTGAGATGAGTTCGAATCCAAAACAAATTTGAATTAGATATTTTGCTGAAATACTTTAGTTGGAAATATAAATATATAGTATTATTTCAAAAAAGGGATTTGAAAAGAAAAGTACTTTTATAATTAACTAGTTTAAGTGACTCGAAAGTGACAGAAATTTGGATAGTAAACACTTCTCTTGGGTATTACCCTTCTTGATAAGAGACATATGACACTATTTAGTAGTACCAAGTTCCTAGATATCATTTGGGGGTTACGTGAGCTATATGTATGTTTTCTTAAGGGCTAAATATAAAGTATCAGTTCCAAAATATTTTTGAAATAAAAATCCGGGTATTTGGCTCTTATGTTACCAAAAATTTAAAGGTATCTTGATTTAGATGAGTTGATTAGTGAAGTTAAAATTTAATTAATTTAATAAGAAGGTTTAATAAACTTGGTTTTATTAAACAGGATTGTTCTGGTTTAAACACCTAGGAGATCAAAAAAATTATTTGATGTTATTGGATCGACTAATAAACATTTTTCCTTTGAATGTCTGAAGAAAAGTAGATTCTAGGATAGAGTTTGGATTCCAGCATCATACTCTTCTTAGCTACTTACCAGACTGAACGGGTAAAGAAGTTTTATTGGTCGACTCAGTTTTAAGACCTAAAATTATTTTGGACCAACGTATGAATATTTAAAAATGAATAGAATTAAAACCTGATGTTTTGTATATACTCTTAAGATATAGAAGAGTGTTATACAAACAAATAAAATTAAAATGATTTTTTTATCATAAATATTTTTGATAGTGTTAAAAGTAATTATGTAAGTAAGAACTTGTAGATGTGCATGTAGGTTATACGTGGATCATTTCCCATTCTCATATAGTTCTCCATCCAAAATTCGAGTACATAACTTGAAGGACCTTATATCATTCTGAATAAGGATCTATCACTCGATTTTTGACGGCGAACACTTGGTGAGGGTATTTAATGAGGAACCAACAGTTTTCTATCATAGTTTGTGGCTATATAAGGAGAATGGAGGTCTCTAATTAAGAAGCCTGATCAGGGTCCGTATTAGTAAATCAAGTGAGCGATGCTAGTTGGAATTGTAGTTCTGTTTCGAGTAGTGACCAAATCGGATTTTGTAAATGAATGACTTATGAACATCATATAGACTTATAAATAGTATTGAGTGCTCATGTAGTGAAATTTTGGAAAGGAATTTCTCTTAAGGGGGAGAGTGTAACAAGCCGCAATGTTTGATTCTTCATATTTGAGTATTTAATTTATTTAAATATTCATATTTGAATATATATATATATATATATATATCTCATAAGTATCAAATAACTGCTTAATTTTTTTATGACATATTTTAAATTTAGTTAATAAAATTTTTAATAATTTTTAATTTAAAAAATATTTGAATTTCCGTTTGACGTATTTTACTTCAAATTGTGGTATTTTTGAAATTTACAAAACCTGAAAATCGGTGTGTTTTTTCTATTTTTCGATCACGTCACATATCTGTATGAGATAGTATTTTATTTTCATTCATTTACGGCTCGTACGCAGATGCGAAATGGTGTGGCATTTTACCAAAATCTATTCAAATTCAAACAACTAGACATACATGGTACTCAGCCAACATTTTTGTTCTCTTTCTCTTTGCCATTGTTCCCTCATCAACATACCTGCCTTGTTCACCTAGACTTTGTCTCACCTTGTCTCTTGCCAATACCATTATGTTTGCATATATCTTTTTACTCATCCACATATTCACTAAAAATCCTCTCCCTGCTAGTATTGTTTCTCATATATTCATCTTCCTCTTTCTGTACATTTCGAAAGCAATGAAAGCAAACTCCATCCCCAACTTTAAAATTCAATTGCTCAAGTTTTATCAAAATCGTCTAACATGAAAGTTGTCCGTCTCTTTCTCTAATTTTTGTTATAATAGTCTAGTGTCATTTCATTGTGTATAGTGGAAGATATCGCCCGAAATCTCAAGTTATTTCAATTTTTCAAAGAGACAATTTGACGATCGAATTATATAATCGGGTTTATATGCTAAGTTTGAGATTTCTAGAGCTATTCGGGTGACTTTACGGGTTGGGGTTGAGGAGCGATGGTGAGTTGATTAGAATTGGTTCCATAATAAAATTCCGATGAGTGTCTTGACGATGGTTCGGGTAGTTATGGCTGGAGGAGCCTCGGAACATGGAGAGGACGTTGATGATGGTTTAATGGTCTCTAGTGGTTGGAGTTAGGAGGGCGAGGTGAATTAGGGTTTCCTGATCATGTTATGATGGCACATAGATTTCAACATGGTGAAGGCACAAGTGGGCATCGAGCTTCGCCGCATGTGGCATGGAAGGGCGATGGGAGAGGTAGAGGCAATGGCGAAGCTACGTGGGCCTTGGCGGCTTGAAGCAGCGGCTATGAGTAGATGAAGGCATCAAGGTTAAAAGAGTAGCAATGCATGAATAATTTGACGAAGAAGGTCCTATTCCCTTCAGGTTTGGTTAGTTTATGATGTGGAAAATGAGCCTTGGGCTTGAATATGTCGAGTGAGAAAATTAAATAGTGTTTTTATTTTATAAATTAAAAAGTCAAACTTTGATATGATATAACTTACCCATTTTACATTCGATTTACCCATGGATGTTTACTTTGGATTCCTATTAACGAGCACAACTTTTTGACATAATTTATTATTGGTTTTGATATAGTACAATTAATACTGTCTGTATATATTTACATTATTTTGGATAATAACATAGTTAATTAATTATACTTAAGTGTTATTTATTAGGCCAAATAAACATCATTGTGCTAAATTAAGTTGAATAGGGTAAATTTGGATGTCTATTTAATGGTATAAAACACCATTCTTCTAATTAAATTAATTTGTCATTTAATTAGCAGAATAAATCACCATTCTATTATTTTGTAGATTTGGAGATTTATAAAGGAGATATTTATAAAATAAAAGAGATTTATAAAAGGAATAGTATTTTGGGTTATTGGAATCTCTGT
This sequence comes from Allium cepa, assembly GCA_030765085.1. Lineage (NCBI taxonomy): Eukaryota > Viridiplantae > Streptophyta > Magnoliopsida > Asparagales > Amaryllidaceae > Allium > Allium cepa. Next base: position 352,803,994 of record CM060931.1, on the reverse strand, counting down.
TTTAAATAACATATGCTTTGATCCATTTAACATAATTTTAAAATAGGAAATGTTTCTTAAATGTTTTATAAATATACTCATAACATTCTATAAGTATATGGAAAGTTTGCTAAGTTTGAAAGTGAACAATTTTGTAAATATACTCATACCATTAAGATAAGTATATAAATGTTTTCCAATTATTGAAAGAAGTAGAAGAGGTTTGTAAAAATATCCATTATAAAGGTATTTTGAAATAAATATTTTGGAAAGAGATTTAGTTAATGAAAAATTAAGTTAAAAGGCTTCGTGTTTTCCATGGAAAATGTAATCTCGGTTTTGAATATTTGTTTATTTGATAGTTAAATAACCCACAATCAAATCTGACTTGTTTTGACTCAGGAAGTATGTTGTGTATATTCGAGTTCCCCGATGAGGACTTGAATACTTGCTGTATACTTCCAAAGAACTGGAATTGAGTTAGTCGGAATTACCATGCAGTTTGGAGACATCGGTTTTCAGATTTATCCAATCCACTCCAAACTAAATACGTTTGTGATGGATCGTTATGAAATATACTTTGAAGCTACACTATTCTTGTTGAGGGTGATTCCAAAATGGAAGAAATGGAATGTTTGTTCGATCTCACAATAAATTGAATGGATGAATGCTGGAAGGCAGTGTTAGCATTCCAAGATGGTCTGCTATATAAAAAGGTAATCATAGACTCAAGTAGGGAAATGACTAAAGCAGGGACATGCAGTATGGCTATGTGGGCCGCTCCCATTAGGGTATGATCATCCCATATCTTGAGTCGATATTTATGTATGCTTCGAGGCTTATTATAGTTGTTTATTGACCATGGGGTGATCATATTTTTCACTATCGAGCAAGGGGTAAGGCAGGTCTTGAGTAGCTAAGGTGCAACATGTCATAGCCTCCCATCCATTTTATTTAGAGATGTAAGGATTCGGTGGGTAGACCCTTACATTTTCATAGTTGGAATCCATTTTCCAATAAGAGCCCTTCGATCTTAATTATATCCTATTATGCTGGAGTTTAATTAATGTAACAATTTTGGCTACGATTAATATGTATTTGCATCCTTGATATTATTATAATATCACTGGATTTTATATAAACGATTTGGTTATCGTAAAGCAAAAACCCATCCGTGTTTGTATGTAGCGTGGTCATACGAGATATCTTTGATTTTAAAGGGTTTTACAAGTTAAATAAAAAAATTACTTATGATTTCAGTTTCTCATGCTGGTTTTACCAGACTGACTTGGGCATTGTTTTCCTACAATGCTTAGGTCAGCCTGAGCATATTTTCCAGATTTAGCTGGATCCTTTGGAGCTTTCAAGAGACAGGCTGAATTCCCTAATACATATTCACATATCTTATATTCTTCCATTATTTCTATTGCTTTGATTTTTGATTGTGTTAATCAAGATTTGTAAGAACAGGGTGTTATAACTGTCCAGACTAATAATAGGTTAGTGTACTCTAATGTTGTGTATATAATAAAGTTGATTCTTTTTGTAAAGATCATTTGTTATGTTATATATCTCTTGTCACGTTTTTGAGATTTTATTATGTCTTCTATTTCATTCACCCTAACAATCTGCCTTTCCTACACTTGGATATTTGGCATGTGAATGTCGTGCATGTATTAATGTTGATTTCTATGGATCTAAAAGACAGTTCGTTACACAGCCTAATTGAGTCAACTCTGACTATTGCTTATGTAATTAAACGAACCGGATTTAATTGTGTAGGATTGAAAATCTAAAAAGTGAGGAATTGGGTAATTGGATTTTTGGGTTTATATTGAGTATTTGTGGAAATTAAAGTATTAAAATCTATGTAAAGGTTAAATGGTGATTTTAGAAAGATTAAAGCTTATTTCTAGTATTTGTAATGAAGAGATTTGACTGGAGTTAATTAAAACAAATGTATTTTTCTTTAATAAAGGAATTGGAGAAAATATTTAATAAACATAATTTGAGTGTGTAAATTCTACTTTAAAATTTATGCAATATTGTCTTAGTGTTTTATAAAATATATGTAACTTTATTTTGTCTGAAAATGAGGTTTTGGTGTTTAAAATGATTTAAGTGTTGCATTATCTTATTTAGATAATTGTCTTGTTTTCAATAATGAAAATAAGGGTTAAATAACTATTATAAGTTTTGTTTCATTATTTAGTCATGAACATAAGGTGATGAACATAATTATAGAGTGCTTACATATGTGAAAATAAGTAAGATATTAGTGTTTTAAAGTGAAGAAAAGTGGTAAAAATGGTTTAATTAATTATTTGGTTTAATTGAGGGTTTGGGCACTGACATATATTTCAACCTTTTTACGCACTTAGGAGAAAATCTCTTTACTAACTTGAGAAATGAATTGAATGTTCATTATTTTCTCAAGTCGATAAACATCTTCTTATATTTTTCTCAAAACAAACTTACATTAAACAATGTTTCCTCTTTACCTCTAAAACCATAGCCTCTTCTAAAAATCATATCAATTCAAATAAATTATAAAAATTCTTAAATTTGGATATGTTGTTGCTACTATGCTACAACCCCTTTGTTCCAAATTTCATATTATTTCATTGAGTTTTAATGGGTTAAAGATGGTCATGTTCGTAAGTTATTTTCAGTGAATTTTGGGTAGAAAAATGCAAGTTAGCAGAAAATTCATAATTAGTTGTAAATAAGTAATAAAAATCTAAAATTTGGGTACGTGTTCTCAACTCTGTATGCACATTTAACTAAAATTTCATGGAAAAATAGTTAGGTTTTCTATTTGAATTTCGTACAGCACTGGGGATGAAATTCTTGGTTGTTTTAGTTAATTTGGCTTAAGAATGATGCATGTGGCTTTGAAGCTTTTTGGATATTAAGGTGAGTTTATCTCACAATTTCTAGTCTGAATGTATGTCACTGCTCTATGAATTTCCTTGAATCTATAATGTATGTGATCTGTATTGTGTTGAATCCCATATCACTTTACATTGGATTATCCCTTGTTTGAAAAACCACCTTATGTAATCATAATTTTCATCCAATTGTACATGTTTATATGCTTGTTTGATTGCTATTTTAGTAATCTAGATTATTAGAAAATCGACATAGGAGAAATGACCAGAACGAGATCGTTGGGGAGCCATCAGAATTGCCTGGAAGTAAGTCTAGCCAATTGATCTGTTCGCAACTCATTTTGATGTTATTTTGTTCCAGGCTGTGTTATTTTGTCCCTAGGTTGATCTGTTCGCAACTCATTTGTCTGGTTGATCTCCAGATGTTATATGCTTGATTTTGATGTTGCAATTCATATTAACTTCTTTGCCATTTCTGGGTTTTAATTTGTGAATTGATGAATTCATTTTAGTGTTTCTATACCATAGAATTGCTCTATAGGTATTAGAATTTTGATTTGTGAATCGATGATTTCATTTTGTTGTTTCTATACCATAGAATTGCTTTGTGGGTCTTGGGCTTAATTACGTAACTTTTTGATGCACGTGTATAGCTTGACTTTACAAAAAGGCTGATTTTTAAATCAAACCATTTTATCAAAATCTATTTAAGTGCCAATTTAATTTCTATACAAATTTTTTTCGAAATATATATACATACACATTATTTACTCACATTAACAATGGTTTTAAAGATGATTTGTAGCAATGGTTTAAAAAGTGTGTATATATATATATATCCACTATAAACCCTATAAAAATGATTTTAGAGTGAAGCATTTTATAAAATTGCATGACATCTATCGGATGAGGAATAATTTAAACGGTTAAATAAAATGAGTGGTATGGATTGCTCGCATTTGTTTTACTTGTTGATTCTCGAAATTATTCGACCAAACCATTGCGACACGCAAGTGGAGTTTACTATCATATGGTAAACATTTAGGTAAACCCGTATAGTGTGGGATTCATGGTTGTTACATATTCGATAACTATATGAAAGTATCACAAACTTTTATTAATTAGTTTATAACTCGCGTTTGGAGTTTATAGGACTTGTTTCTATCTTGGAGATTATAGGTCTCGTACCTATCTTGGAGTTTATAGGACTTGTGCTTATCTTGGAATTTGTAGGTCTTATACCTATATTTGAGTTTATAGGTCTAGTACGATCTTGGAGTTTATAAACTTATATGTCTATCTTGGAGTTGCATGCATGTAGGTGAATTTATTCACCAATCTTGAAGTTTGGCGCCTTTTCTCCTTTTGTGAGATTTCTATATTTCTATTTGTGATTTTTGGATTTGATATTATTTGTGTTATCACATATCATTTTAAGGACTTTTTCTTTTAAGAAACTATCTTGGGTTTTAGTATTTGGTGATTTGAAGTTCTTGATGCGTGTTTGATATTTTTGTCGGTATATCACTTGATGACTATAATTGAGATCTATCATTCATTTGGCTAACTCATTTATTTTAGTCTAGACTAACCCATTTATATTTGTATAATACTCGGGTCAAACTGAGATGTGTTAGTTCCTTCAGCTTGGTGCTTTTAGAGTAGATGTCCTATTAGTAAGCTAGTAGTTTACTTTTGTCATAACTAATTATATATTGATGTTATGATGTATCTTATGCTGAGCTAGACTCCTTTTGCACATATATTTGTATTTGAGATTTAGTACTTTGTGTGCATGTAGTCTACATCATGTATCTATTTTGGGTCAGTTTGGACTTGTACCTATTTGTATTCCGCTATGTCCGATCTGTAATTCTATGCACTTGGGAAACCAAAGAATCTATAGAGCGTGCTTTTCCGGATTTTCTCTCTTCGTTTGATCATGGTGAGTATTTGTTATCTCAAGCTTATTTCCATTCTTTTGTTTGAATCTTGGTAGAGTTGTTATAGATTTTTCCTTTAGAAATTGCGTGGACGCAATTTTGTTAAGGAGGGGAGTCTGTAACAACCCTGCTTTTGGAGATTACCGAAAATATTAAATTATAATGGAGATTATAATTTAATATTGTAATTAATTAATTAATTAATTAAGAGAAAAATGAGATGTTTTATTTGAGATAAATGATGAATTTGAGATGTATTGGGTTAATGAATGTAGAATATTGTTTAAGATGGATAAATATTAATGATTTGTTCAATATTGTGTTTATTTAAAATAATATTGGCATTTTATTAATTTAAATATGGAGAAATGAGTAAATAAATTAATAATCATGAAGAATGTGGATAATTTAGTGAGAAATGATTTATTAGTGACAAAACATGTATTTGTTTTGTTATTAGATGAGTAAAATAATATAATTTAACCAATTGTGTTAATTTTGCAATTTATTGTGCAAAAATAAGAAAATTGGTTAAATTTGATAATAAATGAATATAAAATAATAAAGTTGTTGAAACATAAGTTTTAATAATTTTATTGGAAACTAGATGGCATGACAAATCCAACGCATCCAAAATCGTGAAAATCCAATCAAATATGTGTAAGTTATGTACATTTGTATATTGTGTAAATTATGAACACATAAATAATAAAACAAATAAATAATTAAGTCTAAATGGGTTTAGCCCCAACCCAGGTCAGCCCATAAGAAACATCTGGATGGAAAAAGAAGAAGAAAAAAAATCTTGTACGTACAAAATTTTCACCGTTCCTTTTTTTTCAGTCTTCTTCCTCAAATTAGCTGTAGCTTCACAAAGCAAAATCCATGTCCTCTTTCTTATCCAACCCCTAATAAATCAAATTATAGCTGAAATTAAAAGAGTAATTAGCCAAATTAAAGAGAGCAAGGTAATCTCCATCATGTTAATCTCAGATTTGTGATTTCATTTGTGATTTTATTGCATATTCATGTTTAGGGTTTGCTTTTGTTTTGCATGTCTCTCTTCTTGTAGTAGCAGCCTCCGGAGCTTCGTTGCAAGCCTAGAAGACCTCCCCTTGCTATTCAATTCTTCGCTCTTCGCTGCAATAGGTAAGAATTATCTTACAGCAAGCTAAATCATCCAAAGTTGTGGAGAAAAATCTAATTTCTGTATGTCAATTTAGTTCGGTTTGTTCATATTGAATCCTGAAAATACCCTAATTTCATTTGCTTGTATCTCCCTCATCCCTTATCGGATTGAGGTGATTTTGGTCTCGTTTCGAAGCTTATTGACATGTTCGATCAATTAAGTGGTGCTAAGGTCTTTTCACAATTAGACCTTGCCACTGGTTTTCATCAGCTCCGAGTCGCGGAAGATAGTATTCCTCTCACCACATTTCGCACTCGCTATGGTTCTTATGAGTGGCTCGTCATGCCGTTTGGATTGACGAACGCACCTGCCTACTTTGTCGATCTTATGAATCGAGTATTCCGGGAATATCTCGATAAGTTCGTGCTTGTATTCTTGATTTTGGTGGTTCATGGGAGGATCACATTCTATTGGTTGAGTTCTCGTATAATAATAGCTTTCAGTCCAGCATTGGCATGGCGCCGTTTGAGGCTCTTTATGGCAGACCGTGCCGTTCTCCATCTTGTTGGCTAGAATCTGGCGAGAAGCTTATTCTTGGACCGGATTCGATTCGTGATTCCTCGGAGAAGATTTTCCTTATTAGACAGAGAATGAAAGAGGCTCAGAGCCGTCAGAAATCCTACGCGGACAACCGTAGGAGGCCTCTTGAGTTCACTATTGGTGATCATGTCTTTATCCGTGTTTCTCCGATGAAGGGAGTGATGCGCTTTAGCTCTACGGGGAAATTGGCTCCTCGCTTTATAGGACCATTTCCGATTATTGAGCGTATCGGTCCGGTTGCTTATCGTTTGTCACTTCCGTCTCACTTATCCGGTATTCATGATGTCTTCCATGTTTCTCAGTTGAGGAAGTGTCTTCGAGATTCTGACTCTATCATTGATCCATCCGAGCAGCTTGAGCTTGAGATCTCACCGAGCTTATCTACCTTTCAACAGCCTATTCGAGTACTTGGGAAGGAGGTGAAGCGCCTTCGAAGCAAGAATGTTCCTTTAGTCAAGATTGTCAAGATTTATCTAGATGACATGATCCCGATCATCACGATTGTTGGTACCAAAGTATAGTACTAGTGGAGATTCAAAAGCACGTGCAAAATTATCTTTTGATGCTTTATGATTTATCGGAATTTGATGATTTCTATAGCCTTATATATGAATAAGGCGATATTATTTTATGGTCCATGATTATTTATATCGTTTCATGACTTGTTGGAGATTTATGAGATTTTATGATTTCATGGATGTTATTAATAATTTACTTAACTTAATCACATTTCCCCTTACGCATGACATTAGAATATTAGCTTGACACCTCCCTTGATTGTCATTGAACCTTTCATTTATTCTGTTGGGTACAACAGAATGAATGCTTCCCTTTACTTATTATCCTAAAGTTCCTTATCTACTGATGAGTTTAGTTGCCTGACCCGTGTGTTTTATTCACTCGGGTCAGACCGAGTTGCAGGTTAGCTTGGATTTCTTTTGCCTCCAGTTCAGCTTGATACTCTTTGTGGGACGCATATATGTATATTTTGGCTAGCTAGTCTTCGTCTTTTGGGACTACTCCTGTATGATCATTTGTATATTTTTGGGATGTATATTTTGACACTTAGCTACCTAGTAGTTACTCTTGTATGATGTATTATATGGATATGTATGGTGACGGTTATGTATGTATATAACTGATCTGGGTTTGCTTTTCTGTGACTTTGATTATTCCACACATTATATTACATTGTTTCTGAAATGCTATATAGCCACCGTAGTGTGCAATAGTTATGCACTAGACGTGTCAACCACACATGAAGTTATGGAAAAAAAAATTTGACACATACTTGACATGTTTAGTTCATAGCTATTGTATACTATGTTGGTCGCTCCTATTCAGCCTTATTCTCTGCGTTAGTAGACAGAATTACTCGTTAATTCCCTTTACTAACGTGGGTCTCGGGGTGGGGCGTCACAGCTTAGCATTGATGGACCATTGGATTAACTAAGCGATTTTGTCCTTATTTCTCTCTACCATTCTATGTTAAGAGTATGAATGGTTTGAGTTTCGAGCTTGTCTTTATCCTTTGTCGATTGAATTTTTGAGTTGTTTCCGGCTCCTTTTCTAGAAAATTGCAGGGACGCAATTTTCGTAAGGGGAGGAGTCTGTAAGAACCCTAGTTTTGAAGATTACCTGCAAATATTAAATTATAATGGTAGATATGATTTAATATAGTGAAGTAAGATTAAGTTGGATAGTTTAAATTGCTTATTTGGAATAAACAATGGATTTTGGGGAATAAAATATGGAAAATAAAGTTTTGAAACTTTACTTGGTTAATTAAGTTAAAAATGAGCTAATCATGATTTTAATGTAAAGAAATGCAATAATTTTGATAATTATTGTCAAACGTTTCTTTTATATATTTTTAAAAGAAGCATTTCATTTAATTTATGATATATTATAACTAAAATGGAAATTTGGTTTAAAAATAAATTTTGCTTGTAAAATGTTGAAAAAAAATGGTTTGTTATATTTTATTGCACAAGAAAATAATTTTTATGTAATTGTTGGAGTTAAAAATAGAGTTTTATATGAATTATTGTGTATTTAAGCAAAATAAGGCTTTTTAATAATGAAAAATATTTTTTTATAGCTAAATTATCTTTTTAAGTTTTGTAAAAAGAAAAATTGTTTGTGAAACATAAAAATATGTTTGTACAATTTGTAGAGATGAAATCATGTAAATACACATATGTTGTATTATGTAAATAGGAGAGTGTTAGGGTAAATTTAGTGTTAATTAAATTATTAGGCTAATTAATTCTTTTGGGTCAAGCCCATTTGTTCACTAACCAGTAGAGTAATGAGAAAGCTTCTTCTTCCTCAAAACAGTATACGTACATTTTTACCAGAAAACAAAAAGAAGAAATCATTCCTCTTTCAAACCCTAGGCTTTCAATCTTCAATCTCTTCACAGATTTATTGATTTTAATCAAATTGAAGATAATTACAATAGGTAATTAACTCCGAAATGAAGAATATCTCATCAAATTCTGATTTTTATTTGGCTTTGTCTGTAACTTCATTTTCTTCTTGGCATGTTTCTATTTTCTCCTCTTTTAGGTTTCTAACTCCAAATCAATGCCAAATTTTCCTACTTTGCTTGCTAAATCCGCTAATTGGCTGCAAATAAATCTTAAGGTGAGTTTAAACACTCACTTTTCTAGTTTACTCAAGTTTTCAGGTATGTTTTTGATTGTATTAGATGAATCTTTGGTTGAATTTGTGAATTAGAAAGATGATTTTTGGGTTTCTATGCTTGCTGAAAATGAATTAGAAAAATGCACAGAAGTAAAATAGTGATATCATGCATGTTCCTAATCAGTTTCAGCTCATTCTTTTTGGGTTAGAAACTAGACTCAAGGAGAAACAATTTCTCTTTTGGTTTCATTTCGATTTATGGAAGTTTGATAGACCTGAAATAGAATTGAAAGTAAAAGTGGAACTCTGTCCTAAAAGAAAATTTCCTGAGTTTATACCTGTAATATATTTTGCCATATGTTTTACACTGCTTATCCAAATTAGATAATTTAATATGCACTGGAAAGCTTAGGAATTATTCTACAAGTTTCATGTTTTGAGTTTTATGAAATTTTAAAGTTAAGTTAGTCAAAATTGCACTTCTTTCTTACTATCCCGAGAGCAAAGTGACAGTTTTGTAATTTTAGACCTGAGAAATAAAATCATCATAACTTTTGACTCGTTAGTCCAAATTAGGTGATTTCAATTAGGATATTTTGAACTCTTATCGAGTTCCTTGAGTTACGAGTTTAGATAATTTCAGGATTTTATAGGATATTCTGTGTTTTGCCATTTTGGCGAGTTGAGATTGAGATTTATATACATTTATACCGATGAGACGAGCTATAATTGAGTTTGGAGATTCTTTTATATTTGAGTTTTGGATCATCCTACTTGAGAATATCTTATGTTTTCCTTTTTGGCGAGATTTTATATTAATGTTTTACCTTTTGAGGAGATATGGTTCATAGAAACCATGTAGACATTTTGTGATATCGCCGATGATATGAGGCGAATGTTTATATTATTTGAGTATTATTATTGAACTTACCTCTTTTGAGGTGACATTATTTCACTTAAGTCATGAGTTGTATTCTTTCTGTTGCCTCTTCTAATTCGAAAATAATTATCACTTTGTATCTTATGCTTCATATTGTCATCTATCCTCATTAACTGATTATTTTAGCTAGACTGACCCGTGTAATTTGTACTCGGGTCAGACCGAGTTGTTTCAGGTTAGCTATCAGTTATGGGACTTTGCTTTGATGCATCTGCTTGGATATCAGCCTAGAACTTTTGTTTAGTTTATATTTCTTTCCGCTTGACTCCGATGTATTTATATTTGATTCGATGTATATAGTGTGGTCGAATACCACCTTTATTGTATTCATATTGTATTGTACTAAACATGTATCAGTGTATACGTATATATATGATGTTTATTACTGTTCTGTGATGTGCTTTACATATAGTTATTGTATTTTGTTCTGATAGATCATTAGCCACCTATAATTTTGGATTAAGCAATTACTATGTATGTCGATCCATTGAGATAGAAAAGAAAAATCATAATGCATTTATCGACGTATTCAGTAGATGTTTAAGACAAAGTTATAGATGGTCGCCCTTAACCAGCCCTATTCTCCGCTTTAGTAGACGGAATCACTCGTTAATTCTCTTTACTAAGGTGGGTCTTGGGGTGGGGCGTTACAGCTTGGTATCAGAGCATTTAGGAGATTCTTATCGATAACGTTGATCAGGCGTATCGACCAGAACTCTTAACTACTCGATGGATAACCCAACACTCTCAAATTATTTCCATGAAAGAATACTACTCATATAAATATATTCTCGAAACATTCTTTGATTTTTAAAATATCTCAAAACTCCAATTTCTCTTTCTCATACGTTCGAATAGTATAAAAGTGTGTATTATATATATAAAATAATTATAAATTTTTGTAAAACATTTAATTTGAAAGCTTTTTCATTTTGAAAATCATTTCGAAAACGGTTTAGAAAACACGTGCACAGAAATAGCAAGTCAACATAGAATGGTAGAGAGAAATAAGGAAAAACTCACTTGGTTAATCCAATGGCTCAACAAATGCTAAAATAGTGATTAGTAAACCATCGAATTTCCAAGTAACTTGAAAGAATTACGAAGATATCCCGTCTTCGATCAAAACTCAATAAGATGCTCAACGATTAATCGATCGAAAATGATTGATTTCACAAAACTCTACGAATAGAGTCGGGATCAAACTTACTTAAATCTGAACTCTAAGCAATAAAGAAGAACATCAATAAGATTTTCCGCATAAATATACGGAAAGAACATCCTCACAACAGGGTAGACACAATAGACAAGATAGATAAATCACAAGTTGGCTTCTCACAAGGCCACCAAACTCGAATGACCGCAAAAAATGCAAGTCGTTAATATTAGCTCAAAGATTGAATATACTCAAGAACAAGGATATAAGCTCAAATTACTTTTCAATCCAAGCTATTTAGAATTTTTAAATCCCAACATCTTTTAAATTTTAAATCTCAATTTTTAACATTTGAAAATTTTCAAACTCTTTACTATACTACATAGTAAGTAATTTAAAACTCAAATTAAAAGTCCAAATTTCTTCTCTTACTTCAAAATTAATTTCCAAAGAGATTTGTAAACCCATAATAATATCCCTCAAAATAAATTAAGGGTTTAAATTCTCTTTACTCTTTTTATTAAACCACTTAAATATTTTAAAAACAATCTTCAAATGCTCTTGTAACTCTTCTCTTAAAACATCCAATGTATCTAATATAGGTTCAAAAATCTCAAAATATACTTCCAATAAAGTATAACTTAAGAATATTCTCATATATTCTCATCTTTACAACTTCAAAATAAATAAATAAACGGCGTTGCCTCGCCATTGAATCTCTAATAATAGATATATCCATTGGCTGCAGAGTCGGTCGAACGATCAAAACTGCATCGCCACTCTGTTACTCGTCTCTAAAATCATTGGCTGCAATTACCATTCAAAAATATATTTAATATTTAATCTCAAAATATTATTTTCAAAATATCAATCTTTAAAACATAATTCATCGTGTCTGCTTGTCTCATCATAGCATTTAGGTGTATTAGAGGTTAGCAAAGAGATTGCAAGGTTGTAACAAGGCTTTGGATTAGATTAGCAAGCTATAGGAAGCTAAAAGGTGAGTTATTTACAACTCACACTTGCTATCTCTAATTCATATGTGTGATTTTTTAGTTGTTATTTGGATTGAATTAGAAATTTGTTGATTGAATTGCTTTCAATTTGATTGTGAATTGATTGTATGTGTTAAATAAATCCAATTATTGCTTGCTGAAAATTTTATATGAAAATCGCTGTAGTAAAACAGCGATATATTGGTGCACAACTATCCGAAATGGCTCATTCTTTTTAGGTTAGAAAATAGATTCAATGAGATGCAATTTATCTTTTGGTCACTGTTCGAAATTCCTCCATTTACTTGACCTGAAATGAGTTTAAAGACAGAAGCCTGATTCTGTCTTTAACAAACCAGGCTGAGTTTGAATTTGTTAGAAAAACAGCCATAACTTTTGAACCACAGATCCGATTTTGATAATCTTAGCCTTTTCGGAAAGCTAATTTCATACACAACAACTTTTATTTGTTGAGTTTTCTATTATTTTGAGGTTAGCTAAGACAAAATCGAATTTTTATACTGTAATCCCGAGAGCAAAATCAATATTTGCTCTATGCTTATGGCTGAAACTAAATTAGCCATAACTTCTTCGTTTTTGATCCGATTTTGATAATTTTAGATGTTTCGGAAAGCTTATTTTATATACTATAACTTTCATTTGTTGATATTTCTATTATTTTGAGGTTACCTATGACAAAATCGAATTTTTATACTGTAATCCCGAGAGCAAAATCAATATTTGCTCTGTGCTTAAGGCTGAAACTAAATTTACCATAACTTCTTCGTTTTTGATCCGATTTTAATAATCTTAGATGTTTCGGAAAGCTTAATTCATGTACTACAAGTTTTGTTCATTGTGTTTTCTGTAATTTTAAGGTTTGCTTGGTCGAAATTATGGTTATAAGTTACTGTCCTGAGAACAAGATGACAACAACAAACATTGACCTTAGAATCGTATTAGCTCATTTTTACTCTTATTCTCTTTCGGTTTTGATGATGTTTTTGAGAGCTTTGAGAGCTATGATGCCTATCAATAGGCTAGCTATATTTGAAGAATTTAAAATTCAAATTTTAAATAGAATTCGAATTGATTTTTAGTTAAATTTGAATTGAATTCTTATTGAACTCAAGTTATCGGTCTTGAGTTAACTTTCTTGTTTTTCATTGTTTTCGAGTATGGTTTTCACTAAAACATTTTTGAAGTAATTTTAGAAATAAACGGAAATTTAAAATTATTATGATATAGTATTTTAAAATTATTTTTCTAATAAATAAAAAAAAACCTATTTATTCCCTGTAATAAAAGAATTTCAAATATGGGTTTTATTAATCTTTTCGTGAAAAAGTTTTAAAAGCTTGTTTTCTCTAGTAAATTATTCTAAATATAAAACACACACTTTTGCACTATTCGAACGTATGAGAAAGAGAATTAAACGATTTAGTAAAACACGTGGTATGGGACATGTGCGTTTACCATTTCGGTTAATTCCGGACTTGTACGATCGAAGCTATTTGAGATTAATGATTCTGAGATGTTTTGCCATTTTATGGCATATTTTATTTTTATAATTCCTATTTATTGGAAATTATTTAAGATGGCCAATATTTGGCAAACACTATGGTTTGAGATCTCCTATATAGGAGTATGATCGATGAGATCCATCATGATGTCTTATTTACTTGCCAATGATATAAGGCAAGTCTTGAGTTTATAATTTCATATTTCGAGATTTATGGTTTATGAGAAACCTTCATGATGTTTTCACTTGTCGATGAGATGAGACAAGTTACGATGCCATTTAATGCTTGTCGATGAGATGAGACAAGTATGGTGGCTCTTTGTCACTCGTCAAGGAGACTAGGCGAGATACAAATTTCTGAGTTTTATGATGTTTCTAGTGTGGCATCGACTAACGGCTAGTAAACCGCTAAGTGCGAATGTGTGGTATGGGACACACGTTAACACTTTTCGGGTTCCTATCCGTAAGTTTGTGACACATTCATGATGTTTACCTAACAGAACTGCTTGGAGAGGTGTCAGCGACCTTGTCATGAGGACGACCTTGTCAAAACATCTCCCAAAGCAGTTCGTCCTCATGACAAGGTCGCTGACACCTCTTCAAGCCATTTTGTCAGTCCTAACAAGGTCGCTAACACCTCCCAAAGCAGTTCGTCCTCATGACAAGGTCGCTGACACCTCTTCAAGCCATTTTGTCAGTCCTAACAAGGTCGCTAACACCTCCCAAAGCAGTTCGTCCTCATGACAAGGTCGCTGACACCTCTCCAAGCAGTTCTGTCAGCCCTAACAAGGTCGCTAACACCTCCCAAAGCAGTTCGTCCTCATGACAAGGTCGCTGACACCTCTCCAAGCAGTTCTGTTAGGTAAACATCATGAATGTCTTATTTACTTGCCAATGATATAAGGCAAGTCTTGATACGTAATGAAAAGTGTTTTCTATATCATGATACGTCGAAGTACAATACGAATGAATCACCGTCCTTTATTCGAACTTGTTTTCAAATCGTGCTTTGCTTCTTTTTCGAGTACTGGGATATGTTGAGATGGAATATGTCTAGGAATATATATTGTATTCTGTAGTATTCCATAATTGAGTTTGATGTTATCTTATCTTATGAATGATTTTATTTAGGATTATTCTATTCTTATTTTTATCGATGCGAGTGAGTTCGTATCGATGAAGCTTATTGATTCCTTAGAGTATTCTTATTGTGTTCCTTTGAGAGTTGTGAATCGTATTGAGGGGATCCACAACGATTGGCTCGTTTTGAGCATTCTGAGATTTTATTTGATGTTGCTTTTGTGAGTATTTGTTTGTTACTCACAATCTTGAGATGCATTAGATTTCAGATGGATTGACTTATTTGATATTAAGCCCAATCCTTTGTTTTATAGGATCCTATTGTATATTTAGGTTTCCTATTTTGATTGGTTTATTATTTCCATCACTTTGGAATGTTAATGATGATTCCGAAGTTTTTGAATTCACTCTTGAGTATCGAGATGATGATGACATATCTCGAATTTCAGTCAAGGCGACTTTGTTGAGTTTTGATGAGTCCGTTTGGGTTTGATATCCAGTCGGGCAATCGAGTGTTGAATTAACCTTATTCCTGGCTTTTAGCCTTCGGCTTTCCTTCCACGAGGACATCCACTAAGGAATGAGGTGAGTTTCTAGATTGTTCGAGTTTGATTGAGTTTATCATTCAACTTCGTTTGAGTGTTCTTTTCATATACTCAATCAATGTTATCCTTTAGCATTACTCCGACTGAAGTAGTGATTCATGGATTGTGTGCTTCTTCTCCTTTGAGAAGAATATCTTGCTTATCCTGTATCTTGATGATTTTTGGGAGTGGCTCGTGACATCGTAAGATTGACGAACACTCTATCTCCTTCTGTTGATTTTGAAAATCGAGTAGTCAGGGAATATCTCGATGCATTCTCTTAATGTTCTTTGGTCTGAGTTTTGAAGCTATAAAATTTGAGTTTTAAAGAGAAATTTAAGCTTTGAGATATTAAAAAAAAAATTCAAGGAATATTTTGAGAATATATTTACAAGAATATTTCTTTTATAGAAATAATTTGAGAATGTTGGGTTGTCCATCGAGTAGTTAAGAGTTCTGGTCGATACGCCTGATCAACGTTATCGATAGGAATCTCCTAAATGCTATGATGAGGCAATCAGACACGATGGTTTGTGTTTTAAAAATTGAGATTTTGGAAATAATATTTGAGATTAAATATTAAATTTATTTTTGAATGGTAATTGCAGCCATTGATTTAGAGACGAGTATCAGAGTGGCGAGGCAGTTTTGATCATTTGATCGACTCTGCAGCCAACGGACATATCTATTTATTAGAGATTCAGTCGCGAGGCAATGCCATTTATTTATATATTTATTTTGAAATTATAAAGATGAGAATATAAATGAGATTATTTTTGAGCTATGCTTTATTAGAAGTATATTTTGAGATTTTAGAATATATATTATATACATTGGATGTTTTAAGGGAAGAGTATAATAAGAGAATTTAAACCCTAAATTTATTTTGAGGGATTTATTATGGATTTACAAAATTCTTTGGAAATTAATTTTGAAGCAAGAGTAGAAATTTGAATTTTAACTTTGAGTTTTAAATTACTTACTATGTAATATAGTAAAGAGTTTGAGAAATTTTCAAATGTTGAAAATTAAGTTTTAAAAATTTAAAAGATGTTGAGATTTAAAAAAAAAAAATCTAAATATCTTGGATTGAAAAGTAATTTGAGCTTATATCCTTATTTCTTGAGTATATTCTATCCTTGAGTTAGTATCAACGACATGCATTATCGCGGTCGTTCGAGTTTGGTGGCCTTGTAAGAAGTCGTTTCGTGATTTATTCATCTTGTCTATTGTGTTTATCTTGTTGAGAGGATGTTCTTTCCATATTATTTTGCGGAAAATCTTATTGATGATATTCTTTATTGCTTAGAGTTCGGGTTTAAGTGAGGTTGATCCCGACTCTATTCATAGAGTTTTGTCAAATCATTTCGATTGATTAATTGTTGAGCGTCTTATTGAGTTCTGTTTCGAAGATGGGATATTTTCGAAATTCTTTCGAGATACTTGGAAAACTTGATGGTTTGCTAATCACTATATTAGCATTTGATGGGACATTGGATTAACCAAGTGAGTTTTTCCTTGTTTCTCTCTACCATTCTATGTTGAGAGTATGAATGATTTGAGTTTCGAGCTTGTCTTTTATCCTTTATCGATTGAATTTTTGTGATGTTTACGGCTCTTTTTCTAGAAAATTGCGGGGACGCAATTTTTATAAGGGGGGAGTCTGTAACAACCCTAGTTTTGGCGATTACCTGTAAATATTGAATTATAATGGTAGTTATAATTTAGTATTGTGAACTAAAAATAAATTGGCGATTTAAATTATTCATTTGGAATAAACAATGGATTTTAGGGAATAAAGGTGAAAAATAAAATTTTGAAACTTTACTTGGTTAATTAAGTTAAAAATGAGCTAATCATGATTTTAATATAAGAAATGCAATAATTTTGATAATTATTGCCAAATATTTCTTTTATATATTTTTAAAAGAAGCATTTCATTTAATAAGTGGTATATTATAATTAAAAATGGAAAATTTGGTTTAAAAATAAATTTTTGGTTGTAAAATGTTGAAAAAAATGGTTTGTTATATTTTATTGCACAAGAAAATAATTTTTATGTAATTTTTGGAGTTAAAAATAGAGTTTTATATGAATTATTGTGTAATTGTGTATTTAAGCAAAATAAGAGTTTTTATAACGAGAAATATTTTTATAGCTAAATTATCTTTTTATTTGTTGTAAAAAAAAAATGTTTATGAAACACAAAAATATGTTTTTACAAATTGTAGAGATGAAATCATGTAAATACACATATGTTGTATTATGTAAATATGAAAGTGTTAGGTTAAATTTAGTGCTAAATTAAATTTACTTGGGCTAAATTTAATTGTTTGGGTCATAGCCCATGTTGACTTAGCCTGTTAAGAGAAGAGAAACCATCCTTCTCTCCTCTTTCATTTTTTTTGTACGTTCATTTTACTGTAACCAGAAAACAAAAAGAAAAGAAAAGGTTATTCCTCTTTCAAACCCTAGGTTTCAAATCTCCAATTAATCCAAGTGTTTGCTGAAATAAATCAATCTAAAGCTATATTTCTCAGGTAATCAACTCCAAAACTTATTCTATTTCATCAAATTTGAATTTTTGCAATAGGTAGATTGTTAGTAATAGGGTTTTCTTGCTTACATGTTGTTGTAGTGTTGTTTATAGGTTATAGAAGCTAAAACTCAAGCAAAAGCTCCAAGCTTTCAACATTAGTTCGAGTTTTTGCATTCCTACAACAAGGTGAGTTAATCACTCACACCACTAGCTTTAATCTACGAAAATTTTTAGTTTCTATTTGAATTAATTGGATGGGATGTCGATTGAATTGCTTTCAAGTTTATTGTGGTTTGCTAAAAATTATTTGTGAAAAATTGCTGCAGTAAAACAGCAATATCTTAATGCAAATTTACCCGAATCAGCTCAATCTTTCTGCAGTTGAAAGAAAACTCTGTTAGCTACAACGTCTCTTTTAATTACTTTTTGAGATTCTATTGTTTATAGGGTCGAAATTTAGTTTGAAACTGATGTACACAGCTCTGCCCTGTGCAATTCTGTTTGTTGAAATCTGATCTTAAAATCGCTATAACTTTTGAATGATAAATCGGAATTGAGTGAAACTTTTTCCAGTTGAAGGGTATATTTATAGGGAACAACTTTTATGTTTCATGTTTTCTGTAATTTTGAGGTTAGCTATGTCTAAATTTGATTTTTCTACTGCTAACCCGAGAGCAAAACCAATATTTGCTCTCTCATTGAAGCTGAAACAAATTTGACCATAACTACTTCGTTTCTTAACCGATTTTGATGATCTTGGTCATTCCGGAAAGCTTAGAAATTAAGCTACAACTTTTATTTTATTCATTTTGCCCGATTTAGATGTTATCTGTGCTAAAATTGCAATTGTTTATCACTATCCCGTAAATGCATAAGTTCAGGCTGAGTTTGATGTTTTGTTTAGTAATTTAATCATAACTTTCTTGTTTCAAATCGGAATTTAGAAATTTTAGATGTTCTGGAATTCTTGTGAAATATGCTACAACTTTGATGTTTTCAGCTTTGAATTATTTTGAAGTCTACGTAGTGAAAAATTGACTTTTTCATCGTTGGCCTGTGCTGATAGCCAGGGCACATAATTTTTTTTGTTTTGGTAGTATTTCGATCATAACTTTCACGTTACTGATCGGAATCATGAAATTCAAGATGTTCTGGAATCCCTAGGAAATATGCTACAACTTTTATGTATTAAATTTTGTATGATTTTGTTGTTTACATGGTGGAAAATTGATGTTTTTACTGCTGGCCTGTCAGTGACAGCCACAATATTTATATATTAGTCCGATTTCGGCAATTTCATATGCATTCTTTTGCAACTTTTTATTTATTTATGAAATTTGATGCTAATATTTGATCATTTTTTTCCAGAAATGGACTAATCATGTTAGGATGAGATTTGAATTTAAATTAATTTGAATTCGATTTAAATTTGAACATCGGTTTAAGCCGATTAAATTGCAAATTGATGTTTTCTTGAGTTTTAAAAATCCGAATAAATTCCAGAAAATCTCCTAACATCATGGTTGGAGTAAGAAACGTTTTTATACATTTTTAGAGGTTTTTAAACAATTATTCTTTATTTTTAAGGCTTTTAAAATTATTAAAATCCTTTTTAATGATGTGTTTTCCCTCAAAATCTTTTAGATAAATTTCTAAAATTTGTTTTATAACACCGTTTTCTCAAGTAAAATGTTTTATAATAAATTTTTATTTATTTTAATTACTTTTACATTATTCGAACGTATGAGAAAGAGAATTAAACGATTTAGTAAAACACGTGGTATGGGACATGTGCGTTTACTATTTCGGTTAATTTTGGACTTGTACGATCGAAGCTATTTGAGAATATTGATTCTGAGATGTTTTGCCATTTTATGGCATATTTTGATTTTTGTAATTCCTATGTATTGGAATTATTTAAGATGGCCAATATTTTGCAAACACTATGGTTTGAGATCTCCTATATAGGAGTATTGTCGATGAGATCCATCACGATGTCTTATTTACTTGCCAATGATATAAGGCAAATCTTGAGTTTATGATTTCATATTTTGAGATTTATGGTTCATGAGAAACCATCATGATATTTTCACTTGTCGATGAGTTGAGACAAGTATGGTGGCTCTTTGTCACTCGTCAATGAGACTAGGCGAGATATAAATTTCTGTGTTTTATGATGTTTCTAGTGTGGCATCGACTAATGGCTAGTAAACCGCTAAGTGCGAATGTGTGGTATGGGACACACGTTAACACTTTTCGGGTTCCTATCCGTGAGTTTGTGACACATTCACGATGTTTACCTAACGGAACTGCTTGAAGAGGTGTCAGCGACCTTGTCATGAGGACGAACTGCTTTGGAAGGTGTTAGCGACCTTGTTAGGGCTGACAAAACGGCTTGAAGAGGTGTCAGCGACCTTGTCATGAGGATGAACTGCTTTGGGAGGTGTTAGCGACCTTGTTAGGGCTGACAAAATGGCTTGAAGAGGTGTCAGCGACCTTGTCATGAGGACGAACTGCTTTGGGAGGTGTTAGCGACCTTGTCTAAGTCTTCGGCCATCTGAGTTTAGCACATGCAGCATTGCTGCGGCATTATAATTGGGATTTGGCCAATCCGGATTTTCTGAGTTTTCTGTTTTATTGTGATCTCACCTTTTTAGGATGTTTTATTACATTGATAGCCTAGTGCTATATGAGATGTTATATATATGGTGATTTCAATTAGGATGTTTTGAACTCTTATCGAGTTCCTTGAGTTATGAGTTTAGATAATTTCAGGATTTTATAGGATATTCTGTGTTTTGCCATTTTGGCGAGTTGAGATTGATATTTATATACATTTATACCGATGAGACGAGGTATAATTGAGTTTGGAGATTCTTTTATATTTGAGTTTTGGATCATCCTACTTGAGAATATCTTATGTTTCCTTTTTGGCGAGATTTTATATTAATGTTTCACCTTTTGAGGAGATATGGTTCTTGGAAACCATGTAGACATTTTGTGATGTCGCCGATGATATGAGGCGAATGTTTATATTATTTGAGTATTATTATTGAACTTACCTCTTTTGAGGTCATTGTATACTTAAGTGACATTATTTCACTTAAGGCATGAGTTGTATTCTTTCTGTTGCCTCTTCTCATTCGAAAAGAATTATCACTTTGTATCTTATGCTTCATATTGTCATCTATCCTCATTAACTGATTATTTTAGCTAGACTGACCCGTGTACTTTGTACTCGGGTCAGACCGAGTTGTTTCATGTTAGCTATCAGTTATGGGACTTTTCTTTGATGCATCTGCTTGGATATCAGCCTAGAACTTTTGTTTAGTTTATATTCCTTTCCGCTTGACTCTGATGTATTTATATTTGATTCGATGAATATAGTGTGGTCGAATACCACCTTTATTGTATTCATATTGTATTGTACTAAACATGTATCGGTGTATATGTAAATATATGATGTTTATTACTGTTCTGTGATGTGCTTTACATATAGTTATTGTATTTTGTTCTGATAAATCCATTAGCCACCTATAATTTTGGATTAAGCATTTACTATGTATGTCGATCCATTGAGATAGAAAAGAAAAATCATAATGCATTTATCGACGTATTCAGTAGATGTTTAAGACAAAGTTATAGATGGTCGCCCTTAACCAGCCCTATTCTCCGCTTTAGTAGACGGAATCACTCGTTAATTCTCTTTACTAAGGTGGGTCTTGGGGTGGGGCGTTACAGCTCTGTAATTATAATATGCTATTCTGGATTTGTATTACAGCCACTATAGTTTTTTTAAGCCTGAATTATATACGTCGATTCCACTAGATTAAAGAAATGTATAACATATTAATCGACGTATCAATGCCCGCTTTAAAGTAAAATTCATGGATGACCACTCCTGACCAGCCATATTCTTTGCACTAGCCGATAATATTGCTTTGTACTATTATTTGTTAGTGTAGGACTTGGGGTGAGTTGTCACAATAGGAGATGTCTCACATCAGCCATAAAATCACACTGTTGGTGGCCAAATTAGTTGGGTAGACTTTCGTGTGCCTTTTGACTGACGTCGCATCCCTATGACTTAGCCATAATTTAAATACTCTCTCCATATATAATATGTATCCCACTGTTCCATAATTAAGGCCTTATAATGGTTCTTTTTTATTACGCCTTAAAATATTAATTACTTTCTCAAGGGGGATATAATGACAACTATTACCTAATTAATTATGCAATTATACGTTATAATTATACGTTTATTATGCCAATTAATATATAAATAAATAAGGACTTATTATTCTATGTGTGTGGAGATTGTGCTCTAAGCATCGGGGTCTGACAAGAACATTTCATTCCCCGCCACAAAGGACTTGCCTAACACTTGACTAGTAGTCTCGAATATGATTACCCACTTTGGGCCCCAAAGTATACATGAGTAAATAGTAATCGATCTAGATTAGGGATGACCATGCTCTGATTGGAGTGACCTACATAGCCCAGCTACGTGGCCAATTTTTTCATTTCTCGATTAATAAGGCTCGAGGCTACATTTTACCTTTATATATAGCACTTTCCACTTGGAATGCTAAAACTACCCTCCAGGCAATATGCAATGCCAGCATTCATCCATACAAGTCATTCAGGATATGAACAAACCGAAATCACTACTTCTACTACATCCATTTTTGAATCACCCTCAAGATTAGTAGAAAGCATCCCTTGCACTTCAAAGAGCTCAGCTAGTTGAGCTAAAATTGGTCACAAACACCCAATTGCCGATGAAAGCAATAGAAACACGGTCAAAAACACAGATAGAATGTGTGTAGTAAAATATGAAGAACGCTCAGAAAATTAAGAGAAAAGTAATAGAAACACACGATTGATAGTGGTTCGACTATCTCTGCCTACCTCTACTTTGAAGAGTTGTTATTTTATTGTTTATCACTCACTGGTTACAAGAGATTACAACAAACTACAATAGTATAATTGAAGTGTAACGACGATTTCAATAGAGTATCGGCATAGGGAATCCAAAAGTCCTATTTCTGTAGGTCCAGGGTCACTATTCATAGGAGTAGGCAGCAAATATCTCTCCCAGATCTCGAAAGACTTCTTCTCTCACGTGGGCGGGCCCATGGGATCGAGTTCAGGTGAATTCGACTTGATCTGGGAGCAATACGAATTGAGTTTATATAGATCCATAAATGGTCCTTTAGGGCTGAAATAAGTCAGGTACATTCCTGTGGTTGTACGCAAGTTTCTGTGAAAATTTGGTGGAATTTGGACGTATGGATCTCGAGATACGATCGATGCAAGTTTAGATATTCAATGTGCCGTCAAACTTCGTATCGATACGTTCGTATCGCTCCTTTCATATGATGAAATGCACGTGATGGACAATGATGTGGCGCTATCATTTAGGATCGATCCACTTTTCATGTCGAGTGACCGAGTCCCCCATCATTACATGTCTCCTTCATATCGCTCTCATTCAAGTGCTTCCTACCCATGGCATTCATGCCCATTGATATGGCTTTGTTCGTATCCATCTATTGCTACGTTGTTCAAATCAATATTTGAGATCATTTCGTATCGATGACCTCTACCCCAATTCGTATCGATATAAACGTGTCGATACAAGATGTTGCTTTGTATCGCTTGTGGGTGATCGATATGAGCCATGCATTAGTAGAACCGACACGAAATGTCACTTGGTGATGGATATGAACTGGAGATGATGTGATGGATAAGAGCTAGCGCTCTCTTGATGGATACTAGATGTGTTGCACTTTTATGGATATGAATTTGCATGGATATGAACGAGGTTTTCTGGATGGATTCGAATGGAACTGATATGAAGGAGGTGGTCTAATGAATACGAACAAGAGCATTTCTTGATTTGCATCGATCATATCTTGAGCATACGAACTCCAATTGACTTTAAATTTGAAAATTAGCCTTTCCTAACCCTGTTTATTATTCCTAATCGATACCGTCTTGATTGGAGCTCGGTCAAGTTTTGATGGTATCGATCATTGCCTTGTTTCCAATCGATCTCTAATACTAATTTCCATCCTTTTTAGCCTATTTGTTGATATCCCGGCCTTGACCAAAAGGCGGGATAACATTTTCCCCCCAAAAC
Source organism: Allium cepa (assembly GCA_030765085.1). Classification (NCBI taxonomy): domain Eukaryota; kingdom Viridiplantae; phylum Streptophyta; class Magnoliopsida; order Asparagales; family Amaryllidaceae; genus Allium; species Allium cepa. The sequence continues at coordinate 352,779,839 of CM060931.1, read as the reverse complement.
ATGCCTTGTGTTAGGGAGTGTTTTGAATAGCTCTGAATCCAATATCCATAGTCCATATTCCATCCATAGCCATACCATACGATTCATAATCCAATCTATTACCAAGCCATCCTATCCAAGTCCACGACTACTTGGAGTCGATGTTCGATTCCCAGTAACCAAAGCCAATTCCGTAGCTATCTGAACTTGTCAGTCGAGTCATAATCCGTCAGTATCCAATGACCAATAACGAAATCCGTAACCATTCTAGATTGATATCTAAATCTGAGACCTATTCGGGCCCTTTGCCAAACCCAGGACCACTCTAGGTCCACTTATCCCAAGCCGAAATTCGAATGCATGACCTCTCCAAGTCGCGTTATCCTGTTTCAACGCTGGCTCTCCGACCAAGGGCTCTTATGTTCTCCGGCCTCGACACTCTGGCCAATGACTTTTATATTCTCAGGCTTCGACTCCCCGATCGAGGACTTTCACATTGTCCGGCCTCGACTCTCCGGTCGAGGAATTTTATATTGTGTACGAGTCCATTCGATCACTCTCCGGCGAAGGGACTCGTAACTTGCGATCACTACCCTATCTCTCCGATCAGGACCATAATCGCGAGACCTATATTATTTATTACATTAATACAAATCCAATCATTCAAAATAAAAGTTTTTACCGCTAGGGAAAACCAAATAAATGTCTGTATATCCAAGGGGGAAATGAAATTTTCCAAGAAAACGAAAAGAAAAATAGGATTTCATGGACTCAAGCAACATAGTCTATCATCGTCGTAGAGCATGCCTAGGGATCGTCCTCGATCCCATTCACGTGTAAGTGACTTAGTCATATTACTTCAAGTTCTATTACTTATTCAAGGTCGAAATCCATTTAGTTGATAAGAAGCTGGCGATGCCTAGATCCAGTGCCATCTTCGTTCGAGGTCGGCGACGGCCGCTCCTGTCCCACTACCACAGCTCGATTCATTACACATAGTTGTAGATGACTATTCCTTACATGATCCTCAACGATATCCTTCAAATTCCAGCAGTCGTTCATGTTGTGCCCATCCATCTTATGGAATAGGCAATGCTTTCGCGATGCCCGCTCATATTTAGAAGGTTCCCTTCTTGCCGGTCTTCGATACTAGAGGCGCCCTCGAGTATCCAAGTAAATTATTTCCAAAGTCTCAATCAAATCCATGTAGGAAGTAAACTTTGAACTCCTCCGTGGCCATTTTGAAGTGTCACCGTTATCATTCATTTTCCTTTTTCCTTTATCATCTTTATTTGGATCCTCCTTGGGTGGACCTTCACCCTTAACTGCATAAGCTTTAGCCTCTCTTCCTTCTCTCTCAGCCTGTGCATCTTCCTGTCTTAGAAACCTTTCTACTTCATGGTAAAGTTCCCCGAGATCCATCGGTGGGTCCCGCCCCAACAATACCTTGTAATATGAATTATTTTCAATTCTTGAAACTGCCGCCATATAAACCATCGATGGATCAGGTCGATCCACCGAAGCCACTGCCGCATTGAATCTGGTTAAGAAATCCCTGAGCAGCTCTCCTGTCCATCGTTTCATTGATGTCAAAGTCATCACAATCTTGGATCGGACTTTGTGGACCCGAAACTGCCTCGTAAACCTTTCAATCATCTCCGTCCATGCTCCAATAGAGCCACTCTCCAGCTATTTGAACCATAATGCTACTATATTCGTCAAATATAAAGAGAAGCATCGTGTCGTTACCTCTTTTGATGCCCCCAGCACTTCCATATGCCTCATGCACCTCATCAAGTGAATAGCAGGATCTGTTCTCCCATCATACATCTCCAGTTTTGGTAGTTTGAAATCTGATGGGTTCCTAGCTTGCTTGATGATTGGAGAAAAGAGGCTCCCATTCACATCCTCCCAGTTCCTATTCACCAATCTACCTCTCATGGCTCACCCAACCATCTTTGCCAATTTATCATTGTCGCCAAACTGCATTCCTTGTATGTTGCCTCCCATCTACCCCCCAGTTCACGAGGGAATCTTGGAATCTGCTCTCCTAGACGAGCATCCATTTCTCTGTCAACACCGTGTTGCATAGCTCCACCTAGCACTCTGCCCGGGATTGGACCAATGTTCCCCGAGTGAGTGTCCCCTAGTTCTGGTGCTGCTCCTGATGGTCCTGCTCTGTTTTGAATTCCGGTTGTTCTATGCTTTCAATCCCTATCTCTAACATCTCCTGCAGTTGAGCTCCCTTGATTCTGCACTCCATCTTTTCGAAGTAGGTTTTGCATCATCTCCTCTTGTCTCTTCATCATCGTTTCCATCTCGTCTCTGGTTGTGAAGATTGGGGCCTGATTTGCCCCCAAGGAAGCCTCCTGACTCCCTTCATGCCGACTCCTTTCAGTCCTTTGTCTTCTTGTCAATTTCCTTGACATAGCTTTCAAATCTATGTGCTTAAGCTTTCCAATCTGAAATCCAAGCATTAGAATCACTAAGTTCAATTCTAAGTGAAAGCACCGAAATGTTTGTGCCAAAATTGGTCACAAATACCCAATTACCGATGAAAGCAATAGAAACATAGTCGCCAACACAGACAGAATGTATGTAGAGAGTAATATATAAAGAACTTAGAAGATTAAAAGGAAAGTTATGGAAACACATGATTTATAGTGGTTCAGCTATCTCCGGCTTACGTCCACTTTGAAGAGTTGCTATTTTATTGTTTATCGCTCCCTGGTTACAAGGGATTACAAAAAATTACAACAACACAATTGAAGCATATTCGGCAGAGTATCAACGTAGAGAAGCCAAAAGTCCATTTTCTGTAGGTCCAGGGTCACTATTTATAGGCATGGTAGAAAATATCTCTCCTAGATCTCGAAATACTACTTCTTTCACGTGGGCAGGTCAGGGGATCAAGTTCAGGTGATTTCGACTCGATTCGGGAGCAATACGAATTGAGTTCGTATCAATCCATAAGTAGTCCTTTGGGGCTGAAATTTGTCAGGAACATTCTTGAGGTTGTACGCAAGCTCCTGTGAAAATTTGTGGAATTTGGTCTTGTAGATTCCGAGATATAATCGATGCAATTTTAGAATTTCAATGTGCTTTCGGACTTCTTATTGATACATTCATATCGCTCCCTTTCGCATCGATGAATGATGGCCAATGACGTGGCGCTATCATTTAGGATCGATCCACTTTTAATGCCGAGTGACTAAGTCCTCCATCTTTACGTGTCTCCTTCGTACCGCTCTTAGTCAGATGTTCGTACCCATGCCATTCTTATCCATTGATATGGCTTTGTTCGTATCCAACAATTGCTACGTTGTCCGTATCGATATTTGAGATCATTTCGTATCAATGGCATGTATCACGATTCGTATCGATATAGACGTATCGATACCATTTAGGTGTTGCCTCGTATAGCTTGTAAGCGATCGATACGAGCCGTGCATTAGTGGAACCAATACAAAATGTCACTAGGTGATGGATACGAACCGGAGTAGATGTGATGGATACGAACTAGCACTCTCTTGATGGATACCGAATGTGTTGCACTTTTATGGATATGAATTTGCAAGCATACGAATGAGGTTTCCTGGATGGATTCAAATGGAACCGATACAAAGGAGGTTGTCTGAGGGATAGGAACAAGAGCATTGCTTGATTTGCGTCGATCATATCTTGAGCATATAAACTCTGATTGACTTGAAATTTGAAACGTAGCCTTTCCTAGTGTAACGACCCGTAAAATTTCGATAATTAAAAATGTAAGTTTAATAAGATTTCATGGTTTAATGTTGGAAGAATTAAAAAAATTGTAATTTATGTATGGTAATAATAACTAGAATGAAATGCAACAAATTTTATCTAAGTTAATTATTTATGAATTGAATGGAATCCCAAATCAATTGAAATAATATGTAGTCAAAGGTAATTGAATGAATTTGTATTGTATAGGTAATTGTGACACTTGTTTGTAAATAATAAACTTATAAGTAATAAAAAGTTAATGGTGATAATTATTTAAGTTACCTATTCATTTAGTTAGTCGAATTGAATTTATGAATCAATTGCAATTGAAATGAAAGTTTATATATTAGTTGAGTGCATTATCTCTAACTGTAGTTAAATAATAATGTGGAATTCATTTGATGTAATATAGTAAATCGACTGATAATGAAATTTTTATTTAAAAATCCAATATTGAAATTCGTCAAATATTGAACAGTCAAATTGTTTAAATTTAATATTTGGAATTTATTGAATGATTGAATAACGGGAATTGAATAGCTGTTTAGTGACAATGGTTGTTCTATAATTTGAATTAGTTTTAAAGGTTAAATCTTATAAGTACATTTTGAATATTTCAAAAGATAGTGATTTAAGAATAATCAAATTTGTTTAAATTTAATATTACAAATATTTGAATAATTAAATTACGAATTTGATATGATTAATTTGATATTGAAATTTAATATATGAAAATAGAGTGAATAATGGAAATTTGATTTAATATGATTCAAATTGGTTTCCAAAGTGAATGTAAGTTATATTGGGATTATAATAGAGTTAATAAGGTTTTAAAATTGGAATTTATTGGATAATTGAATAACGGGTTTAATATGATTAAAAATGATAAAATTTTATTTTATCATATTAAAGTTAGAATGATGTTATAGAACTATTAGAATCGAATTTAAAATAAATTTGTGAAAATTGAATATGTTAATATTTAAGTGACAAGTTAAAATAGTCATTTTTCAAACAGTCTCGGATTTCGACGAAACCAGTTTCATCGGATCCGTAACGTGATATTATTGTAAGATTTCAAATTTCAAGTCAATCAGATTTATCGTTTGTCCGGGACGAGCCAAAACGCATAGAAATTTGTTTAATCGGTTTAATTTAAATTTGATCATTTATTTCCGTAACTCGCACATATGATCGAATTAGCCTCCGAAACCTTTTCCATTGTTTCCGGAACGTGGGGTAAACCCTAGAAACGCTGGTCACCACGCGTAAATCGGAGTTTGAAAAATCCGGAATGAATAGTGTTCGTCTGAATTTCTATATAAGCACGATATTATTTCACTTTGCAAAAGAAACCAAAATCCTAGGGTTTTGCTACAGCCGCCGTTCATATCTATCAATGGCCAGTAAACACTCTTCTTTCCCCCTCGATTTCTTCAAATCTGCTAATCGAATTGAAAAACTTCCAACTAGAAAAGTGTAGAGCACATCCTCTTCTCTAAATCCAACGGTGGATCTGGCTTGAAACTGTCGTTTGGTGGTGCAAATCGTTTCCGTTCGCTGGGCAGTTCGAGTACCTTTTGTGGGCAAATGACGACCGAGCTCATTGATATTCATGCCGAAGATGGAGGTGGTGATGGGCTTTGAAACGTCACTCGCTGATCATCTAAAGCTTGCTCGAGGTGGGCTGTGAAATTGCGTGAAGAAGTGGCGGCTTGGGTTGTGTTCTCGCGTGTTCAAACTGGAGATGGAAGAAGGGTGCGTGCGGCCTGATGATGGGGGATGAAAATCCAACGGCAGATGTCATTTAGGTTATAAAATTTAAGAGAAATTATTAATTTAATTTTATATTAAATCGTATAAACTTGTAAATACTGTATCTTCTTCGTTCGTTATCAGAATTGGACGAAACAGGGTGCGTTGGAATCGCAGAGACGAGAGCTACGCTGCAATGCAGATCTGGGAGTGTTTGGAGATCATTAAAATTTTGGGTTAAATCGAACGTCGTTTGATTTGATTTAAAATCGTAAAAATCAAGGTGAGTGTTTTATAACGCTCATAACGTACTAAATATCTTTATGCTAGTTAAAATTTGACGTTATGAAGTGTTATGATTTTATTTGTCGTTGTTTGATAAAATTTAATTGTCATATAGATTGTCATTTGGATTAATCATTGAAAATTAAATTGACAGTTAAATTGAAATTAAAATTGAATTGCGATTAAATTACTTGACATTGATAACTATGAAATTGCCATGAATTGTATTGTCTACTGGATGATGTATTTCGATGGATGCTATTGGTTGGTATTTAAATGTTTGGATATTTATTTGCTTATATATATCCTGCTATACATACATATGACACTGTGATTGGTTTAAGTGATATATATTCATCCCTGACATTTAATTGAAATAAATAATACTTGGCCATAGGATAGAAAATTATATACGGACACCGAATTGGATAAATTAATAATTTTTAAAATCGTTGATTTGAAATTCATTTAAATGTTTGATTTAAAAGTTATAAGTAAAATCAATTTATAGAAATCGAACTTATCGCAAAATTGAGTTTGAAATGTTGAAATAAATTTTGGTTAAAATAAATTGTTAAATAGTTTAAGTTTAGACTTTGAAATTAAAAATTGGGATATGATTGAATTTCTAAAATTTATTTGTTTTAAAGATTGAACATTATTTCGTGCTTTGAGTATTACTAAGTAAAAGTGATATAAAAATAATATTTTGAAAATGAGCTTGGAATTGAATCATATTTGAAATTTGGATTTAAATTCGAATATTGAAGAATAATTGTTAAGTGTTATAAATTGATATTTTGAAAAATCAAGCTCTAAATCGATATAAATTGAAATTGAATTAATTGAAGGTGAATGTAGAATTGAATTAATTTGAAGTCAAAGTTGACATTGATTTGAATTGAAATCGAAATTGAATCGGTAGAATGGAAATTGAAATTGATTTGAATTGGGAAGTTATAATTGAAATGGTTTGGTTTTGAAGATGTTTCATTTTGTTTCCAAATTTCTCGGTTATATGAACCATTTTTAAATACTTAAACTATTTTAATCTATTTTAAACCTACTTAACCCAATTTAAATTATTTTAAATAAATTTATCTATTTGAAATCCATTTAAAGATTTTAAGTATTTTTAACTATTTAATTATTTAAACTACTTTTAAACTACTTAAACTATTTTTCTAAAATTTCAAGCTGGTCAATAAGGTGAAATGTTTATGTTTAAATCTTGAATTTAAATACGAATTGGATTAAATGAAGTTGCAACCTAAATTGAAATTCGAAACGATTTTGAAATCGAAATGAGATATTGAGACGAAAAAATGATTTTTGAAACGAAATATTACATTTTGAATAGCTATGATGATATTTGAAATGGATTTGATTTTTGAAGCGAATATGATATTTTGATACCAATTATGAATCGATTTGAAATGTAAAAGAGCCATCGGTGTAATAATACATAGTTAGTAAAGAGACCGGGATCAGATATGGACATACTCTCTGCCGATACTGAAAACCACTTTAATAACTATTATACGCGGAGTGTTGATCCAGAATGAGGTGGATGGTTTGGTGAACGCGTTGACTGAAGAAAGAGAACAATATTGGATGACCCCTGACATGACTAAAACAGGAGCCGCGCCGGGCCATTGAGGTTCGCCATCTCTAGCGGACACACTTCTTCGATACCATATCTATTACATTTGTGATTCGATTTGGGTGCACCCCTTTATTTGGGAGTGTTGTTTCGCAGTGTTGGGGTAGCTGCTGGTTATGCTCAACATCAGTCTGGATCACGCAACTACTAGTATCCCAGTTGGTATCGCCTCATGTACCTTGTCAAACTGATTATCCTATTCGCGAGCACTACATTTTGTTTTGTGTTATACCTATGGGCTACCCTCTGATAACCACTAGTTTACGGTGGGGTTTACGGTGCTGTATAGACTATGGCATTATAAAAATGTGTTAAGGGGGATTATGGTAACACCTTAACGCTATTTTGATACTTTATATTACTGATAGGCATTATCTACTTAGCGTACATTACTACCTAGTAGATAGTTTAATAGATCCTTGAGAGATGGAAAATCCCGTAACATCTCTTGAGTTATTGCACGCACGTTGACACTGGATAGGAGATGTAAAACCCCTAAACATCTCTGACGTCGTTACACTCATATTTATTTACGATTGATTTAACTTTCATAAGAATATTTTAGTCCTGATTCGAGTGTTTTTCTTTTCATTACGCTCGGGTCAGTCCTGAGTTTTCAGATTTTTGAAGATCTATTCTGGAGGATGAAGACGAAGATTTGGTATACTATTACTATTATTATCCTTGCATCTTGTTGTCTGCTGCATCATTTTATTTGTTCTGTTGTATATGTATAAATCTGATAAATGTTATATAAATAATGATCAAAGTATTGTAAACAGCTTCATGAACAGTTTATTTGACTATTATATTTTATTGTTCCGCTGCGAGATTCTGTGTTGTTTCATTTCCTTTATTTCTCTTTCCTCTTCTTTTCGTATTTACCCCAATAACCATCTGCCTTTTTGAATGGTTTGGAACCGGCATATGTATTTGATCGTCAGTTTGAACTATCCAAAAAGGTGGGTCGTTACAGTTGGTATCGGAGCTTTGGTTTAGCGATAACCTTAGCTTTGTAGGGTCTGACTCTTTATAAATAGGGTAGTAATACCCTATGATGAGTCGCTGAGTGTATACATATGAGAGAGCGTATTTGTTAGTGATATAAAATGTTTTATATTGTGTCGTTTGATTTGTTCAGTGGCTTATGGATTCTGGTCAATACGAGTAATTAACGCCATTAATAGGGATCTCTAAACACTTAAACAGAACAATTCGACATAGTATTGTTTTGAAATTGGGTAAATGAAATAATTTTGCTCTAATTATATTTTGAATATAAAGAAAATTTCAGAAATTATTGTGACTTATCTAGCTTACCTGGTTGTTAGAAATGATATATGGGTTGTTATCATTAATTGGATATTGTAATTTAATAAATAAGGTGAATTACAAAATTAACAATGATAAAACACTTGTGGAATGTTTTAAGAAAGAAAATCCTATAAGAATATTTATAAAGGTGACTTATAAATTAAAATAGATTTAAATTGGAAAATATTGAATTTAAGACCCGGAGATTTTGAAAAATGGTTCTCAATGTTTGAAGAAATATATAGTAATATTAGTTGGAAATTGTTTATGGAAATATTTTGAAAGGATTTTTAAGAAGGAATGAATTCGGTACTCTTCTCTTATGTCATTGGAAAATAATTTCGGTGATGACTGCGCAGCATCATCGACGTTCATTTTCGAGTCTCAAAGTGGGGGAGACTTCTAAGAAGCTTTGCTTTTTCTTCGAAATTATTTTGGGTAAATGGGTTTTGGTTTAAACTCCAAAGGTATGATTTGATATATTAAAGATATAAGTGTATATGTTTATTTCAAATGATTTGAAAAGAACCGGGCATTTAAATTTCTAAGTTATGTTAATTGGTAATTTTCAAATTATTTGAATGAAATGTGAATAACCAAAATTTATAAAATAAGAGGATTAAGATATCTAAGCTTATGGTTGGGAAAACTTTAGAGTTGTAGTGTACCTTTAAAGTTGAAAGGAAAAGAGGATTTAAATAAATCAAATTTGTGAACATTCTAACTAAGTAAAATGAAATTCTATAAATTTGTATAATACCAAATTTGCATTCTAATAACATATAATATGACTTACCAAATATTAATAAGTTGAAATTATGTTTTGGATATGTAATGAGATGTTGTACAACTAAACAAAACCTGAAAATAATTGAAGTATACAAGTAAGGAAAACTCAAAAGGAATTTCTTGTAGCTAAGAATCAATTGGGAAAAGAAATTGAATTAAATTAAATTATATAGAATGTTTAAAATGAACTTGAGTAAGCAAATTCTATGATATGATGTTTAAGAAAAGATAATGTTAAAGAACATGCTATGTAAAGAAATGAATATACTAACTGAATAATGGATTGTGAATAATTAATTGTAAAAAAAAGCCAACAAAATAATTTAGTATAGATAAATTGGATAGAAATCCACTGGAAGGTAATACGTGAGTTGTACGTATATTATTTTGTTCGCATAACGATTTGATCCAAATTCGAGCACAAAATTTCGAGATGATTTATATCGATCCAAGTTAGGATTTTCCACTCGATTCTCGACGACGAACCCTGGATATGGATTTTTGGTTTGATTCTGGAATTCTCTATCATAGTATATGGCTATGCAAGGAGAGTAACACTTTCCAATCAAGGAACCAAATTTGAATCCGCACTAGAGGGTCGAGTGAACGATACTAGTTGGAAGTGAAATTGTGTGATCGAATAAACGATTAGATTGATATTGCTCACGGATGATATATGTACGACTTACGGACTTAATTAAAAGCTAATATTGGAAATTTAAGATGCCAAATATGTGAAGATAAATTTGCAACTTTTGAGATGACTATAAACTAAGAAAAGTCATATATAAGAAGTTAGACTTTTATGGAATGACTATAAATTAAAGTGATGATTAATAAAATATCCTGCATTAATAAAATGTTCCGCAAATAAATTGGTTATTAACTGAAACTGAATATGAAGTAAATGTAAAAAAAAAATGGTATGGCTAAGAATCAATTGGAATTGAAAGAGATAAACCAAATTGAATGTAAAATTAATAATTTGGTTATGTTGGGTATGATTTGGTTGTTATATGATTGTTAGTTGATTGTATATAATTCATTAAGTGTTAATAAAATTGAAAGCAATAAATCATTGAAATCAAATTGGAAGTTAAATGAATTTAAATAGAATTTAATTTGATTCAAATTGGAAGTGAACTAATGTAAATATAAATTAGTGAATGTTAACTAATTGAATTGAGAATGAATGTTAGTAAAATCCAACGTTAATGAATCAACTGTGGTTAAAATTGGAACCCAAGTCAATAAATATTAATGAGAAGTGAATTTATATTGATTGGTTATGGATTCGTTGGATGATAGTTGGATGATAGTTGATTGATGGTTGCATTTGTTGCTTTTGTTGCATTTGCTATGTTGGCATATGTAGTTGTTATGTTGCTATATGATGTATATTGATATTATTTTCATATATGCATGTTTCTCATGGTTTGTTGAGTGTTTAGTAGGTGCGGATTGTGCTTGCTTCGCATTTAGAGCTTGCTTTCGCGCTATATTAGCCGTATATGCTCGCTAATAATATATAAGGTACATATCTCGGATTACATACCGTGCTTTTACACTTTTTCCCTGCGGGATGCCTCATCACTTGATGAGATGTATATTTGTGATATATATATTTCCTTTTTCTTTTCCGGTCGAGCCGCGCAAAGGAGACTCTGCCAAAATTTTCCGTAAATCCGGGTGTTAGAAAAAATTTCAAGTTTTAAAATTTTTTATAACTTGTTTTGATAACTAACTTTTAAAGTTAGAAAGTCGTTCGGAGTAACTTAGTGGAAGCGTAGTTATGACTTTATAAATGGAATTTCATTGTTTTATAAGTTAGTAACTTTGAATAAAATATATCTAATGTTGAATTCTATACTTAGTTCCTTTTCCCTTCTTTTTTCCTTTTCGGGGACGAAAAGTTTTGAGTGGGGGAGAGTGTAACGACCTGTAAAATTTCGATAATTAAAATTGTAAATTTAATAAGATTTCATGGTTTAATGTTGGAAGAATTAAAAAAATTGTAATTTATGTATGGTAATAATAACTAGAATGAAATGCAACAAATTTTATCTTAGTTAATTATTTATGAATTAAATGGAATCCCAAATCAATTGAAATAATATGTAGTCAAAGATAATTGAATGAATTTGTATTGTATAGGTAATTGTGACACTTGTTTCTAAATAATAAACTTACAAGTAATAAAAAGTTAACGGTGATAATTATTTAAGTTACCTATTCATTTAGTTAGTCGAATTGAATTTATGAATCAATTGCAATTGAAATGAAAGTTTATATATTAGTTGAGTGCATTATCTCTAACTGTAGTTAAATAATAATGTGGAATTCATATGATGTAATATAGTAAATCGACTGATAATGAAATTTTTATTTAAAAATCCAATATAGAAATCCGTCAAATATTAAACAGTTAAATTGTTTAAATTTAATATTTGGGATTTATTGAATGATTGAATAACGGGAATTGAATAATTGTTTAGTGAAAATGGTTGTTCTATAATTTGAATTAGTTTTAAAGGTTAAATCTTATAAGTTCGTTTTGAATATTTCAAAAGATAGTGATTTAAGAATAATCAAATTTGTTTAAATTTAATATTACAAATGTTTGAATAATTAAATTCCGAATTTGATATGATTAATTTGATATTGAAATTTAATATATGAAAATAGAGTGAATAATGGAAATTTGATTTAATATGATTCAAATTGGTTTCCAAAGTAAATGTAAGTTATATTGGGATTATAATAGAGTTAATAAGATTTTAAAATTGGAATTTATTGGATAATTGAATAACGGGTTTAATATGACTAAAAATGATTTGTAAAATTTTATTTTATCATATTAAAGTTAGAATGATGTTGTAGAACTTTTAAATTCGAATTTAAAATCAATTTGTGAAAATTGAATATGTTAATATTTAAGTGACGAGTTAAAATAGTCATTTTTCAAACAGTCTCAGATTTCAACGAAACCAGTTTCATCGGATCCTTAACGTGATATTATTGTAAGATTTGAAATTTCAAGTCAATCGGATTTATCGTTTGTCCGGGGCGAGCCAAAACACATAGAAATTTGTTTAATCGGTTTAATTTAAATTTGATCGTTTATTTCCGTAACTAGCACATATGATCGAATTAACCTCCGAAACCTATTCCATTGTGTCCGGAACGCGGGGTAAACCCTAGAAACGCCGGTCACCACGCGTAAATCGGAGTTCGAAAAATCCGGAATGAATAGTGTTCGTCTGAATTTCTATATAAGCACGATATTATTTCACTTTGCAAAAGAAACCAAAACCCTAGGGTTTTGCTACAGTCATGGTTCATATCTATCAATGGCCAGAAAACACTCTTCTTTCCCCCTCAATTTCTTCAAATCCGCTAATCGAATCGAAAAATTTCCGACTAGAAAAGTGTAGAGCACATCCTCTTCTGTAAATCCAACGGTGGATCTGGTTGAACTGAAAACTTGCTTAATTGAATAAAGTTGAGTTTGCTTCATTGAATATGCGCTGAAATCTTGCTTGCTCAGACAAACTCCAATTTGAAGAAAATGCATGCACCCTTTTGATTTTGAAAATGCTTTGCATGCTTTTGAAAATGAGTTTACAGGTTTAGGATTTGATCTCAGGTTTGAATAAAAGTGCAAGCCTGTGAATTGATTCCAGATATGTAGGCTAATGGTTTATATTTGGTTTGAGGAGGAAATTTTCTGATTTTGATTTGAACATGATTTTGTTTTGAGGCATTTTGGTTACTGATTTTGTTTTGAATTTTGTTTCAGCTGAAATTTTATCTTAACTTTTGAAAATGAAAATTAGAAAAGAAATGAGAAGGAGGAAAAACATGTTTTATAAGTTAAGATGATTTATTTTAAAATAAAAGAACAATTAAAAACAAAAATGACACTTGTCTAATCTATTTACATTTGTCATGAGCATAAATTAACACTTGTTGTATTAGGCTTAATATATTTACTCTTGTCCTATAAGTAATTTTACTTATTTTTATTTATTCTAAAAGTAAATAAAAGCCTTTTTCTTTATTTATTAAATACTTATCTATGTATAAATTACTTTAAAGAAACAAAAAAATTATATTTATAAATAAAATCTTATTCAAATATCTTTTAAAACCCAAATATTTTTAAAATGTCTATCTTTTGAATTTCAACTAATTCAAATACAACTTAAATTTAAAAATCCAATTTTAAAAAATCAAGTTATACATATATATAACAATATATCAAATTTAAACACTTTTATTTACTTTAAAATCTATCTATATCTATACATTATAATTATTATTTGAAAATAAAAAATTTATCAATCTTAAAAAATTTATAAAAGAAATTGTCATATTATAAATAACTTATATCACTTAAAGGAATTAATGTTTTATATGCAAATAGTATTTTAAACTTTCATATATTTCTAATCATATTTATCAAGTAATATTTAAAAAGACAATAAAATAACCTTTTTATTAATTTAAACTTGAGCTAAAATAATTTTAAACAAAATAAACATTTACCTTAAGTATTTAAAACTATATAGTTATTTATTAAATAGCTTTGAAAAGATTTATTTTAAATTTAATCATAATTTCCAAATTACCAAAATGAATTAGAATTTGAAAATTTGATTTTATTTATTTATTAAATACAATGAGAGCTTTCTATTTACAATATATACAAATATATACATAATAAATAGAAAATATTTTATCAACCTCTTAAAAGATAAAATTCACCAATTAAATTTATTAAAAGAAGATTATTAAATTAATTCAAAAATTATCAGATCAATTAAATTATTAACACAGATTGTTAAATTTATATTTCCCGAAATTCCAGGTCATCACAGAAGGGAAGGTATGGTTTGAATAGTGGAGGGTATTAGCCAAGAGTGCAAGCATAGGTGTATGTGAGAGTATAAATATTGAAAAATACCTAGCTCATGCACTTAAAAATCTCGAACTCCAAACGAGCCATGCCGCCTGGTATTATATATGTAATACCCCTATTCCAAATATAACGGGACAAGTATCGAGACCCGATTCAAAAGCATACAGAAGTTAGCAATCCAAATCATATTATATTAATTTAAATTCCTTCAATTAATTTCTACATGTTTCTGTTTAATATGCGAGTATATGTTTTTTGTTTGATGATAATAAACATATATATATATATATATATATATTCATTTAAATGTATTTGTTCATGTATTATTTTATTTTTCACATAATTAAACAAATATTTGGTGAATGAAATAAATAACACGGAATTTAAATTCAAACAGATATTTTATTCAAACAAACATTTATTACAATTTTGAATAGTGCAAATTCAAGCTCTCACTATATATATGTATATAGACACACACACACAATTTCAATCATAATACAATTTCAATCACATCATGATTATCATTTACATATGCATCTCACTACATATCACTCGTTCACTCAAAATTGATCTTCAACTTCATTCCAGATTGAATCCAACATCTGAGCAATCTGCAAAAATACACACTGACGTAGTCAAATTGAAAATAAAATATTTTTGCAACGTAGAATAAAATGTGATTTTGAAAATATTATTTGCCTCAATTATTTGGGTTGTTCGTCACCATTTAAATTTGAATTCATCATATGAACAACTTGTGACATGCCCAGTGTATCACTGTACATGCCATAAGGACATGCACACCGATATATACACTTGATAAAATTACAGGAACAGATGAGCATAGGTCAAACCCAAATGAAACGCAGGGTTTAACTGAAGTGCAATACAAATAAAGTCACGACACGAGCACAAGGTCAAACCCGAGCTATAAGCTGGATTCAACACAGTTGCAGATTCAAATGAAATAGTCAAGGCACATAAATCAAGCCTCGACCAAAGTTCGAGTCGTACACATGAAAACAGAGGCTAGACAGTCCAACTCGACCAAGACCAGACTGCAATATCAAAGTGATGATATGGATTGATACGTATGCAAGCAAACTCGAGTCATAGTGTAGCTAGAATCAACAATAAGTCATGAACCAGTTTATATGCAAATCCAGACTCGAGCACGCATGTAACAGTTCAAAGTTTCAGCCGCAACACGACTCAAATAACAAACAACACTAATCCAGAACATCAAGCAGCAACAAAATGATGAAGTTCCAAATCAACATAAGTTCAAAAAAATGCATATGGTCAAGCAACAGTGAAACGAAGTGGATAGCATAATTAAGGCAACATGAAGTACAACAGATTCAAATCTGCAACTCAACTTGAAGACCAACACAAGAAGGACCAAGATGAACCACCAAAAATGTTAACTAAATCAACACTGACCATACAGCAAGGCTAAATACACACAAAGACATACACATGTCAGCAAGTCCAGACCACATACAAGTGAAATAATCAGACTGCAAATATCACAAAGGCACAAAGGCACGAGACCACACTCAAAAACAACTCAAGCTAAGTACAAATCCAACAATATATGCATACATACATACATATGTATGCATGAAAATATATGCAGACTTGAATAAAAAGGTGACAGAGCAAGGCCACAATTCAGACCAGTTGAAACAACAACAAAATTACAACAGTTTTGAAAAGAATGCAACAACGTCAAGCACATGTATGCAACAGTGAAATGCACCAGACTTCAAATTATGAACAACAAGAAAACATATAAGTGAAATGCAAAAGTGACAAATAGAATATGTGCACAAGCACATATCAGTTCATATGCAAACAGCTCAAGTCAAACACTTTTACATAGTAGTTTCAAACAAAGACAAACAACATGGAATCAAAGTGAAGACTACATGATGTCAATACAAACACATGTACACATAGATAGACAGAACATATGTAAACAGAATTAGACAACTGAAGCTACCACGATGAACTCAATTAATGTCGAAGCCATGGAACAGCAGGCCAAAGTTAAAGTCTATGCAGAATAGTTCAACATGACATCAACCCAATGCAAACAACATGAATGGTCATAGAGAAATAATTCAAAGCAACAATCGAAGTCCCAGAGGCAAAAATCAAAACAATGGCAAGTTCGAACTAATACAAATCAAAGCCAGATGTGATTAAACAAGTCAACTTTCATCTCAAAGTCAAAAAAATTCAAAGCCGAGATTTATCAAAATCGAACAAGTCCAAGTTGACACAAATGGACAAAGTCCACCGAGTGAAGAACAGTATCAATACCAAGTGTCGAAGGCAACATAAAATCAAATGCCAGAAATTTGAAACTTGGTGGCCAAGGAATCATCGTCACAGCAAAGTCAGAGCCGTGGAAATCAAGGAATCGAGCAAATTCAAAATCAAAGCCGTGAGTACCAATAACCAAAATATATACGAATTTACAAAGTCGTAAATAATAACCAGCATCGAAACAAAATCGAACGGCCAGAAAAAAGAAATTGATGAAATCAAACGAATACATATGAACGAAATTATAGGGGATTAAACCCTATGTAAACCCTATCATCATCGGCCGTAAATGTATCGAGTTCAAGCAAGCAAATAAAAAAAAGCAAAGGCATAAATTACATACCAAAGTCAAGATCGAACTCGAACGAGAAGCATCCGAGTGCGAATCAAGGAAATGGTCAATCGACAGAGCTAGCAACGCATAATCGAATATTCGATTGATCAATTTGAAGTCGGTGGATTCTAATTTCTCAAAGCCCTAATTTCGAGCAATGTAACAGAGGAATGAACTACAAAGGAAAAGGAAACATGGACGGGCCAAAGAAATAAACAAAAAAGGGGATTCATATTTACTTTTATTTGGCCGGCTTTGTTTTGGGTTTATAATAATGCTTTAGTATAAAATTAGGGTTTTGATTTTTAATTTGTTTTTAAATTTGTATTTTATTTTAAACTGTGTAAATTCTAGTCGTGTGACTAGGGTACAAACTACGTGGCATAGTTCAAGAATTCACAACTCAATGGCTGAGTCGTGGTAGGGTTTTGAGCGTAGAGTTAAGCTAGCCGATAGCGGGTGTCGCGAGTCTACGTGTGTAAGTGTCTGACTACTTAATTTCTAGTAGAAACCTTGGGGCAACACGTAGGCAGGGTTTTGCTGAAACATGGAAAATTCTATGTCGTTCTATTTCTACATTTATTATTCTGCTATTTTCTATGCTGCTATAATTTTGATATATCTGCGTTGAGATTATTTTATATAAACTTCGGCAATAAATTTTAATAATTGATAGTATCACCCTTGTGACGCCCCACCTCTATACCCACGCTAGCAAAGAGTATTAATAGATAATACCGTCTGCTAACACGGAGAATAAGGCTGTTTAGGAGCGACCATCTATGGCCTTGCTTTAATTATCTATTGAATACATCGACAATTGCCTTACCAAGCAGATCGACATGTCCAATGAATACTTAAAACAAAACCAGAGGTGGCTAGAGGATCTATCAGAACAGAATATAACAACTCAAATGCAATATACATCACAGAACAGTAAACCATCATATACACACATATACTGATACAAAGAAGAGTATACAAAATAATACATGTCAAGTGGTACAGAAAACCACAATATACAGACGAGTCAATAGAATACATATCAGAGTTATAACAGAAAGGACTACACAAAAACTAAGACAAAAAGGAGTCAGCGGAATAGTCCATGCGGAAGCAAAAGAAGCTAAGTCCAAAGCACCTAACCTGAAACAGCTCGGTCTGACCCGAGTATAAAATACCCGGGTCAGTCTAACTAAACAAATCAGTTAGATAAACTGAACAATAATAAACCTGCAAGGTCATACAGTATAACAAATATCTCCAGAGGAGATAACACAATCATCAACAAGAGATGAATCATATAGAATAAGCCTCGTATCATCGGCAACATATAGAAACAAAGGATACGAATATCCCAAAACAAGCCGAATGGCAAATAACAAATACCAATAAGGTATACAAGTTCCACAAGGTAATCGTTATACATCATGCGTCTCAAACAGACCAACACGATGGGCGATACCAAGGGAATATAATATCAATGAAACATATGATTGCTCGAGCTCAGTACTGTACAACAAGGATCCATAAGCCCGAAGGCTCCAAACCCAAGTATCACCCATGCGGCACATAAGGCCAACATCAGAGCGAAACTATATAGGGCGACAAACCCGAAGGCACAAACCCAATATCACCCATGCGGCACACAACGCCAACATCAAAAGTGATACAATAGGGCGACAAGCCGTAGCGGTGAAGGTCGAAGACCCAGTACTGGACACCACTAACTGGCGGAATGTGTCACAACTCTCGAAAAGGAATCCGAAAAGTGTTAACGTATGTCCCATAACCACTCGTTCGCACTAAACGGTTTACTGACCGTCAATCCCTTTCACACTCAAAGCAGTACAAAGTTTACCTCATATCATCGATAAACCAAACCCGAAGGTCAAAACAATTAATCGAATAGGTCAAGGATTAATCGGAAGGATAAATGCACAGATTCATGGTCCGTGTTTTGCCCAACCATTTAATCACCCTTCCACTTCGTTCGAAGTGCGAAAGTGTGTGTTTTAAATAGAATTTATAAATTAGAGAAACGAACTTTTAAATGCGATTCGAGAGATTATTTTATAAAAACCCGTGGATTAAAATTAAAAGGAATCATCAAAGTCAAAACAATTGATAATCATACATAGGATCATCATGAATCGATTCAAATTGGAAATTCAATCCCAAAAGGCAAAATGGGCTGAAACAGCAGGTTCAGTCGACTGAACAGAGTTTTCAGTCGACTGACCCTATACCTGGAAAATTTTCCAGGTTAAAAAAAACTTTCTGTTTCCAGGTTCAATCGACTGTGCAGAGTTTTTCAGTCGACTGAATCAGGCCTAGAAACTCTCGGGTTTCAGGTTCAGTCGACTGAACAGAGTTTTCAGTCGACTGAATCATGCCTGGGCTGTTTTTCAGCCTTATTCAAATGAAGAGCAAACTCTTCCAAAATGCAATCGGACGAACATTGGCTCTAAGGGCTTATGCCAATCGACAACCCGGCCCTATATGTTCCTCGATGCATCACCAAAACGCGATTAAAACATCAAAGTTAGGATTTCAAAGATTTGAACCCAAAACACAAAAAATTGGATTATTCCTCAATTCAACCCAAACCAAATGCAAGTGCATATGAACAAGGTGTTAGGAATTCATACCCAACATCAATGAAATCAAAAGAAGTAGATGTGAATTCAAAACTCACCTTTTTAACTCAAGAAGAAGAAGAAGAAGCTCAAATGCAAAGGAAAGGCTAACCACTCTTCACTCTTACTCAACAAGAATAAAACACATATTTTCCTAAATTAGGTTTAGGATATTTTCTGAAATTGAAGAGGAGAAGAGATGGAGAAGATGGAGAAGAGGCTTACTTATCCTTCTCTTTGAATTTGGAGCAAGAATTTGGATTATCAAGAGCAACTAAGGCTTGGGAGTTTCTATTTCCTCTTCCTTTCCCCCATTTCAGTTGGAGCTTGAGTTTAGAAGTGAAGAGGAGTAGGAATGAATGAATGGGAGGAGATGGGCTGAGTTAGAGGGTTAAGTGGGGTTTGGGGCTGAACCGAAAGCTAAAGCCCAACCAGAAAAAGTAGCAAAATTCAACTTACTCCAAACATATCAAAGATTATACTCAAAAAGATCGCAAGCTACGCTTTGAACTCAATGGAAGTGGTTTCGAGCTCCAATTCGGCCGTTTGCAGAAAGTAATATTTCGGACCCCAAAATCCGACCAACGACGCTATACTTAAATAAATCATTTAATTATAAAATCGTTAAATATGCGGGTTGTTACAACCCTATTCACCCCTCACTAGGGTGAAATCGATCCTACAAGTGGTATTAAAGCAAGGTACGAAAGCCATTTTTGTTTTAAAAATTTGATTTTTCAAAAACAATATTTGTTATAAAAAATTTGAATTTTTTAAATGGCTTCTTTTAATACTGCTTTTGCAGAGGATCAATCTATAGTTAGACCATCAATGTTCAATGGAAAATATGCTTATTGGAAAAATAAAACGAAAATTTTTCTGAAAACCATTGATGCTTGGAATATAGTTGAGACAGGTTATAGAGCACCAACTATAGTTGTAAATAATCGGGAAATAGATAAACTGGAGGATCAATGAACGGATCTAGAAAATAAATTACAGAATGCTAACGCCAAAGCTATGAATTCTATTATTTGTTCGTTAGATCAATTTGAATTTAATCGTGTCTCGCATTGTCTAACTGCGTAGGAAATATGGAACACACTAGAAGTGACTCACGAAGGAACATCACAAGTCAAGGAATCTCGCCTTGCCATGGTGAGCAGTGAATACAAGAATTTTACAATGGCTAAGGAAGAAAATGTTAAAGAGATGTACGGACCGTTTCCAACATCGTATACAAATCAAAAGCTCTTGGAAAATCATATACGGAATTGGAAATAGTCCGAAAATGCTCAGAGTCCTTCCATGAAGTTTTGAAGAAAAAGTGACTGCCATTCAAGAATCAAAAGAATTAAAACAAATCAAAGTTGAAGAACTCATTGGAAAACTCACCACTTATGAGATGGAAATGAAATTCAAGGAAGAGCGTGAAGGAGCAGATACTCGAAAGAAATCAATAGCTCTCAAAGGAACAACTGAAAGTGATGATGATGATGATGATGATGATGGAGCAGTAGAGCTGGTAATGGTAATAAAGAGATTCAAAAAGTGGAACCGCAAATACTGAAATCCATCTCTTAATCAAAAATTAAAAACCAGAATAATCCAAGTTCTAGATAACCGAGAGCAAGAAATCATCTGTCATAAGTGCAACAAACCCAAACACATCAAGCCCAATTGTCCGCAAAATCGACACGACCTAGAAAAGAAAACAAAAAGAGAAATTTTGCAGCCACGTGGAATACAAGTGATGATGAAAAATCACTAGCAGTGAGAGTGAGAAAGCTGATATGTGCCTTCGAGGTGTTATAACTGATAGCGACGATGACGAGCCAAGCAAGGTATCAAAACTCACCCACTCACAACTACTTATATATTTCCACGAAGTAAATGGCTGTTTTGAAAGACTTAGGGAGAAATACGCTAAAATTAAATCACAAAGAGATACTTTGATAAAAACAAATAAACAACTTGACCAATTAGTTAAAAATTATAAAAATAGGATCCCTAAGTGTGATAAGTGTCCAACATTTGAAGAAGAAATTAAAAATCAGAAATTAAAATTAAATCGCTTGAAAATAAAATTCTGATTTTGAAACAAAGTGAAAATACAAGAAGATCAAATTCTATTAAAAAGTGCACACAATTATTGAACGAAAATGAACCACTCAAAACACAAGACCAACAACTGTCAACGACTTTACTAAAAATTTTCAAAAGTGAAAGATCGTTGAATATATTATTAGGGAAACAAACTGTTGATACGGTTAGGCAAGGACTTGGATATATTCAAACTAAACTTGTTAGGAGTGAATTTAATCAAGTTAAATTCAGGTGCACAATTTGTGAAAAATTTGGACACAGTCACAATATTTGCTGGTATAGACCCAAATAAGTGAAAACCATGCCAATATGGGTTCCTAAAGGCACAAATATAAAATCCATTAAAGTCAAAAAATCTAGGTGCCAAAAGGAACATATACAAATAATTTTGGGTCTCCATAAAATTATTTTTAAAAATCTATTGCCACTAACAACCATGGACCTATAAAAACAAATAGGTCGCAAAAATCTTTCATCGTGTAGGTATGGTGGCAGGCTAAGGAACTACAATAGTGTTACTTGGATTTTGGCTGTTCCAGGGACGTAATGGGAAACAAATCAAGTTTCTTAGCATAATACAAAGGTGACAGAATCACAATGGATAACAACGAAAAATATCGTAACGGTAAAATAGGTAATGGTATATTTATTTTGAACGATATATTAAATGTGATAATCTGCACTGTAATCTGAATTAAATCAACCAGTAACGTGATGATGAAATGAGTGATAACTTTGATTCTGACTTATTCAAAATTGTTGGCCAATTATATTCTTATGCCAAGAACACTATAAAAATCTCTAGAGACTTTGAACTACTTCATATATATTAGTTTGGATTAATGATAGTGTTTTATTGGTTAATGGTAATACATTTGGTTATTTTACGGCTGACTCTATATTCACAGTTTTTTTTTATTTGCACGGCTTCAATTAAAATTGAAAAGAATTTCATTTAAAAGGTCTTCAAGAATTTGTTGCAACATCATGATCTGGTCTATAGCATCCAACTAATGGTAATCTCAAGTGAAAGAAAAAATTCATATGCAGATTACACTGGTAATCTAGTCGATAGAAAATTTTCTAACGAAACATGATTTATGTGGAGACATTTCAGTAGTTGCATCGTTTTTTTCAAAGAAAATATCCGCATATTTTTCATTTCAAATAATTTTCAAACAGCAGACATTTTTCTTATAAAAACCCCTTCCAGAAAATATTTTTTGTTGACCTTGTTTTAGATTAGTCATCTTAAAATATTTGATTTATAATTATTTTTGGATTTGATTGACTACATTGACTGATCTGACTTCCTACTGATTAGCGAAAAGAAAATAGTGATTGAAAAAGTGATGAGTGTTGATATTAATCGTATATTATAACCTGAGACGGTATATTTAGTAAATTTCTTTAGAAATTTAAATAAGAGTAATTAAAACTTTTTATTGGTAAAAATTCCATGACCATCTCTATTTCTATCATATTTCTAACGACCATCACTCATCAAAATTCAATATAGTTTGCCAATATGTGGTATTTTAAACAGGAAATCATTCATTTTTTATTTTTTATTTTTTTTAAAAAGATCCAAAGTATCCACTCTCGTTAAAAAGTCCTCACGGTTATGCATGGGTGAATTACTTGGATTTTTCGATTATGTGCTTCCATGCTTATTTAAAAGTCCTCGTGGTTATGCATATATGAAACGCATATCAAAATTGATTTTTTAAATAAACAAGTTGATTCTAATCCCATTTAAAAGTCCTCACGGTTATGCGTGACTAGAAGATACTTGAATTCATTTTTTAAAATAAAATTGGAATACTACTAATCCCATTTAGAAGTCCTAATTGTTATGCATGGTTGTAGATATTCAAATTCCTAATATAAATATATCACAAATAGACACAACTATATGGTTTTATATGATGATATTATTCCTATCATTCTAAAGTTGAATATGCATCAAACAGAGTATTTATGATTTTTGTTTGATTTTTTACTGAAATTTAATATTTATATTCGATTGAGTTTTAATGTTGTATTAATGTCTATCACTTTATCTCTATTTTTCTAACACTATTACTCTTTTGCTGATAACAAAAGGGGGAGAGAAAAGTTAAGATTTTGACAAAGGTCAAATAATATTTTTTTTATATTTGCATCTCGGCTTATTTGCATACTTTTATTTACATGCATATACGAAGGGGGAGCTTTGTGTAGAGAGAGCATTCAAATAGGGGGAGCAAATTGAATAATCAAATACATTTAACAAATTCAAAATCTTAAATATATGTTTGTTATCATCAAAAGGGAGAGATTGTTGAATATGCGAGTATATGATTTTTGTTTGATGATAACAAACATATATATATATATTCATTTAAATGTATTTGTTAATATACTATTTTATTTTTCACATAATTAAATAAATATTTGGTGAATAAAATAAATAACATGGAATTTAAATTCAAATAGATATTTTATTCAAACAAATATTTATTACTATTTTGAATAGTACAAATTCAAGCTCTCACTATATATATATATATATATATATATATATATACGCACAATTTCAATCACATCACGATTATCATTTACATATGCATCTCACTACATATCACTCGTTCGCTCAAAATTGATCTTCAACTTCATTCCAGATTGAATCCAACATCTGAGCAATCTGCAAAAATACACATTGACGCAGTAAAATTGAAACTAAAATATTTTTCCAATGTAAAATAAAATATGATTTTGAAAATATTATTTTCCTCGGTTATTTAGGTTTCTTGTCATCATTTAAATTTGAATTCATCATACACGAACAGCTTGTGACATGCACAGTGTATCACTGTACATGCCATAAGGCCTTGCACACCGATATATACACTTGATAAAATTACAGGGACAGGTGAGCATAGGTCAAACCCAAATGAAACGCCGGGTTCAACTCAAGTGCAATAAAAATAAAGTCACAACACGAGCGCAAGGTCAAACCCGAGCTATAAGATGGATTCAACATAGATGCAAATTCAAATGAAATAGTCAAGACACATAAATCAAGCATCGACCAAAGTTCGAGTCGTACACATGAAAACAGAGGCTAGACAGTCCAACTCGATGAAGACCAGACTACAATATCAAAGTTATGATATGGATTGATACAGATGCAACCAAACTCAAGTCACAGTGTAGCTAGAACCAACAACAAGTCATGAACCAGTTCATACGCAAATCCAGACTCGAGCACACCTGTAACAGTTCAAAGTTTCAGCTACAACATGACTTAAATAACAAATTGCACTAATCCAGAACATCAAGGAGCAACAAAATGATGAAGTTCCAAATCAACATAAGTTCAAAGAAGTGCATATGGTCAAGCAACGGTGAAACGAAGTGGATAGTGTACTAAAGGTAACATGACGTATAACACACTCAAGTCTGCCACTTAACATGAAGACCAGCACAAGAGGGACCAAGGTGAACCACCAAAAATGTTAACCAAATCAGCATCGACCATACAGCAAAGCCAAATACACACAAATGACATGCACATGTCAGCAAGTCCAGCCCACACGCAAGTGAAATAATCAGACTACAAATATCACAAAGGCACAAAGGCACAAGACCACACTCAAAAACAACTCAAGCTCGGTACAAATCCAACAATATATGCATTCACACACACATATGTATGCACATATATGCGGACTTAAATAAACAGGTGATAGAGCAAGGCCACAATTCAGACCAAAATGAAACAGCAACAGAACTACAACAGTTTTGAAAATAATGCAGCAGTGTCAAGCTCATGTATGCAACAGTGAAATGCACCAGACTTCAAATTATGAACAACAAGAAACATATATATGACATGCAATAGTGACAAACAGAATATGTGCACAAGAATATATCAATTCGTATGCAAATAGTTCAAGTTGAACACTTTTATGTAGCAGCTTCAAACAAAGACATACAACATGGAATAAAAGTGAAGACTACATGAAGTCAATACAAACACATGTACACATAGATAGGCAGAACATATGTAAATATAATTAGACAACAGAAGCTACCATGACGAACTCAATCAATACCGAAGTCATGGAATAGCAGGCCAAAGTCAAAGTCTATACAGAACAGTTCAACATGACATCAACCCAATGCAAACAACATGAATGGTCATAGAGAAATAATTCAAAGCAACAGCCGAAGCCCCAGAGGAAAAAAATCAAAACTATGGCAAGTTCGAACTAATACAAATCTAAGCCAGATGTGAATGAACAAGTCAACTTTCATCTCAAAGTCAAAATAATTCAAAGCCGTGTTTTATCAAAATCGAACAAGTCCAGGTTGACACTAATGGCCAAAGTCCACAGAGTGAAGAACAATATCAATATCAAGTGCCGAAGTCAACATTAAGTCAAATGCCAGAAATTTGAAACCATGGTGACCAAGGAATCATCGTCACAGCAAAGTTAGAGCCGTGGAAATCAAGGAATCGAGCAGATTCAGAATCAAAGCCATGAGTACTAAGAAATCAAAATATATACGAAATGACAAAGTTAGAAATCATCACCAGCAACGAAACCAAATCGTACGGCCGGAACAAAGAAATTGACAAATTCAAGCAAATACATAGGAACGAAATTATAGGGGATTAAACCCTATATAAACCCTATCATCATCAGCTGTAAATGTATCGAGTTCAAGCAAGCAAATCAGAAAAAGAAAAAGGCATAAATTACATACCAAAGTCAAGATCGAACTCGATCGAGAAGCAACCGAGTGCGAATCAAGAAGACAGTCAATCGACAGAGCAAGCAACGCATAATTGAACATTCGATTGATCGATTTGAAGTCGGCGGCATCTAATTTCTCAAAGCCCTAATTTCGAGCAAAGAAACAGAGGAACAAACGAAAAAGGAAAAGGAAGTATGGACGGGCCAAAGAAATAAACGAAAAGGGGATTCATATTTACTTTTATTTAGGCCAGCTTTGTTTTGGGTTTATTATAAGGCTTTAGTATAAAATTAGGGTTTTGATTTTTAATTTGTTTTTAAATTTGTATTTTCTTTTTAAATTGGTGTAAATTCTAGTCGTGTGACAAAGGGACAAACTACGTGGTGTAGCTTGAGAATTCGCAACTCAGTGGCTGAGTAGTGGCAGGGTTTTGAGCGTAGAGTTAAGGCTAGTCGATAGCGGGTGTCGTGAGTTTATGTGTATAAGCGTCTGACTGCTTAATTTCTAGTAGAAATCTTGGGGGCAGCACGTAGGTAGGGTTTTGCCGAAGCTGGGTAAATTCTATGCTGTTCTATTTCTGCATTTATTATTTTGCTATTGTATGTGCTGCAATAATTTTGATATATTTGTGTTGAGATTATTTTATATAAACGTCCGCAATAAATTTTAATAATTTATAGTATCACCCTATTCACCCTCCTCTACGGAGAAATCGATCCTACAGTTTTAAACTCATACGGACAAACGATACGTCCAATCGCCACGTAATCTGACAGCATACAATTATTCACTATTATGGATACAATGGCATCGGTTTCTTCGAAATACGAGATAGTGTCCCAAGATGATAATTTTCACTCATTAATCAAAAAGGAGTTATTATTAGAACAATCTCAACCACTATTAATTACTGTTAAATTCTAATTTAAAAGACTACTATCATCCTTCTTTTTTATACTAAATCCAAAAAGATTTTGAAATCACTTTATTACATTAAACCCAAGATTTAATTATTTAAACAAATCCCAATATTAAATTCACAATCAAATAAATCACTACATTTTAAGTTGTTTCACTTATAAACTATTATTTAAATATTTGAAATTTATTTCAATTTGAAATTTTTAAAATTCTAGGTCATTACATTTTCCCTCCTTAAAAGAATTTCGTCCTTGTAATTATAAGGTAAGAAAAATGCCACAATCCCTTTACTTCTTTAAAAATCAATGTTATAATATATTATAAAATTCTCCAAGCCTTTAAATTCACGAAAAATTTCGGTAGGATCTCCTTTGCACGGCCAGATCAGAAAAATACAAATCATCATTATTCCCCTAAACAAATAAAAGAAAACAAAAGCCAAGTGGATCAATCATAAAATCATCAAACCAAACAACAATATAAACATGTACCTATTTGTCAGGCATCCAAATTCTACTCATGAAACCAAAGGCATTAAACTAGATTTTGCTTCTAAATACCTACATTTTATCTACAATAATTATCCAATTATATAACCTACATTTTTCAATATCAATGTCTTATTATGATAATGCTCGTAAGATGTACATATGCCATTTATATGCAATATCAAATCTGATCACTCGCTCAATCAAACAATTTTACTTCTAAGCTAGTATCGTTTACATGACCACTCTAGTGCGGATACAAATCTGATTCCTTGATTAGAAACCGCCATCCTCCTTGCATAGCCATATACTATGACAGAGAATACCGGAATCAATCAAAAATCGTACCCAGTGTTCACCTTCGAGAATCGAGTGAAAAATCCTAACTCGGATCAGTGTAAATCACCTCAAAATCGTATATTCGAATCTACATCAAACGCTTATGCGAATAAAGTAATATACGTACAATATACGTATTTATTCTAGTTGGTTTATAACTGTAACAAATTCCTTTATTCACATTCATTTCCACATCAAGTATATTTTTTATGTTCTCTCAAAACAGTTAGCTCAATTCTACATCCAATTTTTAAGTTCTGACCGTCCAACATCGTTGGGAATTTCATTTTTATTTTCAATAAATGAAAATTTTCAGACATACATATCAAACAGAGATGCAAAATTAATTTTCCCTAATCCATAGGCAACATGCATTCCTTTAACACTAAATTTCAGAATCAAACACCCGGATTATTTTAACTCTATTTGAACTAATATATAATATATCCCTTTTGTATAAAAAAAATCATATTTGGGATGTAAATCAAAACTTATTTTAACAAATTTTTTTTCTATGGTAGAAATTCCTCTTTTAAACTCAAAAATGGATGTTGATGATGCTGCAGTCACCATCAGAAATATTTCCCGATGATCGAAGTAAGTTTAGTGCTTTTTACCTTCTTTAAAAGTCCATTTTAACTCCCTATATTTCCTTCAAAATCTTTTAGAAATATTTCTGTTTAGAAATACTATAAAACAATGCTTCTTTTTTTTAAAAGCCTTAGAAAAACAATTTCGAAAAAACTAGGATTTAAATCCTCAAATTCTCAGTTTTAATCGTTTTAATTTATAAATCGCTTTTATAAACCATATTTGTATAATTTCATTCTCTCATATATATCCATTACAAAAATGTTATTCTACTGAGTTATCACAAACAACCTCTATCAAAAATCAAATTTTAACAATATCTTCGAACGCCTTATGATCAAATTATGAAAACGAATTCACAAGGTATTCATTTTAATGTTTCCATAATCACTAATCTACCCAACCCATGAAGTAAAAGAATAACTGCTCTTAATCTGGTATGATGATCAATGCCCATAAATTGGTCAGGCATGACTAGTCAAACAATGTCGATAATAAATAAATACTATCATTTTCCTAACAACCAAGCATATAATATATATAACTATAATAATTTCTAAACATTATTTCTTTAAATATGATCTAGATAAAATTGTTTCGTCTACCCAATTTCAAAATAATACCACGTCGAGTTGCGAAGTTCAAATGTTTAGAGATCCCTGTCAATAACATTAATTACTCGTATTGACCAGAATCCATAAGTGACTCAATAAATCAATCCACACAATACAAAACATTTTTATATCACTAACAAGTGCATGCTTATATATATACACACTCAAACCCATAATAAAGCATTCCATTACCATATCTCTTAATGAGTTACTCCACCAAAGCCATGGTTCTTGCTTAACCATGCACTATGATACCAAACTATAATGAATCAACCTTTTGACCCTCGATGAAATCGATACTAATACATCCAGTTTATTGGTATCGAGCAATCAAATGCCAAAAAGCCTGATTGTTAGGGAAGTAAGAAGAAATAAGGAAGAAAACTAAACAACATGAAATCTCACAACGGAATGAGTAATCTACAATATACCATAAATCTTTACACAAAGATAAGCTGTAATATACACACATCAATCAGAGTACACTAACCAATTTCAGCCCGGACAGTTATACCAGCCTGTCCTTATAATTTCTTATAAGTACAACCAACAAAAAAAACAGCAGAACACAAAGAAATATGTAGATACATCTTGGACCTCCAACTCGTCTCTAAAGTTCCAAAGCATCTAAAGTAATATGTAAATATGCTCGGTTTGACCCATGCATTGGAAGGGAAGAATGCCCAGATCAGTCTACTAACCTAGAATGTTTCCAAATGGAATTCAATGTTTATCAAAAACCTTCCAAATAGAGGTATCTCATAAGACCACGCCACACATAAACATGGATGGATTTTTACCTTATGATAACCAAAACATTTTCTATAGAAAATCCATTGATAATATAATAATGTCTAGGGGTCAAAGTAGAATATGAATATAGATAAATACTTGCATCTCACATTTTATTATAGTTGGGCCCAACTATATCCATAAGCTCATATTGGAGGATGGATTTCATACTATGACAAGGTAGGGGACAACCATCCGATGGTACATCTCTAGATAAAATGCACCGAGGTCTGATAAGTACATCTTGTACCCATATCACAAAGGACTGGCTACCATTTGACTAGTAGTACCACATATGATCACCCCACTTTGGTCCTAAAAGCATACATGAGTAGATAGTAATCGATCTAAATTTAGGATGACCATACGCTGATGGGAGCGACCCACATGGCTCTGTTGCATGCCCTATTTTTCATTTCCTGGTTGATGAGGCTCGAGACTGTGTTTTACCTTTATATATAGCACTTCCCATTTGCAATGCTAAAACTGCCTTCCAGGCAATAATCAATTTCTGCAAGCATCCATTTAAGTTGTTCAGGATATAAATAAACCGTAGGCATTACTTCTACTACATCCATTTTAGAATCACCCTCAGGAATAGTAGTATGCAGCCCTTGCAATTCAAAGAGCTCTGCCTCCCATTCTAGCATCTACAAGATGTCATCACTTCAAAATGCTTGAGTTGGATTGAAGCGGTTTATGGATAATATATGTAATCCTGATCTCTTCAAAACAACATTCAATAGTTTTCGATAAACTCAACCCCGGTTCTTTAGGAAATAAACAGTCAAAGATAAGAGCGAAGATCACCCCTTAACCGTTAGTGGACGGATTTCCTTACCATTTGTCCTAGGAGAACGAGATGAGATTTATATGCATGGTATAACATCATCGGAGATGACTATGTCATATAATTTATGTGTTTTTCCTAGATATTTCTGAAGTTACATTTTGGGTCCAAATTCGATAGTAGGTTATTTAACTATCAAATAAACAAACATTCAAATCAGGGATTTATTTCAAAAGAGAAAATTGACATTGATTAAATACATAAGAAATTGCTAACCTCTAATTAATCTTTTCATCAATTAAAATCACTTTGTAAATTACTTGTATAAAAATACCTTTACAAAGATATACCAAAAATTCTTATATTTTCAATATTTAGAAAAATATCCATGTACTTATCTCAAGGTATATGTATATTCACAAACATTACAATCACAACTTGGAAAATATACACATATACTTATCTCAATGGTATAGATATATTTACAAAACTGAGAAATATTTTCTTTTTATTCAGTTCTAAAATCATGTATAAACTCCATATAAATCTCTAAAACATTTATTAATAAATAATAATCATTTACTTCAATCACTATTATATAATAATAATTTTTAATAACAAACATTATAAGTAAATACTAATTATTAACTTTAATCATCTTAAAATAATAATAATAAATAAATCTTCAACATTATTACAAATAACAATAATTAATTTCCTAAACATTATTAATAAATCATTGTTATTAATTTCAGACCATATTAATTATTTAAATAATTAGCTTTTCAAAATATTAACATATTGATAAATAAGTTTACAACAACATTAAATATAAAATAATAATCTTTAAAACAATATTAAACATAAACAAATAACTTAGAAAAGACAGATAAAACAGTTGGGTTAAAATATAAGTTAAATCCTTTAAAAAAATATTTTATAAGCCCAATTTTAGATTTGAAATCATTTCCTATCTCAAAAACCAATTCAACTCAAATGGAGATTTATAATATTTCTAAAATACTAATTTGAGGCCAATAGCTACCTAACATTTAACTAATATCGTTATTAATTTTCTATCACTATAGGGTTTAAGTTTTGAACTTACAATAATGTCATAATCAATAGAGCCAACAATCAAGATTAATATCCAATAATTCATATGACGAGAATCTTATTGAAATTTAAATCAACAATAGCGAAAAATCCTGTTGGATCCCTCCAACGTGTCCCCCTGCATCACTACTCATATATATATATATAACACATACACATAAATATGATTCAACTGTGGTAAGGAATCCTGTTGGATCCCTCCAACCTATCCCCCTACATCACATCTCGTATATATAATCATATAGTATCGTTTATCCGCTACTAGCCTGGTATATATAAGGTCATCCGCTCTAAAGGCGGAAATAAAACCAAATCTACTGATAAAACAGTAAATCATCCAAACATCAAGTCAACAATTTTTATCAACTATATAACATGCTAGTTAACCAAAGGGTGAGTTTAACTCACTAAAATTCCAGTTGTCGCCAAAGCATGTCTAATTCGCCTGAATTAGAAATACGTTAGAATTCAATGCATTATTCCATTAGCTCAAATCTCTAACAAACCAATTCCATGACATATATTTGTCGAGACGAACCTAATGTGACTGACCATGTGTGATTTGGACCTAAAACGAGAGTGATATCGATTTTACAAATTTGAATTAATTAAAAATAATTTAAAACCTTAATTGAATTTTTATTTTACTTAATAATTTTATTAGTCTCGCCTTCCTCTCCATCTCTCTCGTACGCGATAACTCCCCAGGCCATCACTTCGGCCTCCCATCGCCATCGACGTGGCACTGTGCCCCCACCGACAATCATGAAAGAAAACTCCAGCCTCGCTTGACACCCCTGAGCCCATGTGACCTCCCTTAGATGACCAGAACTCGCTAGAGAACTCAAAAACGCAGCCACGTCGTAGTCTTAACCTCCTTCTCCACCTTCCTTTCGGACTCCATTACCAAACAATCTATGAAACTGGCAAAATTTTCCATCATTACTGCCAACGTTCATTGTAAAACTATGGCTACCTCGTGGAAATTGATGACGATCCAGCCATTGAGCACACTCAACACCCTATTGCGAACAATTTCCTAGTTGATGTCAAAGGTTGAAAAAGCTTGTGGTGGCACCGATGTTCTCGAGCCGTTGGATAGGAGGAGGATTTTGGATTTAAATTTTCAAACTCGTTTTGCTTGATTCAGCTAATTTTTATAGGGAAGGGAAGGTTTGGTTTGAATAATGGATGGTATAGGCTGAATAGTGCAAGCATGGGTAGAGAGACGGGCTTAAATATGGAGGGGGGAGAGAGTGTGTGCGTGTGTGTATTCAAAAATATCTAGCTCAATGCACTTAAAAGTCTTGAACTCCAAACGAGGCATGCTGCCTGGCGTTCTATTTGTAACACCCTATTCCGAATACGATGTGACTAGTATCGAGACCCAATTCCAAAGCATATAGAACTTAGCATTCCAAATCAAACTGTATTAATTTAAATTCCTTTAATTAATTTCTAGGCATTTCAAATTCGCATGACCAAATGGTACATCCAATCTCTATGAATTCGACAGCAAACAATAATTCACTATTACGGATCCAATAGCATCGGTTTTGTCAAAATCCGAGATGGTGTCCTAGAATGATAATTTTCACTCGTTAATTTAAAACGAGTTATTATTAAAATAATTTCAACAACTTTTAATTATTATTATTAAATTCTAGTTTAAATGTTTACTATCATCGTTCTTACTTAGTCTAAATCCAAATAAGATTTCGAAATAACTTTATTTCACATTAAACTCAAGATTCAATTATTTAAACAAATCCCAATATTATTTCACTATCAAATAAATCACTACATTTGAAATTTGAGCCGTTTAGGTCATAAAATTTTTATTTATATATTTATAATTTATTATATATTTCAAATGCCTTAAATTCTACATCATTACACATTAGTGTACAACCAATTTGACAGCCAAATGTATACAGGTGCATGGTGCATCGCAACATATAAAACATGTATGCAGAATGACTCTAAGTCGACGCCTCCTATCTGAATACATTTTCTTAAATCAATTTTGAAAATATGATGCAAACAGCCTAGATATATGGACAGTTCTATATGTATTCAGGTTTTCAAAAATCTTTTTTCACATAATAATTTCTACACTTCTACGAGTAGGAGTATGGTTCAACCAATTTTGCATCCAATCCCTACCAACCAAAACCTAGGACACAATTTCTAACTTCCAATTTTTTTGAAAATCCAGTTAGTTTGAATCCATACTCCTACGCTGGAAAAGGAATTTGGATCGAAAATTTTATAATTCCACCCTTCTTTTGGATGCCTATTCCGTTGTACCTCGGAATATTCTCTTCAGCCCTTAAAACTTTTCAAACTTTTCCAAGTACAATTTGCATAAGGAGTTTATTTTTGGATGTTAAAGTGTAATTATCATAAGCACAAGTTTTCATTTATGATCAACAAGGCATGGAAATAGAAATCCAAATCTACAACAAAATCTTCCTTAGTTATTATCTATGTTTTGTATAATGTCATCTTTGTCGGACAGTAAAATTCATATTTATTAACACATTGATGCTACCTATGCTAAGTATGTTGCAGTTGAAAATAAGAAATTTTCTCATTTCAAAATAAACTTCTTCCTTTAAACCATCTTGCAAAATAGTTTGAAAAATCAAAGTTCCAAAAACATCTAATACCCTTTTTTTCAAAAGCACTTGACTAAAATTTTACAAAAAATTTTGAATCCCACTACTCAAAAGCATTTAAAAAAATTCCAAACATTTGCCTCTCCATTATTATAAAAAAAAATCAAGCCACCTTTTAACGTAATCGAAACTTAGGCCACGAGTTGATGCCTATGATTGACCTTAGTGTTGTGCAATTAATCAAGATTTAAAGTACCTTTTCTTTTATCGTAAAACAACAAACTACCTACAAGTATATTTATAAATTTAGCTTTTAGGGATGGGAATAGTGATTCATGATTTCACAAAAACCTATTCCTATCCTCCGCTCGCTAATCTTTTTTCCAAAATCCTAAAGTTTTTTGGATTAAAACGTTTTTTAATTTCTAGCTGCTATCTTATTTTCCTAATTTATATTACAAACTTCCAATCATTCCTACATTTTATCGCTAGTTAAATGTCCTCATAAGATCTCCTTATATACAATGTTTATATATATAGCGCTTTAATCCCATCCATGAAACTAATATAGTGATAAAACATGAACAATATTATATCATATCATACGCTTTTCCAATAACCTAAAGGAGATAACTAGCCATTGCAACCCATGCTGAAAGCTTCCATTCATCATCTACTGGTGTTAATGATGTTATGGCTCTAAAATTCTTTACTAAATTAAAATGCACATTTCTAATATGTCATTCAATTTTTGACCTAACTTACCTCCTTGATTTCTGATAAACTAGGTCCATCCATTTCTTTAATTATTACACCTCATTATAGGATAAATTATGCAATCTTAAACTATGGTAGGTAGAAAATATAAACTACACACATTGGAATAAGTCTTCAGAAAATTAGTTAGGTAGAATAACTTTCATTCCATATACCTTGCCTTCTCTAACCAAGAGTCAACCAACATCCTTTATGTGGGTTTGTCATCTTATTACCATCTTCTCCAACCATACTATTATCTTCTCTCAATCACAGTATCTTGAAAGTATTCTCAAACTTTGGTATTTATTTCCGCTAAATCCTCGATCCTTCATGCTAGTATACCCTAAGACTTGCAAAATCGTACGTTGATACCATTCCCCATTCCTTCGAGGGTTCTTCTCATGACTTCCACACATCTTTAAGAAAATATTCCTAGGTTCATTCCAATATTCGTTATATCAATGGAGATCCCTTGTTGCTACTTTACGAGCATCCATAGTTATTTTATTCCAATCCTAAACTTTTGCCTCGTCTTGCCTTTAGCAGTGATCCCTATCATTAAAAAATTGATTTTGTTCTCGATGTTCTTTATAAAATTAAACTTCACAATCATGAAGTACTTGATCCAAAACATTTATCTTTAAAAATATAACTTAGAAAACCTTTTATCATATTCAAAAATTTCTTGGTTTCCAAAAGCAACCATGAAAAATTTCCCCTTTGTTTAACCACCTTTAACTTTTCATATACTTTCTGTAATAGAAATTTACTTCTTTTTAAAAGTAGGATTTTTAACTCAAAACTCAATTATCATATCAACCATTTTTTTCAAAAATATCTTCTATAACTTTAAATAATGAAAAAGGGAGTAGATAAGGATAACTTTCATTATTTTTTCCTATTACTCATGCAATATCATCTGCTTCCGCCATTGATGGAGATTCTAATAGCATATGAGGGGGCCTTCTACATGATACGTGCAACACTACATTTATCTAAGCATATATCTAAAATATATGTGTAATTACAATATATCCATGAAATTTATCCATTCTTCCAATCCTATTTCTATTGCTTTTCTACTACATTATTTCTAACTAGATTACTAATCATATTTTCATATATAAATTCCTAATGTTATTTCTATCTAAGCTATTGGCATTCTTACCCTTCTATTCTCTTCTCCCCATTCTAATTAAATGTCATTTCCTTTTATCCTACCTTTAGACAGAATTTTTAAAAAATGATCATCCAAATTTATAAAATAGGAAAAATCATCGAGCCCAACCTACACTCTATTTTACATTTATTTCAAAAAATGAAAATTTTCTTTATCAAAAATTCTTTGAGCCAAAAACATTTTGACTTAACCAATTTTGAACTAATAATTTTAAAAATGAAAAACCCCTTTTACCAAAAACCTTTAAATCAGAAACATTTGACTCCACAAATTTTCAAATTAAGAATTTCCAAATTTCCTTGCTTTTTAAAAATAACAACTTCCCAATTAATCCTATGAACAATTCATTCAAAATATTTCTAGAATTTCCAAAGAAATTTGTTTGTCAAATTCTTTCACATGTGGTCGGACTTAGAATAGATTTCGTCATCCTTTCTTTTGGATTCCCTTCTCCCTGCTCATTCTTAACTCTTCTTCACCAAAAATTGGCAATCTTTTAGTGGTGATTAGTGCACACCTTCTTATAGGAAATTACTCCACTCCTTCATCACATCTTTTGGATATTTGCAATATATAGTTTTTTTTACTATCCATTTGTCTTGATGAAAGGTGCATCTTCAGTCGACAATCCATTAAAATCCATAATCTTAAGGCGGCCTACGCTCAGCAAAGGAGTCAAGTATAATCCAGCCTCTGTGGTTCTTTCATATGTTATGCTCATGCTCTTCTTGGTCCACTCTATATGACACAACCTCCGCCTATAAGGTAACCTGGGTAGAGGCATAAATTTAACTCTATTTATTTTTCCAATTCATAGTTGCTACGTCCATCTTTTCGGAATATGGTCGCAGCTACTTCTATAGTCGGAATTTATAGAGCTTGGGTATAATATATCTACAATTATAGGTAAAAATACAAATAGGTTCTCTTAGTGTATCCTCATTTCTATGATCGATTAACCTAAGCTCTGATACAAAATGTAACAACCCACACCTTAATGGGTCTAAATTTCATCAAAACCTAAGTCCACTAGGAGACGAATTGTTAGTTTTGGTAACCTGTAATAAACATAAGTATATCAAAGTGCGGTAAATATAATCTTATAGTAGAATTAAAAATATAATATATACATATTGACTAAGGATACTATCTAAGAACATCATTCATTGGATATCTAATTGCCTTGTCTGGGCTGAGCATGAATAATAAGACTTCACCATTTGTTGTTCCCATTTTGCTCCAGATGCTTGTCCTTCTAAATCTATCTTGTGGGTTGTAAGGACGATGGGGCTTAGAACAACGTTCTAGTGAATGAAAAATTACATACTTTACCCATAATATTAATTTATGCTGATTAATTCCTATTTAAATATTATGTCTCTAATTTATGACTAATCCGTTAAATCTTATATGCATGTTTGATATTCCTAACCTAACATTCTCCAAGGTATAACTATATAAATATTTTCCTTTCTATATGTATGTCTAACCGTTTCACTACCTAAAAACCCCGTCCATTTAATACCTCTTAAATAGAGAGGAGATAGATGCAACAACCATTTAATACCTCAATCCATGAAGCGCGCACTCACAATGCAAACGTTAATCAATCTTTCCAGCTATAGTGACCAATGACCCCGATATATGGCTTTATAATTTAATTGCAGTATTACTAATGCATCTCAAAGACTCATATAAGGTTAACTAGCCCACATTCAATAAAAAAATCGTCTAATCATCTACTTTGAGGTTTATGCATATCCTATACGGATTCTACACTAGTAGAAAGCAAAATCCATTAGGGCATAACTCAGGTCTTTGTCGCCGCTCGCTCGAGACCGTAGGTGGTCCTAGTCTATATGTCAAACCTAATATTAAATATCGATACAAAATAATGACATAGCCCGTTGATCTTCCACAGTTAACATCCCATTTAGACTAAACTAAGTAAGTCAAGGAAAATGCCTTTTTTGGTTACTTAATACCTCTTATCGGAAGTGAAGCACATCCCGTTTCCTTAAATTACAGGGCCATTTAATACTTCAAACCTAAAGTGAACCATCGGTATATTTTTCCCACCTATCCGCAACGCATATCCTTCCCCATGAGTCTTGTGGTTGGAGATGTCTCACATTAGTAGTAAGTATATATAACTACTTGTAGCACTTAGGTGAAGGGAAAACATCTGTTGTGTAACTCTATTGACCTCGCATCCCAACCCACTAAACCAAACCTATCATCCAAAGCCGAAATGTTGGATTATGCCTACTAATTCAAGCTCATTCTAAATGCATAATTGAAGCTATATAATTTTGTACTCTGAAAAATATATTGCCTCCTACATGTATTTAAGGTATTAATGTTTACTTGTTCGTTGCGTAATTATTCATATTTTATACATTTGGGCTTTGGTTTCCGTATTTCCTTCTTTGTCTAATAAATGTCCATTGTCCATAGTTATTAGTCATTAATGTCAAAATTAGATAATCTCTGATGGTATTCATATCCCATTTCAAAATCCACTTATTCTGTCCATTCAATTTCCTTATTGATGCCAAATTAAATTCTCTAATTGGTCCCTATTTAATTCTTTTAACTCTCTATTTACTACAAATTTACTACCCATTAAATTTGTATTTCATGTCCATAAATTTTGGAAGTTCTCTTCCTTCCTTTTTTAGTCCTTTAATTTAATAAGCTACATTAACTAATACGACATTATCGTAAATTACGTTATATACATGTTTTTATTTTTAATTGATATGTGTGGTTTTACATGTACATATACTTATTTTCTAATTATTAATTTAGAACATACATTTCCATATATTAATTTATCAGAGTTATCTTTTCAAAACGGATTATCGTGATAACTTCCCGTAAATTACTCGAAAATGAGACTTTGTTCCATTCGAAATTACAAGAAATTATCTTTTTTCTTTATTTAAATAGATAGTGCAACCTATAAAGAAAACTATTCTTAATTTACACATCTCTTTTCTTTTTGGTATATTCCTTGTTAATTTAGATGATGCACTTTTATACATATTTTAGAAAATTAGATAATTTATGGAAATTACATGGAAATCGATATAATTAAATTATACCTACATCTATTTAATTAAAATATAGAAATTCACATCCCAAGTCAATTAGCAACCTAATGTCAACCCAATTATAAATCCAGAATAAATAAACATTATACAATAATAAATATTTGGGACTGAATTCAATTTCCAAATTAGGTTTTACATACTATTTTTATTCCAATTACATATTTATAGAAAATTTAGTCAATATTCATATTTTTTAAGCCTACGATTCATCAAATCTTATTTAGACATAATAATTTAATAATACCAAATGATATAAATTTCAATGTTATACTAAATTATATTATTTCCCACTCACCTTTCTAGCTTTCCAAATCTCCTAAATCTAAATCAATTCCTTTACCCTGCTCCTATTCCATTCTAATCTAAAAGAATATGTATAACTGGGTATATACATATTATTAAAGTTACAGATCTAAGAAGAGGTTTAGGATCAAGGAGAATACTAATTTATAACTATAGAAATTTACCATTTTCCTTCCTAACGTTATTTCGTTTCTTCTCTTTTATTTTTCATCCTTCTCCCATTTATATTGTGTATAATCTTCTATAATTTTTAGAATTATTGGAGAAGAAAAATGACTGAATTCGCTTCTTTGATTAGAAAATATGAGAAGAGAAGCCAGTGGTTTGGCCTATATTATAAATGCTAGAATCAAC
Source organism: Allium cepa (assembly GCA_030765085.1). NCBI lineage: Eukaryota > Viridiplantae > Streptophyta > Magnoliopsida > Asparagales > Amaryllidaceae > Allium > Allium cepa. Next base: position 352,739,237 of record CM060931.1, on the reverse strand, counting down.
CGTAATCATTAGATTAAAATATATAAATCCAGGCCATCGGCCATGGTCCAAACTCTAGCCGCAACTTAAAGACTAGTCGACTGCTCCCTTATAGGTGTTCGAGCATAGCGAATGCAATGGTGTAAGTTTTATGGCAAAATTCCACTGTTTGCTTAAATTTTATTTTTGGAGCCTTATTAACTATTATTAATTTTACGAGGCGTTACATTCTCCCCTCTTGAAAGAATTTCATCCTCGAAATTCCCTAAGTGTTGAATCATGTAATATAGCACACAAATAATCTAAACTATTTAACCAATTAGTGTACAACAATTTTTGCGCCCAAATGTATACAAGTGCATGGGGTATCACAAAATATAAAACATGTATGCAAAATGACTCTAAATCGGCACCTCATATATGAATGCATTCTAGAAAAACATTTTGGAAATAAGATGCAAACGGCCTAAATATACTAGCAGTTCTATATTTATGCAAGTTTTCAAAAATATTTTCCATAAATAGTTTCCATACTTTTGCGAGTAGGAGTATGGTTCAACCAATTTTACGTCCAATCCCTACCATCAAAAACCTAGCACACAATTTCAAACGTCTAAATTTTTTGAAAATCCAGCTGCTTTGAATCCATACTCCTATTCCAAAAAAGAATTTTAGATGGAAAATTTTAACATGCAAGTTCTATACTTATTTTTTTGGGACTGTACATACGGTCCGAACCAGTGTGAAAATCCCAGTATACAAGTTCTATAGTTAATTTATCTTCCATAAGCTTAGATCATTATTTATATATTTATCTCGATGGATAGCCACACACACACACACGCACACACACACACACACACACACACATATATATATATATATATGATCCACTGCATTTTTAAGAACTACTAGGTCAAATAGGAAATCCCATTAAGATGATGCTACATGGTTCTTTCGATTTGAGTGATAGAGTTAGGGGTATTCCCTAGGGGCAATCATGTAATTTGTAATATATATCTAACTCGATAATCAATCTTGTCCGAAATAAAAGATGTTTTCTTTCTATTATATACTTGATATAATATGATATATCAATTAGTTAATTTAATTAAAATTATATTTAGTAGAAAATCCATAAATGATATGTTTTGTGATTGTAGTTACAAAGTTTTGTAACCGTGAGTAATTTATCATAAGAAAAAAATATACCATTTTAAATACTTAGTCAAGATGTATCGGGACAGAATATTAATACATCCCTTGAGACTAGAGATGTAATGCTTTCGAATTTTGGGTAATGTATTACTAACGACTGCTGAGGGCACCAAGGGGTTACGTGTTGATAGTTATTGGATAACTATGGAATGACTCACTTGATAGTTTTCTGTTGGTTAATATAACTACGGTTAAATAGAAAATATCGATGTGACAAAATTGCATAGTTCTTTTGACTTGATAATGCTATTGGTTTTAATGTAGATGCTCCATTTAATTATAGTTAAACCATAGCATGACATCTATCAAAGGACTATAGTTGGATCGACTGAAAGCATAGGAAGTGAAACAATATTGAATAGGGATTCGTCTTCTTAGTTATATGAGGTAAGTAACAGGTCAACTAAAGTCAACTCAAAATCAAAGTCTGTAACGACCCGGAAAATTTTAACAATTTTAATTGATTCTATAACGTATTTAATTGAATATTTGTGAAATCTTATAATAATTGAATTTTTAAATAAAATGTTTATATATTTAGAATACGTATATTTAAATATAGCAGATTGTAAATTTTCAAATAATTTTATGGAAGTTTATTTAATTGAGAAAACGTGCTGTCCAATTCAAGCTATTAATTGCTTTAATTGATTTCTGAATCAGTGCGTAACGGTTTCTTTTTACTACCGTTAAAGATTTCTATTGCTTAATACTTTTCCAATTCAGGTAGACTTTTCCATTCGTAACCATTAATAAATTTGAGATCATCGACCTTGCTTTTATTATTCCTTGTAGTTTCGTGCACTGACTTTACCTTTCCCACTACCCATAATTTTCTCTATACGTTTCTTTTGCAATTGAAGCGTATATTTATATTTATGGTGGTGCGTTTATTCTGGTCTCTCTTTATTTTTGTTTTTAACGCTTGAAAGAATCTCAAATCATCAAGCTAGTAGCATCCGTTCCTTCCCTCGCTTTCATAAGGCTTATAATATATAAACCACTTACTTATAGATCTGAACACAACTTTGTCATCAAATTTAATGTGCCTTCCTCTCCCTATTATTTCGGCTCCAACCTTCCTAGTGAATGGCTTTAATAATTTTTGGCTAAATCATAGCTACAGACTTTTCAAATTTCTTTCATTTTTTATATTTTTCCAATTCCTTCATTTGCTTCAAAATTTTTGAACGTGCCTAATCATCTCAGCATGTATATATAATGTAAGCCTACCTTTCCTTGGAAAGCTATTGCTCATAAAATTTCCTGATTTCTTTCCTTTTATCCATTTTTATATCCTTGACTTTCAAAACTCATTATGTGTTGTAAAAAACAAACAAAAATTTATTGCCTTAAGTGTATAGCTAAATCAACTATTGACCGTTACAATTACTTTTATTTTTATATTCATTTCAATTTATTACTTAAAGAACGTTTTGATGAATTAATGGACAGCTTTACGTTTCTTTTGCTTTTGAAAACTTTATATTTATAGTGTACGTTTCTTTTGCATTTCAAAATTTTGAAACATGCTGCCCCATTTAAGCCATTAATTGTTTTAATTATTTTTCTTAATCAACATATAAACGTTTCTTTTTATTATTCCAAGATTTACATCCATACTTTAATCTCTTCTGTTCCATTTATTTCATTTGAAATCTAAATTTATTTACCATTCATTTATATGCCTCTTTCTCTTCCCTCTTTTACCTCTTCGTTTCCGTGTTTCTAGGAATATATATATAGTATAGCATAGATTGCATCTTCTTTTCTCTCTGTAGGCTATTAGTTGCCCTAAATTAATATTAAAAGAGGAGAGAGCTTTGTAAATATTATATAAAGTCATATAGCACGTTCACATATCAGATGCAGACCTACCTTTATATTTAAGAAACTAGCATTTTCTCTATTGCCTGAAGAATGCCCTTCGCCATGTCATGTTGCTTGAATCACGCATGCATTCTTCCTTTAAAAATCGCCTGTTCTCATCTCCCCTCCATCCTTTCTTATTTCTTCCAAACCTGAGCATGAGCTCTCTCTTTTCCTTGGCCTGCCTCCTCCCCATGGCTGCATGCATTAGTTGGCAAAACATTTCCTCTCTTGTTTTTAAAAGTAAGTACGCATTTTATTTGATATAAGTCTATTTTATATATTAAGAACAGTATAGATTGTGCATAAGTTTTGTTTTATATGTTTACTGCAACTATGTGGATTTTGAATTCCCTAACAGTTGAACTTTAAAAATAATAATATATTTCATAATAGTATATATATGATAATTTTTATATTTATAAACGTGTATATAAATATTTAACTTCTGTTCATATATAAAGGTTAGTATATATTTATACCGTATTATGTATATTATTTTAAGATTTTACGGTATATAGTTTTTGACTTTTGTTAGCATATAGTTATCGTAAGGCTTTTAGATACGTATGTTTTACTAACTAGTTGATAAGTTAAATATATATATATATATATACGCGTTTTATTTTACTATTGATAGCTTACGGTATATATGGTATAAGTTTGGCAGCCTTCTATTAATATACGTATTTTTATATGTTCTATATATTTGGTTATAACAGTTTCAACTATAATAAAATATGTTATTTTATTAGCTTTCATATGTTAGATATATAAAATATAGTATTTCAATTTTCGTTACTGTTTTGGTATGTATATTATATAAAATTGGTGGGTACAAGTTTGATAGGTCAATTTATAATATATATATTTTTATGATTGTTTTAGTATTTTAGAGTCTACCGTACTATATTTTATTTTATTTTCAACAATTTACATAAGTTATATTTAAAATGTAGGTATATATATAAAATTTTCTATGGTAGTTTTACAGTATAAGTTATATCAATATTTTATAATTTCAACAGTATATGCTTTCAAAAGTTTATTTCATGTCAGCCTTAAGGTTGTTTGCACTGACTGATATACGTTGGATTTTTTTTAAGGGATGTGTATTTTGATTTCAAGTATAGTCATATGTATAGTCATATACAAATTGGTAGAGGAAATGTTATATAGTATATATATGGTTATATTAATATAGTCGGTCTGCACACCTATGTATATATATTAACCGAGGTATGCATATTTTGTTGCATATTTTATAAACTGTGTCTGCATATGTTGGCTAGTTGTATATAAGCTCACTTATCCTATTTATCTTCCTTGATCCAATTCTGATTTGAATTCGTCTATTCCTATTATCAGCTTTGATCATTGAACCGTGTCCATCTAGCTTTGTTTTGGAATTCGGATCTGGATTTCATAACTCACTTCTTTTTCTCTGGCCTCGAAAGGTGAGAAATCACTCACGATTAACGATATTTTATTTACTAAATTTGATTTCAATTGAGAGGACAATTGAAATATGAGGCTGTAGTTATTTAAATTGTTATATATGCTATTATCTGTAACTATTCACTTATGGGATATGACACCATATCCTATTGTTTGTATATTTATTTTGATGATATATGCCTGTTGTTATTATTATTTACATATCTGTTATCACTCTGCAAGTACCCTGTTAGTATAGAAATCACTATGGGTTGAAATGATACATACCCGAACAGACTTTAGAATAGGAGAAAATCTTATGGGTTGAAATGATAAACCCAAGCGATTTTCATTTAATTGAATTGGGATTACGGGTTGAAATGCTATCCACCCGTATACATTTAGTATACGGATTGAAATGATAAATATCTGTAACACTTGACCATATGATAAGAAATATATACAGACATCGTTGGTCCATATATATATATAAATATTTTGAAATTTAATTCGTTGTTTTGGAAAGAAATATATGGTCTTATTAAATGTTAATCCTTAAATTTTTTTATATATAAAGGGTAATGATATATAGATTTAATAATATTTAATTTAGTCAAAATTTGATTTAATACATAAATTATGATAAATATTTATGTAAGTTTTATTCCAAAAAGTATTTTGCAATTTACTAAGATTGGGAGATAAATGTGGGTTTATCTAAATGGTATTTAAATAAGGATTTATTCAATTAAATCAATATGAAATTATTGAATGGGAAATTTAAGGGTATGATTTTGTAACTGGATTTTTATTTAAGTGATTTAATGAATATTTCACGTTTAAATAAATTAAAGAAAATATTGAGTAAAATGTAATTTAAGGTTACTTAAATGATATTGTATCTAATGAGGGATTAATTTAAGACTAGATAATAATGAGGTTAAATCGAGATCTATATGGAACTATTAAATTGAACATTTAATTAAATATTAAAGCTATGAACTATATTGGGATTTAAATGGTTTATTTTGAGATTCGGATATGTATTTGAAATCAGTATAGTTGAATTTATTATTTAGAAACTAAATTGATTAAAAGTTAGTTTGAAACGTTGAATACTTAAAGTTTTGAAATATATTGAATATAAAGGGTATTTTGTGATTTCAAATCCGAATTTGAGATCGATAAAATTGAAGTGGTTATTTTAGAAATTGAGTTGAAATTAAATTAATAAATTGAGATTGAAATAGATTTAAATGGGATAGTCGGGATGATGTTAAACGATTTGTTAAGTTGAGGGAATTGAAATTACTTTACTGTACAAATTATTTAATATATAAAAATACTATTTGGGAAGTATAGAGATATTTGAAGTGAAAATGATATTTGGTTTTGAAGTATAAATTAAGTTGAAAAGACTACAGTGTTATAGTGTATATTTCTATCTTTTAGATAGTTCCATGGACCCTTAGAGGATGGTTATCCCAAACATCCTCTAAGTTAATTATATTTCAGTTGATATTTCACTTGAATTAGATTTATAGATATAAGAATGTTAATCCTGACTCGAGTGTTTTGTGTTTTGCTTTACGCTCGGGTCAGACTGAGAGATACAGCATTTGAGACTCACCTTCGAAGTTGGAGCTTTGCTTGAAGATCCAGCTATCTATCCCTTCAGTCATCCAGTTGATTGGTTCAGAGAAGCCATCTATTGCATTGGAGACTTCATGGCATTTGAACAATTCGGTTGTATTTTATTTCTAACTCTGAGGTATATAGTAGCTTCATGAACTACTATTCTTTATCTATTCCGCTGCATTGTATTACTCTGTGTAAGTGATCTATGATTGATTTGTTTACTGTATATTTTAAGTTTTGCCAAATTTTATTAACAATTTGGTATTTTGAATTATTCAAGTCGGACATGTACGGTTTTATTGTCGATTTGAATGGTCCAAAATAGTTGGCTGTTACAAAGTCTCTACAAGAGCATTTCGATTAAAAATAATTATCATTATTGAACCAAGGATTTTATGTTTGGACTTTAGAGTTGAATGTGGATGCTATTGGAATTTTGACCATTACCAAATTCCATAAGTCCAAAGTGATATGGTTTTGACAAAGAGAATATGTGAAAATATTACTCATAACCGGGTAACACTTAATAAAGTAAAAATGGATTTTACCAAAACTAAATACGCGATGAACTTGACCAAAATGTCATACCACCTGCTAAGTGACATGTGAAAGTTAATATTTGGATAGTATTGTTAGTGCCAAAATTGGTCATTAACACCCAAACGCCATTGAAAGCACCAAATCGCAGTTACAAATCACAAACAGTATTATGCAGAGAGTACAAATACAAAGAATAGTTAAAATCAAAATGAAAGCAGTAAAAAAGACGAGATTTATAGTGATTCGGCTAACTCCGGGCTACGTCCACTCCAAAAATTTCTTTTTATTGATGTTAGAATCAATTGCAGTCACAATTTGGAATTTTTAGAACAATAATGGCGGAGTGGCTTTTGTAGAAGAAGATGAAGAGGAGCATAATCCCCTTTTTGAAGCTACACCTGCTGTATTTGTAGGGAAAACCATGGCTACAGGGCCTTCTCACCTACATGGGCCTACCAAAATCATAGTCAAGCCCATATCATTAACCGCTACCGACCCTAAGTCGCTAACATGCCGACCCGAATTAGCTTTGATGATGACCCAAAGAAACCTCATCTCAGACCCGAAGCAAACTGGTAGTCGATCCGAAGTAGCTTACATCTTCGTCTATGCCAACCCCAACTTGAATTTCCCAAAGCCGACCCGAAGTATCAAAAACACCGACCCGAAGCTGATGCAATGTCGAACCGAAGTTAAACCCTTGCCATATGTCGATCCCTCAACAATGCTGATCCATCCAACTACCAATCCCTCAAGTAATACACCCTTCAACCAAATGCCGACCCACTTATGAACTCCAGCACGCCGATCCACACATCCATGTTGGTCCACACCATCCTGCCGAACCATATCTGACTGAACCAAATCTAACCGAATCATATCTGGCCGAACCACATCAACATTCATACCATGACCGAACGATACGACCTTCCTTCCTTTCCACGTCCGATCATCCTCAGTCGATCCACATCGACCTATCTACCCTGATCGATCGTACCTATATGATCCACTCCACTGTCGAACTATCTTGATGCCCGGCCGACCCATGCGTGATCTCCACTTCTCGACTAATCCATACCTCTCAGGATGAACTACACCACCGAGACCGATCCATGCATGACTGATCGTCTCTCCATCCAGATGGCTCAAACCCATCGTATTCTAGTTTCGACAAACTAGTAGTCAATTTAGTTAAATCCGCCTGCTCATGGCCTTGCCAAAAGGGGTTAACATTTGCCTCGTAAAATATTCCTTGCCACTGGAAGATGTGTTTTGAATAGCCTCAAATCCAATATCCCAAGTCTGTGTCACATTCATTACCAGGCTATTCCATCCAAAGTCGAAAGCCTACTCCATGAACATTCTAAGTCATTGTCCGATTTCGAATCCGTCCCAAATCCATTGACCGAATCAAAGATCTCTTCGGGTCATTTTATCCAAGTCTGGGATCTCTCCTGGTCCTGTTGTCCAAATCGAGGACCTTGTTGGATCTAAATCCTAAGCTGGGACCTCGCCCGATCCTAGAACCCATATCCAAAATCTCGCCAAGTTCTTATCAAAATCTGCAGCTGTTCGAAGCCACTATCCATATCCATTTCACATCTTGGAAATCAGTAATCGAATCCTAAGATCCCTTTAGTCCGTTGACGGCCTCTCCGTACCCTTGCTAAGTTCGATGCAAACTTAACGTTTGAATAGGCAGATCCCGTCGTGGTCCAACGAAGCAACCTATTACTTGCACTCCGGTTCAATGTCCCTGAACATTAAGCAATGCCTTGAACCTCCTGGACCGATACTAGCCTCTCCGGACTCTTACTGGATCCTATCATGTCTCTCTCTGGTGAAGGGGAAACAGCATTGAGTGAGCCGATCATGTCGCTCTTCGACGAAGTAGCGTCACTCCTTGCACCCCGGTTCAATATCCTTGAACATTAAGCGATTCCATGGACTAAGTCCTAAACTGATTGTAGCCTCTCCAGGCTCTTGTTGGATCCTATCCTATCACTCTCCAGAGAAAGGGAAACAACGACGAGTGGGTCGATCCTATCGCTCTCCGGCGAAGCGGTGTCGCTCCCTGTACTTCGGTTCAGTGTCCCTAAACATTGAGCGATTAATTTCTAACTGACTTCCAATATACCTCCTATAACTCTTCGGTTAGGTATTTGTTGCATAAAACCAAAATCAATTTTTCAAATCCAAGGTCCTAATGTCCAACAAAAAAAAAGAAAAACCTAAGGGCTGCCTCTCCAAGCAAAGCAGCCTATTACCATCTCAGAGCATTCTTAGGGATCATTCTGGTTTCCTTACATGTGTAAGTGGCATAGTTGTTGTTTATTTTTTTCATTTTTTAAAACAAAATCAGAAAGATTATTCGATGACCAGAGTCCGAATCCTGAACTCGATCCTTTCCATTACGATCAACGGATGACGATTATTGACCCCATTCTAGGGTTATTCCTATTCGATCCAAGCAATAGCTTCTCGTGTTCTACTGCTCTTGTCTGATTCCTCACATACTGTTGCAACCTACCACTTCTAACATGTTCCTCCACCACATCCTTCAGGTGGTAGCATTCATTTATGGAGTGCCCTTCCAGCTCATGGAATAGGCAGTACTTCTCGCTCCTATGCTCTCGTTCAGTGGGATTCCTCCCGGGTGGTTTCCGATAGGGGAGCTACCCCCGAGTGTCCAAGTAAATCCGTTTCAAATTATCTGTTAAATCTGCATACGTCATGAATTTGGGTTCTCGACCTATCCTCCGTTTGTCTGAACCACCAGGTCCATCATCCAGCTTACGCTTTCCTTCGTACAATCTTTGTCCTTTATCAGACGTTCCTTTGCCTTGTATGGCATTTATCTCTTGCCTTTTAGCATGTGTGTCCTCTCACCGAATGAATCATTCCGCCTTATGATAGAACTCTCCAAGATCCTGTGGTGGATCCTGTGTTAATGAATCCTTGAGTTTCGTGCCTTCCGCAATCCCTGCTACCACCGCCATTAAAATCATTGATGGATCCGAGTGATCTATCGAGGCCACAGCCACATTAAATCGCATTAGGAAACCTCTCACGGACTCTCCTATCCTCTGCTTCATCCATGCCAGCGTCATTACATTCTTGGGTTTCTTCACGTGGCCCTGAACTGTCTCATGAAGCGTTCCACTAGCTCGCCCCATGTCCTGATCGATCCATTCTTATTAATCCAGCCATCCATCCATTTCCATCCGAGGGTAGTCCCCTGTTCGGAACTCTACCTTGCCTCCCATGTCCTGGGGGGTACTCTGGGTAGTACTCTTTATGTTGGCCAATTACGTTCACGTTGGTCCCTGCTCGCTGAGCTTCATTCACCGTCCTCCCACTATCCAATCCCGGAGGTCTGCCCCCAGACCTTTGCTGATTTCCTTCAATCTCTCCAATCTGGTTCGGGTTTTGACCTCCATAAAATTCTACAGCTCAGGTTCCCTGTTCTGCATTGCCAACATCCGCAGTTGGTCCACACCCTTGACTTTGTGCTCCAACTTGTCGAAATAGGTTCTATATCATGTCCTCCTGCCTTTTAAACATCGTCTCCATCTCGTCTCTGGTGATATAGATTGAGTCCTGATTAGCTCCAGGGGAAGCCTCTTGGCTTTCTTCATGCTGACTCCTTTTCGTCCTGTATCTCCTTGTCGATTGCCTAGCCATAATTTCCAGAATACGAGCTCCTAAGTTTTTAAATCTGAAATCCAAGCTGTAGAATTCCTAAGTGCTAGCTTTCTCAATGAAAGCACCAAAATGTTAGTGCCAAAATTGGTCACTAACACCCAAACGTCATTGAAAGCACCATATCACAGTATAGATCACAAACAGTATTATGTAGAGAGTATAAATATGAAGAATAGTTAAAATCAAAATGAAAGCAGTAAAAAAGATGAGATTTATAGTGGTTCGGCTAACTCCAAACTACGTCCATTCTAAAAATTTCTTTTTATTGATGTTAGAATCAATTGCAGTTACAATCCGGAATTTTTAGAACAACAATGGCAGAGTGGCTTTTGTAGAAGAAGATAAAGAGGAGTAGAATCCCCTTTCTAATGCTATGCCTGCTGTTTTTATAGGGAAAACCATGACTACAGGGCCTTCTCACCTACATGGGCCTACCAAAACCATAGTCAAGCCCATATCATTAACCACTACCGACCCCAAGTTGCTAACATGCCGACTTGTAGTAGCTTTGATGATGACCCGAAGAAAACTGGTAGCCGACCTGAAGTAGCTTACGGCATTGTCTATGCCGGCCCCAACTTGACTTTCCCAAAGCTGACCCGAAGTATTAAGTACATCGACCCGGAGTTAAACCCTTGCCATACGTCGATCCCTCAACAATGCCGATCAATCCAACTATCGATCCCTCAAGTAATACACCCTTCAACCAAAGGCCGACCCACTTGTGAACTCTAGCATGCCGATCCACACAGCCATGTCGGTCTACACCATCCTGTCGAGCCATATCTGACCGAACCATATCTGACCAAATCACCTCGACTTTCACACCATGACCGAGTGACATGACCTTCCTTCCTTTGCACGACCGACCTTCCTCAACCGATCCACTTCGACCTATCTACCATGACCGATCCTACCTGTCCGATCCACTCCACTATCGAACTACCGTGATTCCCGACCGACCCATGCATGATCTCCACTCCTCAACCGATCCATACCTCCCAGGATGAACGACACCATCTAGACCTATCCATCCATGACCGATCGTCTCTCTATCCAGTTGGCTTAAACCCATCGTATTCCAATTTCGACAAACGAGTAGTAAATCTTGTTAAATCCGCCTGCTCATGGCTTTGCCAAAAGATAGGTTAACAGATATTAATCGCTAAACAAATTTACACCTAAAGGGTTGCGCAGCCGAATATTTGAATACTCTTGATCATAACTAGTTTACAATTATTACAAATTAATTAAAGAAATTATAATTTATGAAATATTAATTATAAAACTTTATTTTTTTCTAACGAATAAATACTATTAAATGTATTTATACCATTTATAAATATATTAATCGATATATGATCTCAATGCGCGTTCAAAAACTAGATTTAAACCTAAAATATTTTATTTGGCCTTTAAATGGTTTTGAAGCCCATATAGTGGGTTGGTTGGTTAGGCTATAACGGAGCATAGAGGGTGGCTATATGATGGTTAAGGTGCAAGAGTTGAATGGATAAGAGGAAAGAAAGAGTAAGAGAGAAATCTGGATCTTGATCCTAACTCTCTTTAACTCAATTCAGCATAAAATAAAATTTTAATATATATAGAGTATTTATTATATATTATTTAACTCAAATCACTTAAATAAATCTTTAAATAAATAATTATATCATTTAAAATATAATTTAGATTTTATAAATTTACTTTTACACCTGATAGACTCTCTAATGCAAATAGAATTAATTTATATTTATATATATACATATATTGATTAAATATTTATATAAACGTTGAAAGTTAAAATTTAATTTTAATTTTTCTTTTAAATCACAAAATATATTTTAAATATTCAAATTCTAAAATAGCATCTAGTTTTTTAAAGAATATTCAAAACATGGTTGTAATTTTGAAATATAATTTTATATAAATATTATCATATTATTTAAAATTGGTAATTTTGAACTAAGTTTCAAAAAAATATAATTTTTCCCTAAGCATTATTTTTCCTTTTAGCAAAGCTAGCATGCTTTGTAGTGGGCTGTGCCACTGTATATGTAATGGGAAAATAGGTGTTCTGCACATGCATAGAATAGCTAAACAAGCATAGGGAGCCCAAACCAATGAGAACCCTAGAGAACTATTAGGTAAGTGTGAATATATATATCATTCATATATTTTTATACATACATATATATATTATTAAACTATTTATAAGAATATTTCTATATATACATAGTATAAAAATGAAATAATTATTATTTTTTGGTTTTTACAGTAAAATAAATAATTATTTTTTACAATATATTATAAATGTTTTATATACATAATTATATATACACACACGCATATATTTTATGAAATTCCATAAATATATATATATATAATCATTCAAAATTTATATACATAAATTAAAGTTTATAAACGTACATTTGGACGATATATTTGTATACTAGATGAGCTGATATGTCCATTATATCCAACATTTACATACCAACATGTCATAGTTTGTACGGTTTTCCATGTTACACATGCACACATATATGTGTATATGATATACGTGTATGTATGTATATATATATATATACAATATAATAATCATACATAAATAAAATTCTTTTATAAATTTAAATATAATAATTATTTTATATGAAAGAAATTTAGAATTATTCTGAATGAATTAGACTTCATAGGCCTAATAAAGATCCAAAATGGTAATTTTTTGAAATTTACCCATTTCTTCCGCCATGGGCTGGTCCAGTTCCAACATTAAGGATACTACAAATTTTCTTTACGAATAATATTCCACTTTGATTATAGTTAAATCATGGCATGACAATCATCGAGCAACTATAGTTGGATCTAAGTTGAAGCATTGGAAGTGAAGCATTACTCGATAGATACTTCATCTCCTTGGTTGTACAAGATTAGTATTATGGTCAACTGTAGTAAACTAAAAGTCGGAATCTATAGCTAGAGTAGAATGACTAATAATAAATATTATTATTGAAGAAAGGACCTTTTTGTGGATAGATTAAGTTGAATGTGAATAATAATGGAGTTTTAACCAATACCAAATTTCACACATGCTAAAGTAATATAGTGTTGGAAAAGAAAACATATGTAAATTATTATCACTATTAGTACCTCTTAAGGTGATGTAATATATGATTTTACTTAAAAGAACTTTAAGCATGAATTTAGCTAAACTGTAACACCACTAGCTAAGGTGATGTGTGAACATTAATATTTGAATTATTTATATCACTGACTAGATTCACATCAGTTAGTCTGACAACCACATATGTAAATTCTTCGAAAAAACCGTATGATTTAATTATTTTATAAAGTGTTATAAGTTAATTAAACTAATTAATATTTAAGAAAAATAGTTTATTATTTTATTTGATGTATGTAGTATTGTAGTAGTAGGGTAGCTCCTAGAAATTTTCTAGGTTTAATTATTGATTATTTGGATGTGTATATAATAGTTATATACACATATATTGATATACGACATTAATACATATTTAAACGAGTTTTAAATATCGATAATTAATTAATGGATTCTATGTTTTTTTTGTCCATAACTGGACCATGGTTAAACGACCATAGAAGGGGCGAAAATTGCCCATATATTTGATCTAGAGTTAATTAGAAATTAAAAGAGAATGTTTTAAAGAGACAGCGAGGCTTTTTTTCTCTCTCTCTCTCCCTATAAAACAATACTCTGCTGTTAATTTTATAATTAATTTTTGTTTCTCTCCTTTGATTCATGGCCTCATTCTCCTTCATCCATCCACCCATGGCAATAAATTTCATCCAAAATAATGTTAAGTAAAATAAAACAATGTGGCTTATTTGATTCTACCAAGATCAAGTGGTGATTGAAGGAGTCTAGGAGTCAATTCACAAACCGAGATGTCATGAAAGGTTGGATCTACACGGGTAAATCTATATTTATTTTATATACTTATACATGCTCATTCCTGACCCAAATTAATGTATGCATCATATTTAAATTGTCATTGTATACTATTGAAGTTTGATTTGTTACATGTATTGTTTATGAATAAAACCAAAAAAGGGAAAAACAATAATGAAATTTAATCTGTTTATTTTTTTTTCGTATGTATTTGTGAATCAACCCCTTTAAATGTATTTTATGCAATATTGAATGATTCGAATACACGCACAAACACTCTCACATAACGACCATTTATTTTGGTTATAATAAAACATATGTATTGATGTCTTGAATTACTGTATTTGAATCATGATATTTTATTGTCCACTTTGTGAAAGAAATAAATCCGAGATTTATTTAATTATTTTGGATTATTATTTACACACACACACACACACACACACACACACACACACATATATATATATAAATAAACTTAATTTATAATTGCATGGAATTTTATTTACATCATACGCACACACAGATATATATATATATATAATACATATATATACATACACACACACGTATGTATGTACATTGTTTAATATATAATATCAAAATTAAACGCATAAGTACATAATAGTACGTTGATCTATTTATCTTTACACACATCACACACTTGTTGGTCTTTTTATGCAAGTTACAACTATGTAATAACAAATATGTTATCGCTTATTTTAAGCTATGAATAAATATAGAACATGATTTGGATCTAAATTTAATTATGAGTTTACAAGAAAGGCAAATGGAAAGCCTTTCCATTTTTCTTAGATACTAATTGAATGTTTTCTTATTCAAAGAGATAAATCTGAAATTTGTTTTATTAATTATTCTTCGATTACCATTTCTATAACTTAATTTATTTTTCGTTATGCATACTAGTATGGGCCCGTGCTTCGCGCACGGGATGTTTGTGTTATTGTATAAGTTGATATATTTTTTAAGCGCAAATATGTAAATGGAAGGCAAGGGCATTTTTGGAATTTCAAAAGGACACTAAGTAAATTAGTTCAACGAATTTCATTTATTAGTAGTATAGATATGTTACATACACACATATATCTCTAAACTATATATATGGTAACATTAATATGTATATAAAAACCATATACATGTATTGTAATATATTCCAAACATATGTATATATTTAGGCATTTATATTCCTGACATGCATATGAACTTATCATATGCGTATGTTGGTATAATATATATGTATATACAATAAGTATTTATCCCATTATCTATATTATAGATAAAGTTATACACATGCTTATATATCTCAATGTTATAATGCAATGTCATGTTATGAATTTAGATATGATATATTAAAACAAACATTAAAAAAATTAATTGACATGATGAGTTATTAAATACTAAATATTATAAAATACAATATGACTGTATTTTAGATCGATAAATTAGATCAAATGATAGTTAATAGATCACATAGGCCCATTAAAATTCAAAAAGGATTTTTTTAGTTCATTCGTTTCATCTACCGCCAAAACAAGTCAGTCTCAATAATTTGGATGGATAACCTTCTATCTGTATTTAGGAAATAAGGATGTCCACCTAGTAAATAAAAGGAGTTTAAGTGTTTTACTACAACTAGAGATTTCAATATAGCTAGCATAAACGTACTTCTAAATTATGATGAATTAATAGACCGTATGATGTATAGTTATTATAATAGAATTAATAATATCTTATTAACAATTTTAATTATCAAATTCGTGTTCTAACATGAAAATCCAAATGATGGATTTGTTGAACAATTTGAGCAGTGGTTCAAAAAATATGTAAGTTTGATATATTATGTATTTTTACATCTACACAATATTCATTAGTTATTACATGTGTTAATTCTAATCAACAAGTCGATGAGAACAAAATCATCAATGTTTGCTATAAGAAATTTTCATTTGGTTTCTTTTACAAATATTGGAAATGTCGAATCATGTGTGTAAAAGGATTAAATTTCACGCAAAAGCATGAAAAAAACGACTATTAATAATGGATTTTATAACATCTCACCTCTGTACCCATATTATCCAAGAGTATTACTAAGTAATACTGTCAAATAATATAGAGAATAAGGCTTTTATAGATATATGCCTGAATATTCCCTTAGGCTAATACTGGTGTGTATTAAAATTTCAAACAAATAATTCACCTGTGCATACACAATATCGACACAAATGATAAACACGTCTGTCCCTGGAATAGAACAATATACGGCATACAATATATAAACAAAGAACACAGAGTCAGAATCGTAGCAATAATATATGGTACATAGTTATACACGGTACGTCTAGTATAAACCATAAGAATATATATATATATATATATAAGAAGCAATCCAATACGTGAGGGTATGCAACTATGCTATAGTCTCCTCTATGCCCAAAACACAAGTTGGTCTCATTGTCCTTGTACCTGAAGTGTCTCGGACTGACCCATGTATTATAAATAATACAAGGTTCGGACTATGTCAATAACAGTAGATGGTATTATAACATACAATGAAAATGTAGAAAATATGATGATGGTGGCGGCATAATGGCCTCAAAATATCTCAAAACCATATCCGTAAGAAAACCATATCGAAAAGTGTCATCACCATATAAATCAATAGAAATCTAGAATGCCATATCCAATAGATGAATCATCCATATAATAAAAGATCATCAGAAAATGAAATCGTCAAGTGAATCGGGCTAGCACACCGTAATGCCTTAAGATGAATATGAAAGTGGGGGTGAGTATACTAATGCACGTATTAATGTAGTACACACGGATCGTGTAATATGGACTATAATATAAATGCGGAAAATAGATGATAGTAGCAAAGCAAAAAATAAAAATAGAAAAATCACACCAGAGATTTTTATACTGGTTCGGAGCACCGTCCTACGTCCAGTCCCAGATTCCTATCTGGATTTTCACTAATAACTACCTCGCTTCACCCGGAGGAACAGGTTTACAATACCCGAACAGCCGAACGGGATTTCACGCCTCTAACACACTGAGGACTTCAACACTTGCCTCTTACAACACGAGGACTTCAACACAAACAAATACAATTGTTGTTGACAACTTGTGTTCTTCAAAACACGGATTTGTCACTAGTAGTACACCCTTCCTATAATCTTATCCTCAAAGTATATGACTGATGTTTTGTGAAGATTAAAGAAGGTATATTGCTTATTGAATCAAAAGGTATAAAATAGTTTCAATGATTCAATAAGCTATTAATTAAATGAGTGCTTTTAGAATGCAAGAATGTTAGAAAGTAAGATCAGAGAAAGCATATAATAATCATATAAATTCGTGTTTGAATCAACGATTTAGATGAGTATATATAAGAAGAAATAGTTGTAACTCTTGGTGAAACAGTTGCCATTAAGAGTTGTGATTATTGGTGAAAGGTAGGAGATGCAACTTTTGGAGAAGAGAAGTGTCTTTTAGAAAACTTGCTTTCTGTTTAAAAACGGTCGACAGGTCAAAAAATGACCGGTAGACAGGATTTTAAATATATAGTCGTTATGTGCATGTGTGCACGTTTACTGTGCAACTTTACCAGAAACGGTCGACCGCCCCATTTTCAACCGGTCGACCGGTCTGTGTAAATTTTCACAGCGAATGTGCAATGATGTTTAAATGTATATATATCGACTATATTTGAAATGCATGATTATTTGAGGATAGATTTTAACAAGTTTATCACTATTACAACATCAAATAATCAACCTATAATCTAGAGTACCATATGTAGGTCTTGATTTGTCGATTGCCTTTATATTGTTGTCAGCAATCAAAATCTTCATAGAAGCTTTGAATTCCTGTCTACCTTCTCCCCCTTTTTGATTGATGACAATATATAGCTAAAGTATTGAATCTCCCCCTGAATATGTGATTTCCTGCAGACAATTATTAGCACCTTTCTCCCTGCAAACAATTATTAGTACCTTTCTCCCCCTTTGTCATCGACAAAAAGGAGTAAACAAAAGAGAATATGAACCAAAAAGAACAATGCATAATACATATTTAAACATAAGATGTTTTGAAAACTACCATACATGCCATAGTTCAATAAGATGGACACTAATTAGTACAAGTGTCACAGATGTTTTTAAAGAACTTAAAAAAATAAACAAACTAGCTTTAGTCCGACTGAATCTCCTCCTCATCATCTTCATCATCATCATCGTCATCATCGTCATCGTCATCATCGTCATCGTCATCACCTCTAAACGTCTCTCCATGACCTTGTCCGCTTGTACCAGCAGATTCCTCGGATGTTGACCAAGTGAAAGTGGGAGGAGCCGGACGCTTTCCGGGGTCTTGATGTTGGATAGAGACAGATGTGCTACATGATATAGCATCCCATATAGCACTGAAGAAAGACTTGACCTTGTTGAATCGTTTGTCAATTTTTGAATCCATACGTTTGAGTCTTGCTTCAAGTAAGAATTGATTACGAGCGATGGTTTCAAGAGATTCTCTTGTAGACGACTTAGATTTCAACAACCTAACTTCTCCGGAACGAGGTCGGGAAGATGGAGCTCGTTGTGCTTGTGTACCTCGTTGTTGCCATTGTTCGAATGGCATAATCTGAACATAGGGAGGAGGAAGTTTCATGCGCTTGATGGTAGTGGAGTCAATGCATTTTGGTGTAGATGTTGCTGAATCAGGGGCTGTTACTCCACATGCTAACAATATGCGCATAATATACTCATTATAGAAGAAATGAGGTCGAGTGGAGTTATTCACTTTTAAAATTTCATCGAAAATCATGTGAGCCCAGTTGATTTCGATTTCCCCGTATATAGCATAAAGAGCCTTGAAATTTTCCTTGTAGACGGTATCATAATTTCCTAATCGAGGAAATAGAGAGTGCATCAAGACACGATGTAATAGCCTTGCTGTCGGTCGTAGCCCAATCGATTTGGTGCCGTCACTATTATCTTCTATAAACTTATGGCTAGTGCTATTTCGGGTGAATACTTCACAAAATGTCGATGAAAATTCTTCACCTCGATTTGGTATTCCAAGAATAGAAGCTATTCTATCATGAGTAAGATAAATTCGTTTGCTGCAAACTACCGACCAAATAACTCCATTTGGATTATCCGGTGTATATTCTTCTAAATTCATATTTGCGTAGAATAATTTAATCATTAAGTGATTAATTTCTACGCTATTATCTGAAAAATCTATTAGAGGAGAAATATTGGAATTGTTTGCTAAACGACGAATACCGTATGAAGTGAAGTCTTCGAATTTGATGAATGAGCCCGGATGGAACTTATAATTTGTCATTTGATTCCATCGAGTTACGGCAACTGGAGTTTC
This sequence comes from Allium cepa, assembly GCA_030765085.1. Taxonomy (NCBI): domain Eukaryota; kingdom Viridiplantae; phylum Streptophyta; class Magnoliopsida; order Asparagales; family Amaryllidaceae; genus Allium; species Allium cepa. The sequence continues at coordinate 352,719,526 of CM060931.1, read as the reverse complement.
AAGCCACTTTCTGGCAGAGAGAGTTAGAGATGAAGATTCTGAAGATGCTCTTTTCTTTGATTTCTTTTGTGGTGGAGCCATTGATGAGGATTTGAGAGTTTTGGAGCTTGAGAAATATGAACTAGGGTTTGGGAATTGGGAAAGCTTTCAGTAGGAAGTAGAAAGAAATGAGTGTGGGGTATAAAATATATACGTGAACTGTAAAAAAAAAAAAAAAACTGTAAATGCATGCGACCGGTCGACCGCCTATATATGACCGGTCGACTGTTTTCAACCCGAGAGCATTTTTGGTCGACCGGTCATATTTCCGGTGGTCGACCGGTTTTGCTCTGTGTTGAAAACTGCTTGATTTTGCAAAAAATTTTGAAAAAAATTGATTGCGTATATTTTATATTATATTATTATTACAGAATATATGATATTACAAGAAATATATATGAAAACAAAACAATATACATTATGAAATTCTAATGAGAAGGAGAGTTGTCATTAGAATTTTTGTTGTCTTCAATGCGTTTAGCCCTTGGACTCCACTTATTTCGAGCTCCTTCATTCTCGTTATAATTTCTATCCCAAGAATTTGGAGTCGTTGAAGTCGATGGCCTGGATGGCATTGGTTCATGAACATCGTGCTTGTTTGATCCGCAGAAGAACGATGCCATTCTTTCTAAGACGGATAATCGCGCCGACGTACGTTGTTGTTCATGATACAGTTGGTTTTGTCCATAATGCAATTGTCTCTGAAGGTCGATTTGATGTTTTTGGTAGTGGTGTATCTCTTCAATTTGAGCTTTGGTTCGAGGAGAATAGAATAGTGTCCTTTTAACTCGTTTTGAATTTGGAGTTTTATCAGACATACAGGAGCATTGATGATGACAGCTTGATTTTTGTTTTGGAGTAGTAGGAGAATAATATTCGTCCGACTCAGAGCTTGTAATAGAAATGTGAGATTCTTGCGCACATTTGTCACAAATATGAGCCATAGTGTAAGTTGAATATATTATTATGGATAGATAAGAATTAAAGATGATCAAAGTATAAAAAATTTGCAAGCTTATATATAAGTTTCTTATATATAATCTTATGGATGTGAGTTAATGATAACTTTTAACCACGAAAATATAAGCAGAAATTTTATTGTTATTCTAAAAATAGCTTTGTTTTTAAAACTGAATTTATAAAATGAGTAAATAAAATTTAACCATTTAAATAAAGCAATGGCTAATATTTAATATAAAAAATAGGTTAAGTAAGAGATACGGTTACTAGGAGAAAAGACATTAGTTTAGTTTAAACAAAAAAATTATAATTAAAGAGAATAACCAAAAGAGAAAGTGTACATTAGTAATTGCTTAGTCAAGATTTTTTCTTGAAATTAAACCAAGCTCTCTTCGTAATCTAATAAAATTAGATTCGAGCAGCGGCTTAGTAAAAATGTCTGCTAATTGATTGTCAGTATGGATATATTCAAGACATATATTTCTTTTTTCAATATTATCTCGAAGAAAATGATGACGGATATCAATGTGTTTAGTTCGAGAGTGATTCACTGGATTTTTAGAAAGATTTATAGCACTTGTGTTATCACAGTATATAATAGAATTTGATAAATGAATATCAAAATCTTGAAGTGTTTGTTGCATATATAGTACTTGAGTACAAGCAAGAGCCGCTGATATATATTCAGCTTCACATGTTGATAGTGAAACACAATTCTGTTTCTTACTAAACCAAGAGACAAGTGATTTTCCAATAAAATGGCACGTACCACTTGTACTTTTTCTATCCGTTCGTGAGCCACCAAAATCAGCATCACTATATGATACTAATTCAAATGGACATTCTTTTGGATAGAAAAGACCAAAATCTTTGGTATTATTAAGATAACGAATTATACGTTTCACTGCTCGTAAATGTGATTCCTTTGGATCGGCTTGAAAACGAGCACATAAACAAACACTCATTAATATATCTGGACGACTAGCTGTAAGATAAAGAAGAGAACCAATCATGCTTCGATATAATTTCTGGTCAACATTCTTACTACTTTCATCTTTTTCAAGATGTGTAGTTGTACTCATAGGAGTTGGTTTACCAGATGTATTTTGTAATCCGAAGCGTTTGATAAGATTTTCACAGTATTTTTCTTGATTGATAAAAATACCGTTTGAAAGTTGTTTGATTTGAAGTCCAAGAAAATAAGATAGTTCTCCCATATGAGACATTTCAAATTCTTTGGTCATAATACTTGCAAATTCCTTGCAGAGTTTATCGTTTGTTGAACCAAAGATTATATCGTCTACATATATTTGGATAACCAGAATATCTTTTCGAGAATGTTTAATAAACAAAGTTTGATCGACTTTGCCTATTTCAAAACCTGAATTAATAAGATAGCTACGTAATCGTTCATACCAAGCACGAGGTGCTTGTTTTAAACCATACAGAGCTTTCTTAAGTTTGAACACATGGTCAGGATATTTTTCATGTACGAACAACGGAGGTTGTTCGACATAGACATTCTCTTTGATAAATCCATTGAGAAAAGCACTTTTGACATCCATCTGATAAAGTTTGAAATTATGATGACAAGCAAAAGATAATAGAATTCTAATAGCTTCTAGTCGAGCAACTGGTGCAAAAGTTTCTTCATAATCGATACCTTCTTCTTGATTGTATCCTTGTGCTACTAATCTTGCTTTATTTTTGGTGATATTTCCTTGTTCGTCAGCCTTATTTTTATAGACCCATTTAGTACCAATTACTGACTGATCAGTTGGTCTTGGAACAAGTTCCCAAACGTCATTGCGCTCAAACTGATTTAGTTCTTGCTGCATGGCAATGATCCAGTAATCATCTGTAGCAGCTTCTTTTGGATTCTTGGGTTCGATATTTGAGAGAAAAGCGACATGACCCATTTGATTGAGTTGACTCCTTGTTCTGACATGTGATGTTATTTCACCTATTATATTTTGGGCCGGATGGTCTCTTAATATTCTTGGTGGTGTTTGTAATTCACATATTTGAGGAGCATTCTCAATAATTACTTCTGAGTCAGAATCAGTATTTGAGATGATTGGATTATTAATGACTATTGATTCGTCATCATCTGATATTGTGTGAGGATGCTGATAGATTTCATCAAAAGATACATGAAGTGATTCTTCAATAGTTTTGGTTCGTTTATTAAATATCCGATAGGCCTTACTTCGTTCCGAATAACCGACAAATATTCCTTCATCGGCTTTTGGATCGAATTTTCCAAGCTGGTCTTTCGTATTTAAAATAAAGCACTTAGAACCAAAAACTTTGAAGTATGAGATTTTGGGCTTTCTTTTGTTAAACAATTCATAAGGAGTGTTCTTGGTAAGAGGTCTTATGGACACACGATTTAAAACATAACAGGCGGTTGCGACAGCTTCTGCCCAGAAATGTTTTGGTAAGGTAGTTCCATTCAATAATGTTCTTGCACATTCTTGTAAAGTTCGGTTCTTTCGTTCTACTACTCCGTTCTGTTGTGGAGTTCTGGGAAACGAAAAATTATGATATATACCTTTCTTTGTACAAAAATGTTCAAATTCATTATTTTCAAACTCTCCGCCATGATCACTTCTTATATTTTTAACTTTAATCCCTTTTGATTTTTGAATTCTTTTGACGAAGGATTTGAAATGATTGAAAGTATCACTTTTATTTTTTAAGAAAATTGTCCATGTATAACGAGAGAAATCATCAACAATTACAAGCACATATTGATTGTGATTTATTGATTGAACTCTAGTAGGTCCAAATAAATCCATGTGCAGTAACTCAAGTGGTTGTAATGTTGATATAACTTTCTTGGATTTAAAAGATGATTTGGTCAATTTTCCTAATTGACATGCATCACAAATGTTGTTAACTTTAAAACTCATTTTGGGTAGTCCTCTAACTAGATTGTTTTTAGCTAACTTGTCAATATTTCTGAAGTTTATATGACAGAAACGTTTGTGCCATAGCCATGGATCATTGTCATTAGCCACAAGACACATATCTGAATTATGATTAATATTCATATTTAGAATATATATATTTCTGTCTCTATAACCTTCAAAAACTAAATTATGGTCTTTATCTAAAATACTACACTTATTATTTGAAAAGGAAATTATAAAACCCTTGTCACATAACTGACTAATACTAAGTAAATTGTGTTTTAAATTTCTAACTAGCATGACATTAGTAATAAGAGGTAAGTTAGATGTACCGCAATTGCTCACATCGCCTTTGCCGATGATATAACCTTTTGAATTGTCTCCAAAAGTGACTGAGCCACCATCTGAGTATTTAATATTTGTTAATAAGCTTTTGTCTCCCGTCATATGTTTTGAGCAACCACTGTCCAATATCCACTTTCCTCTTTTCTTCAGTGGGACATGCAAAAAATAGAATTAAGTTCATGGTACCCACTTTTTATAGGGTCCTAAGAGTTAGGTCTTAGGAGTCCAAACCCATTTGGGTCCGGTATCCCCTTTATATATATAATTGTTATTAAAATGTACAGTATTCATGAAATGCTGAATGTATTTGTTCCTAATCAAATTATTATTTGTTTTAGGAACCCATATTTTGATAGTCTTAACATTTCTCTTTTGAAATTTCACAACTGGTTTTGGTTTGAAATATAATAAACTAAAAATTTTCTTAGCTTCAGTTTTTTGTACTTTTTTCTTCCTTTTATTTCTAAGATGTTTCTTAGTTTCATGTTTGTTATATCCCAAACCTTGTTTATCTGAAATAGATTGTGAACTTTCAATGATTTTAGTCAAATTTTCTCGACCTTTGTTAAAGTTAGAAACATTTTGAGTAATGTCATCAAACTTTGTTTGTAAACTAGCTTTTTCTAGGTCTAGAATTTTAACTTTTGCTTTAAGTTCATGATTTTCAGTAGTGAGAGCATTATTTTTCTCTTTTTGAGCTTCTATTTCATGACTCAAAAGAGATATTTGAGAGTCAACATTAGATGATGATTCTTGAATATTTCCAAGTTCTTCTTCTAATATTTTCTTCTCATCTTTTAACATATCTCGTTCAAACTTTGCTCTACTTAAATCTGCTGTGACTACTTTTAATTGACGTTTTATGTCTTTATATTTGACTATCAATTCAGCATTAATATCAAGTAATTCATCAAATGTAGGAATTTGTACCTCATCTTCTGTTGCCATAAAACAAACATTAGCTTGTTCATTCTCCGAATCACTTTCACTTTCTGATGAAGATGACTCTGAGTCATCCCATGTTACTGAGAAGGCTCGTTTCTTTGATTTGTCCTTCTTATATTTGAATTTGTCATTTTCTGACTTCTTCTTTTGTTCTGGACAATCCTTCTGCATGTGTCCCTTTTTATGGCAGTTGAAACATTCTATAGCAGATGAAGATGGTTTATTTGATCCAGGTTTCCTTTTATTGTAGCGACTGGCTTTTCGATATTTTAGGAATTTTTTGAATCCTTTTGCAATGAATGCCAAATCTTCGTCTTCAGAATCCGATTCATTTTCGTCTTTCTCAACATGAAATGCTACATTTTTCTTTTCTTCTTTCTGTTCTTTTCTAGCCTGCACATTTGCTTCATATGACATTAAATTTCCTATCAATTCATCTGGCTTCATGACGGAAAGGTCATTAGCTTCTTCAATTGCCAATACTTTTCCTTCCCATTCACTAGTCAGAGAATGTAGGACTGTTGAAACAACATCAAAATCAGAATATTTTTGTCCTAAGCCAATAAGTGCATGGTGAATAGTTTGAAACCGTGAATACATTTCATTGATTGTCTCATTTGGTTTCATTTTGAAATTTTGAAATTGACTTTTCAGCATTGCTATTTTGGCTTGTTTAACCTTGTTAGTACCTTCATGAGTGATTTTTAGCGTTTGCCAAATTTGATATGCAGTAGTGCAGATGCTAACACGGTTATATTCATTTTGGTCTAATGCACAGAACAACATATTTATTGCTCTTGCATTTACGGCTGCTGCCATTTTCTCAGCAGCAGTCCATTCTGAATAATCAGTTGTTGGATTCACTATTTCTCTTTGAGTAGCATTCCAAGCATCATAGCTACTTGATTGCATAAAAAATGACATACGTGTTGCCCAATAACTATAGTTAAGACCATTGAAAAATGGAGGTCTTTGTGTCGATTGACCTTCCGTGTAAGTGGTGTTTTGAGTGCTAGTACTTGCGTTATTTGCCATATTACAAGAATATATCAAATAACTGTGTTACGGTTATATGATAACCTCGCTCCGATACCAAATGAAAGTGGGGGTGAGTATACTAATGCACGTATTAATATAGTACACACGGATCGTGTAATATGGACTATAATATAAATGCGGAAAATAGATGATAGTAGCAAAGCAAAAAATAAAAATAGAAAAATCACACCAGAGATTTTTATACTGGTTCGGAGCACCGTCCTACGTCCAGTCCCAGGTTCCTATCTGGATTTTCACTAATAACTACCTCGCTTCACCCGGAGGAACAGGTTTACAATACCCGAACAGCCGAACGGGATTTCACGCCTCTAACACACTGAGGACTTCAACACTTGCCTCTTACAACACGAGGACTTCAACACAAACAAATACAATTGTTGTTGACAACTTGTGTTCTTCAAAACACGGATTTGTCACTAGTAGTACACCCTTCCTATAATCTTATCCTCAAAGTATATGACTGATGTTTTGTGAAGATTAAAGAAGGTATATTGCTTATTGAATCAAAAAGGTATAAAATAGTTTCAATGATTCAATAAGCTATTAATTAAATGAGTGCTTTTAGAATGCAAGAATGTTAGAAAGTAAGATCAGAGAAAGCATATAATAATCATATAAATCCGTGTTTTCAAGAACACAAGTTGTCAACAACAATTGTATTTGTTCTTTTGTTGAAGTCCTCGTGTTGTAAGAGGCAAGTGTTGAAGTCCTCGGTGTTGTAAGAGGCAAGTGTTGAAGTCCTCAGTGTATTAGAGGCGTGAAATCCCGTTCGGCTGTTCGGGTATTGTAAACCTGTTCCTCCGGGTGAAGCGAGGTAGTTAATAGTGAAAATCCAGATAGGAGTCTGGGACTGGACGTAGGACGGTGCTCCGAACCAGTATAAAAATCTCTGGTGTGATTTTTCTATTTTTATTTACTATGCTATTATCATCTATTTCCGCATTTATATTATAGTCCATATTACACGATCCGTGTGTACTATATTAGCACATATAATCGTATACACACCGCACTATCAGAATAATATATATATATATACTTATATATATGCATATATATAATTGACATCCCAAGTCTGCCATAAAAAAATTAATAATATGAGCCATCATCCTTACAGATAGATGATAACATATGTCGAAGAAGGATACAGGATTGACCATAACCTGGACACTGTCTCAGGTATAATCTCAACACATATACATATTTACCACGCGAAACCAAAACTAGATGGGAGATTGATGGCTATATGCCTGCTTTCGAAACTCAAGGTCTATTGGTCACATGCTATGTAGTCGGATCTACTTCTACAGCCTTAGTTGCCTCGATAGAAATCATGACTCGTATCCACCAACGGCTCGTCTAAGCATAGCCTCGGTCATGACCTTGCATTGCCCCTATTGGTAAAAGATTACTGGCCAAGGCGACATAAGGGGCTATAGAGCACCTACCCTACCAAAACCTATGATTCTAACAAATATAATATGCAACAACAGTGTCATGGATTTGGGGCACGGCCCTAAAATCAGACCGCCAGGATGGATACTGGCCAATATGTTTCGTTTTTGAAACAAAAAGGAAGCTGGACAAAGGTAGACGAAAACGTATTATATATACAATGGCCAACACATGTCTCTACATATAGGCCAAAACATGGCTCTAAGTTACTTGACGCAGCGAGTATCACACACAACATACCTTCGTATAAGTGTCATCCATGAGCAAAGGATAACTAAATAAATAACATATCAACTTCCAACACCACCATGTGTTACTAGTTCATTTATTCGATGCTCACATATCACATTCGCTCCTTCAATATCTTATACAATGAGTCTAAAGAACAATTGGAAAAATATTATGGAATATCCCAACGCAAATGGTACTACAACTCCATTTATTCAGATCCTCGCCACACAGAATTAAATGAAAAGATTAATATGAAAATGTCACAAATTCATAAAGAAGGATGTCATCATCGTATCATATCAAATCACAAATCAAATCAATATCAACAGTGAATCATTCATATAGTCCAATTCAATAAATACAAGGAAAGAATGAATAAAAAAGTAATATAAAATAGATTATTCATATATATATATACACACACACATATATATATGGGCGTGTGTGTGTGTCTGTGCCTGTGTTGCAAAAAACAAATCGGTATTTATAGTAAATTATTCGCAACATGTATTTTTTTATAACAAAATAAATACATAGAAATGGATAATAAATATATTCCTTTTCAATAACTTACTAATTTCGAAAACTTTTACAACTTTAATTATTAAATCAATATTCAAAATAATTTTGGAAAGCTCATTGCTATCTTTTGAAACCCAAGAATGGTTTATAAAACTAAATATTACACATAACATTTATTTCAAAATTTTCTATTATTAAACACCACTTTCAAATAATTTTATAAAACATCCAAAATAATTTTTTATATTCATAATCATTTAAATATATTTTCTAAACTAGAATTATATGTTAAAATTTCACAAATCATGGATTGAAAACTATAAAATATCAATTAAGAACCATTTCACTCTTTTCCATTTAAATAATAATGTTGAATTAGTTTATTAAACTTTAAATGATACTTACATTCATGTATAATATCTAATATATATTTATTTTAATCCATTTTAAATATATATACACACACATTTTAATTATAAATTACAAATGCTTGCACTCACACGAAGAGCTGCAGACACACGCATGATTATACACACATACATATGATTGCATGCACAAAACAACTGTAGCGACCCGTAAATTTGAACACTTCATTTTTGAATATCAAAAAGTTTTGAAATATAGTTAAGTGTTATAAATATGATTTTATAAGCTTATTAAACATCTTTCAATTAAAGAATAATGATAAGAAACTGAATTTTTTTTTAAAGTACATTCTTTAAAGAAATATCGATAATGTGACTGAAAATCGGTTTATCGATAAACAAGTTTTTGATCGATATAAATTGTACAAACTCATTTGTACTAAGATATTGAACATATAGACACATTAGGAGCTAAGTAACACACTTTTCTTCATGGGGTGATTTGAATGTTCTAGAAGTTTCTAAGTGGATAAGAGTTATTTCTAACGTAAGAGGTATAAATGTAATTAGCTAATGTAAGAGGTGTAAAGAAGAAGAGATGGGGCATGTGGGGAGGGTGAACCTTCCATGGCATGGTGAGGCTGAGAGAAAGCCTAGGGAAAACCATGAGAATCCCATAAAAGGAGAGACATGCCTCTTGAATCCATTTCACGTTTTTACAAAAGGTAATTATAACTCTTTTTCACTCTTTCTCTACATAATTCCTTAGGAAAAATGATTTCAAATCAATGCCAATTCAACTCAAACTTGGATCGGTGTGACGACCCACCTTTTTGGACGGTTTAAATCGATAATAAACTACACATTTTTAACTCAAACCACTCAAATGGGTAGATTATCAATGGGGTTTAACAAGGAAAATAAGAGAAAAGAAGGAAACCAAAACATAGAATTTCACAATGGAATGACAAAATATAATAATCAAATAAACAGTTCATGAAGCTGTTTTGCAATATGCATTTGATTACACAAATTTTACAGCATAATCAGAGTACAATCAACAGCATACCAAAATGATGCAACGGAGTAATACTAATAACATAATATACCAAACTTCATCTTTGCCCTCTAGAAATAATATCTTAAATGCTGAAATGCTCGGGCTGATCCGAGCGTAATGAAAAGATAAAACACTCAAGTCAAAACTAAAAGTTCTATAGTAATTTAAATCAATAACAAGTAAATATGAGTGTAATAGCTTCAGAGATGCTTACGGGATTTTTCCATCTTATATCAAGTGTACAACGTGAGTGCAATAACTTAAGATGTGTTACGGGATTTTCCATATCCTAAGAATCCGTCAAACTATCTATATGTAGTAAGATACACTATATATTTGTGCCTATCAATAATGTAAAGTATAAAACAGCATTAAGGCTTTACATTGATCCCCCTTAACACATTTTTAAGCAGGTAGTTTATGTAGGTCCTGTAACACAACTAGTAACGTCGGTAGCCGGTGAGTTCCCAAAAGATACCATATTAAAACAAAATCGTAGTAGGCACGTATAAGGATAAAAGTATGACAATGCACGTGAGGCAATGCCTATGGTAGGATTCTACCAGTTCACCCTTTTTGGTTGGTCGTAACACATCGTTTCAACGACTGCCAACCGAGTCTACCACCTCCAAATTCAAATCAATGTGCACCGATCAAGTCAAAATTTAATATAATACGAAGCGGTGCGGCCCTTAAAGGTAGCTAACCCCTTGGTCAGACATAGGCTCCTGTTTTAGTCATTTTAAATTGGCATAAGTGTCGGGCTCATCCATCATCGTTACCTTTTTTTCATTCTAGTAAACGTCGCCAATTCAACCTCTACATTCTGGATAACATCCACCGCATACACGGTTATTAAACTGATTCCGGTAGAATAATAGAGAGTATGTCATTCATCTGGACCCGGTCTCATCAATTACCAATCGTCCATTTTAATACCGATCGGTTCTCTTAAATTTCAAGAACAAGTCATACTTCATATCAAAATATCAGATTTGCTTCAAAATCATTTCGAATTCAAATAGGTTATATCTGCAAAACATTCACATTTAAATTAATGATTAAATATAATAGTTCCCCTTTAAAAGAATTTGAATATAGAAAATAGTTTTGAATAATTAAAATAGTTTGAATATTGAAAATAGTTTGAATATTGAAAATAGTTTGAATAATTAAAAATAGTTTAATACTGAAAAATAGTTTGGAATAATCAAAATATTTTAAGAATTAGAAATAGTTTTGAATATAAAATAGATTTTAATATTGAAAATAATTTGGTTATTAAAATAATTTATATACTAAAATAGTTTACATTAAAACTGCTTCTTGTTTTCAAAACAAGTTGAACTCATGTTCCAATTTTAATCACAACAAACTCAATTTTTCAACGTCCAATTTCGAGCCAACTTCATATACAAATTTTGATTCAAATCAGCCTCAATTCAAAACAAATTCAAACTTTACATCAAATTCAATTTAAACAGTTCTATGCAAATAGGAGAAAGTTTCAATTCAATTTCTCATTTTTAAACAATTTGGTTTAAATCCCTTTCATACACAAACTTGAAAATACCAATTTAAACCATTTTAATTAACATAAATTCAAAGTTTAGACCTTTAAAATAATTCTCTTTCAATAAAGTCAAATCATATCTCAATTCCGACTTTAAGATTCAAATTAAAATTTAAACAACTTCAGTTAACAATTTCAACATTTCAAATCTCACATTAGAAAATAATTTAATTCATATAAATGCAAATTCAAGGTTTTAAACATTTAATTAAATCTGGTGTCCATAAAAAAAATTCTACCCTATGCCAAGTGACCTTTTATTTCAATTTAATTTCATGGATCGATATATAACATTTCAACCCAAAATTAAATGACACATGACACAGGTATGTATCATTTCAACCTATTTCTTAGTTCAGTTTTGAAAATCTGAATGATAATTTATAGGGTGTCAAATAATAAACAGGGTAATAACATGATATGTCAAAATAAACAAACAACCATACATCCAATATACCAATCAACGGGCATCCAATTGCAATTCAACATCCAATTCCACCAATATATCACAACGGTTACTAGTTATCAATTATTGGTGTTTATCTAACAATTAGATCCAAATATCAATTTAAATGTCAATTTAATTCAATATAAAATTCAGGTTAATTCCATATGACAATTTAAATTACCAAACAGCGATCAATAAAATTCTATCAGTTCATAATATTAATTTAACTAACATTAAAAAAATTAGTATTGCTTGAGTGGGTTAAATTACTCACCTTTGATTTATAACCGATTAAAAATCCAATAAAATCCCAAGTTTTCAAAAGTTTTCAAATTCAACCAAACCAGTTTCAATACGTCTAGAATTTTGATACGAAACTAATGGAAGAAACTGGGCATCAATCAGAGTTCGTATGCAAAAGTTATGAAGGTTAAAACATTTAAAATTAAAATAAGACAAGGGCATAAATGTAATTAGTATAACCTTCCCAAACCTTATGTGCATAACAACTCACCATCCGCCACTCTCCTCTTGCTGTCGCTGCCGCCTAGATGATGCTATGCCAGATCGAACCACACCGTCGAACTCGCTACCTCCGGCTGCCCCAACTCCAGAAGTGTTGTCGCCCACAGCGCTCCACCATGGCCACAAAAAGACCTCAAATGCGCCACTTTCTTGATCCAATTCTGGCGATTTCGAGCGCATCCAAGTCGATCCAACCATAGTTCTTATAGATCTCGTCGAGCACTACAACTTCTGTTTAGACTCCATCACGAACCGGTGAGAGATGATAGGGATCTAAGAGGAAGAAGATAAGAATTTTTGGCCATTGAAAATGGTAGCCACAAAAATTAGTGTTCTGTTAATATTTTAATAATATTTTAGTCTCGATTTATGCGCATATTTATATATTAAGGTCCAAAACAGGCTGAACTCCGACCGAATCGTGCTGACAGGAAATCTATATGTAAAATGGCCTTCTGAACACAATGATACTTGTTTCGAGGCCTAATTCCATCGTATACAAAAGTTAACATTTTATTCTTCGATAAATTTAAATTAAATTATATTCAAATAATTTACCAGTTTACAATTATGGTAAATACAATATTCTAATTTTCAAACACGTTATTACATACTACGACATTCATTAAAAATTCGATTTTATTATTATTCCATATTTGAATCGATTTGAATAATTACATTTCAAAAATAGTATTTTTCATTTGAATATAAATCTATTGGGTGAAAAGGCCCAAAAAGCCCGTTTCGTTTCCGAAACGAAAATAGATCATCCCGTGTATTGAAATATTAGTTTTCAATACTTTTAAACTCAATTAAACTAATTTCAAACCTTAATTCTATTGTATATAGCAGTTAGCTTTAAAAATCAAATTATACTAATTTTTGCGCATTAATTAAAACGAATTATTATTAAACGGTTTACTCACTTTTAAATCCTAAATTAAAAGTTTTTCGTCATCATGCTGATTAAACAGAATTTAATAATTTTTCAAAATTAAATTTTCTACGTTAAATTCAAGATTTGAATATTTACTTAATTACATCGTTTAATTACGATTGTAATAAAATCTTAGTTCGTTATCATTAATATTTCAACATATTCTTTTATTTTGATTTAAATTCTTATTATTAAATAAACAAATACCTTATGTATTAATTTAACATAAATTTTTATTTATTACACTCATTACCCTACAATTAACGTCTTTGCTCATATTTACTGCAATATTTCAATTACATAAGAACTAACTGATTAAAAAATTTAAATTTTAGAATGGATTAGATAATAAGACGAGTTAGTAATTTAAACACATTTATAATTTATTGTTTGCAAACAAAGGTTAATAAATTACTTAACAAATAATTGATTTCTTATCCTATGCTAAAAATATTTCCAATTAAATAACATTTAATTCTCCTTATTACATTATTTATTGTATTCCTTATAAACTCCACAATTATATCTAATTAAACTTATAATTACATTCCAATTAGAAATAAACATCATTTCATTCCTTATAACACTAACTGTAATTAAATCGTAGAATCTTTATTTGTAACCATTTTTATTCAACAATTATATTAAATTTAATATTTCTAACTGGTTGAAATTATGGATCGTCACTACACCCTCCCCCCCCCCCCCCACACACAAAACTTTTCATCCCCAAAATGGAACAAGAAAGATTCACGAAATTTGGTATATTTTATTCAAAATAGTCAATTTATAAACAATTTAAATTACATGATTAAGTTTAATATAAATTTGAAAATAATTCAACTTTTACTAAAAAAATTCTAAGTCTTAAATATACGAAAAATTTCGGCAGCATCTCCTTTGCGCGGCTAGGTCCGAAAAATAATAATATCAATAATTACATTGTATTTATCATATTTCGAAAATAAAGCATCCAAACCATGGGAAAAATAATAAAATACCGCCACAAAAACCATAATCCGAAAATGTACCTATTTATCGGACAACAAAACTCCATTTATATAACCAAAAGAAACAGCTATTGTTTCCATAAACATGTATCTTACTTACATAATCCAAAAGAGTTAGAACTGTGTAAAAAGAGTAATGTATTAGTTGTTTCAATCAGTAGCACAAGCAACGCACAATTTATAATAATCACATGCAAACAAAAGAATTACAACCAATATATGCGATAAAAGAATCCATCACACATCCATAGCAACTAAAAAATATGGTTTATTCAGGTTCTGAAACGTTTCATCGTATAAGGGTGATAAATAAACTACCAAGTGTACCTTACACTCAATAGCCTTAGGTAATTACGTAATAGATTATTCATACAACCTCAAACAATTTGAAATATCATTTTCTAACTTTCCATAAGCCAAACAACAAAGAATTAAATATTATTTAAAGTTGTACGATGTACATATATCGTTTGTCTATAATATCAATTCTAATCGCTTGTTTGAATACACAAATTTCACTTTCGAATTAGTATTATTTACTCGACTACTCTTACGTGCGAACTTTGATCCGGTTCTTTGATTAGAAATCTCCGTTTTCCTTGCATAACCATAAGCTATGATAGAAAACTTCAAATATCATACCAAAAGTCTGTATCAAATGTTTGCCCTCAAGAACCAAGCGAAAAATCTTAATCTGGACCAGTGTGTATTTCCACAAATCATGTATACAAATATGGATCAGAATTGTTATGAATAAATTGATCAATGTACAACGTACATATTTTATACTATTGGTTTCTTTAACATATCATTTATTTTCATTTATTTTAATTCTCATTCATTCATACAAGATCATCTTTTATTATTTTACATTTATTTACTTACATAAACTATTTTCCATTCAATATTTGAAATCATCAATGAATCCATTATTAAAGTATTACATACATTTCATTGCAGTTTAATTTATATTTATTATTTACTTATATACTTGATTCCATTTAATATTAATATTCATTAATAAATCATTTCATACTTAAGTTTCTCTATTCTTTGATTCCCATATATTTCTTCATATATATTATCATTAAATATTAAAATTATTTATGAATCATTTCAACATATTCTTAAGTTTATAATCATTTACTTAAATGGTATTCTCCTTTTTACTTAAAAATATTAAATTAAGTTTATAATATTTCTTATACATCTTGATTCCTTATTCGTAGACATATGTTCATTTGGAAACATTTTTATTACTTAAATTTATACTTGTATGATATTCCATTATCTTCTCATTTAAGAGTTACAAACTTCAATTTTTTTATATTTTCATTAAACACTTAGCTTTAATTTTTAGCTTTCAATTTTGGAAGTTTCCGACCATTTAAAATCATCGAAAATTCCATTTCATTTCAATAGTTGAGAATCACTAATTGATAGAAAACTTAAGAACTAAATATCAAATTTCATTTCAAATCATATAGAAATAATATACACCTATATCTTTTATATATCAAATCATACTTAGGGAAATAAAATCAAAATTTATCTATCAAAACAAATTTGCAGCAAAGCTACAATAGCGGTCTTCTCACTTTGAAACTCGAAAAAGAGGGTCGATGATGTCGCGACCATCATCAGAATTATTTTCCAGTAACAGAAGAGGGGAGTGCAGAGATTATTTTCTTTAATGTTCTTTTAAAACCTTTCTTTCAATCTTATTGAAAACATTTCTATTCAAAAATACTTCCAAATACTACAGATATTATTTTTCAAAAAATCTTTGAAAACCAATTTCAAAACCCTAGAACTTAAGCTTTTAAACTTCCAATTTAAATTCATTTTATCTGTAGATCATAATTTATAAACCATTTTTATAAAATTACGTTTTCTTATAACATACAATAGTCAATAGTTTAAGAACCTTGACTAACCAACAATAAATGACAATAAGCAAGTATTATCATTTTCTAAAAACCAACACACCGAAAATAACAATATCAATTTATGAAAAAAATATTAAATACAAAGTATAATACTAAGTAAAAATTATTTCATTTATAAATTTTAAAAAAAATTATTGTGTCGGTTTACCCTATTCAAGTGCTAAGGAATCCCTATCGATAACATAGCATCCTATGTAACAACTGAAATTCATAAATACTCAACAGAAAAAATTAATACAATACAAAACATGTTTATAGCACTAACAAATATGCTCTCTCATGTGTGTGTGTGTGTGTTCATATACACACACACACACACACACACACACACACACATATATATATATATATACATACATACACTCAAACTTATTCTAGTGCATTACTAACCCTATCTATAGTGAGTCCAACCCCAAACAGGCAAAGGTATCTGTAAACCAAAGCTCTGATACCAACTGTGATGACCTACCTTTTTGGACGGTTTAAATCAACAATAAACCACACATATCTAACTCAAACCATTCAAAAGGGTAAATTATTAATGGGGTTTAGTAAGAAAAATAAGAGAAAAAAAGGAAACCAAAACATAGAACCTCGCAGTGGAATGACAAAATATAATAATCAAATAAAAAGTTCATGAAGCTATTTTACATTTTACATTTGACTATAAAAATTTTACAGCATAATCAGAGTACAATCAACAACATACCAAAATGATGCAATGGAGTAATACTAATAACATAATATACCAAACTCCATCTTCATCCTTCAGAAATAATGTCTCCAAATACTAAAATGCTTGGGCTGACCAGAGCGTAATGAAAAGACAAAACATTCAAGTCGGTACTAAAAGTTCTAAAGTAAGTTAAATCAATAACAAGTAAATATGAGTGTAATAGCTTCAGAGATGCTTACGGGATTTTCCATTTCCTATCAAGTGTACAACGTGAGTGCAATAACTTAAGAGAAGTTACGGGATTTTCCATCTCCTAAGAATCCATCAAACTATCTATATGTAGTAAGATACGTTACATATGTTGTGCCTATCAGTAATGTAAAATATTAAAATAGCATTAAGGCTTTACATTGATCCCCCTTAACACATTTTTAAGTAGGTAGTCTATGCACGTCCTGTAACACAACCAGTAACGTCGGTAGCCAATGATTACCATATAGGTACCATACTAAAACAAAATCGTAGTGGGTGCATATAAGGATAAAAGTATGACAAGGCACGTGAGGCAATGACCAAGGTAAGATTCTACCAGTTTATCCTTTCTAGCTGGTCATAACACATCACTGCAATGACTATCGACCGAGTCCACCACCGCTAAAATCAAATCAATGTCCACCGATCAAGTCAAAAGTTAATATAATACGGAGGGGTGGGGCCCCTAAAGGTAGCTAATCCCTTGGCCAGACATAGACTCTTATTTTAGTCATTTCAAGTTGACACAAGTATCGTGATCATCCATCATTATTCTCTTTCTTTATTCCAGTAAATGTCGCCAATTCAACCTCTACATTTTGGATAACATTCACCGCGTACATGGTTATTAAATTTGTTCTGATAGAATAACAGAGAGTATGCCATTTATCTGGATCTGATATCTTTAATAACCTAATCGTCTATTTTAACAACGGTTGGTTCTTTTAAATTTCAAGAACAAGTCATACTTCATATCAAAATATCATATTTGCTTCAAAATCATTTCTAATTCAAATAGGTATACCTTTAAAACATTATTGGGTCGAACTATGTGGACTCGAAACTGCCTCATAAACCTTTCGATCAGCTCCGTCCATGCGCCAATAAAGCCACTCCCCAGCTGTCTGAACCACAATGCTGCTATATCCATCATATAAAAAGGGAAGCATCATGCCATGACCTCTTTCGATTCCCTCAATACCTCCATATGCCTCATGTACCTCATCAAGTGAATAGCAGGATCCATTCTCCCATCATACATCTTCAGTGTTGGTAGTTTGAAATCCGACGGGTTCCTAACTTGCCTGATCATTGGAATAAAGGGATTCCTATTCACATCCTCCAAGTACCTATTCACTAATCCGCCTCTTATGGCTCACCTAAGCATCTTTGCCAATCTATCGTTGTCGCCAAGCTGTAGTCATTATCTGTTGCCTCCAATCTGCCCCTCGAATTCACGCGAGATTCCTGGAATCTGCTCTCCTGGATGAGCATACATTCTTATATCAACACCGTGTTGCACAGCTCCACCTAGTACTCTGCTCGGGGTTGGATCAACATGCTCTGGGTGAGTGCCCCATAGTTCAGGTATCTCTCTTGATGGTCCTGCTTTATTCTGAATTCTGGTTGCTCCGTGCTCCCAATCTCTATCTCTAGCATCTCCTGCAGTCGCGTTCCCTTAATTCTGCACTCCAACTTATCTAACTTGTCAAAGTAGGTTCTGCATCATCTCATCTTATCTCTTCGGCATCATTTCCATCTCTTCTATGGTGATGAAGATCAAGGTCTGATTCCCTCCCGAGGATTTTCGAATAGGATGCTAACTCCTTTCAGTTCTTTGTCTTCTTGTCGATTGCCTTGCCATAGCTTTTCGAATCCAAGTCCTTAAGCTTTCAAATCTGAAATCCAAGCTTTAGAATCCCTGATTGCTAGCCTCTCTGTGAAAGCACCAAAATGTTTGGGCCAAAATTGGTCACAAACACCCAATTGTCGATGAAAGCACCCGTTCACAATTATAATCACAAATAGCAAGTTAATAGAGAGTAAAATATAAAGAACGCTTAGAAAATAAAAAGAAAAGCAAATGAAACACTCGATTTATAGTGGTTCGGCTATCTCCGGCCTACGTCCACTTTAAACAGTTGCTATTTTATTGATCATCACTTATTGGTTACAAGAGGTTACAACTGTACAACAGTAGTATAGAAGTGATTCCGACAAAATGTTAGCGTAGAGAAGCCAAAAGTCCATTTTCTATAGGTGCAGGGTCACTATTTATAGGCGTAGGCAGCAAATATCTCGCCCAGATCTCGAAAGATTTCTTCTCTCATATGGGCGGGCCCACGGGATCGAGCTCAGGTGATTTAAACTCGATCCGGGCGCGATACGAATTGAGTTCGTGTCGATCCATAAATTTTCCTTTGGGCCTGAAATTTGTCAGGTACATTCTTGAGGTTGTACGCAAGCTCCTGTGGAAATTTTGTGGCATTTGGACTTGTAGATCTTGAGATATGATCGACGCGAATTTAGATTTTCAATGTAATTCATCGCTTTCATTCGCATCGCTTCTATTCGTACCTCTTTTAGAACGTGATGACTAATGACGTGGCACTATCTTTTAGGATCGATCCACTATTCATGCCAAGTGATCGAGTCATCCATCTTTACATGTCTCCTTCGTATCGCCCTCAAGCAGGTGCTTCGTACCCATGTTGTTCATGTCCATCGATATTGGTTCGTTCATATCCATCAATTGCTACGTTGTTCGTATCATATTTGAAATCATTTTGTATTGATAGCCTCTACCCCCAATTTGTATCGATATAGACATTGACTTCATATCGATATCTTTTAGGCGTTGCCTCGTATCGCTTATGGGTGGTGATCGATATGAGCCATGCAGTAGTGGAAGCGATACGAAATGTCGCAAGGTGGTGGATGAAACGGAGTAGATGTGATGGATATGAAGTGGTTCCTCTTCCATGGATACGAACTAGCACTTTCTTGATGGATATGAACCAATTGTGTTTCAACTTTATGGATATGAATTTGTACGGATACGAATGAGGTTTCCCAGATGGATTTGAATGAAACCGATATGAACGAGGTGGAATGACAGATATGAATGAGAGCGTTGCTTGATTTGCATCGATCATATCTTGAGCATACGAACTTTGATTGACTTGAAATTTGAAACATTAGCTTTGCTAGCCTTGTTCATCATTCCCGATCGATCCCGTCTTGATTATAGCTCGGTCACATTTTGACGGTATTGATCATAGCCTTGTTTCTAATCGATCTCTAATACTGATTTTCATTCTTTTAGCCTATTTTGTTAATATCTCGGCCTTGACCAAAAGGCGGGATAACAACAATTTCTATGTTTTGGAAGCGGTTGCGAAGTGGAGTGCTATAGATTTGAACTGTCTATCCTAAGGTTAAGTCCAAGAGAGAGGCCAGTGTTAGCAGTTCATCGGGCGACCTAAAATAGGATCCATTTTGGTTATTCATGTTCTGTTCGAGTAATGAAGACTCATGTGAGAGATGCTGAACATAGCATCGGAATCGAAAATGATAGAGAATAGAGCAGGGGCATAGTCTGGGTTTAGCTAACCAACGATAGGATAATATCAACTTTATATCTAGAGTATGCTTATAAATGTTGCTAGCGGGTGTTGATGATATTTGGGATCACATGTTAGGACCAACTATGTTTTCCTTTAAGGTATATTCTATCTAAAGATATACAACATTCGAAGGTAGTTTCTGACCCTTATGCAGGAGATTCGATTCGGCGCCAACTGAAGAGATCTCCGTGGAAAAATCCAATATGCTAATGAACCTTAGCTGTTTTTAGTATGCCCTAGATATATTGTTTTGTGATCAGCGTAAGCATCACAGTTATTTGATATGACTTATATTCTACACAATATGTATTATATAACATATCACTATATTAAACATAATGAATAGTTATTTTCTTTTGGGAGGAAAACCATTATGGGAATATGTACGGTCTCGTTTGTTACTGTTACACGTATTCATGCACCTTAAGTTTTATCATACTAGAAATACATCAGATTGGATTTTTTCCCCTAAATTCCTCGCGTACTCTTTTGAGTAAGCTGAGTAAAACAAGTTTCACTTTGGACATCAAATTTCAAGAGATGAGCTGGAAGCTTTTGTTATCTATCTATTTCTATTGCATTGTATTATGTATGTACATATCAGCATCGTGAGGATAGGCGGTGATAACTGTCCAGGCTGATGATAGTACTTAGGTTCTGTAAGTCTAAAATTTCATTATTTAGGGTCACTATTTGCATAGTTCTTTTGATATTATATATTACGGTTCCGCTATGAGATTTTGATTTCGTGTTCTCACTTTCTTCCTCTATTTTTTCATTTTACTCTAACTTTCTATCTTTTCGGCACTTGGGTGCTCGGTACACGAATTCTGTAGATGGATTTAGTATCAACATTCGAGAATTGAAAAGCCGGGTCGTTACAACTACATACACAAGATAATACACACACATTCACAGGACTTCGCACACAAGAAGTTGCACTAGTCACCAATGACCGGTCCACTTGTTGGAGTTTTCCTCCAGCGAACATGCTCCAAGTCGTGCCTCTTTTGTCCAATACACTCCCCATTATTATGGATATCACCACTATTAAAAAGCATACAACGTTATACTTCCAAACATCATTTCAATTCATGCATTTATATATAATCATAGGATTAGACATAGAATTTATAATGAAAACACTCACCCGTATTACGCATTCCATCTTCCCTTCTTCTTCCTTGATCGCGCGCCCACATATAAAATCCCTATCTTCTAATGCATTGATGAAACTTAGTCGCTTAAGCACGTAGGTGTACATCGATGATGAGAAGCATATATTTTAATTTATTTTGAATTTATAGAGAGGTTGAGTTTAGGGATGAACTCAATTTTTCTGAAATTAGTAAACATAAACGTTGGGGTTGTATTTATATTTGAAGGTGATAAATCCAGAAATGGAATTCTTTGGAGATAAGAATTATCAAGAAATTTAGTGTTAGGGCTTGGGCTTGAATATTGGGCCTTGGTTTTTTTATATGTGTATTTTTCTTTCTTTTCTTTTTATTAAACTAAAATTTTCAAATCGCTCAATTATTTACTTAATATTATACAATTTTCTAGGATTATTTCTATATTTAATTCATTTAAACTTAAATACTCTTCATACTTTAAGTCTATTCATTGTTTAATTTTCTAATTAATCCATTTCACAATCTTTTAATAAATAACTATTATCAAAACATTTTTATTTCAACATTAATTATTTAACTAAAAAATTTCAATATTTCAAAATTTTCTTTTAATTCCAAAATTTGTTCTTATTTGATTTATAAAATCGATTTTAATCAATTAAATAGTTATTATCATCTTTTATTAATTACCCAAAAATATCGGGTTGTTGAAGACTTTCCCCCTTAACAAAATTGCATTCCCATAATGTCTTAGGTGGAATCAATAACAAAGCTAATAATTACATCATCAAATGTCATTTTAATGCAAATCAAATAATAATCAAAATAAACCTCTACTATCATGGGTTATCATATGATGTAATCTATATCGACTCGTCAATAGTCAATTAGAGCATCACAAAAATCATTATATCCTAATACCTACAAATTAATTCCAAATATTAATAAATTATAATATATTCAATTATAATTAAAAAATCAAAACTAAATTTTCAATGTAATAATTAATTTCAAAACACCTTAAAACAGGTTCTTCTAAAATATTATTTTGTTCCAAAACTTTCATTATGTGTGTGTGTATAAGATTCAATATTCCTAAAAGTAGGTCTGAAATTTCTTACTAAAATAATCTTTTAATCAAATTTTTTCTACAAATATACGAACTTCGTAATCTTTTGAAATAGTTTGAACACAAAATTTATTTCACATTGTTGCAACTATAATTTAATATCCATAGGACCCAAATTCAATTCATATATAATTTCTCAAAAGCTTTATGCATTTTCATTTTAATACATATCATATTTCAAAATCACAAGCATTATAAAATGTAATGATGTTGCCTCGCCAATAATCACGGCTATCTACTAATATCCAGTGACTGCACACATCACTAAAAACACTTTATTCCCCTAAAATAATAAATATAAACTATCATTTTCCAAAACCATCCGAATATTAATTTCAAAAATCACTTTATCAAAATTACTTACTTCGCTTATAGTGTTACTTAAAATATTCATCCTTTGCAAAATACTTTAATTTCCTCAAAATATTTATATCTTCTCAAATCTTTGTGTTCAAATGTCTCATTCTAGGCTTTAGGAATCCCTACCGATAACGTTAGTCAGACGCATCGACCAAAATTTTTAAAGCATTCAACGGAAAAATTAACACGGTCTATTACAAAACATAATCAATTACCATACATTTCACAATATTTCCAAAATAATGACATAACATTTTTAAACATCCATGAAATATGCATATTAAACACTAAAACATTTTATACTTTAAACTTTACATCTCAATAAGGCACCATCATACATAACATATATATTCTCAAGAAATCCCCGATCAAAATATTTACTTAGTTTTCAAACATTTAACAACTACCATATGTGTGTGTGTGTATCAAAAGTCTTATTTATATAAGTAATTAAAAGTATCCAACACTTAGAAAAACATATTATGAATATCTATTTTAAATCAAAATACCATCTCAATAACCAAACAGGTATAAACTATAACGTCCAAGGCATTTAGTGGAAAATGATTAAATAAATTTTCCATTGTGCACTCTAATCAAAATTAAACCAAAATTTGACAATTCAATATTTAGCCATGCAAAGTCAACTATTTTATACTTATATCCATACTCAAAATATCAAAATCCAAATATCTTATATATGTATATAGGAAATAACAAATACGTTTCTAGATGATTACTTCTACAATCATCTTGTATACGTATACTATCCCTTATTTTAGGAACTACCTAGCATATCCAAGGGGATATGGACTCTAACTCCCATATGGGCCAATGACTCTTGTCTCTTATATATAATGTATTGTTCTAGACCGGCTTTGATACCATTTTGTAGCACCCCACCTCTATACCCATACTACTAAGAGTATTACTTAGTAATACTATCATACAGAGAATGGGGCTATACGAGGGACACGCGTGAATATTCTCACAGGTTAAAACTAGTACATATTAAACCATCAAACAAATAATTCATCTATACCTAGACAGTATCGGCATAAAACAGTAAAGACATGTGTCTTCAAGATAGAATAATACATAGTATACCGTATATATACAAGGAACACGAAGTCAAAATCACAGCGATAATGTATAACACATAGATATACATGGAATGTCCAATATACACCATAACAATATACATATAAGAAGCAATGCAATACGTGATGGTAATTATATATAACTACAATGAATACTAATCTCCTCTATACTCAAGACACAAGCTAGTTTCATTATCCATGTACTCGAAAGTCTCGGACTAACCTGAGTATTATAAATAACACATGGGTCAGACTATTTCAATATTGATAGGTGTTATTATAAAATACAATGACAATATAAAAGTATAATGATGATAGTGGCAAAACATTCTCAAAATATCACAAAAACATATCCACAAGAAAACTATACTGAAAAGTGTCATCGCCCATACAAAAAAATCTATAGAAATCAAGAATATTATATCTAATAGATGGATCATCCATATATCATCGTCATAGGAAATGAAATCATCAAGTGAATTGGGATAGCATGCAGCAATGCCCTAAGATGAATATATGTGTGTGTTTGTGTGTGTGTGTGTGTGTGTATAATGGACATTCCCTAGTCTATCATAATCAAAGTAATAATACGAGCCATCATCCAAATAGATAGATGATAGCACATTTTGAAGAAGGATACGCGGTTGACCATACTCTGGACATTGTCTCAGGTGTAATCTCATCTTATCTCATATATGCCTATCAACCACATGTAAACTGAAAGCAGATGGGAGACTAATGGCTGCATGCCCGCTCCAGGGAACCTGGGGTCTATTAGCCACATGTTGCATAGTCGGATCTAATCCTACAACTAAGTAACCTTGATGGAAATCATGACTCATATTCAATGGCTTGTCTACACGTAGCCTTGATTATGATCCTGCACTGCTTCTATAGGAAACAGACTGCTAGCCTAAGCGACAAAAGGGGCTATACGGCACCTACTTACCAAAACCTATGATGTGCATCAAATATTATATGCAATAATAATGTTGCAGATCTAAGGTGCAACTCCAAGATTAGGCCTTCAAGGTGGATACCGGCCAATTTGGTTCACTTCTAAAACAAAAAAGAAGCCGGATAAAGGTCGGCAAACATATAGTATATAAATAATGGTTTACACATGGCTCTACATATAGGCCAACACTTGGCTCTACGGATAGACAACACAGCGAGTATTGTACACAACATACCCTCATATGAGTGTCATCTGTAAATAAAGAATAACCGAATAAATAACACAACAACATCTCATACCACCGTGTGTTACTAGCCAATTTATTTAGGGCTCACACATCACACTCTTCTTTCAATATTCTGTATAACGAGTCCAAAAAATAATTAAAGAAATATTACCAAATGCCCCATCCCAAATGGTATTATAATTCTATTTATTAAGATTCATCGCTACACAGAATTAAACTAAAAAATTAATATAAAGGTGATCACAAATCCATATAAAAGGATGTCATCACTATATCGTATCAAATCACTAATCAAATTAATATCAACTGTAAATCATTCATATAGTCTAGTTCAATATATATATAAGGAAAGAATTAATATACAAGTAATATAAATAAGATTATTCAAATATATATATATAACAACAAACAAATCAATATTTATGTTAAATCATTTGCAACATGTATTATTTTATAACAAAATATTTACTTAGAAATGGATGCTAAATGTATTCTCCTTTCAATAAATTACTAATTTCATAAACTTTTATAAATTTGTTTATTAAATTAATATTCAAAATAACTTTGGATAGCTCATTACGTTCTTTTGATACCTAAAAATAGTTTATAAAACAACATATTATGGATAACATTTATTTCAAAATTTTCTATAATTTAATAATGCTTCCAAATAATTTTATGAAACATCTAAAGTAATTTCTATAAATCCATAATCATTTAAATATATCTTCAAAACCAGAATTATATATTAAAATTTCATAAAATACACATTTGAAACATATAAAATATCAACTAAGAACCATTTTATACCTTTTCATTTATATAATATTGTTAAACTAATTTATTAAACTTTAAACAATATTTTCATTCATATGTGTGTGTGTGAGAGTTTAAATATATTTATTTTATCCATTCTAAATGTATTATGTGCATACTTTAATTATAAATTACAAAAGCTCGCACTTACACATAGAGTTGCATACACGCACATAATTATACAAATACGCATATGATTGCATACATAAAAGTACACATGTAACCACCCGAAATTTAACCCGTAATAACTAATTTGTTAATTAACTAAGTAATAAATAATTTTGTGAAATTCAGAATTGAGCCATGGTAATTGCACCATTGTGTCTGTGGTAATTTTCTGCTCAATTTCTATATATAGAACATTAGAAACAGAGCTAATATGACCAAGTTATAAAATAAACAAAATAAGCAGAAAACGAAGAAAAAAAATATAAAGGCAGATCAACCGGTCGGTCGACTTGGCACCAAGGTGGTCGACTGCTCGGTCAACCAACCTCTATAATTTGCAAACAAATGAATACTTGTTCATTCGAACGTTCCAGAGCCTATACTGATGTGTTTTGCATTCTTCTGACCAATCTGGTCCATCTATTTTTGCATCCAATGGCTCTTATTCAGCCTATAACGTGGTTGCGTCCTATTCAATCTTCAAATCCAACGGTTCGAAATCCACTTCAACCCCTATAAATAGATCGCTAGACCTAACACTTTTTCTCATTCTAGGTTTTATCCAATTGGGTTCACCTTTCTAGGAAGAACCCTAAACGGATTAATTTTTCAAAAGAGAAAATCGTTATAAATTAAATTATTTTACAACACCAAGTGGATCCGGGAAAACCAAAGGAAGAGCTTAGGACCAAAGATGAGTGATTGTAATTATTTTAAGATTTCGTTAAGTAATTTAAAATAATAGGGTTTTCAGTAGTTACGATTTTTGGAATAGTCTTTTTAATAGTTTATTTACAGTTTTTAGAATTATTTTCAGTCTATTTCCTTTCATCTATGTTTTTCAGTAATTTTAGTTTATTTATTATTATTTGTACTTTATTTACATCTTCTTTCTATGCTTTGGATTTTCTTCTATTTTCAGTTTTATTTTGTTCCTCCTTTTTTTTCGTGTATGGATTAGAATAGGATTAATGCTAATATTGATTAAATTGTAGGAAAACTAAATAATGGAATATAAGATGTAAATTTCAAAGACTGTAATATAAATGGAATTAGACTAAAATTACATCTAATTATCATGTTAATTGAACTAAATTAAAAGATTGGCCTAGTTATAACTTAAAATTATAACTAAAAGAGTAAAATATGAAAGAGGCTTATTTTCACACTTAGACCTTGGATTGAGTAATAAGCATGATTATAACGTAGGTTAAATAAGAAAAAGGACAGAATAACGCTTATTTTAAGACTTAGGATAAATTAATAAGTACAGATAATAGAGAAAAGTATAAAGGCTTATTTAAATAATTTACCTAAGTTAATATGCATAGATGAAAATCGGACCTGTACCAAATAACATTCCATATTAGACAAAACAGTGGTCTCACATTATTCTGAAGCGAGACGAGGGCACGCTTATGCTAAAAATGGTAGTCATTGGTCAATTAAAAGTCCAAATCGTGGGGGATTTAGATGAGGGTGCAACTAGACATTATTTGGATGACGAGCCAGTACCAACAGCATTTCCCCTATTTTATACGGACACACGATGATCTCACGTTTGCCTGAATTGGGATGAGGGGAACGCTTATGCTGGAGTTTGAGGTAATAAGAAGACCCAATTGGTGGAGCAAAAGGTAGCATGGGCATGGTGGTAGTTATGAGTGCGACTTTCATTCGGGTGCTTAGTAATAGTATGAGTTCAAAGCGCTTAGTAAGAGTGTCTTTTGTAGACACTGTTGCCTTCTGTTTAGGAAGCTATATATGTCATCTGGTCTACAGTAACATTCTGTGTAAGGGGTTATATAGTATCCGGTCCACGGTAAATAAATGTCTTCTATATAGGGAGTTATATATGTCGTCTGGTCCATAGTTTCAATACGTGTAGGGAGTTATAAAGCATTTGGTTTGCAAAAAGCCACTACAGAGTAGCAGGCCAATCATAAGGGTAGGATTAGGGTTACATCCAAATTACAAGAATAGGAATTCAGCCTAATCATAGAAAAAATTAAGGACAAGTACAAACAATCAAAGTTAACTTATCCTATTGTTAATCGTATTTATTTCTGGTTTATCTCTTCTCTATTTCCTTTGTTTCCCGTTTTTATACTAGAACAGCTGTAGAGTCTGTTACTTTTACTTTGGCTAAAGATTCTAGTAATTACTATCATTCACCAGATTTTTAGTCTGACATACTCCTCTATTTTCCCTTTTTTCCCTATTTAGGCAATTAAAGGAGAGGATAGTAGATTGCATTGCTTGGAGATTTCTTGGAGGAGTTTGCTACCATGTATTTCTTTCCTTTCAGCTTTTGTTCTTTCTACATACTGGCTCGTTATAAGGGATGTTATGTACTCTGATTTTTGAGACTATGGGTTTTTATTTCAGAAGACATGTTGGATTTTTTAGACATGTATGTGGTATTTGGTATTTATGAAGTTTTGTTTTAATTAAGTTATTATTTTAAATTTCCGTTGTTTTTATTTATTTTTGTCTTGTGAATCTTAGTCTCTATTGGCTTTAGTTATATCTACAACGCACGCCATTTAGTGTGTCGTTTTGGGTATATTAAGGGGTGTGAGGTGTTTCACTTGGTATTACAGCCTAAGGTTACAGAATTCTAAAAAAAATATTTTTAAAAGTAAAGTATTTTCCAAAATAACATGTTTTAAAGTATTTTTCAAAAAAGAACTCTTAGAAATAGTTTTTAAGTATAAAAGAGTTTTTATAAAAACGCCCTCAAAATCCAATCCAACCTTCTTTCGATTCTTTCGAGCCTAAGTTTCCTTTTCTTAGTATAGCATTGCTGACAGGTTTCCTTGAGCTATGGTACCAGAGGTGCAAGGGAAAGCACCCAATACAACACCGGTAAGTGGAAATCTCTTTAATCCACCTACACCAGCCAATTTTTCTAAGCTATGCAAGGATTTCACTAGCATAGGTGGCGGAACGTTTTCTGGCATGAAGGATTTCAAGGAGACACAAGATAGGTTAGAAGATATGGAGCGAAAGTTTAGGCGGTTATGCTTGGAGGACCCACAGCGAATTCGACCTACTTATTGAATGATGAAGGGGGAAGTTAAGGAGGTTCCTAAAAGCTCTAAGAAATAGTGGTGGAAGGACAAGAAGGATTAGAGGAAAGAAACGCGACCTCAGAAGCGAATGAAGAAAAATGGGAAATGTAAGCCCTGTAGAATGAATGGTTATTACGCAAAAGATTGTAAGAAGGCAGGAATGGGGGGAAGGTTTTTCTATTATGGACAGCTTGGTCACTTTAGTAAAGTATATCCTCAGAAAGCAGGGTAGGCGACAAGTGCACCTGCAGCATAGATTCAGACTTTGGATACAACACCTTCTAGCAGTAGGCCAAATCGAGGTAGGAAAATTTGGTTTCTATTTCTGATTTTCCCATTCAGACTCTTTTCAATCCTAGAGCATCACATTCTTTCATCTCTAGTTATTTGGTAAATTTTTTGACTTAGACATCTTTTTAGTAGTAGACCCAATTGTTGTTTCAAACCCCATGGGACGATCAACAATCTTGTCTATGGTTTAAAGGGGTTTGAAAATTTATATCCTAGGCATAAAATTTGACTATGACGCCTATATTTTGGGATTTTTGGGGTATGGAATGATTTTGGGAATGATTGGCTATCCACATATCGAGCTTATATTAAATTGTGGAAGGTGGGTCTTTAGACTATAGAAATGTATCGATAGGACTCTCGAGAATTCTTGCGACCCGCAAGGGTCAATTATGTTGAGTTTCCTTTATTCTCTCGATTCATCATCGTCAGAGTTAGATTCAATTTCTGTCATCAGAGATTTTTCCACACATATTTGAGAAGTTTAGGGGATTACCCCCTAAGAGAGAGATTGACTTTAGGATTTATTTGGCTAGCAAATAGCATTACCCGTAGGGCATATGACGCCTAGGGAAATGAAGCGATTGAGCAAGCAGATTCATGAGCTTTAAAGAAAGGTTTCATAAGAAGAAACATATCGGAATTAGGAGCGCTAATCATCTTTACTACCAAAGAAGGTGGTTCCCTTTGACTTTGCATTGACTATAGAGAATTGAATAAGCTCACAAAGAAGAATCATTGTCCACTCCCTAGGATACATGATCTTTTCAACCAGTTAGTTGGCTCTTTAGTATACCCCAGCTTGATTTTTCTACTAGATTTCATCAGCTCAGGGTCGTTGACGATAACATTGCTAGAACCACATTTAGGACACCAGATGGATTCTTTAAGTTGTTAGTCATGACTTTTGGGTAACCAATGTCCCAGCCTATTCCATAGATTTGATGAACCATGTTTTTAGAGATGTCCTAAAATAATGTTGGTAGAGATATTCGTGGTCGACATTTTGGTGTTTTCCAAGAAGTAAGGAAGAGCGTGTTATTCATCTAAAGGAGGTTCTTTGTACCCTTCATATTCATCACTTGAAGAGTAGAGTTCTTGAAGTGTCACTTTTGAAGTACATTTATTGAAGCAAAGAGAATGTCTACACATGTTAGGGATTTAAGAAACGGTTTTTTACATTTAGAATTTGGATTATGGAAATCTAAAGAAAGGTAGGCAAAGGTTAGAGATGTACAATAAAATTCACTAGATAAGCCGAGAAAAAAGTCCATGTGTAGGTAATTGCAGAAATTATAATTGTCTCGGACTAGTGGATTTGATGGTGATGCCTTAGAATCAATATGAGTATATAAGAGAAATAGGAGTAAAATCCTTTAGTTTAGGAAAAGTACTCTGAAGGTAGTAAGTAGGAAGACCCACTTTATGCTAAGCCCAATAAAAATTGTAATTATTAAAATTGAAAATTTTCATTGTTAATATTTTCTTTCAGAAAATAAACATGGGGCTTTTGAAGAATGGTGTGGAATTTAAGTTGGTTTTTTATAATAAATAAAATTTGGTTCTCTTTTTGAAGAACTATGGAGTGTGTGTATATATATATAACTCACTAGTTTCATTGTAAGTAAACAAAGACTTTAAACATAAAATACTAGAGTGAATTAAGTATAAAAAACATAGATTACAATTTTTATTGTTGTAATAAATGTTTTTGTGAAAAATAAGTGGAGTATAGGCTATAACACTATTGTCATAGTAAGTGACTCTCAAGAGAAATATTTCTACATAGGTATATAAGATTTATTGGTATTTATTTAATTGAATCCATACACTAGTATTTTTTTGGGTTGTAGTAACGGTGTTTTACGCAACATCCATTTAAACCCAAATGAAAATATATTTTAAAAGGAAATTTCTAAGTATAAGAACAAAATGGTTTGTAAAGTACACTTATTATTATTAAGTATAAGGAAGTGTTTTTGCAATTATGAAAATATTGAAATAGTTTTGAAGATGAGTTTTTTTGAAAGGAAAATGTGTATGTTAGATATTAGAAAATATTTATCATGGACGAATATAATTTAAACATATTTTAATCTGTTGGAATGAAAATAATAATGGTATGATTTTCTATGAAACCGATAAAAATGTTTTTGTAAATTACAAGGAATACATGAAAGAGATATACAAGGTTTGAAAAGCACCATATTTTGTTTCGATAAATATAAGATAAGTTCCTTGTAATTTCACATAGACATGAAATTCTCTTTTAAAAGGTTCATAGGAGATTTTAGCGTTAATAATGTCTCATAAGAGAAAGTAGTTCCAATACATCATAATATAAGATTGTTAAGTGTAATAAGAAGCCATTTTGAAAACATATAAAGGATATTTTAAAGATATTTTAAAAGAAAATGGTTTGCTGAAAAAGTAAATAAGTTTTTGAAATGAAAAACTTAATAAAAGTAAAATTTGAAAATTCAAATTTTTATAGAAAACTATAAAAGTCTTTAAAAGGAGAGGTGCAAATTTTAGACTTAAAATTTTGGAAGTTTTTTCCTCTGGGTTTGGGAAAAAATATTAAGTGGCCAAGTACTTTTGACATTAATAGAAACTGAAAAGATAACACTTATAAACACAAAGATTTTGGGATTTGATGTTTTAAATTTTTTAGAAACCTTAGTTTTTAAAATAAGGTGATAAATACCAAACCAAACTCTTAAATGTGGAGTGGATAAGAATCATTTCCTAGGAGTAATGGAAAGCGTGTAAGGAAATAGCAGTAATCACTTTTAGAAGTAATAATGGAAATTTCCGTAATGTATAGGACACTAGTAAGAACCTAGGAAGGTTGATTCATGAAGAACGGTAAAATGAAATTAGTAGGATAGTAAGACAAGCATGGTTGAGAACGAGTATTCTTGATTTTGGAAGAACTTAGGACAAGCATCATTCTTTAGTGGAATTCATATGGTAGTAGTTTTCAAGTTAGCATTGGAATGGCACCTTTTGTAGCTCTTTTTGGGAAGGCCATGTAAGACATCTTCATGTTGGTT
Source organism: Allium cepa (assembly GCA_030765085.1). NCBI lineage: Eukaryota > Viridiplantae > Streptophyta > Magnoliopsida > Asparagales > Amaryllidaceae > Allium > Allium cepa. The sequence continues at coordinate 352,686,518 of CM060931.1, read as the reverse complement.
GGAGTTTATGGAAAGGTTGCTTCTTAGTTCTGCATGGTTAGAGAGATTTCGGAACAGTAATTTGATTAGGAGAAAATTAGCATCTCATATCCATGTCTCTTTGGTAATAGGTTTTAAATTTCCTTTTTCCATCTTTAGATTTGAATAGGTTCTTTCCTTTATTATCCTTTGGGAGGGTAAAACTAAGGATTAACCTATGAATGGTAGGATTTGATGTCAACATGTTAATAGAACATGTTATGGATGATGTATGCTAGTGATTGCAAGTGTTTTCTAGTGGATGCTAATGGACGCATATAGGTATACTAGACACTATTATTCTTTAAGGATCGGCCTAACTAGGACATTAGAGCATATGCATAGATGTGTGTGCATTTTATTCTATTTTACATGGTTGCTATAAATGGATGATTTTCACATGATTTTTGCATTTGGATGATGTCTATAGCACGCATATAGAATTATCGTTTATCATTAGAAATTTTTGCATCCATTTCGACACATGGCACAAACATTATTGCATAAAAGGAGGTCAACTGAATTAAGGGACCACCTGATATTTTGCATTAGTTAGGAACATTTACACTACACTAATTGCATAAGTATCATAAATTGCATTCGAATAACTTAAGGACAATGGATGAATGGTTGATGGTTGAGTAGTTGGTTGCAGAAATAGATGAAAACATTTAGTACATTCTTTTATCCATAAAGTTCTTAGGGATGAAATCCCTTAAGGAGGGGAGAATGTAACAACCCGAAACTTAACCCATAATAATTAATTCATTAATTAAATAAATAATGAAATAACTTTGTGAAATCATCAGAATTGAGCTATGGGAATTGCACCATTATGTCCGTGGTAATTTTTTTGGTCAATTTCCATATGTAGAACGTCAAAAACAGAGCTAATATGACCAAGCTAGAAAATAAACAAAATAAGTAGAAAATGAAGAAGAAGAAAAATATAAAGGCAGGTCGACCGACCGGTCGACCTGGGCACCAAGGTGGTCGACCGCCCAGTCGACCTGCCGCAACAATTTGCGAACAAATGAATGTTTGTTTGTTCTAACGTTCCAGAGCCTCTACTGACGTGTTTTGCATTCTTCTAACCAATCCGGTCCATCTTTTTTTTACATCCGATGGCTCCTATTCATCCTATGATGCGGTTGTATCCTATTCAATCTCCAAATCTAACGGTCTGAGATCCACTTCTACTCCTATAAATAGACCCCTTGACCTAACACTTTTTCTTATTCTAAGTTTTCTTCATTTGGGTTCACCTTTCTAGGAAGGACCCTAAACGGAATAATTTTTCCAAAGGAGAAAAGTGTTATAAATTAAATTATTTTACAACCCCAAGTCGATTCGGGAAGACCAATGGAAGAACTTAGGACCAAAGGTGAATGATTGTAATTATTTTAAGATTTCTTTAAGTAATTTAAAATAATAGGGTTTCCAATAGTTGTAGTTTTACTACGATTTTTGGAATAGCTTTTTCAGTAGTTTATTTACGGTTTTTAGAATTATTTTCAGTCTATTTCCTTTTAGCTATTCGTTTTAGTAATTTTAGTTTATTTCTATTAATTATATTTTTTCGTTTATTTAGAGTATTTTATTTTATTTACTGCTATTTATACGTTATTTATATCTTCTTTCTACGTTTTGGATTTTCTTCTATTTTCAGTTTTCTTTTATTCCTCCTTTTTCTTCATGTATGGATTAGAATGGAATCAACGCAAATATGGATTATTGTAAGAAAACTGAAATAATGGAATATAAGCTGTAAATTTCATAGCTGTAATATAAATGGAAATGGACTGAACTTGCGCCTAATTATGAGGTTAATTGAACCGAATTAAAAAGATTGGCCTAGGTATAACTTAGAATTATAACTAAAAAGAGTAAAAGATGAAAGAAGCTTATTTTTACACTTAGACCTTGGGTTAAGTAATAAGCATGATTATAACTTAGGTTATAAGAAGAAAAAGGACAGAAAAAGGCTTATTTTAAGACTTAGGATAAATTAATAAGCACAGATAGTAGAGAAAAGTGTAAATGTTTATTTAAATAATTTACCTAAGTTAATAAGCAAAGATGAAAGTGGGACCTGTACCAAACGACATTCCCTATTAGGAAAAATGGTGGTCTCACATTAGCCTGAAGCGAGACGAGGGCACGCTTATACTAAAAATGGTAGTAATTGGCTAATTAGAAGTCCAAATCACGAGGGATTTGGATAAGGGACGCAACTAGATATTGTTGGGATAACGGGCCAGTACCAACAGCATTTCCCCTATTTCCTATGGACACACGGTAATCTCACATTAGCATGAATTAGGATGAGGGGCACGCTTATGCTGAGGTTTGAGGTAATAAGAAGACCTAATAGGTGGAGAAAAAGGTAGCATGGGCGTGGTGGCAGTTACGCGTGTGACTTTCATTCGGGTGCTCAGTAATAGCTATGAGTTCGAAGCGCTTAGTATGGTTGTCTTTCATCGACACGGTTGCCTTCTGTGTAGGGAGCTATATATATATCGTCCGGTCCATAGTAAGATTCTGTACAGGGAGTTATATAGCATCTGGTCCGCAGAAAGGTGCTATAGAGTAGCAGGCTGATCAAAAGGGTAGGATTAGGGTTACATCCTAATTACAGGATTAGGAATTTAGCCTAATCAAAGCAGAAATCACGAACAAGTGCAAACAATCAAAGTTAACCGATCCTATAGTTAATCATATTTATTTTCAGTTTATCTCTTTTCTATTTCCTTTGTTTCCCCTTTTTATACTAGAATCTTTGTAGAGTCTATTACTTTTACTCTGCTTAAAAACTCTAATGATGATTATCATTCACCAGACTTTTAGTCAGACTCGCTCCTCTATTTTTTCCTTTTTCCACCCCTTTGGCAATCAAAGGAGAGGACAGTAGATTGCAGTTGCTTGGAGATTTTTTGAAAGAGTTTGCTACCATGTATTTCTTTCCTTTCAGATTTTGTTCTTTCTATATACTGGCTCATTATGAGGTATATTATGTACTGATTTTTGAGACTATGAGTTTTTATTTATGAGACATACTGGATTTTCAGACATGTATATGGTAATCGGTATTTATGTAGTTTTGTTTTAATTAAGTTATTATTTTAAGTTTTCACTATTTTTATCTGCATTTGTCTTGTGAATCTTGGTCTCTATTAGCTTTAGTTATATCTACAATGCACCATGCCTTTTAGTATGTCCTTTTAGGTATACTAAGGGGTATGAAGTGTTTCAACACACACAAAAAATGATACACATGCATACATAGGAATGTGGACACAAGAAGTTCCACCAGTGCGCCGGTCATCAATGATCGGTCCACCATCGGACTTTACCTGGAGCGAACACGCTCTAGGCCATGCCTCCTTCTGTCCAATATAATCCCCATCATCTCCAATGTCACCGCTATTTTAAAGCTCATAGAATTATACACTCAAACACCATTTCAATTCGATCTTATATATAGCATTTACAAACATACATACATACATACATACATATATATATATATATATATATAATCATAAACTTAAACATAGAATTATGAGTGAAAACACTCACATGTACTAAGCGTTCCATCTTATCCTTCTTCTTCCTTAATCACACGCACACATAGAACTTAATCTTCAACCACAATGATACCCTAATCACTTATGCCAGTGTACATTGAGTATGAGAAGCACATAGTTGAATTTATAGAGAGGTAGAGTTTAGTGATGAACTCGATTTTTTTTTAAAATCGGTGAATATAAATGTTGGGGTTGTATTTATATTTAAAGGCGATAAATCTAGATATGGAATTCTTTGGAGATGAGAATTATCAAGAAACTTAGTTTTAGGGCTTGGGCTGAGTATTGGGCCTTGGTTATACGTATATATATATATATATATATATATCTGTGTGTGTGTGTGTGTGTGTTTGTGTATGTATGTATGTATATATGTGTATTTCTTTCCTTCTATAAAACTATTTTCTCTACTTAAAACAAATTACAATAAAGTTCCAAACAAAATTTATGCATAAAATACTCGACTATTTACTTAATATTATATAAATTTCTTAGATTATTTCTATATTTAATTCATTTGAACTTAAATATTCATAATCCATATTGTAAATCTATTCATTAATTAATTTTCTAATTAATTTACTTCACAATCTTTTAAACAAATAATTATTCTCAAAACAATTTAATTTCAGCATTAATTACTTTATTATAAAATTTCAGTATTTTCTTTTAGTTCCAAAATTTGTTCTTATTTGATTTATAAAAACCATTTAACCAATTAAATAATTATTATTATCTTTTATTAATCACTCCACGATATTGGGTTATTATAGTTTTCATCAATTGTGTCAACGATAATGATGACATCAAAGATTATTATGAAGTGTTATAGGAAATAATCGACTTACCAGATGATACCAGAAAATAACGCATTTTTATTCAAATGTCGCTAATTTGACATTAGAAGGAATTTCGCAGTAAAACATAACATAAAGAACACCAGTTTATTAGACATATTATTCTATTATTGAAGCAGTTCAGATTTTTTATCGCTTGTTAAACCAAAACCAAGATGGTTGTTCCACTCCAGCGCAATAACAACCGATATTCAATCTCATCAAACATTTCGTAGCCTAACTAACTACTACAAACCATGTACCAAATTGAAGGCATGGGGAATCTTATTAATAATATCAACAAGGAGCCGAACAAAATGAAGATCAAGACGAAAATGCTAAAGCATATGAAGATGAGTGTGAGTATGAAGATGATAATGTAAATATTAAGAGTGATGATGATAACGAGGACTGGTAGCATGTAGATTTAGTTCTTGATCATTTTCATATGTATTTATATACTCGGCTGCATCATGCATACATAGTTTACCATTTAGCTTGCAAGTATTCAACTATTCATTGCATGTTCTGGGTTTTTATATATTTTTGAATATTTTAATGAATAAAGTTCATGTTTTTCCTTCTAGAATGTTATTTTATCTTAAATATATAGTTAAATTGTTGTGTTCATTTCACAAATAGGAGTTCTCGAGCATATCATGCATGCGTGAAGTAGTGCACATAGTGACAATGGACATGGTAGTGTAACACCCCTAATTTTTGATAACATTATTTAGGATATTTAATTAGATAAATTAAATAGAATAATATAGATGTTAAGTTAAGAGGGTTGAGATTTAAATAAATTTAATTAAGGCCATGCCTAATAAAATAATCAATGGGCTTAAGAATGGTTTTTGGGTTAATCAAATTACATAAGGGTATATTAGGAATTTGCCATCCATAACCCTTACCCTTATATATATTTTCTTTCCTACCATTTCATTCCGACTCGTGTCATTCTGAAATGAAAATCAAAAGCTTAAGGAAGGGTCGACCATTAAGAGAAAAAGAATTCAATTAAAAGCTAGAGATTCATGCTTAGGGGAAATCAATCTCAATCTAATCTTCTTATCTTTATCCAGGTGAATAATAATTCCATCTCTATTTTTTTTGAATCATATGTTTTCAAATTTAAGGGTAAATTCATTTTTATGGTGAATTGGATGATGATGATATGTTAGAATATTGGTTTACTTAATTTAAATAAGATTGTTCAAATGGATTTATGTTGGTTTTAGGGTAAAACCAGTTTGTATTGATGTTTAAATTCCATGGAAGAATTTTATGTTGTAAAAGCATAATTTTGGAGTTGGGTTTCAATTTTGATAATTTTCCAAGCTATGGAAAGATTGTTATGAATTTTCAAAGGAAAATATGGTTATTTGAGTTTATAAATTTATTTTGGAAAATATATTAAGAACTTTGGTCTGGAATTTTGATATGTTAGACAACATGATTAAAGTGAATTTTTGGAATTTTTGGGGATTTTTCCAAAGTGATTTGCTTTGCAAATTAAATTATTTTAGAAGAGGGACTTCTTTGCAATATTGTTTTCACCTAATGGAAGTGCTTATTTGATTATATTAACCATGATTTAGATCTAAAATTAGCGGCAGTTATTCTAGTAAGGAATTTGAAAAGGTCAAGGCAACCAATATAGTATTGACACATGACAAGTTAGTTAGAAAAAGTTTGCATTAAGTAGTATTAAACCAAGTTTACTCAGAAAAGATGGTTTCGCCAACTTTGGAAGTACCTTTCGATACAGAGCTTCCGCCTTCAACCTAGTCGAAACCTATTAAGTTGAAACCAATACACAAGGTATCATAAAGATTGTACGTAGTGGATTGGAGAAAGGTGGAAGGTAGGGTGTCGAAACATAGCTTCTGAAAAGGTTCAGATCTTTGGTTTATTTTCTAAAGAAAATTGCCTGCCATTTTATAAAGAGGTTTCGAAGGACTTGAAACCAATGTTTGCGAATGGGTATTTTAAAACAAATTTTCAAAGTAGTGCTGCCACCTTTTTAAAGACGTAGCTTCCCATGGAGTTATTTAGTTTTTGAAATTGAAGCTTTTGGAAAGGGCAATTTCAACCAATTCGAAACCCTTCTGTAACCATAAGCCTTCCGATGGTACTGAAGATATCAATGCTGTCGAAAGGTGCTTAGTGTTTTTATAAATATAAGCCACTTCTAATAGCTTTCGAAAGGGGTTTATGGGTATCGAAGGCAACGGTTTTGAAGCCAACCTTCCAATATTTTGCCCAAATGTTTTATGCTTCCGAAAGGATGGTGCCGGCGCCATCATGTTTTCCCAAAAGTACTTTTATATGATAAAGGATGGTTTGAAGAGATGCTTTCACCTATATTCACTTTGACCCAAATAATATTTTAAGTATAAATCCAACGCATTCGAAAGGGGGACTTTTAATAATTTCGGAGGGTTTACTAACAATGGTTTCGAAAGGGGTACTTTCTTTTGGTTTCAAAGCTATGCTTCTAAAAGATTAAATATTAATACTTTAATACAATTGGAAGATTTCGAAAGGAAGATTTTAAAGTATTAGAAAGTCAGGAGCCCAATGTTTTGAAGATAGATTTTAAGGTTTTCGAAGGAGGTCATCCTATGAAGCCGAAAGCCAGATTTCAAAGGTTTCAAAAGGTTTTATAACCCAAACTATATTATTAAAAGGAGAAACCCATAGCCGAATTTAAAGGAGTTTTGTAGTGGTTTTAAGAAGAAACTTTCCTTAATAAAATAATAAGTTAAAGGGATTAACAATGTTTTATATTAAGCCTACAGGAGTGGTATTGTTATGCTATTGTGTATGCTTCTTCAGATATAAACATATTCACATTATAATGGACCCATAACTATATTTTAGGGGAAAGGGTAGAAGAACCAGCTAGATTGATCCAGTAGTGAATATAAATTGATTAAACTCCTGGATGAGTAGATTTGCATCCAAGAGATCAGGGAGACCAGAATATAGGGTGCCCAAATATGGAAGTTGTTAAGGAGATTGTTCATGGTGACTCCATGAAAAATATGATTAGGAATTTATTAGAGTTTCTAATAGGTTCATAGTGATCCCATGAAAACTATGTTACAAAAAAAAGGTTGGCAAGGGGCCAATTTGTTCATAGTGATCCCATAAAAACTATATCTCGATTAAGTTATTGACAGATGTCACTATGTTCCTACTCACCCATGAAAACTAGGATAAGAAGAAAAGATATTGGCAAGTGCCAAACCTAGTCAACCCATGAAAACTAGGAAAAGTGAGGAGTTATTGGATTAACCAATAGGTTCAGAGGAACCTATGAATCGTCTAAACCCACAGGAGCGGTAGTGTTAAGCTAATTGGCAGGGGACAATAGGTTCATAGTGCACCCATGAAAACTATGAAATAGGATAGGGAGTCCATATATTATATATAAAGGTTATTAGTAAGCCCACGAAAACTAATAGGTTTATAATGACCCTAGAAACTATAAATATGACAGTGAGTCAATTGAACAGAGGATGGGAAATCCAGTATGTTTTAATAGTTTTGCATATCATCATAATATTTTGAAAAGAATATGCTTTAATCACTGTGGTTGCTAGAGCACGGTATGTGGTTTTATAAAGGTTTTTAGGATACTAGTGAGTGGAAAAGCCGTTCCGCTAAGCAGCGTGGTCTTACTAGATATCTAAATGATTTGAGACGATAGATAATTATTCATACCAGGCTTTATATCTGACTCGAAGTTTATGTTTTCCCTTTAAACTCTTAGGTACTTTATTGAATTTGAGTAGTTTGAGAGTTGAGGTTTTCATGTACCCCTTAAGACGAATATGCTTTTGGAGACGTGCAAGAGGCATGATAGCTATTTAGAGTTCTCTTTTCTTTTGATTCCGCTATGTTGTTTGTAACGGAAAGGTTGTTATATTGCCTGTATATACTTTAATAATCCAAGGGGGCATCTTCATATGTCGTTCTTGGCATACGTTGTAATAAATATATGTTCTACGAACGTGATTTGCGATTGTGGGATTATACAGTGAATTGGAAATATTTTGAAATGCGATGTGATTTAGTTTGAAGTTTAAACTTTTTCCATATTCATGTGCTTCTATGTATCAATGAATCTATCACCGCCGTATTTGTTCACCAAGGATGAATAACCATGGATAACTGCAGCATCCGTAGCCGTTTGTTTTGGGCCTCCAAGTAAGGGGATGTTACAAGTTGGTATCAGAGCATAGGTTTATGAAACTTTAAAAGAAAGTTGACCTAAATTTTTTTGAAATAGAATTGCAATGAATCGCAAAATGATCGGGGTTGGGATAATGCTATAGTAACGAACTTGTACTATATATATATATATATAAAATTATGTGTTCCCCTCTCTCTTAGACCGTTCTTTTATATTTTACTAAGGCTCATACGCAAATTTAAGAGAAAGAAGATATACCGGTAGGAAATGGAAGATGAAATCTTGGTATAGGAAGCGCCGTAACCAATGGAAATGCTCGACCAAACACCATGAGGAATCAAGATCGACTGGCTAATGCTAACCCAAATTTGAAGCCAATGTTGATGACGAAAATCCACCAGTAGATGCGGGGATGTGTATCAGTTGTTAGGCAATGTTCTGCGATCTGGGGTTGCGGGTAATGTTGGAGGAGCTAATCCTATTTCGGTTGGGAATAACTATGCCAAGTTAAGCAGAGACTACACCAGTTTAGGTGGAAATCCGTGAATGAAGGATGCAGTTGAAGTTGAGAATTGGCTATTGCACTATGAGAGGATCTTTAATGATCTAGGATTGGATGATGGGAAAAAGAGGAGGCTAGCCTCTAGGCAGTTGCAAGGGGCAACACTTCACTAGTGGAATAATATGACTACCGAAGTTCCAAATGAATAGCTGACATAGGCTGACTTCAAAAGGAGGTTTGAACAGAGGTTTCAATCTAAGGTTTCTATCTAAGGTTGCTAAGTCAGTATTAATGAGGAATTTCAAGGATCTAGTTCAAGGAGAGATGTCAATAATCGAGCACGCTGCTAAGTTTGATGACCTGTCATGATATAGATATGATATGGTTGATACTGACATCAGAAGGAATTTGAGGTTCATTCGAGGATTGAGACCTGAGCTTACTAGAATGACCATGACCCATATCCGAGAACCTTGTAATGTGGTGGTGCAGATGGTCATTCTCCATGAAGAGATGTTGGCTGGTTATGATAGAGAGAAGCTAGTAGAATCCCAGGGTCCTTAGGGAAAGAATAGTAAATTCTTTGAGAAAAAGGGAGCTCGGAAAGGGGACGATGCCAAGAAGGAAAAGGCTAATCTAGTGTGCTTCAAGTGTGATAAAAAGGGTCATTGTGCTCATGAATGCTGATCAGGCAAGGGAAAGAAGGGCGCAAAAAAGAAGAACATAAAGTGCTTCAACTGTGATCAAGTTGGGCATTATAAGAACCAATGTCCAGAACTAGTCAAAACGGACAAGGGGAAAGTTTTGGCTATTGGATCATCAACTGAGCCTACTACAGCTGATGAAGAAAAGACTATGATGGAAGATACTTTTTGATTCAGAGTATACCAATTAGGATAATATTTGATACTGGTGCATCACATTCATTTATATCAGTATTTGGTTTATTGGTTATGTTTAGAACCCATATACCTTATTACTTCCTTAAGGGATGCGAACCCAATAGGAGGGTATGCAACTCTGGGGATGAGATGTGACCAGTTAGAAATTGATTTGTTAGGTCATATGTTTGCGTGCAGTTTGTATGTTTTCGATTTCATAGATTTCGGAATCAATTTGGGTATGGATTGGTTAAGAAGGTATAAGGCCCGTATATTTTGCCAGGATGGGGAGATATCTTTGAGACATCCTAATAGTCATAACCGAATTATATTCTCAGTAGAGAATTTTGACCAAAGTAGTTGTGCATTGTTAAGTGTAATGGAACTAGGAGATGAGCTAAGTTAGGTTCGAGTGGAAAGAAAATCTGCAGATGTCTTTGAGCCAGTCACAGGACTACCACCGAGACGAGCTATTAAGTTTCGGATAGATCTTGTGCTAGGAGCTGAACTTGTAGGTAGACCACCTAGTAGGATGACACTGACTAAGATGAAGGAATTGAAAGTGCAGCTAGTGGATCTAGAAGAAAGGAATTTTATTAGACCAAGCAGTTCACCTTAGGGAGTGGCCGCGGTATTTGTGAAGAAACCAAATGGGTCGTTGAGGATGTGTATCGATTATTGTAAGTTGAACGAAAGGACAATAAAGAATAAGTACCCGTTGTGGATGATATATGATCTATTTGATCAGTTGAGTGGAGCTAGAGTCATTTACTAGTTGGATTTGACAAGGGGGTTCCATCAGTTAAGAGTCGTAGAGGAAAATATTCCTTTTACAGCATTTCGAATTAGATATGGTTCGTATGAGTGGTTAATAATGCCATTCAGGTTAGGTATGCACCTGCTTTCTTTGTAGATTTGATGAACTGAGTCCTTAGAGAGGATTAGGATAGATTCGTGTTAGTGTTTATAGATGACATTTTCGTATACTCTAAGGGTAAGAAGGAGCATGAAAATCATCTTAGAGTGGTGCTTGAGACGCTGAGACAGAATTAGCTAAAGGTGAAGTTTTCCAAGTGTCATTTTTGGAACAAAGTAGTTAAGTTTCTTGGTCACGTAGTTTTAGAGAAAGAACTATCAGTCAATCTAGATAAGATCGAAGATGTGAACAATTGAAAGAGACCAGAGATGCCGACCGTGATTATAAGTTTTCTTGGACTTGTCGACTATTAATGGAGATTCATCAAGGATTTCTCATGGATAGTAGCGTCTTAGACTAAGCTTACCAGGAAGGAGGTGAAGTTCGTTTGGTTCGATTAATGTGAGGAAACATTCCTTAAATTAATGCATTTATTGACCAATGCACCAGTTTTGGTAGTTCTAGACGGAAACCAAGGGTTGGTAGTGCACATTGACGTATGTGGAACTGGATTATTAGTTGTGTTGATGTAGAAGGGCAAAGTGATTGCCAATGCTTCTAGGCATCTTAGACCGCATGAGGTGAGATATCCTACTCATGATTTGGAGTTGGATGCGGCGATTTTTTCCTTGATGATTTGGAGGCATTATCTCTTGGGGGAGAGATTTGAATTGTATACTGATCATAAGTCTTTAGAATATTTATTCTCTCAGAAGGTGTTGAATATGAGATAGTAGAGATGGGTGAAGTTTTTGGCAGCTTATGATTTTGGTATAGAATGTAATCTTGGGAAAGGAAATAAGGTAACGGATGCTCTCAGTAGAAGACACCAGAATATGGTATTAGCTATGCTGGTAGAATGGAAGGATCTAGAGCTTTAGCTTGCGGACTGAAGTTAAGATCGACTGCTAGTTCTAGTCGGAGTACTTACATGTTGTCCTATTAAGAGGTTCGATCAGTGTTGATCAAGAGAATTTCTTTTAAGCAGAAAGTGGATCCACTACTAGCCGAAAGGATTAGAAGGCTTGAGGATGGAACTGAGGTCGATGACTTGAAATATTTTTGTCTTGACCAGAGAGGACGGTTGAGAAAGATGGGACAATTATGTGTTTCGGATGTTGAGAACTTGAGGAGAGAAGTTCTTGAGGAATGTCATCGATCCAAGTTTATGATTCATCCTATAGGGGCTAAGATGTATCAAGATATGAAGATGATTTTTATTGGGAAGGCATGAAGAGGGATGTTGGCTTGTGGGTTAGGCAGTGTGTACTATCAATAAGTGAAAGCCGAACATCAGATGTCGAGCGGGTTACTTCAGCCTCTAGAGATTCTAGTTTGGAAATGGGATTGGATATCCATGGATTATATAGATGGATTTCCAAGGTCAGGTAGAGGAAATGAGAGTGTCATTGTGGAGACGTTGACCAAGAGTGCCCATTTCATTCTAGTAAAGTCGACCAAGACGGCACATGTTTTGGAAAAGTTGTTCATGAAGAACATAGTTGGACTTCATGGAGTTCATAGTAGCATACTCAGTGATAGAGATTCTTTATTCGCTAGCGAATTCTAGAAGAGTCTCTAGGATGTGTTAGGCACTAAGCTCAAGATGAGTACCGCATATCACCCTCAAATGGATGGGCAGACAGAGAGAGTCAATAAGGTACTTGAGGATTTATTAAAGCTTGTGTATTGGATTTTGGTGGATCGTGGGAGGATCACCTATATTTAGTTGAGTTTTCATATAATAATAGCTTTCATACTAGTATAGGAGTAGGTCTCAGTAGAGATATAATTGATTTGAGATGGTAGATTATTATTGATACCAGGCTTTATGTCTGACTAGAAGTTTATGTTTTCCCCTTAAACTCTCGAGTACTCAATTGATTTTGAGTAGTTTGAGAGTTGAGGTTTTTAGGTACCTCTTAAGATGATAAAATTTCGAAGACGTGCAAGGGCATGATAGCTATTTGGAGTTCTTTTTTCTTTTAATTCTGATGTGTTATTTGTAATGGAAAAGTTGTTATATTGCTCGTATATACTCTGATCATCCAAGGGGGTATCTTCATATGTCGTTCTTGGCGTATGCTGTAATAAATATATTTTCTCTGAACGTGATTTGCGATTGTGGGATTATGTAAAGAATTGGAAATATTTTGAAATAGAATGTGATTTAGTTTGAATTTTAATTTTTTTTCCATATTCTTGTGTTTCTTGTATCTATGAATCAACACCGCAGTATTTGGTCGCCAATGATTAATAACTATGGATGACTGCATCATCCATAGCCATTAGTTTTTAGCCGCCATGTAGGAGGATGTTACAGGTAGTCTAGGCAATAATTTATTGATATCGTCTCCATGTGATGATGCACAACATACTTCTATGAGGTTCGATGAGGATACCCTATGGGCATAAACATAATTTTCTAGAAACCAGCTCAACCAGGTCCATTGGCATGATTTGATATAGTTAGGGGTAAAATCCAAGGGCAAATATATAATTTACTGTAAGTTATTAACTCCATAATAAAATCTTTTCGAAATAAAAGGCGTTTTCTTTTTGTTATATTACTGTTATAATGTGTTATAATTAATTAACTATTTAAGTATTTATTAACAGAAAATCCATAAATGGTGTATTTGTAATAGTAATTACAATTGTTGTAATCATGAGTATTTTACCATGTCATGACATTAAACTCATCATTTTAAATACTCCTAGCCAAGATGTATCGAGACTGGATATTGATGCATCCATTGAGACTAGAGTACGTAATGCTCACAAAATGTTGGTAGTGTATTACTAATTACTATTGCGAGCACCTAGAGGTTACGTACCGATAAATATTGGAAAATTATGAAATGACCCACTTAATAATTATTCTGATTTGTTAATGTAACTAAGGTCAAATAAAAAACATCAATATGACAATACTACATAATTCTCTTGACTTGGGAATACTATTGGTATCAATATGAAAGCTCCACTATGATTATAGTTGGGTCGAGTGGAAGCGTTGGAAGTAAAATACTATTCAGTAGTAGATGTGTCTCGTCGATTATACGAGATTAGTGTTTGCACCAAAAATTGGCACAAACACCCACTAGAGATTTTATAAAGAAATAAATGAAGAATATGAAATGAAAACAGAGGAAGCAAGTAATTAAAATAAAAAGAAACAAGCAATTAATAGAGATACGGCGATTTATAGCGGTTCGACGTTGTTTGCCTACATCCACTTTGAATAGATATCTTTATTAATCACTTTATAAACTGAGTACAATAGGGATGAGATAAAATCCTTCCTTACAATAGAGAACAAAGCAATAAGTAGCGTAAAAGTCCCTAAAATGAAATATCAATCCTTATTTATAGAGGAAAAAGGTGAAATATCTCCCTGAAAATTCAGTAGAAGGATCTCTAAAACCATGTGAACCCATAAAAGAGATCGCATGGCCTAATTCCCAAGGAATAGAGATTGGAATCGATCCCTATTTTGGAAGAATTAAGGATTGTGATCCCTATGGGAACTTTCCTATGTTGTAATATGCTTAGCCTCCAAGTTTCATGCCAGTTGGATTAGTGGAAATTGAGTTATTGCTCGATCTGTGCTGCAATGTGAGTTATCAACTAACTTAATTTGATCCCTATTGAGGGAAGAGGGCCAATCTGTCTTGCTTAATCCTTTTGTGGGGCGATCCCTAAGGGAGGCTCCCTAGGGTCCTCACATCTTGCTCACAAAATTTTATATCGTTGGGCATATGGTTTGGAGATATTGATTGTTTCCCATCAACTTATACTTGTTTGGCTGAAATATGATGATCCCTATGATTGAGTGGGATTACAGCCGATCCCTTTTCTATGTTAAACTATATTCCATACTTTGAACATCCTACATTGTATATCTCTTAATTCTGTTCAACCACAGCTTCATATTACCATCCGTACTTGACTTGTGGACCCTACAATCATTGCTCTGGACTCATTGGCCTTGATGATAGTCGAATTTGTCCAATCAGCTCGAATTAGCCAGGTCAAATACCGGATAACAATTTGTGGCATGGTAAACTTAAGTCAACTCAAAATCAAAATCTTTGGTTATAGTAGTTTGATTAATAATAAATGTTATTGTTGAACCAAAGGCTTTGTGTTTGAACTATAAAGTTGAATATGGACGATATTGCACTTTTGATCATTACCAAATTTCATAAGACCTAATATGATATAGTTTTGACGAAGAAAATTGGTGTAAATAATTTTCACTAGTAGGTTACGCTTAAATAAGAAAATTAGACTTTAAGAAGCTATATAAGCTATAAATTTGGCCATAATGTCACACCACCAGCTAAGGTGTTACAACCCTGTAAGACCCAGAATTTTGAACAATTTAATTTGAAAATATTTAATTAATTTTAAATATTTGAATGATGATTTGACTTGAATTTCAAATTTTCAGAATGAATTTGGCGATTAAATTATAGAGTTTAATCTATTGAGAGTTGAATAATAATTTGAATCTTCAATTTTAAGCCGATTGAAAATATTTCAAAGGCTTGTAAAATTCAAATTGATAATACTGAAGATAATCGAAGCTTCAGAATTTAATTTGAAAGTGATTTGTTCAGTTTTGAAAATATATCGTTTGAATCGATATTTAAAAATAGCCTTCCGAGGCACAGTCTCGGAATTCGACGAAACCAGTTCCATTGGGTCTATAATATTGAATTATTCTCGGATTTCAAATTTCGTATTTTTCGGAGTTGATATGTGAGCACACGGTGAGTAAGCGCATTGGAATTTAAGTCGAATTCAATTTAAATTTAAATTTAGTCAAACATCAGCCACGTTCCTCTACTAAAATTAAGCCTAAAATCACGCCTAGTATCACGAAAAAATCGTGCGAGCATGCCTTGATCAATTTTAAATAAACACCGTCCTCTCCCTCTCCAGTATTCAAATTCGAAGAAAAAAATAAAAATAAAAATGGCCGAAGCCTGGAAAATTTTTTCCTCTCGTTCCCAATTTAATGTCGCAAGCTCCTCCTCTTTTCTTTCTTCCTTCAAAAACGAAACCGTTCTCTCACATAAAATTAATGGCCGCAGCCTTGTATATAAAAAAAAAATCACGCAATTTTAATTCGTTCCTCGGTTCAATTTCAAAAGGAAGAAAAACAATGGCCGAAGCCCCTTACCCTCGTTCAAAAACGAAATCACAAAGGAAAAAAAAGAGGGCACGCGCGCGATTGATTCGCGATTTCTCAAGGCCATCGCGAGCATCTGGAAGGGCTTGGGGCCGTGATTCTGGAGTGCGGCAATCGCGTTCGATTCGAGGGAGGCCGCGAGTTCTTCGTGCTCGCGAGTTTGAAAGCTTCGAAAGGAAGATTCGAAGGCGGCGGCATCAGGCGATTTTGATTAGGGTTTCTGATTTGAGGGCGCGAGCTCGTGACGGCGACGACGAAGGCGACTGGGTCGCGTGGTCCAACGGAGGGCGATAGGCTGCTCGATGCGATTGGTGGGTCTCTGGATATTGAATTTAGCAGAGGTATTTTCTTTTGTTTAATGTATATATATATAAAAAATATATATATATTCATAACAGTGAGTTTATATATGCATATATATACAGTAAGAAATTACTGTTGTTATTACAATTAAAGGGAATATAGTTTCAAATATAACCTTTTGAATTAAATAAATTTATTAAAGAGAAATTATTTATAAAAAAATTTGATGATAACTATATGTATATGCAGTTTTTAAATTTATAAAAAAAAGGGATTTTAAATATTGGAGGAATTTATATAAGTAAAATGTTTGAAATATTTATGTAAATGAGATTTTAGTTTACTTACAAGTTTATTTTGATTTCAGTAAAATACTTACATATAGGTATTAAAAATAATTTACTAAAGGAAACTTAGTTTTAAATTTTAAATTGAAATTAGATAAATTATTAAAGGAGAAAACCGATGAATCGAAAATTATCAAATGAAAATTTATTATTCTATTTGTTCGAATATTAATGAATTGTACAATATTTATACAAGGTCTATAAATCAAGAAAATCGAGTCAAGATGGAAAATGGATTGCTAATAAAAGAAAAGGTGAGAACTTCTCACTCAAAAAGGTTTTTTTTTCAATTTTAAATAGTTAGATTTAAAATTGTTAGACTGTGTTGATTGAATGCTTGAATGATGATTGTTACATATATATATATATATATATATATATATATATTGGATGTGAATAGACCCTATACGCCGTTAGTAAGCGGAGGTTATTTATAAACCCATATACCGCGATATTCCACCTTGAAGTGGAATTGGTATTATATTAGTATATAGCAATATATATATATTGGCATATGTATATATTACAGTTGATTGATTTCCCGCATTGTATAGCGGATGAGACCCTATTGCGCCGCCTATTAAGCGGATAATATTTTATAAATCCCATATACCGCGATATCCCGTCTTGAAACGGGATTGGTATTGTGCTAATGTCTGTGGATGCAGGAAAACAGGTTGGAGGGATCCAACTGGATTCCTCAACCGTATTTATGTATTTACATATAGTGTGATATTTGTTGATTATCACATGATGATATATGATGTTTGGATGCCGTGATTGATTATTTGGTGTGTTGCATCATCGGATCCATTTTTGAAGTTTAAAAATGACGATTTTGATTTTTAAAAAAATTTTAAAGTGATTTTTGAAATTATACGTTTTATTAAATTTTCGAATTGATTTATTTAAAACGTTATAATTTTAATGTTATAAAAATTATGATTTTTGAAAAAATACAGTTAAAAGTTGATTTTTGAAAATATGGGATTGATGATTTTATAAAATAGTTTAAATTGGGATTTTTGAATTTATTATAAAAATTTTAAAATAGGATTTATGAAATTTGATTCTTTTATAAATCAAAATGATGAAATTATAAAAGAGTTTAAAGACGTTTTAAAAGAATAATATAAATTGATCCATATAAAAGATTTATAAATTGATATAAAAAAAATTATTGGAATTGTAAAACGAGTTTTTATAAGTGTTAGAATGAATTGTGAACGAATTTCGTAATTGAATGAAATTTACAGAATTTTAAACGGTAAAGTTATAAATGGAATTTTATAAGCAGTAGGTTTATAAAATTTGTAAAGTTATTAAAAGAATAGATTTGGGTAAATAAACGAATCTTATAAGTTATAAGATTTATAATTATGAAGTTAAAAGAACAATTTTGTAAACAAATAAATTATAAGCATTTAACTTATAATATGGACTTTCGGTATATAATTGAGTTATAAATCGAATAGGTTAATAAAGGAAATTTATAAAAGGAAGTTGTTGTAAAATAAATAGAAATGGAATTTACAAACGTTGTTTTATAAATCTGCAACGACTTATTTTGATAAGTAAATTGTTATAATTTGTTAATGGAGTTATATTCACGTTTTAGACAGTGAATAATCCTTTAAAATAAAATGAATAGAAATGATGAAATTGGTTAACAAGTATATTCACGTTTTTGAATAGTGAATAATATATTAAAGAAAATGTAATGTGATGTAATGTAATAACTGATATAGTTCTTTGTTTAAAGATTATTCATTTATTTATTATATGTTGTTCCGCTGCGATTGTGAGATTCTGATATTGTTCTGTTGTTTTTCTTTCTCTCTTCTTCTACCTATTTCTTCTTCTTAAAACCCTCAGTGCTCGGTTTTCCGGCATCCGACTGATCGGCATTCGATACAGTGGACGTACTGATGTCGATATTCGGGAGTCGAAGAATCGGGTCCTGACAAACCCGCACCTTAATGGGTTCAAATTTAGCTAAATGGAAACCTATGTCCATTAGGATACAGATTCATAGGCTTTAGTAACCTGTAATAAACACGGGTATATCAGAGTGTGATCAATATAAACTCACAATGGAATTGAAAAATATAATACAACATACATATTGACTAACGCTACTACCTCAAAATATCATTCCATGGATATTTAATTGCCTTGTCTGCACCAAGAATGAATAACAAGACTTAACCATTTGGAGTTCCTATCTTGCTCTAGTATCCAGTCCTTCTAAATTTATCTTGTGGGTTGTAGTGAGGAAGGGTGTCAAAACAACTCTAGTGATTGGAAAATCACATGCTTTACCCATACCATTAATTTATATCGATTGATTTCGATTTAAGTATTATGTTTACTATTTACGGCTAATCCGTTAAATCTTATGTGCACGTACGATATGCCTTGCCTAACCTTCTCCAGGATATAACTATATAAGTATATGTCTATCCGTATATATGTCTAACAATTTCATTACCCAAAAATTCCGACCACTTAATACTTCTTAAATAAGGAGAAGGTAGACCCAACGGCCATTTAATACCTCAATTTTCAAAGAGGGCATTCAACAACGTAAATGCAAGTTAATCTGTTCTAGCTACAGAGACCAATACCCCCTATATACGGCTATAAGATTTATAATATAATTTCAATACAACTAGCACATCTTAAAGAATCATCTAAGGGAACAAGGAAAGTTCAATAGGAAGGACATTTAAAGTTAATTTCTAAATTCAACCCCATCGGGAAGAATTTGATAAAAGGTTTTTGGAAAATTTCTTAAAATATTTTTAATGATTTTTCAAAGGGTTTATTGGGAAGTTGTCGCTTTGAAGAAGTAAGGAAATTGTGAGTTCATAATTAAATTTTTATTGAGATAAAAGTTTACGGTTAAAAAGTTCTTTATATAAAGGTTTTCATTTACAAAATTCTTTGTTTAACATTTTGGTTAGTCGAAACATTTTCAATTTAAAGATTTTTGATAAAGGGATTTTTCATTTTGAAATAAATGTAAAATGGAGCATAGGTTGGACTCGACGGTTTTTCCTATTTGATATAAATTTGGAAGTTCTTCTTTTAAAAATTCTTTCAAAATGGGGAATAAATGGAGATTGAACTTGATTGAAATGACGTAGACTCCATTTAGGTAGGAAAAATATAAATAGAAGCAATGTTGGGAGATTTGGATAGAAATAGTACTAGAACTTATATATATATAATAAGATTAGTAATTCGGTTAGAGATAATATATGGGAAAAATGGTAGGAATACAATAGGAAAGAAGTTTACCTTTTTTACTTCACTTTCTATTATTTAAAGTTATGTAAGATGTTTTTGAAAAAAATGATGATTAATTGGTATAATAATTGAGTTTTTGAATATTTTAAATTAAAAGTCCAACTTTTAAAGGAATAAATCTTTGATGTAGAAAGTTTTTGGCAGAGGGGAATTATTTTGTTCCTTTTCGGAATTAATCAATTATTCAAATTTTGATTTAATGATAGTTTGGTTCAGTAATTGAATTTTAAATGTTTTGATGTAAAAACCTATTTTTTAAAAGAACTAAATTCCGTTGTAGAAAGTCCTTAAAAAGGTAAAGTTGGTTAGAAAGAGAAAATTTTCATGGCCCCTTTTTGGGACTAAATTTTTTTCGAAATTGACAAAAAGGGTTTTTAAGTTTATATTTTCAAAGATATAGGTTTTGAAATAGGTAGTTTGTAATTATGAAATCTTAGTTTTAAGAATGATTAGGACTAAATAATTTTTTTAGTATTTATGGATTAGATAGGAATCACTACCTAGGTAAGTTATCGTAAAGGTTTTGTGATATGGAAAAAAAGGAATAGTATATACATAACCTGATCTGAAAATTTGAAATCTGTACCAAATATTTAATTGTAGAATGTTGATAAAGTTGTAAAGACATTTCAGATCTATAATTAAGTTGTAAATTAGGTTCCCTAGTTGACTTGGAATGTGAATTTTTATGTCATGATTTATTTGGAGTGGTTCCGTAAAATTTCCATTAATTATCCTGTGACGAACCGCCTTCCATTCCAGAGAAAAACATATCGTAGATTAGAAAGAAACAGGTAGAAAAGAAAGTAGATTGAAAGAAAAAATTAAACAATATCAGAATCTCACAGCGGAATGGAAAAATATATTACATCACGTAGATATTACATAATATTCATCATACATCAGAGTCATTCGGTTACAAACATCACATTAGACAGTCGTGAAGACCTGCCTATTCATTACATCCCAAAATGCAAAATAGAGCCACAAATACAGCGAAATAGATATATAGATATGCTAACTCTCCTGCTCCAAGTCCTTTCCCAAAATACGTCGAGCCAACCTGATTACTTGGCTACTCACCCAAGAGTTTAATAAAAACAGAAATAAACTCTGGGTCAGACATGGGTCTGGTGTGAATAAACGGTTAAGTTGTTTAATTTGAAAAACATTTGAAATAAACGGTATCTCGTAAGACTCTACGCAAATAAACACGGACAAGTTTTCCCCTTACGATAACCAAAACATTTGATAGGAAATCCAAATACATTATAATAGTGTCTAAGGTTTTCAATATAAAATAGGAAATAGCTGGGGTGCTTACATCCCACGTTCCAACAAAGTTGGGCACAATCAAAACGCACGGGCACTTATTGGAGATTGGATTTTATATAATGGCAGGGCTACTGAGGTACCACCCGTCACAGTACCTGGTCCAGATCAGAGTACCAAGGATCCACCCTGATCCCCTGCAACACAAGACCGGAGCAACCCCTTACTGGATAGTCCGAATAAGACAACCGTGTGGTTGTGGCCAATAACCGCCCACATAGCCGAATAAAAGAACCTCTAGACAGGGGAAATCTTATCCTACTTAGGTGCTACCCACTTAGCCTTGTTGCGCCTCCCTTGTTTTAGCCATTCCCGGTTGAAGAGACTTGAGGCTACGATTATCTTTATAGCATACATATTTTGGAATGCTCATAATCCTCCATTGATGACGGTCTGATAGCATTCATCCATTTTAGTCCGTTACGGATCCGAACGGAACCGAAGGCACTATCTCCATTACACTCGTTTTGGAATCACTCTTAGAGTTAATGACAAATAACCCTTGCATTCTGAATCTTCATTCATGATCTTCACTTGAGATTTCAGGACCTATCGCTTATTTTGGATCAATGTGGTTTTCGAATAACAATTTGGTATCCGATCCCGGTCTCATCGAAATCCAAACGTCGTCTTTTAAGGCCAAGTTGTTTAAGTAAAACAATTTAATTCAATTCAGATATTATATTCACACAGCAATTCATCATAGATAAATAACACACATTTATCACAATTTAACTCAGGCATTGCACATCACAGAACATTACAAGTTAACAGATTAGAGGTATTAATCAATCCAAACATTCAATATAATTAATCATCTATAAGCAAGATTAATTAATCACATAATTTATAATTAATTTAATTTACACCAAATAAATTAATTACTTAACCCTTATTAATTGTTATTAATTAATTACAAGCCATTTATTATTATTTTGATTAATTATTGGAATTAATTAATTATAATTTATAATTACTTAAGACCTTAATTAATTAAAACTATAACCCGTTTATCTTAATTCTTTACTTAATTATCATTTAAGTTTTATTAATAAACTTTTGAAATTAATTCATTTATTAGCCTATAAAATAGCTAAGATCTTTAAATTAATAATTAAAAACATTTACTTTCTCTAGCCATCTACTTAACAACTCTATTCAACTAAATAAACTTAGGAATTAAATAAAGTAATGCACAATAATAAAATACTTTACACTTAATCAATTTAAGTTAAAATAAGTTATTATACAACATCAACTAACCCAAATATTTAAATTAGACATTAATTATTAAAAAAAAATTATTAAGAACATTGTTTAAAACTTGATTTTGTTTTACTTTTAAAAACTATTAACACCCTATAGTACTGACTCGAGACTAACCCGGCGCAAACCCACATTTCTCCCAAGTCAAAGCCCTTCTTCTTCTTCCCCTTCTTTTCTTTTAAAACTTGTTTTTTTTTTAAATTTAAAGCTTGTTACCACTGTTAAAACACTAGTGTACAATTCGGTCCAAACTTGATACCTTCCACGAGTCCAACCCGAGCTCTCTCTCACTTAAATTCCTACAGCAACCAACCCTACACACTATTAAACGTACAGGTGCATACACAAACGCTGATGCTTCAATCATCGATTCCATCGCCAGCAAGTCGATGACAACCCACTCCCTCAATTCCGACCAACAGAACTTCAAACAACCCTCAAAATCGAAAACGAGCTACATCAACAACAGCAGGCGCCAACACCCAGTCATAAGACCATCATGCACTGCCATCACCGACCACCTGGAACTTCGACGTCACATCCAAACCTTCACCGTAGACCTACGCCCCTATTCCCCCTACTCTAATCGAGTCTGATGCATCAATGACGATGAACTTACTTCGAGACCAATGTCGACCAAATCAGGTTCTAAAACCCTACAATGACGTCGTGTTGCCACCTCGATGAACGATAAATCCAAAGACCATTTTTTCCAAGACCCCTGACCTACGAGCATGCTCCAGCAATGACCATGAGACTCCATCATGCTCTGATCACCAGTAATAGCCAAAATCCCAATCTCCATTCAACCCGTGAATTCTACCAAAATGCAAACAAAAATCTTGATTTTATTATTAAAATCATGGTTTTTAAAATTGAATTAGATTATATAGGTGAAACAAAAAATCATGGAAGTCGAAATTTTGACATGCTTTGAGTTTCACTGTATTTCTTCCTTCCCAGTCATCCTACCTTTTAATTATACTTAAAAATATTTTTTAAATTAATATTTAGTTAATTCAAACATAATTCCTTAAAGGATCACGACTTAAAAGAGATTAAGAAAGAAAATTTGATTTTTGAACTTATTTCAACCTGTTGGAATCAAAACAGAGACACTTATCTATATACAAATATGCACACAGCAAAATACTTGCAAAACATATTATTTCATCCATGCAAACATTTCACAACATTACTACAAAGATTTATCACATGCATCAGGAAATAAAACAAATTTAATTTTTAAGTGATGTTTACTCACTTGAAATGTTGAACAGAGAAAGCTTTTGAGATTTGAAACTGGAAATGCTCTTGATTGATTTTTGGAACAACAAGCTTGAATTTGATCTGGAAACTTGACTTGCTTGTATTTAGTTGAGTTGAACATGGATCTTGAATTGCTTAGCTTCAGTCTTGAAATTTGCAAGAGTTGATTGTTTTAGTTATTGGGGTTTTGGATTTCTTTAGTTTGATAAATTTTGAAAAATGAAAGATGAAAGAAGTAAAGAGATATGTACGAGAATGTACATCCTGCTTCATATTAAAAAAATAAAGAAAATAATTAGATTTGACACTTGTAATTTGCATGTTACACTTAGCTTACAAATGTTTAATGCATGTATTTTATGTTTTTATATGTTTTTATATTATATTTTCTATTTTTATTTATACTTTTCCTTTTATTTATATTTATATAACTTTAAAAGAAATAATATAAAACCTAATTATACATTAATTAATAACCATATATATATATATATTAGTTTTAAAATGTAGAGTTTTAAAATACAATTTATTTTTAAGATATTCATATACAATTTTAAATCATAGTTTTATTTGCAATCTACATACATATATACACACACGATAGTAATTAGAAGCACAATTATTGTTTGAAAATAATAAGTTTGCAAATTTTAAATTAGAAATCATTAAATTAATATTGCTAAAAATTTTGGGTTATCACATTCCTCTCCCCTTAAAAGAACTTCATCTCTGAAATTTAAAGCAAAAGATAAACAAAAGCTTTTATATTCAACAACAAAGCATACATATCAGTCATATACTATCAAGCAAAGCAAACAATTCATTCAAACAATTATCCTAATTATCCTAACACAAATCCGGAACACGGAAAGGTCCAATATATCTCGGGGCAAGCTTTCCCGTCTTACCAAATCTGATCGCTCCTTTTGTCGGGGAAATTTTAACAAAACCAAATCTCCGACTTCAAATTCTAATTTCCTTCGTCTCTTATCCGCATAACTCTTCTGACGATCCTGGGCTACTTTCATTCTTCTCTTGATTAGCTCCAACTTTGCAGATGCCTCCCGAACCAAATCTGGACCGAGAACAAAACAATCTTCGGATTCTATCCAACAGGACTGTGATCTACAAGGTCTTCCATGCAAAGCTTCGTAGGGTGCCATCTTAATACTCGCCTGATAACTATTATTGTACGAGAATTCTACCAAGTGTAGATGGTCCTCCCAAGATTTTCCAAAATCCAAGATACAGGCCCTCAACATATCCTCAAGAATGCGATTCAGCCTTTTTGTCTGACCATCGGTTTAGGGATGGTAAGTTGTACTTCAACTTAACCTTGTTCCAAGAGCTATCTGCAGAGATTCCTAAAATTTGCTGGTAAATATTGGGTCACAATAACTAACTATGCTGATGAGAACTCCGTGCCACCTGACGACCTCTTTCAAGAAAATCTTCGCTAAAGACGATATAGTTCTGGTTGCCTTAACCGAAATAAATGGGCGCTCTTGGTCAGCCTATCTACGATTACCCACGCTCCCTCATTTCCTTTTCTAGTCCTTGGCAGACCGTTGATGAAATCCATCGATATCATTTCCCATTTTCATTTTGGGACTTCCAGAGGCTGCAACAATCCCGCAGACTTATGTTGACCACCCTTCACTTATTGACAGATCGCACATCCATTGACGAAGATAGCAATATCCTTCTTCATGCCCGACCACCAGAAAACTCTTTTCGTATCCTTATACGTCTTTGAGATCCCCGGATAGATACTCAACCTTGATTTGTGTCCCTCCAACAATACTTCCTGCCTCAATCCATCCACATCTCGCATATACAATCGTCCATTAATTCTCAAAGCTCCTTGACCGTCTATCTTGAAATCCGAATATCGACCTTCCTTAGCTCCAAGAATTAATTCCTCAAAATTTATGTCCTTCATTTGATTGCTTACGATCCTTTCTTGTAGAGATGGGATAAATTCTAGAACAGCCAAAACTGCATTTCTACTCAAAGCATCAGCCACTACGTTCGCTTTCCCCAGAGTACAGAGAATGTCCAGATCATATGATGCCAAAAATTCCACCCATCTTTGCTGCCTCAAGTTCAGATCTTTCTGGGAGAAAAGATACTTTAAAGTTTTATGATCGGTGAAAAGTTCTAACTTGTCACCCACCAGATAATGCCTCCAAATCTTCAGTGCAAAGACGATAGCTAGCAATTCCAAATCATGCATAGCGCAGTTCTTCTTATGTGGCTTCAACTGCCTACTCACGTATGCAATCACTCTTCCATTCTGCATTAGCACGGCACCAAACTCTACTCTTCAAGCATCGATGTAGACTTCAAACTTACTCCTTCCATCTCGAATAGCCAAAACAGGTGCACTAGTCAACCTTGCCTTCAGATCTAGAAATGCTTCTTCACACTTAGGAGTCCATTTAAATTTCGCTCCCTTCCTAGTCAGTTTGGTCAAGTGAGAAGAAATCTTAGAGCAATCCCGAATGAATATCCTATAGTAACCTTCCAAACCAAGAAAACTACGACCTTTTGTATGAGTCTGCGGTTGCCTCCACTTTTGGACAGCTGTTACCTTGGCTGGATCCACAGAAATGCCTACTCCAGATACGATAACCCAAAAACCTTACTTCCGACTTACAGAAATGGCATATCAAAAAATTAGCTTTCAGGACATGCCTCCTTAATTTCTCAATACTATTTCCAAATGACGCTTATGCTCCTCCTTTGATTTGGAGTAGATGAGAATGTTGTCGATGAACATGAGCATAAACTTGTTCAGCACATCCCGTAGACACGGTTCATTAGGTCCACAAAATAAGCTGAAGTGTTGGTTAGACCAAAAGGCATAACCGGCCACTCATAAAAATAGCTGGGTCCTCTAAACGCAGTCAAGGCTATACTGTCTTCAGCTACCCTTAGCTGGTGAAAACCCAAAGCTAGATCCAATTGAGAGAAAATAGAAGCTCCATGAAGTTGATTGAAAAGATCATCAAGGGGTACTTATTCCTAATGGTTACCTTATTCAATTCCCGATAATCTACACAAAATCTTAAAGACCCGTCTGATTTGGCATAGCTACTACAGCAGAACCCCAACTAGAATGACTAGGTCTGATCAATCCTCTCTCCAAGAAATCATGAGTCTGCTTCACCAATTCTTCTCTCTCTCTCTCTTGGCGCCATCCTTCTACTTGGTTGAATCACTGGTATTGCTCCTGGAACTAAGTTGACACGGAACTCAATCTCCTGATGCGGGGGCAAACCTTTGACTTCTTCGAAGACGTTTAGAAAATCTCTGACAACTTCGATGGATCCTACTTCTTCTTGAGATTTCTCGATTCCATGCAAAAGACTACTCAGGTGAATTCCTGAACTATCACAAGTCACTTTTGCAATCCTTCCTAGTTTGGTTTCCAATGACACGGTGCTCTCTTCACAAATCAAAACAGCTTTTTGCTTGTCTAACTAATCCATTCCCAAAATAAGGTCAAATCCTTTAAAATACAATACAAATGGGTCACACGATAAACTATGGGATAGATAAGAAATTCTTAGACCTTTACAGATCATATCTAACTTGGTCACTCCCCCTATGGGATTAAATACAAAATAGGGCGGTCCACAACACTAGGGGTAAGATGAAATTTCCCGACCGTTTCAAAGAAATAAAACTAAGGGAAGCACCAGAATCAAACAAAACTCTAACATAACTGCCATCTAAAAGCAAAGTACCTTCGACAACGCCTTTGCCATTCCAATCCGAAGAAGTTGACGGTCCAGCTTGAATAATAAAAACTTTGGTCGGTTGAGCTCTCTGGAGAAGTAGGCATGCTTTCACCATATGCCCTGGCTACTGACAGTTGAAACACAAAGACTTCTTAACCATCGTGGAAATGGGCCTACCCTGCTGCTGCTTCTGAACTCCACCTCTAGGACACTGCTTAGCCAAATGACCTTCCTGCTGGCACACATAACACTTTCGAGCTGCATTGTTGCCTCTAGGTTTCCCTTTACCGTGCCCCTTCCAGTTCGATTTGAATTTCCTTTTATTCGGATTGGTAGAATTTCCATTCGGTGCTGCCACTGTTTCCAAGGGTTTCTTTTCCATAAGCTCTTCATATCTCAATGCCATGTCTACTAGTACGATGAATAATCCTTTTAGATGTGCGGTCATCTTCTCATGAAACTCGGGCCTCATTCCAGGTACAAACATCACGTTCTTCTTGAGGGGTGTGTCAATAAGACCAGGTCCATAGCGGACAACTCGTTGAACTTGGTTTCATACTCGGATACAGACAAACTTCGTTGCTTAAGATCCATAAAATTTATATACAGTCGAGTCTTCCCAACAGTAGGCATAAACTATTCTTTAAACACTTCCTTGAATTTGCTCCAAGAGATATCATCCTCGGAAATATTCATGATAACTGCATCCCACCATGCAGCTGCTCCTTCTTGAAGTTGCCATGATGCCGTGACACGGTTTTTCTCATCTAACAGATCCAAACTATTGAAAATCCGCTCACACGAGCGCAACCAGGCTTGAACTTCAATGATGGACTCTGTACCCTTAAAAGGCTTTCCTCCAAGATTGGTAAAGTCGTTACACAACGCTGCAAAGCTTACTCGAGGCAGTATTGGGTTTACAGCCTCGCCAGTTACCCTTCCACCTTCAGCATTTGGACCTCTTCCATTTGTGATCGTCGTGATACTCACACCTCTGCCTCTTCTTCCTACAGAACTCATGTTGGTAACCTGGACAGGTAACCCAACAATCAGATAGGTGTGTTTGTGTGTGTCTATATATATATATATATATATATATATATTACAAGTACGCTCTCTCATGATGGGTATCAACCCAAAAAGCCTAGGTTTTATCTCAACCTAGCGCTCTAATACCACTGTGATGATCCGCCTTTCATTCCATAGAAAGACGTATTGTAGATTAGAAAGAAATAGATAGAAAAGAAAGTAGATAGAAAGAAAGAACTAAACAATATCAGAATCTCACAACGGAATGGAAAAATATATTACATCACATAGATATTACATAATATTCATCATACATCAGAGTCATTCAGTTACAAACATCACAATAGACAGTCGTGAAGACCTACCTATTCATTACATCCCAAAATGCAAAACAGAGCCACAAAACAGTGGAATAGATATATAGATACGCCAAGTCTCCTGCTCCAAGTCCTTTCCCAAAATACGTCAAGCCAACCTGATCACTTGGCTACTCATAAAATTTTGAGTACCCAAGAGTTTAAGAAAAACGGAAATAAACTCTGGGTCAGACATGGGTCTGGTGTGAGTGAACGGTTAAGTTATTTAACTTGAAAAACATTTGAAATAAAAGATATCTCGTAAGACTCTCCGTAATTAAACACGGACAAGTATTTCCCTTACGATAACAAAAACATTTGATAGGAAATCATGTTATATTATAATAATGTCTAGGGTTTTCAATATAAAATAGGAAATAGTTGGAATGCTTACATCTCACGTTCCAACATAGTTGGGCACAATCAAAACCGCATGGGAACTTATTGGAGAATAGATTCCATACAATGGCAGGGCTACTGGGGTACCGCCCGTCATAGTACCTGGTTTAGACCAGAGTACCAAGGATCCACCATGATCCCGTACAACATAAGACCGGAGCTACCCCTTACTGGACAGTCCGAATAAGATAACCCCACAGTTGTGGCCAATAACCGTCCACACAGCCGAATAAAAGGGACCTCTAGACAATGGAAAATCTTATCCTACTTGGGTGCTACCTACTTAGCCTTGCTGCACCTCCCCTGTTTTAGTCATTCCCAGTTGATGAGGCTTGAGGCTACGATTACCTTTATAGCACACATATTCTGGAACGCTCATCGTCCTCTATTGACGATGGTCTGATAGCATTCATCCATTTTAGTATGTTCCGGGTCTGAACGGAACCAAAGACACTATCTCCATTACACTTGTTTTGGAATCACCCTCAGAGTTAACGACAAATATCCCTTGCATTCTGAATCTTCATTTTCGATTTCACTTGAGATTTCACGACCTATCGCTTAATTTGGATCAATGTGGTTTTTGGGTAATAATTTGATATTCGATCCTAGTCTCATCGAAATCCAAATGCCGTCTTTTAAGGCCAAGTTGTTTAAGTAAAACAATTTAATTCAGTTCAGAATATTATATTCACACAGCAATTCATCACAGATAAATAACACACATTTATCACAGTTCAGCTCAGGCATTGCACATTATAGAACATTACTAGTTAACAGACTAGCGGTATTAATCAATCCAAACATTCCATATAATTAATCATCCATAAGCAAGATTAATTAATCAAATAATCTATAATTAATTTAATCTACACCAAATAAATTAATTACTTAACCCTTATTAATTGTTATTAATTAATTACAAGCCATTTATTATTATTTTAATTAATTATTGGAATTAATTAATTATCATTTATAATTACTTAAGACCTTAATTAATTAAAAGTATAACCCATGTACTTAATCCTTTACTCAATTATCATTTAATTTTTATTAATAAACTTTTGAAATTAATTCATTTATTAGCATATAAAATAAATAAAATCCTTAAATTAATAATTAAAAACATTTTACTTTCTCTAACCATCTACTTAACAACTCTATTTAAT
The DNA here is from genome assembly GCA_030765085.1 of Allium cepa. Classification (NCBI taxonomy): domain Eukaryota; kingdom Viridiplantae; phylum Streptophyta; class Magnoliopsida; order Asparagales; family Amaryllidaceae; genus Allium; species Allium cepa. The sequence goes on along the minus strand of CM060931.1, from coordinate 352,655,846 downwards.
TAAATAAACTTAGGAATTAAATAGAGTAATGGAGAATAATAAAAATACTTTAAACTTAATTAATTTATGTTAAAATAAGTTATTATACAACTTTAAATAACGTAAATATTTAAATAAAACATTAATTATTTAAAGAAATTGATTAAGAAAATTGTTTAAAACTTGATTTTGTTTTACTTTTAAAAACTGTTAATACCCTGTAGTACTGACTCGAGACTAACCCGGTGCGAACCCACATTCCTCCCGAGTCAAAACCATTCTTCTTTCCCTTCTTTTCTTTTTAAACTTGTTTTCTTAAAAAAAATTAAAACCTGTTACAACTGTTAAAACACTCACGTACGATTCAGTCCAAACCCGATACCTTCCTCGAGTTCAACCCAAGCTCTCTCACTTAAATTCCTATAACAACCAACCCTACACGCTGATACTCGAACATGTGCATACACGAAAGCTGACGAGCCGATCATCGATGTCATCGCCAATAAATCGACGACAACCCTCTCCTTTGATTCTGACCACCAGAACTTTAAACGACCCCTAAAATTGAAAATGAACTACATGAATAACAGCAGGCACCAACACCCAGTCACAAGATCCACTATGCACCACTATCTCCGGCCATTAGGAACTTCGATGCCACGTCCAAACCTTCACCGCAAACCTACGTCCAAACCAAATCAGGGTCTAAAGCCCAACAACGACGTCGTGCTGCCACCTCGATGAACGATAAATCCGCAGACCATTTTTGCCAAGACCCTTGACCCACGAGCATGCTCCTACAACGACCACGAGACTCCATCATACTACGATCTCCAGTAATAGCCAAAATCCCTATTTTCGTTCAACCCGAGAATTCTATCCAAATACAAACTTAAAATCTTTATTTAATTTTTAAAAATCATGGTTTTCGAAATCGAATTAGATTATAAAGGTGAAACAAAAAAATCATGGAAGTCAAAATTTGGACATGCTTTGAGTTTCACTGTGTTTCTTCCTTCCCAATCATCCTACCTTCTAATTATACTTAAAATTACTTTAAAATTAATATTTAATTAATTCAAACATAATTCCTTAAAGGATTATGACTTAAAAGAGATTAGGGAAAGAGAATTTGATTTTTGAACTTGTTTTTAACCTGTTGGAATCAAAACAGCGACACATTTATCTATATGCATACATGCACACAGCAATATACTTGCAAAACATATTAATTCATCCATGCAAACATTTAACAACATTACTACAAGGATTTATCACATGCATCAGGAAATAAAACAAATTTAATTTTTGAAAGTGAGGTTTACTCACTTGAAATGTTGAATAGAGAAAAGCTTTTGAGATTTGAAAACTGAAATGCTCTTGATTAATTTTTAGAACAACAAGCTTAAATTTGATCTGGAAACTTGATTTGCTTGTATTTAGTTGATTTGAACTTGGATCTTGAATTTCTTAGCTTTAGTTTTGAAATTTGCAAATGTTGATTGTTTTAGTTTTTCTGGCTTTGGCTTTCTTTAGTTTGATAAATTTTGAAAAATCAAAAACGAAAGAAGTAAAGATATATATATATATATAAGAATGTACAGCCATGTTTTATATTAAAAAAATGAAGAAAATAACTAAATTTGACACTATTGCATGTTACACTTAGCTTACAAATGTTAAATGCATGTATTTTATGTTTTTATATGTTTTAATATTATATTTTCTATTTTTATTTATACTTTTCCTTTTATTTATATTTATATAAACTTTAAAAGAAATAATATAAAACCTAATTATACATTAATTAATAACCATATATATACTCGTTTTAAAATGTAGAGTTTTTAAATCCAATTTATTTTTATGATATACATATAGAATTTTAAATCATAGTCTTATTTACAATCTACATACATATATGTATATGTATATAAACACAATAGTAACTAGAAGCACAATTATTGTTTGAAAAGAATAAGTTTGCAAATTTTAAATTAGAAAATCATTAAATTAATATTGCTAAAAATCTTGGGTTATCACAATCCAATTCTAAAATATGTATATAAATTATCTAATTCCAAAATATGTATATAAGCATATCGTTTAGATTAACAAATGATATACCAAAAAGGAAAAGAGATGTGTAAGATATTAATATGCTTTTTCATAGTTTATGTTGACCATTTCAATAAAAGAAAAGAAATAATTCCTAGTAATTTCAAAAAGAAGCAAAGAGCTCACTTTTAGTTAATTTATGGAAAATTATAATGGTAATCCTTTTTGGAAAGATAACTTTGATGAAATAAAATATGGAAAGGAATGTTCTATTTTAAAAAGTAATAGTTAAAAATAGGAATATATAAATATGTATAATTATACTTATCTGTTAATGATAAATGGTGTAATTTACAATAATATTCATAAAGTTATTAATAGAGTAATAATTATAGAACTAGGATTTATGAACAATAATCACATATTTAATGGGCAATATTTGTAATTAATATTGAATTAAAAGGAATCAAATGAGGATTGATTAAGGAATTTAATATGGTATTTATGGAGGAATTGAATAGGCATAATAAGTGGATTTTAAAACTGGTAAATGGATTAAAGGGATTAAATGAGAATTGATTAGAGATTGTCTAATTTTGACAGTGATGATTAATTATTACGAATGATGGACATTTATTAGAAACCAGGAATGAGAATTCAGGAAGGTGGGTAATGGTGAAATGACATACTAGGAATGTCCACGTTAATTAGTAAGGAGTATTATGACCCTACCATCATTAACTAATATATTAGGAATATCCACCCTAATTAGTAAGGAGTATTAGGACCCTACCATCATTAACATTAGTTGATAATAAATGGAAGCTTCCAGCTAAGTTTTATTTTAGAATTTTTGGGTTGTAATCGCCAGTTGTCTCTCTTAGGTTATTGGAAAAACTTACGATATGGTATAAAATATGTTTCTGCTTTATCACTGTGTTGATTTCATGGATAGGATTAGACTGCCAGATATATATATATATATATATTGAGGAACATCTTAAATAAGAAATTTTTATAAGGACATTGAATTAGCGATAAACTATAGGTAAGACTTAAAGTTAATAAGAAAATTAGGATTAGTAACTGGGAATAAAGAATGCCCAATCCTAAAAGCTTTAGGAATTTGGCAAAGATTAATTTTAGCTTGCGTGTTGTCACTATTTACCCTTAAAGGAGATAAGATGTTTAGGTATATGAAGAGAATTTTTTCTATTATCCAGGGATGAGGAAGAGAGTAGTTGAATTTGTTTCTAGGTGTTTGACATGCCCAAGGATAAAAGCTGGGAAAGGGAATCCCGAAGGATTGTTATTACCATTGGAGATTCCAACTTGGAATTGGAAGCATGTATTGATGGACTTCATAGATGGATCGTCTAGGAGCCAAATAAGCAAAGAAGCTATTTGGGTCATAGTGGATAGACTCGCTAAATGGGTATATTTTATCTTCGTAGAAGTAATAGGACCGCAATATCGTTAGGGAAAAATTTATATTGACTTCATGAATGTCCGTTAGAATTGTTAGAAATAGGTGCCCCTTATTTACTAGTGAATTTTGGAAGTATTTTTTGCTAGCTTTAGGAACTTCAGTAAATCTTAGCACTACTTACTACCCATAGGCCAATTGACAAACTGAAAGGGTAAATGGGATCTTGGAAGATTTGTTAAAAGCTTGATTCATAGACTTAGAGGACATGGAGCAGCACCTACCTTTAGTTGAATTCGCTTATAATAATAGTCACAAAGTGAGGATTGGTATGACACCTTATGAAGTGCTTTATAGAAGGCCATGCAAAACACCAAATTGTTGGTGGGAAACCACCCAGCAAAATCCTACTTGGACTATATTTAATATGCGAGACTTCAAAAATGATAAAATGGGTTAGGCAGATGATGAAGGTAGTACAATATTGTTAGAAGTTATATATAGAAAATTGAAGAAAAGAGTTAGAGTTAGAAGTAGGGGACATGGTCTTTTTTAAAGTTCTCCCACTTAAGAAGGTCGTTGGATTAGAAAATTGGGAAAGTTGGCATCAAGTTTTGTTGTGCCTTTCCCATTTTTAGAAAGAATAGGAAGATTTACTTATCTTGAGGAGTTACAAGATATGTTAGAAAGAGTCCATGATGTTTATTATGTTTGGCACTTGACGAAATGTCTTTATAGCATAGCCACTATGGCAGGGCTTGGTCAATTGGGAGACATCGAGAGGGAGCCAATAGCATCACGTGCTACCGTACGCACTATGGAGCACGGAACTAGGAAGTTTTACGACAAAGAAATTAGGCTATTTCAAATACAATAGGGAGAAAATCCAAAGGAAAGCATGAGGACTTCTCATCCTAAGATTTTCGTCGGAAAACTTTCTCTCCAAAATTAGGTTTTGGTTGCATTGTGGTTGTTAGATTGGATGGTAAGATATGGTTGTCACACTTTTTACTGTCACCTTTGTACTCATATATAATTATTATTTTTGCATGTTTAGGACGTTGCAACATGCCTATATGTCATGGTACTTGCATTCATGATAGGATTGAGCTCACATATAGTATGTCTGCATACATAATCACATTGCACTTTTGGTTGAGTAGATGGATGTGTTGCTAACTTCATTGTATAACATTGATGTTAATTAAGCATTACATTATCCACCCTTTTGGGATATTTTGGGAACAACATCCTTTTTTGGGGGGAGAATGTAATACGCCTAAAAATTAATAAGAAATAAGTGAATTAACTACTTAAGATAAGACTAAAAATGAAAATTTTGTAAGAGTAATAAATCGACATAAAAAGTTATGTCGTTATGTTCGTGGTGATTTTTTAATCAATTTCCATATATAATGTTTTGAAAACGGAGCTTATGTAAAAAGGTTATGGAAGTTTGAAGTTTTCAAATTCAAAATAATTTAAATAGAATTCTGATTCAAATAAATAATTAATTCCAAAATTTGAAATTTGAAAATTAACAATAATTAGACTAAGGGGTTAAGTAAACGTTAAAATTAACGTTAAAAGTTAATTAACAATTAAATAAATATACAACGATAACAAATTAAACAGTCCCAAAATAGGTGAATTGTTCAACCTCTCCCTAGGACGAGTCGACTGCCTAGGTTAGATCGGTAGAACAGTGAATGCTGGTAGCGACTAGGGTTTTGTACATTTGAACAGTCTGGATTATATTATTTTAAACTGACTTAAATCCGACACTTCTAAAGTTTTATAACCACTATAAATAAGAGTCGAGCTTTCATACTTTTGTTCATAATTATTTTGAGAACTAAGCGAAGCATTGTCGGTCTCTCTCTTCGAAGATTCGAAAAATTCCCTAGGGTTTCAGATAAGAAATTTTAGGTATTTAATCAATTTATAATCCTATTCTCCTCCAATCCTTAAATTTCTAAATCTAATTCAAATATACTTCCTTTATTCTCTAAAAGGAGAGACCTGGAAGAGATTTAAAGCAAGCGTAAACAAATCTAAGAGAAGAGCTAAGGATATTCTGTGAGTGGAAATATTAGACTTTCTTATTTTGGTAATTATATAGTATAACTTGGATTTGATATATGCCTTTCGCGAATTTTGTTTACGAAAACATCACACTAAACCCTCAAGATTCCCCTAAAGCGAAATGTCATTTCTTAAGTTAGAATCTCAATTAGTCTATATAAAAATAATGGAATGGTGTAAATATTGCAATTTTAATGTTTTACATTCTATTTCACTTCTTATCTTTTTCGGATCTGATTAAGGGTTTGGAAAAGAATAAATTAGGAAATAGTGTATAAGTTACATACTCTTTTATTCGTAATTTACACTACCTATTTCCGCAATTTAAATAGAAAATTCGATTTTCAATTTCATACAAAGAAGTTGAATAGAGCATAGAATATTTGAATTGTATGTTTCTATTAATGTTGAATGTGCTATTTTAGTATAAATTAAGTTTGGTATGGATTCTATTTTAGACAAGTCTGTTTATTGAATTATGGACATTGGATATACGGTATATTTATTGATATGGAATTGGACTTGTATAGATTTGAAGTTTTGACATTTAAACGTTAGTATAGGGTGCAATCTTCGTACGCATAGAAATATTTTGGGCATGTTTGTGTGTTAGCATAAATAACGTATAATTATAATGTATTAACTACATAGTTAATAAGTTATTAATTATCATTAAATCCCCCATAGAAAAGAAGTTAAATGATAAAGACGAAATATGAGTTTTCTTATAAGGCTTTGATATAGAATGCGGTGACATGTGTGGTAAGATGTTTAGAGAGTGCTACAGATTATGACAAATTTATAGGGATGTGAGGTCGATCAAAAGCATATAGAAATCTGCCCAGCTAATCAGGCTAACAATAGTGTGACTTTAGGATTGATGTGAGACATTACCTATAATAAGTACCCAAGGAGGACGGAGGTTAGTCCTAAATTCTATTGGATAAACCTGCCTAGTTAATCTGGTTATCGACACCTATGAATAATCGGACTAATGTGGGACATCACATATGGATTATGGGTCATAATACAATGGACTTGCTTCGGGGTTATAGATATTAAGTGACTGATTGAGGGTCCGCCTATTTTCTATGTAGAAAATATTATTATGGTTAGAGGTTAGGCATGGTAGAGGATATCTAGAGGAGGGTTCGCTTTAGGTTTGAAGTATTAGGTGGTCTGAAGAGATTTCATGCGGTATCAGCTAAATAGTACTAAAGGAGTCCGCCTGGGATAGGCAGTAAATGACAGAGACCTGCCTATAATGAGATATTTAATGGTCAGAATATACCTACTTCTCATTAAAAAGGTATTAAGTGGCATAGGTGCTATCTCTTACATTGTTAGGATATTATTGACAATAGATATTGGCCATTGGGTTGAAAGAGTAATAGATATGGAATTGGACTAGGAAAGCTGAAAGGCTTATACTTGGAAAGCCTGCAATATAGTTAGGATATGTAAGATATATTCTTATTTAATTTATATCGCCCAAATACTATTATAGAAAGGCTCGGATTTATTTATCGGACATTGTTATTCTAACTCCCCAATACAGGTTACAAATGATTATGCATATTTACGAAGATGGTGGTGGAGACGCAGACTTGTGGTATTTATTTAGCTATCTTCATTATTTTTATATTTCTGATGTACCCATTGAAATTGTTATGTAATTTGAAATATTGCACTATGAATATTTGGCGTCGTTATGTGGAATTACGTTATTATTTTTAACATTTGAATTTTTTAATGAATGGGTACTGCTTTGATATTATATTTTATCATTCCACTATAAGATACTAAATCTTTAGATAGATAGCAATGTGTATTATTCTTTGTAACAATTTTACCAATCAACAACTAGCTTTAGAACGGATCTAAGGTTCGATAAGACTTTTCTAAGTCGAAAATTAGGCATGTTTCGAGGTGTGTTGTTATAGTTATAATCCCTTAAAAGTATTCTCGAACTTTGATATTTACTTCCTTTATATTGTTGATCCTTCATGCGAGCATACCATAACGCTACAACAAAATACCCTTTTTATAATGGATAATACCCGTTGTAATAAAGGTTTCGCAATGGGCCTATGTCCGTCGTCTTAGGTACTATTGTAATAGACCCATATGATTTTACAATGGTGTTTAAAACCGTTGTAAAAGTCCATTGTAATAAACGTTTTTCACAATGGTCAAAAGCCGTTGTAATAGGATCTTTTACAATAGTAATTGCCTGTTGTAAATTTGTAACATTTCACCGAAAAGCATGATATCACAATGCATACTGATTGTTGTAGTAGCTTATAATATAGTTGTTTTTGCCCATTGCAATAGGGTCTTTTACAATTGTTTTTGGCCGTTGTAAAAAAATTCAAAATAGAAAAAAAATATTATTACATTGCGCTTATAAATTTAAAATTAATTTTCTATTGAAACCAAAATATGTACAAATAAACAACATATTTATTCATATCAACTAAAAATAAATAAAAGAATTATATTTCTAAATGCTAATAGGATTCATGTATTCTTAGTGTCTTATAATCCAGAACCTATATAAAAAATACATATACCTACCAGTACAATGGAAGCATAATAAATATAGAATTCGTCTAACTTTATTTATTCCTTAAACCTTGACTTTAGCAGCTTAAACCCTAGCATAGGATCTTTTAACAAGCACATATGGAATACTCTATAATTATTTAGAAACACAAAACAACTGTAAACTTTTATTCTTATTTCAGAAGTACTTTAGAATAATCTTTAGCTTAAGTGAGTAATTTCTTATTTAAGCGTATTTCATGATTTGCTAACAATCAATCCTAATATTGAAGCATGTTACTCTTACACATACAAGTAATGCCTAATTTTGAAGGTACATAAAATTGAGTGTCAAGTTTGATATTCAATTTAGACTGCATATGTTTAATTAAGCACAATATAACCAAGATAAGAAATTAATATGAGATGTTATCCTCACACATATGGGATGTTGGGCACCAGGTTCTTTTAGTGGGAGCCCAACCTATATTATCCATGGATTATACATGTTGCATTATTATCTATTTCACAAATTTAAACATCATTAGTTTTCACATTAATTTATATATATGTCTGATCATGAAAAAGAAATACCAACATATATAGGACATATATATACCATTGGTAGCAAGGTTGTTTAAGATATCACTGATTGCACTATAAGTGTTTCCATATACAAAAATAGCACCATGATGATTATCATTCAATTGCTGTACAAGTGTTCTAAGTTGAACATTGAATTGATCCAACATTCGTTCACTCTATCAACACACCAACTGATGTGGCCTGACCGCTGGCTCTTTGGTTTGGGATGTGTAGAAATATTAAACTTTATTTTTTATGGTTAATTTCTAAAATCTCTTTGTTATTATAGTTTCCATAGTCTTCTTGCATTTACTGTAGTTTGTTGAGAGCTTTTGAATTTTCTAGTAGAAATAAGAATTATGTATGGAGTCATGTTTCTAGAAATATTCAGAGAGTCATGTTTCTAGAATAGTCTATGGAGTATTATAAATAGAAGAGCTCTCTCATCATTTTATATCAAGAAATTAAGAAATAAATCAAACATTAATAAAAGAAAAGTCTTCAACAACAAAAAGCCTCTTTCTTATATTCTGTCCCTCTTTCTCATAAAAAATATTCAACAAAGTGGTATCAGAGTTTTGAGATTCTCTCAAAAAAAGATAGAGATAGAGAATAACGACGTTCCCTTACAAGTTCCAATGCTCACCAAGAACAATTATGACAATTGGAGCTTAAGAATAATGGCTCTCCTTGGAGCACATAACCTATGGGAAATAGTGGAAAAAGGCTATACTAAACAAAAAAATGAAGGTTATCTCAAACTTAAGGGATTGTTTCAGAAACTCAAGGACAAGAGACAAGAAGGATCTCTATCTAATCTATCAATCATTGGATGATGATATTTTTGAGAAGGTTTTAGGATCGAAGTCAGCAAAAGAAGGGGAGAAGCTTTGAACATCTTACAAAGCTATTCAAGTCAAAAAGGTACGTTTTCAAACTTTAAGAGGAGAGTTTGAAACTTTGCATATGAAAGAAGGTGAGCTTGTTTCTGATTACATCTCAAGAGTATTAGTGGTTAGTAATAATCTAAAAGGAAATGGTGAGAAGTTAGATGATGTAAGAATTATGGAGAAGATTCTTAGATCATTAGATCCAAAGTTCAAACATGTTGTCGCCATCATTGAGGAAACAAAAAACTTGGAGATCATGGCAATAGTGGAACTTCTAGACTCATTGCAAGCTTATGAAAAAAAACAAAGAAGGAAGAGACCATGGAGGTTCTTAAGACATGGATTGATTCAAAGAAGGAAGAAAATAATCGAAACCAACAAAGATGGGGCTGTGTCCAAGAAAGAGGAAGAGGTGGTGGATATGGGCATGGACGATGTTGGAGCCTCACAATGAAAACAACAATAGCAACAATAGCAACAACAATAAAAGAGGAGAAAGCTCAACAAGAGGTCGTGGGAGAGGAAATTCAAGGTATGACAACTCACAAATTAAATGCAACAATTGTAAGAAACTGGGACATTATGCTTCCGAATGTAGAACTCTAAGAAATAAAAAAGTTGAAGAGAAGACCAATTACGTTGAAGAAAAAATCAAAAGGATGGTACATTACTACTGGCTCACAAAGAAAATGAAAAAGGTGAGGAAAATCAATGGTACCTAGATAGCGGTGCAATCACCCATATATATGGAAGAAAAAACATGTTTGTAGAGCTTGATGAATCAGTGAAGGACAACGTCGCATTTGAAGATGAATCAAAGATAATAGTGAAAGGTAAAGGAAAGATTCTCATCTGATTGAAGAATGGGGAGCACCAATTCATTTCTAATGTTTATTATGTGCCAAATATGAAGAGCAACATCTTGAACTTAGGACAACTTTTAGATAAAGGTTATAATATTCGATTAAAAGGTAATAACCTTTCTAAAAGAGACGGTGCAAGCAAATTCATTACTATGGTGCCAATGTCAAAAAATAATGTTTATGCTCAACATTCAAAATGATGTCGCACAATGCCTTAAGATGTGCTACGAAGATGCCTCTTAGCTTAGGCATCTTTGTTTTGGACATCTTAACTTCAGAGGACTATAATTTCTCTCCAAGAACGAAATGGTAAGAGGATTACCATGTATAAGACATCCTAATCAAGTGTGCGAAGGATGTTTACATGGAAAGTAATTCAAAATGGGTTTTCCAAAAGAGTCATACTCAAGAGATTAAAACCAATTGGAACTCATACATACGGATGTTTGTGGTCCGATAAAGCCAGGTTCACTTGGTAAGAGTAACTATTTACTTCTTTTCATCGATGATTTTTCAAAAAAAACATAGGTGTATCTTTTGAAGGAGAAATTAGAGGTTTTTGAGGAATTCAAGAAGTTCAAGGCCTAAGTTGAGAAGGAAAGTGGCCTTATGATTAAATCCATGAGATCTCACCATGAAGGAGAGTTCACATCAAAAAAATTCCAAGAGTATTGCGAAAATAATGGAATCAAATGACAACTGATAGTGCCTAGATCCCCCCAGCAAAATGGAGTAGCAGTGAGAAAGAACAGGACGATTCTTGAGATGGCAAGAAGCATGCTTAAAAGTAAAAGGCTGCCAAAGGAATTTTGGGCGGAAGCTTTGGCATGTGCGGTTTATTTATCAAACCGATCTCCAACAAGAAGCGTGTGGGGAAAGACACCAAAAGAAGCATGGAGTGAAAGGAAGCCTGGTATTTCACATCTAAGAGTCTTTGGAAGCATAGCTCATGTATATATACCAGACGAGAAGCGAAGCAAATTAGATGACAAAAGCGAGAAGTATATTTTCATTGGTTACGACACCAACTCCAAAGGCTATAAGCTTTACAATCCTGATACGAGGAAGATAATAATTAGTCGAGATATTATGTTCGATGAAGAAGGAGAATAGGAATGGAGATCATATAATGACAATTACAATTTCTATCCATACCTTGAAGGAGATGAAATGCAACAACCAAAGATTAAACAATCAAGCGAGGAGCCCACTTCCCCACTAGCTTCACCAACCATAATTTTTCAAGAAGATGAGAGCTCAAGTGTAAGGGCTCCACGCTTTAAAAGCCTTCAAGAACATTACGAGGTAACAGAAAATCAAGACAATTTTACTCTTTTCTGCCTTTTTTCGAATTGTGATCCTATTAACTTCCAAGAATCTTTGCAAAAGAAGAATTGAAAAAATGCTATGAACGAAGAAATCAAGGCCATCAAGAAGAATGAAAAATGGGAGTTAGCTTCACTTCAAAAGAACTCAAGGCAATTGGTGTGAAGTGGGTGTACAAAGCAAAGAAAAAGGCCAAAGGAGAAGCCGAAAGATATAAGGCGAGATTGGTGGCAAAAGGCTATAGTCAAAGAGCTGGCATTGATTATGATGAGGTATTCGCTCCTGTCGCTCGACTAGAAACTATTAGACTAATAATTTCTTTAGCAGCTCAAAACAATTGGAAGATACATCAAATGGATGTGAAATCTGCCTTCCTAAATGGAGTTCTTGAAGGACAAACTTATGTCGAGCAACCACAAGGCTACGAGGTCAATGGAGAAGAAGACAATGTCTTGAAGCTAAAGAAGGCACTTTATGGGTTGAAATAAGCTCCAAGAGCTTGGAATGCTCGAATTGATAAGTATCTCCAAGAAAGAAACTTCATCAAATGTACGTGTAGCAATCCAAACATGTTTAAGGAGTTTAAGAAAGAGATGATGAGGGAGTTTGAGATGACCGATATTGGGCCCATGTCTTATTACCATGGCATTGCAGTAAAACAAGAAGACAAAGGCATCCTAATCACTTAAGAAAGTTATTCTAAGGAAGTATTGAGGAAGTTCAAGATGGAAGACTCTAACCCAGTTTGCATGCCGATTGAATGTGGAATCAAGTTATCAAGGCATGAGGAAGTAGAAAAAGTGGACTCAACACTGTTAGTCCTTGAGATGATTGTTTTGATGACAAAAATCTTAGAACTTGTTATAAAATATAAATACTAACATTATAGTTTAGATATATATGTATATACGGGATATAAACATGCATGTACCATGAATGAAGACTGTACAATATAGAGATTCAAGACTGAAGATATCAAGATTGAAGACTCATGAGTATCAAGATATCAAGAGTTCAAGATTTCAAGAGTGCAAGATAAGTATTGAGTCTGGAATTATATTAAAACTTCTTGAAAGCACTTACATCTTTATTCGAAATTTATTCGTGGAATGGAATCCACTTCGAGCCTATTAAAGGGATGGAACTCTAGTGGGATGGAACCCACGATAATATCTAGTGGAACATATAGTGGTCCTATTTTGATATCCACTAATTTTATAAAAATGCTTTTCAAAAATATATCTTTTGTTTAAAAAAAAATATGTTTTCAAAACTTTCTTTTCAAAAAGACAACTCTCTTTGTTTTAAATATTTTAGCCTCAAAACTATTTTTATCATTTAAATATTTTGATTTCAAAATTGTCCTTGTTTTTAAACCATCTCTTGTTTTAAATATTTAGCTTTAAAATATTTATATACTCAGATTTTAAATCACTTTATAGATTAAGATTACATATATTAAAATTATTTTCTAACTTTTTTATATGTTTAAACCATATTCAAATATATTTACAAAGTTTATAAATTGTTTTGCTAAATAATAGAAACCAATTTTAATAAGAAAATCAAAATATCAATTTTTCCTTGAGCATGTCAACATCCTTCAACCCCCTATGTCAACATGGTGTCCGTTATATTAAAATTTCAAGTTTTCAAAAGAAGTGACTATTCGTCGTAACCTTTCGCGAAGAGAAATGACAGTTGCTCTACTATATATATATACCTGTTGGTGTGAACGAGTTTTAATCATAATTTTACTTGTTTTCTCTCCTCTTCATCTTCCACGTTTATTCTAAAGAATCCTAAACTATACTCTGTCGAAATACCAAATGAATCAAACTTGATTATCTCTTGTTTGATTCCCTGCCACTCTTTCCATAGGATCTCAGTGCTATTCGGAGTTATAGAATCTTTTGTAAATTAAACTATTGAGTAAAGGTGCGGTTGAGCCTTGAAATCAATTGGGTGTGATTGAAGCCTCGGAAATCAATTAGGTGATCTTGTAGCCTAGTTAAATCAAGAGAGTTTGCCCGAGACTCGAATACAGGAAGGTGTACCTCGTAGCCTTGAAATCGAGGGTGTAATCTGGAAGATTATTTCGATAAGAAATCCTTACGATTGTACGAGACTGGATGTAGGGTAACTTCGAACCAGTATAAAATCCTGGTGTGTTCTTTCCTTTACTGCTTTTATTTAGATTTGCATCTGTGTCTGATTCCATGATTATATCTGTGTCTGTGAACTTCGTTTGTTGATGATTAAATTAAATAAGTTTTGAAAAGATTTAGAAAATCCATAAAACACTATTCAACCCCTCCCCCTCTTGTGTTATTTCACCTTTAAGATCCATAATCCGCATTCTCACATTTGGTATCAAAGTAAGGTTTTCAAAATTTTCATAATATAAATTTGGAAAAGTTTTAAAAAAAATGGCTACCAACACTTGTTCTGTTAACACTATCACTAGTTCATTTGTAGAGGGTTAGTCTACTGCCAGATCACCACTTTCTAATGGAAGAAACTATGCGTATTAGGCATGTAGAATGATAATATATTTACAGTCAATAGGATTAGACACTTGGAATATCACACAAACTGAATATTCTGAACCCACAACTAGTTTTGCATGGTGGACTGCTGAGCAAAAGACTATTGCACAAAATAATTCCAAAGCCCTATGTATTTTCATTTGTTCGCTTGATAGGAATGAATTCAATAAAGTATCTGTTTATAAATCTATATATGATATCTGGAAATGTAATGGCCCGTTTTTCCGTGCCTTTTGAATCGACAATAAACTACACATGTCCAACTCAAATTGCACGAAAAGAAGGATCATTAAGGGTAGAAAGAAAAATAAAGACAGAACAGAATCTCACATGAATGGATAATATATATTATTTCAATAATAATCTTTACAGTGGAAAATTTTAAATACAATATCAGATTCTAACCTAAATTCAGCTCGGACAGTTATAAACATCTGTCCTTACAATTGCTGACAAACATCAAACAAAATACATTAAGCAAAGCGGATGGTAGAATACGTCCATACGATGATGAAGATCTTCAGCTCTCCTCTGGAAACTCCAACCGTCTTCAACTAAACCTGAAACTATTCGGATCTGACCCGAGTATTAAAAATACCTGGATCAGGCTAGATAAGCCAGTGTGAGATACTCGAACTTTTAAAATGACTATGTTATCAAAAACCTTTTAAAAGAAGGGTATCTCATAAGACCACGTCCGCAAATAAACACAGACGGGTTTTTACCTTATGGTAACCAAAGCACTTCATACCAAAATACACTTGATATTATTTTTTTATGACATTCTTTTGAAAACACTTTTCAAATAAACTTATTCAAATAAGGTATCAATATCTGGACTAAGTCTAAGGTAATATATCCGGACTATTTCAACGGAATATATGATACCAAAAAGGGGTAGCTGAAATGTTTGCTAGTCATTACAGCAATTTTGGGAATACAATCAAAACCGTAAATATCGTATTGGGTTTGGATTTCCAACATGATAGAAAACTAGTGGTCTTTTCTCCAATCCACGCATAACAAACATAGTTCCCACGGTGCCTGAATCGCTTTGCTCAAACTAGTCGCTTGGAAACTATACTTGCTACACTACAAATGATAACCGGTAGTTCCATACTTTTCTCAAGCTAACCACTTTATCCACATGGGGCAATAAATGCCTTGAGGCCCAGACGTATCTAGTACCTAAGGCACAGTACATCTGATAACCCAAATCACTACTATCCGAAATGCGAGCATACATCTGACCACATGGAATCCCATCATACCCGGCATGTGAGGATCGCGAAGCTATGATTAATTTCTTCAAAGCCACATTTTTCATACAAAACCATGCTTTGATCATAACAAGTTCCACTTTGAATGCCACACTGCCATTCCTTTGATCACTATTAAGCTAAGAGAAGTTGCCTTCTCTGCCACCACTGATGTACATTTGTAAAAGACAAACGTTGTGTCTCAGAAGTGCAATGTCGGACATTCGTCCATACAAGTTCATTCTAGGACTGAACGAAACCAAAGGCACTTTCCTCGGCCATTACTAGGCGAGAAGCCATTGCAATCTGAAAAATCTCCATCACGAGGAGACCACTACTATAAATAACTCTATAATGGAAGCTACCCAGAGCATGTTCAACAAGTAGTCCTCACGCTATGAAGATCCACGGTCTTCAATAATCATCATCTTCAATATATCTTCACTTTTGAACATATACATTGGTTCGAAGTGGTTTTCGGATAAGAATCATCCAAATCCTACTCCGGTTCCTTCGAAGCCAATCATCGATTTAAAAGATGTTAAGTTCATATGTAGATATCAATCATCAATCAATTACTTCATCTTTTATCTTAATCAAATATCTTTCTTAGATATATTATTTTCAATTTATTTCATTTTCATTTCAAATGAATATGGAATCATTAATCCTCATTTATCAAATTATTTGGTTTATTTAAACCTTTCTTAAATCTTGAAATAATTCCAAATCATTTTCTCTTTTACTGAGGAAAACTTTTCCAAATCATTCATTTAATCTTAATCGAAGATTTTCTTTTTTTAACTTCAAATCATATTCCTACAAATCGAAGACTTTCATAACATAGTACTACTGCCACTTTAAATATGGTAAATTTCACCTCCAGGGACTAATGGCAAGTTTCACCTCTAGGGACTAATGGAAAGTTTCACCTCTAGGGACTAATGGCAAGTTTCACCTCCAGGGACTAATGGCAAGTAATCTTACATCATGAATATCTTTGCTTTAACTTGAAAAAACTTAAATATGATCTTTTAGAGCATCCGGGCTTTCCTTTCGATTTGTTTCACCCCTCGACTAAGAAGAGAAAACATAGGCCAGGTAAGTTTAGGGCACTGGTAGCTCCATCCCTAACCTTAGTTAAACACCTTGTTTACCTTCGCAGATCTCACAGGCGGGACAAATGTACTAGTCGTTCCCGCATACTCATCAATATTCTTCTCCTTTTGTTTAAGTGGTATAAACAATTTCTCTTAACCATTTATTCAAACTCTTATTAAAACTTCCAAATCATATTTAAATAACTTAATTGTTCTTTTAAAATCATTCACAAAATATTTAGGAAAGAATTGTTAAGTTTAAAACTATATTTCAAAAGTTATAGAATTCGTAGCAGAAAAGTGCTATAGAAAGTGCTATATAAGCTTATTTGATTTAAACAACTTTTAAATATTTGAAAATTCATATTTTTCATTCCAAATCTCATTCAAACCATTTTAATAGATTTATCAAATTTATTTCATATTTTTAATCATTTAAAAATATCATTTATAAAGAAATCCCATTTTGGATTCCGAACTGCAAAACCGCGATGTTTTTAGAAAATTGTTTTGGACATATTTCAAAACCTATTTGATGAAATCTTGATTTTCTTTCTTCGTTGAAAAACTATGCATATAATAGACCGGAAAATTCCTATCTCGAAGAATTCCGAGTTATATTTCACTTTGTACACACATTTAACTTTTATGGCGTGAAATTACGAACTACTGTTACGCGATGCGCATAGTTTTGACTTGTTTTTCAATTTCCTTTCAAACTTATTGAAAACACTTTTAAATGTTTATAAAACATTTCTAAATCATTTTAAACTCATTTTAAACAACATTTTCATCATTTCGAATTCATTTTTCATTTCATTTTATATTATAATATTATATTATTATAATATCATTTTCAATCTTTTTAGATATTTTGAAATCATTAAGATGCTAAATAATTTCCATACACACATTTATATGTATTTAATTCTCATTTAATTAACTATGGTTAATTACTAGTCATTTCTCTTATCATTTACAAAACAAGTTATCAACCACATACTCAATCACATAATCAACCAATTTGCAACCAACTTATCACACTCATTTAACATATTTAAACTTTTCAAATCATTTTACTTGAAATAACTTATGGATTAATTAGCAAATAAGAGTACTCATCTTTAACTTAACCAATTCTTTCTACCAACATTCATTTGCAAAAACACTTCACTTAAATCTAATTATCTTCACAAAATCTTTTCCGTAGACTTTCCTTTTGATTCCAGCAGCGCTTCGTTCTCTTTTTCTTGCTCCGAAGCTTCACGAATTTGCTTCTGTAGGATCTAGATTAACCCTAGAGGGGGGGTGAATAGGGTTATAGCAAATTTTCTCGATTTAAACACAGAAATAAATATGCTGAAAAGTAAATCACACACAAAATTTACCCAGCTTCGGCAACCCCTGCCTACTGCTGCATTCCCAGATTTCTATTAGAATTAAACAGTATCACACTTACAAACACTCTACTAGACTCGCAGACCCTTTTGCTCCCGCTCACAAACACTCTACTAGACTCGCACACCCTGCTCCCGCCTATAGAGTTTCGCTTACTCGCAAACACTACTCCCGCCTATAGAGCTTTGCAAACTCGCACACCCTGCTCACTGAACTAATTCTAACTAGACAATCTGACACTACCTAAACCTAGGTGGTGATTTACAAAGTTTTGACTCGAAAAGAAAAAACAACTTCAAAATTAAAACCAGGAGCAAAAATTAATAAACAACTTTGGACCCGTAATTTTTGCTCAAAATAAAAAAGTAAAAACCCTTTTATAATTAAAC
Source organism: Allium cepa (assembly GCA_030765085.1). Classification (NCBI taxonomy): domain Eukaryota; kingdom Viridiplantae; phylum Streptophyta; class Magnoliopsida; order Asparagales; family Amaryllidaceae; genus Allium; species Allium cepa. Next base: position 352,637,395 of record CM060931.1, on the reverse strand, counting down.
CCTAAACAAAAAGTAACTGAAGCCGTTTTTAAAACAAACAAGGGCGGCCCCTTGTTTTTCTTTAACCCGATCCACTATTATTCTTTGACCTGTTCCTTTCTTCTCCTGAGAATAATGTCAGCTGATCTTCTTCTTTCTGAAATTAGGGCTTTGTGCTATTGATCCAAACTGAGGCTTTCGGCTCTTGCTCGTGCTTCGATTTCTGATGATCGATTGTTGCGTCGCTTGTTCTCTGATAATTGATGCTTGTTGCTAGCTCGTTCTCTGATGATCGAGTTGTTGATGATTTCGGTATGTAATTTCTTTTGTTGCTCGTTTGTTTGCTTGCTTCGATTGAACTCGTTTTAACTCGATTTTAACTCTATGGCCGATGATGAACTTGGGTTTGGTATTTATATGAATTCGAGACTTCATCACTTTCCTAATTTTATTACAACTTGATACACACGAACTTTCTTGATATAATTTCAACTTGTTGCTCACGGCTTTGATTTTCATGCGTTCGATTCTTCTTGAATAAAAAGGCAGAAACTTTCCCTTTTTAATTCTCTGACCATTTCAAAAAAAAAGATACGAATTTGACTCACTATCATGAATTCGAATTCTCTGTACTGTTGAACTTCGTTCATTTGTACTTTGTTTCTTTATAATGCTTGAACTTGTTCATGTGATTCATGCTTTATTTTGACCTAATCATTTATTGTTTCTCGGCATTGACTTTGGGCTGGAATTGTTTCTTTGATATTGAAATCTGTACTTGCAGTTGTGTAGTTGTTGACTACATCACCATATATCAATTGTTCGGCCTTTGGTTTCATGTGCATTGAGTTTTGACCCTTTGTTGTTCATCTGCATGTAATTGTTGGCTTAGTTTCTGTTGGTTGTGGCTTGGTTTATGTGAACACATTTGTGTTGCATTGCATTGATGATATTGGTTACTCTGTTGCTTCATTTGCTACTGAGTTGCATTGAGTAGCTGGTCTTTGTAGTTGTTGTGCCTCTCTTGTATTATTGGTATCTGCAGTGTGTTGCATTACCATCATTGTTGTTTGGTCTGAACTTGACGTTGTCACTGTGTTCTTTGTAGTTGCACTGCACTTTGATGGCTGATCATTTGTATACATATATGTGTATGGTCACTGCAGTTTCATTACTACTTCACTAATGCATTTTTCCATGTATTCTGTCTTTGAGCTGCTGTGTTGCATTGAGTTGTTGTTTCTGGCCTGTGCACATTGTTGCATGCATTGGGTATTTTGTATGCTTGTAACTTTGGTTTTATACTGCTTCACCATGTCACTTGAGGTCTTGCAGTTTGGTTTATTGATCTTGATTTTCCTGTTGAGACCTCTGGTATGCTGCATATTGTCACTGTATTGGTTCGAGTCAGTTTGCGTGGTCACTTATGCAGTTTGGTCTTGCTGTTTGTTGAGTTGCATTTGTTAATTTAGTCATGCACTTGGTCTCTTCACCGTGTTCTCTTCATGCCTGACTTGATGCTGCATACATGTTTGTTGCAGTCCCTTTTTGCTGTTGCTATCCACATTGAACTGGCTTTGATGCACTTTTGATTTGTCAAAGCTCTGCATTTTTCATGTTTCCTTGTGTTGAACCCAGTTTTAAAACTCGGGTTTGACCTTGTGCTCGTGTCGTGATTTTCAATATATTGCATGTGAGTTGAACCCGGCTTTTCATTTGGGTTTGACCTGTGCTCACCTGTCCCTGTAGCATTATCAAGTGTATACCAATGTGCACGGCCATGTGGCATGTACAGTGATACACTGTGCATGTCACATTGTTCGTGTGTGATGAATTCAAATGTAAATTATGACGAACAACCCAAATAACTGAGACAAACCATATTTTCAAAAAATCATATTTCATTTTATATTGCAAAAATATTTCTTTTTCAATTTTACTGCGTTAGTGAATATTTTTGCAGATTGCTCAGATGCTGGATTCAAACTGGAATGCTGTTGAAGGCAAAATACGAGTGTGAGTGATATGTAGTGAGGTTATCAATGTAAAAATATTTGTGATGTAATCGTGATGTAATCAAAAATGTATATGTATAGTGAGAGCATGAATTTGTACTATTCAAGATTGTAATAAATATTTGTTTGAATAAAATTTCTGTTTGAATTCAAAATCTGTGTAACTTGTTCTGTTTGATTTCAAATTCAAATTCTGTGTAATTTATTTTATTCAACAAATATTTATTTAATCTATGAAAAACAAAGTAGTACATTACCAAATACATTTAAATAAATATATATGTTTATTATCATCAAACAAAAACATATAAGCGCATATTCAACAGCTTCCTCCTTCCCTAGGTTCGGCCTTGCCTATTCCACTCCTTCCTTCATCATTTCTTTACTTCTTAGATGCTAAACCATATTTAAATCGTATTCTAAGTCTTTGGCAAAGTTTGGTGGTGTTTGGAATTGATTTGATATGGTTTTGAAAAAGTTAGTAATGATATGGAAGAGAAGAAGAAGTCATTAAAGAGAGCTTCAAGGAGGAACAAAAAGAAGGTAGAAATGTGTAAAGAAAGTGGAAGAATTGTGGTCTTATTTATAGAAAAGTTTTTTGGATTAAAATAATATTTTGTAAAAAGACCAAAATATCCTTACTTACTTATAAAGTAATCTTATTTTTTTCAACACTTAACATCACATTTCAAATCATTACTTTATGTCATTTTCACTTAGATATTAAGTAAAGTAAGTAATAATTATGTTTCTTTGATTTGATGTTTTGCGTTTTGCTTTGAAAAGACATTTTTGTCTTTTTGTGCTTACTTTTTCTCAATTATTTTCTAGAAGTTTCTAACCATGTTTAGTAAAAGTAAATTTGATTAGTGAATTAATTAATACTTATACTATTTGAATATATGTTCCTATATAAGAAAATAAATGTTCGACGACGTTGCGATAACTTTTAATCGACAAAACGTCGTTTTTCGACAAAATATTTTACGGTCACATTTTAACGTTTTAGTTAAACTATTTATTTATGTAAACCAAATTTAAAAATGAACTTTTTACTTCTTTAAACAAATTAAAACATGTCTTTTTATATTTTGAAATCATATTTAAATAATATCAAAATCTCTATAAAAAAATTGAACTGGTACTTTTATATACAAAAATCAATGGGACAACATATCCCATGTCAAATAAACATTCGAAAGCAAGTTTCGAACTTGTGACATCCTGCACCAAAGCCGAATCAATTAACCACTTGGACAAAGGTGCTTGTCAAAATCTCTAATTTTACAGTGTGTAAAACTGACAAAATGCGATAAAATTTGGTTATTTTTGTAAAACGATATTAATATATTTATAAATATTTTAATATACTTTTATTATCTTTATTAGACGTTTTCAATAAGATTTATCATTTTAAATAAACATAACCTATTTATTTAAGCATTTATTTGTTTTTAACAATACTTAACTTTTGTTGATTTGTTGTAAAATCCAAATTTATACTTTTTAAGCTATCTACTAAATAATTCCTCTATTATTATCTATTATCTATAACTTATTTATTTAAATTTTAAACCTTTATAAATTTAAAATAAACGAAATTTCTTATTTTCGAAGTAGCGAAATTACGGGTTGTTACAGGAAAACTTTGCAAGTTACTCATGAAGGAACAAGCAAAGTCATACAGACCAAAATATCCATACTCACAAATCAATTTCAATTATTCAAAATGAATTCTAATGAATCCATTTCAGATATGTATAGTAGATTTCAGGATATTGTGCATTCTCTAATATCACTGGGAAATGTTTTTTCCAAAGAGGATCAAGTCAGAAAAATTTTAAATTCTCTTACTCCAGAATGGGATCAAAAAACTCTTGCAACCAAAGAAGCAAATGATATCAGTGCTTTAAAGGTTGAAGAATTGATTGGAAATCTAATATCATTCCGAGTAAAATTGCAAAGGAGAAGAGACAGCAAGACATTAGAAAAGAAGTCAATTGCGTTCAATGCATTAACAGATGGATCAGATTCGGGAAATGATAATGATGAAGAAATAGCTTTCATGACAAAGAATTTTTGGAAGTTTCTGAAAAACAGGAAAATGAGCAACTTCAAGAAGAATGATCATAGGAATTTTGGATCATAATGAAGTACCAAACCACATCAAATGTTTCAACTGTGACGAACTAAGTCATCTCAAAAGAGACTGTCTGCATCCTGATAAGCAAAAGTTTCCTGCAAGCAATGATTATACAAAGAAAAGGAAAAGAGCGTATACCGCTACACTTGATGACTCAGACTCAGACTCATCCTTAAGCGATGATGATCAGAAGAAGGAAAATTCAAATATGTGCTTTATGGCTATTCATGATTCTGATGATCTAGAAGATACGAATCATGAAAAAGGTACACATTTACAATATTTGGTTGAAATTGTTTTGCTTAAAATTGTTTGATTGTTTTTAAAATTATGTGTTGTTTGAATTTTAAATTTTTTATTATTATGCTTATTTCTATTTTTAATATTATAATATTTTTTATTAAAAAGGTATTATTATATTTTATATTAGTCCAGAAAATATGTAGACATTAAAAATAATATATATATATATATAATAAAGTATATATGAAAAGATAAGTCACAAGAATTCCCTGACCCATGTCGACATGGCCCTACCCATGATGTCAACATCCCTGTCAAAAATTTGAAATTTGAATTTGAATTCAAATCTTTGAATTTCCCTCCACCTTTTCATCAAATCCAATGTTCTAGAAAGGTACATCTTAACCAGAGAACATGTCTATTAAATATCTATTTATTTCCATTATCATATCATACCTTTTCACTTTTATTTTAAAATTCAAACTCTCTTTCACTCTTTCAAACTTTCTACTCTCTTCAAAAATGGCTTCTCCAAGCACTCCATCCACAATGAGGCTGTCTAAAACCATTAAAGAGTATCTCTATAATGATCCCGAAGCAATCAAGGCTTATATAAGCTACGCTAATTGCGGAAAAGTTCATGCGAAAAAGTTTGCTATCTTTAGCGATTTGATCTATATATGAAATCAATGATCTTCTTGAAGAGAATCATATCCTTAGTCTTTTTAACAATTTTGAAAATGATTTTGTTTGTATCCGAATATTGTTAAAATGTTTTATGCGAATTTGAATCGCAATTTTCATGTAGGAAATGAAGATGAAATTTGAAGTAGTGTTAAAGGCACTAAATTTGTTTTAAATTATGAAATTTTGGGCAACATTCTCAATTGCAAGAATTCGAAAATGGATCTTTCTACTTTTAATATTGATGAACATGATCGTGAGATATTTCATCACATTTTCGAAGGAGATGACAATTTTGAATTTAAAAATCGTAACTTTCGTCTGAAAGCACGTATTGTCAGTCTTCTTTAGCAACATACTATTTCTCCTAGATCGGAAAATTTCAATAACCCAACTTTAAAAATTTGTAAAGCTATTTTTGATATCTTTGGTCATTATAAAATTAATTGGAAGCAAGTGGTTATGGATGAACTTTGTCCTAAGAATTTGAAACTGGGTGAGAATATCTTGTATCATGGAATCTATCTCACTCGGATTTTTAATTATTTTGGTGTTGATTACAAAAGGAAAGAATTTGTTTCAAGGAAAGTGTTTAATCATTCCAACATTTCGCTCATGAAAATTCCTTTCATATTTCAGTAATATGAATCTCTTCCCGAAAAGGATGAAACATTGGCACATGAAGATATGGAGGAAGAAAATGAAGAAGAAGAAGGGGAAGAAATGAAAGTTGAAGAAGATAATGAAGAAACCTCCTTGGAAAGTATTGAATATCCTACCAATATTAACAAGCCTTCCAACAAAACTCTCCTCAAAAATCAAAAGATTATAGTGGAAAATCAACAGGAAGATCGGTTAGTAAGAAATTGGATAAAATGTCCACCAATATGAACAAATTCTTTGCTAAAGTTGGTCGGAAACATCGTTTATCATGATCCTCCTCATCCTCTAGCACATTCTAAGAACTAGTTGTGTTGTATTAGTCTGTTTTATGTGAGATTGTATTATTTTTTGCATATTATGTAGTATCCTATGTATCATCTCATCTATCTTATATTTTTCTACGTTATCGTGTCTTTGGAATAAATATTAGTATAGTGTATAAGTTTATATATACACATGCTTATTCGCAAAATAAATAAGATACATAAATTAACAGACCCACGTCGACATACCTCAACCCCCTATGTCGACATATAACTGTCTGATTTGGTTATTTTTAAAATTTTAAAATTAAAATAACTAACTCGTATCTATTCATTTTAAACGAATTTCTGCCTATTTAAACACCTTTTTCTTCCAAAAATTTGTAATCTTTTCATTTCTACTTATCTCTATTTGCATCTCTTAACTACATATCAAAAATGGCTTCCTTTTCTCAAACTCTAAGTGATAATCTTAAAGAAACTCTCAATTCATTCAAGAATATACTTACTTTTATTCTCCGCAATCAAAGGCACTTAGGACTAAGTTAAATACATATGATAAAAGAACAAGAAAAGCATTTCGATGCCCTCTATTGGATGATTTCTGCCCTAAAAAAGATGATCTCGATGCAAATCCTGTAGAAACTTTGTTTCAAGATAATGAAAATTGAAAAGATATTAAAAAGGATCCTATCTTTAGAGAAGAAGGATGGGTTGAAGTTCCTAGAAATCTTTGATCTTTTTATGGTTTGAATTGCTTCTTTTCGATTTGTGTGATTTGATTTGATTTGCTTTGATTAGAATTGATTAGTCTGAATGGATTGTATAACATTATATGAAACATAGTATATATTCGGTTTAAACTTTCATATTTGTCATGTCTTTATTATTAACTCATCTTATTTTATATAGATATGTACTTTATTATAATTTGTCACGGATACTCCAGTATAAGACTAAGGGGGAGTTATATTAGTTTAGGATTAGTTTTTGTCGATGGCAAAGGAGGAGAAATATAAAATAGAATAGTTAGAGTAGCTAGGCTTAAATTAAAGGGGAGCTATTAGTTTTGGGGGGGGGGGGTTATTGTGAAGGAGAAGTATATTTTATAAACATAGGTTGTCATCATTATATATATATATATATATGTAGGATATAAACATGCAGGCACTAAGAATGAAGACTGTACAGTATAGAGATTCAAGACTGAAGATATTAAGATTGAAGATTCATGAGTATCAAGATATCAAGAGTTCAAAATTTCAAAAGTACAAGATAAGTATCAAGTCTAAAATTATGTAAAAATTTCTTGATAGCACTTACATATTTAATCGAAATTAATTCGTGAAATGGAATCCACTTCGAGCCCATTAAAGGGATGGAACCCTGGTGCGATGGAACCAACGATAATATCTAGTGGAACATATAGTGGTCCTATATTGATATCCACTAATTTTATAAAATGCTTTTCAAAAATATATTTCCTGTTTCAAAAAAAATGTTTTCAAAATTTCTTTTCAAAAAGGCATCTCTCTTTGTTTTAAATATTTTAGCCTCAAAACTATTTTTATCATTTTTAATATTTTGATTTCAAAATTGTCCTTATTTTTAAACCATCTCTTGCTTTAAATGTTTAGCTTTAAAATATTTATGTACTCATATTTTAAATCACTTTATAGATAAAGATTATATATATTAAAAATTACTTTATAAACTCTTTTATATGTTTAAACTATATTCAAATATATTTACAAAGTTTAGAAATTATTTTGACAAAATATAGAAACCAATTTTAATAAGAAAATCAAAACATCAATTTTTCCCTGAGCATGTCGACATCCCTCAACCCCCTATATCGAAATGGTGCCCGTTATATTCAAAATTCAAGTTTTCAAAAGAAGTGTCTGTTCGTCATAATCTTTCGCTAAGAGATATGACAGTTGCTCTACTATATATACTTTTGTTGTTTTGAACGAAATTTAATCATAATTTTACTTGTTTTCTCTCCTCTTCATCTTCCACATTAATTCTAAAGAATTTTAAACTATACTCTGCCGAAATACCAAGTGCATCAAACTTGATTATCTTTCGTTTGATTCTCTGTCACTTTCTCTATAAGATCTCAGTGCTATTCAGAGTTATAGAATCTTTTGCAAATCAAACTGTTGAGTAAAATGTGCGGTTGAGCCTTAAAATCAATTGGGTGTGATTGTAGCCTCGAAAATCAACTAGGTGATCTTGTAGCCTGGTTAAATCAAGAGAGTTTGCCCCGGACTCGAATATAGGAGGGTGTACCTCGTAGCCTTGAAACCGAGGGTGTAATCTGAAAGATTATTTCGGTAAGAAATCTGTACGATTATACGGGACTGGATGTAGGGTAACTCCGAACCAGTATAAAATCCTGGTACGTTTTTTCCTTTACCGCTTTTATTTAGTATTTTCATCTGTATCTGATTCTGTGATTATATCTGTGTCTGTGAACTGTATTTGTTGATGATTAAATTACATAAGTTTCAGAAAGATATAGAAAATCCATAAAACACTATTCACCCTTCTCTAGTGTTATTCCAGCCTTAAGATCCATAATCCGCATTTCTCACAAACACTATTCAATAGTTTGGTTGGAAGCTTGCGATATTTAACGTGCACAAAATCCTACATTCTATATGTGGTAGGAGCTGTGAATCGATACATGGATAATCGATTAACAACTCATTTGAAGGCAGCAAAGAGGATTCTTCGCTATATTAAAGGCGCAATAAACTTTGGCTTGTGCTACTCTATTTCTGATAGTTACAAACTTGTTGGATATAACAATAGAGATTGGGTGGAGATATGGATAACTAATAACGCGCAAGTGGCTTCATATTCTACATGGAAGACAAAGCCTTCACTTGGATGTCCAAAAAACAGTCGATTATCACTCTTTCCACATGCGAAGCAAAGTATGTAGCTGCTACTTCATGTGTTTGTCATGCAATTTGGTTATGAAATTTGCCAAAGGAGTTGAAATTACCACAAGAGGAGCCTACCAAGATTGTCGTGGACAACAAGTTAGCAATTACTTTGGCAAAGAATCCAGCCTTTCATGATCGAAGCAAGCATATTGATACACGCTATCACTATATTAGAGAGTGTGTCGCCAAAAAAGATGTGCAACTAGAGTATGTGTAGACGCATAACCAAGTAGCTGATATTTTCATCAAGACTCTTAACCATGAGAATTTTGTCAGGTTGAGGAATCTGCTTGGAGTCACAAATAAAGTTTAAAGGAGGTGTTGAAATATTAAACTTGATTTGTTATGATTAATTTTTAGAAGCTTCTTGTTATTATAGTTTTTAGTGTCTTCTTACATTTACTGTAGTTTGTTAAAAGCTCTTGAATTTTCTAGTAGAAATAAGACTTATGTATGGTGTCACGTTTGTATAATTGTTTTAGAGAGTCATGTTTCTAAAATAGTCCAATGAGTCATATAAATAGAAGAGCTCTCTCATCATTTTATATCAAGAAATCAAGCAAGAATCTACAATCAATAAAAGAAAAGTTTTCAACAACAAAAAAACCTATTTCTTACATTCTCTCCCTCTTTCTCATAAAAAAATATTCAACATGATGCAGCTCGATGGACCAATACCTGTTAGGAAAAACCTCTCGGTCCCAAGCTAAGCAGTGCCTACATGATGACAAAACATAAAAAAAGTTCAGCATCTGAACTTTTTAATTTTGGATAGAAAAAATTGATATCTACATATACCATTATCTGTCTAGTATGGTGATTAAGGAGGAGATTGGTTAGCTGCCCAGGAGTATAGTTGAAGCGAGATCGATGCAAACTTGGTAGCAAGTAGTTGTTGATGTAATCGTTGTTAATCTAATGGCACGGTGTACGAGAAACACCTTTTCCAGTCTTTCAGGATAATTATTCTGTCATTGCTAATCTTGTATCAGACACGTCTTCTTGATCATATAGCATTTTATTCTGTTCAGTTATTCAACAAGTATGTATCGTGAAAAGGGTGCATATATTTCAAAAGTTTATAGACATTGATTTATCTCTATACTACAGATGTAAAATCAAATATGATATAAGACAATGACAATTCTGTGCAATGGTAAGGTTCTAAATTGTTGACTAAGAGGACCAGGGATTGTTTTTGTGTGCGGAGCGAGGAAGGGAACAAAATAGGTATAGGAAGAAGAAACCTACATAATATCGAGTGCTGCAAGGTAACCACGGATGTCACAGTTCGAGTATCCCATTGATGAAACTCAAAGACAAGCAACCACCTCAAAAAAAACCACATCCAAATATCTCAAAGACAGTAAACTCAAAGCATAAAAACTTACCGTTGATGAAACTCAACGCATGACTATTATCTTATTAGAGTCTAGATCACAACCATCTTGATAATTGTTCAAAATTGGGTCAAGCAAGATATAATAGCAACCAATATACCCAAGGACAAATGCATATATCCACTCAAGAACAATGACAGGGTCATCAGGCTCTCGTCTCCAACCTTGAAGATCCCCAGTACAAATGAATTTTTCCTTCTCACTATGAATATTTCAAAACAACCACGATGAAAACCTTCTTGTTTTGTTATGATTGATGTGGTTCTAACAAATCACCTGATATAATAGAAGCACCACACATTGCAAGAATATATAATTACATATCTTTTATTTGTTTTTAGACAATAAATTAATATGAAATCCGAAGAAGACGATGACTTGAATTGCTATAAGTAAATGGACATTTTGGATGAAACAAACAGTTAAAAAAATAAGCACTAAAATCAGCAAACATAAAAAACCTACTTGTGTTACATCAGATCCTTTCTCGGGTTCTTCAACAAATAACATGGTTTTCTCTTGCTTTCTTCTTACAAGCGCGGTTTGTTTCTCAACGTCTTCTATAACATTTCTTTCCTTGCTAATACATATAAAAGCCATAACAAAGTTTATGTATGATGTTTGTTATAAGATGGAATCAGTGCTGCACTCATGAGTGGATAAGCAGCCCATGAGCTCCATGCTAATATTAGACCAACTACACAAAATTCACTAATATATTATCTACAAGCAAGCATGCTGAAGCTCCAGAATCAATAGGAAATAGATAGTAGCTAAGAAGGCTTATACTTTGAAATAATATGATGTGTCCAATCAAATAATATATAATACAGATAAGGGTAACATAATTATAATCCAGCCACCTCTTCTCTTCACATAAAATCAATACAACAACAATGATGCCTTCCATATTCAACCTAAAAGTATCGTCAAAAACATACATATATACATATCTATAATTGCGACCAAAATTGGTCACAAACACCCAAGAATAGATTTATATAGAGAAGTAAATGAAGAAAGTAAATTGAAGCTGAGGAGCAGAATAAACTAATAGCAAATAAATAATAAGAACACGGAGATTTATAGTGGTTTGGCGTAGTATGCCTACATCCACTTTGAAGTTTATCTTTATTAATCAATTAATAATTTGATTACGGCAGTAAGGAATAGCATAAACTTGATTATAATAAGGAATAGGTAACCAACAGCGTCCCTATAATCCTCCCCCTAAGTGAACCATGGGGATTGTATATATAAGGAGAGATGATAAGATATTTTGCTATGATTTTGGCTGAAGGCTCTCTACGTTCATAGGGCCCACCATAACGATCAGAGTACGTAACTCGACCATCAAGACTGATCGGCTTAAGTCTCACCGATCCTTTTTCTTGTCTCCAATTTTAGTGCGATAGTTTTTTGGGGTCTCACGTGTCTCTTGATATTGCTTCTAAAATATGGAATCATTCTGAATTGTAACTTAGAAGATATTGATGATCCTGGTTGAAATTGGATTATGCACTGAAAGATACCGATCATTTTTAGGATTTGGCCAAAACGATCGGCTAAATCCTAATTGCAACTTTAGGACTCGCGATCATTTTTGTAAGCCTCAATCTTCATTTTATTGATGTCTGGGAAGTTTAAAATGAATTAGCCTTGTGGATCTCTAGATATTGAGCATTCCCCGATGACTTGAACAATTTTATTGGTCGTTCTTGATCGACCCTTACAAATTCTTGCTTCGTCCGTGACTCAAGCATATGGACTACAATCAACTCTAAATTTGAAATATAACTTCATGGAGCCATGCCAAGTTACTTCATATTGATTGCACCTTGATTGGGATTCGGTTTGAATCTGCCATACCATTGCTCATAGTTTCTAATATGATCGATTCCAAGCCTGATAACTATCTCTCAGAGCTTCCTGCTTTAATGATCACAGAAGCCATTTAGCCAACTTTTATTATATACTGTCTAGTCAAAATGTAGTATTACAATATTTAACTCACATGTTCAAGAAAAAAATAACTTTTAATGTAGTAGGAGCCCAAAAAACTACAAATACATGCATACAGAGAGGTATGGCACTTTATTTTAAAACCAGTTTCTAGTGATGGTAACCCTTAGTTCAATTGTGACTATCTGAATTAAACTAGTTTTCGATGTGGATATATGTAACTTGGAACAAAGAGTATTGCATTATTGTACTTCCAACATAATTTATCTTATGTTTACCTAAACTACATGGGAAGAGTTTCATAGCTGAACGAATATGTCAATAAAAATATTGTTGGGACGAAAGGTGTTGTTTGTTCTAGTGCTTTTATGTAGCAAAGTATGTATCTTCTATATTAGAAGCATAATAATTTAGTTACTATACCTACAATGAGATTTTATACTATATATGGCATGACAAGAAATATGTATGTATGTATATACGAATAAAAAAATCTGTTGTACAGGGAAGAAAATTGCATAATTAGAAGATATTAATTCTGATATATTTTCAATTAGATGTTCATCGCTTAGTAAAATGATATCAACATATTAAAGCTTGGCTACATTTGCATACTGTTAAAAAAAGTATCTTTTTTTCTACATTTAAATAGGGTTTGCTGCAATCAGAAATTCAACAAATTATGTTTATACGTTTGTTCTTATGAAATAATAGGGTATAAGAACTATTGAAACTCATTCATCTTTTGGAAGGCAGAGAGTTAAATAAAGAAAAAGATATATTCGTTTGGCAGTTGAACAACAAGAAGAAATATAAAGTTAGCAGCATGTATATATTTATAAATTTTTATGGAAGAAGATTTATTGGATTTGATAACATGTGGAAAAGTATTTGACATACCTGGAAAGGTAAAGATTCATATGTGAATCACTAAATTATCATTCATGATAAGCTAAATACTTTGAGGATGTTAAAGAAGAAAGGAATGTAAGTTGAAGAAAGGAATGTAAGTTGTAGAGAAATGTGTGTTTCGGGGTGAAGAAACTGAGAATTACGAACATCTCTTTTGTGATTATGGCACTGCTTCCTATGTTTGGCCCAAATTTAGTTCAATTGGATATTAACCTAGAATGAAGTGACTTCATTCGAAAATAGTACTATTTGTGGACCGACATTTATGTTAATTTTGCTAACAACCATATGTTTTCCAAGTTTATAATGCTAAATTTTCCTTTTTGTTGGTTATCGTGGAATGAGAGAAACAAAAGGTGCTTTGAAAGGGTTGCGGCGAGTTCGAATAGCATTTTGTTTCAAATTCTTAAGCTTGTTTATATTTGGGCAGGAGTAGACAGGTGAAAATTTTATGATTATCTAGAGAAGAGTTTTGGAGCTTGGGTGCATAGAAGGAGCAATGGGCGGTAAAAGTTGGAGTAGAAGTAGGAATAGCTGTTGAACTTCTTTTGTAGAAGATGGAAGCTTTTTGATGTTAGTTGTTTGGTACTTTAAGCTGTGTTGATGTTTGGTCAGTGTATGTTTATATATATGATATCTTTTTGGCCTTCTGCTTGAGACGGAACTAGGCAGTGATGTGGTATGGTGTTGTTCATGTTGTAATGTGGTCTAGGGTTTATATTATTCTTTGTTTGTTGGTATGGGTTATGTGTATGTTGTGGTGTGATGTGTTTTGATGTTGAACTTTGTATTTAATTTTTATGTGTAGTTAAATATGGCATGCACAGCCACTACCATTTAAATCAAAAATAAGGTTTAAGAACTAAAATTAAAGGAAACAATTAGCAATCAAACAACCATCCATGGCCTATTAAATATAAAATGTTGGTGAAGCTATGTACCTTGAAATATGTTGACTAGTATTCAAATAAACCAATAATGATTGGTTGAATTTAGATATTGGTCTCATTGAAACTTTTAGTTGAGCACATACCCCATAAAATCGACCAGTGCAACCATGGATCTCATCTATTACGGTGACGTGATTATCAAGCAAAGACGATGCAACATCTAAACGAGTACTCAGATTCCCGAGCCTCCATTAAATGAAGGCGATGAACGAGATTGGGGTTAGCAGGGGAATTCAAGATTGTCGACGATCGAGCAGCAGTTCCAATCGGTAGAGGTGACGTGAGTGGTGAGATGTAGCGAAGAAAAGAGAGCGAATGAGTGTGATACCTAGTACAGGAATTTGAGAAATAGGAATAAAAAACAAAAGGAACAAGTAGAAGGTAGAGAGGTATGGCACTAGAAATGTTAGTTGGACTTGGAGTTAGCTGGAGCTCAAAAATTTGGGTTGGAAGAAATATTTTTAACTTGAAGACAATAAAAGAAAATATTCAGATGTACAATGAAATTTTAAATATTTTAAAAAGTTTGAATGTTTTATGAAATTTTGAATATTTTACAAAGTTCAAAAAAATTTCAAAATTTTGAATTTTGAATTTATTGATAACTTAAAAGTTTTGTTTTTAAGTTTTACAATATTTTTAAATTTTATGAATATTATTTAATTAACATTAGAAAATTTCAAAATTTTAAATTTTTTGAGATTTTAAATATTAAATATAATTATTAATTACAATTGTTAAAAAATAATTAACAAATATTACTTCTTAATTACTAAAGATTATTTACTAATCATTTATTATTAAAAATAATAAATAATAAATATTAAGTATTGGTTTTAAGTGTCAATTATTAATTATTAATTATTCAATAATTATTAATTATTAAATAATCAATTATTATTTATTTAATCATTATTTATTATTGATATTTTTATTAATTATTAGTTCTTATTATTTAATTATTAATTATTATTTAATATTAATTTTTAACTTTGACTTTAATTATTATTACTTTATTAATTAGTAGTTATTATAGAAATTTTATTATTAATTATTAATTACTTTTATTTAATAGTAATTATTATTTCTAAATTATTAATTATTAATCAAATATTTATAACTTATTAATTAATTATTTATTATTAATTATTAATTTATTGATTATTAAATATTAATTGCTAGTTACTAGAATATTAATAGGAAAATTTTCGTATTTCATGTTAATTATTATTATTTAATAACAATTATTAATTATTATATATTAATATTTAATCATTATTTTTAATATTAATTATCTAACTATTAATTTTTTATTAATTACTATTATTAGATGTTAATTGTTTTGCATCAAATGTATTAATTATTATACGTTAATATTTAATTATTATTTAATATTATTTATCTAATTATTAATATTATTAATGTTATTTATCTAATTATTAAATGTTATTTATTATGTATATGTTATTAATTACTAATTATTAGTAGTAATTATTAATTATTTAATATACATATTTCAAATTAATTATAATTATTATTTAATAGTAATTATTAATTTTAGTGCGATAGTAATTACCAATTTTAGTGCGATAGTTTTTTGGGGGTCTCACATGTCTCTTGATACTGCTTCTAAAATATGGAATCATTCTGAATTGTAACTTAGAAGATATTGATGATCCTGGTTGAAATTGGATTATGCACTAAAAGATACCGATCATTTTTAGAATTTGGCCAAAACGATCGACTAATAATGATCGGCTAAATCCTAATTGCAACTTTAGGACTCGTGATCATTTTTGTAAGCCTCAATCTTCATTTTATTGATGTCTGCGAAGTTTAAAATGAATTAGCCTTGTGGATCTCTAGATATTGAACGTTCTTCGATGAGTTGAACTATTTTATAGGTCGTTCTTGATCAACCCTTACAAATTCTTGCTTCGTCCGTGACTCAAGCATATGGACTACGATCGGCTCTAAATTTGAAATATAACTTCATGGAGCCATGCTAGTTACTTCATATTGATTGCATCTTGATTGGGACTCAGTTTGAATCTGCCCTACTTTTGCTCATAGTTTCTAATATAATCGATTCCAAGCCTGATAACTATCTCTCAGAGCTTCCTGCTTTGATGATCACAGAAGCCATTTAGCCAACTTTTATTATATTCTGTATCGTCAAAATACAACCACAAAAGAAAGGAACGTAAGTTGTAGAGAAATGTGTTTTTCATGGTGAAGAAATTGAGAATTATGAACATCTCTTTTGTGGTTGTGACACTACTTTCTATGTTTGGACCAAATGCTGAGTTCAATTGGATATTAACCTAGAATAGAGTGACTTCATTCGAAAATAGTGCTATTTTTGGACCGACATTTATGTTAATTTTGCTAACAACCATATGTTTTCCAAGTTTATACTGCTAAATTTTCCTTTTTGTTGTTATTGTGGAATGAGAGAAACAAAATGTGCTTTAAAAGGGTTGCGGTGAGTTCAAATAGCATTTTGTTTCAAATTCTTAAGTTTGTTTATATTTGGGCAGGAGTAGATAAGTGAAAATTCTATGATTATCTAGAGAAGAGTTTTGGAGCTTGAGTGCAAAGATGAAGGAGCAATGGGCAGTAAAAGTTGGAGTAGAAGTTGGAATAGCTGTTGAAGTTCTTTTGTAGAAGATGGAAGCTTTTTGATGTTGCTTGTTTGGTACTTTTAGGAATATATATATATATATATATATATATATATATATATATATGATTTCTTTTTGGCCTTCTGCATGAGACGAAACTATGTAGTGATATGGTATGGTGTTGTTCATGTGGTAATGTGGTCTAGGGTTTATATTTTTCTTTGTTTGTTGGTATGGGTTATGTGTATGTTGTGGTGTGATATGTTTTGATGTTGAACCTTGTATTTTATTTTTATGTGTAGTTAAATATGGCGTGCATAGCCACACCATTTCAATCAAAAATAAGGTTTAAGAACTAAAATTAAAGGAAACAATTAGCAATCAAACAACCAACCATGGCCTATTAAATATAAAATGTTGCTGAAGCTATGTACCTTGAAATATGTCGACTAGTATTCAAATAAACCAATAATGATTGGTTGAATTTAGATATTGGTCTCATTGAAACTTTTAGTTGAGCACATACCCCATAAAATCGACCAGTGCAACCATGGATCTCATCTATTACGGTGACGTGATTATCAAGCAAAGACGATGCAACATCTAAACGAGTACTCAGATCCCCGAGCCTCCATTAAATGAAGGCGATGAACGAGATTGGGGTTAGCAGGGGAATTCAGGAGAGTCGACAGTCGAGCAGCAGTTCCAATTGGTAGAGGTGACGTGAGTGGTGAGATGTAGTGAAGGAAAGAGAGCGAATGAGTATGATACCCGGTATAGGAATTTGAGAAATAGGAATAAAAAATAAAAGGAACATGTAGAAGGTAGAATGAGGTATGGCACTAGAAATGTTAGTTGGATTTGGAGCCAATAAATTTTAGTTGGAGCTCAAAAATTTGGGTTGGAGGAAATTTTTTTAACTTGGAGACAATAAAAGAAAATATTCAAATGTACAATGAAATTTTAAATATTTTAAAAAAATTGAATGTTTTACGAAATTTTGAATATTTTACAAAGTTCAAAAAAATTTGAATTTTTTGATAACTTAAAAGTTTTGTTTTTAAGTTTTACAAATATTTTTAAATTTTATGTATATTATTTAATTAACTTTAGAAAATTTCAAAATTTTAAATTTTTTGAAATTTTAAATATTAAATATAATTATTAATTACAATTGTTAAAAAATAATTAATAAATATTACTTATTAATTACTAAAGATTATTTATTAATCATTTATTATTAAAAAATTATTAAATAATAAATAATAAGTATTAGTTTTAAGTGTTAATTATTAATTATTTAATATTAATTATTAATTATTAAATAATCAATTATTATTTATTTAATCATTATTTATTATTGATATTATTATTAATTATTAGTTCTTATTATTTAATTATTAATTATTATTTAATATTAATTTTTAACTTTGACTTTAATTATTATTACTTTATTAATTATTAGTTATTATAGAAATTTTATTATTAATTATTAATTACTTTTATTTAATAGTAATTATTATTTCTACATTATTAATTATTAATCAAATATTTATAACTTATTAATTATTTATTTATTATAATTATTAATTCACTGATTATTAAATATTAATTGCTAGTTACTAAATATTAATAGGAAAATTTTCATATTTCAAATTAATTATTATTATTTATTAACAATTATTAATTATTATATATTAATATTTAATCATTATTTTTTAATATTAATTATCTAATTATTATTATTTTATTTATTACTATTATTAAATGTTAATTTTTATGCATCAAATGAATTAATTATTATATGTTAATATCTAATTATTATTTAATATTATTTATCTAATTATTAATATTATTAATGTTATTTATCTAATTATTAAATGTTATTTATTATGTAGATTTTATTAATTACTAATTATTAGTAGTAATTATTAACTATTTAATATACATATCTCAAATTAGTTATAATTATAATTATTATTTAATAGTAATTATTAATAATTATACAATTATATTAGTTAGAATTACTTAATTATTACTATTTAATAAATATTTATTTAAATACTAATTATGATTAATCATTAATTATTATTGTTTGGCTGTAATGTTTGTTTAAACACGAGTTTCTCACGTTGGATTTTTTACTTCGAATATGTTAGTTTTAAACCGATTAATTGTTAAAACATTCCTATTGTATTTTATTTGAAAATTTTGTATATAGTTACGTACTAATAATTGAAAAGTAAAATAAAGTCTGTTAGAATACTTATTAAATCCTCTTACGACATTTAAAATAATCTAAGATAATGATGATCGGTTAAGAGTTGTTAAAAATTGGTATTATATGTATCTATTACAATTAGCAATAAAGAGTTGTAAAAATTTGCATCTATTACAACGAGCAAAAGAAAATGGTTGTAAGATATCAATTAGAATGGGCAAATAGGGAAGAGGTACTGATGAAAATTGGTATCTACTACAGCAAGCAAAAAACAGTTGTAATGGGCATCTATTACAATAGGCAAATGAAAAATGTTGTAATGGGTATCTGCCATAATGAGCAAAGAAAAAGAGTTGTTAAAAAGTTGAATCTATTACAACGGGCAAAATAAAACTGTTCTAATAGGTTTCTATTGCAACGGGTTTTTCTAGACCATTGTAAAAACATTGTTGTGATATGGCATTTTTGTTGTGGTGTAGGACTTGTAAAATTTTACTTTGGTGCCAATCCCCAATATTTTGAGGGTTCTTATCATGGCTTCTACACATTTCTGATAAAATATTCCTAAGTTCATACTAACCTTCCTTATACTCAATATGGATTCCTTGTTGCTACCCTACGAGCATCCATAGCCATTTTATTCGTAGCCTGCCATGTCTTACTTAGAAAGTCATCACTATCTACTTCACACCAAAATTTTGGTTTGGGTTTCATCATTCTTTATGAAACTTAAACTTCACAATCGTGAAGTGCTTGATCCAAAACTTTACATTCAAATATATAAAATTAAAATCCTTTTTTTTCAAATTCAAAAATCACATTGTTCCTAAAAGGAACCATGAAAGTTTTCCTTTTTCTAACCAACTTTACCTTTTTGATAACTTTCTACAATAAAGATTTATTTCTCTTAAAAGTAGGACTTAAAACATTCAAAAACTCAATTATTATACCAAACCATTTTTTTCAAAAACATCTTCTGTAACTTTAAATAATGGAATGTGGAGTAGACAAGGATAACTTCCATCCTATTATTTTCCTATACTCATGCTATCTCTGTTTTCACCTTTGACGAAGATTTTAATAGCATAAGAAGGGGACTTCAAAAGGATACAAGTAATTGCAACTTCTATCTAAAATATTGTGCAATTACTACGTATCTGTGGAATTTATGCATTCTTCCTATCATATTACTATTGTTTTTCTTCTATATTATTTCTAATTAGATTACTAATCCTATTTATATATAAATTCCGAACGTTGATTCTATCTAAATGGCTTCTACTTCAGTTATTATTCTTCGTATTTTCTTTATGCGAGAATATTTCTCCTACCTTAGTTATCAGGCATTCTTACCCTTCTATTTTCTATACCAATTTGAATCAAATACTATTTCCATTTATCCACCCGTTAAAAAGAATTTTAAAACGAAAATTCCAAATTGACACGATAGGAAAATTCCTCAACCCCGACCTACGCTTTATTTTTTTCATTTATTTCAAAAATGAAATATCCCTTAATCAAAAATCTTTAAATCCAAACTTTTGGGCTTGATTAATTTTAAACCAAGAATTTCAGAATTGAAAAACCCTTTTTACCAAAGACCTTCAAATCGGAAATTCTTGACTCGATGATTTTTCAAATTTCCTTTCTTTTTCAAAGCAACAACTTCCTAATAAATCTTTTGAAAACCCCATTCAAAACATTTCAACAAATTCTCAAAAGTATTTCTATCAAATTATTTAACATGAGGTTGGGCTTAGAAATGGACTTTAATTGTCCTTTCATTTGGACTTTACTTTTTCCCTATTCAATCTTCATCAAAAACCTGGTTCTCTTCTAGTGATGACTAGTGCACGTCTTCTTGCGAGAACTTTCTTTACTCCCTCTTCATACCTTAGTTCTGAATGCTTGCAACATATACTTTCTTACATCTCATTTGTTTGGATGAAATATGCATCGTCAATTGTCAATCCACCAAAATCCACAATCATAAGGTAGTCTAGGCCCAACAAAGGAGTCAAATATCATCTAGCCTCGGAGATTCTTCTATATGTCATTGTTATCCCACATTTTGGTCAAGGCTGCAATATCAACAAATTGGCAAGGAATGATGGATATCGGGATTGGAGATCGATTGGAACCAAGGCTGCAATCGATGTCGTCAACATTTGGTTGAGCTCCGGTCGGGACAAAATTGATTGGAGATGATGATAAGAACTAGGAAAGGCTATGTTTCAAATTTTAAGTTAATCGGAGTTCGTATGAAGGAGATATGATCGATGCAAGGTAGGAAGAACATGCTGTTCGTATCCATCGGAGCGCAGGAAAAGGTTCGTATCGATGAATTTCGCATCGATCAGTAGAGATGGTTCGTATCGATACGTTTCGTATCGATCAGGTAGTTGGTGTTTCGTATCGATCGGTTTCGTATCGATCGGTTTTGGTTCGACTCGATGGGGTTCGTATCGATCAAAGGCAGAGCAGAAGGACTTCGAATCGATACTTTTCGTATCGATCAACATGTACATGGCTCAATGGTTTCATATCAGTCTGGATGGGGAGAGGCGGCATGTCTCGAATCGATACTTTCGTATCGATGGCAGAGGAGTTTGGCACTTTCGTATCCATCAGGTAAGACCTTGTTCGTATCTAGCTTCGTATCCATACCTTTCGTATGTTTTTCGTATCGATTGCCTCGCATAACATTGTTTCATATCGATTGGATAAATCGATACGAAAAGCCCTCCTAACATCGATACGAAGAACGGTACGATGCGCGGTTGGATAGAGATGCGAAGCGAAATTATGAACGAGAATTATGGATGCGGGCGCGAATCAGGCAAAGAATCATTCAAGGCGGCTAAGGATAAGCATGGCTCGAAGGAAGAGGCCTTTAACTCGGCACGAATTCAGGATCTGGACTAGGAAGTAGCGCCACGTCATCGATGCGCACGCGCTTTTAATCGAGTCGAAGAAGATGGAGGCGAACGCATGGATTCGAACTCTGCAGTCAACGAGGAACACCAATTCGTATCGATCATATCTCCTACAACGATGATCCAAATGCAACAAAATTTTCACAGCAGCTTGCATACAAGGTACGGAATGTTCCTGCCAAGTTTCAGCTCGATTGGATCATTTTTTGATGGATACGAAATCACTTCGTATCGATCACAGATCGAGTCGAAACTTGGTGGGGTCGGTCTCGTGGGCCCACTCACGTGCCAGAAGAAGTCTCCCGAAGTTTGAACGCGATCTCAGCATCCTACGCCTATAAATAGAGCCCCAGAGCCTATAGAAAAAGGATCTTTCGGCCATTGGACGTCCATACTCTGCCGGATTCATTTCTATACTTCAGCCTAACTATTGTATTCGAAATTCTTCATTAAAACTGCTGTAATCATCTGTAACCAGCAATGATCATCAATAAAAGGATAAAACTTTGAAGTGGACGTAGGCCGGAGATTGCCGAACCACTATAAATCTTGTGTCTCTATTCGTTATTTCTGGACTATTGATTGTTGTTTGCTGTGATCTGTGATCTGTGTTTGGAATATTGTTGGCTTATATTCATATTTTGGTGCTTTCGCGGTATTTGGGGTTTGTGACCAATTTTGGTGCAAACACTTTGGTGCTTTCACTAAGGGGAACTAGCACCCGCTACATCGAATTCGAAGTTCAGATTTGAAGAGTTTGACGAGCTTTGATTTGAAGACAATGACTTGGCAAAATAGTAGAAGGCAAAGGGCTGAGTGAAGCCAATAGGAAGGAAGCCAAGAAGCATCCTCCGGAGCTGGAGAAGGGAAAGCTTCCATCTACATCACCAGAGACGAAATGGAAGCTATAACAAATTCACTGTAAGAGAGGTTGTTGAAGGGTCAACAGGAAATGATACAGACTTTCTTTGAGCAGATGAGAGCTGCAGGGACGCAGAACTTAGGAAAAGCTACAGCGGCTGTGGATGCAGGACAAGGAGCTAGGATTATGGAACCCAATGAAGGACAGAACACAGAATCGGAAGGCAATCAACAAGGGCTTGGGGGCAGGCCCGCAGGATCCAACACAGGAGGGCCTTTGGAAGGAGTCCAACAGGCTAGAGCCAACATTGCTGAGCCACATGAAGAATATGTGCCAGAGTTCCCTCGGGGGCATGGGGGGCAACCCCTGACAGACAATACCGGATTAGTGGAGATCATCGGGAAAACCATGCGTGGAGGCTTGACCAATAGAGACTTGGAAGGAGTGAACAGGAGTCTGCTCGCTTGGGAAATAAGGATGGCTCAGAATCCACCTAAGTTTAAGTTACCTGGTGTGGAGGTATATGATGGCAAGGCAGATCCAACTGATCACTTGATGAGGTACACCAGACACATGGAGGTGTTGGGGCATCGGAGGAAGTGATGGCCCGATGCTTCCCTTTGTACTTGACGGACTTAGCTACAATGTGGTTTAGGCAGCCGGGAGAAGGATCTATTAGGATTTGGAGGGAATTGGTGGATAGGTTTTTGGGACAATTTCGGGTCCATATCAAGAGACCGAAGAACATGATGATGATGTGCACATATTAGTGCATATATTTAGATCCATATTTTATCTCTTTTTATTTAAATAATCATCATATTTGGGCATTTTAACATGTTTAAAACCAAAATTCAATTATTTCCAAACCATCATATTTTCATCATCATTCAAGGGCAAAACGGTCATTTTTGTGCATGTGTCAATGTAAGAATTTTTACTTGGACATTTTTTGATTATTTTTATAGGAATTTGGATGCATATGGAAGAGGCTTATATGAAGATACATGCATTCACAAGGAAATACAAAGGAATGAAGAGGAAATAATTCAAGTTCAAGATCATGGAGGACCCCACCCACTTACCTAACTTCCAATTAGAAGCTAAGCACATGCTAAAAGGACTTAAAGCTTCATGTACATATTAAGTGGGGGATTAGTGAATGTTAATGATTACTTGGAGGCTACACCACCTCAAGGGTATTTTGGGAAGCTCCCTAAAAAGAGAATTAGGGTTTTATGCATGTATAAATAGCCCTCTTATGTACATGAAGATCATCTTCTACTCTTTCATTTACTTAGGAAATTAAGAAATCAAGTGTAAGCTCAATGTTCTAGGAAATAAAAATGGCTTTCAAGCCTCTTTCTTCACTCTTTTCTACATGTTTTTCTTTATTTTATTGTTAATGTTTATTTTTATGCTCTCTTTCTCTTTATGCTCATAGCTTAGATTTACATTTATGCAAGTAGTTAGTAGCTAATCTCTTTGCTTTCTTTGCTTATTTTCTATTCTCTTTTCTTTTTAATGTTGAAACTTACATGTGTTGCTTTAATGCCACAAATGAGTAGCTAAACTCCTTCAATTTAGGGGTGATGAAGCTCTCTAACTTTATGTAATATCAACATTTTATGATTTATGATCTCTTTTGGTCTATGCTTCATGAAGTAAGTTTTGATGCAAGTTTATACAAGTGGGTTTGATAGCTTATATTGTTTATGCAAATGAGCTATTCTTATTCAACATAAACACAATTTGCATCATCATTTGCTAATCCATTTTTGATTTTGAAATGAAAGTAAAAATGAAATTTGATGACCTATGTTACTAATTACAATAGTAAATAGATCATACTTAAATTAGCTTTTGCTTTGGCTTCATTTTCATTAGAATAGATAAGTGGTTTATGTGTTGTATTATAGTTTGATGGTTTGAGTTATGTTAATTAATAACATAAACAAACCATACTTATGATAAATACAACAATATTTCACTTAATGTCAAAACTAGAGATCATAAATTATTGTTTGTTGATTTACAAAAATATGGGAGTGGATTTATCCCTAAATTGTTCTCTAGTTCAATAGTTTACTAATCACATTTCAATTCTAGTTTAGCTTCATTTTAGTTCTATCCAACAATTTCACTCGACTTTGGTATAATTTGATTGAATAGAAATTTTTAAAATCATCAATTCCCTGCGGATCGACCCGTATTCGCCACGTGCTACATTTGTACACCGTGCGCTTGCGGTTATATTTTTAAAGTTAAATTCGTTCGACGGTTTTCTAAACCGATAGAATTTCCGTCGTCCGACCAAGTTTTTGGCGCCGTTGCCGGGGATTTGTTTGATTTCAATTTTCTATTCTTCGAATTATTTTCTTTTGATCATATTGTGTGTTTGTTTTGTGTGTTGAGTGCATTTAAAAAAAAAAAAATTGTTGTGTGTGTTTGCATTTGTTTGTGTGTTTGTAGTTTTTCATTTTGCATTTGCATTTCTATTTCCATAAAAAAAAACATACAAAATTTCAAAACAAAACAAAAATATTTTATTTCCTGTCCATTTTCTTTACAATTTCGGCTACAATTTACAATTCAGTTTCCTTTTACAAAATTGATTTCCAAATCTTTTCTGTGCATCTCTGTTCACTGCCTGCTGCCACAGCAGCTACATCTACCATCACACCCACATATCACGAGCATTGACGACTGCCTCCACTTCCATTGCCTTTCAAACATCCCACTACCTTGCTCAAAGTCACTTTACCACTTCATTTACATTTACAAACTGTCAACAGACCCTTCACCACTTTAACACCTTCACCTCCACAAAACACTGCTATCTCCCACAAACATCTTCAACCAAAACTTGCATCACAAACACCCCTTGCCACTTGAAGACAACTTCAAAACTGCAGCTATATTAGCCTACAAACCACTTGCCTCACTACCTTCTCAACATCCCCCTGTCATTCACCCACAATCAACATACCATTTCACATCCACCATCATTCAAACTGCTCCTCTTCATCAACAGTGCCTCACCATCCCAAACCACATACTGACCACTACATATCCACTCGAACTCCACTAGAGCCTTCTACCAACACCATCCTTGCTGCTGCCTTGCGCGTGCTATATCACTGCACACTGTGCATATCTTCCCTAACTGCTGCAACACAGTCACGTCCAAACTCCATCTCATCTCCATTGAACAGCCTTCCCACTTCACTCCCCTCTGTTTCAAACAACTTCAATCCAACCAATTCACCACATTTCTCTGTTACTTCAACCTTGCCACAGTCATTCACACTCCTCTGCCAGACTTATATACTTCATCCTTTCCTCTGTCACTCACACTTCAATTTGGTATCGCAACTTCTCTTCATATCTTATCAAAATCCACCATTTTGCTGCAGCCAAGCAATAGTTCAACTGCATTCACAAACATTACCCCATCATTCATTACCCCATCAGTCCTTCCCCTGACCATCTTCATTCCACAAATATTCCACATAACAGCATCAAAACTTCTACCGAACTACCACTCCCCTTCTTCCTTCATCTCAAAACAGCAACCCAAATTCTTCAACACACTTACAGTTTCATACCTGACCATTATCAAACTCCCCTGCCCATCAACTTCTGCTACATCACCTTACTCACTTCCTCCGCAACCAACTACACTACCATCTCCTTACATCAACACAACCCATCAACCAACAACCACCTCAGCACTTCATCACTGACATCTGCAACATTCAACACTCCCTACTCATCAACTTCTCAACAATACTACTGCTCAACAATCACTACTCCTCCACCTCACCGCAACTTACATCAACCTCCCACCGAAACCCAATTGCCTTGAATTCATCGACCAATTCGACTTGAATACCCAGAGCACCACAAACATACCATACTACCATACCACACTGCACAGTGTCACTCATTCAAATTGCCTGCCACTTACTCCACTATAACACAACAGCAACACCACAACACTTCAGCCTGTCCATTCATCTTCATCCATAACCACCCGATCCACTGCCCATCTTCTTCACAACAGTCTTTCGCCCACCACCACGAACCAATTCACGCGATCAACCCAAATCACCAGACAAACGCGGACCCAAACATTCGACTCACCTCCGAACTTCCGAAATCGCCGCCACCTCCCCAAGGTCTTGCAGCTTCCACGAACGCCTCATTCAACTCGGACACCTCTGCCTGAACCCCATCGCAACTTCGAACCAAAACCACCCACAATCACCTGACAAAATCGCGAATTGATACGACCCAAATTGCAACAGTTAACCACCACGATCACCACAACAGCGATTCGAACGAGCTTCGGATTGGGAATTTGATTTAAAAAATTTGCAGTAAAAATTAGTTCGAGATTTTGATTTTGATTTTTTTTTTTTTTTTTGTTCTTGTTCGAGATTTTGATTTTATTTGTTCGGCTACTGGTTGTGTTCGTTTTAACTGGGGAGTCGTGGTAACTTTTGGTGTGGACCGGGTTTTGGGCTTTAGTGTGTGTTTGTTTTCTTTTCTTTCTTTTTTTAAATTGTTTAGTTTTGGTTTGTTTAAAAAAAAAAAAAAAAAGTTAGCCAATTTATTTTGTTTGATTTCTTTTGAGTTTGGTTTTCCAATTTATTCTCTAAAAAAAAGAATTCTGTTTTACGTTCTTTTCTTTCTCTTAAAAAAAAAAATTTTTTTTTTTTTTTTTTTTTAAGTAAAACCCTACTTTTAAATTTCCTCTCCAAAAAAAAAAAACAAAAAAAAACAAAAAAAAAAAAAGTTCAAGTTGCATTGTAATTTTCATTTTTCATTTATTTTATTTTCAATTGTTTTGTTTTTCGCTTATTTTATTTTTCATCTTTGATAAACATACAAAAAAAAAATAATAACAATAAAAATTGTTGAATATATCTTGTTTTTCATTTCAGGTTGTCAAAGCAGAAAATTACAAGGAATTGCTTGCCAAAAGGAAAAATAATTGCTTTGCTTTGCTAAAATCGCCGCTAAAAAAAAAAATTTTGCTAATAATCTGCACGCTCTGGTATTGTGCTTTCATCTCTAGTGCATTGTTGGTTGCTTGCATTTGCATTTATATATAAAAAAAATTCAAAAAAATCCAAAAATAAAAACAAACTTCATTTTAGTTGCATTGTAATTTCACGTTTAATTTCTGCTTTGCATTCATCTCATCTTATTTTTTTTTCTAAGGGCAATACCCCAATTCACATAAGGTGAGGGATTTCATCACCCTTTCCTTAGCCCACAAACGCATTTCATCGTAGAATTTGACTAATAATAAAGGTTAGACGTTGGACCTAAGGGTGTCACGAGCTCACTTAGGGCTTAATTGTATCTTCACAATTGTTTTACTTAAACGATTTTATTTCTTGGTGTCTAGGCTACGGCAGAGTAATAACCAATTATAAAAATTACGGTGATTCGTAAATATTATACTGGTTGTTCCTCTGAAGGTACTTAAACCTTCGGTTGCATTGCTACGGTGATTCGTGGTGCACCGATAACCCCTGTCCGTTACCTGGCTGAGAAATATTTTTGTTGATTTAAGACAAAGTGTGATTATACAATTTTGGGTTAGGAGCTACTAAGGACAGAAAACTGTAATTAAGTCCTTTGCATTCATTTAGTTGCATTAGTTCATGCATATTTAAAAAAAAAACTCAAAAACAAAAATCTAAAAAAATTTGTAAAATCATTTCAAAAAAAAAAAATTGAAAATTCAAAAACAAAACAAAAAATCAAACTTTTCTTTTGAAATAAACTTTACTTGGTAAATAGTTTTTTTTTTCCCTTTAAAAAAAACAAAAAAAAAAAAAACATTTTCAAATCTTCTTTCATTCTCCAAACTCGTTTCTAATTTCTTTGTCCTCTCGACTTTCACTTGTGCATGAGTACTTGGACTCGTGACACAACAACGAATACTTGGATTCGTGACCCTTCTACAAACCGTTTAACTCGAACAGACAATCCTCCCGAAATGGCGAACGAAAACGCCCCTCGAACTCTTATGGATAGAATCTTTCCCGATAGAGTTTCTATTCCATCTTGCATCACATTACCCGCCCCTACGGGTAACCATTTCGAAATCCATTCGAACCATATTGCCACGCTTCCAAAATTTGGCAATTTCGAACACGATGACCCATACATCTTTTTGACTAAATTCGAACAAGTTTGCGCAACCATTAAACTTCAACAACTTTCTGATGACGGAATCAAACTTCGATTAATCCCATTTGCTCTTACGGATTACGCTGAAAAATGGTTGTACAGCTTACCTTCGAACTCAATTAAAACGTGGGAAGAATTTGTAAAAGCTTTCTTAAAAAAGTTCTACCCCTTAGAAAAAACAAGTAGAATTCGAAACGAAATTGTAAATTTTCATCAATTCAAGGGTGAACCATTTGGAAAATATTTTGAAAGATTCAAAGAGCTTTTGATAAAATGTCCACACCATAACTTTGAAAAATGGACGATTTGCCAAATCTTATATGATGGACTCGAAAACAGCTCACGAACCATGCTCGAATCAATGTGCCAAGAATAATTTTTCCTTTCATTTTGCTCTCTTTTTCTCTTATTATTTAATGTTGTTTTCTACATTTGTTCATATGATAACAAATATGAAAGCTTAATCCCTTCAATTTAGGGGTAATGAAGCTCTCTAGTATGTAGATCCAACATTTTGTTGTTTATGCTCTCTTTTGTGCTTAAATGAAATGTTTTGAAGTGGTTTAATTTGTTGTTTTAGCTTTGAATTTGATAGTCTATGTTGTTCATAACAAATAGGCTATGCTTAAACAAACATAACACAAATTGCCTCTTCATCTAAATATGATTATGGCAAAGAAGTGAATGTTGAAATTGAAATTTGATAGCCTATATTTCTAAACAATAGTTAATAGGCTATGCTTAAAATAGATTTTTATTTCAACTTTGTTGTCATATTTCATGAGAGTTAAATGTGTATTAGTGGTTGTGTTATAGTTTGATGGTTTATATTGAGCTAATTAATAGCACAAATATACCATACTTATGATAAGCACATCAACTAATTCACTAATGACAAGAAAAGAGAGATCATAACTTCATTTTGTTGATTTATATGATCTAGAGAGTGGATTTATCTCTAAATTGTTCTTTTAACTCTCATATTTTTATCCATTTTTCTTTTACTAGTTTTTGTTAGTTTCTTACATTTTTAGCTAATCACACTTTCAAGTTTGGTTAATTTGATTGAATAGAATTTTAAAATCATCAATTCCCTGCGGATCGACCCGTATTCGCCGCGTGCTACATTCGTACACCGTGCG
The DNA here is from genome assembly GCA_030765085.1 of Allium cepa. NCBI lineage: Eukaryota > Viridiplantae > Streptophyta > Magnoliopsida > Asparagales > Amaryllidaceae > Allium > Allium cepa. The sequence goes on along the minus strand of CM060931.1, from coordinate 352,607,229 downwards.
CTTGCGGTTATTTTTAATTTAAATTCGTTCGACGGTTTTCTAAACCGATAGAATTTCCGTCGACGAACAAGTTTTTGAGAACATGATGACATTGACATTGGTAAAACAAAGGATGGATGAATCGCTTAGAGCTTTTCTAACTCGATTCAATGCGGCGGTTGCTTCGGTGGATCAGCCTGATCCATCGATGGTTTTAATGGCGGCAGTATCAGGAGTCAGGGAGGATTCGGATTTCAAGGTATCTTTGATACGAGACCCACCACTGGATCTCGGGGAATTCTTTCACGAAGCTGAGAGGTTCCTCTGACAAGAGGATGCGTGTGCAGATTTAAAGTTGAAGGAGGTGAATGCAACTGAGGGTGGAGGACCATCCAGCAAAGGTTCGGATAAAGACAAGGGAAAAAAGGAAGTTGGACGATGATTCTGGGAAAAATAGGAAGCGATGGAAGGATCCAAAGTTTTCTACATACACAGGATTGAACGAGACGCCGGAGCGGATATACCTGGATATCGGAATCGCCTTCCCTACCGAAGGTCGGCTAGGAGAGAACCATCGGAACGGGAGAGGACATCAGGAAGGCACTGTCTCTTCCATGATTTGGATGGACATGATACCAACAACTGCAGGCACTTAAAGGATATAATTGAGGAGCATGTAAGGAATGGACAGTTACGACAATATGTCGGAACTCGAAATGTAGTGGTGGAACAGAAGCAACCACCATCTACCTCACACCATGATGATGTGAGGCCCAGGAATGATGGTCGATTGATTATCCATTGACAAGGATAATGTGAAATAAGTAACAAGCTACTGGCAAATGGCAAAGTCATTTACACATGTATGGGGACGGAGATAGCTCCTAGGCATGCTCTGAATGGTGATAAACCGCGATGCTATGGTTTGTGAAATTTGTTTTTTGTTTTAGATTGGAGCTTGATTTTTCTTGTTTGGTTTTGGAGATTGGATTGAACTCTTGGTTTCATTTTCATTCTGATTTGGAATTTCTTTTGGGTGATTGTTTTCGGTTTTGGATGCTGTTATGAATTTCTGGTTTTCTGGTTTTGATTTGGATTTTGGATTGGATTTTTATCTGGCTTTTGATAAAAGGTCATCGGGTATGGATTATGTCTGGCAAGGGGTGAGTCGCTATGCCCGAACATGGTGAATTGACTCGTTCAGGTCGCTGAGTATGGATTATGCTCAGCAAGGGTCTAGAGTGACCAGGATTCGTCTTAGGACTTAGGCCCCATATTATCGATTATTGTTTCAGGTCGTTGAGTATGGACTATACTCAACAAGGGTCCGGAGAGACCAGGATTTGGCTAAGGACTTAAGCCATGGCATTGTACAACATCCAGGGACACTAGACCAAGGTCGTCAAGTGTGGATTGCGCTTAGCAAGAACCCGGAGAGGTTAGCTCAACGTCCAGGGACACTGGACCAAGGTCGTCAAGTGTGGATTGCGCTTGGCAAGAACCCGAAAAGGTTTGCTCAACGTCCAGGGACACTGGACCACGGTTGTCAAGTATGGATTGCGCTTGGCAAGAGCCCGGAGAGGTTGTGGATTTGGATATCGACCCAGAGAGGTCATGGATTCGATTATTGGCTATTGGATAAGGATGGATTAGGACTAAGTTGTCGAGTTCGAATGGACATGGAATTGGCTATGGACTTTGGATATTGGATTCGGAACTACTCAAAACACGCCTTTTTATCACAAGGCTTTTTTTGGGGGGAAAATGTTATCCCACCTTTTTGTCAAGACTGGAATATCAACAAATTGGCAAGGAATGATGAATATCGGGATTGGAGATCGATTGGAACCAAGGTTGCAATCGATGTCGTCAACATTTGGTTGAGCTCCGATCGGGACGAAATTGATTGGAGATGATGATAAGGACTAGGAAAGGCTACGTTTCAAATTTCAGGTTAATCGGAGTTCGTATGAAGGAGATATGATCGATGCAAGGTAGGAAGAACATGCTGTTCGTATCCATCGGAGCGTAGGAAATGATTCGTATCGATGCATTTCGCATCGATTAGTAGAGATGGTTCGTACCGATACGTTTCGTATCGATCAGGTAGTTGGTGTTTCGTATCGATCGGCTTCGTATCGATCGGTTTTGGTTCGACTTGATGGGTTTCGTATCAATCAAAGGCAGAGCAGGATGAAGGACTTCGAATCGATACTTTTCGTATCGATCAACATGTACACGGCTCAATGGTTTCGTATCGGTCTGGATGGGGAGAGGCGGCATGTCTCGAATCAATACTTTCGTATCAATGGCAGAGGAGTTTGGCACTTTCGTATCCATCAGGTAAGGCCTCGTTCACATCTAGCTTCGTATCCATACCTTTCGTATGTTTTCCGTATCGATTGCCTCGCATAACATTGTTTCGTATCGATCAGATAGATCGATACGAAACGCCCTCCTAACATCGATACGAAGAACGGTATGATGCACTGTTGGATAGAGATGCGAAGCGAAATTATGAACGAGAATTATGGATGCAAGCGTGAATCAAGCAAAGAATCATTCAAGGCGGCTAAGGATACGCATGGTTCGAAGGAAGAGGCCTTCAAGTCGGCAAGAATTCAGGATCTGTCCTAGGAAGTAGCGCCACGTCATCGATGCGCACGTGCTTCTAATCGAGTCGAAGAAGATGGAGGCGAACGCATGGACTCGAACTCTGCAGTCCACGAGGAACACCAATTCATATCGATCATATCTCCTGCACGAATGAGCAAATGCAACAAATAGCAGCTTGCATACAAGGTAAGGAATGTTCCTGCCAAGTTTTAGCTCGATTGGATCATTTTCTGATGGATACGAAATTACTTCGTATCGATCACAGATCGAGTCGAAACTTGGTGGGGTCGGTCGCGTGGGCCCACTCACGTACCAGAAGAAGTCTCCCGAAGTTTGAGCACGATCTCAGCCTCCTACGCCTATAAATAGAGCCCTAGAGTTTACAGAAAAAGGATCTTTCGGCCATTGGACGTCCAGACTCTGCCGGATTCATTTCTATACTTCAGCATAACTATTGTATTCGAAATTCATCATTACAACTGCTGTAATCATCTGTAACCAGCAAGGATCATCAATAAAAGTATAAAACTTTGAAGTGGACGTAGGCCGGAGATAGCCGAACCACTATATCTTGTGTCTCTATTCTTTATTTCTGGACTATTGATTGTTGTTTGCTGTGATATGTGATCTGTGTTCGGAATATTGTTGACTTATATTCATATTTTGGTGCTTTCGCGGTATTTGGGGTTTGTGACCAATTTTAGCGCAAACAGTCATGCTCATGCTCTTCTCTGTCCAATCCTTGCGGTATGACCTCTGCCCGTAGTTTAATCGGGGTAAAGTATAAATTTAACCCTATTTATTTTTCCAACTCGCATTCGCCTCGTCTATCTTTTCAAAATATGATCCCAGCTATTTCTATAGTCGGAATTCATAGTGTTGGGCATATAATTTATATATGACTATAGGTTAAAAAAATACATTCTCTCAATGTATCTTTATTCCTATAATCGATTAACCTAAGCTCTGGTACAAGATGTACAACCCATACCTTAATGGGTCTGAATTTCGACTAAATCGAAACCCAAATCTATAAGAGTATAGATCACTAGTTTTGGTAACCTGCAATAAAAACAAGTATATCAGAGTGAAATCAATATAAAGTCATAGTAAAATTGAAAAATATAATGTAACATATGTATTGACTGAGGCTACTGCCTCATAATATCATTCCTTGAATATTTAATTACTTATCAGCGTCGAGCATGAATAAGAAGACTTCACCATTTGCAGTTCTTGCCTTACTCCAGTCTTTTGTCCTTCTAAATCTAACATGTGGATTGTAATGAGGAGAGGGGGTCAGATTAATATTCTGGTGATTGGAAAATTACATACTTTACTCATACCATTAATTTATGTTGATGGATTTCTATTTAAATGTTATGTCTATTATTTATGGTTAATCCATTAAATCTTATGTGCATGTATAATATGTCTAACCTAACCTTCTCAATGATATAACTATATAAGTACATGTCTATCCATATATATGTATAACCGTTTCACTACCAAAAAATCTTGGCCACATAATATTCTAAAATAAGGGAGGAGGCAGACCCAGTGGCCATTTAATACCTCAGTCCTCGAAGCGAGCCCTCCGCAACGTAAATGCTAGTCAATCAATTCTAGCTACAGAGACCGATGACCCCTACATATGGCTTTATGTTTATAATTTAATTTTCGAACAATAGCACATCTCAAAGACTCGTTTAAGGGTTAACTAGCCTACTTTAAATAAACAAATATTTGTCTAACCCAAGTCTTTACTACCGCTCGCTCAGGACCGGATGGTCATAGCATGTATGCTAGACCTGCTACTAAACATCGGTACAAAATACTGACATAGCACGTCGACCTTTCACAGTTGACATCCCATTTAGACTAACCTAAGTAAGTCAAGTAAAATGCTCAATTTAGTTACTTAATACCTCTTATTGAAAGTGAAGCAGAACCTATTACCTTAAAATTATTGGGCCATTTAGTACTTCAAATATGAGGCAAACCATTGATATATTTTCTCCTACCTATCCGCAATGCATATCCCTTCCCCACATGTCCTATGGTTGGAGTTGTCTCACATCAATAGTAGGTATACATAACTGTTGGTAGCCTCTAGGTGAAGGGCAATCTTTTGTTGTGAAACTCTACTGACCTCGCATCCTAACCCGTCGAACCAAATCTATCACCCAAAGCCTAAATGGTGGGTTTGACCTATTAATTCATGCTCGTTCTAAATGTATAATTAAAACTATATAATTTTCTACTATGAAATTTATATTGTGTTCTATGTGTATTTAATAGTATTAAGGTTTACTTGTTCGTTGTATAATTATTCATATTTTATACCCTTAGGCTTTGGTTTACTTGTTTCCTTCTTTGTCTAATAAATGTCCCTTGTCCGTATGTATTAGTCATCAATGTCAAAATTGGATAATCTCTGATGACATTTATTTCCCATTTCAAATTTCACTTATTCTACCTATCAATTTGCTCATCAATGCCACATTAATTCTTTAATCGGTCACTATTTAATTTTTTTAACTCTCTATTTACTACAAATTTATTACCTATTAAATTTGCAGTTAATGTCCATAAATTTTGAAATTCATATTCCTTCCTTTTAAGTCCTATAATTTAATATGCTATAATAACTAATAAGTATATTATTGTAAACTATGTTAAGTATATGTTTTTATTTTTAATCGATATGTGTGATTCTACATGTGTGTGTGTGTCTCTGTGTGTGTAAGTATTCTTATTTTTAATTATTAATTCCTAACTAGAACATTCGTTTCCATTTTTTAATTTATCGGAGTTATTATTTCAAAAAGGATTACCATTATAACATTCCATAAATTACCCAAAAATGAGATTTTTGCGCCGTTTGAAATTACAAGGAATTATCTCTTTTCTTTTATTGAAATAGACGGTGAAACCTATGGAGAAGAATATTCATCCTTTAGACATCTCTTTCCTTTTTGTATATTTCTTTTTAATTCAAACGATGCACTTTTGTATATATTTTAGAAATTGGATAATTTGTGAAAGTTACACATAATTAAATTATACCCCACTCCAATTAAATTAAAATATAGAAATTTACATTCCAAGTCAACTAAAGCAACCTAATTTATAACCAGTTATAAATTTAGAATAAACAAACATTATACGATAATAAATATTTGGGACTAAATTGAAATTTTCAAATTAGGTATTACATACTATTCATATTCTAATTGCCTATTTTACAAAATATACAGATAATATTCCTATACAATTGCTTCAAGCCTATAATTCATCAGATCTTATTTAGGCATAATAATTAAATAAAATCCAACGATATAAATTTCAATTTTTTAAATAAATTATATAATTTTCCACTCACCTTTTTAAGCCTTCTAAATATCCAAATCTGAATCGATTCTTTTACTTGACTATCTATTCCATTCTAAAAGAATACGTATAACATTGTATATACATACTATTCGAATTATAGATGTTAAAAAAGACTTGGAGTTAAGTGTAATACATATTTATAATTATAAAATCTTACCTTTTTCTTTTGCAACTTTGATTCACTTCTTCTCTTCTATTTTCCTCCCTTATTCGATTTTTTGTGTGTGTGCATTTATAATATTTTTTAATTTTTAGAAATAGTGAAGAAGGGAAAATGGTAGAGCTTTGCAACATTGATTAGAAAATACGAGAAGAGAAGTGATGGGTTAGGCATGTATTTACAGACGCTCGAATCAATCATCATTGTATGATTAAAATAACTGAATCTGGGTTGTTTGGCCAAGACTCAAACCCTAGCTGCCACTTCATGACCCATCGACCGCTCTTCTATAGGCAATCGACCGCTGCCGATTGACCGGTCCATAGAGGCTGGTTGGTCGATGAGGTTCATGTTATAATGTTTATTTATTTCTATTTTTTAATTATTTTCGCTCTAGAAACTTCAAACGCTAATAAATATTTCATTTTAGCTTCGATCGTGAAACTCCAAATATGAAAGTTGCTTAAAAAATTGCCATGAACAAAATGATGAAAGTTTTGTCGCCAAATTCTATCATTTGCTAATATTCCATTTTAGAGTCCTATTATTTATTGCTAATTTTACTGGTTGTTACATAAGGTGACGTGTGACTGCTAATATTCTAATTGTTTGATATTAATCGCTGATCGTATTTACATCTAAGAGTCACATAACCGAATATTGATTACTCCTACTACCACCCGATTTAATTAATTATAATTGTTATAAATTAATCAAATTAATTAATAATTATGAAATATTAATTATAAAATTCATATTTGATTTATGTTGACCAATATTAAATAGTATGTCTATAATAATTATAGATACACTTAGCAGTATATGATATTCATGTGCATTTTAATTTAATTGCTATGTATTTGATTGGGCTTGAAGTAATTAGAAGGCCCAGAAAGGGGCATATCATGGCCTGTTGTAGGGGGTACAAGTGGATTGTATATTGATTCAAAATGTGGTGAATAGGTAAAATGTGGATCAGGATCTTATTTTTCCTCCTTTAACCTATACTGTTTAAATACCTCAAACCTAACTTTTTCTTATTCGAATTTTTGCCTCCTCTCTCCCTACATCACGTCGACCGCTCTATTTCCCTCCATCACTAATTTTCAAGCTATTAAAACACAATTTAAATATAAATAGTAGATCGGTGGTTGTCGCTTTAAGATTGATAGCTCTTTTTGGATTCTAAATACCGATTCAAGAAGCTTTGGATTCATCGTTTCAACATGTCACAACTAGGCCTTAGTCGAGGTAAATGTTTTCCTACCATTACATATAAATATTTATTGCTCATCATGTTATTTATCAACTGCAGTTAGCATATAAATTATCACAAATATGTATATAAATATACATATACATATACATACATACATATATATATATATATATATATATATATATATATATATATATCTTTGTGTAGGGGTGTGTGTGTGCGTCTATGTGTGTGTGTGTATTTGTTTTCATTGGATGAAAATGTATATATTTATGCATACAAAAAAATTATATGTATTTGTATACATATTTCCTATGGCCATGATTTAAATTTTTTTGAATACAATATTTAAAATTGATTTTAAAATACAAACATAATTATGTAAAGTTTGGGTTTATAAATTTCATCAATACACACACACATACATTTTTTGCTTTTGAGAAGTTTTAGTCCTCTGTGTGTGTATAAATCCAAATGCAATATATATACTAGTTAAAGTGGCACGTTATTTAAATTGTTCAATACTAATCATCGACTGAATCACACCTCTAAGTCACATAACCGAATTTTTGGATTCTCCAAAAATCCAAATGATATAATTATTTTGTAAAGAGTTATAAATTGATTAAATTAAGTAATATTTAAGAAATATTAATTTCTAATTTTATTTGATGTTTTAGGTGTTACAAATAATTATTTGGGGTGTATATATAATACACATATCAATATACGATATCGGTAGTACATTTGAATGGGCTTTAAATGTCAATATTATTTAATCGTTTTGTTATTTTTTTGGTGTAAATGGACCGTGCGTGGTCGGACAGGAAAGGGAATCATTTAGATATTAGATCTAGAGTTAATTGAAAATTAAAAGAGAAAGCTTTAAAGAGAGAATATGAGAGGTTTTCATATACGCATTAAAACAAATCTTCTTATTCATTTTCTTCCCTTGATTTTCTTTTCTCTATCTTCCATCCATGGCCACCCTTTCTCTTCCCCATGATCGAATTTTTTTATTCTCATCAAAATTTAAATCAAATTAAATTAAAGATGGTGGTTCAATCAATTTTAGCACCATGGGTGGTGAATCATGCATTCTAGAAGAAAATCGTGAATCAAAGTGTTACAAAGGAAAGATCATTTTAGGTTCATTCCGTTTTATATTATTCATTCATGATATTCAACCTTAATCCCAAATTCATGTGTATGTAAATATTTTACTGCTGGTTTTTAGATTATATTAAAATTTGTTTATGTTATATCATTTATAAAACAAGAAACAAGTTTTTTATACATATTTAAGAGAAATAGATCGTTGATGTATATTTGTTTTGGTTGCAGTAAAATATGCATATACATATGTATATCCCATAAATCTGATTTATTATAATCAGTATGTTGGGCACGTCTATTGGACGTGTGCAAAGAGGTAAAGCAGCACCATCTTTTTTTGGTTTCATATTTTGAACTATTATCATATAGTAGTAAAATTTCAAGTATTTGAATAGAAAAATATATTTTTCATTTGTTTAATTTAATTCCCAACATATGTATGTTCTTCAGCTTACATTTTATTCGTTGGTTACCCAGTTATATGTTTAATATCTGTATATCGATCAGATCTTAATTTTTTATTGGGCTGGCATCTTGAATGTATCCTAAAGATAGTAAAATGTTCTAGATAGTTGTATAATATATGCATTCCTCTTTCAATGAATATGATTGGTGTACAACTTTTTTTGAAGACGATTTGTATACAAATTAAAGCAATAAAAACAAAATGTCATCTTAAAATAAAAGCAAGGTTATGACAAAATAATAAGACGCATATATCTTTAAGCTCAATAGAATCAATCTATTCAACCTAAAATGAATTTACTTGAACGATTATAGAGTAAACTAAAAGCATTATAAAGGATCTCAAATGGGACCAAAAACTATCCTCGACCCTCTTTTCTCTTAAGATCGTTTTGAAATTCCAAGGGACCACTCTAATGAACATTATCCATATTATGATATCAAAATCACGAACTACAGTTTTACTTGAAATTTAGTTTTTCCAATCAACGGTGATTTCTGATATGCTTCTAAATAATCCCTTAATTCTGAATCTTTCATTTTTATTAGATTAACTTCAGGTGTGCTTCTTGGTAATAAATAGAATCGCAATTTATAATTGTTCAGTTGTGTGCATTTATCGATAAATTATATATTATCTAAAGAGTCAATATAAATAATCCTACTAGATTTAAAATAAAGAATGAAGGCACAAATTTTAAACAATATTACAAAACATTGATGAATAAGCAAATAACTTTCCTTTTGTGAGATTACAATACCTTTCACTATAAATTATAGGAAAAGTATAATAAGTAATTCTCTTCTATTGCAAAAGGAAAAAAAAATATAAAAATAAAGCATGCGATGAATATTTACAATGAATGATTAATCTACTAACTAATATTATCCTCTTATAATGTGTTATCTAAAGAAAAAATAAATCGATATACAGCAAATAAGTAATGTATATCACTATTGTGTCATGGTCTTGAGCTGTTTTTCCATTTAAAATTGAAGGAGAGCATGGCCTTTGCTAGTTCATCAGTAAAAGTTGCCATAATGGATCTGCAGGCGCTGGGTGTTGATCAGTGGAGCGGGGAAGACTGGAGGCAGTTGCACATGATAAATCTTAAGGTGATTATGCGCATGGTGCATAGTGTGCACGTGCACACCTACTATGTTGAAGGGAAGATAAGGAGGAGGTGTGATTGACTTGGGTTATTTGTGTGTTTTACTCGAGTTATTTATGTGTCTTGCCATGGTTGTACTCGGGTTATTAGGCAATGTCATGTATAAATACTTGTGAACGAATTAGTGATTGGCATGCATGTTTTTATAAATAAAATCAGTTATTCTTTTTCTTATATTCTATATTCTCTACTTCTTCTGGTACTTGTTAGTTCTTGATTAATTCTTCTCACCGATCACCTTCTTCTCCAATCAATTCTACCTTCAAACTACTCCAATCCTATTGCTTAAACCCTACAACTTCAACTATAACTCCTTCCTTCATCTTGCACTCCATGCCTAATACATGTAGTCAAGCAAATAAGACTAGCCATACCAAAGTGGTATCAGAGCAGAATGATGACTTAAAAACTTCACCTCATTATTCCATCAATCCAGATAATGACAACCAAAAAGATAGCAACATGTCCATGCCAAGCCTGATTGAAGAAGATGAACTATGGCAAAGATAAGAACATATCAATGATGGAACCAACACCGCCTTAAATCAATTACAAGAAGCATAGTAAGAATTGCATAATTCTCATCAAGAATTGCGTCAAAGCCTACAAGAAAAATCAAAGGAGAAAAATCTCAAGATTGATCATCTCTTTGAGACCCTAAATACAGTCTTACAAGGACCCAAAAGCAACCAAATTCCATCTTCACATCAGGCAAGATCCTTACCTTACGTACCACCTTCTCAAAGAAACCCTCAAAGAACCCTATTTGACACTTTACCAACCCCATATCCTTCCCCTAGCATATTGCCTACCCACAAATTATTATATCATACCGCTATAAAATTTGAATTTCCTACCTACTCTGGTGATCACACCATCATCGAATGGCCAAAACAAGTGGAAGAACTTTTCAAGTATCATCAGGCGCCAGAAAATGAATGGGTTCAAACACGCTCCTTCCATCTCAAACAGGATGCCCGAAAATATTTTAAATGGCTGAAAAGAAATGTCAAGAACTATCACTATGCCATAGATGGCCTATTGCAACGAAAATAACAGATGTTTCTAGCTACAATGTAACGATAGCTATGCTGATTTTGGTCTATTACAACAGTAACTTCAGGATGTTAGCATAGATATCAACACTATGTTGCAGTAGCTATAGAATTATAAAAATATTATAAAAAATGAGTGCGGGCTGAAAAAAACGGTCTGAAATAATTTTTAACGCGGGAAGCAAAAGCAAAGCGGAAAAGGTTAAAACACTCTGCGATTTCAATTAGGGCTAAAATTTCTAAGTTTACAAGCTTAATTGGAGTTCGATTATGGCAAGTTCGAGTTCAAGTTCAATTAGGGCTTCAGTGTTTCAATTAGGTCTTCAATTGGGGTTTGTTTGGGTTTCGAATTTCAGTTAGGGCTTCAATTTAATCTGCTGCTTAAGGTATTACTCTATGTATATTTCAAGTTTTTCCTGATTTGATTGTTGTGTTGCCTAATTTACTGATTTAATTGTGGGTTCAGGTGTAATCATATTCCTGATTTTATTATTGTGTTTGTCTTTGTATGTTATTTGTGTGTAAATTAGTGATGAACGACGAGAGAAAAATATGGGCGGAACTTCCCAAGTTCAGTGAAGGATATATCAGTGGTGTGAAACATTTTATTCAAAATACTTTTTATAGATTCACTGTAGGTGATGAAATTACATGCCCTTACAAAAAGTGTCATAATCGCAAGTAGCATCATCAAGAGGTAGTTTATGACTATTAGATTTGGAATGGTCCATCTGAATTGTACGTGAAATGGATTTGTGAGATTTCCTGTCTAGATCCTGAAAGGAGCGAAAACGATATGGATCGTGAAGCGGGAATAAATTTTGGAGATAATCTCGATGAGATGCTGCATCGTACTTGTGGAAATATGCAGAACAATGAAGGTGGATCTTCTGATGGAGAAAATGGAGTAGATGTCGAGGCTAGAAAATTTCATCATCGTGTTGAAGAGGGAAAGCAGCCATTATATCCCGGGTGTACTGAAAATAATTTTCACGATTAAATTTCATCATCAGGCTTTATTATTTAAAATGCCTATATGGAATCACCGGGTCTGCATTTACCGATTTATTAGAGTTACTAAAAGAAGCTTTTCCACAAGCCCACATCCCTTTATCTTTCAATGCTACCAAAAATATCATTAAAGATTTAGGCCTCGATTACCAAAGAATACATGCATGTCCAAATGATTGCATGGGTAGAAAATGAAAAGGAAAATAACTGCAAAACTTGTGTTTTTTCAAGGTGGGCTATACCCGAAAAGAAAGCGGGTGTTGACAATGATCCGGAGCAGCGGATTCACAAAGTACTAGCAAAAGTGATACGTTATTTTCCACTAAAACCAAGGCTGCAAAGGATGTTTATGTCCAAGGAGTATGCAGAACTTATGATATGGCATGTAGTGGGACGAAAAAATGATGGCAGACTTCGACATCCAGCTGATGGCGAGGTTTGGAAGACGGTGGATGCCAAATATCCTCATTTTTCATGTGAAAATAGAAATATCAGGTTAGAAGTAGCAACTGATGGATTCTGTCCTTTTCATACAATGACTACAGCTCACAGCACATGGCCAATCATATTGATAAATTATGACCTTCCACCTTGGTTATGCATGATGCCAGAAAATTTGATACTTTCAACCCTTATCCCTTGTCCATAGTCTCCTAAGAATAGCATTGATGTCTACATGCAGCCTTTTATCGCAGAATTGAAAGAATTTTGGGTCTTGGCATACAAACTTATGATGCCTTAACTGGTGCTAATTTCACATTACGTGCAAACGTGTTATGGACGACCAGCGACTTTCCGGGCTATGGAATGTAATCCGACAGGAGCACAAAGGGTTATTTAGCTTGTCCCGTATGCCATTTCGAGACTTCTTCAACTTATTTGAAACATAGTACAAAAATGTGCTACATGAATCATAGGAAATTTTTAGATCCAGAACACAAGTGGAGGTTTGTTAAGAAAAGGTTCAATGGTAAAATTGAAATGGGAACATCTCCGGGAATCTTATCCGGGACAGACATTGAAGAATTGTTGGCTGGTTATGAAAATATTTTTGGGCAGAAAGAGGTCAACAAGCATAAAAATGAATCCCCTTTTAAAAAGAAGTCAATATTTTTTAATTTACCATATTGGAGTCACAATGTATGTCGGCATAACCTAGATGTTATGCACATAGAGAAAAATATTTGTGATAAAATACTTGGTACTTTACTAAATATTGATGGGAAGTCGAAAGACCATTTAAGTGCTGGGTATGATTTACAAGAGATACGTATCAGGGAGGTCCTTCATCCGGTTCTATCAGCTGATGGGAATTACCATAAGATCAGGGTTTCCATATTGACGAACAAGGAGAAAGAAATATTTTGCTCGGTGTTGGAAAATGCTAAACTGCCTTATGGTTATGCAGCTTATATCAGCCGGTATGTAAACAAGAAAGAGAGGAAAATTGCAGGGTATAAGAGCCACGATGCTCATTTTCTTCTCCATTACTTGCTGCAATTTGCTGTGAAGAAATCTGTAAAACCTGAAGTTGCATTACCTATGATAAGATTAGGTGCATTTCTAAGAAGTCTTTGGAGTAAAATTATCAATTTGGCTGATCTCAAGAGGCTACAAAAAGAAATTGTGGAAATTCTTTGTCAATTTGAGATGATATTCCCAAATGCTTTCTTCGATATAATGGTGCACCGGCTAGTTCATTTATGCAAGGAAATTGAATACGGTGGACATGCACATCTTCGTTGTATGTTTCCTATTGAGCATTATCTTTGTAAACTGAAATCATATGTTCGCAACAAAAGTAAACCTGAGGCGTCCATTGCTGAAGGTTATCTTGCAGAAGAATGTTTGATATTCTGTTCAAGGTTCTTAGGTGGCAATGGAGCAGGAAAAATGAAATTTGTACCTGTCCATAGAATCTGGAGTATCCTATTGGAACAAGAAGAAACAAAGATGGAAAAGGTATTCATCTTAAAGATTCTCAATGGATGGCATGTCACCGTTACATTCTATTCGGTTGTGGTAACAAGGAAATAGAGAGTTCACTTGAGTAAGTTTTTAAGTTTTATTTTTATTTTAGTAATTATTAAAGAATTGGAAAATTTGTTTCTATCTTTTATTAACTTGGTCTTTATTGTAGGGAACATCGAGCTTTAATTGATGGTCGTGCGTTATCAAAAAAATATAAAGGAGAGAGAGAACACAATGAAGAATTTTGGAAGTGGTTAAAGGAAAAGGTTGGGAAAAAGTAGGACATTTCAAAAGAAGTACAACTGCTTGCAATGGGCCCTCTTCCAACAGCTAAGAGGTTTACTGGATATGTTATCAGTGGATACGGATTTTATACAAGGTTCAGAGATGCCAAATGTACAACACAAAACAGTGATGTATTTTTGACAGCCTTCACTACTAGCTTTGCAAGTTCAAAAGATCAAAATCCTTTGGTTGGTGAAGTTAATTACTATGGATCAATTGAGGAAATATTAGAACTAGATTATTGGGGAGAATTTAGTGTAGTTTATTTAAGTGTTGTTGGTACCAAGAAGAGAAAGATATATATGGGCTTACTCGTGTCAATTTTAATCGATTGTGCCAGAAATCCGATCCTTATGTTATGGCTTCACAAGTACAACAGGTGTTTTATATAGAAGATCCAATTAATAAGATGTACCACAGTGTTATCAAGAAACTGCCGAGAGACTGGTATGAAATCAAAAGCGAAGATGCAAATGAAGATTTGAATGATATCCAGCCTGCTTATGGAATGGAAAATCAAGATTTTGATGTTTATTGGTGTAGAGATGATGTCCCAATAAGACGAATCCGCCTTCCACCTAGCAGAGTAAAAGAAAATGCTTCTTAATTTCTGTATATCAGTATCATATTTAATTAAGTAACTAATGTACCAAATTTAATTAAGAAAATGTTGTTTCTACCTTGATTAAATGTTGTAACTGATGTATCATATTTGTGGCTTTTTTGTCTCTTTTTTAGTGTTTTTGCCTTTATTACATTTTAGTGAAGTGACTGTTTTATTTTATAATGCAATTGGTTTATTTTAATTTGTAATTATGTCATTCTAATGTTAATTCCTTCATTTTTTGTAGGATGGAGGCAAATCTTAAATTCCATCACAAGGGAAAATTTGAGAAGAATGGATATGTTGGTGGAGAAGAGACTTTTGTCATGGGCGTTGATCTGGATATGTTTTCTTACACAGTACTGATGGAGCATGTCAGGGACGAGCTAAAGTACAATGAAATTGGAGGAGTATATTCATTGAAAGGTCCAATGAGTGGGTGGAAATTGGTGACCAGTGGTGCAGATCTGTGGGAATTGATGCAAATAAAAAATAACGGTGATTACATTGATTTCTTTCTCGACACTGTGGTCGATGATAAAATTGAGCCAATGAAACAAATGCAGCCGCATGTCATCGTACACCCAAGGAAGAATCTACTATCTCCAGGTATAAAAATACCTTCTCATTTGTACTATTTTGATGAATTTGGTCATAAGAAAACTAACGATGAAACAAACTATTTATGATTACTTTCAAATGAATTCAAACCAAGATCCAATTTTGAGCATCCGATTCGAAAATTCATAAATAAATCATACAGAAGCTCGTCCAAAGTAAGTGATTAAAACTGTAAATAGTTAGCTTTTTGACTGGAAGAAGATAAAAATGTCTTCTCATTTGTACTATTTTGATGAATTTGGTTCTCGCATGGCTGAATTTGTTTTTCATTTTGCTGCTTTTAGTGTACCTAAATTTTTTGTGCATTTTTGTTTGAATATTAGGACTTGTTTGATTTTTAGTGCACTTAGTAGAATAATAAAGGAACTAGAATATTAATGTACATGACCAAGTCTTAATTTCTTTAATTAAGTTTAAATAATTATGTTTATGACATGATAAACTTGACTTTTATGTCATTGTATGTTTGCAGCTGCGAAATCACAGAAACGGCAATTTGTCACCACTCACCATCTGCAACAGGCAGCAAAAACAAGAAGCAGACTGAAGTCTTTACTCTGATTCGAAAGTCGACGTGGCTAAACAATCAACATACCGACGAGACGCAGACTGATCAAGTCTTTAGTCCTAGAAAGTCGGCATGGCTAGACAATCCACTTACCAACGAGATGCAGACTGATCAAGTCTTTAATCCTAGAAAGTTGGCACAGCTAAACAATCCACTTACCGACGAGACGCAGACTGATCAAGTCTTTAGTCCTAGAAAGTTGGCACGGCTAAACAATCCACTTACCCACACGACGCAGACTGATCAAGTCTTTAGTCCTAGAAAGTTGGCGCGCTAAACAATCTACTTACCGACGAGACGCAGACTGATCAAGTCTTTAGTCCTAGAAAGTCGGCACGACTAAATATATACTTATCAACGAGATGCAGACCGATCAAGTCTTTAGTCCTAGAAAGTTGGCACGGCGAAACAATCCACAAGTGAGCGAAGCTGCTGTGAGTCCACGCATGGATAGGAAAAAGGTGATCAGCAAGAAGTCAATTGGAGTTGGTAGGTTTACAAAGTTACCAGAGAAAAATCCAACTGAATTCGGTAGTTCTACGAAGACACCAGAGAAGAATAATCCAACTGAAGTCAGCGATGCAACTTTGAATATCAACTCAGAAAGTGTTAGGAGTAAATTGAATTTTTACAATCTGATGAAGAGGAAGAGGAAAATATGAATGAAAATGAGATTCTAGCATGAAGACTACAAACTGATCTTCTAATATGATGTTCTACATATTTTGCTTCTATTTACAATAATGTCTTGTTAAATTACTTTCAAGATGATGATTTACCACCTCCGCCACCTCCACCGCTTACAGAATATGAAAGGGAGAGAGCTAAACATGTGTCAAAGAAGAATAGTGTTTTTGAAGCTCTTGGGATGCCTACATTACTTACTAGAATGATAAATGAATTTGAAAAAAATAAAGGAAAATCAAAGTTGCCAGCTGAAAGCGAAGATTATGCTCCAGAACAAGAGGAAGCTAGTGAAGATGATACTTCAAAAAATCCGGTAAAGGTGCATTATAGCTGAAGATTTAATTTTATATTGGTAATTATAGACTAGCTTCCTTTTTTTTATTGTTTTTGTGTGTGTATTTTAGAGAACCAAAAAGGTTACGAATACAAAGTCTCGGTCTGGACCAACAACTCGTTCACGAGCCATTGTTGAATCTGCAACTGATAAGAATGCAACTCCGAAGGCAGGGGAAAATCCAGTTCCTACACAAACTGTTGATCCACCATGTAGCATTGAGTTACAACAAAATGAAGGAATAGGAAAAATGGATGCTTATTTGGCTATGCGAGAACGCCAGAAGAATAACAGTGGTGGAAGTGGAAGTGCAAGGAAGAAGGCTATTGTCGGAAATGTCTCGACAAATATTGAAAACGAAGAAGATGAAGTAGAAGAAGCTGAAGGTATTATCTAATTGAGTTCTGATTTTAATAGTTTAAGTTCTCATTTATGTTATGTCTAGCCTTCTCATTACTATTGTATGTACTTTGTAACAGTAGTGGGAGCTCCTAGAAGGTTCGGGGGAAAAACAAAGATGGATAAAGTTCATTCAAGGTCATATGAAAAAAGAGTTCTAATCCAAATGAATCATCGGGGCCAACCTATTTCAGACGATGACCAAGTAATGTCTGAACTGAGTGATTTTTTAGGAACACTAAAGAGGAGTGCTCCACTTACTTACAAGTCTTGGTTTGATGTTTCTTCAAGTTTAAAGGCACGCTGTGGAACTATGTCAAGGTAATTTGCAAACTTAGCTGAATTTTACTTAAATATATGAAACTTGTCACAAAAGTAGCATGACTGTTCTTTTTCATGTTTGATTTGTATTTAAGCAACGGTATATTATTCCGAATGAATGTGAATATTGGATTTTGAAGTCAATTTGTGACTCTTTGAAGGGGTACAAGAGTCATATTGAAAAGGCACATTATACGGCTTATGAAACTGATGAAGAGAGGCTTGAAAATAGGCCGGACGAAATTCCACTTGCGGATTTCAGAGTACTCTTGATGTATTGGGGAGATGAAAAAATCCAGGTATAATTTTAAGTTTTATCACAGAATTTTTTTCCGTTTTTATTCATTCAAATCAGGTAGATAAACATCTTTATTTCATGTTTTTGTAGTCCAGGGCCCTTACAAATTGTGCAAGTCGGAAATCGTATACAGACACGCACGCTGCTGGTCTAAAACCTTTTTCCCAAATTTGGCATAAGATGGTATGTATTTTGCTTATTTTTATGGTTGGCTGGAGGTATGCATTTTATTTTATCTGAAATTCCTCTCCTTATTTAGCAAAGCGATATGTGTTCCAAAATAAAAATTAAAATAACTACATATATGTTCCAAAATAAAATACCACCTCGCTCAAACAAATAAGCAAAATAAATATTAGTGATATATGTTCTGTTTATGATATAGAAGTTTGTAACTAAAAGAATAACAAGCAGGCTATATAATCTGATCTGTCGCATTAATCATCCAACAAATGTTTTTATTTCAATTTTAATGTATTAATTTTTATTGTATCTGTTTATTATTTTTGCATTTTCACATTAATTTACGACTCAATAACTGTTAATAACATTTGCTAAAAAAGTACATAAAATCTATAAAAATATAAATGAGCCTTTCTTTGCCCCCTTTGGCATAGAAAACTCGATTCTTCTTTTCCAAACCAGTGTCCGTCATGCTCATGCATATGTACGCATTTGGTCAATATACATCTGCAAGTTAGATGCATATTAAACATTTAATATAAGTCCAATCCATCTCTGTGGAAATTAAGTAATTTGTAAACTATTGGATACACTCTTAACTCTTAAGCATATGGATGTCAAGTTGATGCCTGTCTTTTGTCTGCTGTATGCTGATGGCTTTACTGCCTTGCTAAGCTTAAATTGTTTTAGTATTATATATATATATATATATATATATATATATATATATATATATGTTCATGGCTCATGGGTTAATCACGGGTTAATCTTAGTTTTGCATCAGAATCTAAGATGAATCATGGGATATTTGTATTCTCTGTGCTTACAGTTAATAATTTGAAAGCATAGACATATGGAATATTTACTATGCAAATGTTCCTTAACTCAGCCTTGAATTTTGCAAAGCTGATACATCACTTGATACTATGTTTGAAAAAGCTCTAATATTGTTGCTACATATGTTGTGATTTTATACTTGTTTTTTCTTTATTTTTGCACTTGTAAGCTGCTTGAGAACTTACTGTTGCTCCATTTTTGCATCTATGAGTTGCTCAGACTTGTAGCTTGTGTGCACTTGTGGTTTCTGTTCTTCATTTGAACCGAGATTTGTTTTTATGTAAAGGCGATCAAATTTACCTTAGTTTTGCTTTGACTTTGAGTATAATTTTTGAATTGATTAGTGATATATGTTCTGGAAAAATTGGTTTGATATCCTTTTGCTGTCTATTTTCATTTAATTTGTATCAGTCCAACGAATCAGATAGAGAACTTTTTATTAAAACTCTCAAGCAGAAAGAAGGAAAGGTATACAAGACTGATACTTCAGTAATGAAGTACAGAATTGTAAGAATTTTATTTTCTCTTCAATCAGATGTCAAAAAATGCTTCATTTTGCACATCGACATTTTTGTAGAATTAGATCCTGTTTTGTTGAAACCTATAGCAGGATATTTTCTGAATCCATTTTAAAACTGTTAATAGATATTGCAAAACAATTCTTGTTTAAGAAACTTGTTTCAGAATTGTTATTTTTATTTAATGTCACATTTTGAAACTGCTTTATTTTACAGGATAAGATTAAAAAAGCAATAGGTGAAGGAGGAAGTGATGGAGTTCTTCAAGAAATGATTTCAGACGGAAAGTCGCACGGTCCATCTTGGCTTATAGGACGGCACACAAAGTCTACAGAAGTTTCAAAATGTGCCCCAACAAAAAGCACATACATACAGGAGTTGGCAGCGAAGATAAGGGAAATATAACTAACGAAGTCGAAGCAAAGGTGAACAAGAAGGTCCAAAATGAATTTGATGCAAAGGTGAACCAAAAAGTTCAGGAGAACTTGACATGGGTGCTTAAGAAATTTGGCGAAGCAAACCCTGACATGCAAATTGATGTTGGGGATCTTTGTACGACCGTCTGCAGTGATGGCACTGGAGGCACTAGAGGCACTGATGGCACTGGAGGCTCGCAAATATGAATGTACTGTTAATAAGTAGAATTTAGTGTGTACTGACTGTAACTATGACTACACTGGCTATGTTTTAAAGTATGTTTGTTATTTTATACTTGACTAAGTAAAACTTGTGTTGCTGGTTGTTCTGAAATGGAAAGTTCTTTGTTGCAGTGTAATCTTGTCATTAGATATGATATAATGTTGCAGTATAATGTTGCCATAGATATGATATAATGTTGCAGTAGTATAATGTTGCAGTACATTTTCAATTTAAATTGCAAAAGGTGTTGCCATGGATATGATATAATGATGCAGTATATGATGTTAAATATGGTTATAAACTGGCAAAGTGTTGCCATTGGATGGTAAAAGTGTTACCATAGATTAATGAATATGGGCCCCACAACAGGGTTCCGTAAAGGTGGGCCACAGAATTAGTGGGCACTACAATGTAGGCCCACATGTTGGGGCCCAGCTTGTGGGGCCCACTTTTTAGTAAATTTGTTACTTGTGGCAACAACAGAATCGATGTTACCCTAGGGCCGCAAAGATGTTGCCTTTAACTCTAGGGCAACGCGGCAAAATGCATCACCGAGAAAGTGTTGCCTTTGCCCATTTTTATCCTACAGCAGCATTTTTTGGCACTTCCTGCATCACTTCTTGGGTGTCGCAGTATGCAATCTATGGCGTAGTGAGATATGCATTGGAGGGTATATAGAGAAGAGATTATTATCAGATTTTCTCCCCCTGAATTAAAGAAGCCTTTCGGTGCCTTCGCAAATTTAAAACAACTAATTACTGTGCAAGCCCGCCATACTAAATTCGAGCAACGACAAGGCCTTCTCGATCA
Organism: Allium cepa; assembly: GCA_030765085.1. Lineage (NCBI taxonomy): Eukaryota > Viridiplantae > Streptophyta > Magnoliopsida > Asparagales > Amaryllidaceae > Allium > Allium cepa. The sequence continues at coordinate 352,585,965 of CM060931.1, read as the reverse complement.
TTTACACCCAGATTATGCATTTGACAAATTTATGGGTGGACTCGAGGAGGAAATTAGGTATGACGTTGAGGCTTCTAAGCCAACAAATTTTAGGGAAGCAGCAGCCATGGAGAAAAAAAATGAGAGCAAGTATAATAGCACCAAGAAATCCAACAGGCCAAATCATTACACTCAGTCCAACCCTTACACTCGAACCACACCACCTAAACCTGCCAACTCCATTCCCCATAATCATTCCATTCCCACCAGAAGTCCTATAGAGAATCTTGCCGAAAGTAGAGGGTTTTGAAGAATTAATTGATAAATGAAGAAAAAATATATGTTATGGTTGCAATGAAAGATGGCACGTTGGCCACCAATGTAAAAATAAACTTGTCAATATTCTTGAAGGAATCATGGATTTGGAAAGTGACGAATTATATACGGAGGATGAGAATGATCACGATGAAGAAGCTCTTGAAAATGAAGAAAAATAGGAGAGCCCGGCCATTACACTCCATGATATGTGCAGAATACCTTCACTACATACAAAAACCATTACTGGAGTCATACAAGCGAGAAAAGTCAAAATCTTAGTAGACTCAGGCTCCACTCATAGTTTCATTGATGAAACATTGGCCAGAAGGTTAATGAAAGAATGCTGTGGATCGTGTAATATGGATATATGATAATACAGAGTATAGTGATCATGGTAATATAGTAAATAATGCGGAATATAAAAACGGTATAATAAAATGACACCGGAGATTTTTATACTAGTTTGGATCACCGTCCTACGTCCAGTCCCGGACTCCTTCTGGAATTTCACTAAAATAACAACCCTCACTTAATTTGGAGGAACAGGTCTATACAACCCCTGAGTAGCCGAATAGGGACTTGAGCAGCTGAACAGGATTTCACCTCAGCGGTCGAAGAGTACTTCACACATCTGAGCAGCACTACAAGACTTCAACAAATACAAAAGATTGTTTTGACTTTGTGTGTTCTAATAATACGGATTTGTCACTTGTAGTACACCCTTCCTATAGTCTTCTACTCGAGTATAAATATATATACATTTGAAGTTTATGAATAATAGAAAGATATAATATTGCTTTAACTTAGAATAATTGAAAGTATAATAGCAAATAGATTCCAGAGAGTTAGATTAGAAAGATAAGAAAATTCGGTGATTTGGAATCAAGTTAGAGTATGTATTATAGAGGTTGAAGAGCAGCGACTGTTGATGAAGAGTTTCGATTGAAGTGTTGCATTCAAATCTTTTTATAGAGGTTCGTAACTTTTCATAAACAGTCGTGTCTTTTCAAAAAGTAGCCGTTGTAGAAATTCAGTCAACTGAACCTCTAGGTCAGTCGACTAAATATTCAAACGAATTTATAAATATATATTTGTATATCTGTGCACCTGTGCATGTTGCATGGAATTTTCAGGTTCAGTCGATTGAGCCTCTGGGTCAGTTGACTGACCTGGTAAAATCTGTACAGTTTGCACAAGTTACACAGTGTATAGTAATATATATAACTTTAAACACTTTTATATATTTTATATGCTTATATATGTATAAAATATTTGGGATTAAGATGGTTAAATATATAAGCTAATATATACGTAAACGAGGAGAGATTTTAACAAAATTGGATTAAGACTCAAAAAACATAATAATATAATTGATGCACCGTTTTTGAAGTCATGTCTCCTTGTAGTATATATTCTCTTTTGGTCGTAGCAGTCATTAAGTCTTTATGTCGTAGTGATAGCTTTGTTTCATGAATCAAAACCAAGTCTCAACATTCTCCCCCTTTTTGATTGATGACAACCTGTAAATAGATATAGATTTCGACTGTGCATGTATATAAATACTTACTCCCCCTGAATCTTTGACGCTCTATGTCATGCATTCTCAATGTTAGCAATAGTATTTCTCCCCCTTTGTCATCGACAAATGGGAATAAGTAATATATGAAGCCAAACACTATCATAAATAAAGGAGGTTGTTCAACATAAACATTTTCTTCAATATAACCATTTAAAAATGTGCTTTTAACATCCATTTGATAGAGTTTAAAGTTATTAAAACATGCATAAGTCAATAAAATTCATGTTGCTTCTAGTCTAAAGACTGGAGCAAATTTTTCTTCGTAGTCTATTCCTTCTTTCTAGTTATATCCTTGTGCTGCTAGTCTCGCTTTGTTCCTAGCTATATTTCCTAATTCATCTGCTTTATTTTTATAAACCCATTTAGCTCCTATAACAGTCTAATCGGCCGGTCTGGTTACTAGTTCCCAAACTTCATTTCGTCCAAATGATTTAGTTCTTATTGCATAGGAATAATCCTTTTCATCGGATGATGCTTCCTTAGTATTTTTAGGTTCTATAGTAGAGAGAAAAGCTACATTACCCATTAAATTTAGTTGATTCCTAGTTCGAACATTTGGATTTATTTCTCCAATTATATTTTATGTAGGATGATTTCGTAAGATTCTTCAGTGAGATCGTATTGTATTAGTAATATTTCTATTTTCTAAATTATTAACAATGTTTTAATCTTCTCTAGAGTTATAAACAATATCTTCATCATCTCTTTAATTGTTTATTACTGTATTTGTTTTATTATTAAGCAAATCATCGTCATTATTTGTTTTTGAAATAAGTTTATAGTTCTCATCAAAAGATACATGGAGTGTCTCTTCAATAGTATTAGTTCGTTTATTGAAAATTCGATAAGCTTTGCTTCGATTCGAATATCCAAGAAATATAACTTCGTCACATTTTGAATCGAATTTGTAAGCTGATCTTTGGTATTTAATACAAAACATTTTGAACCAAATATTTTAAAATAAGATATGTTTGGTTTCTACCGTTAAAAAGTTCGTAAGGTGTATTCTTAATGAGGGGTCTAATAGAAACACGATTTAAAACATAACAGGCAGTTGCAACAGCTTCTGCCTAAAAATGTTTTGGTAACGTGCTTTCATTTAATAAAGCTCTTGCACATTCTTATAGAGTTCGATTCTTCATTTTACAACTCCATTTTGTTATGGAGTTCTAGGAAACCAAAAATTATGAAATATTCCTTTCTTTTTACAATAATTATCAAACTGTACGTTTTCAAATTCACCTCTGTGATCACTTCTAATATTTTTAATTCTAATACCTTTTAAATTTTGAATTTGTTTAACCAATGTTTTTAAATTTTCAAAATTATCACTTTTATTTTCCATTAAAATAGTCCATGCATATCAAGAAAAATCACCATCCGTTACAAATACGTATTTATTGTGATTTATGGATTGAATTTGAATAGGTCCAAATAAATACATATGAAGTAATTCAAGTGGTTGTAGTGTCAAAATGACTTTCTTAGCTTTAAACGAGGATTTAGTTAATTTACCTAATTGACACAAATCACTTAAATTATTAACTTTAAAATTCATCTTTGGTAATCCTTTTACAAGATTATTTTTAGAAATTTTATTTATATTTTGAAATTGATATGACAGAATCGTTTGTGCCATATCCAGGGACCATTTTTTGGCTATTAAACACATTTCTGAGTTATGATTAACTTTCATATTCAAAAAGTAGATGTTTTTATCTCTATTTCCTTCGAAAATAAGATTTTGAATTTGATCAAAGATACTACATTTATTTTTAGAGAAGGATATTTTAAAACATTTATCGCATAATTGACTTATACTCAATAGATTATGTTTTATATTCTTAACTAATAAAAAGTTTGTATAAAGAGGTAAATTAGATGTACCATAATTGCTCACATCGCCTTTGCCGAAGATATAGCCCTTGGAATTATCTCCGAAAATGATAGAACCTCCATCTGAGTATGTAATATTTATTAGCATATCTTTGTCTCCTGTCGTGTGTTTTGAGCAACCACTGTCGAGTATCCGTTTTCCTCTTTTCTTGTGTGGGACCTGCAAAAAATATGAGATAACATTGGCACCCACTTTTTAATAGGGTCCTAAGAGTTAGATCTTAGGAAACCAAACCTAAGTGGGTTTAGTATCCCTTTTATAAATATAATTTTTATTATTATGAGAATTTTCTATGAAAGAACTGACGTACTTTTTTCTTATTAACTTGTTATAAGCTTTAGATACCCAAATATTTATAGTTTTAGAAACTATTCTTTTTGAAGATGTGGATTTTTTATTAGACTTAACTTTACTAGATTTTGAATTCTTGACTTTCTTCTTATAACTTAAACCATTTTTACTATTAAAGGTTGTGAATTCTCACTAATTCTAGACAAATTTTCCCTTCCTTTATTAAAATTTGAAACGTTTTTAGTGATTCCTTCTAGTTTGGTCTTTAGACTTGAATTTTGTAGTTTTACCATTTTAATATTAGTTTTTAAAACTTGATTTTCAAAAACAAGAGCATCATTCTTTTCTTTTTGAGTTTCAATTTCTTGACTCAATAATATAAGTTGATAATTAATATTTAAAAGAGATTCTTGAGTTTTCTTAAGTTCTTCTTCCAATATTTTCTTCTCGTCTTTAAGCATATCTCTTTGAATTCTACCTTTTTCTGATTTTCTACATCCTCTTTATATTTTATTTTGAGACTTTTTAAAGTATCTAATAATTCAAAATTTATCTCTTTCATATCATCAAAAGTTCGATTACTAACCTCATTAGCTTTAGCCATAAAGCATACACTGGCTTGTTCATTAACGCTGCCACTCTCACTTTCAGAAGAAGAGTAGGAATCTGAATCATCCCATGTAACTGAATAGGCTTTTCTTCTGAATTTGTCCTTTCTTTTATTTCGATATTCTTTCTTTTGATCGAGACAGTCCTTCTGTATACGCTACTTTTTGTGACTGTTAAAGCACTCCATAACTGATGAAGACAGTGGTTTATTCCTGTTTGAGCTTCTCTTGCCATTATTTCTGTTTCCTTTTCTATATTTCAAGAATTTCTTGAAGTTTTTGGCAATAAAAGCTAGGTCGTCTTTATTTGAATCTGGTTCTTCTTGTTCTGCATGGAATGCTATATTCTTTTTATCTTAGACTTGAACTCGTTTAGCCTGCAAATTTACTTCATAGGACATTAGATTTCCTATTAACTCTTCCGAAGTTATTTTGGAAATATCATTCGCTTCTTCAATAGCGAGAACTTTTCTTTCCCATTCTTATGTTAAAGAGTTAAGGATTTTGGATACAATATCAAAGTCTAAATACTTTTTCTTAATCCTACTAATGAATGATAGATGTCCTGAAATCTTGAGTACATATCATTTATAGATTCATTTTCTTTCATTCTAAAGTTTTGAAACTGACTTTTGAGCATGGATATTTTGCTTTGTTTGACCATGTTGGTTCCTTCGTGTGTAACTTTGAGTGTAGACCATATTTCGTATGCAGTATTGCACATGCTAACATGGTTAAACTCATTTTTATCTAAGGCACAAAATAACGTATTCATGGATTTTGCATTAGCTGTGGCATTTAGTTTTTGTGTATTTGACCAAGTAGAATACTCTTCGGTAGGAATAATATATTATGTAGTTATATTCCATGAATCAAAACCATTTTCTTGCATATATATTCTCATTCGTATGGCCCAGTAGTTATAATTCACACCATTAAATAGTGGTGGACTGCAGTGGATTGTCCTTTAATGAAGATAGTGTTAATGTTAGTGCTAATATTAGTTTCTATGTTATTAGATTATTAGATAACTGTGTTACGGTTATATGATAACCTCGCTCTGATACCAAATAAAAGAATGTTATGGATTGTGTAATATGGATATATGATAATACAGTGTATAGTGATGATAGTAATATAGTAAATAGTGCGGAATATAAAAACAATATAATAAAATGAAACCAGAGATTTTTATACTGGTTCGGAGCACCTTCCTAAGTCCAGTCCTAGACTCCTTTTGGAATTTCACTAAAACAACAACCCTCACTAAACCCGGAGGAATAGGCCTATACAATCCCTAAGCAGCCGAGCAGGGACCTGAGCAGCGAAACATGATTTCGCCTCAGCGGCCGAAGAGGACTTCACACGCCTGAGCAACAGAACAGGACTTCAACAAATACAAAAGATTATTTTGATTTTGTGTGTTCTAACAATATATATTTTTCACTTGTATTACACTCTTCCTATAATCTTATTCTCAAGTATAAATACACATATTTGAAGTATATGAAGAATAGAAAGGTATAATATTGCTTTCATGCAGAATAATTGAAAGTATAACAGAAAATAGATTCCAGAGAGTTAGAATCGAAAGATAAGAAAATTTGGTGATTTGGAATCAAGTTAGAGTATACATTTATGGAGGTTAAAGAGCAGAGACTGTTGATGAAGAGTTTCAATTGAAATGTTGCATCCAAATCTTTTCGTAGAGGTACGTAATTTTTCACAAATAGTCATGTCTTTTCAAAAAGTAGCCATTGTAGTAATTCAGTAAAATGAACCTTTGGGTCATTCAACTGAATATTCAAATGAATTTTTAAATATGTATCCGTATATCTGTGCACCTGTGCATGTTGCATAGAATTTTAAGGGTCAGTCGATTGAGCATCTAGGTCAGTCGACTGACCTGGTAAAATCTGTGCAATTTGCACAGTTTACACAGTTATAGTAATATACATAACTTTAAACACTTTTATATATTTTGTATGCTTATATAAGTATAAAATATTTGGGAATAAGACTGTTAAATATATAAGCTAATATATACGTAAACGAGGAGAGATTTTAACAAAATTGACCTAAGACTCATAAAAACAAAATAATATAATTGATGCTCCGTTTTTCAAGTCTTATCTCCTTGTAGTATATATTCTCTTTTTGTCATAGCAGTCGTAAATCTTTATGTCATAGTGATAGCTTTGTGCCATAAATCAAACTAAGTCTCAATAGTTAAAACTGCATGTTGATGATTCAAGAAGGTATGAAGTAATGGTGGCTAATGGAGAAAGGCTTCAAAAGGCAGGTATATGTAAGCATATTATACTTAAATGCCAAGGCTGTAGCATGCCAATAGACCTTTTATTACTGCCACCAGAAGGCTACCAGGTAGTGTTGGGAGCATAGTGGATGAAATCACTGGGTGATATCACATTGAATCTGAATAAATTACAAGTTAAATTTAACTATATGGGCAAGGAGTATATATGGAAATGCATTCGACCAGCTCTTATCCAAGTTGTTAATCAAAAACAGATCAATAAGGATTGTACTAGAGGGAAGCTGACCATGTTACTGTATACCAAGGAATTGAAACCAGAAATTCAAACACCCATTACTATACCAGAAGAGATTGCCACTATTTTTCACCAATATCCAAAATTTATCAAACCCTTATCCAAGTAACCTCCAAAAAGGCCTCAAGACCATAAGATACCCTTACTGCAAGGCTTCAAACTAGTTTTCCTTAAACCCTATAGACATTCATACTTCATAAAAAATGAGTTGCAAAAGATTATACAAGAAATATTGGATAATGGAGTAATCAGGCCAAATTGCAGTGCTTATTCATCTCCGGTAATTATGGTCAGAAAGAAGGATGGTACCTGGCAACTGTGTGTTGATTATAGGAGCTTGAACAATATCGCTATTAAGGACAGATATACCATTGGTGGAAGATTTGTCTGATGAATTGCATGGTTCCAAATACTTTACCAAGCTAGACTTAAAATCTGAATACTATCAAATTAGGATAGTGAAGAGGATATTCATAAACTACCTTCAAAACTCATGAAGGCAACTATGAATTCACTATCATGCCTTTTGGCTTGGCTAATGCACCATCTACTTTCCAATCTATGATGAATTCTGTATTTAAGCCTTATTTGAGGAAATTTATGCTAGTATTTTTTGATGACATACTAATTTATAGCTAGGCAATGCCTGAGCACATGGAGCACATTAATTTGACCTTGCAAGTGTTGAAGGACAACTCACTCATCATCAAGTTGTCCAAGTGTACTTTTGCTAAGGAATCTCATGAATATTTGGGCCATATTATATCAAGAGAAGGCATAGCAGATCCTGGCAAAGTTAAGGCAATCGAGACATGGCCACAGCCTACAAATCTAAGAGCATTAAGGGGGTTCTTGGGACAAACAGGGTATTATAGAAAATTCATAAGGAACTATGGGGTGATTGCCAATCCCCTTGCTGACCTCCTTAAAAAAGATGCATTCAAGTGGAATGAAAAGGAAACTCAGGCTATGGAACAATTGAAGCAATATCTCAGCAATCCTCCCATATTATCAATGCTAGATTTTTAGTAAATGGTTCATAGTTGAATGTGATGCCGGTGGTGTTGGGATTGGTGTAGTCCTCCTTCAAGACAACAAACCCTTAGCACTTTTAAGCAAGGCACTATAAGGCAGAACACTTAATTGGTCCATATATGAGAAGGAGTTGTTAGCATTAATTTTGGCTACACGAAAGTGGTCACAATACCTGCTAGGAAGATAGTTCATCATAAGAACTGTTACCCGGCTGCTTGACCCGACTATAGAAAGATAGTTGCAAAAGTTACAGTTGGCACTATAATAGGATTCTGGCCAAAAAGAGATAGGAGATATAAGGGTTTGATGCAATCGATGTTGTTCGGCATGTATGGGTGGCTAGGTAGGTATGGTTTGGTATGTATAACTCGATAGGCATGGCTCTGTAGGTATGGTTCGGTATGTATGGCTTGGTGGGTATGGTTCGACCTTGTTTCAGTATGTATCGCTCGACCTTGACTCAGCACGTATGGTTCGACCTTGTTTCAACATGTATCGTTCGGCCTTATCTCATCATGTATCATTCGGCCTTGTTTTAGCTTGTATGGTTTGGCTTTGGTTCAACATGTATCGTTCGGCCTAGGTGGTTCGGCATGTGTCGCTTGGGAACGTATGGTCAGCAGCCTGGATCCGGTCATGTTGGCTCGGCATAGATGGATCAGTATACATGGTTCAGCACAGATGGTTCGGCATAGATGGTTTTGGCATGTGTTTCTCGGGCACGTATGGGTCGGCAGCTTGGATCCTATCCTTATGGCTCGGCATAGATGGCTCGGCACGTATGGTTCGGCCTTGTTTCAGCATATATCGTTCGGTCTTGTCTCAGCATGTATCATTCTGCCTTGTTTCAACATGTATGGTTTGGCTTTGGTTTAGCATGTATCATTCGGCCTCGGTGGTTCGGCATGTGTCGCTCGAGCACGTATGGGTCGGCAGCCTAGATCCAATCATGTTGGCTCGGCATAGATGGCTCGGCGTACATCATTCGATCTAGATGGCTCTTTATACATTGCTCGGTCATGGTGCACAAGTTGAAGTGGTTCTAATCTTGGTGGCTCGAGATATCTGGTTCGGTATGCATCAAGGAAGCCAATAAATTACCACAAGGAGATACGATCGGCGCTTCATCACTTCTAGTCTCGTGTCTAACTACTCTGAATCATATGGTAGGTTACTTTGAGTCATCAAGACGGGACCCCTGGTTCGGCCAAGGTGGCTCGGTGGCATATGGGTCAGTCATCAAGGGTCGGTATCCATGGTTCGAAGAATATGGGTTTTGCTGTGGGCCGAAGTGTCTTAGTCATGGGCCTATGTAGGGAAAGCAGCATGTCTTTGTCTATAAATGAAGGGTCAGTGTCATAGTTGAAGGGACCTTTTTTCGAGAACCTCAAGGAAACTCTGTCATTTTTATACTCTCCACTTTTCAATTCAAATTTTTATTCAAGCGGTTTGTTTATGAATTGTATCCATATTCAAGTGATTGAAAAAGTAATAAAGGTTCTATTCAAAGTGGATACATGCAATTATGCTAAACCACTATAAATCTGGTGTTCTCATTTCAGTTTTTCCTTTTGCACTGAATTGTGTTATTTCTCTATTTTTAATTTACTTTCTTTATTAATATCTCTACATAAATCTATTCAAGGGTGTTAGGGACCAATTTTGGTTCTAACATTTTGGTGATTTCATTGAGAACGTGCATTCACAGGTTGTTATGATCTACTTTGTCGGTACAGGATTGAGGAAATCCCTTGAAGGAGATCTAAGTTCATTCTCAAGAGTTCATAGATTCTACTCAGAGTTCCTATGGATAACTCTAAGACGGCAAGACCACGTACCAGATCCACCTCCCACGACGCGGATGCTAATAAGATCGCTAACATCAAGCAAGTGGGACCTAGCAATCGGCAAGATAATGCAGGTGCAAATCCCACCACCATCCCAAACCAACCAAAAGCTGCCACCTAGGCAGAGTTCAATGAGTTGATGAGGGAGCTCGTGGAAGGTAGGAGATAGCTTAAAGAGCATATTCAAAAAAAATGCCAAAATGATGACCCAGATCGCTCAACAGCAGCATCAGAATGCTGGAGAAAGCCCTGCTTCCTACTCACCATCCGACAGCTCCGCTTTGTTTGATGAGCATCCCAGGCGTAGACGTAGTAGGATTGAAACAGCATAAACTGGTGCAACGGAGCAATTGGTGATGACTCGCCAAGGGAAAATCAACACAAATGGTCCAGATTCCTTACCTGGGGCCGTGGCCCCTCACCTGCACCTGGGGAGTTACTCCCAACCTAGAGTGGGAAACTTAAGATCTGGAGCATGTTTGGAGCTAGTCCACCACCTTTCCAGAGTCGTAGTGAAGCGAGTCCTCGGGATGCACACTTAGGTGATTACCTACCGAGGAGGCACCATCCGGAACAATCGCGCAGGATGGATACTGACTTGCCACCTCCCATCCAAACTCCAGATTTATTAACTACGGTCAGGCAATTGATGAGGGAGAAACCGGGTTTAACCAACAATGATTGGGGCATATCTAGGAGCCATACCCATTTATAGATGTCATCCTATAAGCTGAGTACCCTCGAAAATTCAACATGCTTACTATTCTAGCTTATAAAGGAAAGACTGATCCTTGACAGCACATAATAAGATACATGTGGATGATGCAATCAGCTAGGGCAAATAATGCGACTAAATGCAGATGCTTCCCAATAACACTATCTGTAATCGCTATCATGTGGTTCACCAGACTTCCCCCACGATCGATCTCCAAGTTTGATGAGTTAGCAGCGAAGTTCATAGAGCAGTTTAGGACCATGACACTCACCCAAAGGAGATGATGTCATTGTTCAGCGTGATCCAAGCTCTGGGAGAGTCGTTTAAGGATTATTTGCAAAGATTTCATGTTGATGCTACCAATGTTAGCAATCCAAATGACCATGCTATCCTTATGGCCATGATGCGAGGAGTAGACCCGAACTCAGAGTTTAGTGACAGGCTGGCAGACAAACCACCAACTACCCTAGAACACTTGTATTCAAAGGCAAACCAATTCATGAGAAGAGAAGAGGCCAGGTGGTCAAGACGGAGCAGTGCGCCATGGCCCAGCAAGGAAGCGGTGTAAAGCAACATTACGGTAAAGCAATCTGGTGAAAAATCTAGCAAGGTCCAAGTCAATCTTCAAAATAAGTCAAGCAGTCTAAAGGATCCAGAGGAGGAAATTCCAAACGAAAGAGAGAAGCAGAAAAGTGGAAACTGAGAATCCCAACCTATAGCGAATATACTCCTATGAATACACCTTTGGAGAATATTTACCAATCAACTTGTAATACATTCCAATACTGAAAGTCGTGCCCAAAGGAATCCACTGAGGAACAAAAGCGGACTGGAAAGTATTGTCAGTTTCATGAGACCTATGGGCACAATACTAAAGAATGTAGACACCTCCATGATGCTATAGAAAAGCTGATTCGCCGGAAGAAGTTATAACAGTTTGTTAAGAATGCATAGGAAGGTAGACAGGGGACATCGACCCCAATCACGGGCAGGCTTCACATCGACCTTTGGAGCCTGCTCAAACCGGAGGAAGGCTAGTCATAAACACGATAATCGATGGACCTCATCCGATAGAAAAGACTTGGCAAGAAATGGAAGGCTATGCTTGTTCCTTGAAGCATGCAAGTTTCGAATGCTGCTCGAACATAGAAGACGGGACACCAGTGAAGTAGCAGCAAATGATGACGGATAATATAGTATTCAAGAGTAGGGATGCGGATCAGGTGGAAGAATCTACCATTGACCCAATGGTTATCCCAGCTACAATTGGACCGGCGCTTATGAGAAGGCTACTGATTGATTGTGGGAATTCTGTTAATATTATCTTCAAAAAAGTGTATGACCAAATGAAGATGGAGGCGAAGGATCATAACCATTAAAAGCCCGCATTCATGGCTTTAATGGTGTGGCTACTGATGCAAAAGGTTTTGTTGAATTGCCAGTTGAACTAGGAGAAGGTGAATTCAGGAGGGACGGATTCTACCATTCATTGTTTTGGATGTTGATTCCCCGTATAATGTTTTTCTGGGCCGACCGGCCCTGGCGGAGTTTAAGGCAGCTTTGGCCCCATGGTGTTTGACCTTGAAATTTCCAGCGGACAGATGAGTTGGTGTAGTGCATGGAGATCAAGCAACTGGTCGTGCTTGTTATGTGGATGAAATAAGAGAGGCCTAACGAAGAGAGAAGGGAAACGGTGTGGACAACCCTGTCCGCATACTAGTTGCTGAAGAATGGCAAGTAGCGCCTGAGCCTTGGCTTAGGCAACACGGTTGGATCTATAGAGACATAGATCCAAAAGATGACGATGAAGAACCCAAGGAGGTCAAGGAGGTAATGGTTGAACTGACGATTGACATTCCAGTCAGCCATGATGACCCGTCACGCATGCTTAAGATTGGATCACAGCTCAACCCCTCAATAATACATGATCTAACTAATTTCCTCCGAGCGAATCTAGATGTTTTCGCCTAGACCCATTCTGATATGTGTGGAACTTCTTCCACCATGGCTAGTCTTATATGTTGAATGTTGACCCGAAGCATGTGCGAGTGAAAAAAAAAGAGGAGAGGCATAGAACCGGAGAGGGCCGCCACCCTCAGAGAGGAGGTGAATAAACTCAAAGTCAATAGGTTCATCCACGACGCCCTTTATCCTGAATGGATATCTAATCCCATACTGGTAAGCGGGATGTGAAGGACCTGTGTTGATTACACGGACCTGAACAAGGCATGCCCTAAGGATAGCTTTCCTTTACCTAGAATTGATCAGCTGGTCTACTTGACAGTAGACACGAATCGTTGTCATTTATGGATACGTATTCGGGATACAATCAGATCCGAATGCACATTTTGGATCAGGAGAATACCAGTTTTGTCACCGACGTTGGACGGTACTATTATGTAGTGATATCTTTTTGGATTGAAGAACACAGGGGCAACTTATCAACATTTGGTGTATCGGATGTTTAAAGACTAGATTGGTAGAACGATGGATGTCTATGTAGATGATATGCTCGTGAAGTCACGGCAGTTAAACGACCACATTCGAGATTTAGTAGAGATGTTTGATATACTTAGATTTTATGGAATGAAAAACAGTCCACTGAAATGTTCCTTTAGCGTTGTGTTGGGGAAGTTTTTGGGTTACATTGTCAGTGCACAGGGAACCGCAGCCAATCCAGAAAAGATTGAAGCTATTTGAGACATAAAGGCACCTAGAACTATAAAACAAGTGCAAAGCCTGAATGTTAAAGTCCTCGCGTTGAGTCAATTTATATCCAGAGCAACCGACAAGTGTGTTCATATCTTTGATGTGATAAGGAAAGGAAAAAGAAATTTTGAATGGACGCCAAACTATGAGGATGCATTTCGAGCTCTAGTGACGCACTTGGAGAGGCCTCCAGTTCTGTCAAAGCCTATAGACCATGAGGAGTTATATGCTTACTTAGTCATATCCCAACATGACATCAGTGCAGCTTTGGTTCCTGAAGAGGACCAAATCTAAAAGCCAGTGTACTATGTTAGTAAGCATTTAACGGGGGCAGAAAGAAATTATCGTAAGATTGAGAGTTGGCTTATTGTTTGGTGATCGCATCACGCAACCTTCGCCCGTATTTCCAAGCACATCTAATTGGTATTTATAGCTATCAACCTTGGCGGCAAGTGCTCCAACGACTGGAGACTTCTGGAAGGCTACTCAAATAGAACATTGAACTGAGTCAGTTCGACATTACCTACCTGCCATGGAGACCTATCCAGGAGCAAGCGCTATCAGATTTCATTATAGAGTTCACCACATCATGCAAGCCAAGTGGAAGTGATGTGATTCACGCTGTTCGATGGAAGCTATATACCGATGGGTCATCCAACGGCAATTGTTCCAGAGCTGGGGTTATTCTTCTAACTCCTAAGAACCGATTGATTTGTTATGCTTTAAAACTTAATTTCCCCGTTACGAACAATGAAGCTGGGTATGAAGCATTGATCGTTGGACTAAACCTTACCAAAGAACTAGGAGTGAAATCGATTGAAATCTTTTGTGACTCACAGTTGGAAGTACGATGAGACTCTCAAGCAAAGGGGCAAAGGCTTGTCCCATACCTTGCTTGGGTTCAAGAATTGTTAGTGGACCTCGAATACTATGATATTTTTCACATTCTACACGAACAAAACGAGAAAGATGATTCCTTGGCGAAATTTGCAAGCACTTGTGATGTACAATAGATGAGCTTGGTTCCCGTTGAAACTTTGCCCGCCCCAAGCACAAAACGAGATGGAGGTAGATCTTGTATCAGGGATGGAAACCGACAGAGGGTCGTGGATGACCCCGTTCAAAGAATACTTGCTACATGGAACCTTGCTTGAAAGGAAGAACGAGAGACGACAAGTCATTCGTAAGGCGTCATGGTATATAATGCAGGATGGAATGATGTATCGGAAGGGATTCTCTGTTCCCTTGCTTTGGTGCATCGGCCACGACGAGATAAAGCTGGTATCAAGAGAAGTCCATGAAGGAGAATGTAGTGACCGTACTAGAGGAAAACACTACCAAAAAGATACTACGCTATGGATATTATTGGCCAACTGCAAATCAAGACGTCGCGGACTATGTAAGGAGATGCGACAAATGTCAAAGGGACACAAAGATCCCGAGGGCGCCGCCAACAGAGTTCACATAAATGGTTAGTCCATGGTTGTTTGTAATATAGGGGATCGACACAATCGGCTCCTTGCCAATCTCCAAAGGTGGTGCGAAATACGCAATCGTCGCGGTCGATTACTTCACCAAGTAGGCAGAAGCGGAGCCACTAGCTATGATCACCACCAAAACAGTCATTAACTTTGTTATGCGAAACATTATATGTCGCTTTGGCCTTTCACGAACTATTATTACTGATAATGCAACTCAATTTGAGAGTAGAATATTCAAAGAGTTTTACCAAAAATATTGCATTGAGAAAAGGTTTGCAGCAGTCGCTCACCCTAAAGCGAATGGGTAAGTTGAAGCCGTAAACAAGATAATCAATTCCATCTTGAAAAAACATTTGGAGAAGGCTAAAGGCAAGTGGGTGGATGAGCTTCCAACAGCACTCTGAGCCTATAGAACCACCCATAAGTCCGTGACTGGCCACACTCCTTTCGCTTTGGCATAAGGCACTGAAGCTGTTATACCCATGGAACTCGAAGTTCCTTCTCACCGGGTGACTCATTATGATCCTAGAAATAATTGAGATCTTTTACTGGAGTCATTGGACTCTGTCGAAGAGAAACATGAAGAATCTGATTTAAAGGCGGTTGCATATCAGCACCGAGTCGCCGATATTAGTTCGATCGAGAACTTTCCATGTGGGCAACCTAGTTTGAAGCGCATTTTGTGGTCCCATCGCATATGAATCCCACATGGGAAGGTCCCAACGTCATCAAGCGGAGGCTTAGAGAAGGAATCTTCAAGCTAGTAACTATTGATGGCATGACACTCCCTGGAGCCTGGAATAGCGAACATTTGCGCCGTTATTATACTTAGTATTTTCCTTTTGCATTCTAATAGCATTGTTTCCAGTAAGTGTTTCTTTTGTTGTTCTCTATTTCCGATATGTAATAAGACAATTCAGTTTGTCCCTATTTTTTATAATCAATAAAGGCTTGAAGTTGATTTTCTATGAACTATTGATGTTCCATGTGTTATAATTCCATGGAAAAATTATAAGTTGTATGGCATATGAATGCGCACACAAAATTAAAAGTCGACTAATAAAAGATTCAAAAAAAATCTCTAAATCTCCATAGCATGGACTAGAATACTCGGAGTCCCTGGAGTGCGAACTAAAGTATAAACAATTCAAAAAATCTCTAAATTCCCATAGCATTCTGAGTCTCCGGAGTGCATACTAGACAAACGATTCAAAAAAATCTCTAAGTCCCCAGAGCGTGTGCTACAGCACTCTGAGTCCCCAGAGTGCAGACTAGAGTATAAACGATATAAAAAATCTCTAAGTCTCCGGAGCACGGACTAGCGTACTCTGAGTCCCCAAAGTGATGACTAGAGTATAAACGATTCAAAAAAATCTCTAAGTCCCTGGAGCATGGACTAGAGTACTCTGGGTTTCCGAAGTGAGGACTAGAGTATAAACGATTCAAAAAATCTCCAAGTCCCAAAATCATGGATTATAGTACTTTGAGTTCTCGGCATGCGGACTAGAGTTTAAACGATTCAAAAAATTTCTATGTCCCCGGATCATGGACTAGAGTACTCTGAGTCCTCGGAGTGTGGACTAGAGTATAAATGATTCAAAAAATCTCTAAGTCTCTGGAGCGCGGACAAGAGTACTCTGAGTCCCTAGAGTGAGGACTAGAGTATAAATGATTCAAAAAAAATCTCTAACTCCTCGAAGCACGGACTAGAGTACTATTAGTCCCCGGAGTGCGAAATAGAGTATAAACGATTCAAAAATCTATAATTCCCCAGAGCGCGGACTAGAGCACTCTGAGTCCCTGGAGTGAGGACTAGCGTATAAACGATTCAAAAATTCTCTAAGTCCTCGAAGCACGTGCTAGACTATTTTGAGTCCCCAAAGCACGGACTAGAGTATAAATGATTCAAAAAATAATATCTCTAAGTCCCCAGAGCATGGACTAGAGTACTTTGAGTCCATAGAGTGCGGACTAGAGTACAAAAGATTCAATAATCCCGAAGTCCCCATAGTGTAGATTAAAGTATAAATAATTCAAAAATCTCCAAGTCCTGTGAAAGCGGATTGGATTTTACATGACCCACAAGACTCTGAATTCCCATTACAAATTAGATTATAAGCTAAGCGATGAGAGTCTGGAAATACAAAGAAGCAAAATTTTATTTACTAATCGAAAAAGAAGTTCCATTTCAACTTCTCCAAAGCACAAAGGCAAAGTTTATTTACGATGGCTATAAAAAAGGAGGAAAAGGGAACACCTACATGATTTTGGCTTATTTGAGCAAAGCGAGGCATGACCAGACGACAGCTACATTTTAGGCTTTTTTTCCTTCTTCGACTTCTCCGAAGTCTCCTCAGCTATTGTGGAGTACTTCAGTCTCTTTTTCTCCTCCTCCTAGATTTTCACCTTCATGCTAAGTTGGGAAGTATGCTTGGAAGCTCCTGTGATTTCGATGTCGTCGTGTCCTTCTACGGGTAAAGGATTTTCAAGCCTATCTTCCTCAAGAGCCCCAATTACTTGAGCATCAGGACTAGGGGTGTCGCTGGTGTGGAGTACTTCAGTCTCTTTTTCTTCCCGCTCCATGGCGACATCACTTCTTGGAGTCGGTTCAGGGCCAAAATGAACTGTATGAATTCATGAAATGTGAATGTTAAGATAGGATAGTTATTCGCCAAAAGAGATAACTCTATGAACTTTAGGAGGAGGGGCCACGTACCAGCTTCCATTTGGCTCTCACGCATCTTGGGAGCATCACCATTCGGAATTTGGAATAGAATGTGGATGTTGAGTCCAGGCTTCTCCGAATCGTAACATACATGTTGCTCGAAGGGATTAAGGGGTGGACTTTTGGTCGAGTCAAGGGGGGAATCTGGTGCTCGGGAGCTCGACGGGACAGCGGCATCCTCTTTGTCCTCTGATGTGGGGGGTCTCCCCCGAGGAGGGATTTCGCTGCAGATAAATCTGAGGGTTCATTGCCTCGAAGCACTTCCCACACCAGAGCCTCTTCATCAATCTCTTCGACACCTAGCTCTATTTTTTTAATCCTAATCAAATTATCCCATGCTTCGACAAGAGACTCGAGATAATTCTCACCCAAGAAAGACAAGTCACGGTGCATGAGGACTCTTGCATTGAACTCAACAATGAGAGGGTCGGACAAACATTAGATTTCTTCTCTACTGGCTTTGGTAATAGCCTCAAGTCAAGAGTCGGCCTCTGTGAGCACCATCTTCTTGCCTTCATTATGGGCTGCTTCTTTTAATGCTTTAACCTGGGATAACTCTTCATTAAGTTTTGTCTTTAGAAGCCTTGTTTTGACGATTTCATCACAGTATCTTTGTGACTCTTCCTACAATAAAATTTTCTTTTCTCTTTCTAAAGAGAAATTCCTCTAGTTCTTCGACCCATTGAGCGAGAATGTCGGTTTCCTATTGGATAGAGTCTTTCTCCAAAGCTAGAGCACCACTGCGTTGGATTGCCTCATTGAGTTCTTTCTTGTGAGTGGCCTCCAAGCGACTAACTGCCTCGACTATCTCCTTAGCATTTTTCTAGGCAGTCTCGAGCTGAGATTTGTATGAGGATAGCTCTTTATCCTGGCCCTTAATGATGTCTTTTTCATAAATAGTTTCAAGTTTGAGGCGATCAATCTCGTGTTGGCACTCAATAGAGACCTCTGAAACTTTCTCCACCAAGTATATGGACGCATCATGTTGAAAATATACATTATTGTTTCAGGCAATGGCGCTCTGTTTGACATGTCAAGGGATAAGATGGATTGTGAGGAGAATTTTCAGTCCATCGAAACATATCTTTAGGAATGTAGCCTTGAGCTCAACTAATATTTCCACCGTCAACGGATCGTGAGCGGAGGCTAGGGGAGTCTGCCTAACTTGAGTCACGGATTTCTTATAAGGCTCATGGGATTGCTTGGTACTCGAAGAGCCAGAATGTTGGTCGTAAGGAACTTTGGACTGGGATCCCTTTTGAGCAAAATTCTCCCCATTATGCTCTGGATGTTGAGGAGGACCGTTTGGATATAAAGAATGGTTATGGGTTCTCCTCTAGAAGACGACGGCTCTCTGGAATGATAATCTCTATCACCGTTGTCGTCCCTATCTCGCCGTTCATTTGATCCTGAGTCTCGACCGAAATGGTAAAAGATAGAGGATCCACGACGGCGGTCAATGCCATGTGTATGCCCCATTTCACCTACACATAAAGTCAAATGAGGACAAGTGAGTAGGGGTCTCACGATGAATGGAATTAAGCGCATGGTGGAGTGTAAGTGTTCATGTGTGTCCTAGTGCAACCCCCCAACAGACTAGTGTTTTTCGCTTTACTCATTGGAGTTTTCTCTCCCTGAAGATGAGTTGGAGCGCCCTCATCGCTTCTCGTAGGCGAATTAAATTCCATAGCCTCAGGGCTTTTGAAGCCATAATTCAGTAAATCGTCGAGAATGTCAAGTCAGATAGACCCTTTAATGAGCCTTCTAAGTTTTTGGAAGATGATTTTTTCTCGATCGGAGTTATCGTGACCGTTGAAGTTCCGCCGACTTTTCTTTTTTCAATTTGTAAGCTAAACTCTCTTTTTTCGAGGGAGGCGGCGGTTGATCAATGCCGATTACGTCGGCTGCGGGTGTTAGTCCGTGAGAGATGGTCTTGATGACAACAACCTTAGAATATATTATAAAATATAAATACTAACATTATAAGTTTAGATATGTATATGTAGGATTTAACCATGCAGGTACCAAGAATGAAGACTGTACAGAATAGAGATTCAAGATATCAAGATTGAAGACTCGTGAGTATCAAGAGTATCAAGAGTTCAAGAATTCAAGTAATTTATTCTTTAATTAGAAATTTTGTTAAAACTCATAGAAAAGCACTGGCATCTTAAAATCCAATTTATTCGTGGAATGGAATCTACTTCGAGCCTGTTAAAGGGATGGAACCCTAAGTAGGATGGAACCTATGAAAAATCTAGTGGAACATTGTTTTGTATCGGCTAACTTTTTATTCAAAATGATTTTTCAAAATTATATCTTGTTTTCAAAATGATTTCAAAACTTTCCTTTTAAAAGATTCAAAAACCTCTATCCTGATTTTAAATAATTTTAGCCTCAAAATCATCTTTAATTTCAAAGTCAAATCACTCCTAATTTTAAACTATCTTCTAATATAATATATTTAACTTTTAAATATTTATACTTAGATTTAAATATAAAATTATAGTTAAATTCTAAATATGTTATTCTCTATATTTACTTGTGAATTTTAACTATAGTCAAGTATATTTTATAAAGTTTAAAATAGTTTTAATCTAAGATAAAGGTTATTTTCAAAGAAAATCAAATCATCAAAAAATGCTTTGGGATGTCGACATACTCATGGTGACCATGTCGACATGGTGTCAGTTGAGTTTAAAATTTCAATTTCAAAAGAAGTATCCATTCGCCATAACTCTTCAACAATGGACATGGCTATTGTTCTTCTATAGATAGGGGTTAGTTTCAACGAATTTAATATCATATTTTTTGGTTTTTCACTCCTCTTCTTCTTCCACTTTTCTTAATACATATTCTTACCATTACTCTGCCGAAATCTACATTGAATTGAACTCGATCATTCGTAGTTTTGATTGTCTATCACTATCTCAATAAGATCCTCAGTGCTATTCAGAGTTATAGGCTTTTTGTAATCAACTTAGCGAGAAAAGGTGTGATTGTAGCCTTGAAAATCAATCAAGTGTGATAAGGTGTGATTGTAACCTTGCAAAATCAATTGGGTGAACTTGTTGCCCGTAAAATCAAGTGGGTGAACTTGTTGCCCGAAAAATCAAGTATCTCTGTCCAGAGGATTGTGATTCTGGAGGATGTACCTCGTAGCCTTGAAATCGAGGGTGTAATTGTAAAGATTGCTTTTGAAAGGAAATCCATACTTGTGTGCGGGACTGGATGTAGGGTAACTCCGAACCAGTATAAAATCTGGTGTGTTCTTTCCTTTACTACTTTTTATTTTATTTATGCATCTATGTTTGTTTCAGTGATCATATCTGTGTCTGTATATTGCACACATCTGTGTTTAAATTAACATAAATCCATAAGATTTAGTAATTCTTTATAAACACTATTCACCCCTCCCCCCCTCTAGGGTTAATTCTAGCCTTAAGATCCGTAATCGGCATTTCTCACAATTGGTATCAGAGTAAGGTTTTCAAAGTTTCATAATCTGATTTTTGAAAAAGCTTTTAAAATGGCTATATTTGTTAATACTAGTTTAGAAATATTCAAATCTTCATTGTTTCATGAGTCTGCATATAATCAATATTCAAGTTCAAGTTATCTACCTAAATTGTTTGATGTGCAGGAATCATGCTTTATGGCTGTTGAGGAATCAATACACAACGGACAAATTGTGCAGATCAGAAAGAACAAATGGATACTTGATAGTGGATGTTCTAGTAACATGACTGCAATCCAGATATATTAAATGATATTATATAAAAGATGGAGGACTGGTTAATTTTGGAGATAATTCAAAAGGATATGTGATTGGCATCGGCAAAGTCGGTAATTCTAAAACTCCTACTATTACTAATGTTTTGCTAGTTAAGAATCTGAAACATAATCTGCTAAGCATAAGTCAACTATGCGATAAAGGATATAAAATTAAATTTGAAAAAGATAAATGTCACAATGAAGATAATAATTCAATCATTATATTTGAGGGAGTCAGGAAAAAGAATATTTATATTCTTAGTATGAAAGTTCCAAATGATGACCTGTATCTGTTAGCAAATACAAGTGACCCTTGTTTTTGGCATAAGAGATTTGGGCATTTGAATTTCAAACTCTTATCTAGACTGTCAAAACATGATTTAGTAAAAGGGATTTCTAAAATGAATTTTAAAGTAGATAGTCTATGTGATGCTTGTCAATTTTAAAAACTTAGAAAAGGTTCTTTTACATTAAAAGATATGATTTCAACTTCAAAACCTCTTGCATTACTTCATCTTGATTTATTTGGTCCATCTCAAATTCTGTCAATAAATCATAGTAAATATGTTTTTGTAATTGTAGATGATTATTCTAGATTTACATGGACAATATTTTTGAAATATAAAAGTGATAGTTTTGAATGTTTTAAGAACTTTTCAAAAAGAATTCAAAATTAATTTTCTTTAAAAATTATAACTATTCGTAGTGATCATGGTGGTGAATTTGAAAATGAAAAGTTTGAGTAATTCTGCAATAAAAAAGGAATAACTCACAATTTTTCATTGTTAAACTCCACAACAAAATGGAGTAGTAGAATGTAAAAATAGGATGATTCAAGAGTGTGCAAGAACTATGCTTTCAGATAGTAATTTACACAGAAGCAATTGCTACAGCCTATTATATTTTAAATAGAATCTTAATTAGACCTTTAACTGATAAGACATCATATGAACTTCTTTATTCAAAGAAACTTAAGATATCTTATTTCAGAATTTTTGGAAGTAAATGCTTTATTTTAAATACAAAAAATAATTTCGTTGATCTTAAATCCGACAAAGGAATCTTTATCGGATATTCTAATAGAAGTAAAGCTACAAAGTGTTTAATTTAAAAACTAACACCATTAAAGAAACAATGCATGTTCCATTTGATGAAAATTTCAAAAAAATTGAAGATACAAATGATGAAGAGGATTTAATCACTCAAAATCAAGAATCAGTTGAAACTAATAATGAAATTAATCATCCTAATAAAAGGACTAAACTTTTAAAAGATCATCCTACAGAAAATATACTTGGAGATATGCAATCTATTGTTAAAACTAGAAATCAACTAAGTCAAATGAGTAATGTAGTTTTTATATCAATTATTGAACCCAAAAATCCAAAAGAAGCATCAACTGATGATTCATGGATTTTGGCTATGCAGGATGAATTAAATCAATTTACTAGAAATGATGTTTGGGAACTTGTTCCTAGACCTGAAAATAAAACTATAATTGGAACTAAATGGGTTTATAAAAATAAAATGAATGAACAAGGAGAGGTAGTTTGAAATAAAGCTCGATTAGTCGCTCAAGGTTATTGTCAAGAAGAAGGAATAGATTTTGATAAAACCTTTGCTCTCGTAGCAAGATTAGAAGCCATTATAATTCTACTTGCTTTCGCAAATCATAATAATTTAAAATTATTTCAAATGGATGTTAAAAGTGCCTTTTTAAACGGATTTGTAAAAGAAGAGGTATATGTTGAACAACCACCATTCTTTGAAAATGATAAATTACCAAATCATGTTTACAAACTTAAGAAAGCTTTATATGGTCTAAAACAAGCTCCTAGAGCCTGGTATGATAAACTAAGATCTTACTTATTACAATCAAATTTTGAAATTGGTAAAGTAGATAATACTCTTTTTATTAAAAGAAATAAAAATGATATTCAACTAGTACAAGTTTACGTAGATGATATCATTTTTGGATCCACTAATTTTGAAATGAATAAAGAATTTTCTAAAATAATGAAAAAAGAGTTTGAGATGAGTCATATGGGTGAATTAAATTTCTTTTTAGGATTACAAATAAAACAATTAGATAATGGTATCTTTATTAGTCAAGAAAAATATGCTAAAGACCTAGTTAGTAAATTTGGTTTGACTCTGCGAATGGAAAACCCACTCCCATGGCAACCAATGTGTACCTTAGTAAAGAAGATCTCTTGAAAGATGTTGATCAAAAATTATATAGAGGAATGATTGGATCACTACTCTAAATTACTGCTAGTAGACCTGATATCATGCATAGTGTTTGTCTCTATGCCAGATATCAATCCCACCTAAAGAGACCCACTTAAAAGCCGTAAAACGAATCATAAGATATGTTAAACACACATTTGATTATGGTTTATTTTACCCTAAAATGATTCTTTTGACTTAATATCTTACTGTGATGCTGATTATGCTGGTTGTAAATCAGACCAAAAAAGTATAAGTGGGACTTATCACTTTTTGGGGCATTCTTTGGTTTCCTGGTTTAGTAAAAACAAAGCACAGTTTCTTTATCAACAACGGAAGCAGAGTATATTTCTGCTGCTTTGGCTTGTTCTCAAGTAATATATATGCAACAAACTTTAAAAGATTATGATTTAAATATCTCGAAATCACCAATTTATTGTGATAATACTAGTACAATAAATTTATCCAAAAATACTACTCAACATACTCGAACTAAACATATTGATATCAGACATCATTTCCTCAGAGATAATATAAGCAAGGAAGTAGTTACTCTCGATTATATCAATTCTGAGAATCAAATTGCTGATATTTTAACAAAACCCTTAAATGAATCAATATTTACCCAATTAAGAAGAGAATTAGGTATTTGTTCAATAATTGAAATATAAAATATAAATATCCATTATAATAAATAATTAATGCTAAAATAAATCAAATAGTAGAAATATAAAGGAGCATGTCGACATCCCCCATATACCCATGCCGACATACAACGTTTTTATTTTTTTGAAATTTTTTCCCATCAAAATTCATAAAAATTGGTTATATATTCTTTTTATTTTCGAATTTTTGATCATTATCTCTGTTCTCTTTCGATTATATCTTCTGAAACAAATAAAACATGGCATCATCTTCCAAATGAAACATAAAATCAACATTTTCGTTCCCCTCTCCTACTTCTGGTCCATTTCAACGTACGACTCTCGCTCGTGTAACAAAAATGGAGGAGTCTCTGAAGGACGCACTTCAGATGATGACTGAAATTCAAGTGATTCAACTCCGTATGGCAAAGGAACAAGAGAGGCAAGGCAAGATTCTAAAAAAATTGCAAAAAAATTCTAATGGATAATCAGGCCAACCCTATCTTGATTAATGAAGATTCTTCGTACAATCAAGAATAAGAGGCCAGCATAGAAGAAGAAGAACCCATGGAAGAAGCGCATGCGAAAGATGACGATAAAGTTGTGTGCGTTGGGGAAGTGTATTTTGACAAAGATGGGAATCTTGTCGAACAACGTGGAAATTTCTATTTCCATTATCCAATCTGTTCGATTCATAGATCTCCTATGTTCAAAAACACATATTAGTTTCTTCTCTTTCTTTACCTTTGTTGTTTATTCCTTCTTACATTTACAAAAAAAATGTAAATATAATTATATGATTAATAAATAAATTTTGTTCTTATGTTTGTTCTTCCCTATTAATAAATATAACTATGTGGTTATCATATACTTAGAATAGTTAGTAGTTTAGGACTAGGATTATCTAAGTGCTGATTATTTATAATAACACTATTATTATAATCACATATCATAGGGTATTAGATTTAGAGGGAGTTATATAATTTGGAGTTATAAATTTTAGAGTTTTCTTTTGCTGATGACAAAGGGGGAGAAGTATAAAATAGGGTAGTTAGGCATAGATTAAAGGGGAGTTATTAGTTTTAGGGGGAGTTATTAGGATAGAAGTAATTTTTATAAACAAAGGTTGTCATCATCAAAAAGGGGGAGATTGTTAGTCCGTGAGATGATGGTTTTGATGATAACAACCTTAGAATAGATTATAAAATATAAATACTAACATTATAAGTTTAGATATATATGTATATGCAGGATTTAACCATGCAGGTACGAAGAATGAAGACTGTACAATATAGAGATTCAAGATATCAAGATTGAAGACTCATGAGTATCAAGATTATCAAGAGTTCAAGAATTCAAGTAATTTATTCTTTAATTAGAAATTTTGTTAAAACTCATAGAAAAACATTGGCATCTTAAAATCCAATTTATTTGTGGAATGGAATCCACTTCGAGCCTGTTAAAGGAATGGAACCCTAAGTAGGATGGAACCTACGAAAAATCTCGTGGAACATTGTTTTGTATCCGCGAACTTTTTATTCAAAATGATTTTTCAAAATTATATCTTGTTTTCAAAATGATTTCAAAACTTTCCTTTTAAAATATTCAAAAACCTGTATCTTGATTTTAAATAATTTTAGCCTCAAAATCGTCTTTAAATTCAAAGTCAAATCACTCCTGATTTTAAACTATCTTTTAATATAATATATTTAACTTTTAAATATTTATACTTAGATTTAAATATAAAATTATAGTTAAATTCTAAATATATTATCCTCTATATTTACTAATGAATTTTAACTATAGTCAAGTATACTTTATAAAGTTTAAAATAGTTTTAATATAAGACAAAGGTTATTTTCAAAGAAAATCAAATCATCAAAAAATGCTTTGGGATGTCAACATACTCATGGTGACCATGTTGACATGGTGTCAGTTGAGTTCAAAATTTCAATTTCAAAAGAAGTGTCTATTCACCATAACTCTTCACGAATGGACATGGCTATTGTTCTTTTATAAATAGGGGTTAGTTTCAATGAATTTAATATCAGATTTTCTGGTTTTTCACTCCTCTTCTTCTTCCACTTTTCTTAATACATATTCTTACCATTACTTTGCCGAAATCTACATTGAATCGAACTCGATCATTCGTAGTTTGATTCTCTATCACTATCTCAACAAGATCCTCAGTGCTATTCAGAGTTATAGGCTTTTTGTAATCAACTTAGCGAGAAAAAGTGTGATTGTAGCCTTGAAAATCAATCAAGCGTGATAAGGTGTGATTGTAGCCTTGGGAAATCAATTGGGTGAACTTGTTGCCCGTAAAATCAAGTGGGTGAACTTGTTGTCCGGAAAATCAAGTATCTCTATCCAGAGGATTGTGATTCTGGAGGGTGTACCTCGTAGCCTTGAAATCGAGGGTGTAATTGTAAAGATTGCTTTTGAAAGGAAATTCGTACTTGTGTGCGGGACTGGATGTAGGGTTATTTGAACCAGTATAAAATCCGGTGTGTTCTTTCCTTTACTGCTTTTTATTTTATTTATGCATCCGTGTTTGTTTCTGTTATCATATCTGTGTCTATATATTGCACACATCTGTGTTTAAATTAGCATAAATCTAAAATATTTAGTAATTATTTATAAACACTATTCACCCCCCTCTAGTGTTAATTCTAGCCTTAAGATCTGTAATCCGCATTTCTCACAACGGGCGCTGGCCCAGGACTTATATTCTCATCAGTATTTTTGATCTCGCCTTCCTTGGTAGTACCGCAAGTTCCTTCAGCAGGAGGCACTAAAGGTCCATTTTGTTTTTTGCTCATTTCTACAATCGTTCTTACTATTGTGGCATCACTTGATGGCTAGTCTGGCAGCCCTCTCCTAGTAATCCGAACTTCGAGAGCAGTTCGTTGGTAATTACGGATTTAATGTCCCGATCTCCCATAGGGGTAGCTCGAATGGCCTCAACCGCCTTTGAGTTCCTGATTCCTTCAGTTGTCGATGGATACCTGAAAGAGTTGAAATAAGTTCAGAAAAGATACACTCCAAGCCTTAGGACAAAGATTAGGATAAAGATGAGAATTACATCCTTCTAGCCACCTTCTCGCAAAGCCAAAAGGACAGCGTACGTAGAACCACTCTTGTTTATACTGAGAAAAATTGTTCCACGCACCAATCAGGACTTGGCCTTTGGAATGTGGCTCGAGGAATATGTAGGATGGATTGTCGGTACGTCCCTTGAAGCGGTAAATATAACAGATATCCTCGGGAGTTGGGGGTCTGCGTAAGACACTCTGAAAAAAACGCATGTACCGTGAATAAATGCACGGTTATTAGGGTGTAGTTGTGCTGGAACAATCCCTATATATTACAACACTTCACAGATGACTGAATTAAAAGATGGCACACTTTCGGCCTAACACATAAATTTGTTACAAGCAATTTATCCGGTTGGGGGCAGATGGGGCCAATCTTGTGCTAAAGGAACCAGAACGTCTTCGAAAGGGATTCTGTGGATAGAACATAATCGACGGAGAGAAGGTTCACCAATTTTCGAGGCTTGAGAGTCGATAGGGTTATCCAGAACGACGACCCCATCTACAGCATCGGGAGTCGGGCCAATGCCTATAACTGCAATAAGTGGATTTGGGATGCCAGGTATCAGAGCTGACGATGGATTCAAAGCCCTCACTGCCTCCTACCAACAACTTGCTCAAGCTTGTCAGTAACAGTAGTGGAGCTTGATTTTTTGCACATCTTCAAAAAGCAATTGGTGTGAATGGATACATGTTTAAGCTATACTAGATAATAGATATTAGATATAATAACAAATTATTCCCCGTGTTGTGTGTGAACTAGTGTGACGATTCAAGCAAAGAGTAAAGATAAACTAAAGTTCTGAAGGGTAATATAGCCTGACGAGCTTTAAGTTATCATCTTTGGAAACCGTCATCATTAACAATCACCAAAGTTTGTCTTATGATCGGTAGTAGAAGTCTTAGGATCAGACATCGGCATCATATGTTGTGAATGCTATTACTTGCTTTTGTTGGGTTAATTTCGCATTTACGGTTATTAATACTATGGAATTATTAGTCCAAGTCAGTTCTGTATGTCCACATGCTTTGGTTTTTGTCATTGTTCATTGTTTTATGCTCAGGCGAGAGAATGTGTGGTCCTGATATATGCTATGTTCAAGTGAGGTGATTTTGGTTGCAAATGCTGATCCCAATGCCCAATATTGATCTTCTCCCTAAACCTAAATACCGAGCCAAACTATCCCGTTCGGTACCGACACACTCTCCTCCAAACTACCGAACGATCCCCTAAATCTGTAACCGATCCACTAACTCTCTATCTCCCTCTCTAATTATGGACCCAACCTTACTTAGCCCTGTACCCGCTCCTTTTCTAGACTCCCACTGACCCACACGACCTCAAGAGATACCGATGCATACTCTATCTCTCTCTCTCTCAGCAATGACCTAATTTTCCGGAGCAGCCTACTGAGCGACTTCCTCTCAGAATACCAACCCAACATTACAGTCTCCTCTATCGTGCGGCCACTACCAAACGACCTCCTCTCTAACGCAAACCACTAATTGCCTTCTCCTACACATCGTCGACCTCGCTTCTTAAAGCCGTCTATGACTACTCCTTCCAAATTGAAGTCTGCCCATACCAAAAATGTTCTATTTTCTTCGCTCATACCCTTACTCACTACTCCCCTCTCCTCTCGTGCTCACCGTGCTAAGCCATGTTCCTATGTGGCTCGGCCCTTAGTTCGAGTTCTAGAATATATGGTTTAGGAATTTAGAGTAATACATGGAACCTCACCTATATGATAATTTGAGGAGACGAATATTTGTTAATACTTGAGGATAAGAAGGATTGGGTGGCACCTTTGGAGATAATGAATCAAAGTAGAGAGGAAGTTCGATTGAGGGGAGGGTTTTAGGTTTAGAGCTGTGTTGGAGAAAGGGGAAAGTAAGGTAAAAGTGAGAAAAAGGAGAAGGAACGAAGGCTGGGATTTATATATGGGAGAAGGGAGATGAATGGGCAGTACTCAATGGAACCGGTCAACACGTTTAAATGGATCGGTGAAGGGAGATGTTGTTTGAACCAATCGTGTGGGTCAGTATCGATATGTAGACCCGCCTTTTGTTTGAAAAATAAATAAATAAATAAATAAATAAATAAAGTGAGTAATACACACACACACACATATAATCATCAATAAAATGAGCATAGGAAAAGATAATCAAAGGGTAAGAGCATGGATAATAAAATATAATGTATATATGAGAATGTGTACACATATAATGATGATTGAAGACAATGGTTTGGAAAAATGACAGCTACGGAATTAGTGGAGAAGCGTGGGTTTGGGAAGCACACTGCGATTCAGCCTTTGGAAGACTCTAGGTCTCTAGCATTTGAAAAGCTAAGATGAGATTCCAAGAATTTCTCTGAAACTGAACTAATGCAGTCAAACAACGTAAAGCCCCTCTGGAGGTCGATGAAAAAACGACAATCAGCTATCATTTAGGACATGCTGGTTTCAGGAAACAAGGAATTCTCACTGATTCAAAGCGCGTCATGTTGATCCATACAACGCACTTTAGGGGGCAAATGTTACCCGGCTGTTTGACCCGGCTATAGAACGATAATTGAAGAAGTTATAATTGGCACTAAAACAGGATTCTAGCCAAAAAGAGACTGGAGAATTAAGGGTTCGATGCAATCGATGTGGTTCGGCATGTATAAGTGGATCGGTAGGTATGGTTTGGTACGTATGGCTCGTTAGGTATGGTTCGGTATGTATGGCTCGGTTGGTATGGTACGGTATGTATAGCTCGATGGGTATGGCTCGGTCTTGTTTCAGTATGTATCACTCAGCCTTGACTCAGCACGTATGGTTCGGGCTTGTTTCAGTATGTATCGCTCGGCC
This sequence comes from Allium cepa, assembly GCA_030765085.1. Taxonomy (NCBI): domain Eukaryota; kingdom Viridiplantae; phylum Streptophyta; class Magnoliopsida; order Asparagales; family Amaryllidaceae; genus Allium; species Allium cepa. The sequence goes on along the minus strand of CM060931.1, from coordinate 352,555,611 downwards.
TTGACTCGGCACATATGGTTCGGCATTGTTTCAGTATGTTTCATTGGGCCTTGTCTCAACATGTATCGTTCGGCCTTGTTTCATCATGTATGGTTCGGCTTTGGTTCAGCATGTATCGTTCGACCTTGGTGGTTTGGCATGTGTTGCTCAGGCACGTATGGGTTGGCAGCCTTGATCCAGTCATGTTGGCTCGGCATAGATGGCTTGGTATACATCATTCGTTCTAGATGGTTCGGTATACATCGCTCGATCATGGTACACAAGCCGAAGTGGTTCCAATCTTAGTGGCTCGGCATATCTGGTTTGGTATGCATCAAGGAAGCCAACAAATTACCACAGGGAGATACAATCGGTGCTTCATCACTTCGAGTCTCGTATCTAACTACTCTGAACCATATGGTAGCTTGCTTCGAGTAATCAAGATGGGACCCCTGGTTCGGCCAGAGTGGCTCGGTGGCATATGGGTCTATCATCAAGGGTCGGTATCCATGGGTCGGAGAACATGGGTTTTACTATGGGCTGGAGTGTCTTGGTTATAGGCCTATGTAGGTAAATCGACATGTCTTCGTCTATAAATAGAAGGGAGGTGGCAAAATTGAAGGGACCTTTTTTGGAGAATTCCAAGGAAAGTTTTCCATTTTTTATGCTCTCCTCTTTCGATTCAAACTTGTATTCAAGTTATTTGTTAACGGATTGTATCTGTATTCAACCTAATTGGAAAAGTAATAAAGATTCTATTCAAAGTGGATGTAGGCAATTACGCCGAACAACTTTAAATCTGGTGTTCTCGTTTCAGTTGTTCTTTTGCACTCAATTGTATTATTTCTCTTTACTTTCTTCATTAATCTCTCTACATAAATCTATTCAAGGGTTTAGTGATCAATTTTGGTGCTAACAAGAACTGACCATCAAAGCCTCGGATACTTGTTAACCCGAAAATTGCATACAGGAGTACAAGCTAAGTGGTTGGCTAAATTACATGGGTTTGACTATCAAGTTGAGTTCAAAAGTGGGAAACAGAATGTAGTGGCTGATGCATTGTCTAGAAGGGATGAAGAGTTTTAGGCCATTAACTATAACTGTTTGGCAGTTTCTCAAGTACAACCTAATTGGTTGTTGGAATCAAAGGGGACGTTAGTTCAGTCTCCTTTTATGAAAAGATTATCAGGAAAATTAAAGATGGCAACAAACTAGCTAGTAAATACAAGGTAGTGGATGGATTGGTATTTTACAAGGGAAGGATACTCATTGACCATCACAACAACACTCTTATTCAAATCTTGTTGCATGAGTTTCATTCCACACCACTAGGAGCAAACTCTAGAATTAAGGGAACATTAAAAAGAATTAAGCCAGTTTTTTTGGAAAAAAAAATGAAAAGGCATGTAGAAGAATATGTAAAGGAGTGTGAGGCATGTCAAAGGAACAAGGCAGAGAACATTAACATTCCTTGACTATTACAACCCCTACCTATACCCGGGAGAATATGGAAAGACATAAGTATGGATTTCCTTACTGGGTTACCAAAAGGAAGAAATATACAGTTATCTATGTTATGGTGGATAGGTTATCCAAAGGCGCACACTTTTTTCCACTAACTCACCCTTATATAGCCAAGGAGGTAGCACAAGTATTTTTCAATGGTGTTTTTAAATTACATAGCCTTCCCACTATAATCATTAGTGATAGAGATACCTTGTTAACAAGTTCATTTTGGCAAGAACTGTTTAAATTGCAAGGATGCTCACTGAAACTCGGTTCTGCTCATCATCCTCAAACAGATGGGCAGACTAAGGTGGTTAATAAAAATTTAAAAGGGTATTTGAGGTGTTTCATTTCAGATAAGCCTCATGAATGGACTAACTGGCTCACACTGGCTGAATATCGGTATGATACTACATGAAAGACCTCTAAAAACACCACACCATTCCAAGAAGTGTATGGATTTTCCCCACCTACCTTGATGACATATATTCCTAACACTGCAAAGATGCAGCAGGTGGAAGCAGAATTGTTTTCACGGGATGTGGTAATGCAAATGTTGAAGGACGACTTAAAACTTGCCAGGGATAAGATGAAAAAATTTGTTGATCTCAAAAGAACTGATAGAAGCTTTAATATAGGGGATTGGGTGTATTTAAAATTGCAGCCATATAGGCAAATTACTGTCAGAAATTATAAAACACACAAACTCTCACATAAGTATTATGGCCCATACGAAGTTGAGGAGAGGATTGGGGAAGTTGCCTACAAATTGAAGCTGCCCGCCTAGGCTAAAATACACCTCATTTTTCATGTGTCTCGGTTAAAAAAGAACGTGGGATAAAGAGTGGTCATTCAGGAGGATTTTCCTACATTTATTGAGAAAATGGCGAAGGAACCAGAAAGGATTATGGATAGGAGAATGGTACCTAAAAATAACAAGCCCATAGTTCAAATTTTGGTGAGGTGAAAAGGCCAGTCAGAAAATAAAGCTACCTGGGAGGACTATTGGGAGATGGTTGACAAGTTTCCTACCTTGGACCTTGAGACAAGGTCCTTTTTTATGGGAAGGGGAGATTTCATGGTCTTGAGCCATTTTTCATTTAAAATTGAAGGAGAGCATGGCCTCGGCCAATTCATCAGTAAAGGCTGCCAGAATTAATCTGCAGGCGTTGAGTGTTGTTCAGTAAAGGCTGCCAAAATTAATTTGGAAAAAAAGATATATGTATATATATATACGAGTACTTTAGCACGTGCATTGCACGTGTGCAGGAGTAACTGACATTAAAAGACACGGTAGGTGAGCTTTCTTGGATTTTACGACACGAGTTTGAAGTATATGTAATTTTGTATATTTTTATATATATACATTCACAAATCAACCATTTGTGCAAGCACTAATGAGACTAAGTTAATTTAGGACATAATAAAACACTAACCATTTGTCAAATTATCCTGTAGATTAGTATCATTACAACAATTTGTAAGACCTAAAATGATGTAATTTTTCTTCTCTTTTCTAATTCCAAGGTTGACATAAACATCGGCAACTTATAAAAAGTCTATAAGAATTAAAGTACAGTTGTACCAATAGTTTTCTTTTCTCCTTTTTTCGGGCTTGAGATCGGCATCAGTAATCTATAGATGGTAGAATTAAAAACGTAGGAGTTCTATGTTCGAACAATAGAATTACATTAAGAATTTTCGAACAGATATATTTACATATATTTTTTTTTGTCCTAGCGTTGTCCTAAATGAGATTGGACACGGACTGGATAGCTTATAGCCTCGGACCGATTTACACCCCTACACAAAGAAATAGTTCCATACATCAATGAGAATTTTATAGAGAAGAAGTGAAATCCCTTTGTTTCAAAAAAAATGAAAGCCCTGAATTGGTCATCCACTTCGGAGATTCACACCACTTTAGCAAGAAGGCCAAGCCATCATCATTAAAATCCAAGCAGTAACCAATCACGATCAGCTCCGCATGTATGTCAATCTGTTCAATTTTTTCAAGAATAAATCCCACCGAAATATCTTCAAAAATATACTATCACAAACTAAATTTTTGGCAACATGGAAAAGTACTTATCGATAATTGTCAAAGAAACAAACTATGTTTACATCATGATATTTGTCAAAGAAAGTGAACATGTTTAATGTACAATCCTTCCAAAAGATAACTAACTATTATATGAACCATTGCTGTTAAAGAGTAGTATATTGTGACCAAACGTGTAAGATCTATAATGAGATGAAGTTGGCCATTCTACCATGGGGGGTTTCTGATTTGACGGTTCTCTAAATATATTACTGAGCTATATATGTGAATTACATCATGGTAGAAGGTTTGCAAATGTTCTAAGCATAGTTAACTGGCTGACAGTAATAAAATATCCAAATTTCTCTTCCAATTGTATTCCTATAGAGCAGTTAATGAATTGCAAAATCAAAAGGCATCCTTATGCTATAACCATTATTTTTGGCCTGCTTGTCTTAACCGTACATGCATTGTGAACTATCATGTTAAACACTAAATCATAAGTAGACATCTACTTGGTAATAAACTAAAGCACATGAGCTTCATTACTCTTTCTAAATGTGTTAAAGTTTACCGGCTTAGCACATATTTCTATTCACATGTATCACATTTCTTGAAGCTTATTAGATAAAATGTGTGAACTTGATAATGTGAGTACTAAATAAATCATGTTAAACACTAACCTTTAAGTATACATCTACTTGGTGATAAACTAAAGCAAATGAGTTTCATTAGCATCAGGTTGACACTTAAATTCCTCTTCCTAACCATGTAAAAACTACCTGGCTTAAGGCTATATTTCTATTCACATGCATCACATTTCTTGGAGCTTAGTAAATTCAATGTGTGATCTTCATAATGTGAGTACTAAATATAATTTCTACTGATAAAGCTATTGAAGGACTCTCTCTTACATAATTTTAAGAGTGTATGTATGTATCAGTTGAACCAAACACATTTCATATAGCAAATTTAGCACAGTGTCAAATCTTATGTTATATCATTCAACTTAGTGAAATGCTGACCTTGTTTCTAAAGGGAAGTAAGCTATATCTACGTAGCTTGAGTAGTAGTAGAGTCAAGTGCAACAGAGTTCTAGGAGAGTTTAGCCGTAGCTATTGTAGGAAAGGCCTGCTACAGTCCTTGGACTGTGTCTGATAGAGTAATCAAGTCTAATCAATAAAATCATCCGGCACATTTAAGGAAATTTAAAAGTAATTACAACATAACAAATATGTATGCCAACAAGCTTAAGAGAATTAAAAAGTATATATATTTATATAATTAATAACTTAAACGGCAATAAGGAATACATAAAAGATTTCAAATTAGAAGCTAAGATTATATGTACAATCCAAAAAGTGAAAAGAAAATGAATTTTCCATTTAAATTTATCACTTGTGTTTGTTTATCACTTGTGTTTAACTCATCAAGTTGTTGTATAGGATATCATAATGCAATTTGAAGTCTTTAAAAATATTTTTTCATAAAGTTCCTTAGGTACTATAATATGACAACGAAAGAATAATATAAATTATAATTTATAGAAATACAAAATAATGATGCAATTCAAGAAAATTATGCATAGAAAAGCTTGAACATACAGGTCGGCATGGGAGGAATAGTTTGTCCAAGAAATCAGTAAAATAATGTTTTAAACTTTTTGGCCATGCCAAGTTAGAGAATCACAGTGTTCGTTACTTACATGCATATTGCTAACATTAATCATGCTAATGCGACAGCAATAAAAATCAAGTTAAACATATGTAAACTCCCATAAATTTAACCAACCAAAATAAACAACGCAAGCTATATCTAACAAAAACAACATATCAAATCAAATTAAACATATACCTCTTAATAACATCAGAATCAGTTTATAAACCACTTGGAACAACTCTAATCTTCTACCCGACTTTTGAAGGATCGGCCAATTCATAAGCATATCCATTCACATCTGCCTGAATCTTCCTCCCTTTATCAGATTTCTAAAACATCTTCAATCAAAAAATGCACACTTAAAATAGGAATATCTAAATTCAACTAAAAAAACAAAATCTCACCTTGATTGAAAGAGAAGATAGATAAAATAACAGCAAAAGGGCTAAGAAAATAAGCAATTTCTTAATTTTTAGACAGTCAGCGAGCTTTCTAAATTGAAATTTGGAACGGACTGAGGTAGTGAGTTGTATAAAATGAGTATAGTGTTGGCAAATAAACGACATCCCTATACGATTTTTCTTGGTAACAGATGAGGAAAAATTGACAGTAAATGATGAATTTATGAAGTTGATTTATCTGTTGAAGCATTGGAGAAGAAAAAGAATTTTTGGAGAACATGAAAGTAGAAAATGAGAAAAGAGGGTTGTTGGTGGGGAAATGGGAGCTAACTTTTGATATCGCGATTATTCGTGGGTATAGGGAAAAGGTCTAAACTATACAATGACAACCGTTTTCTCCTATTATCAGATGGGGGTACTAATAGAAATCCAAAAAAGACTTCACTTTGACCTTTTACTAAGGGTTTTGCTTTACAGTATAAGATATGTATGTATAAGTTATATGCAAGATTAACAAATAAAGACAGTGCTGTAAATGAATCTTTAATTTTCTACTTTTAACACTATCTTTAGTACTATTTTTAACATTTTCATATTTCTAAAAACTTTAGAATTAAGGTAAATTCCATTTAAAATTATGTTAAATCATAAAAAACCTAAAATGAAGCTGTTATCCCGCCTTTTAGCAAGGCCGTGACACTAAGGAATTGACTGGAAACAAAAGTTGGTTCGTCCCGAAGATCGGTTATACACCGTTCACTATAGATGTCGGTAAATTTCGTCCAAGTCCATATCAAGCTACAATTGATATGACATGACAAGTAAAGCTATGAAAGCCAACGTTTCAAATTTTAAGTTAATCGGAGTTCGTGTGCTCAAAATACAATCGATGCAATCCAAGGAAATCAACTCACATGCATCCATCTGTTTGTATCCATTATTTCGCATCCATCTATTCGTATCCATCATGTTATTTGTCGTTCATATCCATCATGTTATCTGTTGTTGTATCCATCACGTATACCCAACTATATGTCCACTCAGCCTGGTTCTACTTCGTATTCATCAAATTGGTTCAACTTCATATCGATCAATTGGGTCAATTCTCATCGATCCCAACTGCACAGTTCGTATCGATCGATCAACTATAGATACGAATAAAATATCAAACAAATAATACGAAAACAACCTCCAGCTATCGATATCAAATGGCCCTCAGCTATCGATACGAAGTAGCTTATGAGTACCGATACGAACAAGGCCATGGCAATCGATACGAACAAGACTCAACTGGATCGATACGAAAAAGGTACACCCCTTTGAAAGACTCGGTCACTCGGCATGAAAAGTGGATCAATCTGAGGAGTTATCGCCATGTTAACGTGCAAGCACGTTCCCGAAAAGCGATATGAATAGCAATGATACGAAGAGAACGGCGATCAAAAAGCCCAAACTTGCATCGATCATAACTCACAATCTACAAGTCCAAATACCACTAAATTTTCACAGGAGCTTACGTACGACCTAAGAATGTTCATGCTAAATTTCAACTCGATTGGATCAAATCTTGATCGACACAAAATTCGTTCGTTTCGATCGCGGACCGAGTGCAAATGACATGGGATCGATCATGTGGGCCCACTCACATGCCAGAAGAAGTCTTCCGAGATCTGAGCAAGATATTTGCATCCTACGCCTATAAATAGCATCACAGAGTCTATAGAAAAGGGAATTTTAGCTCTCCTACGTCTAGACTCTGCCGAGACCATTTTTTTACTCAAAGATTAATGTTGTACTCAAAATATACTGTTGTAATTCGTTGTAACTAGTTGTAATCAGTAAATAAACATCATTAAAACCATCAATTTCATAGTGGACATAGGTCATATGCCGAACCACTCTAAATCTCCGTGTTTTGCCTATTTTTATTATCTTTTTTGAAGTGTTTATTAGATAATCCTCTTTTTATATTTACTTTCTTCATTTTATCTCTTCAAATACTTTCGAAGAGTGTTGTGCCCAATTTTGGTGCAAAAACTTTGGTGCTTTCACTGAGAAAACATAGTTTTTCTCCTGCTCATTGGATTTACTATCGATATCGGATTGCGAAAATCTAAGAAGAAGATCCAGATCTCAAGTTCAAAGTTCTTCCATTCTATTCAGATTTGCATCAAATATAGGAAAGAGCTTTGTTATTCATCATTACAAACACAAGGACCACTTCTAATGCTGCAGATCCAGAAGCACGGGATCGATAGAATCCCATGCAACAACCTTCGACTGATCAGAATGCTGCTGGACCATCAGATCCGCAAGGCCCAGTCATGAGGGAAGAATTTCAGATGCTAATGCAAGAGCTGACACAGAGTCATCAACAACTTACTCAACAGCTGTATGCCAACACAGAATTGATCAGTCAACTGAATCGCCAAAGGTGTAAGGGATCTTGGAGGGATCGGGCTTCCTATTCATCTACTGCGAGTTTAGCTTCTTTAGACTATCATCATAGATCCATGCGCCCACGGCTAGATGGGAGTTATACCTAAGCTACTAGACATCAGCATGCACTGAGCCTTAGGCAACCAAGAGTTGTCCCGTCCACTAGCCATCAGACTGGACCCTCCTCCCGAGGAGGTACTATTCCATATCATGTTACAAACAACCACACTACTGCCACTGCTACTGAGCCAGGAGTTGATGCCCGAAATCGGACATATCTGATCCAACGTCAGCATACTCCCGAACCTTACATCCCTGAAGATTTAGAAGCAAGGAGGCGAGACTTGGACAGTCGACCACATCCGGCATAGCCTCACGTTGTGGAACTCGACCACAACTTGACTCAGCATGCTTAAAATGTCCAGATGCCAGATATACCGACGATGATACATCAAATGATTCATGAAAGTCATGGTCTCACTAACGACGACTGGGGAATCTCCCAAAGTCATACCCATTTCACTGATGACATTATCTTTGCTGAACCACCTTAATGATTCAGGATGCCAACTCTACCCGTCTATGAAGGAAGCTCAAATCCCAATCAGCATATTCTAAAGTATGAATGGTTGATAAATGTTGCACGAGCTGGCGATATAGTTAAATGATGGAGTTTTCTGATCTCCCTTCGGGGGCATAGCTATCATGTAGTTTACCCGTCTGCCACCTCGATCTATCTCGTATTTTGATCAGTTGGCAATGAAGATTGTTGAGCAGTTCCGGATGCATCTAACGAGACTGAAGGATGCTACACTTTGTCAAGTGTCACTCAAACTCCTAGAGAGACACTCAGACGTTAATTGGAAAGAGTTCATGTTGCATGTTCTAAGTGAACTGATCCTGATTCGAAATTCGACAACAGACTGGCTGGAAAACCCCCTACGTCATTGGACCTTTTCTATTCCAAGGCAGCCAGATTCTTGCGAAGGGAGGATATGAAACAGTCTAGGAAAAAGGATGAGGCAGGGCCCAGTGTGAAAGAAATCCAGAGTAATGTAGCTGTTTAACAATCCGAGAAGAGTTCCAAAGAAGTGCAGTTGAATATACAAAATAAACAAAACCAGCAGAGAGATAATGGAGATCGAAATAAGAAAAGGGATCAGAATCGTGGTCCATGACATAGGGCTTCCATATTTGATAATTACACTCCTTTAAATATGTCGCTCGAGAAGTGTACTTACAGACTTGTAATACCATTCAACATAAGAAACCAGTCCTAAGACCGTCATCATAGAAACAAATCCAAACGGGAAATTTTTGTAGATTCGACGATAGCTACGGCCATAACACGAATGAGTGTCATCACTTGCCGGATCCCATCGAGAAGTTGATAAGAGAAAGGAAGTTAGAGCAGTTTGTGCAAGTGCCGTAGTTTGGATGTGCGGGCCCATCAAATCAAAATCGTGTACCTAATCAGGCAAGACCAAAGGAATCCGCTCGTACGGGCGGAAGCTAGTGACAAATACTATTAGTGGTTGTCCTCATCCAGCAGACCGAAGCTGGAAGGATATGGAGTCGTATGCCAGTTCTATTTAACATGCGGACTTCGAGTGTTGTAGTAGTTTGGAAGATGGGGCTCCGGCCAAAAAGCATAAGATGATGACTAATGACATCATGTTCCGAGATAGAGATTCTAGCAAGGCTGAAGGCCCCACTATTGATCCACTTGTCATATCAGCTCAAGTAGGTCCTGCTTGAAAGAAGAGGATCTTAGTCGACAGTGGAAGTTCTGTGAATATATTATTTAAGCGAGCCTATGACCAGATGAAGATGGAGGCTAAAGATTTGAAGCCTTGTCAGTCCCGTATTCATGGCTTCAATAGGAGTGCAACCATACCCACTGGAGTGATGGACTCGCCAGTGGAGTTAGTAATCGGAGAACGCCGGAGAGTTCGGATATTGCATTTTGTTATATTGGACATAGACTCGCCGTATAATAATTTCTTGGGCCGATCGCCCCTAGCTGAGTTTAGGGCTGCCATTGCCATATGGTGTTTGACTCTAAAGTTCCCCACCGATCGTGGAGTTTGAGTCATTCAAGGAGATCAGGCTGCTAGGAGAGTCTATTTGTTGCTGAGCTACACTAGGCCCAACGAAAGGAGAAAGGAAAGGGCGTAGAGGAATCTGTCTGCGTCTGCTTTGTTGAAAATTGACAATTGATGGCTGGGCCCAGGCCTTGGCACCCCAACCAATTCCAAAGAGATCCTGACCTGAGAGATAATGAAAGTTAAGATGAAAGTAAAGACAGACAAGTTTCTCCAGCCGAACTGACGATCGATGTCCTGATTGACGATAGCGACGATTCTAGAATGATAAAGATTGGATCTCGGTTAAACCAACAAATGCAAGAGGAATTGGTTGAATTTCTCCGAGAAAAACTTGACATGTTTGCTTGGATACATTCTAACATGTGTGGAATCTCCTCGGACATCGCGAGCCACACATTGAACATTGACTCGCGGTACATCCCGATTAAGAAAAAAGGCATGGTATGGATCCAGAGAGATCTACCGCCCTTAAGGAAGATGTAGATAAGCTCAAATCGAATGGATTTATTTGAGATGCATTATACTCGAAATGGGTATCTAACCTTGTACTTATCGAAAGCCAAATAGGAAATGGAGAACATGCATCTAGTATTCAGACTTGAATAAAGCTTGCCCAAAAGAGAGTTTTCCACCTCCTCGAACCGATCAGCTTGTAGATTCAACAGCTGGACATGAACTCCTATCCTTCATGGACGCGTAATCAGGCTACAACCAAATACCCATGCACTTTCTTGACTAGGAGCATACTAGCTTCGTGATCAATCTGGGACTCTATTGCTACAAAGTCATGCCTTATGGACTCAAGAATGCTGGTGAAATTACCAATGATTGGTTAACTGGATGTTCGCCAACCAGGTTAGGGAAACTATGGAGGTATACATGGACAACATGCTAGTGAAATCACGATTCTCCACTGATCACATTAAAGACCTAGAGTCAATGTTTAATATCCTTCGAGAATACAGAATGAAGCTCAAATCATTGAAATGTTACTTTAGGGTCACATCCGAAAAATTCCTCGGGTTTATCGTCAACGCCCGAGGAATTGAAGCCAATCCCAAAAAGATCTGACCGATCAGAAACCTTGAGACTCTTGGAACTATAAAGCAAGTCCAGAGCCTCAATGGGAAAGTAGCAGCGCTAGAGGTTCATTTCAAAATCCACTAACAAAAGCATTCCCTTCTTCGATTTGATCTGAAAAGGGAAATGGAACTTTGAATGGACCACGGAATGTGAGGGCGCATTCTGAGCACTAATTCATCACCTCTCTATCCCACCTATTTTGTCAAAGCCTATCGATCATGAGAAATTATACATTTACTTAGTGGTATCAGAAAACGCAATCAGCGCTGCCCTAATTCGGGAGGAAGACCGAGTGCAAAAACTGGTATACTATATTAGTAAACGACTAATTAGAGTTGAGAGAAATTATCCAAAGCTAGAGAATTTGGCTTTTTCTTGTTATTTCCTCAAGGAATCTTTGTCCATATTTCAAGGCTTATCCTATTACCGTTTACATCGACCAGCCGTTACAGCAAGTCCTTACACAACCTAAGACGTCTGGTATGTTACTCAAGTGGAATATCGAACTAGGTTAGTTTGATATTACCTATGCTCCAAGGCGAGCCATTCAAGGACAAGTCCTAGCAGATTTTATAGTTGAATTTACCATCCTAGAGGACTTGCCTGAAACTAGTGAATCTCCCAAATATATCTAAAAGCTGCATACTGATGGTTGTGTCGAATGACCGTTGCTCAGGTGTCGGGGTTGTACTTGAAACTCCTGAAGGTTGATCTATATGCTATGCTTTGAAGTTTGATTTTTCATGCAACCAATAATTAAGCTGAGTATGAAGCTTTAATTATCGGATTGAACCTGGCCCGAGATTTAAAAGTCATTGCTGTGGAGATTTATTGTGATTCGCAACTGTTCATATGTCAAGTTCGAGGGGAGTACCGGGCTAAAGATCGAAGATTGGCTGCTTACCTAGCTCGGGTCTAGCAGATACTGAATCAGTTCGATTATTATGCTATCTACTGCATCCCCCGAGAGCGCAATCAAAAAGCTCATTCATTGCAAAACTAGCATGCATGGGTCTAGCACAAAAAATAGGACTCGTTCCTATGGAAACATTGTCTTCCCTAAGCATCGATCGAATGGATACAAATTGGAAGTCGTTCCCCATAAGGAGTCATGGATGACTCCGTTCAGAAATTATCTCGAGCATGTAACACTGTTTGAGCACAGGAGTGAAAAGGATAAATTCTTCAAAAAGCTTCGTGGTTCACTATTATGAATGGGGTCATTTTAAAAAGAGGATACTATGTTCCTTTACTCCGGTGTATCGCTCACGATGAAATTAAATGAGTATTGCATGATATACATGAAGGAGAATGTGGTGGTCACACTGGGGGGCAAGCTCTAGCTAAGAAAGTACTTTGATATGGATACTATTGGCCGACCATGAATTGCGATGCATCGAACTATGCCAGAAAATGTGATAGATGTCAAAAACATGCTCGGATTCCTAGAGCCCCTCCTACCGAAATAACCCAGATGGTCAATTTCATGGTCGTTTGTAGTTTGGAGCATTGATATCATTGGCACTTTACCTCTGGCCAAAGATGGTGCAAAGTACGCCATCATCGCAGTTGATTACTTTACCAAGTGGGCTAAAGCTGATCCCTTTGCTACAATCGCGACGAAAAAGTGATCGACTTCGTGGTATGCAACATTATCTGTCGATTTAGTCTCCCACATACCATCATCACTGATAATAGAACCTAATTAAACAGCGTTGAGTTCAAGGATTTCTGTCAACGATTCAATATTCAAAAAAAAATCTGCAGTTTCACACCCTTAAGCGAATGGACAGGTTAAAGATGTGAATAAAATTATCAAGTCTATCATGAAGAAACGACTGGAAAAGGCCGGGGGAAAATGGGTTGACGAACTTCCTATGGCTCTATGGGCTTACCGAACAACCTACAACTCCGCTACCGGACACACTCCAGTATCTATTTCCTACGGTTCAGAAGTTGTTATCACAGTCGAGACGGAAATACCTTCTCATCATGTGATGTACTACGATCTGAAGACAAATGCCATATTACATGCCAAATCCTTGGATTTACTAGATGAGAAACGCGAAGAGGCTGATTTGAGGGCAGCCGCATACCGAAGTCAAGTCGCTCGAATGCCAAGCTCCGACCCTGAACCTTCAAACTCGACGATCTCATCCTCAAAAGAATCTATCCGGTTCCTTTGCACATGAAACCAACGTAGGAAGGTTCGTATGTGATTGAACGAAAGTTCGGAGATGGCATGATTAAATTATCGACCGTTGACAGTCTCACTTTGCCAAGAGCTGGAACAGCGAGAGACTTCGTTGTTACTACGCATGATAGGATTTATTTATTTAGTCTATTTTTCATCTGCAATTTGTTTCTGCATTTCGAAATTTGAATTTATAATAAGGCAATTGACTTTTCCATATTTTCTTATTTCAACAATAAAGCGTAATCTCTTCGAGCCAGAGCTATGATATATTAAATGTGTCATACAACCACCACGATGCACGAAGTGCTAAGTTCCATCATATGGTAGGATTTATTCAAATAGGGAGTAACTGTGATATGACCGATTACTCGCTAAGTGAAATTCGAGCTGAAGCCAAAAAAGGATTGATACACGACAACCCTTTAGCTAACTCCAGACTCCCAAAGTGCGAGCTAGAGTATAAACTTATAAATGCGGTTTCGAAGAGAGTGGATCCGTCCGCCTAACGACTTCGCTCGTATCTTAACCAAGTTTGAGGAGGATGGACCCGTCCATCTAACGACCTCGCTTGTTAACTCAGGGTGGATGTGAATCGACCATCCAGGATCCTGATGAATCCACCAATCCTGGAGTGCGAATGAAATTCAAATGCCTAAGAAGACGTGACTGACCATTGTCGGCCAGCTCTGAGTTCCCAGAGTGTGAACTGGAGAATAAACGTTAACTCCAAATTCCCAAAGTGTGAATAGAAGTATAAACATCAACCCCAAATTCCTAGAGTGCGAATTGAAGTATAAACATCAACTTCAAATTCCCAGAGTGTGAATTGGAGCATGAACATCCACTCCAAGTTCCCAGAGTGCGAACTAGAGTATAAACATCAACTAACTTCGGATTCCCAGAGTGTGAATCGAAATGTCAACATCAACCAACTTCAGGTTCCCGAAGTGCAAACTTGGGTACAAACGTCGACTAACTTCGAATTCCTAGAGTGCGAACCAGAGTATCGACCGCAATTAACTCTTATACCCTAGAGCGCGGATTGGAGAATAAACATCGACTAATTCTAAATCCCCAAAGAGTGGATTAGAGCTTAAACACAAACCGGATACAAATCGATCATCCATAACCCAACTTTGAGTCCCCAGAGTGCGGTCAGAGTATAAACACAACTCGGGTGTGACTGACCACCCGTAAACATCTGCGTCCCTAGAGTGTGGACGAAATGCTAAGTATCAAGCGAGCGTGATTGACCACCCATATAATAGATTGAGCCCTCAGAGCGTGGAAATATGCTTGAAACTTAAGCAGGCGTGATTGATCGCCAATATACAAATAAAATCCCTGGAGTTTGGAGGCAACCTTCGGTAGAAGAGTGAGTATGAATCGATCACTCGAACTATCATTGTTCCAGTATCGATTCAGCGAGGCTAAGCTCGATGTGTTGAAAAGGAAATGCAATCGCTAGCCGATCTTTACAACTCATCCCTGAAATTGAAGGCAGAACTTAAACGTCGATCAGTGACTGAAGCAGTGCAGCATCGGAGTTCAGCTTAGCGTAGGGACACAACTTGTAGCCATGATTCCAGGACTAAACAAATATACTCAAAAACCCAATCCAAAGGTAAAAAACTTTACGAGTTTACTGTGAAAGAATTCAAATGCTAGAACACTTAAGCAAATAAACGATAATTGAGTTAAAGACAAAATAGAATTCATTTCAACTACTTGTGAAAGGAATTTATGTACAAGTTATTTCCAAAAATCCTACTGGTAGGGGCTGAACCCGCATCTATACATGGCCAACAAAAGCTAAAGAAATTCCTATCTACTCAAAAATGAGCCGAAGAAGCATATCGACTCTTTCTTCTTTCTTAGTTTCTTCTTCGACGTAGACCCGTTAGAGCTGCCGTTGAGTTTCCTCTTTGAGTCTTTGCCTTTCTGCAGTTGACCTCCTTTGGGGGGAATTATCTTGATTTCCTCCTTCGAACTCAAGTGTATGGTAATACTTCCAGCAGGCGAAGTCGGAGGTGTCGGGTCTGCTACAGGAGGTGGAATAAGCATGCTGGTGTCAACAACAGTGCCACCAGGAGATATCATTTGTAATGGGAACGACCGGGGTCGGACCAGGGCCTACCATTCCACCTCTAAAGCTGTTGGTCTGGGCAGCTACTTCCATTTCCACGTTAATCTTGGCTATAATTTCTTCCTCGTGAAGTGTTTGTGCATCACCGAAAATGCTTGCGGTTGGGCCTGAGGAGTTGGACGCAGACGCTACCCCACTCATGACAAACGGCAAATCCAAAAAAGGTCACTATTATGACTGAGTAGTTCCTCCATCATTTGTTCATCGGATGAAAGTGTGCTCCCTTGTACATCATCTGTTGGTGCAGTGGCCAATGTCGTGGTCGCTTCTGTAATAATCGTCTCCTGCTCATGATGCGACTTTTGAGTTGCAGGAGGTGTGAATGATGTGGCTCCAATCACAGAAAAGAGAAAAAGAAAAACTATTATTAAATGTTTCAAGTGCAGCTCCCAATTGTGAATAAGCATATGAAATGTTCAGAGTACCTTCCTCAGTTCGACTCGTTGGCGGTTGAACGGCCATAGAAATTTGCTCGCTAGCTTGAGATATCGGCGGCTGATTCAGTTTGTAAGTAGGAACGGATCGAGAATCAACCGCAGAAGTCAGTTCAAGTTGAGTCCGAATAAGAGTTTCGGGACTTGTATCGCGGTGCTCGACATCAGAACCTTCTTCGACCTTCGAGTGCTGAGCGCCAAGCTTATCCTTCTCATATAAAATCATGGAATCATAGAGAACTTTCCGTTCATCTTTATTCAACACTCGGTTCTCAAGCTCGAATTCTTCAACGGATTCACCCAGATGGGCAGCCTTCTTATCTTCTACTAATCGGCCCCAGGCATTGTATAAATGTGTCAGATAATTATCGAGCCAAGCTAGGTTCCTATGTTTCAAGATGATAGCATTATAAGTAGTGATGAGGTCTTAATTGTCAGCCTCTAGCTTGGACTCCGTCATTAGTACTTTTTCCTCGACCTCAGTCTCCACCTCCCGGACCTTAACCGTAGCCACATCCCATTCTCCACGAAGCACTATGGCCTGTTCACATGCCTCCTAGGCTACGCTATTTGCATCATCCCTCTCCTTGATGATTTTGGAAATTTTGGCTTTGAGCTCGTTAAGTTCTTTAAGAGCAGCATCCCATTTGGTTGTGATAGTGGTGTTTCGGTGGCCCATCTCCTCCACCAGGGAAAAATATGTTTGTCGCATCCTCTCCATTGCTAAGTTCATCTCGTTGGCCTTCTGGGTGGCCTCTATTTTTTATTTTAGAGAGGATGTGGCTTCGTCGTTAAGTACTTGAATAATCTGGTCCTTTTAACCGAGCTCGGTTTCTAATTTCTCTATGGTATTCCCCCGCTCAAAGGCCCCGATGCTTTTTCTGCAGCTTTCCCCCATTCCTTGTACTGGATATATATATATCATGGATATAATCATGCATTGTGTGCTCTACCTTCGATGGAATTATCTTTAAGCGAGGGGGGAAGACGAAGCCGTCCAAGCATAAGTTTGGAAAAATCTTTCTTCAACTGGGCAATTCTAATAGCCCCTTCCTCGGTAGGCTTGGAATAGTTTATTCAGCAATAATGGGAGTTTCGGGCTCATGTCTACGACGCTATGATTCAAGCATAGAGGTTTGAGAAGATGATTCCTGGCAATGAGGCTCTCTCGGTAGTTTTCCATGGCCCGAAGGATGTGTGGGGGCTAGAGGAAGAGAACGCGATCGGGATCGATGTCTATAATCCATATTCCTCTCTCTTATGTCGTTCTTTGCTCGAATAACCACAATCGTGATTTCTATCATCCTCCCTTCGATGGGAGTCATAATACGAGATGGATGCTTGACATGCTGAGTGGAGGCTACCAAGCATGGAATCTCGTCTAGTCATTGAATCTGTAAAGAAGAAAGAACAACAGAATTAGTAATCTCTTGAAGTAAGCAGCTTGTGATCGGAAATTTTGTAGTGTCGTGAAGCATATGTGTATGTGCAACCCTCCAACCAATCGAAAATGTCGGCCATACCTGTGGGAAGAGATTCGCTTAAGTCGAAAGCATTTTGAAGCTCCTACACTATGGCGTTATGTTGAAGTGACACATAATCTGGGATTAGGATATCGGCAAGCCCTTCGAAAAGGTTCTCCACTTGCGAGGGAGGAGCCTTTGAAATTCTAAAACCGGGAACAAGCAAAGACACGATTACGGATTTCCATCTCAAAGATTTGTGGCGCTTATGCGCTGCAGCCTAGCCTTTTCTCCTTCCCTCAATACTTTGAAAGCTATCAGAAGGCCCGACTATGGGTTCGTCATCGGTGGGCGTATTTTCTTCCTCACCCTTTTCGGTTATTAAGATCCTAGGTGCTCTACATTTATTCCATTTCACCGGAGCCTCCCTCGGTGTTCCTTCAAGCCTAATGCACTGATTTCGCTCGATCAGCCTGACGGTCCTCAAGTTTCTGTCTGTTAGCACCGAGTCTATGTCCCTCATTTCACTCGGCATTTCTTGAAGGACCCATACTATTTATTTAAAATATGCACCTTTAGGTTGTGGGACTACGGCTGTAAAGGAAAGAAGATATGAGATTTAGCATCGGTTACGACAAATTCATGAATTACCGAAGAAAATTGTGACACTTACGTCTGCCTAACCAATGACTTACGAATCCTGGGGGCATCGGACATGGAACCATTCAGTCTTGAAATAGCTGAGCCTGGTCCAAGAGCCCGTCACCACTTAACAGTTCCTAACTGCCTCCGGGAATGTGAACGAAGGACTATCTCCCCGACTCTTAACATTAAATAGGTCTTTGATTTCGATCGGAGTTGGGGGCCGGAAAAAATGCTCCATGAATACAATGCATAGGCTATTCAGCAGCGCGTATCCATTGGGGTGTAGTTTGAGGGGACAAGTCCGAAAAAAGCCAACGCTTCCTAAATGTATTGGTTGAATGGGGTAAGTGTTCCAGCTATGCATAAATGCCTGTTGAAAGCAGTAAACCCTTCCGGGGGAGCATGTGGTCTATCGTTTGGTCCCAGTAATAAGACGTCGTCCAACGACAAGCCGTGTCTTAGGCATATCCGTCCCAACATATCTTTGGAGATATTGGACGGCATAGAATCTTATGTGTTTGTAATAAACGTTGCTTCTAGCAACTCGTCTGAAGCTGGATCGATGACCTCGGTCGCGATGGCTGGCAACTCTATTATTGGAAGAGATAGGGATGGGCGCGGTCGATTAACCCATTCGAACGGTTAAAATTTTCGATTAACCGCTTGACTTAGTCGGTTTGGTTAACCATTAGGCGGTTAATTGTGAATGAATGATACTGATCGAACCGTTCTATTTTAACCGCGGTTAACCATTTATTTTAAACGGTTAACCATCCGATTTAATCGGTTAACTGTTTGCCAGTTAACCGATTAAATTGGATGGTTAACCGTTTAAAATAAAATGTAACTATTAGAATCTAGAGACTGAATCTATGAATCAATAACTGAATAGCTTACACATTATAGTTCATAACTAAATAACTCAAAGCACTCACAGTTACAGTTATACATTATACTATTACAGTTCATATTAAATAGTAAATACTACCGCTGAATAACACTTACAAATATAGCTTATGCCTTACACAGTTACACTTACAGGTCAGTGCAGTGCAGTGAGAGACAGAGTGAGTTGACAATCACGCACACTTCACAAAATCACAATACATATACAACATTGCAGTGCACGCAACAGATATAATATATTATAAAGCTACATTAGTAGTTTAGTACATTACAAGGCACTGACTGTGTAACTACCCGTAAATTTTCGATAATTAAAATAGCTAATTTAATAAGATTTCGTGATTTAGTATTAGAAAAAAATTTGTAAGTCGTTTGGAATAATAATAAATGTTGAATTCATTGGGTATAATAGAGTAATTGATTGATAAGTAAAATCTATTCAAATCAAATATCGAATATTGAACAGGTAAATTGTTTAAACTAAATATTTAAAACTTATGGAATTTATTGAATAATTTAATAATGGGGATTGAATAACCGTATAATGGAAATGGTTGTTCTATAATTTTAATTCGTTTTAAAAGTTAAATTTTTAAGTTCGTTTTGAATATCTCAAAAGACAGTGACTCAAGAATAATAAAAATTGTTTAAATTTAATATTACAAATGTTTGAATAATTAAATTCCGAATTTGATATGATTAATTTGATATTGAAATTTAATATATGGAAATAGAGTGAACAATTGAAATTTGATTTAATATGATTCAAATTGGTTTCCAAAGTGAATGTAAGTTATATCGGAATTATAATAGAGTTAATAAGATTTTAAAATTGGAATTTATTGGATAATTGAATAACGGGTTTAATATGATTAAAAATGATTTGTAAAATTTTATTTTATAATATTAAAGTTAGAATGATGTTGTAGAACTTTTAAAATCGAATTAAAAGAAATTGAATACTTTAATATTTAATTATCGACTGAAAAATAGCCAATTTTCGAACAGTCTCAGAATTGGACGAAACTAGTTCCATTGGATCCATAATAGTTTGTTATTATCGGATTTCAATTTTCGTAGCAATCGAATTTTTCGTTTGACCGTGGCAGCTCGAAACGCATCGAAATTGTTTTAATATTAATTTAACGAGTTAAAATACTCATTTTTCAAACAGTCTCGGATTTCTACGAAACCAGTTTCATCGGATCCGTAATGTGATATTATTGTAATATTTCAAATTTCGTGTCAATCGGATTTACCGTTTGTCCGTGGCAAGCCAAAACGCCTACAAATTAGTTTAAATCGATTTAATTTAAATTGATCGTTTATTTCCGTAACTCGCACATACGATCGAATTAGGACTTGAAACCTTTTCCATTGCATCCGGAATAGGGGTATAACATTATAAACGCCTAGCGGCATGCCTCGATAGGGGTTCAAGATTTTAAGTTGCATAAATTGAGATATTTTGAAATTTAAAATTTATATTTTGACTGGTCAACCCTTCTTTTCAGCTGTAAATTCTACCTTGTCCCTGTAGCTTTGCATTCACATCTCCCTCTCCTTTATTCTACACACAATGGCAGAAAACAAATAATGGAAAGAGGAAAATAAAAATGGAAACTTTGAAAAATCATAACTCAATTTCTACTCAAGTAAAAATCGCGAAACTAGTTTTAAAAATCCTATTTCATCGAGTGCTTCAATTTGATATGCTCGTTGCTGGGTGCGGCAACTAATGGGGTCAAGGCCGTTCATAGTTGTGAACTAGGGTTGGAAATCGTGGAGGATATAGGCTTCGATTCGCAAAACAGAGCTTTGATTTGAACTCGTCATCAAAAATAGCACCTAGGAGAGCGTTTTGGGGGTGCGCGATCGAGTTGTGGGGCATGCGACCTGCGCGTGGTCGAGGGGGGGATGCGCGTGTCGCGTTTCACTGGGGGTGGCCGAGCTTGCTATTTTGTGGTCGAGGTGATGGAGGCTTCGAAGAGAGGTGGTTTGGCGAAGACGGCATGTCGAACAGAGTACCGGAGCTCCGTATCAGTGAAGGATGGTGCACGGCAATGGTGGGTTGTGCACAGGGAATGGCTACAGGTTTTGCTTTGGGGAAGATGGAGTAAGTGGGCTGGGCCTTTTGCTTGGGTATGGATAATAGTTAATACCTATTTAAAATTGTTTTATAAATAAATTTTCGACGAACTTATATACTGGATATCTTTTTCATACGAGGTCGGATTCGGACGAAACTTTTTGCGTTGGAATCGTATGGACGAGCTCTACGCGATGCAACTGGATTGGAATCGTTTGGAGCTCATTAAAATTTTAGGTTAAATCGAACGCCGTTCGATTTGATTTAAAATCGTAAAATCAAGGTAAGTGTTTTATAACGCTCACAACGTACTAAATATCTTTATGCTAGTTAAATTTGATATTATGAAGTGATATGAATTTTATTGGTCGTTGTTTGATAGAATTTAATTGTCATTTGAATTAACCGTCGAAAATTAAATTGTTAGTTAAATTTGAAATTAAAAATTGAAATTGAATTGCGATTTAATTACCTGACATCGATAACTATGAAATTGCCATGAATTGTATTGCCTATTGGATGATGTATTTTGATGGATGCTATTGGTTGATATTTAAATGTTTGGATGTTTATTTGCTTATATATACTGTTATGCATACATAGGACACTGTGATTGGTTTAAGTAATATATACTCATCCCTGACATTTAATTGAAATAAATAATTACTTGGCCATAGGATAGAAAATTATATACGGACACCGAATTGGCTAAATTAATAATTTTTAAAATCGTCGATTTGAAATTTATTTAAATGTTGAGATTTAAAATTTGATTATGATTGAAGTTCGGAAATTTATTCGTTTTAAAAGATTGAACCTTAATTCGAGCTTTAAATATTACTAAGTAAAGGCGATATAAAATGATATTTGAAATTGAGCTTGAAATTGAATCATATTTGTAAGTGGGATTTAAATTTGAATTTTGAAGGAAAATTTTGTTAAGTGTTAAAAATTGATATTTTGAAAAATCAAGCTAAAAATCGATATACATTGGAATTGAATAAGTTGAAGGTGAATGTAAAATTGAATAAATTTGAAGTCAAAGTTGACATTGATTTGAATTGAAATCGAAATTGAATCAGTAAAACGGAAATTGAAATTTGTTTTAAATTGGGAAGTTATAATTGAAATGGTTGGTTTTGAAGCTATTTTATTTGTTTTCCAAATTTCTCTGTTATATAAACCACCTTTAAATACTTAAACTATTTTAATCTATTTTAAATCTACTTAACCCAATTTAAATTGTTTTAAACTAATTTATCTATTTCAAATCCATTTTAAGATTTTAAGTATTTTAACTATTTTAATTATTTAAAACCACTTTTAAAACTACTTAAAACTATTTTCTAAAATTCCAAACTGGTTAATAAGGTGGAATGTTTATGTTTAAATCTTGAATTTGAATACGAATTGGATTAAATGAAGTTGCAACCTAAATTGAATTTCGAAATGATTTTGAAATTCGAAATGAGATATTGATGCGAAAAATGATTTTGAAACGGAATCTAACATTTTAAAGGATACGATGATATTTGAAATGGATTTGATTTTTGAAGCGAATATGATATTTTGATATCAATTATAAATCGATTTGAAATGTAAAAGAGCCAACGGTGTAATAATACGTAGTTATTAAAGAGACTGGGATCGGATATGGACATACTCTCTGTCGATACCGAAAACCACTTTAATAACTATTATACGTGGAGTGTTGATCCAGGATGAAGTGGATGGTTTGGTGAACGCGTTGACTGAAGAAAGAGAACGAGTATTGGATGACCCCTGACATGACTAAAACAGGAGCCGCGCTGGGCCATTGAGGTTCGCCACCTCCAGCGGACACGCTTCTTCGATACCATTTCTATTACATTTGTGATTCGATTTGGGTGCACCCCTTGATTTGGGAGTGTTGTTTCGCGGTGTTGGGGTAGCTGCTGGCTATGCTCAACATCAGTCCGGATCACGCAACTACTAGTATCCTAGTTGGTATCGCCTCATGTACCTTGTCATACTGATTATCCTATTCGCGGCCACTACGTTTGGTTTTGTGTTATACCTATGGGGTACCCTCTGATAACCACCAGTTTACGGTGGGGCTTACGGTGCTGTATAGACTATGGCATTATAAAAATGTGTTAAGGGAGATTATGGTAACGCCTTAACGCTATTTTGATACTTTATATTACTGATAGGCATTATCTACTTAGCGTATATTACTACATAATAGAGTTTCACGGATCCTTGAGAGATGGAAAATCCCGTAACATCTCTTGAGTTATTGCACGCACGTTGACACTGGATAGGAGATGTCAAACCCCGTAAACATCTCCGACACCGTTACACTCATATTTATTTACGATTGATTTAACTTTCATAAGGGTATTTTAGTCCTGACTCGAGTGTTTTGTCTTTTCATTACGCTCGGGTCAGACCTGAGTTTTTTCAGATTTTGAAGATCTATTCTGGAGGACGAAGACAAAGATTTGGTATACTATTGCTATTATTACCCTTGCATCATGCTGTTTGCTGCATTATTTTAATTGTTCTGTTGTATATGTATAACTCTGATAAATGTTGTATAAATAATTGTCAAAGTATAGTAAACAGCTTCATGAACTGTTTATTTGACTATTATATTTCATCGTTCCGCTACGAGATTCTGTGTTGTTTCATTTCCTTTATTTCTCTTCTTTTCTTTTCTTATTTACCCCAATAACCATCTGCCCATTTGAATGGCTTGGAATCGACATGTGTATTTGATCGTCGGTTTAAACTGTCCAAAAAGGCGGGTCGTTACAGACTGAAGGGCCGATTCCCGAACGCAACATGCCAATAGCTAGCTAGAGACTCAGAGAGCATCAGAGCAACTGGAAGAGCATTAGAGCAAGAGCTACAACAAAACAGCAACCACAATTAGGAATTAGCCAATAGCCATGTTTACCTCTGGTATTGTAGTTCTGCAATGTAAATTGTAAAGTGTAAACAACATGAAGAAGTTATAACTTATAAGGGTTGTGAGTCTGTGACTTCCTGTTAATATTTGAAACTGTGTTAACAAAGTTACAAAATATTAATATAATTCATTTCTGCTGCTACTTGAAACTGTGTTAACTATTTGGTTGTTTGAAATAATCAAGGAAAGGACTTTTGTAACCTTGTAGCAACTACTAACTAGCAACATTTTTTGCATGCATTTATACAATATATTGCAGTATTGCATCAACAAATGAATAAATAGGCCTGAATTTAGCTATAAAGGGCTAAATGAGGATTTTTTAGTTTAGGAGTGACAGAAATAATTGTTGCATTGAGAGTCTGTGACCAACAGAAAGCTTGTTTCTTTGAACAAGTATCAAATGGCATAATTGATATCAGGGCATATAGGCCACTAGCCTATTTTCTAGTTTATGGACTTGTGATTATAGCCATATGTACAATTACAAAGAAATACAACTTATAGTTTAATTATAGAAAGAACTACAATTCTTGTTTCGAAGTTGTTGCTGTACATTGCACTTAATCACTTATATGTAAAAGTACAACCAAGACAACTTATAGTTCAATTATAGAAAGAGCTACAAGAAAGTTAAAGTAAAAATTATGAACCTGCTCGTAGGCCTAATGATATATGGATGGCGATCGATTCTCCGACAATGTTTCCACAGTTAAAGAACTTCTTGAACCACGTCCGTGTACAAAATCTGTAGCCAAATAATTAATAAGTGTACAAAATCTGTATCCAAATAACTAATAAATGTGTGACTGTGTAATGTTATTATATGTGCTGATTAAATGATAATAATTTACAAACTAAAGAAATATTACCTGAAAAAACTTCATCATAAAAATTCACATCGTCTAAAGGAACTTCAATTCGATGGTCTACAAAAATAGGTTTAGACCTAAGCCAATTTTGGGTAGTTACCAATGCCTCAACCATTCTTGGAATTAAAGTACTACGAAATGGATCTATAACCCGTCCTCCAGTGTTAAAAGCGGATTCTGAAGCGACCATGCATACCGGAATTACAAGAAGATCTCATGCGACCAAAGATAAAATACGATACTTTGGACTATTTACCTTCCACCATAATAAAATATCAAAGTTACTTTTTGGCAATTCAACCGGCTCATTTAAATACCTATCCAATTCATTACTTTCATTATCTTGTTGTTGAACTTGTTTAAGATAAGTATTCATTCTTCAAGAATAAGCACTACCACTACTATCGGTACTTCCACTAACAAGTGATGAACTATGTTGCTGTTCATCACAACTTTGCGTCCAAAATGTAGGATCGATGGCATAAAAATCAAAAAAATCTAACTAGAAGGCTTTTCACATCCGCTAATATATCTTCTGCCACTTCTTTATTGTACATTTCTTCAAGACACAACCTCAAAAATTGGAATTTATATCTAGGATCAAGCACACAAGTAATAAACAGAACTTTGTTCATGCTACCAATATTCCCCCAGTATTTATCAAATTTCTCTTTCATACTTCTTGCCATTCATGAAAGAGTAGGATCCGTTTTTCCAATCAAATCTTGCAATTCTTCTTGAATTAAACTCAACTCTGTAAAACATATATTTGAGTTAATAGACAAAGTGCTGCTAATCTTTAAAGTAATGTCATAAAAAAACTTGAAAAATTGGACAAAAAAGTCAGCATTTTTCCAATCTAGTGAATTCGAAGGTTGAGTTTCATTATTAAAATAGGCAATATAAATACCATCGCTTTCTTTCATTTCATCAAAAACTTTCTTATATTTCAAAGCGGCTTACAATATTAAATATGTAGAATTCCATATAGTTGGTACATCTAAAGCAAGCATAGACTTATTATCAATTGATAAATTAACAAAAACCTCCTTAAATTTTGCCAATCTAGCTGGGGACGATCTTATAAATCTAACGGCGGTATGAATTCCAGCAGTAGTGCTACTAATTTCTTTCAAACCATCATTAACAATTAAATTAACAATATGAGCACAACAACGTATATGAAGGAATTCACCATTCAAAACACAACCATTGCATCCTTCATAATCATTCAACGCATTTTTCACATAATTAATTGCGACTTCATTAGCACTAGCATTATCGACTGTCATAGACACTATTCGCTTAAGTTCCCACTTTTTGATGCAAGAGACCATAATTTTTCCAATGTTATCCCCTTTATGACTAGTGATCACACAAAAAATTAAAATCCTTTTGTGCAATTTCCAATCGTTATCAATGAAATGTGCGGTTAAAACCATATAATTCACATTTTGACAAGAGGACCATGTATCGGTAGTAAGACATACTCCATGCAAACAAGTAAAAAACTTGGTTTTAAGATAATCTTTTGTGTCGCCATATAAGTTAAGAACATCCCTACAAATTGTTCTACGTGAAGGTACGTCAAAGCTAGGACACATTTTTCGACAAAAACAAATAACCCTTCACCCTCAACAAAACTAAAAGGAAGCTCATCGATAATTAACATCCGAGCAAGAGCCCTTCTACACTCATCTTGTTAAATGTCCATGAAGTAAGGGTGTTGCTACCTTCACTTTCACTATTGCTTGTAAAAGCTAAAGTTTTTTGTCTTTTATCGTTTTCTCGAGGAAGTGATTTTAAAGTTGTCCTTATACGATAGATTAAATGTGAAGTACCATTCGCTTTACCATCACAAGCAAATTGTGCATGACAATGATTGCAAATACACTTAGGATGTAAAGGGTTTACCGAATTCTCTCTAGTAAAATGTTCTCATACCATAGATGGTTTTCTAGTAGAGGCTTTGCGCTTAGGAGCTAACGGAGGCCTTCGTTCATCAATACGCACTACGCCCGGTTCTTCTTCTTCATCAATGCCCTCATGATTTGTTTCTTTCTCCACCCAATCTTTGTCCAATAAATCATCAGTTGGGGTGACTTGCACCTGAAAATAATAGTATGAATATCAATCAGATTAAAACTAAAATTAACAATACATAATTCTGCTTGTGAGTTGTGAATCTGTGATAACAATACTTACAGCAACAGTGATACTTACATAATGCAAAACACTGAAACGTCAAGAAAAATATCAAGCAAAACTATACAGTTTGATTATATTTCAAGTTCAAGTTCAATGTAATGTAACAATTCACTGATTAGAGATTCAGAGGTACATTACAAGGCACTGACTGAAGTATATGCAAAGTATATTGTTGTCCATGAGAGTGAACTTCATATGATTATAGCTACAAAACAGCAAGCATAAAATTAATTTAACAATTCATTGATCAGAGATTCATTAATCGGAGATTCAGAAATTCAGAAGCAAAGATGTCGGTTAACAATTATCACAAGCATAACAATTATCAGTTATCATAAGCAAAAAATTTATTGTTCAGAGATTCATTGATCACAAGAAAATAGAAAATGGGTCTGTATGTATCAGTGTCACCGAAAATCGATAATTGTTAATCGATAACTATTAACCAAAATCAACAATTATCTCGACCGATAATTATTAACCAAAATCGATAATTGTTAACCGATAATTCATTGAAGTCTCGACCAATATCTCGACTACAATTGAAGTCTCGACTGCAATCAGCAAGCAAAAAATTAATAAGTTATAAACTCAATACCCACATGCTTTCTCTTTCTCACTGATGTCGACGCCATGAAGTCTCGACACTCGTTGATCTTGAATCCTCGATGGCTCGATGCTACGTCGACCGAGACCGATATTTGATAATGGGTGTGGATGAGTCACCTCAGTCACGATTGTGAATCGACTATTGAGTTTCTTTGTAGCTTTAACGGTTTAACCTTTAGTTTAGGTAGGGATTGGAATTTGGGAATTGGAGGATTGTGAAACCCTGAAATGTGAATTCACTGAATTGAGGTGGCTGCTGTTACCTATTTGGGTTAGAAACTTAGAATAGATTTACTAGTTATTTAGGCTAGGGCACGAAATGGGTAATGGGTTTGCATTTTGCAAGGGATTCGGCCCATTCGGGTGTGTACTGCTAGTGCTATTTTCAATCTCTTTTTTTAATCTAACGCTAATTAAAATATTAAATAATTGTTCGGTTAATGGTTAACCGACCGACCAAATTTTCGTTAACCGTTACCGAACAGAAAATATCGGTTATGGTCGGTCGGTTAACCAAAGATGTCAGTTAATTGATTTTGTCGGTTAAATCGGTTCGGTTTAGATCGGTCAAGGCGGTTAAGTCGGTATGGTCGGTTAAATACCCACCCCTATGAAGAGATGGACTTGGGTTTTCCTGCTATTGAGAACTTGTGGATTCCATGGCTAATCAACTTATCAAAAACCATCATTAGATGATAATAAGCCCGCGTGTTCCTCGGTGTGAAGTGCCTTAGTGTGTTATGCAGTGCAGTGCTGCATATTACTTGAGAAATTCTATAGAGTTTGAAAGAATATTAAAACGATAAGACTTCGACATTCAACTGGAGTGATCGTCATCGCTGACCGTCACAACCATGCCATACAGACTATAGAGATCGATCCGAGTTAAAGTTTGTTAAAATTTTGTTAACTTACAGTTCCATCGACGAGCTTCAAAAGGTAATCAAATATGCAGTTTAGCAGTTATATCCAGTTATGCAAGGCAGAGGCTCGTCGAAGTCACATGCAATTTTGTATCCATCAAGATCTAAGCTCGGATCGATCGCAAAGAGCTTGGTTTCGTATCAATTGAAACTTATTAACTTCGTATCGATCAAAGCTTAATGACTTCGTATCAATCAAGTTACAAAGAATTCGCATCGGTCAGAGATTACTAGTTTCATATCGACCCCCAAGCCCTGAGATTTATCGATCCCCAGCCACGAATTTTATATATGTTGCTAACTATTCAGTTTCGTATCGATCGTCTATAATCGATACGAATTGTTATCGCTTCAGATCGATACGAAAGTCACTATTTCACTGATCAATTACTCATCGATGTGAATCCCATTCCCAGAGTCGATACGAAGCCGAGCCTTCTCTTCATTTTCATGGATACAAAGTTGAAGCTGCACGTCTTTTCTCACTTCATTCTTTCCAAAATCACTCAAATGCCATCTCCTCCATGCTCGACCTTGTTCTGGTGCATCTCTGGCCTCCATTTCACCAGAATCGGTCACGGAGTCAAACAGAATGGCAAAGATTTTAAGTCTCATCACTTACACGTTGGATTCATTCGATGGATTACCTAGATTTAATAGTTGATTTAAGAGATTGAAAGGGTGATTCAGTTCGAAGGCGAAAGCAGTTCCAATTTCCCCTAATCTGGAGCTATACGAAAGCAGAGAGTTAAAAAATGAGCGAGTGAAAGAACTCTTAAGTACAAAACGTACTTATATGGTTCAAACCCAAGCAAGATACGATGCATCTCCTAGTAGCCAAGTATCGGTTGGAATGGTCACAACTACCATCGATACGAACAAGCTTATTCGTATCCATCAATCCAGGTCAATCCAAAGTGTAGCTATTTGTATCCATCGACGATCGATCTCCAAATCCATCGATGCGAAATTATAATTTTGTATCCATCCACTCGAAGATCACGAGCATTCGCGCCTATCGATGCAAAATATTCTAAAAGGCTAATGAGCTCGTATCTATCACCATTAATAGGAAAGCAAATTTTCAACTCCGCGATCCGATCCAGGAGAGGGTCGATATAAAAGAAAATTACTTAAAACAACCATCAAGCATTGTTACCAATCGAATTTCACATTGACTCAGGAGAGGGTCAATATAGAATTCAATACAAAAAATTGACTGAAAAACTGATAATGACTCATAAACATACAAACATTAACGGGAGTCAAACTAACATACGTACATGTATGTCGGATTAATATCCAATTTTTGAAATTCACAGGAATTGAATACTCGTACGGCGATAATTACAACAACAAAAACAATAATAGATCACTATCATACAACACTCAGTTACAATAGTACACGATACAACAATTGGCAATCAACAGTTCATGATTTATGTTTCTAAAGATCAATCAATAATTACAGCTTTCCACAAGAAGAGAACAACCGTCTAACAAGTCAGATGGAACTTTTCAAAATGAAGATTGCAGCTTTTCAAAGCACGTTATGTTCACACAATACATACTTTTGGGGGGAAATGTTATCCCACCTTTTGGCAAGGCCGTGATATCAAGGAATTGACTGGAAACAAAAGTCGGTTCGTCTCAAAGATCGATTATACGTAGGTTCACTATGGATGTTGGTAAATTTTGTCAAGTTTGGATCAAGCTAAAATTGATATGACATGACAAGCAAAGCTATAAAAGCCAACGTTCCAAATTTCAAGTCAATCGAAGTTCGTGTGCCCAAAATACGATCGATGCAGTCTAAGGAAATCAACTCACACGCGTCCATCTGTTCGTATCCATCATTCTGCATCCATCTGTTCATATCCATCACGTTATCTGTTGTTCGTATCCATCACGTTCTCTGTTGTTTGTACCCATCACGTACACTCACCTACGTGTCCACTCAGCTTGGTTCAACTTCGTATCCATAAAATTGGTTCAACTTCGTATTGATCAATTGGAATCAACTTGCATCGATCCCAACTGCACAGTTCATATCGATCGATTAACGATCGATACGAATAAAACATCAAACGAATGATACGAAAACAACCTCCAACTATCGATACGAAATGGCCCTCAGCTATCGATACGAAGTAGCCTATGAGTATCGATACGAACAAGTCCATGGCAATCAATACGAACAGAACAGTTTCGATCGATACGAACAAGACTCAACTGGATCGATACGAATAAGGTACACCCCTTTGAAAGACTCGGTCACACGACTTGAAAAGTGGATCGATCCGAGGAGTTAACGCCATGTCAACATGTAAGCGCGTGCCCAAAAAGTGATACGAACAGCATCGATACGAAGAGAAGGGTGACCGAAAGGGCCAAACTTACATCGATCATAACTCACAATCTACAAGTCCAAATGCCATCAAATTTTCACAGGAGTTTACGTATGATCTAAGGAATGTACATGCTAAATTTTGACTCGATTGGATCAAATCTTGATTGATATGAAATTCGTTCGTATCGATCATGACCGAGTGCAAATGACATGGGATCGATCGTGTGGGCCCACTTCCGTGCCAGAAGAGGTCTTCCAAGATCTGAGTGAGATATTTGCATCCTACACCTATAAATAACATCCCAGAGTCTATAGAAAAGGGATTTTTATCTCTCCTACGTCCAGACTCTTCCGAAACCATTTTTGTACTCAAAGATCACTGTTTACTCGAAATCTGTTGTTGTAATCCGCTATAACCAATTGTAATTAGCAAACAAACATCAATAAGACCATTAATTTAATAGTGGACGTAGGCCGTATGCCGAACCACTCTAAATCTCCGTGTTTCTGCATGTTTTCTTATCTGTTTTTGAAGTATTTATTTTATAATCCTCTTTTTACACTTACTTTCTTCATTTTGTCTCTTCAAATACTTCCGAAGAGTGTTGTGCCTAATTTTGGTACAAACAACATGTAAATTTTACCTGAATTAGAATAAGCGCAAGCTGCATCACTTTTCAACCTATGCATTTCTTTGGTTTATACGGTATACATAAAGAGGATTATGTTTAGCAGACTATAGCTTTGCAAAAGTTTAAATTATTACATACATCAATCTCTTTTTGTTTAACTGATTATAAAACCGATCTATATAATTATCTAGATTAAAAAAATACTTTTCTTATTATTTAACATTGTAGTTTATTACGTAGCAGTAGTAGTGAGTGTGCACTTTGTTTAGTTCCAACTGCATGATATTTCCAATGACTTATCAACTTTAACAAATGAATTACAAATACTTAAAAAGTATTCATAACTTCTATTATTTCATAACAGTATCCATCATATAAATTAGCCAATCTCCATATATGGTTCATTCAATGCTTTCATGAAATAGAACAAATTTCATCCAATACATACAACTATACTATGAATAACAGTGGCCATGCTGATTATAACTAAATCAAAAGTTATCATTCTAAAGTTATCGAACTTGGTATTTTTTCGCAAAAATTGTGATATAGAGTGGCTTTTAGTCGATATGGACTAAGATTTCATCTGATTCATTCCTAGTTGTAATTTTACTTCAGCCTAAATTTGTCAAAAAATTACAACATATATAACATAAATGCCCACTATTTGATCAAACTTCACATTTATTAGAATCAACATCACCATTAATAGATTGAAAAAATACATAAAACCTGAAAGATATATAGCTAATAATACACCTACACGATATATTAAAAGTATTTAGTAAAAAAAATTATGCAATAAAAGATTATGTTCCCAAAATTTCATACTTATGTTCTCAATTATGTTTGTTATGCGTGAATTGTTGATAAATCTCTCTTACTTGAACCTAGGTATCATTGTGAATCGTTAATCATTAGCCATATTACTTATATATCAACAATGGCTATAAAGTAGACCAAACTACTTATTTTCCATAAGCGGGAATCAAAATTCATGCTCTATATTTAGCTAGTAGAATAGGTAAGTAGCATCCCTAACTAATTTCAGTAGAATGTGTGGATTACCAAACAAATTAAAGGATAAACTTAAAAGGTTTGATTTTTCAACAAACTTGTCAACAATATCTATAAACCTGAAAGATTAATTCTTTCACGCTGTAAAATATGAGAAGTTCTAGCGCATTTAGCAATGAAAGAAATTCATTCAGTCCTTTTGCATGCCATGCCATCATAATGTAAATTCAAAATTTCGCAGCGCAATCGTAGAAAAATGAAATAAATCCACTTAAGTTCAAGTGAAAACACCTTATATTTAGTATCCGAAACATGCAACATAACAAAAATGACAGTAATAATTGTTCAAAGTCATTCATAAATAGAAACTGACTTATTTTTATAATCCAAATTTAAAGGTCTAAACGAAAAAGAGATGGTTCAAATGAATGTTTCTTAAAGCTGTCTTGTATCTTTGATAATTTTTATTTTGTCTTCAAATTTCTTAATTATGATAAATTAAAAAACAAAAGGAATAAAGGGATCATGTAAACACAAACTGAAAATTAATAAATAATGAAAATAGAGCATCATAAAATATAAATAAAAATATGAAAATCACATTGATGGAAAATTAACACGTACATAGTCATAGGCGTATTACTCTTACCTTGCTCATAATACACTGATTTGTATGAGATATATATATTGTTTGTTAGAAACCTGATCGAATAGGAAACAAAGTCCGTAAAAGCAACATTTATTCAAAGTTGTCTTCATCCAATTATCAACCATCCACAATTAAATGCTAATCGAAAAGCATATTCAATTTTAACTAAATGTTAACATACATTTGATGATGAAACAACTATCTCGATGATAAACATCTATATTAGATAATAACATAAAATATGTTAATGCTTACAAAACTGGAATCATAATCAATTTTAGTTTTAAGATGAAAAAGAGCTAATCTCATTTAAGTCATTCAAGCAATCAACCCAGTAAAAATATGTAAAAAAAAATTAATGGGTACCTTCTTTAACAAAAAGTCTGTCATCACTTCTGACTTTAGTGATAGAGAGTTGAATCTCAATCGTAATATAAAATTATGCATTTTTCGTTCGATTAAAAAAGATAAAAATTACAATCAATGATTTTAAATATTCGATTTGAACTTGGCTCCATTTGAATGATAAATATGATCTTGTGACCGAAAAGAAGTAACGATAGTAAATAGAGTAAACATATACCTCTTAAAAACATCACAGTCGGTCGACAAACCACCTGGAACAACTCTAATCTTCTCCTCAACTTTTGAAGGATCGACCAACTAATAAGCATCTCCATTCACATTCACCTAAATCTTCCTCCCTGCATCAGCTTTCTATAACATCATTCAATCAAAAAAAATGCACACTTAAAATAGGAATATCTAAATTCAATTGAAAAAACAAAATCCCACCTTGATTGGAAGAGAAGATAGATAAATTAATAGCAAAAGGGCTAAGAAAATAAGCGATTTCTTCATTTTCAGACAGTCAGCGAGCTTACTAAATTGAGATTTGGAATGTACTGGGATAGTGAGTTGTATAAATTGAGGATGATGTTGGCAAATAACCGACGTCCCTATACGATTTTTGTTGGTAGCAGATGAGGAAAAATTTGACAGTAATTGATGAACTTATAAGGATTTATTTGTTGAGGCATTGGAAAGAAAAAGAATTTTTGGAGAACATGGAAGTTGAAAATGAGAAAAGACGCTTGTTGGTAGGGACATGGGAGCGTAACATTTGATATCGTGGTGAGTCGTGGGTATAAGGAAAAGGTCTAAACTATCCAACGACAACCGTGTTCAACTATTATCAGATGGCGACATTAATGGAAATCCAACAAAGGCTTCAGTTTGACCCTTTGACCAAGGGTTTTGTTATATATATATATATAAAGAAAATACTTTAGTCAAAGAGCCAAAATGAGGCCTTTTTCGAAAACCCTTAAATAATGTCCATGCTAATATAGTGTGGAACTTACCTACGTAGGGTTATTTTTATTATTTTATTAACTAATTTGCAGAGGCGGGATGCTATTCAGTGAAAAATTATTGCACGCAACATCTATTTCCTCTTACCCATTATGCACGCTCCTCTGCCATGTTCTTAGCCGTATCTCCATCACAGATTCAAACTTCTTAGTTTTTTCTTTCCAGCAATTCATTTATCGCCATCTTCTGTATTCTGTATCAAAATAAACAATACAATAAAAAAAAAAAGTAAAAAAACGAGTAAAGTTATCTCCGGATTGCAGCTGATTGCCTTTCGACCACTGTTGGTCTTCGATGGCACACCTAAAGCATCAAGAAAGAACTACTCAAACTGAAGGAGGTGGCGTAAGTGCCTTAGGCGGCTGATGTGGAAATTATTCTTAAGTTGTATGCAAACCTCTATACTTTATTAGGTTTGTTGTTGCCACTCATTTTTTTGACAAGCTCTGTTATTATAAATACCAGTGATGGTTCTTAGATTTCAATTTTTCATTTGAGATTTTATTAAGAAAATTTCCATTATCATTGTGCAAATATTCCCATCTACGCTAAGAGCGCCATGGAGATATTTGGAGATGAAGAAGCTAAGCTATAGTTGTAAATAGTGTTACGGTTTAGGAAGTTGAGCTTGCAGTTTTCAGCAATGATGAAAGTTGGTTCAGAGTTCAGATAGAGGATTCGCTAGGTGAACTATGACTGAGATACAGACCCAAGAAAATTCTTGATCCAATTAGACATTGCTGGAGTTTGCACAAGAAGAACCGGGCTAGACAGTTTACATATAGTCTTTGATATAATTCCTCATGCGGCTTGATTTTCAATATTTGAAAATTTTCAATTCTTGATGAATACCAAATAATATTACATAATTTTACTTGCATTTTTAGAAAGAAATTATGTTGCTTTTTGCATTGAAAATGGTTGTTTTGTTTTCCAGGTTGGTGCTCAAAATGGCAATTTCTTGGTGAATAGATCTTTGCCTTGGTCCATTATGAATGTTAACATGTTTGTAAATTCTCTCCAGTAAGTCAATAAAATGTAAGTATATTTTTACTCCATTTTATGTCATAAATTGAAAAAATTATAGCCGCATGCATGTATACTTAGTCATGTAATTTGTTGATTGGGATCATATAAATATTAATGTTTGAGTAATATATGTATGTCATTTTGTAGCTGTAATTACTATATGTCTGTACATTAGTTCTAAGATATTGATATGCATCCGTTTTTCTAATAGATGTATTATGTATGGTTTTATCCATAATGTGAGGTTTGTTTATATCATGATTTCTTTGCAGGTATGTGGCGGTATATTTTTCAATTTTATATATAAGAAATCATGCTGGAATTGTTTCTAAAGAAATGCTGGCAATTCTGAAGTCACGCTTCATGGCTATTGGTCTTCTAGCGGCCGTTGGTGTTGCTTTGGGGATGTCTGCACGAAGTAATTTGGAAAGGACTTTAATGTTGTACATTGCTATTATAGATATTTTTAAACGAAATTTACATATTTTCATAACATGGTGCTTTGTATTCATAGCTATGTTTCATGGTCCTGCCATCATATTAGGTGTTTCATGAAATGCAGAGGAATGAGCGGTGTTCGGTAAATGAAGATGAAAGATGGGACTAAAGGCTTCACTGTTTTCAAGTAAATTCATAAAAATGTGAAATTTTTCTTACTGCGTTCCTTTGACATTAATCGTAACAAATATGATTTGCACTGTTAACTTTTGAAATTAAGAAGAATTTTTCAATTTTAGAGGACACTCAATTGGCTGTAAATGAAATTAAAATAATAATTTAACATTCAGTTACCAGACAAACGTGATTGCAAAGGAATGGGAGAAACCAAGTTTAGAATCGAGGGAAGAATTTTGATTGCTTCTACTGTTATTGTCGTTTTAGCGGTTGCAAATCGGGTACTTTAAAAGATTGTGCTTCTTCTAATGAAGAATTACCCTTTCCTTTTGGTCTAGTTTACAACATTTGGGTAATCATGATGGTATTGATCTTCCTTATTTAGAAAGCATATTTTTTGGTTACAATATCATATACCATTGTTAAATGTCATATGATATTTAGTAAGCATATCTTTATGTTCTTTATTTGTTTGATGCAATTCCATGGTGCAAATCAATTTCTAATAGATTTATTTTGTATTATTTTATCCATGCTGTGAGATTTGTTTATATCATGCATTCTTTGCAAATATTTGTGCTGGCAATTCTGAAGTCATGCTTCGTGGCTATTGGTCTTCTAGCGGCTATTGGTGTTGCTTTGGGAATGTTTGCAAGAGGTAGTTTGGGAAGGACTTTAATGTTGTATATTTCTAGTACAGATATCTTTAAATGAATTTTACAGGTTTTCATGACATTGTGCTTTGTATTCAAAGCTATGCTTCCTAGACCTGCCATACCAATATTATCCCAGGTTGGGCATAATTTGGTCATATTGTTTTGTGGAAACCTTCCTTTTTTTTTTTGTTGATGATAGCTGCATATTTGATCACTGAACTATCATATGTTAATTCGTTTTCCACTCATAATTTATCATGTTGAACTTGGTTACATCACATTCTTTTCCACGCACACATTACATTCTGACCTGCAACCATCTTGTTGCGGGCTTTCACTATATGTGTATATACTTGGCAAATTTATACACAGCCTACTTGGGATATGGCCTGTGAGAAATTTTGAGAACTCTTATATAAATTATCTACGTGTGTATATAAACTTTCTATAAAGTTTATTACTGTTTTGTTTCATCAGTAAATCCCAATTCAGATGCTGGGTCATTTGCCTCAACATTAAATTGATATATTATTCATTTAACATTTAGTGCCGTTTTTTTGGGGTTCACTGTACATTTTAGATTTAAGAAAGACATGCAACCTAACATGTAAAAAGGTTAACATTTAAATTTCTTTAGTATTTATGATAGACTTTATATTTTTTCAATTAGTAGATTTGGTGCCCTTCCTACTACAACAAAATTAACCATTTCTCTTTCGAATTCTCTATCAACTGAGATAAATTAGGATACTGCTTTAAACATTCTACGTATGTGATTATTTTATTTAAAATTATTGTTGTTTAAATATGCAAACCTTGATTTGATCATTATTTTGATTATTGTTTTAATTAATAATTCTACAGAAATGCATTAAAAAAAATTAAAATGTATTAATGGTAATAGTTTTTCATGCATTATCATATTTATTTTCATATTTCTTATGAGTTATAAACTGTAAGTTCTCAAAACTACCAGTTGGTCGATGACTGTAAGGTTATTTTATTGCATGTAGGTCAAAGACTATTACCATTTCTTTAGTAACAATTCCAGATATGAGTGGTCAATACCATTTTTTATTGCCTACAGGTCAAAGACTATTACCATGTCTTAATATTGAGAAATGCCTTTCTAAACTATTTTAAAATTCCAGTTATAAATGTTTTTCATGCAGGTCAAAGACTGTAAGATTTTTTATTATCGGCGAGGCAACAAAAAATAGTAACAATTCCGGTTATAAACGTTTTTCATATAGGTCAAAGACTATTACCATTTCTTTAGCAACAATTCCATATTTTTATTGCCTATAGGTCAATGCCTTAACTGATATGAGTTATACGTATCACTACTACACCATTTACTGCATTAATACATTTTTTATTGCCTATAGGTCAAAGACTACAGCAACATTGGTGCAGCCATTACCAACACATAGGGACCTTAACAGTAGTTCTGCCGAGGAAATAGTGTTTGCGAAAGATTATTTGGAGGATGAGAGGATTATAGATGGAAAAGAAACAACTTCTATTCCTGATATTAGCATTACAGTGATGCCGTTTTCGGTGAAGGATCAAACTAACTGGCTGTTTGAGAAATCACTGGTCTGGGACCTTACATTTTTTGTTGAACGGGTTATGTAATTATTTTGGGAAAATGCTAGGGAAGTTAATGACAATGTTGTTCACAGGGAGAATTTTGATGTTGGCGAGGAAGTGGGGGATTTGGGGCTGAAGTGTGCTTATTTGATAGATGATAAGGTTGGATATTATAGGGTGTTAGTTATTCCTAATGGGATGATTTTTTCTTTTTGAGAAGAGGTAGAAAAAGCAATGGAGGAAGGGGTGTCTAGGAAATAACTGCAGTGGTGTAGTTAGCTGTGTGTACTGATTTTGTAGATGTTGGTGGCTCGGTTACGGAAGGGGCGAATGCGAGCATGGTTGGTTTGCTCAGATCTTAGCTACATTTTACTGTGACAGTAGAGGAGATTGTATAGCATGAAGTTGGTTTAAGTTAATATGGTAAGTCTATATTGAATGTAAATATCATGCATCATTGGTAATAGTAATTATAATGATTACAAAAGTTATGCATTAAGGAATAACTACTGTTTCTATTTATTTCTTTCTCATCCAGTTTTTCATTTGTTTTTCTTGCAAAATAACTACTTTTCATGTCTTAGAGCTATTATCTTTTCTTGCATCATCAACTGCACCCTGGAACTACCGAAGTTTAACTAGAGTACAAGCCAATTCACCCCAATTTGAAATGAAAGAAAAATATAATCTTTGCAGCTTCATATAAAGCTTCATCATAAAGACAATCCCCAACATTTGGGAGGTTGGCAATATTTGGCATAAGAATGAATTCCACTGTCTCACTCAATCTATCAATCTTTGCATATGCATATATGAGCTCACTGTCCACCTTTGGTTCTTTAGTCTTTTGCCTCACCATAAGCAAGTACCTCACTAAATCATGATATACATCAGCATTCTCGGCAGCATGAGTAACTTTCAAGAAATGGGTTGTGTCATCTGCTTGGATAAACGATTCAGTTGCATCACTCACTAGCCATATCTTAGTTGAGCCTTCGCGACTTGACTCCAAACAGCGTCTTCTTCAACACGAAAAGCAAATTCAACTGCTTAGTCAATATTTTGAATATTATCCAAAAGAATGTTTACTGCTTGCGCATTTAAGTGAAACTTCTTGAAAATGGCATAGGCTTCTTCGTATAGACGTACTTCTACAGAAAAGTTATGCATTAAGGAATAACTATAGGCAACGTCGACGGTAACAACTGCTTTGGGCTTAATTTTGAGCCCATTTAACAGCAAAGATTATTGGAATATTTATAAGATTCTAGCCTCCACTCATATTGGCAATCTCAGGTTTTGGTATTAAAAAAAATTTATGGTGCTTTCAATTGCTTGCGAGAGTACTTCGTATATTTTCTTGAGTACTTCATATATAGTGGATGATAGGGTTTGCCTATGGAAAAATCATGTATTTCATTCTAAGGCTTAACTAACGAAGGATGCACTTAGTTACAACAAGCTTTACACAATGAACAGTACTATAAATACATATTTTTTGTATATTTTAAGAAACCATGGGTGAGGAAGAGGGTTGAAAAGGATTCAAAATTTTACTGTATCAAACGACTGAGAGACGTATCCTTTAATAGACTTGAATGATCTCTTAGCAAAGAGCAAGACCATCTGGAAAGAAACGATTATTTTCAAACAATGACCAATTGATTAAACCATGAACCACTCGATTGGTCTTTTTATTCAATCGATCGAATGAGGCCAAAATAAATTTATTATTCTTTGAAATTTTCTAGACCTTAACCAGTTGACTGATCATAGTGGACCGGCCGATTAGTCGTTTCAGAAACGCCGAGCAAATTATTTTGGGCTCGATTATGGGTTTACAACATCTTAAAAATTAAAGGTTGTATAAATGATGTCCAAAAATATAATTTACAGTTTTCGTGATTCTTTCTCATTCAGTTTTTCATTTGTTAATTATAGTTTATGTTCTAAGCTTTGAAATTGCTTTATGTTATTTTGCAAGAAAAATAGGGTAAGTAACATTCTTATCTAGCATGTCCATTCATGCCTACATGGAAATATAATCTAACTAACAATTATTGAAACTTGCATATACACGGTTTTGCTCATTCACACAAAAAGTAAAAAAGGTATCAAATGAATATTTGTCTCTATCAATATTACAAAGTTGTACAAGTTACTAGGTTACGACAACTTTATAACAATATTACGATAAACGATAATTCGAAATCTATACACTAGCATCGGGTAGTTTTATACATCAACAAGTATCGAACATTCGTAAGGGAAGGAATGTCATGGGAGGTGCGGTATTTATAGTTGGCAAAAAAATTATTATATATTAACATGTTGCTTTACTACCTTTTAAAATAAAGATGATGCAAGTTTTTTAAGTTCCGAACTATTGAAAATGCTAATTTTAATATTTATTACATTTCTCTACATATTGAAGTAATAGTGGATTACTTCCTTTACCCATTTGATTATTTTTAAAATAACTTAGTTTCATCCATGTTTTGATAAATCGTTGATTTATGCATATATGCACATAGAAAATGCAACATTTCACGCACATCAAGTCACTTCGTAAGATTAATTTTTTTTACAAATACTGTTTTAAAACACCAACCCTCCTGCGCACGTGCATCGCATGTGCCAAAGTACTCGTGTATGTGTGCGTATATATATATTGGAAAAGATTCTTTATTACTATAAATAGAAACGCATATACTTTCATGATATGCCTCATTAAAACCTTGCAACCCCCTAACCTAGATGGGTGCCTTGCAAGAAATAAGAGAACGTATCATGTTTGTACAATACATCAGACAAGAAGGCGGAGACTAAGTTGTCAAATAGATGGAGGAGTAAACAAATCGACACACTCAAAACCACCCATATGATCAACTTGGGGCTTAAGAAACAAAACGAAATCCAACAAAAATACCACAACAAAACATGACATGTGGACAATTACATTAATACAACTAAAAATCTAATCTCCATCGCAAAATATCTTCAACAAAAATCTTTCTGGAGAAAGAAACTTCGGCCATCTAACCCAAAAAACAGATCTGAAAACAGCACCTCCAAGTCAGTTCCGTAATGGTAGAAATCCCTATAATCTCAAACATGGAAGTTAAATAGCCTATTGACATCTGAAGGAAGAGGTCAAAACCAAGATCAAGGAGGCTGGAAGTCCTGAATGGGCTCAATTGGAATGCCGAAATTTGACATGATAAGATCAAATTCATTACTTAATTTCTTTGTATCCAGCTTGTTTTGAATTAGAAGCTTGCAATCTTGAATTATTAGAGTAGTTCTTACTTGTACTAGAAGCTTAATGCCCTTGAAAACTCTAGAGTTTCTTTCGCACCAGATATGCCAAATTAGAGAAGTAAAAGCAAT
The DNA here is from genome assembly GCA_030765085.1 of Allium cepa. Taxonomy (NCBI): domain Eukaryota; kingdom Viridiplantae; phylum Streptophyta; class Magnoliopsida; order Asparagales; family Amaryllidaceae; genus Allium; species Allium cepa. The sequence goes on along the minus strand of CM060931.1, from coordinate 352,513,645 downwards.
ATTCTTAAATTGGTTAAGTAATATGTTAATGGTCTAACTTTGACACAATGTTCAAAATTTGATCAATTTCACAAGTGTTTGCGAAATTAATCTGAAGCTTATTCATGATTTCTTCTAGGATTTGTCTAGAATACTTGCAATTAAAAAATAGATGATCTCTATCTTCATTATCGGTTGAGCATAACACACAAGACTAGTCAATAGCAGTATTCCATCTGTTGATTTAATCCTTTGTGTTTAGTTTGTTGGGTTGGGCCAAAATTGCACATGTAGACGTTTTAGTTGCACAAATTTTATCCGAAATAATCTTTGTCCAGTTGAATTCTGAATGTTTGATTCTGATATGTTCCTATGCTAATTTACTACTAAAAGTTGAATTCTGAATGTTTGATTCTGATATGTTCCTAGGCTAATTTGCTACTAAAATTACCATTGTCGCTAGGCATTCTATACCAAAAATCTTTTTGCATTTGATAATGGATTTTGATATTATGCACTGTATTTTTAAATTGGGTAGGCACATACTCCATGTGATTCTTCCATTCATTTTCTCTAAAAGAGTAGAGATACTTCTATGGCTTCCACAATTACTAGCCATAGAGTTCCACCCACATTTATCCACCAAAGAGTATCCATTAATTCATGGGTATGACCATATATTGGTGTGTTCGCCATTTACAATTTTTTCGTCAATAACACCTTTGCACCATTGTCTTGATTTTAACATAACTTTCCAATGTATATGATGCATTGTTATTCATAGCAACAGTCCAAAAGTTTAAGCTTTTGCAGTATTCATTGTACATCCATTTATCCCATAGAGATTCACCTTGAATAAATTACCATACCAATTTAATAGCCATTGTTTTTCCAATTTCATCAATTTTTCTTATACCTAGGCCACCCTCATTTATAGTTTTGCAAACATTATCCCAATAATCTTATGGGATTTAGATTTCTATATAAAGTTGGCACAAAGAGAGAATTTGAATTAATTCTCTATACAACAACCATAGGAAGTTGAGTGAACTACATCTAGAATTGAACCATAGGGTGGATCACAGTCTTCACTAATTTTATTCTACCATTGACATTGAGCAGTTTATTGTTCCATGACTAATTTTTTTTATTGATTTTGTCAATTAAGTGTCCAAAATCTCTTACTTTAAGAATGTTGTTAGGTAGAGAAATGTCTAGATATATCACTGGTAAATTTCCAATACAGATGTTTAAAGTGTCTGTTATTTGTTGTTTGAAATTAGCACCTTTACTAAAAAACAGTGTTGATTGTTTTCATTTAAATCAAGCCCGGTAAACATTTACAAATACTGAAAGACGTGTCTGATGCGTTCAGCATTTTTAATGATAGCTTTAGCCATAATTAATATATCATCTGCATATAGCAATAAGGTAATGATTGGCTCTATTTATACATAACGGTGATATTACCTTTCATATACTCCATATCTAGATTAATTAAAAGGAATTCCATTGCGATGGAAAATAAATAAGGCGAGAGATGGTCCCCTTACCTTAAACCCCTCGAACTCTCAAAAAAAACCATATGGAGTTCCATCAATTAACACTAAAAATGAGGGAGTAGCTATATAATCATAAATGATGTTAGCAAATAATATAGGGAATCCCATGGAAATCGACATATGATGAATAAACTCTCTGCTTATTTTACCATAGGCCTTACGCAAATCAATTTTCAAGAGAAAATTGTTAGAATTCTTCTATTAAATCCTCTAACCATTTCATAAGAAAGTAAAGAGTTCTCAGTGATTAATCTCCCAAGAATAAAGGCAGTTTGATTATATGAAATCAAGTCATTCATATAAGGTTTTAGTCTATTACATAGAAGATTGACTAAAATCTTATATGAGACATTGCACAGGGAGATTGGTCTAAAATCTGACATGTGAATTGCATCAAGTTTTTTGGGATAAGACAGATAAAAGTGTGATTGACTTCTCTGATAATTTTACCTGATTGGAGTATGCCATTCATAGCATTGCAGATATCATCTTTATGTTTTTTCCAATGTATTTTGAAGAATTTTGAATTAATGTCATCTGGCCCAGGAGAGTTGTTATCATTAATTTTAAAAACAGCAATTTTTACTTCTTTTAATTGAAAAGGCTGGCATAAATTGTGCATTGCTTTCTCAGATAAGATTTTATTACAAATAGTGCCTGGAAATTGATGAGAGGCCTGAGATGAAGAGAATGGTCCAGTGAAATAATTAACATCTTCATATGCAAGCTTGTCTGATGCTGAATACCATGATCCATTAGAATTTAAAACATATTTACTTCTACGATTAGGATTAATCACATTTACCCTATTGTAAAAGAAACTGTTTGGTCTATCCCCTTTGATTCGCCAACCGAATTTCATTTGTTGTTCATTTTCAGCTGCTACTTTTCTCATCATAAAGTGAACCTGAGTTGTTTTTGAGCTGTATTGTTCTATCAGGGTTTCATTCAACGGATTTTGAACTAGTTAACTGTGATTCGCCTCATCTTTTAATTGGAATATCACTTTATGAATATTATGTTTATTTTTTTTCCCAATTTTTCAATGCAATTTTCACTTCCTTCAGTCTGTAGAGGAGGATATGCAAAGGGTTACCCTAGAAATCTTTTGTGAGAGCCTCATGAATCGAAGAATGATATCCAGCTTGAGTATGCTAAGAGTTAGAATATCTAAAAGGTATTCTATTTTTTCTATTATTATGTATCATAAAACTGATATTAATAGGGGAGTGGTCACTAATAGAGTGATTTCCAAAGTTAATGCCAAACTGATTAAATTTATCTACCCATAGGGAGTTAACATAAACTCGGCCAATTTTACTGTGCTTGAAAATTTTAATCCTTCTCTCCAAATAAAATAATTACCAGTAAAATGAGGTTCCATAAACTTAGATAAGGAGATGCAATCGATAAACTCTTGGTCACCCATCGAATTGTAGATACCGTTGTTTATTCTATCTTTTGGCGAAAGAATAGTGTTAAAATCATCCGCCACAATCCATGGGAGGTTAGAACATGTAGATTGCTCCACTAAATATTTCCATAAATCTATTCCCTTCTCCTCCTCCCTGAAAGCATAAACTGTCATACACTTATTAACATTGTGTAGAATACAAGAAATGCATTGTTCGTTGGAATGTAGTATGATGTTTGACCATTGAGAAGAATCCCATAAATTAAGAATTCTACTTTTGGGCCATTATAGATATTATGAGAATGGTTCCATTTACTGTTGATTTTTATCACGAATCTCTTAATGCTATCCAAAGATAACTTATTTTTGATAATACCAAGGAGTGAGAATCTATTGCTGTTTAATATTTAAAGAATTTTCATCAGTTTAGACGAGGCATTCATACCCCGGATGTTTCAAAAAAGGAACTCCATTTAATTAACTATTATCTGGAGTGCTACTTTCAAAAGGGGAAGTAGCAACCCTCATGTCCTATGTTTTTTCGTCTTTTTATTTTTCCTTTTTAGTTGATTAACCAAGATGGTCCATGTAGGATTTTCTATAACATCAGATGAAGTGGAAGCTTTAAATTCAAAAGGCACTTCCTCGGATCTGACTTTTTGAGTAGACTTTGATCTGGTGACGTGTTGCGCTTCCGCATTGTATTCTACTGATTCAGAGCAAAGCATTATGTCAAGCGGCGCTTCAGGCAATTCAACGAAGACATTGTTCTCATCTTTTTTTCTGTTATCAAATGTTTGTATCTCCATATTAGTATCTATGGGTAAAGAATTCTGGCTTGAAATTGTATTAAAAATCATAGACATCTTGAGCGACTGGACTTCGGAATATTCTTTCTTTTTTTGACTGATCGAGTTGTAGTTTTTACCATCTGATATATTGTTAGTAACTATATTTTGCTACAGAGGACTGTTCGTCTCTACTTGAATACCTAAGTTGTTTGTCAACTTTTCCAAATTATTGTCATTCTGGCTGCTCTCTTCTATGGTCATTTCATTATAGTCATTCACCCAGTGTCGTTGGTTAGCTTTAGGTTTCCACACTTTACTGAATTAACAATGGGCTTCAATATGTCCATAACTCGAGCAATTAGAGCAAGTAATAGATTTCCATTCATACACGACTTCTTGCCATATGATTTCTTCTTTCCCAGTTAGGATAGAAATTTTATTTGGAAATCAAATGAATTATTAATTTCAATTAGAACTCTCGCATAAGCAATTTTAATTATACCTTCCGTGACTTTATCCAGTTTGATGGGGCACGCAAGGACAGAAGCAATCCGACTAATCCCTTCCTCCGTCCAATAGTCGAGTGCTAGATTAGGAAATCGTACCCAAATCGGGATAGAGTTAAGGAGTTCTTTGTTAAGTTGCATCCGAAGAGACCATCTCCTTACCATCATTAGCTTTTTATTATAATAGTATGGACCACCTTCAATGACTTTATCACTATCTTGTTTATTGTTAATTTTTATAATATAAAAACCATTCTCCTTAGAATATATCGTGAATTCTTCTTTAGGCTTCCATACTCTAGTTAGTCTGAAATATGGATAATATGGCTTAGGACCAATTACGTAGATTACAATAGCATTATCTCGTTGTTTTCTAGCATCCTGAACAACCTCTAGAGGCAGTTTGGCATATTGCATCGAATTAAATTCGTGAGGTTAGTAAAACTTTAAAGGAATAGAAATTGGTATATTATTACCCTTAACGATTTCATTCCACGCCCGACTAAACGAAGTGGAAAAATTCCATTTGTTGGTAGTAGATTTGTTAACCGTTTGATTGAGGCGACTTACATTCTTGTTGGTATGGGCATTGTTATGCTGCTCGAGTGGATTATTGGAGGTTCTAAGGTTCATGTTCTGAGATACGTTGGGTGCAAAATTAGATTTGGTAGGCTGTTGCGGAAATTTTGGTTGGCGCTTCCATTTTTTGGATCAAACTGAGGTGAAACCATCATTACTATCAGTAGAGTCGGATGTCGGGTGTCTGTAACGAAGGGAATCCTAGATGCGTATCAGTGTGGTAGGCGGAGGCTCAGGAGACGACGGTGATTGGTTGTTGGAGGGCGTGGGGTTAGCCATACTCTAGTGGGATGCAAGTGGGAAGAGACGGCACCGGAAAGATTGGGGCGAAGACAAGCAGGAATCGCGACGGCTTAAAGGATTAGGATTTTAAAAAACCATTCGAATTGTGTTATGTTGTCTCAGTGAAATGTTGTATCTAAGTACTATTTCAAAAAAAAAGTACAGTTGCTAGAAAATTATATTTTTCCACGAAGACATGCACTAAATTCTATCGCTTATATGTACATGATTACGAAAACGCTTAACTAAATGCATTTACGAATACCATCATCAATAATAAAACTTCAACTAATAGCAAATATTAGATTGAGAATTAAAATATAACTTCGCATAAGTGGCAAAGTGGATTCCATTGAAAAATCACCTTGAATTTGTATTTTTATCTTCTCTTATACTTGGTGATACAAAGGTAAGAAAAAAAATGAAACTTTAATATACTATCAATGTTAATATTCCATGATGTCACATAATTGGTAGCCTACTTGGACAAATGGTGGCTTAAAATTAGAAAAGAAATAATTAATACCTCTACATTCACAAATAATGCATCATATCTAAATTAGTAAACGATCCTTATCTTTGAAGAACTGCACAAAAAAATTGAAAATACCTAACAATAAATTACAAATACAAAAGCAATCTTGTTACTATTAAACGTAAACTTAATTGATTTAACAGTCTCAAGCAATATAAAAAAACATAAAGAAAACATAGTTATTTGATAAATGAAAGACAATGAAAACAAACACCACATTGTCATCATTATTGAAGAGTAATAAACTATAACAAAAAATATTACCTGTCTCATATTAATTGTTGCTCACTATGGATCAGTAATAAACTATAACAAAAAATATTACCTGTCTCATATTAATTGTTGCTCACTATGGATCCATCAGTACCTTCATTCTCTCCCCACCTGCCAAACCAACATAATCAAAAGTTTATCTCGAAATTATTCTCTACTCCATAATTTATGGATCTAGCACAAAAAGTAGGAAAACTTAAAGGCCAAACAGTCGTTTTGTTCTAGGATGTTCTTAAATTATCAAACTAATGAATGTGCATATGATATCTATATTAATAAATACGTTAATAATTAATCAAACTAAAAAATTAGGCTTCTAAAAGGAATGTTTATATGAAGCTTAAAAATAATTGCGTACTGGAAATTTTTTTCTCACTGGGAGGAGATGAGGGCATGAGAATTGAAGTCTTGCCTGATGTAATCAAAATGTGGGGCAAGAGAATGACAAAATTGTCATTTATTGTGTTTTCCAATTAACGAAACTATCCAAGGGTATTACGTTAAAATAAAAGGCTTCAAAGTCCTATAGTAACAAACAAAGAAATAAAAGAAAAGGAGAAGAAGAAGAAGAAGTAGTTAAGATTTAACATATCTATGAAATACACAGGGCAGTCATCACTGATTTAACATATCTTATACTTGAGACAGACATAGATTTACTGTCGTTTTTCTTTGCAAGCAGTATAGTTTGGACTCTTTATACATTGCAATATTTGTTTCAAATTACTTATGTAATGTAGATTTTTATAAGGTAAAAAACAGTTAAAATGTCAGGCTATTTTCATAATATATGCAGGCTAATGAATGTCAAGTAAAATTTTGCTAATTTTGTTAAAAAAAAATTATGAACATATTTTTTTGACAAAATTATCTTAGATATTTTTAGAATATGAAGAACAAAAAATGCTGATTGATTCAAATAAATTATATATACCTACAAAAATAGTTATGACTACTGACTTTCCAAACAAAGTGTTGATTAAATCCATGTCAGATGCCTAGAAATTATACAAAATTATCAAAGACTCCTACAATTATTATTTTTCCAAAATGAAGAAACGTGGCTGAATAAAACTTTAAGTTCCATGTCTTCTGAGATGACTAATGACAGATCTTTGGTCCTGTGAGCGATAAATATTAGCTACTTTAACTGAAGAGAAGAAAGCTCATTTGGACTATGATCATTGCAAATTGACATTACGTAGCAATGAATCTTTCGCAGATTTGGGGAAAATTCTTCAGTCTTGTGAGGAATAAAATATTAGGCACTTTTTCAGAAAAGAAAAAGCTCATCTTTGACATTATGCAAGCCATGATTCTATCTTAGATTTGAGGCAATTTCATGGATTTTTTTTTTTTTCTTAGTAAATAAGAATATCAAAATAACTTTTTTTTTTCTTTTAAATCAAACAGAATTTATTAACCATCACCAAAAAGCTGTCAACATGCCTGACAGGTAACCCAAGAGCAAAGCGCAACAACTATACCAATCGAATGACATCCAAAGACATACAAAGTAAGAACAAAAGACTAAAACCCCCAGAAGTCGGCGAGTCAGAACGGCGACGAGAGAAGGAAGCTGACATGGAACAAAGACGATGAGCTCCGAATAAACCACCGCCCATCAAACATCGTCATCAAGCTCCGGCAATGCCACCGCCCGATGTCGATGTCGGAAGACAACCGAGCACAGCAACCGCTAGAAATAAGACTAGCTCACATGGAAAAAAAAAGACCCAACAAAGCGCCAAACCTCCAAAGAACAGCAAAAGCGGAAGCCGAGAAAAAGAGCCAAATGTCCTTCAGCCAAGCAACACCCTTAAGCGGAAAGAAGAGCTCCAACCAAGCCAACATACCAAAACTTGAAATCATAATCCAGAAAAAAGACGAAATACAAGGGGGGGGGGGGAGAGGAGAGAAAAAGGAAACAAGAAGACCAACGAGCAAGAGACACAAGTCTCGAGATCGGAGATCAACCAATTCCCGTTCTAACGGAAGGCTGATAGCAGGTAACTGAAAGCAGGGCCGCAAGGAGACCAGAACGAGAGCTGACTGAGCCCCTGAAAGGTCTACCTCGAAACGCCAAGAAAACATCATTTCTAACTCGCCGAATAACGGAAAAAGCATCCATTGGCGACTCCTCAAAAATAGCCTTATTCCTCGCACACCAGATGTGCCAGCAAATCAGACATGGAATCAAACGACTGGTGATAGAACGAAGAGATTTACTGCTACTACCGATCCACCAGGAACCCAGAAGGTCGTTCGACGAGGAAACGCTACCGCGGATACCCATTAAATTTCCGAAGTAGTTCCAACAGGCTCTGGCGGTGTAACCAGAAAAAAGCATATGGTCCACAGATTCTGTTTCACCGTTGCCGCAGCATCTGCAACGGGAAACAAAACAAATGCCAATCCGCTGAAGGTTCTCATCAACTGGCAATCCATTATGAAGGGTTCGCCACATGAAGAGAGACACTTTAGGGGGGATTTTGGCGTCCCAGATGAAGGAGAAAATGGGGATAGCGGGGGCGGGAGAACGAGTAGAGAGCCAGACCTCACGAATAGAAAACGGGCCACCGTCCCATCCGGATTGGCCTCCATGAGAATCAAAGAACAACTTGACCGATTGCATATGCTTCCAAGTCTCACTAGCGAATGATGGAGAACCGGAGAAGCCAGCAGAGGACAACCTCTGGTATTTGGCGTGAAGGAACGACGCCCAAAGCGAATCGTTAGAATCAAACCTGAACCACAACTTGCAAGCGAAAGCCGAACAAATGTCCTTTGGATTTCGCAAGCCAAGCTCACCCTCAACCTTAGGATGACAGATAACATCCCAGGAAACCCAGTGATGGCAGTGATTGTCGACCTTCGATCCCCAGAAGAAGGAAGAGGCCAGAGATTGGAACGATCGAAAAAAAAAAGTAGGGGACATAGCGGCGAAAACATGAGTGCCCAAAAAGCCTAAAACAGATTTGATGAGAACCAATCTACCAGCAAGAGACAGAAGAGACGCATTCCAACGGATGATCTTACCCCTAACTTTGTCGGTCAAAGGGTCGAAAAGGGCGTTAAGTTTCCTACCTCTGTAGAGGGCAATACCCAAATAAGGAAGAGGAAGAGACGCTTCCCTGAAGCCGGTAAACGATTCGATCCAGGAGACCCTCGAAGGCTCCATGTCCTTCGAATGGACGAAACAACTCTTTGAAGAGTTGACCAGTTGACCCGAACACCTCTCGTAAAGGTGGATGAACCGAATGAGCCGCCGAACAGAAGTTCATTACCATTGGAGAAGATGACAATGTCGTCCGCAAAGGAAAGAGAAGAGACGAGTGGACGCCCACTGGGGAGTCCGAAACGATGAATTTGGCCATACATCGTTAAGACGTGGATCCCTCGAATGAAAGCCTCAGCCGCTATCACAAAAAGAGAAGGAGATAGAGGATCACCTTGACGAAGCCCTCTACCCGTCTTGAAAAAACCATTAGCCGATCCGTTAATGAAAACAGAGAACCAACAGTTGGAGATGAGCCTCCACACCAAATCGATGAGGGTTTCAGGAAACCCGAAGGCACGAAGAGCCTTGATGACAAAAAACCACGACATACGATCGTAGGCCTTTTCCATATCAAGTTTAAAAACAACATAGTGACTCGGGCGATATTCCATCCCTGGTCGCATAGTGACCACTGATTCGGTCCACTATGTGGGCAGTCGGGAATATTGCCAGCTTTTATCGATCCGATCGGGTGATCTCTCTGCTAGGACCATATTGCGAACCTCACCCGACTCGCGGGGCTGTCTCACTAGTGACAGTCCGGCTTGGGTTAGGTTCCTACAGCGACGAGGGATGCGTATTTTGTGTTCCCCTACATACTTTCGGCCGGCTCAGCTTGATCTGGCTTCTCCAGAACCTCCGTCAGTTTGTTGTTCTTCTCTTTGTTCGCTTCCTTCTTCTTCTTGTGTCTTATCGATCTCTATTCCGATGCTTAGTTTAGAGGAGATTGCGATCATTAATGATCGACTATCTCGTCTAACTAAGAACTCGACTCCTTCTAGATCTCCAGCTAGGAAGACTGGCTCGTTGGAGGCGATCGGAGCTTCTGCGGAGTCCGAGCTTCGGCTCGAGGTTGCGCATCAGGCTCGGCCCTCTCGCCGCAGATCGAGAGGTGCACCGAGCATTCTTCGCACTATCCGCACTCGCTCTATAGCGGCAACTGAGCAGATCAATCGATCGGCTCTTTCCTCATTGTATAGTTCCTGAGTTGCGTTTGTCCAGTTTCTCTTGTCTTGATTTCTTCCTATCCGTTGTTTCTGCTAACATGTCGAACCTTCTCTTCTGGAACATTCGTGGTATTGGCAATGAAGCTTCTTCTGCTAGGCTTAAGCGTATTGTCCGTAAGCATTCTATTTGCTTGGTGGCTCTTTTTGAACCTTTCTTGGGCCCTGGAGCGGCCACCAAGGAGGTTCTTTCGCTTGGGTTTGGTGGTGCTTTGGCTAATGTGTCAGGTAAGATCTGGATCCTTTGGACCAAAGACTGTGTTGTTCGTCCTGTTTTCGACTCGTCCCAGCTTTTCTCTATTTTGTGCTCCTCCCCCCTCTTCCCTCATCCGTTCCTTTTTTAGGCGGTGTACGCCAAGTGTGATCGGTTAGAGAGATTAGCTCTCTGGGATGACATTCTGTCACTTGCTGATATGGGATTCGCGTTCTCTGTGGTAGGTGGGGATTTCAATGTTGTCGCTAGTCAGGCCGAAAAATTAGGGGGGCTGGCCGTCAATCGGCAATCGGTTTCAGACTTCAATTCTTTCATTGTGAGTTCCGGTTTATCAGAAATCCCTTTCGTGGGTTCTGCTTATACTTGGTCTAACAATCAGGAAGGGCCGCTTCGGATTCTTTCCCGTCTTGATAGGATTTTTGGATCAGCTGATTGGTTTAATCTTCCTTTCTCCTTTTCTACTACTCATCTTCATCGATCTTGCTCTGACCATGCGCCTCTGGTGCTGCGTTGTTCCTCTCGTTCTTCATCGGGGCCTTCTTCTTTTCGATTCCTTAGTATGTGGAATTCTCACCATGATTTTCTCCGGGTAGTGGAAGAATCGTGGTTAGCTCCTATTGATGCTTCTCCCATGGGGGCTTTCTTTCAAAAACTGAAACGTCTTAAGGCTTGCCTAAAGACGTGGAATATTCAAGTTTTCAGGAACATTTTCGACCGTGTTCGTGTGGCTGAAGAGTCTATGATCGTTGCCGAATCTGAGTACGACGTGACTCCTTCGGCTGAAAACAGGGATAATTGGGCTAGTGCCCAAATGGCTTTCTCCTCGGAACTTCGTATTGAAAACTCATATCTGCGCCAACTGGCGAGAGTCAAATGGGTAGTTGAAGGTGATGCGAATTCCAAATTTTTCCATTCATCCATTCGCAAGAAAGCCAACTTGCTTTCTATTCGCGAGATTTTGAGATCGGATCTCTCTGTGGCTTCAACTCCTTTTGAAGTTAGAGAGGTCATTGTATCTCATTTCCAGGCCTACCTGGGTTCTTCCTCTGTGTCTGACCCGGATCTGGACCTCCTGTCCTTCATTCCTTGGCTGGTCCCTTCGGAGGAAAGTGCGGCTTTAGCTTATCCGCCTTCGTCGGATGAGATTCGTGAGTGCGTCTTTGCTCTTAGCAAGGATAGTGCCTGTGGGCCAGATGGTTTCAACGGTTCCTTCTATCGGAGTGTTTGGTCTATCATTCAATCAGACTTCTGTCTGGCTATTCAACAGTTCTTTTCTGGTTGCATTCTTCCCATTAGCTGGTCTTCCACTAACTTGGTTCTCATTCCCAAGAGTGATAATCCTCGGTCTTGCATGGATTATCGCCCGATCAGCCTTTGTAATTTCTCTAACAAAGTGATTTCTAAGGTATTGGCCAAGCGTTTGGCCCCGTACATGGATCGCATTATCTCCTCCTCTCAGGCGGGTTTTGTAAAAGTACGTTTGATCACTGATAACGTCCTTTTAGCCCAGGAACTGATTTCCCAGATTGACAAGAAAGTCAGAATATCAAAATAACTAATACAAATAATATGCCTAACAATTTGGCTTTGTGATTCAATCAATCACTGTACCATAAGAAGTGTTCTATATATCAACATATGACAGTAATTAAAACCTATTCTTATATATCTTATGCTACTGAGGTCTTTGTTCTGTTATATGCCAAAAAGAAAATAGTAAGTTGAAATACATTATATTATATGAAATCAAAAGTAACTGAAAGGGTAATATTTCTTTCAAACGAAGTGATGGAGAAATGACAGTTTTAAATTGAAACCACTTCTTGGGAAATGCATAGCCAGTCTAACTTGAGAACCAAAATCTCAAGGAATTACAAGTATAGTTGGTGCTAATTTTCCTACCATGTGCATATCATGTTTACGATATTTGTTTACTAATTTCTAACTTAAGCAATATCAAAATGGTATGCATAAAAAAGGGATAAAACCATGTGTGTAGAAGGATACAAATACTGTCTAGTATTTCAATAACTCGGTTTTTTACAAATCGTATGTAACAAATAATAACTAATACATGTCATGGTGTATACCATGGTTTTTTTAAAAAAATATTTGAACATATCAATCAATTTAAGGAAGTAGTATATGTCGTAGAAAATTCACCATGGACCAAAATCAGTAAAGTCCTGTAGTAGTTTAGCCAAGCTATTGTTTAACTAAGATATGAATTTCAAAGTTGATGATGATTTCCAGCTTTTCTTCTCCTTCTGGACTAAGACCAGATTCGCACATCTCTACTACTAATAAAGAAAATTCGTTGAACTAATTTACTCGGTGACTTTTTGAAATTTCAAAAATTCCCTTACTTTCTGTTTACATATTTGCGCTCAAACAAAATATCAACGTATACAAAAACACAAACATCTCGTGTGCGAAGCACGTGCCCAAACTAGTTAATTAAAATAACAAATTGCGAGGTTAATAGAAGAGATCATATATATGAATCTCATATCAGTTGCTAATTGTAACAAATAACCAATATCATACAAATAATCAATGTGACAAATCCGAAACTAACATACCTTTTACGTGAACCTAATTTCTCCTAATCTCTCCTTTGTATCTAATTACGTGTCCACGCTCTATTTAACTAATTACTTTTAGCAAAAAATGGAAACTTTATCGAAGTTTCCGTTGGTTACGCCATTGGCTCTGTACCTTGTAGCATTAAAAACCCTCAACCATTTATGACATTATAAATTACATAACCGATACTGTAACAGCTCGGAATCTCACCGTTTTAATTTAAGAATATTTAATTAATTTTAAATTTTCAAATAATAGATTTCGGAATTAAAATAAAACTTTATTAGTAATAAATAATGATAATGAAATAGTTTGTCAAATTAGTTTATAAAAGTATTTAGTTCGAATAAAAATCGAAAATGTGACCGGAATTCATTTTTTGAATTTTCGAATTTTCGTCAGCTAAAAGTTATCGAAAACGTTGTGAACCCTTAAGCATAAGTATACACATTTGTAAATAAGTTAGTATATGTATATATTAATGTGTATTAGTGTATGTATATATGTATTCATACCTAAGTATATAAAGATTAAAATATAAATATAAATGTCACATCATTAGAAATATTAAGTACAAAGAGTACTTAAACATATTTGCATGGAAATGAGAAGAGGGAATAAGGGTGTGGGCATGAGTATATGAGGTGGAGGAGGGTAGGTGAGGCAGCAAGAGGGAAGTGAAGGGTAAATGACAAGAGCATCTAGTTAATTCACTTTTTCTCTTGCATATAAATAGCTCGTTGCTTCTTCAAAATTTTCTCCTCTTTATTTTACCATATCTTCCTCATCTCTTATCCTAATGAAAATATCCCTTTTTTGAAACCATGGAAAATTCCAGTGGTTAAAACTCACATATGTACCACTTCTTCAAATTTTGAGTTTAGCCATGTCAAAATATCATTTCTTTACAGAGTGTTTTCGAACTCATATTTTCAAGTCCAAACATACTTCTTTTGATCATATCTTCCAAAAAAAATCCAAATCGAGTAATTCCTTTTTTAAAGCGTAGATAAGAGAATTTCCAGGAATTTTCCCTTTGACAATTTTTTCGAATTCCGTGAGCAACTTGTCCAAAAATCAGTTGGAAAATGACCCCTTTTCGGGTTTGATTTTTGTAAATCCGATGATAATCCAAAGTTCCTCTACCTTACAGGGCCGAGCTCCATCACCCTTGGCCATGTGCACCATACCTTGGGCTGAGCCATTTGGCAAGGAAATGAGGAGAAGGAGGGTGTCAGAGTGTTGTTAGCCGAAAGCATCTCGAGTCGCTTTCGATAAAAGTTGGGAGCATAATTGTGAGAAAACTTACTTTTTCTTTACTTAAAGTTTTTAAAATTTATTGATGAAATAATTATTTCTTACTTGGTTGTTAAGTATGTTGGCTATTGGGTGCATTATGTTGTATTGATTTGGATATATTTGTGAGTTGGATGTAAATGTTGTTAAATTTGGAAAAGCAGTGTAAAAGTTTCCAAGTTGAGACCTTGGCTTATATTGCAAGGTTATGGCATATATATTTATTTGAAATCATATTTCAAATTTGTAGGCAAAGGGAGTTAGTTTCTAGACTTGTTAAAACGACATCGAGATCCTTGTGTTTGAATTTTTTTTTCTAACTCTACTTTTAAAAATGTTTACAAAAGTTTTAAAATCATATCTTTGTTTTCTAAAGTTTTTTTCAAAGTTTTTATAGTAATTGAAATGCAAAAGTCTAAGTTTTGGAAAGCTAGTTGACATGAAAATATAGTTTTGATATTTCGAGTCATGTAGTGATAGTCGCGACTAATGTAGTTCGTGAAAAACGAATTTTTTAATATAAAATATTTTAACTTGATTATCTTTTTTAAAAGTGTTTTCAAAACTTAATATTAAGGGTAATTATTATTAATTAATCAATTAATTAATGATTAATTAATTAATTAACTAATGAAATTAGTACTTAATCATTTTTAATAAAGAAAATTAGTCCTTGATTATTAATTATGTAAGTTAACTATAATTAATTAATTAAAGATTGTTCATTAATGAGGAAATTGGTTTAAAGGGAAAACTTTATGTTAATTTTTAAATCTAGGACAGAACTTTTAAAATTTAGGCCCAAGGACAGTAGCGCGTTCTATTCAATCAACTTCAATCGTTTCCTCCATCGCTTGAAGCCCTCGTTTGAAGCCTGCCATAGCCGCCATCGCCATAGCCCTAACCTACCGTAGTCGCCGCCCTAGCCCTAACCCACCATAGCCGCTGCCACCCAAACCACCGTCGTCCAAGCCGTCGCCATCATCGAAGCTCCCGCCATCCATTCCAAAATTTGAAAAAAAAAACCTAATTCGACAATTCAATCCTAACGTAAATTAGGAATTTCGTGAAAATTGAAGTCAAGTGCCACTAAATCTAAAGGTAAGAAACAAATGGAGAAGCAGAACACGGAAGAAGATGAAAGTCAAAAGGTTTTAATCACAAGTTGAATGATATTTAAATATAACAATTCTACATTTGAAACACAATAGCCTGTGTTTAATATGCTAAATGATAGACTAATATAGCATTTATACTTTTGAAATATGATACAATTATCTGACTATGAAAAACGATATTTGGATATAGCATAAGTATATTTCAATTGAATAAGGATGAAAAAATATGCAAAATGAACTTGAATTTAGCATAAGTATATTTAAAGTGAAGTAGTATGAATTGAATATACAAAATAAAATAAGTATTCCTAAGGAGAACTACCAAATGCAAAATGATAATTGCATATAGCATATGTATTTTTAATGTAACATTTTAATCACAAAGTTAACCACTATGTTTATGATATGCAAAATGATGATTTAATATAGCATTTGAGTTATGAAGTCCACTATCATGTTTAAAATATGCAAAATGATAGTTTGATACAGCATTTTAGTTGTGAAGTCCAATACTAAAGTTACAATATGCAAAATAAGATTTAATGTATCATTTTAATTGCAAAATCCACTAGCATGTTTAAGTTATACAAAATGATAATTTAACATACTATTTAAGTTAATGAAGTCCAATATCATGTTTAAAATATGCAAAATGATAGTTTAATGTAGTATTTCAATTACAAAGTCCAACAAGCATGTTTAGGATATGCAAAATGATAGTTCAATGTAGCATTATAGTTATGAAGTTCACTATCATGTGTATGTATGAATGCAAAAGATAACCGGATATCGGACCTAATTGGGTACTTATGGATGTAAAAGCTAACTTAATGCCAAGCCTAATCGAGTGTATATGGAATCGATCTATACGCAGGATATTTTGTTTAACCAAGCGTACCATCGAATGCAAAAGCAAACCAAATGCCAAGCCTAATCGGGTACGTACGGATGTAAAAGCTAACCGAATGCGAAGTCTAATCGAGTACGAACGATGCAAGATCTAATCGAATGCCAAGCCTAATCAGATACGTAATGATTCAAAGGCTAACCAGATACCAATCCTAATCGGGTATGTAACGACCCGTTATTTTGGACCATTCAAATCGACAATAAAACCGTACATGTCCGACTTGAATAATTTAACATACCGAATTGTTAATAAAATTTGGCAAACTTAAAATATACAGTAAATAAATCAATCATAGATCACTTACACAGAGTAATACAATGCAGCGGAATAGATAAAGAATAGTAGTTCATGAAGCTACTATATACCTCAGAGTTAGAAATAAAATACAACCAAATGGTTCAAATGCAGTGAAGTCTTCAATGCAACAGATGACTTCTCTGAACCAATCAACTGGATGAATGAAGGAATAGATAGCTGGATCTTCAAGCAAAGCTCCAACTTCGAAGGTAAGTCTCAAAAGCTGTATCACTCAGTCTGACCCGAACGTAAAGCAAAACACAAAACACTCGAGTCAGGATTAACATTCTTATATCAATAAATCCAACTCAAATGAAATATCAACTGAAATACAAGTAACTTAAAGGATGTTTGGGATAACCGTCCTCTAAGGGTCCATGGAACTATCTACAAGGTAGAAATATACACTATACACCGTGGTCATTTCAGCTTAATTTATACTTCAAAACCAAATATCATTTCACTTCAAATATCTCTATATTTCCCAAAATAGTATTTACATATATTAAATAATTTATACAGTAAAGTATTTTCAATTTTAACTCAACTCAATTCCAAAAATAACCACTTCAATTTTATCGATCTCAAATTCGGATTTGTAATCACAAAATACCCCTTTATATTTCAAGACTTTAAGTATTCAACGTTTCAAACTAAATTTTTATTCAATTTAGTTTTCTAAATAATAAATTCAAATTTAGTTCAACCTAAATTTCATTCTAATTCAATTTATTTTTTGAATAACAAATTCAACTATATTGATTTCAAATACAGATCCGAATCTCAAAATGAACTATTTAAATTCCAATATAGTTCAAAGCTTTAGTATTTAAATGTTAAATTTAACAGTTTCCTATAGATCTCGATTTAACCTCATTATTATTTAGTCCTGAAATACTCCCTCATTAGATAAATATCATTAAAGTAACCTTAAATTACATTTTACTCAATATTTTCTTTAATTTATTTAAACGTGAAATATTCATTAAATCACATAAATCAAAAATCCAGTTATAAAATCATACCTTTAAATTTCCCATTCAAAAATTTCAAATTGATTTAATTAAATAAATCCTCATTTAAATACTATTTTTAATAAACCAAAATTTATCTCTCAATCTTAATTATTAAATTTATTACAAGAAAATCTATTTGAAATAAAGATTTACATAAATACTCAACCATATTATCCGTATTAAATTAATCTAATTTAAATCAAATATTACGACTAAATCTATATATAAAATTTCCATTTATATAATATCTTAAGAATCAATATTATTTAAACCATATATTTTTTTCCAAAATTATAAAAATTATTTTCAGAATATTTATATGGACCAACGGTGTCTATATATATTTCCTATCATATAGTCTAGTGCTACGGATATTTATCATTTCAATCCGTACACTAAATATATACAGGCGGATATCATTTCAACCCGTAATCCCAAATTCAATTAAATGAAAATCGCTTGGGTTTATCATTTCAACCCATAACGATTTTCTCCTATTCTAAAGTCCGTTCGGGTATGTATCATTTCAACCCATAGTGATTTCTAAACTACAGGGAACTTGCAGAGTGATAACAGATAATACAATAAAATAACAGGCATATATCATCAATAACAATATAATATAAACAACAGGATATGGTGTCATATCCCGCAGGTGAACAGTTACAGATAATAGCATATATAACAAATTTAAATAACTACAGCAGCATATTTCAATTGTCGTTTCAATTGAAATCAAATTTAATGAATAAAAGAATGTTAATCGTGAGTGATTGCTCACCTTTCGAGCTAGATAGATTGGACAAATAATTAAGCTACGCTGGATCACGATCTAGACATCGAACAAATCCAAACAAAATTTTCAAAGCGAAGCAAGATTGACACGAATATGATGGACAACTGATAAATAGAGATCGATGAAAATAGATCAGAAACTGCTTTATGTAGACCGAAATGAAATACAAATATTATTCTATTATAATACTCTCTTAACCAATATTAGTTTTGAAACGCATTAAAATTACATATACATACATACGTTTTCAAACAAACGCAAATTATAGAAAACTGCAAAACTATGTTTAAAACCAATATTAACATAAATTTTTTATAATCATATTTAAATCAACATTTAAGTCAACATTCCACATTATTATTGTTAAGACCAATATCGACTTTTCTTAATTTGTTGAAACACTACACACCTTATACTTGATATAAATTTACCTTTTGCAAAATATTTATAAGAAAGAGAAGAGCGAGAGCACAGCTCCAACTTAATTTAACAATTTAAACTCCAGTACTTTCTTTAATATTAAAACAGGCTTCAGGCATTTCTTACATGTTAACACTTACATTAAGCTTTCTTTATCATCTTAAAAATATCAATGTCAAATTTTAACCCATATAATCACTAGTATAAACTTACATTTTAAAACAACAAATCTTAGATCTTATAAAACTGTATTTGTATAATAACTCATCTCTGGACAGACACACAAACTAACTTAAAATATATTATACTATATATTCTCCCCAAAATTTTATAACTCTACAACTATATTTTAAACAACAGAAGGAAATTTAAACCCATGCAAACTCTACCTATATATCAAACTTATGTTTTATAACTTACTGTATATTAATATGTTTATAAATGTATATTGTCCCACAATATATATATTATAAAATTTACACCTTTTTATAAACAATACAATATAAAATTAACACCTTTCTTTTTTTTTATAAAAATCTTACATGCTGTAACATATATGCAGACTGCTAAACATCTTATATTATATATAAACAGTATGAAATAACCCAATGTATATTCAAAAGTCATACTAAACAAATTTCAATAAATACTCATATAAAACTAACCGTAGAACAAATGCAAATGTTTATAACTTTATATTTAATGTATACTTGCGCTGCACTATATAAACATACTTATAATGTAAAATATATACTTGAAGCATGTTATGCTTAAAATAAAGGAAAAGCAAAAGCAATATAAACAATAAGAAAACAAAAGAAAAGGAGGAAAAAGAAGGAAAAAAAGAAAAGAAATAAGAAGAAAAAAAAATTAGTGCAGCCATTTACCTACAGAAGAAGCTTCACACGCAAGAGAGGAGATGAAGATCTATTGATATGGAGTAGGGTATGTACGAGTGATTTGTATTTATAAGAGAAGCCTCACATTGATAGAGTGGAAAGAAATTTCGTTTAAAGTGGCAAGAAATAAAGATAGTAATGGCTAGAGGAAATTTAGGAATTTATTCCTATAATTTAAGGAGGAAAAAAAAAGAAAGAGGAAATAAATTAAAACAAATATATAAAGATTAAATGCACATGAATAGAGAAAATGAATTAAAACAAATATGTATAAAGATTGAGTGTTGGTGAAAAGAGGAAATAAATTAAAACAAATAAGAAGAGAATGGATTGATTTAAAGGAAAGGCAATGGATGGTTTAGAAATAAATAAATGTAAAACGTATACGTTTTAAATTTCAAAAAGAAAAGAAATAAATACGGGAATGGCAACAGATCTTGCAAGCAGGGAAACAACGTAAAAAGAGGAAGAGAAAGAGGCGTATAAATGAATGGTAAATAAATTTAGATTTCAAATGAAATAAATGAACAGCAGAGATTAAAGTATGGATGTAAATCCAGGAATAATAAAAAGCAACGGTTATATGTCGATTAAGAAAAATAATTAAAACAATTAATGGCTTAAATAGGGCAGCATGTTTCAAATTTTTGAAATGAAAAAGAAACGTACACTATAAATATAAAGTTTTCAAAAGCAAAAGAAACGTAAAGCTGTCCATTGATTCATCAAAACGTTATTAAGTAATAAATTGAAATGAATATAAAAATAAAAGTAATTGTAATGGTCAATAGTTGATTTAGCTATACACTTAAAGCAATAAATTTTTGTTTGTTTGTACAACACAAAATGAGTTTTGAAAGTCAAGGATATAAAAATGGATAAAAGGAAAGAAATCAGAAAATTTTGTGAGCAATAGCTTTCCAAGGAAAGGTAGGCTTACATTATATATACATGCTGAGATGATTAGGCACGTTCAAAAATTTTGAAGCAAATGAAGGAATTGGAAATAAATATAAAATGAAAGAAATTTGAAAAGTCTGTAGCTATGATTTAGCCAAAATTTATTAAAGCCATTTACTAGGAAGGTTGGAACCGAAATTATAGGGAGAGGAAGGCGCATTAAATTTGATGACAAAGTTGTGTTCAGATCTATAAGCAAGTTGTTTATATACTATAGGCCTTATGAAAGTGAGGGAAGGAACGGATGCTACTAGCTTGATGATTTGAGATTCTTTCGAGAGTTAAAAACAAAAATAAAGGGAGACCAGAATAAACGCACCACCATAAATATAAATATACGCTTCAATTGCAAAAGAAACGTATAGAGAAAATTATGGGTAGTGGGAAAAGTAAAGTCAGTGCACGAAACTACAAGGAATAATAAAAGCAAGGTCGATGATTTCAAATTTATTAATGGTTACGAATTGAAAAGTCTACCTGAATTGGAAAAGTATTAAGCAATAGAAATCTTTAACGGTAGTAAAAAGAAACCGTTACGCACTGATTCAGAAATCAATTAAAGCAATTAATAGCTTGAATTGGACAGCACGTTTTCTCAATTAAATAAACTTCCATAAAATTATTTGAAAATTTACAATCTGCTATATTTAAATATACGTATTCTAAATATATAAACATTTTATTTAAAAATTCAATTATTATAAGATTTCACAAATATTCAATTAAATACGTTATAGAATCAATTAAAAATTGTTAAAATTTTCCAGGTCGTTACACTCTCTCCCACTCAAAACTTTTCGTCCCCGAAAAGGAAGGAGGTAGGAGAATAAAACAACCAGAAAAAAATAGATTGAAAGCCAAGATAAACAATAAATTTTAAAACTATATAAATTTTATTTAAAATATTTATTTGAAAACTTCATTTGAAATTAAATTTTCTTTAATATTTAATACTTCTCAAACTCCTTTGCAAACAATTATTTACATTATTACTTCTATTTACAAAGACTATTGAAAGTATTAAATCCAAAATTTATGAAATTTTTAATTTATCTCAAGATACCTTTCAAATATTATCAATAAATTAATAATCATTATCTTTAAAGATGTTTTATTTAATTTATAACTTCAAAAATATTATAACACTAAAATTTTATATAAAACAATGTAGTATACAAATAAGCAATATTTAAAAGATTTATTCAAAAGGGAAAGGAAGGTAGATTCCAAAAACGGAATATAGGTGAAAAATAAAGCTGAGCAGATGAGGTAGATTCAAAAGAATAGAATCGGGCACGAATAATTTATTTCAAACCATAAGAATCTAAATTTCAAATATTAATACAAAATTTCTTTGTTGAAAATACTTTTATAATAAAATACCTTTATAAATAAAATACTTTTATATCGAAACCAATTTTCTTGCGAAAATACTTTTATAACTCGATGTTTTAACAAGTTTATCCTCGTTCTTGCAGACTCTGGCCATGCGTTGATCAGGCGCAAAGATAGAGTTCTTCAAGTACTTAGTAGACCTGTTTCAACACCCAGTGAAAATATTTGAAAAACCTTTTAAAAACAGATATGGAAAGTACAATCCAAACAAATCAACCAAAACCTTTGTCCGATCATGGTTCGCAGATACACAATGGTTACGCCTGGGTCCCCCAGGAAACAATCCATATCCGTAAGCTTTCTCAGCCCTGCGAGTTACGCCATGATGACTAGTAGAGTGCAGGATACACAATGGTTACGCCTGGATCCCCCAGGAAACAATCCGTACCCCTAGGCAAGACTCAGCCAGGCACTTGCGCTACTATTCGCGACCTACACAGATTGCAGGATACACAATGGTTACGCCTGGATCCCCCAGGAAACAATCCGTACCCCTAGGCAAGACTCAGCCAGGCAATTTCGCTATGCATTCACGAGAGAAAAAAACCATGGGTTACGCCACGGTGGGAACACTCGAGTATTACATCCGAAAAACCAAAATCAGAGAGAATAATATCGATAGAATGAATCCACGATGTGGCCACAAAGCGGATATCAAGTAGAAGGCACTTTCCATATCTTTATTTCGAAAATATATATCATATAGTACCTTTCCAAATACTTTCAAATATCGTACTTATATAAAGTCCATATATATAGGATTCCTTTCTAAATCGAATACTTTCCAAATCAATAGTATATCAAAACATACTTATATAGACTTTGATTATATAAAATTCTCTTTCCAAATTGAGTACCTTTCAAATCAATAGATTTCAAATCAACTTTATACTTATACAAATCCATTTTATATAAGTTCGACCACTCCCAAATCAAGTGCTTAATAATATAAGGTTCTCAATTTCAAATCATTTCAATATCATATATGATTTCACCAAATTTTCTTCCAGATTAAATATCTAAATTTCAAAGTTCCCAAAATAATAGGTTTAGAAAATTATCCCGGTTTCCAAATTAAAATAATTCAAGTCAAACAAATTCATTTCCAAAATCACAATATAAGTACTGGTTTTTAATTTCAATTTAATTTCAAAACCAAAAAATTTCTCAAAATTAATTATACTCAATTGGTTTCCAAATTTATAATTATCCCTTTAAACCCTTTAAAGTATTTATTTTTTTATTTGAAATATCAAATTTTCCTTTCTAAAAACCATTATTTAAAACTAATAGTTTTTCAAAACATTTAAAACTAAATTCCATATTAGTATAATTTCAAAATAGTCATATTCATTTACCTAACAAAAGGTTTCAAACTTAACATACAAAAAAAAACTTATATGCTTTATCAAACATTTTGTACTCTTCGAAATTTCTTAGCTTTAAAAATTTAATCTCGATTTGGAAGTGTTCGAACATTCAAAATAGTTAGGAAAATCAAATTTCCAAATTCAAGATTTGAAAATCAACATAAATCAATAAACCAATTATTAAATCTGAAACTCGAGGACTGAACACCGGTCTCATTTTAAATTGTTTTAAAATATATACCTATATCTTTCTAAAATATCAAATTATACTTCGGAATTTGTAATCAAAAAGGTTTTACAAAATCACTTGCATAGCGAAGCTATTAAAGTGGCCTCTCCCCCACTTTGAAACTCGAAAATCAATGTCGATGATGCGCGCACTCATCACCGAAATTATTTTCCAGCGACATAAGTGAGTTCTGGACTTCTATTTTCTTGAAAACTTTTTTGAAATTTCTTCAAAATTATTAAAATTCATTAGAAACATTTCTAATTCGAAAAATACTTTTAAATCGTATTATTTTTATATATCTTCCAAAATCTTAAAACCAATTTCAAAATACCGGAATTCAATTCTCGAATTTCAAATTTAACTCTACAATTATAAATCAATTTCTTATAAATTTTCAAAATTTCAAATCCTTTCAAAACCTTTTTATATAGGTATATAATCCTTATCGAAAACATTTTCACTTTTATATATAGAATAAAATCATAGTTATCAAAATAATAATTTCGGTATAAACAATTTCAAAAATACAACATACCCAATTTTTCAAAAAATGGGTTTCAAACAAAGATAGAGATTTAAATTAGCGGAACTCCAATCAATAGAATCCTGATTCGAAGATAGACTCGATCGAAGATGAGATAATTAAATGACAAAATAGAAGATGGATATACTTCTACAAATCGCGGGCGACCTTAACCGAGTCAACCGTGACTTCAGGAATATAATCGATGCGGAATTCCAAAACAAATCGGCATTCGATCGCCAGAGATAGAATTCGGCATACCAAGATACAACAGCATCGTAAACCGATGATACAAAAAAATCTTTGGTGAATCAATGCCAATTGAAAAGGAGTTTTCACCCCCTTTTACGAATCATTCAGTGGAGTTATGGGATACTCCAGAATCGAACGAATATAATTAGGGAGAGACAAGAATGAATATCGTAACCGACGGACATTCCAAAATTCAAAGAAAATCGAGTCAGAAAGGAAGAGATTCAACTCGAACGAAAGTGATTCTGTAAATAAATTTACCATATATGATAAGTTTTGCCTAGAGCCAAAGCTCTGATACCAACTGTAACGACCCGCTATTTTAGACCATTCAATTCGACAATAAAACCGTACATGTCCGACTTGAATAATTTAAAATACCGAATTGTTAATAAAATTTGGCAAAACTTAAAATATACAGTAAATAAATCAATCATAGATCACTTACACAGAGTAATACAATGCAGCGGAATAGATAAAGAATAGTAGTTCATGAAGCTACTATATACCTCAGAGTTAGAAATAAAATACAACCGAATGGTTCAAATGCAGTGAAGTCTCCAATGCAACAGATGACTTCTCTGAACCAATCAACTGGATGAATGAAGGAATAGATAGCTGGATCTTCAAGCAAAGCTTCAACTTCGAAGGTGAGTCTCAAATGCTGTATCACTCAGTCTGACCCGAGCGTAAAGAAAAACACAAAACACTCGAGTCAGGATTAACATTCTTATATCAATAAATCCAACTCAAATGAAATATCAACTGAAATACAAGTAACTTAAAGGATGTTTGGGATAACCATCCTCTAAGGGTCCATGGAACTATCTACAAGGTAGAAATACACCGTGGTCATTTCAGCTTAATTTATACTTCAAAACTAAATATCATTTCACTTCAAATATCTCTATATTTCCCAAAATAGTATTTACATATATTGAATAATTTATACAGTAAAGTATTTTCAATTTTAATTCAACTCAATTCCAAAAATAACCACTTCAATTTTATCGATCTCAAATTCGGATTTGTAATCACAAAATACCCCTTTATATTTCAATATATTTCAAGACTTTAAGTATTCAACGTTTCAAACTAAATTTTTATTCAATTTAGTTTTCTAAATAATAAATTCAAATTTAGTTCAACCTAAATTTCATTTTAATTCAATTTAGTTTCTGAATAACAAATTCAACTATATTGATTTCAAATACAGATCCGAATCTCAAAATAAACCATTTAAATTCCAATATTGTTCAAAGCTTTAGTATTTAAATGTTCAATTTAACAGTTTCATATAGATCTCGATTTAACCTCATTATTATTTAGTCCTGAAATACTCCCTCATTAGATACAATATCATTTAAGTAACCTTAAATTACATTTTACTCAATATTTTCTTTAATTTATTTAAACGTGAAATATTCATTAAATCACATAAATCAAAAATCCAGTTATAAAATCATACCTTTAAATTTCCCATTCAAAAATTTCAAATTGATTTAATTAAATAAATCCTCATTTAAATACTATTTTTAATAAACCAAAATTTATCTCTCAATCTTAATTATTAAATTTATTACAAGAAAATCTATTTGAAATATAGATTTTCATAAATACTCAACCATATTATCCGTATTAAATTAATCTAATTTAAATCAAATATTACGACTAAATCTATATATAAAATTTCCATTTATATAATATCTTAAGAATCAATATTATTTAAACCATATATTTTTTTCCAAAATTATAAAAATTATTTCCAGAATATTTATATGGACCAATGGTGTCT
Organism: Allium cepa; assembly: GCA_030765085.1. Lineage (NCBI taxonomy): Eukaryota > Viridiplantae > Streptophyta > Magnoliopsida > Asparagales > Amaryllidaceae > Allium > Allium cepa. The sequence goes on along the minus strand of CM060931.1, from coordinate 352,487,361 downwards.
GTATATATTTCCTATCATATAGTCTAGTGCTACGAATATTTATCATTTCAATCCGTACACTAAATATATACGGGCGGATATCATTTCAACCCATAATCCCAAATTCAATTAAATGAAAATCGCTTGGGTTTATTATTTCAACCCATAACGATTTTCTCCTATTCTAAAGTCCGTTCGGGTATGTATCATTTCAACCCATAGTGATTTCTAAACTACAGGGAACTTGCAGAGTGATAACAGATAATACAATAAAATAACAGGCATATATCATCAATAACAATATAATATAAACAACAGGATATGGTGTCATATCCCGCAGGTGAACAATTACAGATAATATCATATATAACAAATTTAAATAACTACAGCAGCATATTTCAATTGTCGTTTCAATTGAAATCAAATTTAATGAATAAAAGAATGTTAATCGTGAGTGATTGCTCACCTTTTGAGGCTATATAGATTGGACAAAGAATTGAGCTACGCTGGATCACGATCTAGATATCGAACAAATCCAAACAAAATTTTCAAAGCGAAGAAAGATTGGCACGACTACGATGGACAACTGATAAATAGAGATCGATGAAAATAGATCAGAAACTGCTTTATGTAGACCGAAATGAAATACAAATATTATTCTATTATACTACTCTCTTAACCAATATTAGTTTTGAAACGCATTAAAATTACATATACATACATACGTTTTCAAACAAACGCAAATAATAGAAAACTGCAAAACTATGTTTAAAACCAATATTAACATAAGTTTTTTATAATCATATTTAAATCAACATTTCAGTCAACATTCCACATTATTATTGTTAAGACCAATATCGACTTTTCTTAATTTGTTGAAACACTACACACCTTATACTTGATATAAATTTACCTTTTGCAAAATATTTATAAGAAAGAGAAGGGCGAGAGCACAGCTCCAACTTAATTTAACAATTTAAACTTCAGTACTTTCTTTAATATTAAAACAGGCTTCAGGCATTTCTTACATGTTAACACTTACATTAAACTTTCTTTATCATCTTAAAAATATCAGTGTCAAATTTTAACCCATATAATCACTAGTATAAACTTACATTTTAAAACGACAAATCTTAGATCTTATAAAACTGTATTTGTATAATAACTCATCTCTGGACAGACACATAAACTAACTTAAAATATATTATACTATATATTCTCCCCAAAATTTTATAACTCTACAACTATATTTTAAACAACAAAAGGAAATTTAAACCCATGCAAACTCTACCTATATATCAAACTTATGTTTTATAACTTACTGTATATTAATATGTTTATAAATGTATATTGTCCCACAATATATATATTATAAAATTAACACCTTTTTATAAACAATACAATATAAAATTAACACCTTTCTTTTTTTTATAAAAATCTTACATGCTGTAACATATATGCAGACTGCTAAACATCTTATATTATATATAAACAGTATGAAATAACCCAATGTATATTCAAAAGTCATACTAAACAAATTTCAATAAATACTCATATAAAACTAACCATAGAACAAATGCAAATGTTTATAACTTTATATTTAATGTATACTTGCGCTGCACTATATAAACATACTTATAATGTAAAATATATACTTGAAGCATGTTATGCTTAAAATAAAGGAAAAGCAAAAGCAATATAAACAATAAGAAAACAAAAGAAAAGGAGGAAAAAGAAGAAGAAAAAGAAAAGAAATAAGAAGAAAAAAAAATTAGTGCAGCCATTTACCTACAGAAGAAGCTTCACACGCAAGAGAGGAGATGAAGATCTATTGATATGGAGTAGGGTATGTACGAGTTATTTGTATTTATAAGAGAAGCCTCACATTGATAGAGTGGAAAGAAATTTCGTTTAAAGTGGCAAGAAATAAAGATAGTAATGGCTAGAGGAAATTTAGGAATTTATTCCTATAATTTAAGGAGAAAAAAGAAAGAAAGAGGAAATAAATTAAAACAAATATATAAAGATTAAATGCACATGAATAGAGAAAATGAATTAAAACAAATATGTATAAAGATTGAGTGTTGGTGAAAAGAGGAAATAAATTAAAACGAATAAGAAGAGAATGGATTGATTTAAAGGAAAGGCAATGGATGGTTTAGAAATAAATAAATGTAAAACGTATACGTTTTAAATTTCAAAAAGGAAAGAAATAAATACGGGAATGGCAACAGATCTTGCAAGCAGGGAAATAACGTAAAAAGAGGAAGAGAAAGAGGCGTATAAATGAATGGTAAATAAATTTAGATTTCAAATGAAATAAATGAACAGCAGAGATTAAAGTATGGATGTAAATCCAGGAATAATAAAAAGCAACGGTTATATGTCGATTAAGAAAAATAATTAAAACAATTAATGGCTTAAATGGGGCAGCATGTTTCAAAATTTTGAAATGCAAAAGAAACGTACACTATAAATATAAAGTTTTCAAAAGCAAAAGAAACGTAAAGCTGTCCATTGATTCATCAAAACGTTATTAAGTAATAAATTGAAATGAATATAAAAATAAAAGTAATTGTAATGGTCAATAGTTGATTTAGCTATACACTTAAAGCAATAAATTTTTGTTTGTTTGTACAACACAAAATGAGTTTTGAAAGTCAAGGATATAAAAATGGATAAAAGGAAAGAAATCAGAAAATTTTGTGAGCAATAGCTTTCCAAGGAAAGGTAGGCTTACATTATATATACATGCTGAGATGATTAGGCACGTTCAAAAATTTTGAAGCAAATGAAGGAATTGGAAATAAATATAAAATGAAAGAAATTTGAAAAGTCTGTAGCTATGATTTAGCCAAAATTTATTAAAGCCATTTACTAGGAAGGTTGGAACCGAAATTATAGGGAGAGGAAGGCGCATTAAATTTGATGACAAAGTTGTGTTCAGATCTATAAGCAAGTTGTTTATATACTATAGGCCTTATGAAAGTGAGGGAAGGAACGGATGCTACTAGCTTGATGATTTGAGATTCTTTCGAGAGTTAAAAACAAAAATAAAGGGAGACCAGAATAAACGCACCACCATAAATATAAATATACGCTTCAATTGCAAAAGAAACGTATAGAGAAAATTATGGGTAGTGGGAAAAGTAAAGTCAGTGCACGAAACTACAAGGAATAATAAAAGCAAGGTCGATGATCTCAAATTTATTAATGGTTACGAATTGAAAAGTCTACCTGAATTGGAAAAGTATTAAGCAATAGAAATCTTTAACGGTAGTAAAAAGAAACCGTTACGCACTGATTCAGAAATCAATTAAAGCAATTAATAGCTTGAATTGGACAGCATGTTTTCTCAATTAAATAAACTTCCGTAAAATTATTTGAAAATTTACAATCTGCTATATTTAAATATATGTATTCTAAATATATAAACATTTTATTTAAAAATTCAATTATTATAAGATTTCACAAATATTCAATTAAATACGTTGTAGAATCAATTAAAAATTGTCAAAAATTTCCGGGTCGCTACAGGGTACATATTGATTCAAAGGCTAACGGGATGCCAAGCCTAATTGGGTATATATGAAACCAATTTATACCCGAGATATATTGTTTAACCGAGCATACATATGGATGCAAAAGCTAACCGGATGTCAAGCCTAATTGGATATATATGGAACCAATCTATACCCGAGATATATTATTTAACTTAGCATACCATCGAATTTAAAAGCTAACCGGATGCCAAGCTTAATCGGGTATGTTTGGATGTAAAAGCTTACCGAATGTCAAGCCTGATCGGGTATGTATGGATGTAAAAGCTAACCGGATGTCAAGCCTAATCGAGCCTAATCGGGTATGTATGGATGTAAAAGCTAACCGGATGCCAAGCCTAATCGGGTTTGTATGAACTAATCTATACTCAAGATATATTGTTTAACTAAGTGTACCATCTAGTGCAAAAGTTAATTGAATGCCTAGCCTAATCGAGTACATATGGAAGCAAAAGCCAAAGGGATGTCAATCCTAATCGGGTATGTATGGTTGCATAAGTTAATTGAGTGCCAAACCTAATCGAGTACGTATGAATGCAAAAGCTAACCTGATGCCAATCCTAATCAGGTATATATGAAACCAATCGATCATTTATATTTTTAAATTAATGCATACAGTGTATCAAATTGAATGAAATGTGTCGAATGATAGTTAAAAATATCATTTGTATTTTTAAAGTGCATTACAGTATATCAAATGTGCCGAATAATAAGTAAAAATATCATTTCTATTTTTAGAGTGCATTAGGACGTATTGACTTTGATGAATGATAGTTAAAAGCGTTTAATGTGGTATTTTAGTTATGAATTTCACTATCACGTTTAAAATATTCAAAATGATATTTTAATATAGCATTTTAATTGCCAAGTCCATTATAACGTTTATGATATGCAAATCTATAGTTAAATGCAACATTTTAGTTATGAAGTTCGCTATCATATTTATGATATTAAAAATAATTTAGTGTAGCATTTTATCTACAAAGTCCACTAGTATGTTTAGACTACCTAAAATGACATTTTAGTTATGAAGTACACTAGTATTTTATTTATGATATATGTAACATTCAAAATAAAGCAACTCAATAAACAAGTAAACAAACAACTGGTGCATTATGTTTTATGCATATTTTATCATCTTGTGAAACACATAAGTAATTTTATCTAATCAAAATCACATCTTTTGTAGATTTTTAAAACAAAACATACTTCAGCTCATTGAAAATCGGTAACATTCAATCATGCTATTGCAAATGCATAAACTATAACAATAGCAATACAGAATATAACGTTCAGTTATGTATTATACATTTAAAATTAGAATGATAAGTTCATATAACATTTTTTCCTAGTTTATTTTAACCATTTAATCGCCATCGTTACCTTCGGCACCATAGCAACCTTAACCTCCACTCCACCGCTGGTCATCTGAAATCGGCCATAAAAGTCATGACTCAAGTCACCGTAGACCTTCAAAGTAGTCACCATCACCTACACTCCATCGCCTTCGCCTGACAAACGAGCTTCACCTTCCGTGACGAACGAGCTCCGCCTTCGCCTGTGGTTGCATCGCCGTCGCCTTTTCTTGTGATGCAGCGCCGCCTATTCATGTGGTGTCGCCGCCTGTACTAGTGATTTGAGAATGAGACTTGAGAACAGTCTAATTTTTTTGTGAAGAATTTCCTTCAAGCGAAAGAATAAAACTTGCATCCCTAAAACGTAAAAATAATTGCCGCGTCTTTCATTCCAAAAAAATGCTAAGTTTTTCCTTCAGTCGATTTTCCTTTTTATTAATTGACGATTTATTTAAGCATTAATTTATGTTTAATTATTAATCAATGATTTAATTAAGATTTAATTATTTTTAATAAAGGTTTAATTATTGTTTAAGTTTTAATTATGTATTATTTAATTATTAATTGAGATTAATTTATAGATAATGATTTATTAAAAGATTAACTATTTTAAATAATATTCAATTACTATTTAATTATTCGGTTAATAGTTAATTATTATTTAGTTATCAATTAAAAGTTTAATTATTATTAAATAATGAGTTTAAATGTTATTTAATTATTAAAATAAAGTTTTAAAGTTTAAAACTACTTTATTTTTAAAAGATCAGTTTTGTTTTGAAAGCAAACTCTCTTTTAAAGAACATTTTGCCCAAGGGATTTTCTTTATGATTACCCTTAAGTAACCCCAATTGAATATGAAACCCAATGACATATGTTTAGTAGAATAAAATACCATTTTGCTAACTAAATTGTGGTTGACATCCGTTTAGCAGAATAAAACTCGTTCTGCTATAACTTAATTTAATTGGTTATTTTGGATATTTGTTCAGGAGAAGGAAACCTTGATTTTCTATCATCTCGTTAGAATAAATATAAATGACATCTGTTTAGCAGAATAAATTCTCGTTCTGCTATTATATTGTTTGAAACCATTCTGCTATTATATTGCTTGGACATTGAATTGTATAGCAGTAGATTAATTTTTAATAAATGAAGGTTCCTATATGTGCATAGTTGTTATTTGCTGTTGTATACATATCCTCATACTTAAGTTATGTAATGTTTGAATGGAAATGATATACCCTTTGAAGTATATTTTTAAATCTTATGCATGGGTTTTACAAAGATAATTAGTTATTTAAATAAAGATGATTTATAATAAATTTATTATTTCAATGATGATGTTTTGAAGTTAAATGATTATTTTAATAATAATTATTCAAAGTCAATTAATTATTTTAATACCGATGTTGTAAAATCGATCAATTTAATAATGATGTTCTAAAGATAATTGGTCATTTAAATAATAATGAGATTAAAATTATTAACCATTTTAATAATGAGGTTTGAAAGGTTAAATAATTATTTTAATAATAAAAGTTTAAAGTTAATTAATCATTTAAATAAGGATGATTAAAGTTAATTAATCTTTTACATAGTGTTACTTTGAAGTAACGAATTAGGATTAACACTGATTAATTATTTTAAATATAGCTGTATGAAATAATTAACCATTGTTTTAAAAGTTAACTGATCATTTTAAATAATGATATTGAAATAATAAATTTTGGTTTAAAATTAATCAATCATTTTGACAAAGTTGTTTAAAGTTAATTCTTTTAATGTGAAACCCTAGCACAATTTTGGATATAATAGTAAAGTTCGATTCGGTTATGGAAAAGTAGTTCTGTAATTCGATATCGTTTATGTGGAAAGGATTTAGTCATAATTTTAATGCTAAACATCAAGGCATGGACTTGTTTCTATCTCGAATGTTAAAAATGTCGTCAAGGCAATGCCTAGAGGTAACGCTACCTCAATTTTCCCGGCTTCATTTTCCATTAATGAATAGCACTCGTTCAAAATCGATGAGTAGTGATAAGAATATGAAATTTAATTTCCATGTACGATCATTTTTTAATTATCTTTGATAGTTGATTTATTAATTATCGATTCAGCTTTCTTCATAGTGTATCATCACCATAAAAATGAATAGTTACTTTTTTGAGCTTTGTTATCCTTTGCCGGAAATGACTAAATCCAAAGAGTGATCGGGGGCCAAGCTATGTGGGTTTCTCTCATTAGGGTATTTCACATTCACTCTAAATTGGATTCGGTGTTGCTCATTGAGATGTGAAATACTTGGATACTCGGTAGCAGTTGGCAGGGTCCAGCTTGGAAGTTTTGAATAACAATCGAAGTTCTCAAGTATATTTCTAGAGGTATACTTTCAGTAAGTAGGAAGCACCCTTGTAGTCGTTTGTTGAAAAAAATTCTCTAGTCTTTCCTTTGATTCCAAGTTTTTAAATTAACTTCTTTCTTAAATGGATCGAGAAGTGTTGAGAGCATTTCACGATGTTTAATTATTCGCATCCATGGTTAAGATTGGATATTGTGAAAGGAAACCTGTTCCATACTTAGAGGCATGGTCCCACATATATCATGGGAAAATTCCTTTCTTCGTTGTTAATTCAAATCATTGAATTGTTTTCTTAATTGCACCCAGAAGTGATTGAGGTTCATCTCGATGTTTAATTATTTGTGTTCATTCTTTAAGTCTAGATTTTTATCTATCTATGTTCATTTATTCTTGATTGAATTGTAGTTATGGTTTTTTCTCATTTCTTCATCTATGAATGTTGATCTTGTGAGATAAAAACTCAGTCCGCATTAGCAACGTGGTCTCACAGAATTATTATGTGTTTACCTATTACTTGAGCATTCTCACACTGGTATTACCAGACTGATATAGGTATTATTTTACTTTAACGCTCGGTTCAAACCGATCATGTTTTCCAGATTAGCTTCCGATGCTTTGGAGTGTAGGAGATGAGCTGAATGCCCAGACATATCTACGTATTTCTTTATTTTCCATGATATTGATTATTGTATTTATTAGCATTTGTAAGGACAAGCTGTTATAACTGTCTAAGATGATAATAGGATGGTGTTCTCTGATGTTTGTTTATGATAAATTTATGTCTTTTGTAAAGACTTGATTTATATATTATATGTTACTCATCATGCTTTTACGAGATTCTGTTCTTTCTTCTTCTTTCTTCACTGCAAACGACCTGTCTTTCGGACATTTAAATGATCAACGCACGTATACCGACGATGTATTAAGCGTCGTCTTTTTGTGTAAGAAAGGTAGAACGTTACATGTGGTATCAGAACTTATGTTTAGCGAACACCTAAACTTTGTTGGGGTTAACTCATTTGAGATAGAGTAAGCGAGACCCTAGAATGAATTTGATCGTATATTTATAAGAGCGCATATTTGTTATTTTTATAAAAGTGTTTTATATTGTGTTGATTGATCCGTTATGTGGTTTATGGATTCGAAAAGAATCTTGAAAACACTTAAACAAGGCCAACCGACACATTATTGTTTTAAAATTAGGTAAATGAAAAAATTGTAACTAGATTATATTTTATATATAAAAGAAGATTTTCGAAAAATTGTTATAGTTATACATGACATGTTTCTTGTTAGAGAATGATAATGTTTTATCATTATCATTTATCGTTGATTAGTTAGGCTTTAAATAGTTTATGAGAAATTATTGTTTTAGTGAAATTTGACACGAACACCTTGTGAATTCAGTTTCATGATTTAACTATAAGGCGTTCGGTAATAATGTTGGGACAAAAGTTTAAATTTAAATTTGATTGTAATAAGAGTTGTTTATTATAGTCTAAATTAGGAACAAACATTGTGAAATGTTTTATTAAAAAAAGGTAAAATTATATAAGTATGTATATATTTTTATTTATTTTACAAATTGGATTTTGAATAAAATAAGAATTTTATGTTAACTAGTTCGAGTGGCATGAAAATAACTAAAAAATGGGAAAGAGATTTGTTTGGATGGTAGGCACTTCTCTTAAGTATTGCCCTTCTTAGTAAGATAATATAGAATACTATTTGGTACTACCCAGTTCCTAAGTATCGTTTTGGGGTTACTCGGGATATATATATATATATATATATATATTTATTTATTTATGATTAAAATGTATAAAAATCATTTAAATAAGAGTTTTTAAATAAATTCAAAATGGAAAATTTTGAATCCAATAATAGTATATACTCTCAAAATGTAATAGAATATCTTAGAAGTTAATCTTAAGTTAGTTCTATGAAATATCCACATAAATAATTCTAGCAAAAGTAGAATTAGTATTAGTAAGAACCAATAATATAAGTACGTAAGTTGAATGTCGATCATTCCTCTTTTCACACAAGTTGGATCCAAGATTCGAGTCAAAACCTTAAGGTGTCCCACACCGTTTCGAATAAGGATTCATCACTCGATTTTTAATGGCAAACACTTGGTGAGGGTTCTTAATACGGAACAAAAGTTTCCTATAATAGTATATAGCTATGTTAGGAGAACCATGGTTTCTAATTGAAAAGCCTGATCAGAATACGCATTAGAAAGTCGGGTGAGCGATACTAGTTCGAAAGCAATGCTATTTATTCGAATGAGCGATCAAATTAGATTATATAGAATGATATATGTACATCATATGTATCGATGAATGTAGTTAAGTATTTCTATTTTGGTTTTCTTTCTAGGTTAGGATTATGGTTAAATTTTGAGGTCGAAATTCTTTTAAGAAGGGAGAGTGTAAGGACCCGGAATTTCACTGCTTTAATTTGAGAATATTTAAATATTCAAATAATAGGTTTTATAATTAAAATAAAACTCCATTAAATAATAAATAATGATGGTGAAATAATTTTCTAAATTAGTTTAAAATAATATTTAGTTCGAAGAAAAATCGAAAATGTGACCGGAATTCGTTTTTCGAATTTTCTACTTTTCGTCGGCCAAAAGTTATAAATGTTGTGAACTCTTTAGCACAAGTTTACACGTTTGTAAATAAGTTAGTATATGTATATATGTGTGTATTAGTGTGTGTATACATGTATTCATACCTAAGTATATAAAGTTTAAAATAAAAATATAAATGTCACATCATTAGAAACATTAAGTACAAAGAGTACTTATGTTTAAACATGTTTGCATGGAAAAGAGAAGAGGGAACGAGGGTGCAGGCATGAGTATATGAGGTGAAGGTGGCTAGGTGAGGTGGAAAGAGGGTAGTGGAGGGTAAAGGACAAGAGCATTTAGGTAATTCACTTTTTCGCTTGCTTATAAACAGTCCTTCACTTCTTCAAAAAATTTGCTCCTCTTTGTTTTATGATATCTTCCTCATCTCTTATCCTAATGGAGAAATTATTTCATTGAAACCATAAAAAATTCTAGTGGCTACAATTTGTACTAGTACCACTTCTTCAAATATTGAGTTTAGCTATGTCAAAATATCATTTCTTTGCAAAGTTTTTTCAGACCCATATTTTCAAGTCCGAAAATACTTCTTCTTATTTTGACCATATCTCCCACAAAAGAATCCAAATTGAGTAATTCTTTTCTTTAAATTGTAAAGAACAGAATTTCTAAGAATTTTCCCTTTGACAACTTTTTCGAATTCCGTGAGTAACTTGTTCAAAAATTAATTGAAAAATAACCCATTTTCGGGCTTGATTTTTGTGAATTCGATGATAATCTAAAGTCTCTCTACCTTTCAAGTCCGAGATCATCACCCTTAACCATGTGCACCATAACTTAGGTCAAGCCATTTGGTAAGGAAAGGAGGAGAAGGTGGGTGTCGTTGTGTAACTGTTAGTCGGGAGCATCTCGGGTCGCTTTGGATAAAAGTTGAAAGCATAATTATGAGAAAACTTACTTTTTCTTAAAGTTTTTTAACTTTAATGGTGAAATAATTATTTCTTACTTGGTTATTAATCATGTTGGTTATTGCGTGCACTATGTTGTTTTGATTTGGATATATGTATGAGTTGGATGTAAATGTTATTGAATATGGAAAAGCGATGTAAAAGTTAGTAAAAGTTTCCAAGTTGATGCCTTAGCTTATAGTATAAGGTTATGGCATGTATATTTGTTTGAAATCATATATTCAAATTTTTAGGCCAAGCGAGTTAGTATTTAATCTTGTTAAAACGACATCAAGATCCTTAAGTTTTAAAAAATTGTTTTCTAACTTTACCTTTAGAAATGTTTACAAAAGTTTTAAAAATCTTATCATTGTTTTCTAAAGCTTGTTTCATATTTTTTATAGTAATTTAAATGCAAAAGTTTAGGTTTTGGAAAGCTGGTTGAGTCAAAAATTAAAGTTTTGATATTTCGAATCATATAGCGATAGTCGATATAAATGCAGTTCGTGAAAAACGAACTCTTTTTGAATTTAAAATATTTTAACTTAAGTATCTTTTTGAAAAATGTTTTCGAAACTTAATATAAGTTTTTTAAGGTAATCATTATTAATTAATTAATTAATTATTTATTTATTTAATGATTATTTAATTAATTTAGTAAGTGACGTAGTTAGGACTTAATCATCTGTTAAAAAAAGAAATTAGTATTTAATTATTAGTTAAGCAAGTTAATTATAATCAGTTAATTAATTAAAGACTGTTTATTGATTTACAATTTTTTAAAGATTAATTGTGTTTAATTATTAATCAATGATTAGTTATTTATTTATTAAATAAAGGGCTAATTGATTATTAATTAAATTAAGATTTAATTAAAACTTAATTGTGATTTAATCACTTTCAATAAAGGTTTAATCATTATTCAATTTTTAACTAATTATTATTTAATTATTAATTGATATTAATTAATACATGATGATTTATTTAAAGATCAGCTATTTTAAATATTATTTAATTATTATTTAATTATTCAATCAACGGTTAATTACTATTTAATTATTAGCTAAAGGTTTAATTATTATTAGATAAAAAGTTTAAATGTTATTTAATTATTAAAATGAATATTTTAAATTTTAAATCTACTTTGCTTATAAAAGATCGTTTTTTTTTTAAAAAACTCTCTTTTAAAAAATATTTTATCCAAGGAATTTTCTTTGTCAGTTACCCTTAAGTAACCCAATTGAATATGAAATCCAACGGCATCTATTTAGCAGAATAAAACTTCTTTCTGCTAATTAAACTGTAATTAACATCTATTCAGCAGAATAAAACCTGTTCTGCTATAACTTAATTTAATTGGTTATTTTGGATATCGATTAAGCAGAATAAAACCCCATTTTGCTATCATTTTGTTAGATAAAATATAAATGACATTTGTTTAGTAGAATAAATCTTCATTATGCTACTGTATTGTTTAAATATTGAATTGTATAGCAGTAGATTAATATTTGATAAATGAAGTTTTTTATATGTGCATAGTTTTTATTTGCTTTTGTACATATATCCTCATACTAAGTTATGTGATGTTTGAATGGAAATGGTACACCTTTGAAGTATTTTTTTTAAAATCTTGTGCATGGGTTTTACAAAGATAATTAATTATTTAAACAAAGATGGTTTAAAATGATTTATTATTTCAATAATAATGTTTTGAAGTTAATCAATTATTTTAATAATAATGATTTAAAGTCAATTAATTGTTTTAATAATGATGTTTTAAAGTTGATCAATCGTTTTAATAATGATGTTTTAAAGATAACCAATCATTTAAATAGTAAAGAGATTAAGATTAATTAACCATTAAAATGAGGTTTTAAAGGTTAATTAATTATTTTAATAATAAGAGTTTAAAGTTAATTAATCATTTAAACAAGGATGATTAAAGTTAATTAGTGTTTTTAAACAGTGTTGTTTTGAAGTAACGAATTAGGATTAAAGCTAATTAGTTATTTTAAATAAATCTGTATGAAATAATTAATATTTCAAAAGTTAATTAATCATTTTAAATAATGATATTGAAGTAATAAATTTTGGTTTAAAGTTAATCAATCATTTTGATAAAGTTGTTTGAAGTTAATATTTTTAATGTGAAACTCCAGCACTAGTTTGGTTTTAAAAGTAAAGTTCGATTCCATTATGGAAAGTAATCATGTAATTCGATATCACTTATGGGAAAAGGAATACTTTTAACACTAAACATCGAGGCATGGACTCGTTTCTATCTCGAAGGTTAAAAATGTCATCAATGTAATGGCTAGAGGTAACACTACCTCAATTTGTCGGGCTTCATTTTCCATCGAGGGATAGCACTTGTTTGGAATCGAGGAGTAGTGGTAAGAATATGAAATTTAATTTCCATATACGATCATTTTTAATTATCCCCAATAGTTGATTTATGAACTATTGGTTCAGCTTTCTTCATGGTGTATCGTCACTATGAAAATGATTTGTTGCTCTTTTGAGCTTTGTTATCCTTTGTTGGAAATGACTATATCCGAAGAGTGAGCATGGGCCAACCTATGTGGGTTGCTCTCATTAGGGTATTTCACATCCACTCTTGATTAGATTCGGTGTTGCGCATTGAGATGTAAAATACTTGATACTCTGTAACAGTTGGTAGGGTCCGGCTTGGAGGTTTCGGATAACCATCGGAGTTCTCAAGTATATTTTTAGAGGTATACTTTCGGTAAGGGAAGAGGACCCTTGTAGTCATTTGTTGGAAAAATTCCCTATTTTTTTCCTTTGATTCCAAGTTTTTAAATTAACTTCTTTCTTAAATACATCAGGAAGTGTTAAGAGCATTTCACGATGTTTAATTATTCGCATCCACAGTTGAGATTGGATAGTGTGAAAAGAAACTCGTTCCGTAGTTGGCAGCATGGTCCCACATATATCGTGGAAAAGTTCCTTTCCTTATTGTTAATTAAAATCATTGAATTGTTTTCTTAATTGCACCGAGAAGTGACTGAGGTTCGTCTCGATGTTTAATTATTTGTGTTCATTCTTTGAGTTCGGATTTTTATCTATCTATGTTCATTTATTCTTAATTGGATTGTCGTTATGATTTGTTTCTCATTTCTTCATCTATGAATGTTGATCTTGCGAGGTAAAAACTCGTTTCGCATTAACGACGTGGTCTAACAGAATTATTATATGTTCACCCCATTACTTGAGTTTTCTCAAACTAATATTTCCAGACTGATCCAGGTGTTATTTTATTTTAACGCTCAGCTCAGACCGAGCATATTTTTCAAATTAGCTTCGGATGCATTGGAGTTCAGGAGAAGAGCTGGATGCCCATACATATCTACGTATTTCTTTATTTTTCCACTATATTGATTGTTGTATTTATTAGCGTTTGTAAGCACAAGTCGTTATAACTGTCTAAGCTGATAATATGATAGTGTTCTCTAATGTTTGTTTATAATAAAGTTCTTTCTTTTGTAAGGACTTGATTTATATATTTTATGTTACGCATCATGCTTTTGCGAGATTTTGTTCTGTCTTCTTCTTTCTTCACTGCAAACGACCTGTCTTTTGGATAGTTAGATGACCGGCACACGAACACCGATGATGTATTAAGCGCCATCTTTAGGTGTAAGAAAGGCAGAACGTTACATGTGGTATCAGAGTTTAGGTTGAGCGAATACCTAAGTTTTGGTGGGGTTAACTCATTTGAGATAGAGTAGGCGAGACCCTAGATTGAATTTGAGCGTATATTTGTATTTGTTATTTTTATAAAAGTGTTTTATATGTGTTGATTGATTCTTTAAGTGGTTTATAGATTTGAAAGGAATCTATAAAACACTTAAACAAAGCCAACCGACACATTATTGTTTTAAAATTAAGTAAATGAAAAAATTGTACCTATATTATATTTTATATATAAAAGAATATTTTCAGAAAATTGTTATAGTTATACAGGATATGGTTCTTGTTAGAGAATGATAATGTTTGATCATTATCATTTATTATTAGTTGGTTAGGCTTTAGATGGTTTATGAGAAATTATTGTTTTAGTGAAATTTAAGACGAACGCCTTGTGAATTCAGTTTCATAATTTGACTATAAAGCGTTCGGTGATAATGTTGGGACAAAAGTTTAAATTTAATTTTGTTGTAATAAGAGTTGTTTATTATAACCTAAACTAGGAATAAACATTATGAAATGTTTTATTTAAAAAAAGGTAAAACTATATAAGTATGTATATATTTTTATTTATTTTACAAATTGGATTTTGAATAAAAGAAGAATATGTTAACTGGTTCGAGTGGTCTGAAAATAACTAAAAAGTGTTCGGATGGTAGACACTTCTCTTTAGTATACCCTTCTTAGTAAGGGAATATAGAATAGTATTTGGTACCACCTAGTTCCTAAGTATCATTTTGAGGTTACTCGGGCTATGTTAATATATTTTTATGATTAAAATGTATAAAATCATTTCAAGAAGAGTTTTGAAATAAATTCAAAATGGAAATTTTTTAATCAGATAGTGGTATATATTCTCAAGATGTAATAGAATATCATAAAGGTAGCTAGTTCTTTAAAATATTTACATAAACAATTCCAGCAGAAATAGAATTAGTATTGGTAAGAACCAATAAAATAAGCACGTAATTTGAATGTAGATCATTCCTTTTTTCAAACTAGTTGGATCCAGGATTCGAGCCACGACTTCAAGGTGTCTCATACTGTTCCGAAAACGGATCTATCACTCGATTTTTAATGGCGAACACTTGGTGAAGGTTCTTAATATGGAACCAAAGATTCCTATAACAGTATATGGCCATGTTAGAAGAACTAAGGTTTCTAGTTGAGAAGCCTGATCGGAATCCGCATTAGGAAGTCGGGCGAGTGATACTAGTTCAAAGCAAAGCTATGAATTCGAGTGAGCAAAGCTATGTATTCAAGTGAGCAATCAAATCAGATTTTATAGGAATGATATATGTACATCATATGTATCGATGAATATAGTTAAGTATTTTTGGTTTGGTTTGCTTTTTGGGTTAGGATTATGGTTAAATTTTGGGAACGAAATTCGTTTAAGAATGGAGAGTGTAACGATCCAGAATTTCACTACTTTAATTTGAGAATATTTAAATAATTTTAAATATTCAAATAATAGGTTTTATAATTAAAATAAAACTCTATTAAATAATAAATAATGATGGTGAAATTGTTTTCCAAATTAGTTTAAAATAATATTTAGTTCGAAGAAAAATCGAAAATGTGACCGGAATTCATTTTCCGAATTTTCGTATTTTCGTCGGCTAAAAGTTATCAAAAACGTTGTGAACTCTTTAGCATAAGCATACACATTTGTAAATAAGTTAGTATATGTATATATGTATGTATTAGTGTATGTATACATGTATTCATACCTAAGTATGTAAAGTTTAAAATATAAATATAAATGTCACATCATTAGAAACATTAAGTACAAAGAGTACCTAAACATATTTAAACATGTTTGCATGGAAATGAGAAAAGGGAACAAGGGTACGAGCATAAATACATGAGGTGAAGGTGGCTAGGTGAGGTGGCAAGAGGGTAGCGGAGGGTAAAGGACAAGAGCATTTAGGTAATTCATTTTTTTGCTTGTTTATAAACAGCCCTTCACTTCTTCAAAAATTTTGCTCCTCTTTATTTTATCATACCTTCATCATCTCTTATCCTAATGGATAAATTCTTTATTTGAAACCATAGAAAATTCTAGCGGCTACAATTTATATTGGTATCACTTTTTTAAATTTTGAGTTTAGCTATGTCAAAATATCATTTCTTTGCAAAGTGTTTTGAGACCCATATTTTCAAGTCCGAAAACACTTCTTCTTCTTTTGACCATATCTCCATTAAAAAAATCCAAATCGAGTAATTCTTCTATTTAAATTGTAAAGAAGAGAATTTCTAAGAATTTTCCCTTTGATAACTTTTTCGAATTTCGTGAGTAACTTGTTCAGAAATCAGTTGAAAAATGACCCATTTCCGTGCTTGATTTTTGTGAATTGGATGATAATCCAAAGTCTCTCTTCCTTAAGTCCGAGCTCTATCACCCTTAATCGTGTGCACCATACCTTAGGTCGAGCCATTTGGCAAGGAAAGGAGGAGAATGAGGGTGTCGTTGTGTTGCTGTTACTTGGGAGCATCTCAGGTCGCTTTGGATAAAAGTTGAAAGCATAATTGTGAGAAAGCTTACTTTTTCTTTACTTAAAGTTTTTAAACTTTAGTGGTGAAATAATTATTTCTTACTTGGTTATTACGCATGTTGGTTGTTGGGTGCACTACGTTGTTTTGATTTGGATATATGTATGAGTTGGATGTAAGTGTTATTAAATATGGAAAAGTGATGTAAAAGTTAGTAAAAGTTTCCAAGTTGAGACATTGGCTTATATTCAAATTTGTAGGCTAAGCGAGTTAGTATTTAGTCTTGTTAAAACGACGTCGAGATCCTTAGGTTTTAAAAAATTGTTTTCTAACTTTACTTTTAGAAATGTTCACAAAAGTTTTAAAAATCTTATCTTTGTTTTCTAAAGCTTGTTCAAAGTTTTTATAGTAATTAAAATGCAAAATTTTAAGTTTTGGAAAGCTAGTTGAGGATAAAATAAAGTTTTGATATTTCGAGTCATATAGCGATAGTCGCTATAAATGCAGTTTGTGAAAAATGAACTCTTTTTGAATTTAAAATATATTAACTTAAGTATCTTTTTGAAAAGTGTTTTCAAAACTTAATATAAGTTTTTTAAGGTAATTATTTAACTAATTAATTTTTTATTTACTTATTTATTTATTTAATGATTATTTAATTAATTAAGTTATGTGATTAGGACCTAATCATTTGTTAATAAAAGAAATTAGTATTTGATTTTTAGTTAAGTAAGCTAATTATAATTAGTTAATTAATTAAAGATTTTTTATTAATTGACAATTTTTTAAGGATTAATTTGTGTTTAATTATTAATCAATGATTGATTAATTATTTTCTAAATAAAGGGCTAACCGATTACTAATTAAATCAAGATTTAATTATAACTTGATTATGATTTAATTATTTTCAATAAAGGTTTATTATTCAATTATTAACCGAGTATTATTTAATTATTAATTAAGATTAATTATTAGATAATGATTTATTTAAAGGCCAACTATTTTAAACTATATTTAATTATTATTTAATTATTCAATCGATAGTTAATTACTATTTAATTATTAGCTAAAGGTTTAATTATTATTAGATAAAAGGTTTAATGTTATTTAATTATTAAAATAAATATTTTAAAGTTTAAAACTACTTTTTTCTAAAACATCGGTTTTGTTTTGAAATAAAACTCACTTTTATAAAATATTTTATCCAAGGAATTTTCATTGTCGATTACCCATAAGTAACCCAATTGAATATGAAATCCAATGAAATCTGTTTAGCAAAATAAAACAGTGTTCTGCTAATGTTCTGCTAACTAAATTGTAATTGACATCTGTTTAGTATAATAAAACATGTTCTGCTATTATTTAATTTAATTGGTTATTTTGGATATCTATTTAGTAGGATAAAACCCCGTTCTGCTATCATTTCATTAGATAAAATATAAATGACATTTGTTTAGTAGAATAAATCTCCGTTCTGCTACTATATTGTTTGGATATTGAATTTTATAGTAGTAGATTAATATTTGATAAATGAAGTTTTCTATATGTGCATTGTTGTTATTTGCTTTTGTATACATATCCTCATACTAAGTTTTGTAATGTTTGAATGGAAATGGTACCCCTTTGAAGTATTTTTCTAAATCTATTGCATGGGTTTTACAAAGATAATTAATTATTTAAATAAAGATGGTTAAAATAATTTATTATTTCAATAATAATGTTTTGGAGTTAATCGATTATTTTAATAATAATGATTTAAAGTCAATTAAATATTTTAATAATGATGTTTTAAAGCTGATCAGTCATTTTAATAATGATGTTTTAAGGATAATCAATCATTTAAGTTGTAACGACATTAAGATTAATTAACCATGTTAATAATGAGGTTTAAAGGTTAATTAATTATTTTAATAATAAAAATTTAAAGTTAATTAATCATTTAAACAAGGACGATTAAAGTTAATTAGTCTTTTTAAATAGTGTTGTTTTGAAGTCACGAATTAGGATTAAAGCTAATTAATTATTTTAAATAAAGCTGTATGAAATAATTAACCATTGTTTTGAATGTTAATTAATTATTTAATGATATCGAAGTAATAAATTTTGGTTTAAAGAATACACAAAAATGTCATGAAAAATTATCAATCATTTTCTCGATGGAAGCTAGGTCAAGAGTTAACAACATGGAGGTATACACTTGGCTACGCCTGTGTTGATTGATCTCTATCTGAATTTGTTGTAAGTCTTCTACAATATCTTAGGTATTGATTTAAATATTCATAATAAATGCAATGTATATGATACTAATGAAATGTATACAAGAAGAGCGATACGAAGTTAGAATAAACAAAATACAAAATGATGACAATGTTGGGTTCCGGTCTTTAGTGATTCTGCGAAGGTAATACCTTTAGTACAAGGTTTGTCAAATTAGAAGAGAGAGTTTGCTTAAGTTTCAAATAAAATTGTATATAAATATGTACAAGTTTCGAATTAGCATAGGAAGAGAATTGCTACAACCCAACCTATGTGTCCTTCTTAAATGTGCACCTACGATGAGATCACTAAAGACACGTAGAATCATCGATCTACATTTACTTAGACCTTCATACTATTATATGCCCATCTCGTACTTTAACTATATATATATATATATATGTATATGTATATATATATATATATATATATATATGTATATAGCCGTACAAAGCAATACCTTTAGTGTAAGTTTTACCGAATTGGAAGAGGGATTTGGCAATTGAGTGTCAGATGAGTTAAGAGCTAAGAAAGCATAATTCAGTAACTCCAGAGTTGAATGACAAGCATCCAAGATGAAATGAGAATGAAGAGGAATTTCATTTAGCACCAACAGAAGCATGGTGTAGATGGAAGTGGACCTTCACATGACACATAATGTATATGATAATTTATTCAAATTGATGTTGGATATTCATATATTTTCACACTACTGGGAAATGTTGGAATTGTTATGTACTACTAAAACAAGTGATTGTGTTACTGAACACGTATATATGTTATTTATTTTTGTTAGCGAATTTATCTGTCAACGCTCAAAAGGTTGTACAAAGCAGCATATTCGAAGAAATACCATATATGCCCCTTGGTTTTAGGACAAATCACAAGTTCATTTAAATCATAGTTCATAAGTTCAAAATGGCTAAAATAAGCAAATTCATAAGTCAATAGGTAAAATAGGCAAGTCCACAAGTCAATAGGCATATAGGCAAGTCATGTCCTTTTGATTCAATTATGAATATGTTACCAAATGTGCAAATATGCAATTTATTAATTGTTCAAGCCCTAATTGACAAATATGGCTCCTACTTCTTCATTGGCCGATTTCCATAAAAAACATTAAGAGAGAGAAAGAAGTTAAGGGTCCATTTTCATGAGGAGGTACATCTATATTTATAGTGGTTGAAAGGAGGTAGGCTTGCTCCAATTGACGATGTGCGACTTTGTGGTGTCATGGAGAATATAGTAAAATGCGAAGGCTTTTGAAGTTTTATGAAAGAAAATGCACTAAACCCTCTTGAACTTGACTTTGTGAATGACTCTAATCCTCCTTCTTTACATAACAACCGACATCAACGTGCTTTTAGTATATGTTCTTTGTGGATTTGATGACATGCGACATAGTGTAAATAATGTATTGCATGGCATAGAATGAGCATGGCATCACTTGGAATTCGGCACTGAACATGAGCAATATCACATGAAACGCGACAATGAAGGGAAACGACATGAAGAAGAGGTGGTAACAATGAAGGGCGTCATCATTGTAGCTTCTATAAGGATGAAGCGCGGCAACCTTTCTCTTGTTGCTATATTGATGGAGCATGGAATGGATGATGTGCGATGTTGGTAGAAGGAGACATCCATGAAAAAAGGTGTTGATGGAGAGCGGAATAGATGGCACTCGACATTCTTTGCTTTATAAATGGGTCTCGACACTTCGTTCAGTGGTGAGACGTGATACCAATGATATCTGTTAGTCATTGAGATGATAGTTTTGACGACAACAACCTTAGAATAAGATTATAAAATATAAATACTAACATTATAGTTTAGATATATACGTATATGCAGGATTTAACCATGCAGGTACCAAGAATGAAGACTGTACAGTATAGATAATCAAGATATCAAGATTGAAGACTCATGAGTATTAAGATTATCAAGAGCTCAAGATTTCAATAAAAAGTAATTTAATTAGGAATTTTGTTAAAACTCCTAGAAAACACTGGCATCTTAAAATCCAATTTATTCGTGGAATGGAATCCACTTCGAGCCTGTTAAAGGGATGGAATAAGATGGAACCTATGAAAAATCTAGTGGAACATTGTTTTGTATCTGCTAACTTTTATTCAAAATGTTTTACAAAATTATATCTTGTTTCCAAAATGTTTTCAAAATCTTCCTTTTAAAAGAATCAAAAACATCTATCCTGGTTTTAATACTTTTAGCCTCAAAATAATCTTTATTTTCAAAATCAAATTATCCTTGGTTTTAAACTATCTTTTAATAATAATATATTTAATTTTTAATATTTATACTTAGATTTAAATATAAAATTATAGTAAAATTATATATATATACCAAAATATTATTCTCTATATTTACTTATGTATTTTAACTATAGTTAAGTATATTTATAAAGTTTAAGATAGTTTTAATATAAGATAGAAGTTATTTTCAAAGAAAAACAAATCACCAAAATTTCCTTTGGCATGTCGAAATCCTCAAGTACCCCATGTAAACATGGTAACAGTTGATTTCAAAATTTGAATTTCAAAAGAAGTGTTTATTCGTCATATCCCTTCACGAATGGACATGACTGTTGTTCTACTATAAATAGGAGCTATTTTGAACAAATTTCGAATCATATTTTTTCTGGTTTTCACTCCTCTTCTTCTTCCACATTTCTTTATACACATTCTTACCATTACTCTGCCGAAATCAACATTGAATCTAACTAGATCATTTCTGGTTTGATTCTCTATCACTATCTCAACAAGATCTCAAGTGCTATTCAAAGTTGTAGACTTCTTTATAATCAATTTAGTGAGAAAAGGTGTGATTGTAGCCTTGGAAATCAATCAAGTGAGAAAAGGTGTGATTGTAGCCTTGGAAATCAATCAAGTGAGAAAAGATGTGATTGTAGCCTTGGAAATCAATTGGGTGAACTTGTTGCCCCTGAAATCAAGTATCTCTACCAAGAGGATTGTAAATCTGGAGTGTTGCACCTCATGGCCTTGAAATCGAGGGTGTAATTATACAATTGCTTTTGAAAGGAAATCCGTACTTATGTACGGGATAGGATTTAGGGTAACTCCGAACCAGTATAAAATCCGGTATGTTGTTTCCTTTATTGCTTTTACTTTATTTCTGCATCTGTGTTTGATTCTGTGATCATATCTGTGTCTGAATGTTGCATACATTTGTGTTCAAATTAACAAAAACTCAAAAAGATTTAGTAATTCCTTTAAACACTATTCACCCCTCTCTAGTGTTAACCCTAGCCTTAAGACCCGTATTCCGCGGTTCTCACAATATCGACGCGGTGCGATACTAAAGACGGTCGATACAGTTAACAAGCGGTATTAATGAGTAAGACGTTGTTGACTTCGAGCAGCATTATTGGAGCGACATTGATTGGGCTTGGCATCATTGTTATGTGACATAGTCCATGATTGCACAACATCAATGGCTTACGATAGATACCGATCATACTTGATATCATTACTTCCTTGAAGAGATGTGTTTTCACTCAAATGTGGTACTCATGAGCCGCAACTTGATGAAACACGATGTGGATAAAAGACGACACCATAGTACTAATGGTTTCCTTTGTAATGCCACCATTTTAGTATTGCCTTCGGCATTGAAATTACGTGGATAACATTTGCCCCATTCCTTGTATAAAAGAAGCTTTTTTACTCTTTAGGGTAAAAGTAAAGAATTCCTTTATTTTCTCGATTTTTTGTGAGATTTCATTTTCAATTTCGTTTTCCTATAAAGCAAAAAATGAATGATAAGTTTCGTTATTATCTTCAAACTCAATTTCAATTTCAAGCAATCCTTTTCTGGATCATAAATAAATATATAATACCTACATTAGCTGTATGAGTCAATATTATAAATTTTCTTTTAAGAGATCAATAATTAAACAACAACCGAATTTTTCAAATATAAGCCAAGAAGATTATCTGGTAATGTTATAGAGTGGAGCATCAGAATTTATCTCTGAATAAATGACTAGAGACCCATTTGGCAGCACTAATATTCTAAGTAGTTAGCTAGAAAGTTTTCTGTTGATAGTAATCTGAATAGAAAACAAAAAATCTATCTAATAATTACTAAAGATTAGGAATCCATTTGACAATTTTAGAAATACAGAAACCCTTTTGATAATAATAAAGGACCAAAAATTCATATTTGACAATAAGAATAGAAGACCGAAAATCCATATCTAGTAATAATAATAGAAGTCCATAAATCCTTACCCAGTAATAATAGAAGACCAGAAATCCATATCCAACAATAATAGAAGTCCGGAAAACCTTATCTGGTAATAATAGAAGACTCAAAATCCATGTCTGGCAATAACAGAAGTCCATATATCCTTATTTGAAGATAAAAATAGAAGACCAGAAATTCAAATATAGGAATAATAGAAGACCAGAAATCCATCTAATAATAATAGAAGGTCAGAAATCCATCTGATAATAATAGAAGACCAAAAATCTAAATCTGATAACAAATATAGAAGATCAGAAATCCAAACTTGGTAATAATAAAAGAAGACCATAAATCCAAACATGGCAATAACAATAAAAAACCATAAAATCCAAACCTGGCAATAACAATAAAAAACCTGTGCATATATGTTTACTGTTCGAGTTCATTGTTCAGTTGATTCATTGATGCATTGCCTTTGTCGTCTCCACTTTTGTATAGTCTTGAGCTTCTAGCCTGTTGACTGTTGCTTGATTTTCCTGTTGAGACCTCTGCACTGTGCCTTGTACTTGATTCACCTGATTACTGTTGTGTCTTGTTCATCTGGTTTTGTTTGCATTGTTGGTTCATCACTTCGTTCCAGTTTGATACTGTGTTGCATTTGATCACTTGTCTCATATCTTGTGCTCGAGCTCTGTCCATACTTGCCCAGTTTACACAGATGCTCCACTTGTTCATTTTGTTCAAGTGTACTTGTCTTCATTCTGACCATGTTGGCACTGGGTTACTGTTGTCTTTGCATTGCTGTGCATACTTGTATTCATGTGCCACTGTTTGGTTGATGTGCATGTGCTTGTGTTTCCAGTGTTGCCACTGTGTTTCATTTGCATAGTTCAGTGGTGCACTTGTTTGGTCATTTTGTACTTCTGGATGGAGCTGTGCATACGAGTTGGCGAGGCAGTGCACACGTGTATAAATGTACACGTGTGTATTGCAGCCACTCATGATTACCTGTCCCTGTAGCGTTATCAAATGTATATATCTATGTGCACGACTTTGTGATGAATTCAAGTGTGAATGATGACGAACAACCCAAATAACTGAGGCAAATCATATTTTCAAAAAATCATATTTCATTTTATATTGCAAAAATATTTCTTTTTCAATTTTACTGCGTTAGTGAGTATTTTTGCAAATTGCTCAGATGCTGGATTCAAACTGGAATGCAGTTGAAGAAAAAATACGAGTGTGAGCGATATGTAGTGAGGTTATTAGTGTAAATTGAAATCGTGATGTATTCAAAATTGTATATGTATAGTGAGAGCTTGAATTTGTACTATTCAAGATTGTAATAAATATTTGTTTGAATAAAAATTCTGTTTGAATTCAAAATCTGTGTTATTCATTTTATTCAACAAATATTTATTTAATCTATGAAAAATAAAATAGTACACTAACAAATACATTTAACTGAATGTATATATGTTTATTATCATCAAACAAAAATCATATAAGCGCAAAGCGCATATTCAACAATCTCCCCCTTTTGATGATAACAAACATATATTTAAGATTTTAACCGTGTTAAATGTATTTGATCAATGATATACTCTAATTGCTCCCCCTATTTAAATGCTTCCTTTCTACATGATGCTCCCCCTACACATATGCATATATATAAATGAGCCTATATGCAAATGGAAAATTATTTGACCTTTGCTTGATTCTATTTGACAAAATCTTAACTTTTCTCTCCCCTTTTTGTTATCAGCAAAAGAATAATAGTGTTAGAGAAAAATAGAGATAAAGTGATCAATATTAATCCAACATTAAACTCAAATTGAATATAAATATTAAACTTCAATAAAAATCAAACAAAAAATCATAACTACTTCTTGTTAGGCGCATATTCCACTTTTAGAAATAATGGTAATGATGTCATCATATAAAACCATACAGTTTTGTCTATTTGTGGTATATTTATATCAGGAATTTGAATATCTATTAACCATGCATAACCGTTAGGACTTTTAAATGAGATTAGTAGTATTCCATTTTTTTTTTAAAATGAATTCAAGTATCGTCTAACCACGCATAACCGCGAGGACTTTTAAATGGGATTAGAATCAACTTGTTTATTTTAAAAAACAATTTTTGATATGTGTTCCATACATGCATAACCGTGAGGACTTTTAAATGAGCATGGAAGCACATAACAAATTCCACGTAATTCACCCATGCATAACCGTGAGGACTTTTAAATGAGAGTGAATACTTTGGTATTTATTAAATGTGTGTATATATATATATATATATATATATATATATATTTAATGAAAAACGAACGATTCCTGTTTAAAGTACCACATATTGACAAACTATATAGAATTTTGATGAGTGATGGTCGTTAGAAATATGATAGAAATAGAGATGGTCATGGAATTTTTACCAACAAAAAGTTTTATAATTCTTGTTTAAATTTCTAAAGAAATTTACTGATTATACCGTCTCGAGTCATAATATATGATAAATATCAACACTCATCTTATTTTCAGTCACTATATATCTTTTCAGATAATCATCAGGGAGTCAGATTAGTCAATTTCTATAATCCCTAAATCCAAACGTAATCTGGAAAATCTGTCTTCGGGGAGGGGTTTTGTGAAAATATCAGCAAGTTGAGTCTCAGTTGAAATATGTTCAATGCAAATGTCTTCCTTAGCAATGTGATCTCTAAGAAAGTGGTGTCTCACATCAATGTGTTTTGTACGTGAATGATGAACATGATTATTTGACAAGTCTATTGCACTTTTACTATCACATTTTAATGGAACTTGTTTATAAGCTAAGCCTAAATCAGAAAGAGTTTGCATCATCCATAAAATTTGAGCACAATAACTTCCTAAAGCAATATATTTTGCTTTAGTGGTGGATAATGCAACACAATTCTGTTTTCGACTTGACCATGAAACTAATGAATGTCCTAGCATGAAACATGTCCCACTAGTGCTTTTTTTGTCAACCAATGAACCAACATAATCAGCATCAGAATAACCAACTAAATCAAAATTTTCACAAGAAGGGTACCATAATCCAAATTTTTGTGTGTGCGAAAGATATCTCAAAATTCGTTTAGTGGCTTTCAAGTGAGATTCTTTAGGATTAGATTGAAAACGTGCACACAAACACACAGAAAACATAATATCAGGTCTAGAAGCAGTAAGATAGAGAAGTGAACCAATTATCCCTCGATATTTCTTCTGATCAACAGCAATTCCTTTCTCGTCTTTGTCCAACTTTGTTGATGGACTCATAGGAGTTCTCAATGGTTTGGAGTTCTCAACTCCAAATTTGTTCAATAGTTCCAACACATACTTGGATTGTGAAATAAAAATACCTTCACTGCTTTGCTTGATTTGAAATCCAAGAAAATATTTCAATTCTCCAACCAAGCTCATCTCGAATTTAGCTTGCATGACTTGTTCAAATTTCTCGCACAAGAGTTCATTAGTAGCACCATAAATGGTATCATCCACATAAATTTGAACAATCAAAAATTCACTTCCTTTATGTAGTAGAAACAGTGTCGTGTCAGCACTCCCCTTTTTAAAACCGTTTTCCAAAAGATATGTACAAAGGTAGTCATACCAAGCTCTAGGAGCTTGCTTAAGACCGTATAATGCTTTTTCTAGTTTATACACATGATTTGGAAAATCATGATTTTCAAAACCGGAGGGTTGTTCAACAAAAACTTCTTCTTTCAAATCACCATTTAGAAAGGCACTTTTTACATCCATTTGTTTAAGTTTGAAACCCTTATAACATGCAAAACTTAGCAAAATCCTAATGGCTTCTAACCTAGCAACTGGAGCAAATGTTTCATCAAAATCTATGCCTTGTATTTGGTTATATCCTTTTGCGACCAACCTAGCTTTGTTTCTAATTACATTTCCTGATTCATCAAGTTTATTTTTGAACACCCATTTAGTTCCAACAATTGGATAGTCATTTGGCCTAGGAACTAATTTCCAAACTTTATTTCTCTCAAATTGATTAAGTTCATCGTGCATTGCTAAAAACCAACTTTCATCATTAAGAGCCATTTCAACAGAAGCAGGTTCAATTTCAGAAATAAAACCACTGTGACAGCAAAACGCACACAAATTTTTATCAAATGAAGAGCGAGTGCGTATACCTTCCGTAGGATCACCTATAACCAATTCAGGAGGATGATTGGATTTGAACTTTAATCTATCAGTATCAATCGTCCTACTTTCAGCTTTCTCACTAGATGTCCCTTCTTCAATGCCTTCATGATCTATCCCATCGTCAACCCTTTTTTCAGTCATCCTTTCCAGGTCAGATTCATCAAATTTCACATTGATTGATTCAACAATTGTCTTTGTTCGTTTGTTGTATATCCTGTAAGCCTTACTCCTTGTTGAATAGCCCATGAAAATTCCCTCATCAGCCTTTGATTCAAATTTTCCAAGTTGATCACCTGTGTTAAGAATGAAACAAGGACATCCAAATATACGAAAATAAGAAATGTTAGGTTTCCTTTCATGCCACAATTCATAAGACGTTTTGCCAAGTATTGGTCTAATCATTACTATTCATTACATAGCACGAAGTATTCACTGCCTCTGCCCAAAAGGTTAGAGGTAGCTTATACTCACTCAACATGGATCTAGCCAATTCCTGTAATGTACGATTATTCCTTTCAACCACCCCATTTTGTTGAGGTGTTCGTGGAGCAGAAAATTCATGTTTTAAACCATTTTCTTCACAAAAACTTTCAAATTCCAAATTTTCAAATTCGCCTCCATGATCACTTCTCAAGGTTTTAATTGTAACTCCTTTTTCATTTTGAACAAGTTTTGCAAATTTTGAAAAATAGTCAAAAGACTCAGACTTTTTGGCTAAGAAATAAACCCATGTAAATCTAGAATAATCATCAACCAATACATAACAATAACGTTTTCCATTCAAGCTTGGAATTTCATTTGGTCCAAATAAGTCCATGTGAATTAATTCAAGGACCCTTGATGTGCTAACAATGTTTTTAGGGCGAAATGATGATCAACTAAGCTTGCCCAAGGAACATGCTTTACACACTTTATTATTTTTAAATTTCTGATGTGGTAACCCTCTGACTAATTCTTTCGATTCAAGTTTTTCTAAGAGACTCATGCTAGCATGTCCAAGTCTCCTATGCCATAAATATGCCTCTTCGTCAGTGGCTACCAAACATCTAGAAAGATTTAGATTATCAAATGAAAGCGAGTAAACATTCCCTTTTCTTTTCCCCATAAAAACAATGTTATTAGAAGATTTATCAATGATTTTGCAAGTATTACTATCAAAAACCACATTCATACCTTTGTCACATAGTTGGCTAATAGAAATGAGATTGTGATGCAAATTATCAATGTATAAAACATTAGTCAAGGAAAAAATACCGTTACCAACTTCACCTTTACCAATAATCTTACACTTGCTATTGTCTCCCATGATCACGTTTCCACCTTTAAAATTCTCTAGGCTAAGGAACTTCGATTTGTCACCTGTCATATGTCTAGAACAACCTGAATCTAGAAACCATTCTTGTTGTTCCTTAGCCCGCCAACAGACCTACATAAAGAGAGAGGAGGATGACCTAGATAAACTCTTAGGTCCAATGATATTAGTGATAGAAGCATTGTGAATAAACAATCCCTTTGGAACCCAAACTTGTTTAGTCCTTTTATTTTTATTCCAATAGACATGAAATTTATTTGTAGAATTCTTAGGAATCCAAACTTGTATAAATTTTGTGTTCTTGTTCCTATGACTACAATTTTCAACACGATATCTAAATATTTCACATCTAGCAAAGACATTCTTATATTTTGCATTATCATCAACTTGTGTTTTCCCAAAACCTAGTCCTTTTCTCTTGTTAGCAAAAATTTGATTTCTCAATAACATGTTGAATGATTTTTCTCCTCTTGAAAAGTTATTCAAAGATTTCTCAAGATTTTGGACTTTGGTTTTTAGTGTTGTGTTTTCAGTTACAAGTGAGGTGCATCTATTTATAAAATCCTTTTTCCTAGTGTCAATGTTTTCCTTAAGACTTAAGTTTTCTTTTTCAAGATTCTCAAAGCTATTCTTAAGTCTTGATAATTCTGAATCTAAAGTTTTACATTTTTTACAGTCTAGGTTTTGAATATTTTCAAGTTCAGTTTCTAACCTAGAATTTTCACGGACAAGTTCTCTCCTATCAGATTTTAGTTTTTCAATTTTAGATTCAAGAGTATCAATTGTTTTAGTAAGATTACAACACATCAAAACAAGTTCTTTATAAGAATAGTCACCTACCTCACTAGATTCCTCTGAGCTTGCTTCTGAATCTGATTTTGCCATAAGACACAAGTTAGCCTCCTCTGAGCTATTATTCGAAACTTCCTCTCCTTCTCCATCATCCCAAGTTGCTGCAAAGGCCTTCTTCTTCTTTTTCTTTCCTTTGTTGTGTTTTGAGAAGTGGGCATTTTTGTTTGAAGTGGCCAGGCTTCTTGCAGTTATAGCACGTCAATTCATTATCGGAATCGTCAGAATCTTTTGACCTATTACCACTTATTTTCTTCTTTCGTGGCTTGAATCTTGACCTTTTTTTAAGATTATTGATAGCCATTGCAAGCTCTTCAATTGGATCTTCTTCTTCTTCATCGCTCTCTTCTTTGCTCTTTAAGGCAATCGTCTTCTTCTTTGACTCGGAGTTGTTGCGTTCCTCCTTTGCTTTTAACTCAAGCTCATATGTCATCAAGTTGCCGATCAACTCCTCCATGCTTAGTTTACTCGGATCTTTTGATTCTTGTATTGTCATGACTTTTGCCTCAAAGTTCATCGGTAAAACTCGTAGTACCTTCCTCACAAGCTCTACCTCAGTGAATACCTTCCCAAGTGCTCTAGCGTTGTACACCAAAGTTGAAAATCATCCAAACATGTCATTTATGCTCTCGCCTTTTTCCATCACAAAGTTTTCGTATTCATTGCTGAATAAGACTAGACGAGACTCCTTGACTTGAGAAGTTCCTTCATGTGTCACCTCCAAGGTATGCCAAATTTTCTGTGCAGTTTCACAATGAGAAATTCTATTAAATTCAGTCTTATCAAGAGCACAGATCAAAGCATTCACGGCTTTAGCATTTGTAGTTTTTAATTTTTTATCGTTAGCGTCCCACCTATCCTTAGGTTTAGGAATCTCAATATCACCAACAGTTATAGTGGGAGATTTATAGCCAGTTTCAATAATATCCCAAACATCATAATCAACAGAACTAAGATAAATACCCATCCTAACTTTCCAATAAGCATAATCATTTCCATTAAACATGGGTGGCCTAGCAATAGATTGTCCTTCAGAAAAAGCATTATTTGGTGGATTCATGACTCTAGAGTTAAATAAAAAAACCTTGCTCTGATACCACTTGTAGGATCTAGATTAACCCTAGAGGGGGGGTGAATAGGGTTATAGCAAATTTTCTCGAATTAGACTGCAGAGAAGTAAATATGCTGAAAAATAAACCACACACAAAATTTACCCAGCTTCGGCAAACTCTGCCTACTGCTGCATTCCCAGATTTCTATTAGAATTAAACAGTCTCCCGCTTACAAACACTCTAACAGACGCGCAAACCCTGCTATCTCCTATAGAGTTTTGCAAACTCGCAACCTCTGCTTACTGAACTAATTCTAACTAGACAATCAAACACAACCTAAAACCTAGGTGGTGATTTACCAAGATTTGATTAACAATTTTCAAAAGAAAATATAAAAGACAATAATTTAAAGACAACAAAATAAATAACCCTAAACCCTAATTTAATTAATAAACTAAAAGCCTTTTAAAAATATGACCGGCCCAAAGTAAAAAAAAAAAAGATTTTTATTCCCTTTTCTTTTAACTCTTCGGCTCGTTCCTTTTTCCTGTGCTCTTGATAATGGCGGCTGTTGTTCTTCTCGTTCCTCCTGATTAAAATTAGGGCTTTCGTCCTTGCGCTCTTTGTTCCAAATTAGGGCTTTTGCGAAGCTTCGATACTTATTCGATCGTTGTTGATTGTGCGCGATTTAGCCTGGCTCGATCGATTTCGTGTTGCTTTCTTCGGTTGCTTCGATGAGTTCGATTATTGCTTCGGTAAGAATTTTGCTCTGATGCTTGTATTCGAACTCTTCTGTTTATGCCGATGATGATTGGGGCATTTTATAGGGTTCGTTATCCTTATTTTCCATTCGTCTGATTGCTTCAAAATTTGTTGCTTTGGCCGTTCGATTATTGTTGGATGATTGTGATTTATTCTGACTGGTTTACAATCGTATATACTTGAAATACTCGGTCAACTTTATTTGTAATTCTCGACTTTCAATTTTGAGATATTTTGATTTCCACCGGCTTTGACTTGGTTTTAAAATACTTCGATGTTGATTACTTTTGTGATAATATTTGACTGCGGCTTCTGATTTTGAACTGGTCGTTGATCATCTTGACTTGGCTTGAACTTTGCATTGAGTACATACGATGGCATTTTGGTTTACCACATGCTGCTTGCTTTAGTCTCGGCCCGAACCTTTGCATTTTATACATACGTATATGCTCACCGTCTTGGTACCTGTGCATATATGTTTACTGTTCGAGTTCATTGTTCAGTTGATTCATTGATGCATTGCCTTTGTCGTCTCCACTTTTGTATAGTCTTGAGCTTCTGGCCTGTTGACTGTTGCTTGATTTTCCTGTTGAGACCTCTGCACTGTGCCTTGTACTTGATTCACCTGATTACTGCTGTGTCTTGTTCATCTGGTTTTGTTTGAATTGTTGGTTCATCACTTCGTTCCAGTTTGATACTGTGTTGCATTTGATCACTTGTCTCATATCTTGTGCTCGAGCTCTGTCCATACTTGCCCAGTTTACACAGATGCTCCACTTGTTCATTTTGTTCAAGTGTACTTGTCTTCATTCTGACCATGTCGGCACTGGGTTACTGTTGTCTTTGCATTGCTGTGCATACTTGTATTCATGTGCCACTGTTTGGTTGATGTGCATGTGCTTGTGTTTCCAGTGTTGCCACTGTGTTTCATTTGCATAGCTCAGTGGTGCACTTGTTTGGTCATTTTGTACTTCTGGATGGAGCTGTGCATACGAGTTGGCGAGGCAGTGCACACGTGTATAAATGTACACGTGTGTATTGCAGCCACCCATGATTACCTGTCCCTGTAGCGTTATCAAATGTATATATCTATGTGCACAACTTTGTGATGAATTCAAGTGTGAATGATGACGAACAACCCAAATAACTGAGGCAAATCATACTTTCAAAAAATCATATTTCATTTTATATTGCAAAAATATTTCTTTTTCAATTTTACTGCGTTAGTGAGTATTTTTGCAGATTGCTCAGATGCTGGATTCAAACTGGAATGCAGTTGAAGACAAAATACGAGTGTGAGTGATATGTAGTGAGGTTATTAGTGTAAATTGAAATCGTGATGTATTCAAAATTGTATATGTATAGTGAGAGCTTGAATTTGTACTATTCAAGATTGTAATAAATATTTGTTTGAATAAAAATTCTGTTTGAATTCAAAATCTGTGTTATTCATTTTATTCAACAAATATTTATTTAATCTATGAAAAATAAAATAGTACATTAACAAATACATTTAACTGAATGTATATATGTTTATTATCATCAAATAAAAATCATATAAGCGCAAAGCGCATATTCAACAAATAATTTATCGCTTCGAGATATAAAATGATTTATCATGTTACAAATGATACAGCGAACCCGTAACTAAAGAGTGAACATATGTTTTTGGTGTAGTCCGCTCTTAGGATAGAGGAATGTACTTATTTGTAGATTGTACGAAGGCTGGGACACAGTTGCCTTGTTATTGGGAGAACCTCCCGATCTTGTTGCATATGTTTTGATATGCTTTTATTACAGTATTTAGTATTTCCAAATAAACTTTTCAAAAGTGATTTGATTTAAAATCCCCAAGTAAAGTATAATTTTATATAAAAGATATATATATATATATATATAATTTCAAATGTTTTGAAACTAAAACCAGAGTTTGGTCCGAAGGGCTTATTTTGAAAAGAATAACATTTTGAAAGTAATATAGTTAATTAGATTTTGAAAATGTAAAAGTAAGGATTATTTGTGGTAGAAGAACTACGACGGCTCAATCCTTTATCTAAATGGGTACCCAGTTGGATATGGGTACGTAGACAATCACAGGTGGTAGTGATGCAGCCTCAATAATAATGTATATATTTCATGTTTATTGTTTGTTATTTATCGTGTGCTGGTATATCTCTGCTTACTATTTTATTCCGCATTTGACATGTTTATTAAGTTTGCAGAAATAACTTCTGCCGTCTCACTCATCAGAGTTGTGCAATGTTAAATATTTGTATATGTATTTGGTATGTATTAAAGCACATCTAGTAGATTAAATTGATTACTCCGATAACCTGTATAAGTGAAATTGTATCCTATACATTAAATAATGTTGAATATTATCAAATATTGTATGTTAAAATGGTAGTTTCATTCGACGTTTTAGAATGGATGGATTTTTCGGTGATTTTGACTGGTCCGAAAATTTGGGTCGTTACAGTTGGTATCAGAGCTTAGGTTAAGTGACTAAGTAAAATTTGTCTTGGCTAGTAAACCAACATAGGAATCTTAAAATAAAATTACCTTAATTTGATAAATAAAATGGATAGGATAAGGCACCATATCTTCGACCGGGATTATGCGTGAAGTTTATTTTTAGGTGTACTTAATTGTTTGGTTTCGTCATATTTTTTCGTCCTTGAAATTTCAAGGACGAAATTCTTTTAAGGGAGGAAGTTTTAACGTCGAATTGACAAAATACGATGAAATTTTGAACATCTTTGTAACATAAGTTTATATATATTTATAAAATTTTTATAAATCAATTATTTTTATTACGTAACCACTAAAGTGAATTATTTGTTATTAAAAAAAATTGATCATACATCCAATTTTATCGCAAACCGACTTTTGTCACTTTCCAACGAAAATCTATACTTCTTGATTTTGTAACCAAATTGTAAAAATAAGTTTATCATTTTTATTTATCGCATAAAACATAATTATTTAAGGGCGAAAATTCTATATCTAAATATTTAAAATAAATTAAATATTTCGTTTTTAAAGTAGTAAAATTATGGGTCGTTGCACAAGAAGCGTTAATGAAAATCGAAGTGCATTGCTACTGTCTATTCTTGTAATGCATTTAAACATTAACAAAGTTAGTTTTCAAATTTTGAATTTTAAATTGCTTTAAAACTCAAAAGTCCCTTATGGGGTATTTTAGTATTTTTCGAACATACGAAAAGAGCCCTCCTTCTAGCCCTAAAATGTTAACGAATTTATCCATCAAAACCCCAAAGCTTGTACAAAGTGACATATTTGAAGAAATTCTAAATATATCCCTTGATTTTAGGATGAATCATAAGTTCGTTTTAATCATAATTCAAGTTCAAAAGGGTTAAAATATGCAAGTTCATAAGTAAATGGCAAAATAGATAAGTTCATAAGTCAATAGGCAATATAGACAAGTCATGTCATTTTATTCAATCATGAATATGTTACAAGATGTGCAAATATGCAATTTCTTAATTGTTCAAGCCCTAATTGACAAATATGTCTCATTCTCCTTCATTAGCCTATTTACATAAAAAAGCATTAAGAGAGAGAAAGAAGTCAGGGACCCCTTTCCATGAGAGGATACACTATGTCAATGTTTATAATGGTTGGAAGGAGGTAAGCTTGCTACGATTGTTGATGTGAGACTTTATAGTATGATGGAGCATGTAGTGAAATGTGAAGGCTATAGAAGCTTTATGAAGAAAAAAATACACTAAACCCTCTTGAACTTGACTTTGTGAATGACTCTAATCCTTCTTCCCTGCATAGCTTTCGACATCAACATGCTTTCACTTGATGTTCTTTGTGGATTTGATGGCATGCGGCATGGCGTGAATAATTTATGGCATCGCATAGAGTGAGCATGATATCACTTGAGGTTCGGTACTACACAAGCAATATCACATGGAACGCGACATTGAAGGGAAATGATGTGAAGGAGAGGCGGCACCAGTGAAGGGCATCGTCGTTGTAGGTTTCTATAAGGAAGAAGTGTGACAACCTTTCTCTTCTTGCAATATTGATGGAGCACGACATGAATGATGTGGGATATTGATAAAAGGCGACATCCATGAAAAGCGGTGTTGATGGCGAACGAATCGATGGTGCTCAACATTCTTTGCTTTATGATGGCTCTCGACACGTCGTTCAGTGATAAGACGTGATATCAATGATATTGACGCAGTGTGATACTAAAGATGGTCGACACAACTGAGAAGCGGTATTAATGAGTAACAACGTTGTTGACTTCGAGCAGCATTAGTGGAGCGACATTAATTAGGCTCGGCATCAATGTTATGCGACGTAGTCCATGATTGCACAATATCAATGGCTTACGATACCGATCATACTCGATATCATTACTTCCTTGAA
Organism: Allium cepa; assembly: GCA_030765085.1. Lineage (NCBI taxonomy): Eukaryota > Viridiplantae > Streptophyta > Magnoliopsida > Asparagales > Amaryllidaceae > Allium > Allium cepa. Next base: position 352,451,282 of record CM060931.1, on the reverse strand, counting down.
GAGAAGTGTTATGTATCAAATGCAGTACCCATGAGCTGTGACTTGATGAAACGAGATGTGGCTACTGGTTTCTTTTGTGATGCCACCATTTTTAGTGTTGTCTTTGGCATTGAAATTTTGTGGATAATAATTGTTTTTTAATGTTTTTTAAGTAGTTTATTGGTTATATTTTTTTCGTGATAATAGATAATTGGTTCTATATATATACACTTATAATATTTGTTTTACCATATGAAGTGATTAGAAGTTGTTATGTAATGCACGATGGATTTTTCTTTTCTTTTGTTTGAGTGTTGGTTTAGGGCAATAACAAGTATGAGTGGAAAATAATTTGTATTGGGTGGTGTAAATGGAAGCGAATCTTCACATGATACATAATATACATGCGTTATGGCACACGATTCGCATGTGGATTTTTTTTAACAAATGTGCGATATTAAGGTGCAACTGCAAATTTAATAAAGATATAATTGACTGACTCTATTATAGTATACCAGGAATTATCATTTTAACTAATGAAATTTATTATAGTAGGAGCAGTTTGATTTAAAATTTGATCGAGATATGATTGATTTACTCGATTTTATGAATAAATTAAGTAGCGTTTGACTTGTTGTTTTTAGCTTTTGAGTTTTCGTCCATACAAAAATGCACATGACGCATGTATATTGTCGAAAACGACTAATTTACAAAACGAAGTTAATATACAAAATAGAATTTTTCTTCTTCCATGTTTTGAAAAAGGGTGAATTAATATAAAGGACAAAGATTTGTACATTTTTTGCCTTAAGGACACGATCTCAATATTTTTACCACAAAGATAAACATTCTTTTAAAAATTATTCATAAGGACAAATATTTTTCAAAATTATTCATAAGGACAACAAAACTGCTACCGAGCTAAAACTGATACCTAAAAAATGCTACCGATAACTATAAACTGATATCTAAAAACTGCTATCAATGACTAAAAACTGATACCTACAGAAAGTTGTTCTTCAGGATAAAATATTGAAGGTCTGTTCTTGAGGCTAAAAAGCTGTGAAATTTTGTCCTTGATAATAATTTTCTGTTTGAAAAATAACATAAGCACTTAAAACAATCCATTCATCCGTTGTCCCTCTATCTTCTTCGTCTTCCCATCCGTTTTTGTTTCATTCACTCCGTCGTCTCTCCATTTTTCTCATATTTGACATACATATTGAAAACAAAAAACATAAAATTTATTTTTAAATCAAACGCTTCCTTAAATTTTAATTAAGCCATGAGCAGTTTTAGTTCAACGAGCAAATGACCACTAATAGAATTACATACGATTTACTGCACTTTTGGTTGGGTATTCCTATATTTTTGTACGACGTGTTGGATAATTATGCATAACAAGTGGTAGATAATACTGTTGTTTTCTCTCTCTCCCCTTTTGTTGTTTTTATAGGGTCACAGGTGGGGTAATAATCAACACTGCTGCAAATACCAGCGCTCTTGGGAATAGGTCCGCGTGTTCATTTCGTTCAAAAAGCAAGCACTGCTCCCAGGCCGGAAATAAGTTTTTATCGCGTTCGATTTTTTCGGATTTATCTATTTCTCGCCGCGCGACTCTTTAAGTACCGATTACCACCGCCGTCTTCTCCAGATCCATTTACTTTGCCGCTGCCGCCTTCTTTCCTTCTGCGAGAATCTCCAGCTCCAGTTCAGCACCGCTTTCGTTGCCGTGATTGATTATTTTATTTGCAATTGAAAATTGGCTTTGTAGTTTGCTGAAGGCCTGAAGCCTGAACAAACTGTAAGTTTCTTCAAAATTTGGTTAACCTGACAATGTGACCTACTATCAAATTGTTTAGTGCCCTCAAATCTGAATAATTATTAAACTGTGATTACCTATGCTGTGTGATTAATAATGCTGTATGATTATTGATGAATATATGATTATTGAATATGTTGTACGACTACTGGGTTAAATTGATTATTAAAATGAACATCAATGTCCCACATTAATTTTGTGAATTTTAAATTAATGCCCTGAATTGATCACTAAAGTAATTATGCTGTGTAAATTTGTATTTACCTGAACTAATCATGTTAAATTCTGTATTAATCCTCGATTTAAATTTGAAGAATTGATATTGGGGCAACAAAATGAAAAAATAAAATAAAACGGTTGGGCTTGGACATTGAATGAGCCGGCACTTTATTCAGGTATACTTCCATGAAATATTTCAACGATTGTGCCAATTGAAATGACATGGATTTTGATTCCTGATGCTTGATTGTTTCATCGGTCATCAAAGTTACATAAATACATTATTGTTTTTTTCTTATCATCTCTACACCTCTACATCACGTGTATTCTCTTCTTCTAATAGTGTTGCTTTTTAGGGGTAATTGTAATAGATTGTGGAAATAAAGAGTGGAAAAAAAAACAATAACAATCCGAAACTAGAAGTCAGTCCGTTCCATAATATGATCCTAGGTCCGCCGTTGTGCTTGAAGAAAATTGTTAAGTCAAAACAAACCTGGATGAAAACAAATGTGGACCTCTCATGATTTTAAAAGAGCAGTAATAATGCGTATGATATTGATCTTCCAAATCATACAAAAAGTTTTTATTGTTGCCAATATCTTTAATACCTAAAATTGATGATGAACCATAACCCAAGCAGTGCGGCTTGGGACTACATTCTTCTAAAGTGCAAAAGGAATGAGGCAGATTAGTAAAAAGAAAGTATTTTGATAAATTAGAGAAAAGAAGTCTAAAAGGAAAACATGAATAACATTCTGCACATTTGCATAATCTAGCATTTGATTTTCATTTTCCACTATTAGAGATTTATTGTTTCGTGAGAACCACATCGTTTGAAATTACAGTAAAGTGTGAAACTCTAGTGTCATAGGATTTGGTTGAATTTTCTTATTGAGAATACATTTAACATTCAGGAAAATAGGCATAATGACAAACTTAAAAAAAAATAGACTGAAGTAGGCTGAAGGAATAACTAGCATTTTGCATAACTAGCATTTGTCATTCAGTCTAAAAATAAAACTTTATGACCATCAGCCTAATTTTTTTCTTCAAAGTTTGTCATTTTTCCTAATTTCCCCTTTAACATTCTTATGTAGTTTTTAAATTTAGACGTATTTACGTAATTTTGTTGTTTCATATTTATTTAATGATTTTAGTATAAGTATATAAGGCGATAAAGTGTGTATTTTTATAGTTCATTTTTGAAATCATTTTTAAGTATTATGCCGGTATATTTTTGTGTTTTCACAAATATTATTAACGAGTTAAAGCGTATGTTTATGAGGAAGCACTTAAGCATCAAGTCCACTTTAATTCAGCACTCATGTGCAAAAAATCAAGAACAAATGAGATTTTTGTATCAAACTGATCGAAGAAAATCTACTTGAAGTAGAAAATTTGGAGCAAGTAAATTACAGAAATCCTAGCGTAATTTGATACATTAAGATATGGACTGAAAAAAAGGAGTGGTATCAGTCAAAAATGACAAATGCATCCAGTTGGCCAGTTTGCACCATGATTTATTGAATTTATACAATTTAGTATTCTCATTGTTATCTGAATAATAACAATTTTCTTTAAAAACATAAGTTAATTTTATTAATTTTGACATAAATAAAAATTCTTCAACATTTTGACATGAAATTTTAAACAACATATGTGTATCAATTCTTGCTTGTCTCATGTTTCTTTTTTTAACTGTTGTATCCCTATAGTAATGTATCCAGACTTAGTGCTTAGATGCTTTTTAATGTTCTTTGTAGTTATATCTTGTAGTTCTATCAGCAAATTTGTATTCTACCTGTTGTCAAGAGGTTGATCAAGTACTATGATTTGTTTAGTTTGATTATCCTTTTAATCTTGTTTTCTACCTGAGTTTGATTATATTTTAATATTGTTTTCTTGTTGAATTATTTGTTTTGCCTTGTCCATGTTCTTATTTGTGCTTGAAAGATAATATTTTTTTATGCTTTCATAATCCAATTTGAGTAGACTCAGTTTGGATTTGAATACTAAACAATCATTAACTAATTAGATATTTTGTTTTTGATTGGTTCAAATCAAATTATTAATCTAATATCAAATTCTAGCACTTTTGATTAATTATTTACGTAGTTTTAAAATGCGAAAGATGCAAGGCGTTTTTGTTCTTGTGAGGCAAGCCGTTGAGATGCAAAATTTTCAGATAAAAAAATAAACGCATCGCAGAAATTATACAAAGAACCATAGAATAATGCTAAACATCAAATATTAAATACGAAATATAAATTCTTGCCCGCTGGATTCACTCACTTTTTTGAGAATTTTCAAAGTCCCTCCTGCCTAACGGAAAAAGAAATTTTCAATAGAACAGCTTTCAAACGAACAGGATTGCTTTATGAAGTAATTCAAACAAAATACAATCAACCATAAGCCTTTAAACATTATATCTATATAAATTGCAAATATAAAGCATTCAAAATATGAAGCGTTTTTTAAAACACTGAACTATGCAAGTAAAAAACAAATCAAGACAGTGCAGTTTTTTTTTTTTAAATATACAGCTCCAAAATTTTTTTTAATGAACAGAACACTAGCAATTTTTTTCAAAAAAAAATTGCAGAATAAAGAATGCAGGGTATTATAGCAGCATATTATATGTAATTAATTTAGCAACGAGTTTTTTAATATAACCTGCAGCAAAACATAATTGGCAAACAGCAGGCAGAAACGACAAAAATTCACAGGTACGTCTTTTGTCTTCCCCTTCTCTACCACTGATTCTCTTCTTCTTCTTCTTTTTTTTTTTTCCTCAAATCGACCGGGGATCCCACTCGGAATCAATTAGGAAAACCCTAATCGATTCCTAGTCGATGAAATCCCAAATCGATTTCCAGAATTGATCAGGATTCTCGATAGATTTCGACTATCATGATTCAATTTAAAAGTAAAAAAAATATACCTTAGCCTAAACTTTTTTTTTTGGGGAAATGAGTAATGAGTTAGCCTGATAAAAACTGATTAGGGTTTACCTAAAAAAAGCGACCTCAACTTCCTGCCAAAACGTAAAATACCTGTGGCTCATGATGAGAGGCATACATTTGCTGAGCAAAACAATTTTTGAAATGCGCTTTGAGGCGTGCCTCACGCCCGCTTTTTAAAACAATGATTTTTTTATTGATTTAAGGAACCAACTCTCAAACTTTTGTATAACTCACCAATGTTTGTTAGTAATTAATTTTACTTTTTTTTAAAACAATTTTCATGGTTCTATCCATATTTCCATGCATGCGTAGTATGTTATGCACTTGATAGTACTATTGCAAATCTACTACACGTGCTTGACCGATCATAAGGCAATGATTTGATAACCATTTACAGTTTATAATAAAATTTGCGTCGTGGGATTTTTGAAAGTTCATCTTGCCAGTTTGAACTATTATCGAATAAACTTTCATTTGTGAGTGACAGTCATTGCTTTTATTAAGTTTTTGTTTGATCAACTTTTATGTTTTTTATCATCGAGTTTGTACAGGTTAGACTGGGTCGTGTGGAAATTTGGTGGAAGCAAATCAAACCATTGAAAACTAGAAGACTTGCTGTTTACACCTTAATTATGCCAACAATTTACCAACTCATATTTTCCGTTTCACTTTAACCATTTACCTAACAATCAAAATGCCATTGTTTTTCAATTTCAGCTGGCATGTCATTGGCTATAAAAAAATTGATAAATGCAGGAGAAGTAGTAAATTAGGCTAGAAAAAAAACGAAAATAATAAAAATAAAATCAACAGGGTAATATGTTCTGTGCTGTGGAGGCAAGAACAAAATCTTATCCTTGCTTGACTGACAACCTGGAGGAAAGGATGCAGATCCTCCCTGTCTAATCGCTAGAGATTCAATTTCCATCTTTTTTAAGTCTCCACTCCGGTTTACATTGCTTATGCTGTCTTGAAATCATTTGTGATTCTAATTGTTGCTCTATCAAATTCTGTCTGCGTTTCATGGTATGTGATTCGGATGTATTTATTAATGTTACTGGTTATTTTTTGAGCTTGAGGCGAAGGATTAGGAATTTAAAGATGTTTTATATTTGAAGTTGTCAAAGATAAGGAAACTACCTTAGAATAAGATCGAAATTTGACTGCATGAATCATATGCATGAGTGGTTACGTATTTGGTGAATATGCAAATTTTTTGGCTCAACCCTTTAGAGCAACAAAAAGTTGGTCTTTGTTTTTCTATATATTGCTTTGGCAAGAAATTGATAAAAAAAGTACATCAATTGCTGACCACTTTGTAGTAATTTGTTTACAGTGATTGTTGAGTATCAGTGATGGCAGGTATTATTGGTTCACCGTTGCTGGCAGATAAATTGTTGAATAGACGCGGTAAATTTCAAAAACTCAATTGTCTATGGATTGCAATCTGTTAATTACATTAATGGCACTGTAAGAAATCACTAGCAACACACAGCGAGAAGTAATCATAAATGATAAACTGATGTTTAGAGTTGTCTGAAATATTTATCATCCCTAATCTATGTGCAGTGTGGCGCTTAACACTTGTTCCATGGGAAAAGCAAATATTAGAAGCATGTTCAATAAATATAAAACTGAAGAATATTAATAATACCATAGGATATACTAAGTTTGTTAAAATTTAGATATTGTTCAGAGCATTGTAATAAAAAATCATGCGATTTAAATCTCATTTTGGATAGGATCTCTCCCGTTCCGATTCGATTTACAGTTAAAAGCACAGCTGAGAAAAATAACTCAATCCATACTTATATATTTAATATGATATATTTGGATCCACAATTTCGATTCTAGTATTTCCTACACAAAACAAAAATAGATCAAGAGAGAAAACTGAGTTTTAGATTTAGATGTAGAAGTTCAAATATCATAATCAATTTCAGAGCATGTACACACCTTAATATATGTACATTTTGAATCTACGATTTAAGATTTAAATAATGTTTGATCTAAAGTTCGAAATTTACGATTTACCATTTGAATCCCATTTTGAAAACCTTGGTTCGGAGTAAAGATAATAACTGGTTCTGTCAATATTCATGATTTTTTTCATGTCATTTATGATTTGTTGCACACATCAGTTTTGATTATATTAAACTTGTTGCGTTGTTCATTCTATTAAAATTTTCAAAATTTCATTTCTCTCATCTAGATAACGTAGCTTATATAATTCTTCACAGCATACTTGTACCCTCCTCAAGTCAAGACAACATCAAGAAACTCATCACATATCACAAAAATCAAGGCATCCTTACTACCCCATCCTACAAGCATCACTGAAAATAATTCCAAATTAATTCGTCCTAAAGTTAAAATGTGCGGTATCACTTCAGCCAGAGATGCGGAATTAGCTGCCCAAGCTGGTGCTTGTCTTATCGGTATGATATTGTGGCCCAATTCAAAACGTTCGGTTTCAACTGAAGTAGCAAAAGAAATATCGAAAGCTGCAAGAGATTGCGGTGCAGAATCAGTTGGAGTATTTGTGGATGATGATCTGAGCACAATTTTGCAAATTACTGATGCGTCTGGAATTGAGTTTGTCCAGGCAAGTATTTGTTTCTTGGTATATATTTCCAAGAGTAATCATAACTGGAAGTGCTCTTACACCTTGAATAAATAATATTTTGGAATTGAATTCTGCAAGAGTGTAGTACTGCAGAATTGATTTGTGTTTGATGATTGTTAATAAATAGTAAATATGCCTTCAATATTGTTTTCATTCATCCAAGAAGAATTCACGTAAGATCAGTATTATCCATTTTTAGAAGATGAATGGAGCAACATCTAAGGCAGCATAGAGATTCCTCGATAGTTATTATTTTTAGTTCATGACTTTTGTGGTATACAGTGTATGTATTTTTTGGTTCATGACTGGGTGTATATTGTACAAGGCCCATATTGTAGAAGTAAAAGCCCACACTCCGATTTCCTTTAAAAAAAAAATCATTGGAGTATCCAGTGTTTTGATTCAGTATCATGACATGTTTAGTGATTTCATGATATATAGATATGAAATGGGTTAAATCTCATAATTAGGTTCTTGGGAAGTTATTTACTGGAATTTTTCTACAGCTTCATGGAGACAAATCTCGTTCTGTGCTTCCAGAATTATTGCGGTTGAACAATAAAATCATTTATGTCCTTCACGCTGATGAAAATGGGAACCTTCTCAACAAAGTTCCCGATGAAGCCGCATCTTTAGTAGACTGGGTTTTGGTTGACAGTGCGGAGGGTGGGAGGTATACAGCTCTGCCCGCTTAACTTCATCTTTGCTATCGGTAGAGGGAACCATTCATATGATTCAACCATGTCTTTTTGAAATGACAAATTACCCTTTCCAACTTTTAATCATCCATTCACTTCCATCTATTCTAATTACAACTAATAACTGAAATTTCAGTCTTTCGACGAATTATTTGGACTTCACTCATTATCATTCAACCTTTATTATGACCATATATATTTATTCGTACTGTTTTACATATAGGATAAATAAATTTATATATTACAAAATTCACTTTGTTTTTATATAGGTCTCTAATTTTATGTGTGAAGTAATATATGTGAATCAACAGCAATAAGTAATAACTGAAATAATAAATCAATGTATGTTTCTTATTATTGACTTTTCACATGCATGTATTGTGGTTTGATATGAAATCATGTAAACTCAATTCAAATAACACGCAGCAAATGGTTTGCATATACAGACATCATACATGTAGGTTTACTATTGTGAATTAAGTTTAACACAAAATATCAGTAAAGTTTATTTATTCTATGAGCTAAGCATGGTAGGCACTGTCGCATTTTTTGCAGCATCTGTGTTGTTCTGTATTACCAGCTGTTTATTTGAAGCATCCAAAACTAAATTTTTTAGATTTATTATTATTGCTGTAACTATTACTACTATTGTTGTTGTTGTTATTTGTCAGTTTGAAACCATGACAACCCATTTATTTTGTGTATGTTGATGTTTGATTATTACATTATATCTGATATTGTGCTTTCGGTTGCATATTTTACAGAGATGGGTTTACTGATGTTGAACATGTCATATTTATACATGTTTTTGTTTTAAAAGTAACCTTGTTTAGGTAATAGGGTCGTTATTGTTTAACTGTTTGCAGTGGTAAAGGATTTAACTGGCAAAGATTCAAGAAGCCTGCTATCAAGAGTAAGAATGGTTGGTTACTGGCTGGAGGGATTCATGCTGATAATGTCAGCAAAGCATTTTCTATTCTAAAGCCTGATGGAGTTGATGTTAGCAGTGGCATTTGTAGTTCTGATGGAATACAGAAGGATCCACAGAGGATTTTGTCTCTCATGAGTAATGTGAATTCTTTAAACTATTGATCGGTAGTGTATGTTTCATGTCTTATAATACCCGTTTATGTTCAAACTGGCACATGTCAAACCATGCTAAGCCTGGAATACTATAAAAGTTATACTGGATGATAATAACAAGATAGTGTACCCATAAGAAAACAAGCATATATAAATTGATTGTTTTTTTTTTTTATAATAAGAGTGATACTTCATTTAAACAGAGCACTCATTTTGGTATTTTGAGGATCGAATCTGAGACCTCTAGAACAACAATGTAGAGGTCTTACCACTTGAGCTAGTGGTTCTGGACGTAAATTGATTGTTGCTGGTTTCTTTATGTTTTTTGTTTTTTTGTTTTTGTTTTTAAGCTTTGTTTAATAAGAGAATGTAAACGGGAAAAATGACTATTTTAAAATTATTGCAATATGAAAATTTGAAGAAAAAAAATGGTTGATATTAGAAATAACTAATAAGTAAAAGAAAAATAGATAAATAATAATAACAATAACAACATCAATATCAACAAAATAATAACTTGCATTATATTTATAATTAAAAATTTCAAAGATGCTACCATCAAACAACTTCATTGTTCTAATTAAACCCCATTAGAGCAATCATGGGTTGATTATACAAGCGATGAGGCTAGGGATGAAGAAACCTAAGGAAAAAAATTCAATGTTTTTTTTGTACAGTGTATTGTGGCTTACTGGGCTTGTTCAAAGACTTGACTTAGACTGAGTGAGTTTCTTCTTTATCTTTGTTAAAAATTGTAATCTTTTGATATCACATTTGTTTTTGTTTTTTGTTTTTTTTTTGGGTCTGTTTTCTTTTTCAAATAAGTATATTTTATCGATAGAAATGGAAAAACCCACTTGGGTATTATAAGAGGGTTTCTTCACTGCAATTTTCATTTTACATTGTAACATAGACATTAAAATTAGTAATTCCACTTTGATTAAGCAAGAATGCATTTCCCTTAACAGGGAGAGTACGCTTTGGCCATTAGTTTTTTCTCGCTCTTCAAAATTTGGATTGTCCTCTCCATTAGCACACCGACCATCCTCTCCAAACTTGTTATCCCAATATACATAATCATTCGATTTCATCCAAATGAGGAACATACTTTAGCTTGGAAGAAGTGTTAAGGGTGTTATATTTGTTTGTCTTGATAGGGACGACTTCCTGAAGATCTATATATGATCAACTGTAACTTTATCGATTGCCAATGTGGTTATTATATCTCTTATGGGGTGACTAAAGATTATAAATTTTTTGTTGATGCTTGAAGAACTCAACAAGATAAGTCTAACTAAGTTGAATATGAAGAATTAGTCTAACTAAGCGAGCATTTGTCAGACCTAATTATTTTAACGAAATGCTAAGATGTCTTAAGTTGTCAACAACAAGATGGATATTTTATCAGGAAAACAAGATTGATTTTGGTATTCATCTTCATTAAACATTTGATCAGTGAATGATGTTTTTATCAAAACTTATTAGTGAATGGGTGTTCAAGTTAGTGGTACACATCACAATGGAGCATTATAAGTTGGCGATTAATCACATGATCATCGAGTGAGGGAAGTGCAGTAGTGTTGAAAGTGAAACTTGCATTCACTTTTTATGCAAAAAGCAAATGATATACCTGACAGAATTTGTTCGAGTGTGCTTGTCGCGATTGTCGCCATTTCTTCTATGAAGAATTGTTTCTTTGGGCCATGTGTTAATGTTTTTTTCAAGCTTTGGGTTTCATTCACCAACAGTTCAAGTAGGACTTTAAATCTAAAGGAAAGTTGACTAGAGCTGGATATACCTAGTTTTTTATTATCCAATTTTACTAACAAATCACATGATCAGTTTCAGTCTTAGCCTCTATCGAAGGTTCTAAATTTTGTGGCTGGAATTTCTTATGTTAACACATGTTCTCGTTAAGTACTAAAAGCAATAGAAAAATTACTTCTGTCCTTTTGATCCAAGTTGGATAAATTCTTTGTTATCTCACTTTGTTATCCGCTGTTATTTTTATTATTGCTGTTATTATTTTAGTCAATAAACCAGGTCGTTTTGGATATTTTCATGATATATTTCACTACGAAATGGAACTAAAAAGCTTGCATAAATTGATGAATTAGAGTTGATCTTCTATTCGTATATTTGATGGAGTAGTTGCTTTATAGAAATATATCCATTACATCAGATCAAAATAAAAATATACGATGAGTGTATCATATGCTAGTGTTATCAGGTATAAATGAAAAAATCGATGTTTACAAGGTCAGGTTTGATTCGAATGGTTACCATTGAGAATAGTTACAATTGAAAGGTGTTAGATCGTAAATTTGGCATAAATTATCGGTTTGACATATGGCATAACTTGCTTTTGATGTTTTCATGGTGACATGGTATGACTGGATCAATTAAGAATCGTCACGTGGCTAATTGGAATGCTTCTTGTGTTGATTTTTAGATGTTCGATAGTAGTATCTTTTGACATTCGATAGCACTAAATCTTGTCATGCGATAGCTTTTTAATTCAATATTTCTTAATTCATCATGTGATAGCTTCTTATATTTTGGACTTACGGTTGCCTCATACTTTATTATGCGATAGCTTTGTACATCTCAACTATTGATAGTTTGCAGTTTGCACATCTCAACCTTCGATTGCTTTGCACCCGGTCACACTTGAAAATTTGGGTGTAACATTTGTCCTTCTAAGAAAAAGTATTTTTATACTTTTGTATAAATATGAAATACTTTTTCGCTTCTTTTTGAATCACTTTTGGTATTCCTTAGGTCTTATCATCTAGACCATAGAAACTTTTGAAATTCCTTGACTACTTAGACTTGAACATAAAAAAAAGCTGGAACCCAATGCACGACTCCCGTACGATAGCGGGTTCTGCGGAGGTCGACAATGTACGCAGTTTTTTCCTCGTACCGCGAAGTGGCTTTTCCGGACTGGAAATTGGACGCCTAGGTCACTATGCGGGTGATCTAACCGTTGCACCAAGGCTCTACCTTTTAGACTTGAACATAAGTAGGTCAAATTTACGGTGTAACAATAGGTATGTCAAATATTAGATTGATATATGGTGGAGTGAATCACAAAGGCTATTTTTTTTTAGCTTGACTCGACATTATGTTGAAGAAATAGATGGAAGGAATTCTGTAATTGAATATGTTTCTTTTTTACATTTGAAATAGAGGCGATTTCATGAAGGTTGAAGCTACAATCAACTGTAGCACCATCATTCGTATGGTTACTGTTACGGGCAAAATTTTCAGTCTCAAAGCAGACTCAAACGATTGAACTGGACTAAAAAACGATAGAGAAATTGATCGAGAGTCTTGGAAAACATCGTGAAATGGCAAAAAAGAGAATTGCAAAGGAGATGGCCATGGACAAGATATTACAACTTGCTCTCCTTAACTCGGCATTAACAACTCGGACCAGAGTTGTAACCTATGATATGTCAACAAAGCTTGGCTATGGGATGAGGAACAAAACGAAGTTAAGATCAAATAGAGCAAAGGACTTGATGTCAACTCGACATCAAATGTAAAGCGCAACTTGAGTACGAGTTGTGAACGAGTGGCTGACTTGGCCACGATCTTAAACCAAAGTTCGTGCTAGACATGGAGAATGCGTGGAGCACATTTTGATGGCCTTTGTCTATAAAATAGACGAAGAAGATGCATTGGAAATTTGGACTATTCTTAATCAATACGAGTTATTCAATTCTGAACTAAACAATGTATGACTCATACCCGATTGGTAATCAACCAAGCTGTAAAATATACTTTGTAAGAACAAAGTACGATAAATAGAAAATGAGTGAGTGGACGCTGGCAAGAGAATTTACCGAACCACTGCAAAAATTATGTGTTCTTTTCTTTCTTTCAATCCTTTTTTTGTTATAATCTACATTTACCGCGTGGTTGAGTGTTTGTGTAATTTTTGATTTAAACATTTTGGTGTTTTCACTGGAAAAAACTTGAGATTTGATTTGAAGAAGATGAAGAAGCCTAATATAAGAGCTATTGTTGAAGAGGTCAACAAAGGCATATGGGCATCCAAGAAGTGACCTTAAATTCAAACCTCCCTTCACTCTACTTAGTAGAAAAGAGATGGAAAAAATGATGATAAAGATGCAAGATAGACTTGTTTCAAAAGGATAGAGCAACAAAGGACAACCAAAATTGATGGAAATCAAAGTCAGAGGCCAAAGGCGGACCATGTGCACTAGGGGATGGGGCAAAAAGAGTTAAAACTGGCTCCCAGAAGCACCACAACCCGGTACCGATTTGAGACAACTCAGTACCGAGTCATGTGGTCGGAGAGTACTATTGTAAAAATTCTTCTAGACATCCTCTAGTCCCTATCTAAGAGCTATGACAGGCTTATCACTTAGCGATTTGCCTATGTCCGTCTAGACAAGATTTATCATCTCATGTAAGAATCAAAACATGTATTTATGCACTGGTCAGACATTATTTAAGGCTTTGTGCCACATATAAGCATCAATGTGCTAGGTTTAAGCGATCTTGCATCGTGGCTACTTCTAAGCACATTTAAAATCCCAAAATTTCAATTTATATCAATCGACACTAAAAAAATACTAAAATTTTATATAAAATATATGAGTTATCAAAAATTCTTATTTATGATTAATCCTTGATTAATCTCCACCTAAACGATTGATCTCTACTCCGTACTAACCATCCAACGTCAATCTAACATTTTTACAACCATGTTAGGGGCATGACGAATTTGGAAAATAGGCATCGTAGAGCACACTTGAGGTATAATGTCGAGCCATGGAACAGAAGTCATTTACGACGTCAAGGAGATGGACGAGAGGTTCCTTGTAGCAATAGGGGGTAGAGTGAAGATTTGGATCAGGGACGCGTAGAACCCCGGGAATTTCCATTGAATGACAATGATAGGATTGCCAATATGATAAGACAAGTGTTGAGAAGTGGATCCTTAAATCAGATTTTGGATGATGTAAATTGAAACTCATTTATCCAAACATCTGACACGCTAGGAACACACCTGATTTTAAGCTATCAAGGTTGGAGATGTATAACGGAAGGACAAATCCAACTGTTCACTTGGTGAGATATATCCAACACATGGAGTGTTAGATGCTTTAGAGAAAGTAATGAGACGGTGTTTTTCATTATACTTGACAAATTTAGCGGTGAAGTGGTTTCGTCGGTTGGATAACGAGTTATGAAATAGTTCATAGTTCATATGGCACTATCAAATAATATGATGACACATTCGAGTGTGAAGCATAAGGTCGGCGAAACCCTATGGAGTTGCTTAACTTGATTTAACGCAATAACCGCTCCAGTGCAGAAACTAGACCCGTCTATAGTCCTGGAGGTGGTGGTTTTCAGAGTTGCTAGTAAGACCGATTTAAAAATCGCTTTGGAGAGAGATTCACTAGTGGATCTTGTAAATTTATATTACCACGGTGAATGATATTTATGCCGGGAGGTTACTAAAGTTGAGAGTGTTGAGGTTAATGTTATGGGTGATAGAGGACCATCCAAAACATGACATGAGAATGATAAAGGGAAAGCTGATGATGGTTTTGGAGGATCAAAACAGATGAAGTGGGAATAGAAGTTTTCCTCGTACATGGAATTAACCGAAGCTCCATAGAGAATTTACTTGGATACGAAGGGGCAGATTCCTTACAACAAACCAGCGAAAAAAGAACCAATAGATTGTGAAAGAAAGCCTAGAATGTTTTGCATATTCCATGAGCTAGATGAACATGAAACGAATGAGTGCAAACATCTATGAGATTTGATCGAAAAACAAGTTCAATGTATCCGTTTACAACAGTATGTTAGGAATCAGATTACCATTTCCCAAATTGCTATGGTATCATACTGCCATATGAACAACTATCATCTGCGGCGGATGTATCTGAATGCAGCCACGGAACTAGATAGAGAATGTTTATTCCATGGTCAGAATGGATTGAAGTTAGGTTTGATTTTCGTGCTTTGTTTTCTTTGAATAAGATATGAAGGATAACAACATGTTACTTACTCATGCACGAGATTCCAAACGGTCCTATAAAGGTTAAGGTCCGAATGTAATCCTTGACTAGCTTAGACAATTTGATTTTGCTCGATGGATCTGATTTGAACTCTACGATTAACTGATGGATATTTAGACTTGAAAATCATTTGAATATGATAATGATATTGATAATGCCACGGGATACCAACGAACTTGGTTATTCCTTAAAACCGATATATAAACTGGTAGGACGTGTTTTCCCTGACCGGAGGGATGGTGCGATGAATCATGAAATGCAGGTTCCCTCGTCGTGGAGCGAGTGGATGAACTTGTACGGGATAGCAAGTCCACTCATCGGAGAGTGAGTGGATGGACTCGCTAGAATTTTAAGTCCTGATCGGAGGGACGTTGCGATGAATCATGAAATGCAGGTTCCCTTGTCGGGGAGCGACGGGATAGCAAGTCCACTTATCGAAGTGTGAGTGAATGAACTCGCTCGGATTTTAAGTCCTCTCACCGGAGAGTGAGCGGATTGGGCCCGATCTAGATATGTGATTATGTAATATGGAGAAATCAAAACGTAAAATTTGAAATTTGAACTCCTCTTGGTTTTAAAACGATCTGATAATTGATTACTCACTGGATTTTGTCATTGCCTTAATTCGATTGGACTTGCTTATGGCGTGATGCTAGGCGATATCAGACGACTTATAAGTAGCGTTCCAATTGATGGCAATACATAATTATGATCAATGACGCCTGATTGCCTGATATATAAGTTACGTATGATAGTTGAATTTTGAGGAACACGGACATTAATAGTGGTGTATGATACTTTAATCCGTGCGAACGTGGGATGAAGTTAATTTATGATATATAATGTGATAATTTAGGAATACGGAACGATTATGATTTACGACTAACATTTAAGCAAAAATTTAAACCCTTAGCTATGATAGGTCTAGAACAGCCTTTGATTTGCAGTTGACTTCAAATGAACCGGATAATTTACCACAATTTGTCCAATAGATAGCTAGAGAGCTCAACTGCTAATAATTTACCTGTTTCAATATTTGTTCATAAGCAAAGCATACATTATATTCATAAAATGTACTTTGGAAGACAAGTGTTATAGTCAAAATTTTCAGTGTTAGATTAGACTCAAATGTTGAACTGGACTAAAAAACGATAGAGAAATGGATCTAAAGACTTAAACATTGTGAAACGGCAAAAAGAGGAATTGCAAAGGAGCCAAGATTGGACTAGGTGCTACTATTCAGCCCCCTTTAACACAACATCTACAACTCGTACCCGAGTTGTAACCTATGACAGGTCAACAAAGCTTGGCTACGGAAGGAGGAACAAAGCAAAGTTAAGATCAAAATAGAATAAGGTCTCGAGATCAACTTGGCACCGAGTTGTAAAGCACAACTCCGTCTGAGTTGTGAATGAGTGGCTAACTTGGCCACAATCTTCACCTGAAGTTCGTGCTGGGAATGAAGAACGTGTGAAGCATATTTCGATGTTCTTCTATAAATAGAGAAGATGCATTGAACTGGTGATCTTTTTTCTAGACTGCTCTGGGTCGATTGGAGTTGAGTTATTCAGTTTTGAACTAAATGTTGTATAATTCATAACCGAGTTGTAAATAATCAAGTTGTAAAATATACTTTGTAAGAGAAAACTACAATCAATAGAAAACGAGTAAATGGACGTATGACGGAGAATTTGTCGACCCATTATATAATTTGTGTGTACTTTTTTTCCTTTTAATCTCTATTCATTATAATCCACATCTACTACATGATTGGTTGTTTGTGTCATTTTTGGTCCGAGCAGTTGCCACTGAGAGTAGTTACATTTGATAGTTAAATTTGTTTTTATATTTGACATTAGGGACGATTTCATGAAGATTTTGAAAGAGCCAAAAATGACTTAGCTATTGTGCTGAGACTACAAACATCTGTAATTGTTGCAATCGTTAAACTTATTGTGCAAAAAAGCATAGATGTATTTTCTGACAACTGTGGTGTAAATCGTTTGCTTGAGAAACACTCAACAAGACTAGTCTGGGAAAGGTGCACTTAAAGTATAAATCTATGGATATGTTAACAAAGTCAGTATTTCAGAGAAAATTTGAACATTGGTCAAGCTCAATCACAAAATGGAAATTTGAACATTTGCAATTCCTTTTATGAAATGCAAGTTTTATGAAATGCAAGTGTGTCGTGAGTTGCAAACTCTAATCACAAAATGGTTATTTTTTTAGGAAAAATGAGATTAATTTTGGTATTCACCTTCATTGAATGGTTCTATGTTAAGTTACTGAATGATATTCATATCAGAACTTATTATCGAAGTGTTTGTGTTTTGTGAGGATTCTTGGTTTTTTGGTTGTTGGGTCAGAGTTGAAGTTGGTGCATAAAACTGTACAGTTTTAAAATTAGCGATGCACATCAGAATTGAGCATGTCAAATAGATAATTTAAGCACATGCGAGTATCAAACTCAGGGAAAAGAAAAGGTTTAAAAAATAAAAATAAAAGTAAATTAACTTTTCTTAACATTGGCTCTCATGTATGCATTGCCGAAGATTTATGGCCATTTATGCTAATTGTCTTACCACTTTTACTAGTGCTCATTAGTACCAAGTTTATATATTGGGTCTTGACCTTACTTTTGTGAATTGTTTTTTGTTTGGAGCAAGAGGTTTGTTTATTTTGGGGTTTGTGCTTTGTTCTACAACTGTTAGGGTTAAATGCATATTTATCTGAAGGAAAATATTACTGAAATTTGGATGTAAACAGTTATTTATTGTAGAACTATAAGCAGTCGATCAATTCCTAGGTAAGTTTCTGTGATTGAATTTTTTTTTTTTTAATCTTCTGTCGTTGGTAAAATTATTAGAAAATTCATCAATTTGAGCCATGATATATTTTGTTACAAAATTCTAAAAAGCTGGCATAAATTGACGAATCAGAGTGGTTAGCCTCAGATAGTAAATTTGATGCTTTGGGCTTGTGTTGGTAGTTAGTCTATTTTGATAACTGAGGTTGTTGCTAGCATTTAGCGTGCATTTTAAATCCCAACCCTATTCATCATAGCTGGATTCCAGACACTTACTGTCAGTTAATAAATTTTTTGCTAACAACATATCATGGCTCGCTGCCAAATCCAATTCGGTAAGGTGAAATGGACGTCGTGCAAAATGCAATATTTCAAGGATCATTATATAATATGATCAGCGATCTGCCTTGCTTATTTTAAAGGAAAATTATTGTGAGCCCATAACGTCGAGAGATTAGCTATTGTCAGCATTTCTTCATGTTAAACGAGAGGAATTTGTCATTATTCCTGCACTTGTAGTATTTGAGAACTGCGTGCCAGCAAGGTACTAAACTAACTGATATTCTGTTGTCTTTCCATGTCTGTCTGGTCCTGTATCATGTTATTTTAACGCTTGCTAATTAAATGCTGCTGTGCATACATTATTTGATTTTTTTCAACCTGAGTGTTGGGCTAATGGATTTTCAATTTTGTTATATCATATTTGTGCACACATGATTTAAATTCATCTGTAGTTAGGCCAATGGATTTTTAATATTGTTCTATCATATTTGTGCACACATATGATTTAAATTCTTCTGTATCAGATGAAGAGTATGCACAAGAAACGCAGGGATTCCATTTGGGGCATATGAACAGTCTCTAATTCAGAAGGCAAAACTTTGAAAGCACGGTAATATATAGGTTTAGATTCTTTAAAAGAATCCATGCCAAATTACTGGTGCTTTAGAAGTGTAAATTCCTGGTCTAAAAGAGTTTTGATAGAGTTATTGTAATGTAGAAATGGTGAGAGAAGTGAATTGTGTTGATGAAAAATGATTACAGTTCAGTGATCCATTTCGTATGTGATAACAATGCTTTATATATGCATTTTTCTCTTTGATAACAAAGATATAAAACCGGAACAAGAAACTGGGCTTTTAGGCCCATGATCCATCTTGTTAATGTGTGATGCTGATTATGTCTCTGGGAGATCAATGATTGATATGCAAAGATGAGGATATATATCCGATCTGATGAAAGTATCGTTTCTCAATACTCCTCCGCAATATTTTTGTTTTTGGGTCGTGGAACAAGATTCCATGTCTTGTTCCTCATGAGTGCATTATACTCTTCTGACATGGCTGATTTTCAATTTTTATTCTCCACTGCTTGGTAGGTAGTGCTTGACTCTTCAGTATCTAAAGTTGCAGTGTAGGTTTTTGGTTTGAATATTCCACTTTTTGATCTTGTTATCATATGATGATCTGTTCTAATATCCTGTTGATGTTGACTGTTTTCTTCTTGTTGCTGATGATCATTGTGAGTCTGTGTTGCTTCAGAGGTTTGTTGTTGTGTAGAATGTAAACTTACTCTTTGTTGAGACACATGTGCATGTTTTGATGACTGCATTTGCTCATGACCTGGTCCATTATTGGACATAGTGTGTTGTGAGCCAGATTCGCTCGTGTAGGAGTTGTCATCAACATCTGTTGATGCCTTGGGAACTTGTGTCACTGCTTCAGATAAGACATGTATGGGAGGTAGAGAATCCTTTGCATTATATACTTTCTTTGACATTTTAATTTCTGATTCCTTGAAAGGAAAAACTTTTTCATTAAACACTACGTGTCTTGAAATAAAAATCATGCCATTGCTATCTAAACACTTGTATCCCTTTTGGTTAGTAGTATAACCCAAAAAGGTACAATGAGATGACCTAAAATTTAACTTATGAGTATTGTATGACCTGAGATAAGGAACACATAGACAACCAAAATTATGAAGTTTTGATAGTCTGGTTTGATGTTAAACAGAATTTCTATTGGACTTTTAAATTTCAGAATCTTTGATGGTATTCAATTAATTAGAAATACAGTAGTAGCAAAACATCTGGTCAAAATTTTAATAGCATGGATGCTTGTGCAAGTAAGGTGAGACCAGTCTCGACAATTTGTATGTGTCTTCTTTCAACAAGCCCATTTTGTTCAGAAGTGTAAGGGCATGTTTTTCTATGAACAATCCCTTTCTTCTGAAAAAATTGCATTAGGGGCATGTACTCTGTTCCACCATCTGATTGTATTATTTTAACTTGACAATTGGTTTGTCTTTCTTACTGTAGAACAACATTATAAGTTTCATCCTTTGACTTTAAAAAATATATCCAAACATATCTAGAATAAGCATCAACAAAGGATATGTAGTACTTATAGCCATAATCACTGTGCAGTGGTGCAGGCCCCCATAGGTCAGTAGCCACTAGTTCAAGTGGTTTGTTGTAACGTATTTCAGAATTTAAAAATGGTAATTTATGACCTTTTTCCATCTGGCAGTATGTGCAGATATATGGCACTGTAATATCTTTGAAAGAGATGTTGCTATTGTTCATGATATGCTTTACAATTACAGTATTTGGGTGCCCCAATTTACATTGCCACAAATCAAAGATATTATAATTTTCTTCCTTTTTGATTTCAGAGTTATTACACCAAATTCTTTTAGATTCTGATTTTCTTGGATTAGTCACACTGAAATTGTGCAGACCTTTATGTTTTTTACCCTGCAAGATAATATCTCTAGTTAGGATATCCTTAACTAAGAAGTGATGAGGGTAAAATTCAAAATAAACTTTGTTATCTTTTGCAAACTGTGACACACTCAGCAGATTTTTTCCTAATTAGTGGCACCCTGAGTAAATTATTTAAATATAGTTGCCTTTTCCCATGATGTATGAATTGCCAGTGTGTGTGATTGCAATTGATTTTCCATTACCCATGTGTATAGAGTTCATACCATTATATTCCTTGTTCCCAAGATTTAGATTGCTTAAATTGTTGGTGATATGATTTGTGGCTTTAGAATCTGGATACCAATCCTCATCTTGAATATGCTCTGGTTTTGCAATCTCAGTTCGCTGATGTCTGTTTTCAGATAGATTACTTGAGTCATGTTGAACTTGTGCTATATTAGCACTGAGATTTTGATTTCTTTGATTGTTGCTGCTTTGTCCTGAGACATAGTTCAGATTTAGCCTGGAATAACATTTTGCTACAGTGTGACCCAGTTTTTCACAGATCTGACACTTAGGCCTGTTATTACTATTCCACCTGCCTCTTCCTCTGGATCTATTTGAATATCCACCCCTTTGCATAGTTTGTTCTGATCTGTTACTGGTTTGTCCTTTTCCTTTGTGGTTGACAACATAATTTGCAGAGAAATCTGATTCATGAACCTTTTTGTTATCAATTCTTGCCTCATGTGCAAGTAACGCAGAGTGAACATTATCTATTGATGGTAGAATTTTGTGAGATGATATGACTGCCACTACTGCTTCATATTCATCATTTAATCCATTTAATATTGTCATTATTTGCTCAGAATCACGGATCTTGTGGCCTGCAGCTTCCAGTAAGTAATAAGTTGTCTTGATCTTTGATAGATACTCTCTCATGTTGACATTGTCTTTCTTGATATTATGCAACTGCCTTTTGTAATACTTTTGCAGCAGATTGACTATTAAAAACTTTATCAATGGTAGTCCAGATCTCATTAAGTATTTTACACCCTATTACATGTGATAGGAGACTTACATTTATGGATGATAACAGCCAAGAACATATGAGTCTATCTTGTCCATGATATCTCACATACTCCTCATTATTAACAACCTTGTGTTTCTTTGTCAGTGATGCAAACTGGTGGAACTTGTATAGTTTCAAGAATGTAGCTCTCAAGTCCATATCCCTGAATTGCTGTTTCTACCTGAAGTTTTCATAGAAGATAGTTATCTTCACTCAAATGCATTGTTACCAGTTGGCTCTGTGGACTTATCATAGTCTTGATCAGATTTTCTGCCGTGTCAGAGAGTGAGGATGTATTTGGATTAGATGATGTGGCTGAATTGTCTTCTTCTACCATGATGGGTCTGATTTAAAAGTAATAGTGGATGACTAATCAGAAAGGATGGAAGAAACGGTCAAGATCAGAAATTCAGGTTTCAAGAATCCAGAAATTTATGTGAAACTGGTAAGTTGCAACCAAAGAAAATTTTGTATGATGATATTTCTAATGGGTTTTCTTTCTGGATGGCTTTTACTGTTTTTGTGATGCTTCTTTTCTTGATTTCTTGATCTGTTTCTGAGATTTGATAGCTTTCTTACAAGATTCAGTATTGAATCTTGCTGCAGCCAGAATGTGCACTGGCGTGGCACAAGATTCTGATGCTTGAATCAATCTCTTAGATGATGAAATTCGAATATCTGATAAGAGATAGAACTCAGATGATGATGATTTATTTGATGAGTTTTTTTTATCACTCCTTCTTCACTTTTGTTTTTGCTCTTAAGCAGATTCTTGAGAATGCTCGGATACCATAAAAAAGTTTTGATAGAGTTATTGTAATGTAGAAATGGTGAGAGAAGTGAATTGTATTGATGAAAAATGATTACAGTTCAGTGATCCATTTCGTATGTGATAACAATGCTTTATATATACATTTCTCTCTGATAACAAAAATATAAAATTGGAACAAGAAACTGGGCTTTTACGCCCATGACCCATCTTGGTAATGTGTGATGCTGATTAAGTCTCTGGGAGATCAATGATTGATATGCAAAGATGAGGATATATATCCAATGTGATGAAAGTATCTTTCCTCAATATGGTCAAGTGACAGCTCAGTTTGGAAAGTGCTAGAAATTATTCACAAGCAATTGTTTACATCAGAAGCTTCTTGTTTACATATGTAAATTCAGGCTTATTTCCATGCACAAATCAGGCCCACATTTCTGTTTGTAAGCATTAGAATTTAGAGAATTAACACAAGTAATAAGATATTCATCTCTTTTTACTCGTTGGATTTGAGAAAGAGTAGTTGCGGAGGAATGTTCTTTTAGCTGATTTCAGTTCGGTCTTATTGAAAGCTATTAATAAATATTTTGTATAAATGCAAAAATATATTGTTGCATGGACTGCAAATAAACGTTCCTATAAATTTTCTGTATTATCCTTCTAATGGAGTATTGAATATGAACTATCGATTATTTCTGTATATGGATCACGGTTTACGTATGGAACTATGGATCATGGTCTGATATCATCTACGATTCATTAGTAAGAACAATTCAAATTTATTATTAGCTAGAGGTCTGTATAGACTCCAGATTCAATAAATCTACAATAAATATGTTATGTATGAAACTGGTCCAATACGTTACAACTATTTGAATGACTCGTTTGGAAAATATAAATGCAACGATAGAATTTCTCCATCTGTAAAAGAATACAAAGAAATGTGTGTGTTACTACGCCGCAATTAAAATCGAACAAAGACAACTAAAATTTGTCGATGGTATTTTTGTTGTATGTAACAACCTCACTGCACTATCTCCGTGTTTCAAATTCTTTCATGGCAAGTAGAATTTCAATTATTTTGCTTGCTTATTAGACGGATATGTATATTGTTTATCACCTCTAATTAATACTATATATAGTTGGATGTATGATACAACACTATAACAATATAACAACGTGTTTACTATTCACGTACACTTAATCTCGGTTGGGAATTCGAAGGACAGATAAAACTATGTATCATAATACAAATATCTTTCTCGCTTTGTGTAAAATTCTGGATATTACAGAATCAAAAAGTCTAAAAAATAAGTTCATAAGCAAAAGTGGAAATAAAATTTGCTGAAAAATTGAAAAACTCGTGTGTGTTCATTTATGAAAAATGAACAAGCTACAAGCTGCAAATTGCCAGGATCTACAGCTAGCATGTGCTTATGCATGCATATGCAACAAAATTATGTGATCATGAGAAGCAAACGGAAAATGACAATTAATATGCGGTCTTTTCTTTTGTCTTACTCTTGCCTTTTTAACGGCAAAGTATTGAATCTTCAGCAACAATATGCAAACTTCCGCGCATACTACAAACAACATATATGCATGCCCCAACCTTCGGTCTCTAGAAGAGTTGTTTAACTTCGAATTTACAATTTGGTGACTTCTAAGCTGTCAAGTTAAGCATTGTACACATAACATATGTTATATGTCATGTGTATGTATATTTTATTTATCCATAAAGGGCTATAATAGTATTACTTTCTATTATCTATTTTGCATTTCATATATGATGTCAAGAATTTATTTACATATGCCATGCAAAACAATTAGTTCGAATTTTGAACTTGATAACACAAAACGATGTGTTCACCAAAATTTACGGAAAGGAAGGTAGTAATGCAATTTGAATTAGAACAACAATAGAAGAGGGGATAAGAGTTTTCCAAAAATAACCATTAAAAAGTTCAAAAAATAAGTGCATACATCTCTGCGATATATGTAGGGCTGCACAAAGTATGGATCGTGTTGAATTGGATTAAATATTTAACCAAACCTGTATAGATAAATTAAAGATGGTTCAACCTGTACCTGATCTCATATGAGGTTGGATCTGGGTTGGATTGAAATATGAATTTGGATGGATTGAGTTATATAAACATGATATGAAAATGATAAATTGAAAGAAAAAAAATCAAAATATTCAACTCAAAATAGCAAAATTTAGCTAGCATTAAATATAACCGATTCACTATAACGCATATTTCATTAGATAGACTTTCATTATAAAATACATCTACATTTTATGCTAATAATTTCATTTCAAAATACATGAAAAATGCTCCTCGAATACTACTTAAATTCTTTTAGTCAATCTTATATGTTTTGATCACTCTAATTTTACTTGGACTGACATTAAATATGATTTTTTTAGTATATTTATTTTAAAATACATATATTTTATTATAGGTTTTAACTATTATAATTTTATAGGATGACATCGATTGAGTTTTTATATGTGGGATTGAGTTGGGTTAAAATAGAGCTTGTTTGAAACCCGACACGTATGTGGTATGGGTTGCAAATTGTAACTCATATTCGATCTGAACCAGATCGGGTTGGATCGGGTTTATGTAGGTGGGATTGGGCTGGTGTGATAGTCGGGTAGAGTATGGGGTGTGTGCGCCCGTAGATATATGACTCCAATGTCAAGGGCAATTAGGGCATAACAAAACAAAGGATTTTAGTGCTGGTGAGATGAAGGAAAGAAAGCTTGTGCTGATGGAAGGAAGAAACGGCTAAAAGAAATTCACGTGAAAGAAGCTATCACTGAGTAACGTAAATGAACCGTGTTTGTTGCTTGTTTTTCGTTCGAAAGTTGAGGAATCATTGATGTTTAAACACTTTTGCACAAGTTCGACATTTTAGCCGGAATATAATAAAATACTTCTGTAGCATATATTTCAAAATCCAAATTTGATCTTGGATTTTATTCTAGCAAGGATTTCTCGTTTGGTAATAAAATTACTGCTAATGTATTTCATTCCAAGTGTCTGAATCAAAAAAAAAAAATTGGGTTTTGTTTGTTATGGTAGGAGAAATAAATGGGCCCCGTTTTATACATGGGAGGAGACGTGATATGTCTATTCGTTTGAAAATATGGGTCTTTTCATATGATAGTTCGATGCAGCGGTTTAAAAGGCTGTCGTCCTTTTCCACAGTACATGTTTGATTTAGTTTATGAAAAAAAAAAAAAAAACCGGAAATACACCAACAACGATATTATTTATCAGGATTTTGAACAAGTGATGAGTATGCCCAAGTCTTGGGGTTTTTACCATTGAATTTGTGAACGTTTTTGTCATGGTAGATAACCTTACAAAACATTATGTACATGAACATGATTCATCGAATCTTAACGTAATATAGGAAATTATTGTTTAATCAGTGTTTTCAATTACGGACCCATTTCTAAAACTCACTACAGATATAGCGAAGTACGAATAATATTATAAATCTGTATGTTTTTTAATCAACTAACAATAGATGTTTTTCACTAATTGTGTTTTATAAGCTAGAAATTAAAATATACTAGCTGAGTTTTTGTACTTTGCACAGTAATATTAGTTATTATTTGTTCTCTGTTACAAAAGTAATCTAAATTTCTAGTAGTACGCAGATAAAATTAAGTTTCTTTAGCCAAGTAAGTTAAGGTAAATATTTTTGTAGACCTTTTGAAATAATTAAAGGACATAACAGTGTGTTATAAGTAATTTAGGTGAAAAAGTGAAACATGCAAAGCACACTTCGGGTTCTCTTCCACCTATAAAAGGAGCCCATCTCCCACAGTCTTAAATCCACCATTATTCATACTACTAGCTTCCTCTCCATCATTAATTACTCTAACTCTCAAGAGAAAGCTAGCTTTAGCATTCTTGCACCTCACTTAATTTCCTTCACTTCTAATTATTACTAATTCTTTAAATTTTGTTCTTGAGTTTTCAAAATGTTCGGCTTATCCACTACTAACAATTGGGCCTTCGCTTTTGGTGTTCTAGGTACATATCATTACCCCCTAAAAATTTGTTTACACATGACCTCATATATCTCTTGCACTGTGCTGATTTTTGTATGTATTTTGCAGGTAACTTGATCTCGTTCATGGTCTATCTTGCTCCAGTGTAAGCTTCTAACCGTGCTGTTATTTTTCCATACATATTGGAACTTAATACATAATGAAGTAATGATTTTTACAGACCTACTTTCTGGAGAGTGTGTAAGAAAAAATCAACAGAGGGGTTCCAGTCAATACCGTATGTGGTCGCTCTATTCAGCGCCATGTTATGGATATTTTACGCCCTCATCAAAACCGACGCTGAATTTCTAATCACCATTAACACTGCTGGATGCTTCATTGAGTCCACTTACATCGTTTTGTACCTCATTTACGCCCCTAAAAATGCTAAAGTATGTACACACAAGCTATATATCACTTCTATTTCCTAATACTAACTAATTTATGCTTATCATCGGTGCTAATTTTGCTATGTTGTTGCAGATTTATACTGCAAAATTGATATTGCTAGTGAATGTTGGTATGTTTGGCGCAATAGTTCTGGTTAGCCTTCTATGCGCCAAGGGCTCTGATCGTGTTGTTATTCTTGGATGGATCTGTGTTGGGTTTTCAGTTAGTGTATTTGTTGCACCGTTGAGCATCATTGTAAGTTCAGACTAGTGTTGATATTTCTTCTTCATATGGCTTTATAATTATGCAACTAACAGAAGTATGCTTGAATCAGAGACTGGTGATTCGAACAAAGAGCGTAGAATTCATGCCTTTCTCCTTATCATTGTTCCTAACACTCAGCGCCGTTGCATGGTTCTTCTATGGATTCCTTTCTCATGATAAATATATCGCGGTATGTACAAAAAAAATTTCATACTTGTACCCAGTTTTAACCAAGAAAATTACGTAGTGTTAATTGTATTCACTTAACTTGTGTGTAGATTCCGAATGTAATGGGGTTTGTCTTTGGATTGATCCAAATGGTGTTATATGCAATGTACATGAACACCAAGAATCATGTGGTGATAGAAGAGCAAATGGTACCGGAGCATATCATAACAATAGCAAAACTGGGTGCAGTTGGGCAATGTGCAGACGTGTATCCTGTAGAGGTGAAAGAGAGTGAAGGAGAAGGAAAAGAGTGTGAGCTAACAACTAAAGGAAGGAGCGAGGAAGAAAATGTGAAAGATGGGTTTGATCGCAAGGAGGAAGATGATCATGTGGTTTGAGTCGGAATGTTAGTTGATTGCATGCAGGCTTCATGATGCAGATTAAAAATCGAGAAGAGGAGGGTTTTCTTTTTCTCTTTTTTCTTTGTTTCTACTTGGCTGTCATGTAATCCTCCTTTCTTGATTAATTTATGTGGGTTTTGAGAGGGGGAGAAGTTTTATATGTGTTTATAATTAGAAGTTGTATGTGGGATAATGTATGTGGCGGAAGGATGGATGGGTTTAATAACAATTTAGTCGCATGTCAAACAACTTAATTGCATTAAGGATGATTTGTTTTCTTTTTAAAAATTATGTTCTATTGTAACATGTACCTACCAAGGTTAAAAATTATGTTTTCCTTTTTCCTGTTTCGATAATCGAGAAATTTTAAAATTTCGATTCCGTTTTGTAAACTTCTGAAATCCCGCTTTTATTTCCATTCGATTATTCCGCTACTTTTTATTGATATGTTAATAGATGTTTGGTACTAACTAATTATTCAATAATTATTCAATACTAATTACAAATGATAAATTTTTTTAATGTCTTATGTAAATTAAACTTTATACAATTGATTTTACAACAAGTTACAAACGATTTATTAATATAATTAATCTATTGTGGTGCCCAAACATAATCAACCCATAGTAGCCTATAAATTAGTGGCGCAAAACATAACAACCAACCCATGAAGGTAATGCAAACCAAACCCTCTTTTGTTCTCTTTCCACTTTTTTCTTGCTCAAATTGCTCCTAGCAATGCCCTAGATTCATTCAAACATCGAAACCCCATTTTCGAAGAGAAAAAAATGTGCTCACTTCTAAACGTTTTTGACAAGATACCCACCCGCACGGATGAAAATTTGATAAATTAGCAAAAGGTAATTTGATCTTTTGAAAACACTTGGTCTTTTTTGATCATTCTCTTCTCTCACATAATTTTGAGTTATTGAAGTAGAATCGATTTTTTTTACACTAATCGTTCAACTGTATTTTGAAAAGAGTTCGTTCTTTTTTCTATTTTTAACTGGCGCGAAACAGGTTTTTCATGGAATTCCAGACCCTATCTATGTTGGAACAGTTCAGGATAGTCGGAATTTTGGCATGTAGCTTTGAAGTTAAAATCTTGGTACATGCTTGTGAGACCAACTCAAAAAATCGTGAACCGTCGCTCAATCAAATTCGAATGAGAGAAAAAACATAAGTTGCAAAAATATTATATGAACCATGGTTCACACAATCAAAATTGGGTTTTTTTCTTAATGAAACCAAACTAGAAGTTTTTTAATTATTGTAGAGCTCTAGAAGCCCAAGCATGTTGTTTAAAAACATTCTAAGATAATTGTTAGTCAAAAATTGGTCTAACATCCCCAAAGTTGTAAATTCATAGAGATAACATTACTAGATCGTAGAACTGTATCAAGGATAACAAACCGATAAAATAAATATGAAATGTAAGAACAATAAGAAAAAGAAAAGAATAAAAAATTTATAGTGATTCGACAAGTCTCTGACCTACGCTAATGTTACTAATGCTTTATTGATGGATTCACACCAGATCTACCAAAAAGTTACAAGTACAACTTGAGTTTCTATTTCAAGGTTGGTAATGGCAGAATCTCCTCCGATTGTGAATTGTTGGATCATGTGCAATAGCGGCGGGCTTAAAAGAGTGAATTTTAAGAAAAAAATTCTTTTATTAAATTGCATAAGATTTTTATTCTTTGTTTGGGTAAATAAATATTTGCTTATACTAGATCGAATTTAGTATTTTGATTAATAAAAGAGATCTGAAACATTTTAATTTAGTTAAAATATTTATTTATTATTAAAGTTTAAAATAAATTTATTAATAATTTAATTTAATTTCAATTTATTTTAATGAATATTTAGTATTTATGATATTCATATCCATTTTTTTATGAAAAGGATATTCATATTCATAATATAAACAATTCAATAACATACACAAATAATCTATACTAGGGGTTCAAGGACAAAATTGATCGTTTTTGAAAGTGTATAGGATCGTATATTATGGCTAAACTATATATGAAAGTATATAAACAGTATTATAAGTTAAGATGAAATAAAAAAGAGCTTGCACACAAGACTTTTTATATCGATTCAAATCACCGTGCTATGTCCAAATATCTTATTTTGGCTTTTTACTCACCAACACACTCATTTCCCACGGAGGAATAGACATATACACTTGCCCGAGCCGCTGAATATGTCTTTCTCACTAAAATGATAAAATATAGACTTTGACAATAGTCCTGTCATTGTTACACACCGCAATTTTAATGATCCCATATTTAAATGATTAATTTAAATACTTAATCAGTAAATAACGGAATGCCTCTTATACTCAATTTTAACAAACGAGCGAATTAAGACTAGATACATTCATGATTGAGTTCTCTTTTTCAATGCGAGTGAAATGAGTATAAACTTAACTAGTTTGATGTCAGTAAGGGTTTGGAATTAATAATGATTCTGAGTAGATGAGATGAATTTGGGCTAAGCCCCTTTACTTAGCCGATATGAGGCTAAACCCTTCCATAATTTCATTCTCATTTTTCTTATTTCACCATTCATTTCTCTTCCTCTTCAACAATTTTAACTAATAGCCCCTTAATCATCTCTTAATCACCCTCTAATCCCTTAGCCCTAAACCCATTAAATAAGTTTCCTAAATCAAATAAAAATCACCATAAATCATCTCTTTCTATTCTCTACAAAACCCACGAAGGGATTGGCGTGAATTGGAGCTTAGTTATGGATTTGGAAAATTAAAGAGAGTAAGATTTGGTTTTTTGATGATTAGAGCTTGGCTTGGGTTTAAATAAGGCGATGAGATGATTCTCCTTATTAATTTATCTTTTGTAATTCATACATTTAATTACTGATTTATAGAATTATATGATGTAATCTGGAGATGTTCGAATTAGTTTGGGCTTATGTTTGCGTTGTAAACATGATTACATTAGGTCACTAATTGTTTAAGCCCTTAATAACTATTTTTGAAGATAGTCAATAACCTAAGAAATTGATTTTTAGGCTAACTGAATGTTAATAATGATATAGTGACAATTTAGAGACTACCTACGTGTTATAACTAAGTGAATGTCATTAGTTGGTTATAATTAAACTAATTCAAATGATTTTAGAATTAAAAATAGTTAGTAAGCTAATTTAGCAAGTTTTGAACTCTACCCTTATTATTAAAGTGATTAGAGGGTTAATACAGCTAAATTAGTATTTATAAATATTATTTAAATAGAAGAATGATTTTTATAAGTAACAAAGGTATTTTGTGAAAAATATGATATTTTATAAATAACAAACGAAGTTTAATTAGTATTTGTAAAATGGTTTGAATGTTTTATAAATGAAGGTTATATTTTATAAAATACATACGAGATTCTATAAAATAGTAAATTGATGAATACTTGATTTTCAATGAAGCAAATTAAGTGTTTTAAATGGATAAATTGATTAATAAGTTAATATTGTATTTTCTAAAATGGTTTGAAAATTTTATAAAATAGTATAAAGAGATATCTTTACTTTTATTGAAAAGAATAGTAAGTAAAAGTAATAATTAATTAACTAATGAATGAATTACTTATTTAATATATGTGTATATATGAGTACGAGCAAGTATACGTATACGAGTATTTGAAGATGTATAACAATCAAAACGTTGCGTGAATTAGAATTGTTGTATTTTTTGGTTGTTCGTATGGATTTGCAATTGTTTGATTTTATAGAAATATAATTAATTACTAGTCTGTTGCGGGCACTTCACGTAGCCATAACAACATGTGCTAAGTTGTATGGGAATATACTGGACCAAATAATCACCCCGGTGAAGTCCGAAACATGATCTGTGTAGTGATGGTGCATTTACGAGAACGTGTGTAAGCGTGCACGAATGAGTGTGTCGAGACGTATAAGCTACGCGCTAGGTAGGAGGCTGGGTAGGTCGTTTTGGCATGTTAATGAAGCCGGGTCGCTATAATCGCTCATAGAATTCTACTCGTGCAAAGAGTGAATTTTTAGTATCGAAACCGATTTTTGATCACTTATGAAATTCACTTCCAAAACATCAACAAATGAACCTCGATAGATGTTCGATGTGATAGAGTAAGTCTCTAGAAGTAATCTAACTCATCAGGCGAAGCATAGAAGGAGACGACATGGGAATCAACGACCGTCTGACAGAGTTTACCCCTACCCAGGTTCATTACTAGAACCTGGTAATATTTAGTCGACTGAACAAGGGTAGATTTGAACCCGAGGGGGAAAGCTTCAAGCAATGGACGGGGATTATTGGCTTCAGTCGATTGGGCTCGGTCGACTGAATGAATACCCCAATCGACTGAACCCCTGGGTTGAGAATGACTTTTGGGGATTCCTTCCCCAATCAACTACGGTTCTTCATAGAGCCTTGGCATGACTTCGGGGAGGCTCTGTGCTACTCAAGAAGCGGGGATGCAAGGAAAAGCTCGAGACTTGAATGAAAATGTTAAATGATTCCCTTTAAATCAATAATGATCGCACACGGGCTCAGTATGGAAATTAGTCGCACGATCATGTCCAAAGAGCGTGTATAATCGAATAAAGTAAATTTTTACCTTCGGGGGTTGACTTTGGGGTACATATAGTTTGATAAATTGTACTGGCATTATATTAATGGCCATGCCTTTAGATCCTGATAGACATTTGAGTACGTTAGTGTGCTGACTCTACTTATTAGAAGATCAAGATAGATGTCGAATACGTTAGTGTACTGACTCTGTTCGTTAATAGATCATCACAAATGATGTTTAGGTATGTTAGTGTACTGACCTTGTTCATTAATTGATCGCGATAGAGTGAGTTTGGGCACATTAGTGTATTGACTCCATCAGTTGATAGATCGCGACATATGATGTTTGGATACGATAGTGTATTGACCTTATTTGCTAATAGGTCGTAATAGGTGGTGTATGAGTACGTTAGTGTACTAAGTCCAATTATTATTGGATCGAGATAAATGTCCGGGTACGTTAGCATGCTGACTCAAAGTATAATTGGATCGAGGTGAATGTTATCCGAATCTATTTATTATTGTACTGTGGAAGATGTCTGTAGTTGACTTCATTCGTCAGTAATGATGGGTATTGATTTGTATTCCTTAGTTATCTTCCATTGTATGTTGTGCGTGTCATTAGTTGATTGTTGTTGTTATTGCCGCATTTACTATTATTTTATTCTTCATGACGACTTATATTATGATCACCCTACTTTTGGATATTGGGTTAGTTTTATCATAGTATGATATTTATGTCTTAGTCACATTATATTAATTGTGTTAACTCGTTGATTATAAGAGAAGAGCGGGTTATGGTATGATTTCCTATTTTTGATATGGGTATACCATACTTGTTATAGGTAGTTTGGATTACCCTTGAGCCACATTTGTGAAGAGGGCCGACTGTGAGTTAGTTGTTTCCTATATATTTGTATATAGTTTTGATATACAATATTTTAAAATAGTTCCCATCGCATCAGGCTTTATATCTGACCCGTGTTTTGTCTTTGTCTGCTTATGTCATGACAACACTTAGGTACTTGATTGACTAGTTTGAGATTCAGGTGCTTTTGGTGATAAGCTATTAGAAGGTGCAACTAGAGCACTTTGGAGGCAAGGCATCGATAATTTGAGATATTTATACTTGGTATTTTAGTAGTACATGACATACATGTTATTTGTATGTGAGACTGTTGTAACAGATATCTGTGTATATTTGGAGTTGATGTATTTTGACTTTCTGTATTGATACTTATTTATCATCTGCTTTCACTAGCACGGTTTCTTATATATATTTTCATTATATTTTTTTTCATGTATATTCAATATATTATATGTTGCCATTCTCTTATGAGATATCATCAATGTCTTGGTTTAGTGTTTTCCTTTGGTTTTACCCCGAACGACGGTCTTTTTGGGTATTCCCGTAGGGCAGGTTGTTGCAGTTGATATTAGGGCCTAGAATCAACACTCGGACCAGGTAGAACAGTTTGAGTTAATCAATCTGGTAGTAGAAGATATATAGAGAGAGCATACTTGTATTATCAGTCTGGTAGTAGAAGATATATAGAGAGGGCATACTTGTATTTTTCTTCTATATTATACTGTATACACTGCTTGTCTTTTGGACTCGAATTGTTTGTACCACCAGTTGCTAAGGTATCTTCGTCAGGCTATCCGTATGAGCAAATAGTAGGCAGTTTTTGATGCCCAATTAGTTCAGAGACTATTTAACTACTGCAAAAGATGTTCCGTCGCCGTGAACATTTCCAGTAGATTGCGGTTAGTGACAGAAGAGGTGTGGCCCTTTGGCATCAGTATTTCTAGCTCCATTAGCTTTAGACTCTTCGTGGCAACGCCAGAATTTCTTTAGGCAGAAGCCATATCTAGGTCCTAGGACTGTTGTAGAGGCACGGTCTTGGACACATGCATGAGAAGACTTCCATTGATATACACTACAAGAAAATATGCCTTTGGTAGCGTTTATCACTAAGTGTATCTAATAATATTTTATCCTGGTTCATAAATGTAACCAAATATTTTCCGTCCATCCCGCCTTCTAAAATCTCCAAAAAGTTTGTTCTGCTTTGTTCTGTCATGTTTTCCTTCCTCGATACTTACAAAAAATTAAGCCATTCTTTTATTTCTCTTCAATACTTGAATTTCTTTTTGCCATTTCACTTTAGCATAATTCACCACATCCTATGATTCCGCCATCGTCATCATCGCGCTAGCGCTTTACATCGTCATTGTCGCGCTAGTGCCCTCCAGTCGTGCTAACACCCTCCATCGTCATCGCTTTACCAGCGCTCTCCATCATGTCTAATTTCCCGAGGTTTCTACATAAACGTAAATAGGTATGAATTTTAACTTACAATTGGATCGACAATTTTTATCTGAGTTTTTGATTTGATTATAAATTAGACAATTTTTATAAATTAGACAATTTTTTTTTTGCCATTTCACTTTAGCATAATTCACCTCATCCTATGATTCCGCCATCGTCATCATCGCGCTAGCGCTCTCCATCATGTCTAATTTCCCGCGGTTTCTACATAAACATAAATAGGTATGAATTTTTCCCGAGGTTTCTACATAAACGTAAATAGGTATGAATTTTATATTCCAATTGGATCGAAAAATTTTCATCTGAGTTTTTGATTCGATTATAAATTAGATAATTTTTATATTAGACAATTTTTTTTTTGCCATTTCACTTTAGCATAATTCACCTCATCCTATGATTTCAGTTAGATCGACAATTTTTATCTGAGTTTTTGATTCGATTATAAATTACACAAATTTTATAAATTAGACAATTTTTTTGCCATTTCACTTTAGCATAATTCACCTCATCCTATGATTCCGTCATCGTCATCATCGTGCCAACGCTTTACATCGTCATTGTCGCGCTAGTGCTCTCCAATCGTGCTAACACACTCCATCATCATTGCTTTGCTAGCGCTCTTCATCATGTCTAATTTCCCGAGGTTTCTACATAACGTAAATAGGTATGAATTTTATATTCCAATTGGATCGACAATTTTTATCTGAGTTTTTTATCCGAGGTTATCAGAATAAGATCAAAAGATACTAGCAATAAAAGAAGCTAATTATTTGCGCCAAAAATGGTCACAAACACCCAATTGTCGATGAAAGTACCAAATCACAGTCACAGATCACAGATAACAAGTTTATATAGAATAAAATGTGAAGAACGCTCAGAAAATTTAAAGGAAAATAGTAAAGAACACAGAGTTTCTAATGGTTCGGCAATCCAACCTACATCCACTTTGAAGTTGATGATTTTATTGATGTTTGCTTGCTGACTACAATGAGTTACAACTGATTACCACAACAAATTTCGAGTACAATGATGATTCCGGCAGAGTCTGGACGTAGAAGAATCAAAAGTCCCTTTTCTGTTGGTTTTATGATTCTATTTATAGGCGTAGGCTGCAACTATCTCGCTCAGATTCAGAAGACCTCTTCTGACATGTGAGTGGGCCCACACGATGGATCCCAGGTGATTTCGAATCGATCCGTGATAGATACGAATGGATTTCATATCGATCAAGATCTTGTCCAATCGAGTCGAGGCTTATCATGAACATTCTTTTGGTTGTATGCAAGCTTCTGTGAAAATTTGGTGGCATTTGGACTTGTAGATTGTGAGTTACTATCGATGCAAGCTTGAGCTTTTCGTCTACTTCTTTGCTCATATCCATGCCGTTCGTACCGATTACCCTACACGTGATCTAACGATGTGCCGCTTGCTTCCAGGATCGATCGCATTTCGTGCCGAAGGATTGAGTCATCCACTTTTGCGTGTTCTCCTCGTATCGATTATTTGAGGCTTTGTTCGTATCGATAGCCTATAGGTCGTTTAGTATCGATGCTGGAGTGTGTCCTTCGTATCGACGGATGGACGACCTTTTCGTATCGATCACAAAGTAGTTGATTTCGCATCGACGGGAGGTGACTTCGTATCGACCCGTGGCTTATCGATACGAAGTATGTTTCGAAACTAGATCGATACGAATTAACTTACGTGTTTCCGTCGATGGATACGAAGTTGTCGGCCACTTAATGGATACGA
Source organism: Allium cepa (assembly GCA_030765085.1). Lineage (NCBI taxonomy): Eukaryota > Viridiplantae > Streptophyta > Magnoliopsida > Asparagales > Amaryllidaceae > Allium > Allium cepa. The sequence goes on along the minus strand of CM060931.1, from coordinate 352,414,512 downwards.
AGCGGGATTTGAATAATCGGTAGGAACAGACTAGAGGCGATGGATACGAAGAAATATTTGTGGACACGAAATGGATCAATCCGAAGGACATCGAACGATGGATATGAATGAGCTTGTCTCCATGGCTTGCATTGATCATTTCTCGAGCATACGAACTCGGATCGACTTGAAATTTGAAACGTATCCTGTCCTAAGCTTGATCATCGTCCCCAATAAATCTCGTCTTGATTGGAGCTCGGTCAAATTTTGATAATATCGATCACAATATTGTTTCCAATCAATTTCCAACCCAAATATCCATCTTTTCTAGCCAATTTATTGATATTCCGGCCTTGACCAAAAGGCGGGATAACATTTGCCCTCCAAAATATGCCTTGTGGTAAGAAGCCGTGTTTTGAATAGCTCCGAATCTAATATCCAAAATCCATATCCCATTGATTGCCAAGCCATCCTATCCAACTGCCATAGTCAAGTCTGCGACTGCTACGAGTCGAGGACCAATTCGAAATCCCTTCTGGGTTGTTGTCCAAATTCGGGACCATACCGGGCCCTTTTCCAAACTCTGGACCTTGCCGGGCCCATTTATCCCAAGCCGAAATCCGAATCCATAACCTCTCCGAGTTAACTTCAAATCCATAGACCTCGTTGGTTCATGTTATCCTATTGACACCTACTCTTCGGTCAAGGGTTTTTATGTTCTCTGGTCTCGGCTCTCCGGCCAAGGACTTTTTATATTCTTCGGCCTCGGCTCTCTGGCCAAGGACTTTTTATATTCTCCGGCATCGGCACTCCGGCCAAGGACTTTTTATATTCTCCGACCTCGGCTCTCCGGCCAAGGACTTTTTATATTCTCCAGCCTCGGCTCTCCAGCCAAGGACTTTTTATATTGTGTTTGAGTCCATTCCATCGCTCTCCAACGAAGGGACTCGTAATTCGAGATTACTACACTGTCTCTCCGGTCGAGACCGTAATCGCGAGACCTATGTTATTCATTACATTGATCCAAACCCAACCATTCAATATAAGAGTTATTACAGCCAGGGAAAACCAAATAAATGTCTGACATCCAGGGAAAAAACAAAAGTTTTTAGGAAAACGAAAAATAAAAACAAGATTTCAAAGACTCGAGCAACACGGTTTATCATCGTCTCAGAGCATGCCTAGGGACCATCGTTGATCCGGTACATGTGTAAGTGATTTAGTCGCATTACTTTGAGTTCTATTACTTATTCCAAGCCATAAATCTATCTAGTTGATTATAAGTTGACGTTGCCTAGGTCCAAGGCCATCTTCGTTCGAGATGGGCGGTGGTCATTCCTGTTCCACTACCACGGCTCGATTCCTTACATACTGCTGTAGATGACCACTCCTTACATGCTCCTCAATGATATCCCTCAAATTCCTGCAGTCATTCGTGTTGTGCCCATCTAGCTCATGGAATAGGCAATGGCTCCCCGATGCTCGCTTGTAATTAGAAGGTTCCCTTCTTGCTGGCCTTCGATACTAGAGGCACCCTCTAATATCCAAGTAAATCACTTCGAGAGTTTCAGTTAGATCCGTGTAAGAAGAAAACTCTAACTCCCTCCACGGCCTTTCCGGAGTGCCATAGTTGTCATTCATCTTCCTTTTTCCTTTATCATCTTTGACTGGGTCCTCCCTGGGTGGACCACCACCCCTTACTACATAAGCTTTAGCCTCTCTCCCTTCTCTCTCAGCCTGCCATTTTCTTGCCTCAGAAACCTTTTCGCCTCTTGGTAGAACTCCACGAGATCCCTCGATGGGTCCCGCTCTAACGATATTTTAAAATCTGAATTGTCTGCAATTCCCAAAACTGCTACCATCAAAACCATTGATGGATCAGGTCGATCCACCGAAGCTACTGCTGCATTGAACCTGGTCATGAAATCTCTAAGCGATTCTCCCTTCCATTGTCTCATCGATGTCGAGGTCATCACATTCTTAGGTCAGACTACATGGACCCAAAACTGCCTCATAAACCTTTCAATCGGCTCCATCCATGTGCTAATAGAGCCACTTTCCAACTGTCTGAATTATAAAGCTGCAAATATCTGTCAAATACAAAGGGAAGCATGGTGCCATGACCTCCTCCGACGCCCCCAGCACCTCCATATGCCTCATGTACCTTGTCAAGTGAACAGCGGGATCCGTTCTCTCGTCATACATCTCCAATGTTGGTAGTTTGAAATCTGATGGGTTCTTAGCTTGCCTGATTGTAGGATCAAAGGGACTCCTATTCACATCCTCCAAGTCTCTATTCACCAATCCGTCTCTCATGGCTCACCTAACCATATCCGCCAATCTGTCACTGTCGCTAAGGTGTAGTCCTTATCTGTTTCCACCGATCTGCCGCTCGAGTTCACGAGGGAGTTCTGGAATCTTCTCCCTTGAACGAGCATCCATCCCCCTATCAACGCCATGTGGCATAGCTCCACCTGGTACTCTACCCGGGGTTGGATCAACATGCTTCGGGTGAGTGCCCCTAGACCTGGCGCCGCTCCTGATGGTCCTAATCTATTCTGAATTTCGGTTGCTCCGTGCTCCTGACTCCTATCTCTAGTATCTCCTGTATTGGCGTTCCCTTGACTTTGCATTCCAATTTGTCTAGCTTGTCGAAGCAGATTCTGCATCATCTCCTCTTTTCTTTTCAGAAGCTCTTCATACATAGCTCCTATCATTATTTCTGTCTCGTCTCGGGTGATGAAAACTGAGGCTTGTTTCACTTCTAAGGAAGCCTCCTGACTTCCTTTATGCTGGCTTCTTTTTTCTCTTAGTCTTCTTGCGGATTTCCTTGTCATAGCCTTCCAAATCCAAGTCTTTAAGTCTTCAAATCCAAAGTCCAAGCTGTAGAATCCCTGAGTTCAATTCGCAGTGAAAGCACCAAAATATTTGCACCAAAAATGGGCACAAACACCCAATTATCGATGAAAGCACCAAATCATAGTCACAGATCATAGACCACAAGTTTATAGAGAATAAAATGTGAAGAATGCTCAGAAAATTCAAAGGAAAGTAGTAAAGAACATAGAGTTTATAGTGGTTCGACAATCCGACCTACATCCACTTTGAAGTTGATGATTTTATTGATGTTTGCTTGCTGAATACAACGAGTTACAACTGATTACCATAGCAAATTTCAAGTACAATGATGATTCTGGCAGAGTCTGGACGTAGAAGAATCACAAGTCCCTTTTCTGTTGGCTCTAGGATGCTATTTATAGGCGTAGGCTACAACTATCTCTCTCAGATCTTGGGAGACCTCTTCTGGCATGTGAGTTAGCCCACACGATCGATCCTATGTGATTTCGACTCGATCCATGATCGATACGAACGGATTTCATATCGATCAAGATCTTGTCCAATCGAGTTAAGATTGATCATGAACATTCTTTAGGTTGTACGCAAGCTCCTGTGAAAATTTGGTGGCATTTGGACTTGTAGATTGTGAGTGACAATCGATGCAAGCTTGAGCTTTTCGTCTGCTGCTTTGCTCGTATCCATGCCGTTCGTACCGATGGTCTTGCATCGATAACCCTGCACGTGATCCAGTGATGTGCCGCTTGCTTTTAGGATCGATCCGCATTTCGTGCCGAACGATCGAGTCAACCACTTTTACGTGTTTTCCTCATATCGATTGTTTGAGGCTTTATTCATATCAATAGACCATAGGTCGTTTCATATCTGTGCTGGAGTGTGTCCTTCGTATCGATGGATGGAAGACCTTTTCGTATCGATCACAAAGTAGTTGATTTTGCATCGATGGGAGGTGACTTCATATCGACTTGTGGTCGATCGATACGAAATATGTTTCGAAACTAGATCGATACGAAGTAGTCGGCCACTTAATGGATTCGAAGCGGGCTTTGAATGATTGGTACGAATAGACTGGAGGCGATGGATACAAAGAGAGTTTGTGGACGCGAAATGGATCGATCCGAAGGACGTCGAATGATGGATACCAATGAGCTTGTCTCCATGGCTTGCATCGATCGTTTCTCAAGCATACGAACTCGGATCGACTTGAAATTTGAAAAGTAGCCTCTCCTAACCTTGATCATCATCCCTAATCGATCCCGTTTTGATTGAAGCTCGGTCAAATTTTGATGATATCGATCACAGTATTGTTTCCAGTCAATTTCCAACCCTGATATCCATCCTTTCTAACCAATTTGTTGATATTCCGGCCTTGACCAAAAGGCGGGATAACACTAATGATATTAGTACTCTAAAAATTGAAGGGTTAGTATGCAATTTAATGTCCTATGAAGCATAATTGTAGGGCAGAAGGAAACACAAGGCAACAGAAAAGAAATCCATCGTATTTAATGTAATAACCGACAAACATGATTCAGATGATGATAATGACGAGGAAATTATTTTCATGACCATGAATTTCTAAAAGTTCCTGAAGTATAGAAAGATGAACAACTTTCAAAAACCTAAAAAAAGATTTCTGTAAATGGAATACAACTTGATGATTCAACTGTGTGAACTCGACCATTTTCCGAGACTTCCCACATAAGAATAAATCAAAGATCTAATCCATTACTGATTCATCCAGAAAAAGAAAAGGAGCTTACACAATAACATTAAATGATTTAGATACTTCTTCAAGCGACAATGAACCGGATTTTGAGAATGTGAATATATGTTTTATTGCAATAACAGACTAGCCAGAACCGATGAACAAAAATATGCAAAAACAGAACCTTTTATTTTATAGTTTTTTTAAATTTTTTTGGTTGATTTTGTTTTTTAGGAATAACCTAGATTAATAATTATATTGGATAAATAAAAGTATATAAGCATAAATATATAGAAATATACTATCTTACTTTTAGTTTTGAATTTTTGGGCTATATGTCGGCATACCTCCAGGCCATATATTGACATACATGCCAGAACTTTGAAAATTCTTTTCAAATTCAAAATTTGAATTTCTCGCTCTTTTGCATTTATTTCAAAAACTAAAAGAGAATATTTTCAAAATCGAAATGTCGGTTTCCTCTCTATTAATTCATCATATCTCTATCTTTTCAATCACTCACTTTATTTCAAATTTCAAAACATCTCTTCATTATCTTATCTTATGAGTATCATGTTACAATGAAGTATCGCTCCGAGGATGGGTAATTATAATAACGCAACTCAAAATGTTTTTAAAGATCTTTTCGTCATTTATGGAAACTACAACATCAATTGGGCACAAGTCATTTTTAATGACTTTGTTCAAAAGAACATTTCTAGAAATGAGAACACACTCTACCGTGGTGTGTATCTTACTAGAATTTTCTTATATTTTAGTGTTGATTTAAGAGGAGAAACAACTCTTTTTCAAAAAGTTTTCGACAAGCAAACGTTTCTCTTATGCACATTCGACCTTATTTTTAACCATACGAGACACTTCTCGAAAAGGAACAAAGGTTGACATATGAAGAGGAAAAAAAATTTAACAACAACAAGAAGAAGGCGATGAGATGGATATGGAATAATGAGAAGAGGAGGAGGAAGAAGTATACACTTCTTTAGAAAATTTTGACAAATCATCTCACATATCCAACAAAAAGATCCTAAGTAACCAAGAAAAGCTTCTTAAAAACCAAAAGAAGCTTAAGTATTCATTTAGTAAAAAGTTCATTTATTCTTCTGACAAGGATAAATATTTTGGAAAGATCATTCAAAAGAATGGTGAAAATTCATCATAATCATCCACATCTTTTTATACCTATCTTTTTGTTTCCTTATGATATATGGCTTTGTACCTCTTAGTAATGTGTATTTTTAGTTTAAATTCATGTCATTTTCATGTATCTCTTTCAAAATTCATGAACTTATCTATACCTAGTAATGAAAATTATTTCTTGTTGTTACATATGTTTGTATTAATCACTGGAAAGTATAAAAATACAATAATATAAGTTATAACAAATACTATAGCAAAAACATAAATTTTGCAATTTATGACATATATGGCGACATATAAGGACCTTATATGTCAATGTGTTATGGCCAACTGGTAAAAATTTTAAAATTCAAAACTAAAATAACTATCACCTATTCAATTCATTCCAAACGACTGTTCACTTCTATTTAAACCTAGTTCTTCCAGAGAAATTTATTATTCATTCTATTCTTTCATTCCTTTTCATTCTCAAACTTCTACCCTAAAAATGTCTTCTCCATATCAAAAATAATGTGAAAATCTTGAAGAAACACTTCGATCCTTCAAGAATATTCTTAATTTTATCTTGAGAAATCAAAGGCATCAGAGTTAGGCCAAATACATATGATCAATGAACAAGAAAAGCATTTTGATGTCCTTTGATTGCTGATTTCTTTTTTAATCAAAGAAGAACAAAACAATTACATGGAGCACTCTATTGAAAAAGATAATGAAGATTGGGATGGCATCAGGGCGATCCAATCTTTGGATCCAACGGTTGGGTTGTAGTTCCATGAAAGGTCTAGTTATTAGGTTTGGATTTGATGTGTAAATAAATATGTATATGTGTGTGCGTGTGTAAAATCTCTTAGGATTTGATTTGGTATGGTGCGTACATTTGGATTGGATTTGTTTATCATGATTTGGATTGTTTTTAGATCGACATTTGGATTTATATGTTTTGGATATTTGGATTAGTTATATAAGAATGATTTTAAATTAATAAAATAAGTTGTGATATCTTATTTATTACATATCATAATCATCATATATCATGCTTAGTATGCTTAATCATTTCAGTATTTACTTATTGATTTTGACTCTATAGTTTCTATGTATTTAATTTAGGGGGAGTTTTTATTCTTTTCACCCATTTTTTATTGATGACAAAGGGGGAGAAAAATATAAAATATACATATGCATATATTCAGGGGGGTTATCTAACTCAGGGGGAGTTATATCATATTTTATATGCAGGAATATTAAATGGCTGCCATCATCAAAATGAGGGAAATTATTGATACCTCGGTTATTGATTTTGATGATAACAACCTTAATAATAACAATGTACGTCCATATAAAATATAGATACTAATGTTTTGTCCAATTATATATATAGTACATGATATTACACAGGTGTTAAATCGAATACTGTACGTATAAAGACTCAAGAAATGGACATGAAGACTCATGAGTACAAAGACCAAGATATGAAGATCTCAAGACTATAATATAGTGTATAGAGTCATAGAATTTTGTTAAAGTTCCTGGCAACAATCTTTGATCTCTCTCTTCTATTTTTCTATCTTTTATACTTTTAAAACAGAATAAATTTTCGAAATAAATTTTAAAATATTTTATAAAAGTTTTTCAAAGATTAAAATATTTATAAACTATGTTTAAAATATTTTACAAAGTATCAAACTATTTTACAAAGTATATGATTTTAAAAACATTTTTTAAGTAAAATTAACTTTTCAAAATTTACATGCATATGCCGACATATACCCAAATAGTATGTCGACATACATGCCGAAAAGTTATTTTCCAATTTTGAAATGAAGCATCTATTCATCATAACTCTTTACGAATGAAAACATCTGTTCATTTACTATATAAAAGTGAGTTCAAAAGAATTTTTTAGAAATTATTAACTTATTTTCTTCGCTCCTCTTACTCTGTTGAAATCCATTGAAATTGTACCTTTTTCTCTTCAAAATTAAATAGAATCAATTCAAACTTCTTTATACTGATTCCATATTACTTCTACTATTTTGAAATCATCTCTCTTTAGAATAAAAGATCAAAGTGTTGTCTAAGAGGCTATAGGATCCATTATAACAAAAGATAAAGAAATTGTCTTTGGAAAAACCATCAAACTCTATTTGTATTTGCTTGGGTGTGCTTATAGCCTGTTCAAATCAAGCGGGTATGCCTGGCATCCCAAAAATCCGAATGGGTGTGCTTTTAGTCCATCCAAATCAAGTGGGTGTACACTATGCTCGAAAAATCAGGAGGCTGTGTCTCGTAGCCTCATAATCGAGATTTTGATTTGGTTTCCTTCTGCTTATTTAAAGGTCAGCATTTGAAAATAAATCTATATAAGTAATTGTACAAGAGTGGATGTAGGAGAAATAGAACCAGTATAAAATCACTGGTGTAATTTTTCTAACTCTTTTCTTTGCTTTACTGCTTTTATTTTATCTATGCTTGCATCGGTGATAAGTTTGGCAGTATAACTCTATGTTGATAATTTGTGACTTAATATCAAACTTGAAAGAAATTTAAAAAGATTTACAAAAGTTAGAAACACTATTCACCCCCCTCTAGTGTTTAATTAGCCTTAAGATCAATAATTCCACAACTCACACATATATTAGTTGTGCTGACTCACTTATAACAGGATAAGAGCAGACTATGGTATAATTCCTTATTTTTGAGATGGGTTTACCGTACTTTTTATAAGCAGTCCAAATTACCCTTGAGCCACGTTTTGTGGAGTGGGTCGGTTGTGATTTAATTGTTTCCTGTTTGTTTGTATATAGTTTTAATATACAATATTTTGATATAATTCCCCTTACAACAGGCTTTATGTTTGACCCACATTTTGTCTTTGTCTTCTTATGTCATGAAAGCTTTCAGGTACTGGATTGAGTAGTTTGAAAGTCTGGTGCCTTTGGTGATACACTATTAGGAGGTGCATTTGGAGCACTTTGGAGGTTAGGCATTGATATATTGAGATATTTATATTTGGTATTTTAATAGTACATAATAGACATGTTATTTGTATATGAGACTATTGTATCAGATATTTATTCAGAACTCCATGTATTTTTGGAGTTGATGTATTCTGACTGATACTTATTTATCAGTTGCTTCCACTAGTGTGGTCTCTTATATATTGTTATTCTATTCTGTTCATGTATATTTAATATATTATATGTTGTCATTCTTTTGCTAATGTCTTGATTTAATTTTTTCTTTAATTCTTGCATAACGGTCCATATTTCTGGATATTCCCTAGGGCAGGTTGCTATAGTTATAATACCTTAAAGGAGGAGTAGGATCTGGTTCAGTAAATCCTATGCGATCTCTGGCTGGTGCTGGTGGATGAAGTGGAGATCAAGAAAAATGAATGACAGTGGCGTGTGGTTTAGGCCTTCCATCTAGATCTCATCCTGGTAGGTCCAGGTGCACGAAATGAAGGACTTACTGCTCCAGAGCTATGAAGTCCTACCTGAAAATCATGAATAGTAAGCTAAGAAACTAGTGGGGGCTAAAGTGCTGCACCGACCTCACTACTAGTACCAACTCTGCTTTCGCCAGTCTGAACAGATCCTTAAAGTTGTGTGAGAAGGGGTTGAATAATCCCAAACTCCTTCTTCTGCTCTAGTTGCTCTTCACAGATAGTTTGAATTAACTATTCTTGTCTCTCAAGAGTACCAATAATACAGTCTTCATATGATGGGAAGGTATACAAGGGGGAAGTGTGATGCAAAGAAGATGTCCAGGCATATCCTCCTCTTCGGGATGACATACTAGAGTCCCAACTCTAATCTCATACACAGTTACCAAAATCCTCATAGCTTTTAGAAGTTTGTCGTCAGAAACACTGGAATACAGACACATAATTTGAGTCTCATCATCCAACACAACACCGAAATGATGAATAATTATTGTAATTAAATTCTCATATGGATTGTATCATCGTTTCTCTCCGATCAAATTTCGATCATGTTGTTCATTATAGCATTAACCCAATTTACCCGAATATTTCCCAAAATGGCATATGTTCTCCATAGATTGTTATACCTAAAATATAGGATGCCTCACCTGAATCCTTCTGAGAAGTTAGTAGACAGTCAAGCCTTCACTAGTTGTAACATTAGTACATCATTTCCATTTAGTAGAAAATCATCGATGTATAAAACTAAGATTTTACATCACAAATTTTCTCTTTCTCATGTAAATGCACCTCCTCAATGTTTTTATAGCAACCAAACTATTTGATTACCTTATAAAAACATTTAATCCAACTTCAAGTTTCTTTCTTAACACCGTAGATCGATCTTAAGAGTCCACATGCCTTACTACCTCTCCCACTAACCTCTAAACCCTTTCGAAGCAACATATAAACTGCATCTTCTAAATCACCATTCAAACAAGTTGTTTTAACATCCATTTGCCAAATTTTGTAGTCATAGTGCGATGATAGCAAGTACAATCCGAGTGGATTTAAGCATGGTGACTAGCAAAAACGTTTCGTCATATTATAATATAAACCTTGAATTTGATGGAAACCTTTTGCAACCAACCTTGCTTTATAGTTCTCAACCTTTCCATCTACACCGATCCTTTTCTTAATAATCCATTTGCATCCAATGGGTTTTACAACTTCGGGTACATTTTCCAAAATTCAAACTATATTCTTATACATGGAATCCATATTAGATTTCATGGCATCAAGCCATAAGGCAGAGTCTTTACTCCACCAAGGCATGTTGATATGTGTGGAGATAGTTGTCATGAATAACACAATCGACGGTTTCTCCATCATAAATAAACCCATAATATCTCTCTAATAATCAAGATTCGCTAATAGACCTTCTATTAGGTGCATATGTTGTGTGGGCGTTGAATTAATATCTAGGCATTCAGTCTCCATGGAATTTTCTTGGATCTTTTCCAAGTCTACCTTACTGCCACTAATATTCATGCAATAAATTCCTTTTACAAAAAGGTGGCACGTCTAGAAATGAAAACCTTTTATTCCTCAGGTATGATAGAATACGTATACACTAGAATGTCTTGGATACCCTATAAACTTACATGTGATCGATCTTTCCTCTAACTTGTTGAGATTTACATTCTTAGCGTAAGTTGGGCAACCCCAAACCTTAAAGTGATTAAGGTGTGGTTTCTTCTTAGTTCAAAACTCATATGGAGTATTAGGTATTGATTTAGACGGTCTCTATTCAACATATATACCATTTTTCTAGCGCATAGCCCAAAAATGAAAGAGGTAACTTAGTATCATTCATCATCGATCAAATCATGTTTAAAAAGGTTCGATTTCTCCTATTCAAAACACCATTATGTTATAGAGAGGAGTGACTTAAGGGAGAATCCCATTCTCTTTTGGGTACCCTTAGAGTTCGGATCCAATGTATTCACCTCCTCAATCAAATCGAATAATATTAATTTTCTTATTACTTTGGTTTTTGGCTTCCTTTTTGTATTCAACGAATCTATCATAAACCTATTTTCCATGTTTCATAAGATATATATATATATATATATATCCATATCTAGAAAAATCGTCGATGAATGTAACTAAATATGAGGTTTCATCTTTGATCGTTATGTACATTGGACCACATACATCAGTATGTATGAGTCCTAAGAGTTCACTAAATCATTCATTGCTCTCACTAAATGGGTGCTTAGTTATTTTACCTTTATGACGCGACTCACAAGTATCAAAGGATTTAGAATAAAATGCTGAAATAAACCATTGGTTTCTTAACTCGTTAAGTAGTTTTGAACTAATATGGCCTCGCCTATAATACTAGAGATAACTATCATTAACTTTAGACACATTATTATTTTTCACAGTAAATAACATGATTTAAATCAAGAACATAATACGATTGTTTCAAGCAAAAAATCCAGCTGTTTAATTTTCAGCAAAAATATTCATACTTTTATCTTTACAAATAAAACTATATCTATCCCCTGCCAAACAAGAGATAGATATTATTCAAGAAATAAAATCCACTATATAATAATAGTTATTCAAAATCAAATCATATCCACTTGCTAGTTTCGCATGATATTCTTCCTTTCTTCTACAGCTACGCTTGCTCCATTTACAACTTGAAACTCCATGCTCCTTCTAGCAATGGGCCTCTTGCTACCATGTCCCCCTAAAGAATTACATATATGAGATCTAGATCCAGTATCGGAAATCCAACTAAAAGCTCGTATAGATAAAATTTCCTATATGATAAATACCCAACCGGAAGCACATATAGATAAAATTTTCTACATAGAAAATAACTTTAATAGCAGAATCTTATTCTTCCCCTTCAATATCTTCAAGCACTCTGGACAGTTCCTCTTCTAATGTCCCTTCTTTGAGAAAAAGTGACAAACACCTTTTGTCTCGTGCCTTTGACTTTTCCTTGCCACCTTTGACTTATGATATCTCTACTTCAAATTGTTTAATGAAGAATTACTTTTGACATCAAGCACCATACTTGGTTCCTTCATGAACATACTCTCCGAAATCATTAACATATAAGGAGCTCTATGATAGTATGCTTCAATTAGTTCACATTGAAGTTCAATATGAAGAGCCAAACTATAGAGTTAATGACCCAAAAATTAAGTCAGTTTATAGCTCGGTATCTACAGTTGTATCAAGCTCGGCCAACCGTTTAATGTACCCTGTCATATAGAGTACGTGGTCCTTTAATGATGAACCTTGACTCATTTTCATGTGGAATGGTTTCCATGATACCTTGTACCTTGCGGTGCGAGATTGCTCACCATACAAATTGATGTTCATAAATATTAATTTTCTCATCTTACCTTTGCAGCCCGATGCTCATAGTAGACGACGCTTAACAATAAGCTAGAACACAATCCATTTGCCAATCCTCTTAGGCCTTAATCTATTTGGGCATGACATATTTATCAGGTTTAGTTAATGGGTCGTTGGCGATAACGTGCTAAAGATTTTCATATGTGAGTGCTATTTAAACATTACTTAGTTCGTCTTTATAGTTTGTGCTAGTTGGTTTGTTCTTTTTGAAAAATAACTTCACGGCTTATGTTTATTTACACAAATTCGTTAGAGTAAATTAGGTATCATTGTATATGTTCTTATACTTGTTGGAACAGTTTATTATATTTATTTAACAATACTCCCATGGAACTCTGTATCACTTAAAAAAACCTTAAAACAGATATAGGAATTTTATAAATTCCTTCGGTGGATGTTAGGACCCATTTATCATGTTACTACGACCTTGAGTTTGCTCTGTAAATTGTAGTCCTTATAAATGGTACGTAACACTTTACTTATTATATCTTGTATAGAACTCCTAATGCACTTTTAATTATGCTCTTAATCTTTTCGATGACCTTAAATTTGCTCAACAAACCACGAAGTACATTAGATACTTTGAACCAACCATTTTGCAATATCCAAAAGGGATTATGTAACCATTGAGTTCGCACAACAAAGTTACATGAACAATCTTACTAATCAATAGATAATACAAACATCAGCATAGGTATTCTATAGCTTGAGTTTTCTTAACAACCATTGATATTATATTATAAATGATGGAAAGCATTATTAATTTTAATTCATATTTTGATATTAATTTTGTAGAGTATTATTGACTATTCAAGGATGATGGGTATAATGATTAAAACTCATGTATCATTTATATTTTATATACATCGAATGTATACTCTTATAAGACTCATGGGTTTTATTTATTTTAACCTCATACGCATAATAAATTTGTTGTCAATTACAATATTTATGATTTATTTAGTTATACATAAACACACATACACACACATATATTCATATGTATTTCCTTTCATTAATTAAACAATTTGATTAATTATAAATATAAAATTTATTTTATTTATTTAAATATAAAATAATTTTAAATTTATATTTTATAACCCTATATTAAATTATGTAATTAATTGCTTAATTTAAAATAGTTTTAAATTTGCATTTTATAACTTTTATAAAGCTATGTATTTAATTATTCAATTTAAACAATTTTAAATTAATTTTATAATATTCAAATACAATATTTGAATTAACCTAAGACTTAAAAAATACTTTGAGTCTTCCACAAGGTCATACCCTAGAATTAGACCATCTCGACGGGTCAAGTAAGCGTCAGGAGATTAGGAGTTTTTCACATATAATGGTCCTTAATTAGAGCAACCTTCTCCTTACTTTAAGAAATCTTTCCTAGACACCCATCTACATTGACTTTTTTTAAAATTAATGCCATTGTTGTTAATTATTTATTCAAAAAGTAATGCCATTAGTGTTAGTGATCAAGTGTTGAATCAGGTGCACTGGTTGTGCTGTAAAAGGGTGAATTTAAAAAATTCCTTCTATTAATTTGCATAAGCTATGTCTGTGTAAGTAATATTTGTTCATACTAGATCAAATTTAGTATTTGGACAAATAAAAGAGTTTTGAAATATTTTATTTTAACAAATTTCATAAAAATATATTTGTTTATTGTTAATGTTTAAAATAAATTTAATAACTTAGTATAAATTTAATTTATTAATTTATTTTGATATATATTTAATTTGTTACGATATTCATACTCATAATACAAACATCACAATAATATATGCACATAACCTATAATAGGGATTTATGGGAAAAATTGACCATTTGTCCTAAAGTCAATCAGATGTGTGTATGTACAATATTTAATATACTTAATCCTTGGGGTACATAGAGCAAGTAATGGTTGTTGTTTTTTCAAATTCTATCATTAAAAATATTTGGTAAAAATTTATATTTATAATAAAGAAATATATAGGTATATAATTAATATATTTATATACATATGTGCGTGTGTGTGTGTATGTACATAAAATATAAGATAATTACAAGATAATTTTATTTGCTGTAAAAATATATTATATATACACAATCAATTCTATTTTTGTTGTGTATACTTATCTTAATTTAAAATTCAAAATTAAAAGTTTTGACTTATTCAAAATGATATTTTTAAATACTTCAAACGCAACATTTAAAATACTTTTTAAATTATTCTTGGCCAAAATAACTAGGTTTTGAATAATTTAAAATTTTAAAATTTTAAACATTTTCACTTAGTAAAATAATCATCATATAAATATTTTGCATATAATCTTATTTGAAAATTTAACTTTTTCGTTTATTAATAAATATCTAAATGGATATTTATGTGTGTGTGTGTGTGTGTGTATTTGGATAAATATACAAACAAATAAAAATTTAATTTTTTATTCGAAACAACAAAGAGAAATATTTTTTATTTTTTAAATATGTGTATATAAATACATATACATATATTAAATTGAAAGTATATTCAAAATAATTTTGTTTACTTATATATAATGTTAAAAAATAATTTTTTTTATTCTTGCCCAAAAAGTATGATTAGTATATGTATATATGTATGTGTGCGTGTGCGCGCGTTATATAAATTTGAAAGTATATATTTATATGTTTAAAAGTATGTTTATGATCTAAAAGGATTTAAAGAAAAATATTTTTGATTTTTTAAAAATAAATGGTCGAACATAAGAAGGTTACATATGATGATAATGATGGCATATATGTTTATATAAGGGAATATGTATGAATCCGAAACATATACCTTTCCTTGAAATGAACTTGCCGAGTGTCAGTATGTTGTTTGTTTAGTTTGTCCTCTTGGAGCACCATTGTTCCCTCCTCATCATCTTGCAAAGATGAAGTAACAGATCCACCATGGTTAAGGGGGTGGGCTATGGATGGAGGCACGAAAATAGAAAAAGCAGTGTTTAGAATAGTGTGGAGGCTAGATTTTTTTCCATAACCAACATTTTTCTCTCCCCTCTTTCATGTAGATCTGAAGACTACATAAATCCCCATATATCCCCTATCCAGGGCTGGCCTATAGTGTTGACCTATCATGGTCAAATGCTCCTTTGACTTCATTTGAGTAATTATTTAACTAATTAATTTCTAGCTCCAAAATTGATTGAACCGTCGTATAACTTTTATACGTCGCTCTGTTCGATTTTTAATCTTGAATCAAATAAATGAAATTAGCCAAAATATTAATAAAACATTTGAATTATTATTAGTTTATAACATTTATAAAATAAGTTTATCCTTGATCGAGTTTAGAAAATTATTAACATTGTTGTATTGACTCTCTGAATAAACTCGATCCACTATTATTTTTTAAACAATTTAAATATCTCAGCTTGTATGGACTTTATTGAAGCGCCATATAGAGTCAAATTCAACGCTTATAGATCATTTAAGCAAAAATTGTATTTCCGATCTAATATAAGCTCACCTAGTAACGATAATTTGTACACATATTCTTTTCATCGTTACTATATCGGTTAGATATTTAGAGTTTGGTCTAAGGTCGAAAACCATATTAATACCCATATTAATTGCATAACCAACTTCTAAAATCCTTAGTTCAATCAGATAACAATTACTTATTAACTATTTTACTCTAGCCAAATATTTTGACTTTTAAAGTCGTATACTAATTACTGTGATGCTAACCTTCCAAAATGAAGGAGACAAATCCTCTATTGAGTAATGTTTCACTTTAAGTAGTTTAACGTGTACCCAACTATGGTCATAACATGGTCTCAATGTCATGTGGTTGATCATATTCAAATTGCAATCTACATATACAAGGTCGACAATACTCTCGAATCAGAAGATTATGTGCATCATTACCCCGAGATCTTTTATTTTGACTTAGTTATAACAAACTATAGAAAACTCTCATCAAGTCATTCTATGATCTTTCCAAACAATCACAACCTAACCTCTTGGTTCCCCCAATCGTCATAAGTGAATCACCATCCGTCATACAGATAGCGTTACATGCGCTAGTTTCAACAAACATGTCAATATCATTTTCCCAATATATATTGACTAGGAACATTTAAGAAGGACGTGTATTGGTTTATATCGATTTAATACTCATGGTTATGAATATTTCATAACTGCAATCGATAAAAACTATTCCTAAGGATTTACTACTTATATATTTATTGTTATTAGCACATTACTTATATTGCAATATAACAACACATATGACCCAAAAAATATATTTTGAACAAGATTGTTTACAAAATTAAGATTACATAACAATAAAAAATTAAGATTACATAACATTACAAAATTTCCCCTAAGATACAACCTTAATACTATCATGTAAACACGATGTATGGATAGTTTTTCTTCTAGAGACAACCCCTTATTTACAGCTGTGGTAGGCTATCTTTGGGCTTTAGATTTGTCAGATCACACTTGAATTTGCCAATCAGTCAGATCCTACGTAGTATGAAAGAAACCAAGGAAAAGTAGACCAAATCTTTTGGGCTTGATGAATCAATATCAACCCATCCATGGATATCTACCAACCAATGGCCTTGGCTCCACTCTTTGTCTTTTAATTCATGCATTAATGTCCTCACCGTTATTAGGAATTTGGGGACAAAAATAACCAAGTCGATGGATCGGTATTTTCCCATCCATGAATCAGTACCGATTCGTGGACTTTGTAAAATTTGTCCGCTCTTCATAGTTTGTCCATCATATTCGATCTTCTTTAATTCTTGCATCTATTTCTTTATCATTTCGTAGTCTAATTCCATTTAAATGTTGCTTAGAAGTAATACCGGATAATGCTTGTCTCTCGAAGTACGCTTCTATGAAGCGTGCTTTGAACAAAGACAAGGGACCAAATCTAAATCCATGCAGATGCTTCCGTTACTCGAATCACTTCTATGGAACTTTGCATCTTCATTGAGAATTCAAATATTTTCTTTCACAGGTTATCGAGTCATGTCTCCTTGGAAAATTTAAGTACTGATTTCCACAATCTAAAAACTTCGTTCATTTTGTTCATCACTAATGAACATATGAGAGTTTCTTTAATCCATGATCAAGTAGATATAATTCTTTTTTACCAATTTTTAAAGATTATGCGATGGATATATCAGATCTAGCTTGGTTTGTAATGGGTGAAATGGGTAAATTTCAGAAAAAAGTTCCAAATTGGATCTAAATGGGCCTATGAAATCTAATATTTAATACTAGATCCAATCTATTTGTTTTAATAAAATCATATCTTATTTGAATATTCTGTTTTATTCAATTAATGTATATTAATTAAATATAATGTGCATGTATGTATAAATATATCTCTTAAATTTTATGCATGAAATGGTACTATTGGTATAACTTGATGGTATGACAAATAATGACGTGGTTAATATATAAATGAGTAGATATTGGAATTTATATCTACCATGTGTATATTTGCTGTATATATATACAGATATACATATATATATTAATTGCCTAAAATAAATTATTCAATATATATATATATATATATATATATTGATTTAAGATGGTTTATATTAAAAAATATAACTAAAATATCTGAACATAATTTGACTAAGTCAAAAAATTTAAGTTTCAAAATTTAAGTTAAAATATCTAAGTTAAACTAGGTCTAAAATTTATAATTTAATCTAAAGTTAAAATATCCAAGTTTGATTTGGTAAAATATATTCACCTTCAAATATCGATCTTAATTGATTAATTAAATATATTTTTATCAATTAAGTATTAGTATTTTAAATATAAAATAATATTTATATATAAAGTCAAAAGTAATTATTGTTAACTTTAAATTATATGTATATGTATTAAAACCCTTTTAGATGCAAATTCATTCACACATAAATGTATATGTATATGTGTGTGTGTGTGTATAAAATAATTATACAAAATTCTCATTGCCTAGAAATTTATTATTATTTTTAATCTAAAAGTGATATTATTAAATAAATGTATACTATAATACTAAATGTAAGTATTATACTAAATAGTTATTTAATCTATATATATTATAAATATGCATACAAATAATATATCTTAAGTAGGAAAGTTTTTTTTAAATTACTCGAAGTAATTTTAAAATAATCAATACATATATATATATTATTTTAAATATGGTAATAATGGATTTTTGTATTTTAAAATTAACAAATAATTATTTAAAATTTAAAATAGTATACACTAATTAAGAAAATTATTACATATATATTAAAACATATATGTGGCCAAAATTTATTTTATACGCATATATTTTAATTTCAAACAACTAAGTTAATTGAATCAAATCATTTAATTTAATTATTTAAATAGTTCAATTTATTTATAATTAGTTCTAAAGTAATATGTGATGTATATTAAATTATGATATGGAAAATTATCTAATATAAGGATGACAAATAAAATTTATCTCGAAGAAGAAGCCTTTGCACACATCTTAATTTGTGAGAACTCCTAGACTCATTAGAATAGTCAATTGACTATGTAACAATCTAATGTACCACTATCTTTTCTTTATATTTGATGTTATGAGCTAGATGAACTCGAAAAGGGTGAATAGGAGATGGAGTTTGCATCCAAGAGGAGGAGCAACCAAGAGGAAAAAATAAAGGGGCTTAGTTTGGTACTTATATGGAGAAAAAGGAGAAAATATTTCACATTTTTTACTCATTCTCCCTTTAACGATTCAAATCTAGATCTACATCTAAAATCAAAACCCTACCCCCTCTTTTTGTCAACCATAAATTGGATCTATAAGAGCCAATAAATCTTAAAACTTATTTGTTATTTAATTGCATTTAAATCATATACATATACAAGCGTTACGGCACGCGCTTCATGCATGATGAAGACATCCTAATTGCTTTTCTAAAAATTGTATTTATTTAATA
The DNA here is from genome assembly GCA_030765085.1 of Allium cepa. Lineage (NCBI taxonomy): Eukaryota > Viridiplantae > Streptophyta > Magnoliopsida > Asparagales > Amaryllidaceae > Allium > Allium cepa. Next base: position 352,394,966 of record CM060931.1, on the reverse strand, counting down.
CGTTTAAAGGAAAATGATTTTCACAAATAACTAGTCATATTTTTGTGTTGAATAATATGTAGTTAATTCGAATTTTTATTTCTAAGTTGCAATGTCTAATTTCTGTCAGTTTAAATTTTTTATTTTATTTTATTAATTTATAAAAAAACGAATTTGTAAAGTAGTTTATTTGTTAGATCCCATTTTTAAGTAATATTAAGACTTGATAAACATTTTTAGAGGAAATTTTGAATTTGTAAAGGAAGCTTAGTCGTCGGTTTCTATTTTTAAGTGATGCTAAATCTTAATAATAATATATATAGAGAGGCATTTTTGGTATTTAATGCTGACATTAAAAGGTGCAACGGCAAATATATTACAACTATTAATAAATAAATACATATAAGGGTATATTTGGAACTTTACGGTCGAACCAAAAAATTACATTTCTATTCCAAGTATATATGTATATATATGTATATATGTATATATATATTTATATAGACACACACACACACACCAATACCTACATATATAACTTTTATATATTGACTCAATTAATTACTAATAGCACCCACCACATCAAATATATTAATAATTAATATTTCATAAATATTAATTAATTTAATTAATTAAGAACACTTTATAAACTAATTAAATCGTGTGGTATTTCGATGAATTCACAAATACAGTTGTGCGACGGGTAGATGTAAATTTATTTAGTGATTAATATCGAGCAATATGAGTATTAAAATTCACACATCACCTTATCTAGTGGTGTGAGTTTAGTTGAACTTATCACTTACAGTTTCGGAAAAATCCAATTTTACATTTTAAGTGGTAGCTTTTAGTAATGATTAATTTCACATTCTCCTCATCAAACTATATCACTTTAGGATGAATGGAATTAGGTATTGGTTAAAACTCTAATATATCCACATTCTAGTTTATTATCCAATAAATAAAATCTATGGTTCAAAAATAACATTCATTATTGATCATTCAATCTTGCCAGAGATTTTGACTTTGAGTTGATCATAGTTGACCATGATTCTAAATTCATACAACCGAGGAGACAAATTTTCAATTGAATAATGTTTCACTTCCTATGCCTTTACATAGATCCACTATAGTCGATCAATGGTCGTCATGCCATTATTTAGCCATAATCAAAGTGGAGCATTCATACAGAAGTTCCTTGGCATTCTCTAAACGAGAGAAACATGTAACATCGACACACTAATATTTCATGTTTGACATCGTTGTTATTTACCAACACAAAACTCTCGGGTGATTCATTCCATAGTTATCCAATAACTACAAATATGTAGTCTCTTATTATCCCCAATGGCCATGAGTAATACACTATCCAACATATGGAGAGCATTACGTACTCTGGTCTCAACAGATGTATCAATATCCTTTCTTGAAACATCTTAACCAAGAATAATTAAAATATTATATTATTCTATATCGTGATAATTTTCTTACGATTACAATTATTTCTAACTATTATCACATAACATATTATTGAAGGATTTCATAACTAATATCTTTAAGTTAATTATATCATAATATAATAAGCACGTAGTAGAAATGAAACACCTTTATTATGATAAAATTTGATTACAAAGTTAGATAATTTAAAATAAAATACCGTAATTACCCCGACGGCATACTCTCAACCTATCAATCTCCCACTTGCACTTGGGGGCAATTAAGGATTTATTATCTCATTCCTTCAGTTAGTTTACTCAGAACTAATTGAGCTTATAACACAAAATTAATAAGTAATTAATTAAAGAATTAATTATTGATTTAAAAGGTTATATGATTTAACCAGGAGAAAGTGTAGTAATAATAACGTAAATATTTGAAGGACATCTTTTTACTTATTGCCATATAAATAAAATGAGGAATGATAAGTGGTTGGGTGTACATAATTTTATCACATTGCAATCTAATTTTAGCGGATGAATAATAATAGAAAAAGAGTTATAAAGGCCAGCGGCCCAATTCATCATGGGAAGGGGATATACTAAAATAAAAGAACTTTTACCTTATTCGTGAATTCTCATTTTACAAACAAAGACAAAAACTCTAAAAGAACTCGTAAATGGTGGTAACGACCCAAGGAGAAGAAGAAAGTAAAGAAAAAGCTAAGGAACCTTAAGAAGATTAAAGACCTAGCAAACCTAAGATTTAGACGACTAATGCAACACCTTTTCTACTATTTTCATAGTAGTTGAATTTAGTTTTGATTGAATATAATAGATATCATATGTGTAAACAGTTGTTTATAAGTGATAAATAGTGTTTAACGAATGTTTTGGGTTAAAATAGCTTTAATAGAGGATATTTAGCAATGATTCCTTACCTTAATAATATAAAAAATTTATACGATGTTCAAAGCATGTTTTTAGGGATGGGTTTTGAGTTAGAAGATTTTTCCATGTCAAAATATTTAGTTACAATTTTTTTAAGAACACCGTATATTAAATAAATAAGAGAAAATGGCTTAAAAGTAGAAATATAGCTAAAATTGTTCTAAGAAATTTATTTACAAATTCGTGGACTTTTATAACTATTTTCCTAATCGAAAATATTCATGGCGAAAGGCCGGACTAGAACGCGAAAACCTAACATTATGACGACCGAGACCTAATTTGCATGTAAACTACATGACTAGAAAATAAGAAAAAAAGATCCTATAATGTGCTATAAAATATAAAAAGGGCACTATCATAAATAAATGTGGATGTTGAATGAATCTGGAGGTGACATGTGTAAAAGATGGTTCCAGACATGTTCAAATGTCAGGCTTTACTGCTTGTAATAGAGCTAAAGTGGCAAATGAGAGTATGGTTGTAGAAGGAATAAACCAAACCATACATTAAAATGAACCAGTGGAAGACTAAATAAAGCCTAAGTAGAATAAACTAGGGAAATATAAAGGAGAAAGCAAAAGGTGATAGCTGAAGAATGAGGCTGTAACTGAAGTTTGATGGATGAGTAGCATATGAATGCAAAAGTTGTCGGATGATGAAAGGAGTGTACCGAGGCTTAATATGGAGATGAGAAGGGATGTTGAAATGAACACGAGTAGACAGGCTTCCCTAAAAGAGACTGAGGGTAGTGTTAGTTGAGATTTAGTGACATTCGGATGAGAGTCAATATTTTGGCGGTGGTTTCGGTTTAAGGCCATAAGTGGCATATGAAAGCCTAATCGTGGTATTAAACAAACGAGAAAATATAAGGCCTGTGTAACAACCCATTGTCTAAAAAGAGACACTGATTTCAATAACAAGGGGTAAGGCTTGTGTGGCAATCTAATGTCCAAAAATAGACATTGATTTCGGTAACGAGGCATAAGACCGGTGTGGCAACAAAGTGCCCAAAAAGAGACATTAATTTCGGCAACGAGGTGTAAGGCCCGTGTGTCAACCCATAATCCAAAAGAGGCATTGATTTCAGTAACGAGGTGTAAGGCCTGTTTGGCAACCCAATGTCAAAAAGAGATATATTTTGGTAACGAAGTGAATGTCTATGTGGCAACATAATGTCCAAAAGGAGACATTAATTTCAGTGATGTGGAGTAAGGTCTTCGTGGCAGATCAATGTCCAAATGATTTTGCATTCGGTAGCTATGGTATAAGGCATTTATGGCAGCCCGATTACCAAAATGACATTGCATTAGGTAACGTGGCATAAGGTCATTATGACAGCCCATTGTCCAAAATGACATTGCATTCGATAATGCAGTGTAAGTCTTGTATGGAAACCAAATGTTTAAGGTTGACCATATATTGAGATGTTGGTGTAAGGTCTATATGGCAACCAAAGGACCAAAGGAGACATTGCATTTAGTAGTGGATGTAAGGCCATTATGGCAGCCCAATATCTATACTAGTTTTATATATGAAGTATGAGACATAAGACCTTAGTGCCAACTGAAAGTAAAATTAATATAACGTTAAGACATGAGAAAGACATAAAACTTAGTGGTAGCCGAAAGTAAAATAATTATGGCATTAAAATACGAGAAAGGCATAAGGTAGCAGTGGCAGCCGAAAGTAAAGAAAATATAACATTAAGACACGAGAAAATCACAAGGCCATAAAGGCACTCGAAAATAAGAGAAATACAAGTCTACATAATGATAAAGACATAAGGATTTTGTGGCAGCCAAAAGCATAATTACTCCTTCAATCCTCATAAATAGGATAATAGCTAAGGCGCAAGATAAATGAACCAACTATAAAATTTAGTCATGATATGGAAATAAGTACAAGGAACATTTAGGTATGATAGAATGATTCGTGTTCATATTCATATTGACAAATTGGTGTTGTTGAATAGTGAGGGGAAAACCGGTTCCGTGCTTCAGCGACGTGGTCTCACTAGATGTTGTGTTTCAGATAATGTATCACTCATACCAGACCTTATGTCTTACCTATGTTTTTATTATTTGTTTTTCCTATAAACTCATGGGTACTCGTTTGAGTAGACCGGGTTTATGAGATTAGAAGATGAACAAAGATTGCCTAAGATAAAGCAACATGCTCATTTTTTGGCCTAGGGAAACAAGTTTTATAGTGGCTGTAAGACTTTTTATAATCCCTTAAAATAGGCATGAGGTTGAAACACCACTATAGCTACAAAGAGATGAAAACATGAGTGGTGTTGAGTACACCAACTGCTATAAATTGCAACAAATAGGAGGAACATGAGAAAATCTCCCATAAAAAAGAAAAATCTAGTCATCTGAATCCTCAGAAGAGCTGGGGCTAGATGTCCCATCCAAATAGGCCATACCAGTAGCTTCCAGTAGAGGTCTGATAATATTTCACAATGAAACATCAGAACCTAAGGTGTAAAGCTTATCTCTGTTCCAACCATCTTCTGACAAAAGCTCCTTATTATGATCACCTAATTATCCTTCCACTGCTAAAATCAATACTTCCTTTATAGAAACATAATATATACAATGAAGGTTCTGCATGTCATCAGAGATGAATTTGAAAAATTACTTCTTTACTGGCTTGTAACACATACTAGACACGTGAATCCAAATAGCATCACCTAAAAACCACTCTACCTTACACTGTGAAGCGTCTGATATAGGAGCAGAGTGTATGTGAGGGATGACCGTGATTTCCTTATCAATAGTATCCAAATCAACGATAGTTGATTGTTGCATAAGAGAAGTAGTGTCATGCACAGAAGGAGTGCTCAAAGACTTCAATAGCCATGATTTCTTTGAAGGCCTAGGAAGGGGAAGCTTCTTGGGAGGAAGCTTGGATGAGCGTAAGTATGCTTCGACCCAGTGTCTAAAATACTTGTAGAAATAATAGATAGGCAGCTTCCATAAGTAATTAAGATCAACATTAGTCACATGACTAGCAGTAGGTTCCATAAATAATACTGAAGGCAACAATCTATCCGGCTTCACCTCAATCAATGCCGCAAAGTAACCCAGTCTCTCCCTTCTAACTGTGGCAACATTAAAACACACCAAATCACCAATCATATTAGCTAACCAGTTTATACCCGCCAAAGATTGAAGCACTGACGATATTTTGGTGAACTGGATGCATATAGGAATAGAGAGTACCTATTCTCTACCCGAGTCAATAGTAGAGGATCATTTCATAATAATGAAAGTTTTATTGTCAATAATGATTGGCTCAGCCTTAAGAACATACAAACGATCATCGTGACACAAGAACTCAAAAAATAACAAAGCGTTGTCATACGTCATTGAGATTTTCCATTTTAGTTTCCATCTACGCATCAAAATAGTTTAAACCAAGTCAAAAGGAGAATCTTTACCCAAAAAGAAACCAACAAAGTATTCCTTCTAGAAAAAGGATGTGGCTTCAATTACTTCCATCGACGGAATCAAAACCCAATTAACAAAGTTAAATCATATTTCCTAGGTGTGTATACACCTAAATTGTGTGGATTCTTAAAGAATAACGAAGACCGGGCTCCTTTGCATCATAGATAGGAGGCGAGGCATTTGTGTCAACATCGAAAATATAGGAAAAACATCATTAGGAGTAGAACCGGATCAACAAGCACATGCACATCAAACTGGACGTCAAAGCTACCACTCAAGTTTACATTGAAAGGATCAAAATTAATCACACTAGTCACAAATATAGGTAGCTCGACAACTTAGCAGTTTGTAGCAGCGGAACCATTATCAGCAGCGCTAGGGAAAACATCGAGAGAGCATAGAAAGGCATGGCCTGCATGGATGGGGAAGGAGCTTGGCTGAATGATGTACTAGACCTTATGACAGATAGCGGCTCTAGAAGGATAGGGCATGGTTGAAACTTATGATGCCTCATCATTCGATTTACCATGCGTGGAATCCTAGGTCATGATTTGAGGGTAGGAGGGAAGAGTAGAGAGGCATGGTCAACATTAAAGGGCAAAGGACGACGGATGATAGGACAATATGGAGGTGGGTTGTTGCTAATAAGAGTTGTTTATTTTCATTATAAATGCTTATGATGGCATCTTCATTTGTCGAGCATGACACTCTATTTATGTTTTACTGTATTTGACCCATACATGGGCACATTCTGGGATTATGAAAAATGTAAAGATTATTGAGACAATTATATGTAAAGAATGCGGTTAGTTTTTATTTCCTTAAAGTAGTTGAAAAATGCTGAGCTCATTCTATCGCTAAGATATAATCTTAAGGTGACTGCAGCACTTTGGTGTTCCGTCTTTGGATTTTAGAGTAAGGGATGTTACATTTTGGTATTGGAGCTTAGATTTGGGGACGTTTAAGTAAAACAGAGCTAGAATAATTAAGGATTTAGTATAAGACAAGCACCTTAGGGAGGGTATGTGCTATAACGTACTTGTACTTTGCGATATAGATAAAAAGATAGATATATCTATTCCACCATTACTGTTTCACTCTCTTTCATTATGTTTCTAACGAGGACTTTCTTAACAAAAAACAAGATGGAAATGAGAAGTGGATGAATTACAGTAGGAGGAGCAAGTGCAAAAATAGTGGTCTAGAGTACTTAGACTAATGGCCAAGGTGAGGAAACAACCTCGAATGTTGAAGTTGAGTCCAAATTATAGATGCCAGCTCTAGTTATAGTAAAAATAGACATGGATATGCTTTTCCATCAGTTTATGGCAAACTTAGTACCTGGAGGTCCCCGATGCCTAGTTGTAGGCTCGACACCAAGTGCTACCGCAAGCACAATAAGCTTCGGAGGTCTCAGCGCATGTTGTTAAAGACAATTTTGTTAATCTAAATCAAGTCTTTCAAAGTCTGGAAGGATAATATTTGATGGAATGAAACTAGCTTTTGAAGAAAGTGATTAGCTAAATATGTGTAACCAAATTTGTGAAGACTTGGAGTTCCCTAATGACTAGAAGGTGAATTTAGTATCCAAGTAGTTTAAACGGCTAGCAAGTATTTGGTGGGAGACTGTAACAGCAAAAATTTCCAAGCAAGAAATCACTTAGGAAAGATTTAAGGAGTTTTTGAAGAGCTATTAATTTTTGGATCGGAGTTGTCAGCTATGTTTCAGGAGTTGGTCAATTTGCAACAAGGAAGCATGTTTGTACTGCAGTATGTGTAAAAGGTTAACGCTCTATCGAAGTATGGGGCAGATCTGGTTAGAACTCCAAGGAAGAAGGTGGAGAATTTTATTTTAGGGTTTAGGCTGTGATTGAATGATAAGACAATATTCCATCTGGCGCTTCCATTTAATGAAGTAGTGGATATGAAAGGAAGATACGAGCTTATGTACATCGAGAGGAGGGGTATAGGGATGAAAGCTTGAGATGACAAGAAAAAGAGATTTACTAGATAGTTGAAAGGGAAGAAGGGCAAAAAACTGAGGAGAAAGGCTCAAAGAGGAGGATGGAAGTTAGTTTTTGAAGTTATGTGCTATAGTCTTAGCCAGGTGGGATACTATGCATCAAAGTGTCCGAAACAAAAGGGAGGAGAGAATATCGAGTTCTTTAATTATAATAAGCCTAACCATAACAAGAAAGACTCTCCGGAGCTTAAATCAAAAGTGTCTACTTTGGAAGGGCCAAAGGGAGCACTATCTACAAAGGCATAAGGCAAATGAAAATTATTTGAAGGTATGACTTTGATTTTTGGTATTTCAGTTAGAGTACTTTTTGATACTAGTGCTATATATTCATTTAAAGTGAAGGACTCAGATGATAGTCTTTAGTTATAGATTACCTATTTAGTCTGTTTTAAATGTGTAGTTAATTCGATAAGGGGATATGACACTCCCAGATTAACTTAGTGATTAAGTTGGGTGGGTGTAAGTTTTTATGCGATCGCTATATGTTTGACTTTATAAGCTTTAGAATTATTTTTGGATGGATTGGTTAGAACGTTTTGATGCAAAGGCATATTGTGCTGAAAGGACTACAATATTGTGACACATAGACTGAAGCACAAGAGTAATTGTAACTTAAGAAAAACCAAGACCTGGGTGAAAGGGAGGGGTATTGGAAAAGTACAAGTAGTGAGAGACTTCCCTGATGTTTTGAACTAGTTTTATGATTTCTAGCACCGAGGATTGTTGAGTTCTAGATTGAGTTGATATTGGGAGCTGAACCATTTTGTCGACACCCTAGTGAAATTACTCCAAAAAGAAGGATGAGTTGAAGAAGTAACTAGTGCAGTTGGAAAGCAAGAGCTTGTAAGGCTAATTAGCTCACTATGAAAAGCTTCTGTTCTGTTTGTGAAGAAGTCGGATGGTTCATTGAGAATGTGTATTGGCTATCAGAAGCTAAAACTAGAGAATGGTGAAGAACAGATATCCCCTGTCAAGGATTGATAATTTGTTTGATTGGTTAAATGGAACTAATGCATTCTCACAACTAGATTTGGCTTAGGGCTTCCATCAACCGAGAGTGTTCCTTTCACTTCTTTTAGAATAAGGTATGGTTCATATGGTTGGCTAGCGATGCCATTTGGACTTAAATAGTGACTTGCATTCTTTGTGGATTTGATGAATCAAATATTTTGAGATCAGTTAGAACGATATATGTTGGTGTTTATAGATGGCATCTTAGTATACTCCAAAGAAGATAGAGATCATGAGATTCACCTATGGCTTGTGTTGGAGACGCTAAGAAAAAATAAGTTAAAAGATAAATTCACTAAGTGTCACTTTTGGAGAACGAAAGTTAAGTACTTAGGACATGTAGTCTTGATGAAAGGTTTGGTAGTATATTCTTTTAGATTTCAAGCTACGAATGGTTGAAATAAACCGAAGACTATTATAGAGGTTGAGAGTTTCTTATGATTGGTAAGATATCATTAAAGATTCATTAAGGATTTCTTTCATATATTGGTGCCAATGATGATACTTACTCAAAAGAACAAAAAGTATGCTTCGATAAAAGAGTGTGAGATGTCCTTCCAAGATTTGAAGCTTTGACTGATGAATTCTCCAGTATTGGTAATACCCGAAGGTAATCAAGATATGATTGTTTATATTAATGCTTCTGGTTTGGGGTTAGGTGCGATGCTAATGCAAAGAGGTAATATGATAGCTTATGCATCTAGGGAATAGTGACCCTACAATTGTTTGATATTCGACACATGATGTGGAGTTAGCAGCTACTATCTTTGCGTTGAAAATCCGGAGACATTACCTTTTAGAAGAAAAGTTCGAACTATTTACTGACTATAGGTTCTTGAGATACTTTTTTGTCAAAAGGAGTTGAACATGAGACGATAGAGGTGGTTAGAATTTTTGGCACCTTATGATTTTGAGATAAAGTATACCCCCATGGAAATGAATTAAAGTTTCCAATGCCTTAAGCCGTGTTTTGGCCATAACAAAAGAGTGGAATATTTTAGAGACATTAGGTTCTTGCAATATGCACTTTCAATCGAGTGCTAGTTCGAGTAGATTTTCCATGATACTATCGTGCTTGGTAATTCGGCCAACTCTCATGGAAAAAATTGTTGTAATGTAGTGAGGAAATCCATTCTCTACCAAAAGAGTTATGCTCCAAAGGGATGGTGCTGGTACAAAAGAGTTAAGAGGCTTTGAAGTTGAAAAAATAGGTTAGCTTCGAAAGTAGGAAAGAATGTATGTTCCAGATTTAAGAGGCCTTTGGAAGGAAGTCTTGAACGAATGCCATCATTAAAATTTGCTCTTCACCCATGGGTACTAAGATGTATTGAGATATGAATAGGACCTTCTACAAGTAAGGAATGAAGAGACATACGGGATAATATGTAAAGAGATGTTTTACATGCCAATAAGTTAAGGCAGAGCACCAAAAAGCGAGTGCACATTTGCCGCCTTTAGAAGTTTCAGTGTGGAAATATGACTTGGTTTCGATGAATTTTATAGATGAATTGCCAAGGCCTTGGCTGGGAATGAGAGAATATGGGTTGTAGTAGATAGAATAACTAAGAATGCCCATTTTATCATAGTGAGGTCCATAAGGACAAGTGCAAATTTGGCTGAGATTTATGGGAAGACTATAGTGAGATTTCATGTAGTTCCAAGTACTGTAGCTAGTAACCGAGACCTATAGTTTATCAATGAGTTTTTGCAAAGCCTACAAAGTTCTTTTGGGGTAGGAGTTATGTATGAGTACGGCATACCATCCTTGGACCGAAGAACAAGCCAAGAAGGTAATTGTAATATCCCACATTTTGAGGTCCGAAATTAAACGCTATAGATGTTGCAGTCATTCTCAGTATTAATTTCCACTGAAAAATGTGATTATGTTAATTCTATTGATAACATTAGGAGCACAAGAATATGAAAATTTTCAACACATTTCACGAGTAAAACTTTTTATTTCATAAATAAATAAAATCTCATATTCATTACATAATCCATTCGATCCCACATTTAGAGAAATATAATATTCACAAAATACTCAAAGAGCAACATATGAGGATGTCCCCTTGGTTGATCAGAGTCTAATACTTTATAGGTATAACTTTTTCCATCACATCCATTTAGACACAAAACAACACAGCGGAAAATAAAAGCTTCGAATAATAGTTAATGCCTCCTCCCCATCTCCGGAAGCTTATTCGTCTAGCCTGGAAATCCTTACTCTCGACCTAACCAAATAAGTACCCGAGAGTTTAGAAAGAAAACAAAAACTTCGGGTTAGACAAAGAGGCGTGAATAATAATTTTCCATCTTGAACCAAATAACTATCAAGTGAGATCACGCTGCTGAGCGAACCGAGTTGCCATTCACTAGTATCTTATCAAAATATGTCAACCATACTCTTGCACCTGCAACCACAATGGTTGGAATAATCCGTCCTCCTAGGTATATGCACACTCAAGGTTAGCCGCTCCCCAAATAGACTATCTGTCTCGCTCAGGCGGACTATCTGTCTCAAATCATAGTTTTTATGGGATAACTATGAACCTATTGATTTTTCCAATAACATATCTCTAGTCATACTTTTCATGGGATCGCTATGAACCTAATAATTTTCATTAATACCATATCTCCAATCATAGTTTTCATGGGATCACTATGGACCTATTAAATGCCTCTAATAACATACCTCAGTTCATAGTTATTATGGATCAACATGAATCTGTTAGATTCTTCTAATAACATATCTCAAATCACAGTTTTCATGGAATCACTATGAACTTATTAGTTGCCACTAATAACATATATCCCATCATATTCTTTTGATCAGTTATGGGCATCCTAATACATTCGATCTATCCAATCTCTTGAATGTAGTTCTACTCACTCAAGAGTTAAGTCTAACCATATACACTACTGGGCTACCTAACTGGTGCTTCTGGCCCCTAAACAAGATGCAATATTGGATGATAATGATGTGAGCATGACAATGATAGTTATGCAAATTTAACTCATCAAATAATCACAAGAACATATAACCATATTTCTCAAACTATGTTCAATCGACAATCATGGCATCCCAAAATTTCTCAATCTTAAGTAACAACTTCCTTTTGCAAATTCATATAAAACCTAGGGCTAAATTTTCATTTTTATTTCCGTGAAAACAATCATCTTTACAAATGATTTATCCCTAAAATCATATTTTAAAACAAGGTGAACATAGCCCTTCTTTGCCAAAATCTTGTACAAAAAATTACAAACCTTTTCGAAATAGCTTTCTTTATTTACGATATCAAAAGGAGTTTTTCAAGACCCTTAAACCTTTTGCTATCACGCTTTAAAAATAAGCTATTTGATTTGATAACGTGTGACATTAATATTGCCAAAATAGGTTGTTGCGCCCTTGATATCGAGGCTATAAACAAAGTATTCTAATTTTTATAAAACATTGGACCATGAGGCTGAAATCATGATATATGTATATGTATGTGTGTGTGTGTGTGTTGTTGTTGCACGTATAAAACTTAACATTTGGTTTGCGTAATATATGGCTTGCGGCATAAAAAGTTAAGAATATTGGTCTTGATTTTCGGCATCATCGCCTCAAATTAGTTGATGTCGAAAATAATACTTGTGGCATCATTGCCATAAAACAACAGATTTCGAAAATAAGACTTGTGGCTCTATTGTCGTAAAACACTTGATTTCAAAAATAAGACTTGTGGCACTATTGTCATAAAACACTTAATGTCGAATTCTTTGAAAACCGTGGCTACCTATGCCGCTAATAAAAAGGATGTCAGAATATATAACTTACAACATCAATATAGCCGAAATCAAAGGGCAACAAGGGGTATCTATCTTTAGTATAAATAAAAGAATGTCATATTTCGGTCGTAAAGGGTTACGAATCCTTGATGTCGAAATGAAGGGAGGTTGAAATCCTATACATCCATATGAACCGATTCATTCCATACTTATCTAAGAAGATATCATATGCATCTCTTCATATCGATGTCACTATACAACATGGTTATCGATATCGGCCATTACCAAGGATCCGATATCCCAAATAGGCGACGTGGCAATTTCGTAAATAACACAAAAACTGTTTTAAATTTATTTCTTTTCACCAACCCTTATCCTTTATCTATTTTCTATTCGATAAAAATATACTTTATCATTTTCTTTATTATAAAACAGTTGTAAAACCAGTTTTCTTTCCCCAAAACAAATTTCAAAACCCAACCAAATAATATTATTATTTAATAGCTTTTCTAGCTAATTAAACTCATAGAAAATCATAATCACTTGGAAAAAATCCCTGAAAATCAGTATTTGCTTCCTTATTTTCATATAAAAACATTGAAGCCAAAATCATTATTTAATTATTTTTAGTAATTAAAACCCAAAATTAACACATTTTCCACCTTAGGATATTCGTAAAATTTTCGTATGGTCTTGAAAAATTATGAAACTGAAAATAAATCTCCAAAATAATGTTTTACACAACGTATCAAAATTTCAAATCGAAAGGAGATCAGAAGCTTAGATTTACCTTTAAAACCTACTAAATCAATTCCATAAAAATTCCAATAAATCACCATTTAATTCAATAATGATAAAATCAGTCCAAGCATGACATATTGTCATAATCATTTTAGAAGTAGATCATAGATCAAAAATAACCATAAAAACTTGAGATGAATACTATTATTCATCTTAGATTGGATAATGAGGTTGAGATTTGTAGTTGATGGATTACCATAAGCTTTCCTCTTGAATTGCTTTAGTTTTCCTGTTCCTTTCTTCCTAGTAATGATCGGCCTTGCTTTATGTTTTTACTTAGTGAACTTTGAAAGTGAGAATGAATGAGAGGGAGGAAGGGTTTAGGGTATGAACTAAGGCTCTATTCCTAATTTGCCATTCTCATTTATTTTGTTCTTTTATAAGTTTAAACAATCTTATTAGTTGATTAATTAAGGCACGCTTAAGTTAATTAACAAATCTCGTCCTCTTTATCAAAACATACGTTATTCTATTTAGTTTATCTAATTAAATCTCCTAAATAATAATAAATAAAAATCAAGGGTGTACGGGCTCACCCCTTAAAGAATTTCGTCCTTGAAACTACAGTAAGGATAATAACAAGGATATCAATCATACAAACAATACTAGCCCATCTGACTAGCAATAAGTCTATGTATAACTAGTATAGAACATATCATCAAAACAATGTAGGAAAAGTCTCTTTGATCTTGTCTTCTGCCTTCCAAGTATAGTCTTTCTTGTACTCACTCCACTAGACTTTCACTAACTCGACTGTCTTTTTCCTTAACCTTTTTTCATCTCATGCTATAACTCGAACTAGTTGTTTCACAAAAGTCATATTTGGTTCCACTACTAAATCTTCCAATGCAGTCGGAGTAATAGTAGTCTCTTGATCATGCACATACTTCTCAGGATGAGAAATATGAAAAAGATTATGGACTCCTACTAAACTACTTAGTAATTCTATCTGATATGCGAGTTTCCCAATCCTCTCTATAGTAGGAGATGGACATACATATCTCGGTGCCAATTTCCCTGCCTTTCCAAACTGTACCACACCCTTCATCGCTGATACCTTAATAAATACACATTTTCCAACCGAGAACTCTAAATCCTTACACCTTTTATCTACGTGACTTCTCTTCCTAGACCGAGCTTCCTTCATCCATGCTTGGATCAACTCAATCTTTTCTGTGGCTTATCTCACCACATCTAGACCTAAAACTAATCTATCATCGGTTTCCAACAAACCTGCTGGTGATTTGCATGGTCTTTCGTATAAAGCTTCGAAAGGCGCCATTCCTATACTAGTCTGATAACTATTATTATAGAAAAACTAAACTAAGTGCAAGTGATCTCACCATGACCCACCAAAATCTTGTACGCAAGCTCTTAGCAAGTCTTCAAGTACATTATTGACTTTCTATGTTTCCCCATCGGTCTATGAGTGATAAGCGATATTCATCTTTAGCTTGGTACCTAACACCGCGGATTCTTCTAGAATTCGCTTGTAAACAAAGTATCTCTGTCACTAATTATACCATAAGGAATCCCGTGCAGTCTAACAATATTATTCATAAACAACTTCGCCAAAGTAGGCGCCATCCTTGTCGATTTAATAGGAATAAAATGTGCACTCTTGGTCAGTCTATCACCACGAGCCATACACTTTCATTTCTCCTATTTGACCTTAGTAACGCATCTATAAAATCCATGGATATTGAATACCATTTCAAAAGTGGTACTTTTAAAGGCTGAAGAAATCCAGTTGGCTTTTGATGCTTAGATTTTACTTGCTCGCAATTTAAATATTCCTTCACTCACAGACCTATGTCTCTGTTCATCCCTTCCCAGAAGAAACTCCTCTTCATATACTGATACATCTTAGTACCTCAAGGATGAATAATAAACTTCGATCGATGACACTCCCAAAGAACTTCCTTCCTTAGGTCGCAAACATTTAGAACACACGACCTTCCCTTTTTCCTCAACAATCCATTACGGTCAAGACTAAAATCCTTTAAATCATCAATCTCAGCTAAGTCTTTGTATCTTATCAGTGAAACTAAAAACATGAGATTCAACGGATTGGGTCATTCGTAACTAGAGCAATAATCGATGCTACTACAGCCATATCCGAGGTAGCGCATTCTCCCTCTTTCGCATATCTTTGGTCAGATAGCAAGTAATTTGTTATAGCATTTTCGCTTGTGATAGTTGTCACTTTCCTCTGTGATTGAAGCTAAAGAATATTGGCTAGAGTTGCTTTCCCTTCACTTTCCAATATTCTAATCCATTCAGCTAGTAATTTATCATCTTTCTGCTTAGAAGTAATTCTTTCGATCATTATTGGTCGAACCTCGAAGTAGGAAAACATTGTAGTATTTCTACTTGAACTAACCGTTGATCTTAATTTCCCACCATAGGTGGTCAATGCTTCTAAATCCTTCTATTCGACTAACATAGCCAACACCATATTCTGATGATTTCTGCTAAGTGCATCCACGAATTTATTTCCTTTCCCTGGCGTATACTCAATACCAAAATCATAAGCCACCAAAAACTCCAACCACCTCTGCTGTCCCATATTCAACTCCTTCTGAGAAATTAAATGCTTCAAGGACTTATGATTCGTAAACAACTCGAATCTTTCTCCCAATAGATAGTGTCTCTACACTTTCAAAGCAAAGATCAACACTGCCAACTCCAAATCATGAGTTGGTCATATAACTTCATGTGGTCCAAGCTTTCATGAAGTGTAGGCAATCTCTTTACCTCTTTGCATTAACGCAGCTCCTAACCCTGACCCATATACATCTATATACATCACCAAATCTTGGTTTCAAACCTAGAATATCTAACATAGGCGCATAGGTCAATAAACGCTTTAGCTTCAAGAATGCTTCTTCACATTTATTGGTCCATGCAAAATTCACATCCCTCCTAATTAGTTTCGTCGTGTGTACTACTATTCGAGAGAAATTCTCAAATAAATATTCTACAATAGCCATCTAACTCTAAAAAGACTTCTTATCTCGGTCATAGTCTCAGGTCTCTTCTAATTGTTAACAGCTTCAATCTTAGCTGGATCCACAAACAACCCTTCTTCTGATACTACATGACCAAGAAACTTCTCTTTTCCAAAAATGACATTTTAAAAACTTCACTTTTAGTTGATGCCGCCTCAACATTTCTACCACTATTATGAGATGAACTTCGTGATCTCATTCATTCATTGAATATATCAGAATATCATCTATAGATACTAACATGAATCTATCCAAATGCTCTTGGAAGATTCCGTTCATGAAATCCACAAAGAAAGCATGAGCATTGATCAGTCCAAATGGCATAACTAACCGCTCATGCAAACCATATCTTATTCAGCGCCGTTAATGGAATGTTATCTTCCACCACTCTCAAAAGATGGAACCCTATCACCAAATCCAACTGAGAAAATACATTGGCGCCATTCAACTGACCAAACAAATCATCTTTTCTTGGAAAAGGATATCTATTCTTTATCGTCTTATCATTCAACTTACGATAATCAATACACATCCTTAACGACCCGTTCGGTTTTTTCACAAATATCATGCTCGGCATCCAAGGTGAACTGCTTGGTCTAATAAAATCATTTCTTTCTAAGTCCAGTAACTACAACTTTAACTCTTTCATTATGATATGTGTCATTCTACTAGACGATCTACTTACGGATTCAGCTTCAGGTATAAGATCTATTCGAAACTCAATAGTTCGTTTTGGCAACAGTCCTGTAATTGGCTTAAATATAGCCACAAACTCTCTTATAACAAAAACCTGATTCACTTCATCCTCCACTTCCCTTGCACCCAATAAAGCAGAAACATCGAAATCTACATTCTCTACCGAGTATATAATTCGACACCACTATTAGGGTGTCTTAGTGATATGTTCATCCTGGAAAAGTATCCTAGCATCATATCTGCTTAACCAATCCTTACCCAGAATGATCCCATAACCCAAAAAGTCGAACATATGCAAATTATATGCAAAATTATAGCCCAACAATTCAAATTCTAACTGGTCACATCTCATCCGAAGAGATGCATAACCTCCTATCAAATTTGCAACCCTTAGGGAACTAATATGGTATGATGGTTCTAGACTTAACTTATCTACCAAACAATGTGAGATAAAAGAATGTGATGCGCCTGTATCAAATAAAACTTTAACTTTGCAGGAATCAAAAGTGCACCTCTCATTACATACTTTCTCTTCTCCTTTGCATTTGGTCTAGAAGCTAACGACTCTAAAGCAAAACACTTTCCATTTATCATCTTAGCCAATTCTAGACACTGGTTCTTGTAATGTCCCATCTGGTCACAGTTGAAACACTTCACATTTTTATTTTCCACAACCTTCTTTCCCTTTACAAATCGATATCATGAGAAAAGTGCCCTTTCTTATCATACTTGATGCAAACAAGATCATCTTTCCCTTTCTCGGCAGCTCTAACCTTCTGAGCTCCCTTCTTTTGAAAGAACCTCCTTTTCTTGCCTGGACAACCATGAGTTTCCATTGGCATATGCTTTCCAAATGTCATAAGCATCTCCTTATTTTTTATCGCCGTCTCTACCACTACATTACTTGGATGTAGCATGTTGCTCTAGTGATCTCCAGCTTCAAAAACCGATGAACTTCTCATTTCTTTTAATCACAATGTCTATTGTAGCATACTTGTACCTAGATAGCTCATCAAACTTAGTCGCATACTCCAGCACCAACATTTCTCCTTGCTTCAATTCAGCAAACTTCCTAAGCAAGGTTGACTTGGCCACCTGAGATAAAAACCACTCTTCTAACCTTCTCCTAAACTCAGCCCAGTCAGGTCTTCCTTCGGTACTCTGATGGTTACATCATTCCACCAGTAAAATGCAGTTCTTTGCAACCGCCTCGATGTCAAACTCCTCTTCTGCTCATCATTCAGACCTAAGTCAACAAAGATTCTCTCACAGTGCAATAGTCAATTTTGAACTTCAATATCATCCTCTATCCCTAGGAATGACTTCCCTCCAAGGCTAGTATAATCACGGTTGAACTTGGCATAGTTATTGCCAACCAACACAGTGAGATTAGCTCCTCCCAGATTAACAACGTTCCCTCCAACCAAACCAATAGCAGCTCCATCTTGCATCATGTTGACAAAGGACCGATACATACTCTCCATATCTACGGTTGGGGTTCCACTACCCATGTTAGCATATGCTTGTCAACCTGAATTCCTTCTAGTATTGGCCAAATATTTCCGTAAGTTATGGAGCTTCCTCTACCTAAATTCACTCTTCCATTTCTTACTTCTATATACTGCTTTCTCATAATATGCATATGAGCCATAATAAGATATAGAAAAATGGTCTAAGAGAGAGGAGAGAATATATACCTACATATAACAAATACAAGTATGTCACTATAGCGTTATCCTACATCCCAATCTTATTTTATAATCTTTTCGGATTATGTTTTCAAAAAAATTTAACCTTTTAAATTTTACATAAACTTATGCTCTAATAGCAAATTGTAACATCTCCTATTTCGAGGCCCAAAACCAAGCGCTACGGATGCTACAGTTAACCACATAAATAATTTTCAGTGATAAAATGCGGTAATGTTAATTGTATCGATAACATTAGAAGAACAAGAATATGAAAATTTTCAACACATTTAAATAGTAAAAAATTTCATTTCATAAATAAATAAAATTTCTTATTCATTACATAATATCATTTGATCCCACGTTCACAGAAATATGATATTTACAAAATAATCCAAGAGCGACATATGAAGATGCCCCCTTGGTTGATCGGAGTCTACTACTTGACAATTATAAATTTTTTCATTACATCCATTTAGACACAAAACAATACAGTGGAAAATAAAAGCTCCTAATAATAGCTAAGTTGCCTTCTGTGCATCTTCGGAAGCTTAATCGCCTTACCTAGAAATCCCTACTCTTGACATACTCAAATGAGTAACTAAGCGTTTAGACAAAAAAACCAAAACTTTGGGTCAAACAAAGAGTCTTGTGTGAACAATAATATTCCATCTCTAACTAAGTAGATATATAGTAAGACCACATCACTAAGCGGAAAGGGTTTTCCCCTTACTAGTATCTTATCAAAATATGTCAACCATAATCTAGCATCAGCAACCACAATGGTTAGAATAATCATCACATGATCGTATGCATATATGCAACATAGGTAAGTCTGAATACTCTATCCTTCTAGGGATATGCACACCCATGGTTTAACCTTCCACAAATAGACTATCTTTCTTACTCAAGTGGACTATCTATCTCAAATCATAGTTTTCATGGGATCATTACGAACCTATTGATTTTTCCAATAACATATCTCTAGTCACAGTTTTCATGGGATTACTATAAACGTATTAGTTTTCACTAATGTTATATCTAATTATAGTTTTCATGGGATCACAATGAACTTATTAGATGCATTCAATAACATATCCCAGATCATAGTTTTCAAAGGATTACTACGAACCTATTAGATTCTTCTAATAACATATTCAAATCATAGGTTTCGTGGGATCACTATGAAACTATTAGTTTTCACTGATAACATGTCTCTAATCATATTCTTTTGATCAGCTCTGGAAATTCTAACGCATTGGATCTATCTGATCACCTGCAAGTCTACTCGCTCAAGAGTTAAGTCTACCATACTAACTACTGGGATATCTAACTGGTGTTTCTACCTCCCCAAATCCCAAGATGCAATGTTGGCTCATAATGATGTGAGTATGATAATGATAGTTATGCAAATTTAACCGATCAAATCACCACAAGAACATATAACCACATTTCTCAAAATATGATAAATCGACAATCATTGGCATCACAAAATTACTTAATCTTAAGTAATAACTCCTTTACACAAGTTCATATAAAACTTTGGGCTAAATTACCTTATTTATTTCCTTGAAAACATTCATCTTTATAAATGCCCTTAAAATCATATTTTAGAACAAGGAAAACATAGCCTTCCTTAGCCAAAATCTTATACCAACAATTACAATTCCTTTTGATATAGCTTTCTTAATTTACAATAGCAAAAGGAGGTTTTTGAACCCCTTAAACCTTTGGCTATCATGCCTTAAAAAAAGCTATTTGATTTGATAACATGTGGCATCAATATTGCCGAAATTAGTTGTCATGCCTTTGATATTGAAGCTTGACCAAAGTATTCTGATTTTTATAAAGCATAGGGCCATAAGACCGATACACACACATATGTTGCCACGCCTATAAAAACTTAACAATTGATAAGCATAACCTATGGCATGCGGCATAGAAGTAAAGAATATTGATCCTGATGGTTTTTGGCATCATCGACTCAAATTAGTTAATGTCAAAAATAATTCTTGCGACATCATTATCACAGAACCCTTGATTTTATAAATAAACTTGTGGCCCTATTGTCGTAAAACACTTGATTTCGAAAATAAGACATACGACACTATTGCTGTAAAGCACTTGATGTCGACTTCTTTGAAAATTATGGCTACCTACATCGCTAATAAAAAAGATGTTGGAATACTTAACGTATGACATCAATATAGCCATAATTAAAGGGTGACACGTGGTATCAATCTTTAAAAGAAATAAAAGCATGTCATATTTTGGTCCTGAAGGGTTATGAAAACCTTGATGACGAAATGCAAGGAGGCCAAAATCCTATGCATCCATAAGAGCCGATTTATTCCATACCTACCTAAGTAGATATCATATGCATCCCTTCATATTGATGTTGCTGCTCAACATATTTATCGATATTGGTCATTATCGGGGTTCCGATGTCTAAGAAAGGTCACATGGAAATTTCATAAATAACACAAAGACCATTTTATTTCCATGTAATGTTATTTCTTTTCACCAACCCTTACCCTTTATCAATTTTCTATTGGATAAAAATATACTTTATCATTTTCTTTACAATAAAAACTACTGTAAATTCTGTTTTCATTCCCCAAAACAATTTGCAAATCCAACAAAATAATAATATTATTTAATAGCTTTTGTAGCTAATTAAATTCATACAAATTCATAATCATATGAAAAAATCCCCAAAAATCCCTAAAACCTAGAATTTTCTTCCTCTTTCTCATATAAAATGTCGAAACCAAAATCATTACTTAATTATTTTAATAATTAAAAACCAAAATTAACACCTTTTCTGCCTTAAATATCCATAAAATATTCATATCAACTTGAAAATTTATGAAATTGTAAATCTATCTCCAAAATGATATTTTACATAACTATCAAAATTCCGAATCAATAGGATCAAAAACTTAGGTTTTACCCTTAAAACCTACTAAATCAATTCTATAAAAATTCCAGATATCATCATTTAATCCAATACGGATAAAATCAATCCATGCATGACGTATTATAACAATCAATTCCGAAATAGTTCACAAATCCAAAAATAACCATAAAAACTTGAGATGGATACTATTATTCACCTTAAATTGGATAATGAGGTTGAGATTTGTAGTTGATGGATTTCCTTAAGGTTTCCCCTTAAATTGCTTTAGTTCTCCTCTTCCTTTTATTCCTGGTATTAGTCGACCTTGCTTTGTGTTTTTACTTAGTGAATTTTGAAATTGAGAATGAATGAGAGAGAGGAAGGGTTTAGGGTTTGAACTAAGGCTCTATTCCTAATTTTCCCTTCTTATTTATTCTCTATTATAAGTTTAAAGCAATCTTATTAATTGATTAATTTGAGGCATGACCTAAGTTAATTAATAAATCCCATTCTCCTTATCACACCACACATTAGTCTATTCAATTTATCTAATTAAATCTCCTAAATAACGTTAAACAAAAATCAGAGGTGTTATAGTAATAAGGTATTAAAAAGACTTGTTACGAGCTTGTGTATTAGACTTTGATGGATAATAAGAATATTACTTACACTTAGTGGAATTTTCACAACAATAATTACCAATCTTGTATTGAGATGACATATTTTGAGGTGTTGTATGGAAGACAATGTAAGTTAACCTATGTTGGTATGAGACGAGGGATAGGCTCATGTTGAGACTAGACCTTGTAAGAGAATCTTTAGAAAAGGTTGAGATAATTCAGCAAAGAATGAAGGAAACATAAATGAGGCATATGACCTACACCAATAGAAGGCGGATAGACTTGATGATTGACATAGGGGATCATGTGTTAGTTAAAGTTTCGCCGATGAGAGGCACCATGAGGTTTGAAAAAGCTGGTAAGTTAGCATCGAGATATGCAGGCCCATTTCCCAAACTCAAGAAGATAGGCAAGGTAACCTATAGGATTGAGTTGCTGAGTAAGTTTGATGGTGTCCATAACATGTTTCATGTATCACATTTAAGGAGGTGTAACCAAGATTTTAATGCGATGGTAAATCCAAGAGCTATGGATGATTTAGTTGTCGAATCAAACATGATTTATGTCATAAAACCTATTCAAAAAGTGGACCGAGACATGAAGGAGCATTAGAATAAGGAAGTGAAGTTTGTACGGATCTAATGGAGTGAGAACTGAAAGGATTATACCTAGATATAGAAGATAAAGTCAAGAGGACTTATTCCGAGTTGTTTGTTTAGACTTAGCATGTATTATTTCTACATGGGTTATAGACCACACACACACACACACACATATATTTTTATTATGATTAAATTTTTTATGTATTAGTAGATGCACCAATACATTCTATTTATAAAACATAGATATGGAACTTACGTGTTTATGCTAGAGTGGGCATGCGAAAGTATGCATCAGTACCATATCTTATTTGAATTTTAGGGATGAAATTTAAATAAAGGGAAAGCCAGTAACACCACATAAATTAATAAGTAATCAATTATGGACTTAAAAGGTTATAATGATTTAACCAAGAGAAATTGCAGCAATAACAATGTAAATATTCGGGGTATATATATTTACTTGTTACCGTACAAAATGAAATAAGGAAGGATAATAGTTAGGTGTACATACACTTATCGCATTATAATATAATTTAAGTGAATGAATAAAAATAGAAAGAGAGTTATAAGGGCCGACGACCTAACTAATCATGGGAATGGAATATAATAAAACAAAAGAACTTTTATCTTTTTTGTGCATTCTCATTTTACAAACAAAAATAGAAGCACTAAAAGAAATCATTTTCGATGGCAACGACATAAGAAAAAGAAGAAGAAGAGGAGGAGGAGATAAAGCTAAGGAAACCAAAAAAGCTAAAGCTCCAACAAACCTAAATGGATTTAGGTGAGTAATACAATACCCTTTATATTGTTTTCATAGTAATTGAATTCGATTTTGATTAAAAATGATAGAGATCATATGCATAAACTGTTTATAATGATAAAAGTGTTATAATAAATGTTTGAGGGTAAAATAGCTTTACTAGAGGTGTTTAGCCATGATTCCATAATCTAATGATTTTGACATGATGTGGAAATTTAATATGATGTTCTAAGCATGTTTTTGGAGATGGGTTTTGTGTTCGAAGATTTTTCCACATCAAAATATTTAGATATGAATTTTTAAAGAAATCCGCATATTAAATAAATCAAAGAAAATGGCTTAAAATAGAAATGTTTGTAAAGAAGCGCTAAGGAAATTATTTACAAATTTTTATTAAGTATTTTCTTGATCGAAATATCAATAATAGAAGGCTAGATTGTAATTATGAAACCTAACATTAAGACGACCGAGACATAATTCTGCATGTAAATTACAAGTAATAATAGGATAAGTTCCCATAAAATTACTGTAAAATAATATAAATGACACTATCACAAACTAAAAGTGGTGGCTGCATGAATTTGGAGGGGATACATGTAAAGGAGAGTGCTAAATGTTTTCAAATGTCGGGCTTTACCACTAGTAGTAGAGTTGAAGTGGCCAACGAGAGTATAGTTGCGGAAGGGCTAAATCGAAAACAATGGTTAAAATGAACTTGTGGAAGATTAAGTAAAGCCTAAGTATAATATACTAGGAAAATATAAAGGAGAAATTTGAATGTGGTAGCCAAAGAATGAAGTTGTAACTAGAGCTCGATGGTTGAGCATCATATGTAGCAAAGAGTTATCAGATGACAAAAGGGGCGTAACAAGACCAAATATGGAGATGAGAACGGATGTCAAAACAAACCCATGAATAAACCAGGCTTCCCTGGACAAGACTGAGGGTAGTGTTAGTTGAGATTTAGTGTCTATTGGAGGAGAGTCAATATTTAAGCGATGATTTTGACGAATGAACATAAGTAGCATTCAAAATCTTATTCATGATACTAAACAAACGAGAAGGTTTATGGCCCGTGTGGAAACCTAATGTCCAAAAAGAGACATTGATTTTGATAACAAGGTTAAAGGCCTGTGTGGCAACCCAATGTCCAAAAAGTGACATTAATTTAGGAGAGAGGTGTAAGACCTATGTGGCAACTGGCAACCCAATGTCCAAAAAGAGATATTGACTTTTGTAACGAGTGTGCAAGGCATGTATGTAAGCTTAATGTCCAAAAAGAGACATTGATTTTGATAACAAGGTGTAAGGGCTATGTGACAACCCAATTTCCAAAAAGAGACTTTTGTTTCACTAACGTGGTATAAGGCCTTCGTGGTAGCCTAATGTTCTAATGACATTACATTCGATAACATGGCATAAAGCCTTTGTGTATTCCATTGTCAAAAATGATATTGCATTTAGTAACATGATGTGATGACTGTCCTACACCTATAACACACAATATACCTGTATAATGCACTGTAATGGTGCTCGATCGATATAGGACGATTGTCAAGGGGTAATGTAGATAAAAACATCACAGAACTAATCGTATATCTCGTAGTTTAAGGATAAAATATAATAATAATCACAAATATAAAACAGGCGAGATAGAGATATAATGATAAGAACAATCATAGATCAGAGCATAGGTTCAACACAATTATACAAAGTAGTAACATAATTCATACAGCTGATAAATAAACTCAAAATTTTATCCCTAAATAAAATAAGTCAAATACCATCAAGGCTCCATCATGTCACACAACGGAAAAAGCAATAATAAGATCAAAATATAAATATTAGAAAGCATCTCCTCCTGCTAGTCTATCTGCACAACCCAAGTGTTGTTCTACACCCATGATCTAGTCTACTCATTTAAGAGTACCTGAGATAATAAGAAGCAAAGCTTAAAACCTCAAGTCAGACAACAATTTAGTGTAAGTGATAAACAATCTGAAACCACTATGAAAGTCAATATAGTATATTGGACATATGGTATGAAGAATCATTCCTGACATGTACCTGCATCCAAAGAGTTAGCACATTATAACTTGTACCTATCTAGAATCATCATGATCATCATATAGTGTACTACAAGCCTAAGAACAATGTAAGGTGTCGGGTATTTTAATTACAATAACTAATTTGTGTTACAACATTAGAGTGATAAAACAAACATGCAATCACAGGATCCATCAAACAATCCTCATATGCTTAGTACTTTGAATATAAGATAACCTATTAGGCACCCTCATAAGCCAAAGACCAATGGAAAAGTCTTGGATTCACATCATCGGTACTACAAGCCTAAGGGCATAACAAATCTATGTCAACCAATTATGGATTCATATAAAAAATAGCTTAAATCTAGTGATTTCAGAAAGTAATATGACTATATGAACATATGAAATATCTATTTAAAACCATTTTAAAACGCATTAAGATTATTTTATAAAATCAGACATGGGTTTAAATCAAATGAAAACCACGTGTTAAAGTTGAAAGTCATTTCAAACATAGTTTGTATATTATAATGACGTTATAAGATTTCGAATACAAAAAATACGAAGGATATAATATTTGGATGATACAAGATTTTGATTAATATTAAGCTTTTTATATTTATTAATACAAGTGCAATGCAACAAGCCTCATCCAAATTAGACAATGTATACAAAAGGTACAAACAATATTAGATTTCAATTAATATTAGTTAATTAATAAATTAATTAACCTCTTAATTATCATTAACTTAATTAACTATATTAATAATTACCTTCTTCCTCTTTCCCGTAGCTTATGTACTCTTCTCCCTTATAACTCATGTATTATATTCATGCAACTCCATCCACCAATGCACGCACACTCCACCATCGCACTAACAGTTGCCTCTGCTTAAACACCTGACAATGCCATACCTCCGTCACCTTCGTTGGTTTCTCCAACCATCATAGCGGCTACAACCATTTTTTCATGAATACCTCACTGCTTGGGGATGTTCATGGCACCACCAGACCCTGCACATCATCAAGGTCTACTACCTACCCCTTGCAGACATTGCACCACCGTGGTCATCACCCTCGACCCACGATGACGCTACCTCGACCAATAAAACATAAATGAACCCATATTCTTGCTCCACTTCTCTAGCTTGCTGCCACTCCTTTATGGCTCAAATGGTCAATATTTTCATAATTCCCTTGCCTAAACAAAATTTCATATAAATGGTTTTCCATACGGTTAGATCGCCAAAAAATTCACCATTGACGATCTTTCCATTTAACTCCGATATCTCCTTCGCCAAAGCACAAAGCATGAGTATTATAGCTCCATTTTGATCCTTTCTCCGCTACGAACATAACTATATCATCGAAATCCATATCTGTTTACTTCCAATACCACTCCCTTCGCTGGATTTGCATTTTCCTACCAATATAGGTAGAGTTGAACCGAGACAATGGTTATCTAGCTCTCAAAAAACAAAGAGACACAAGTTTTATGGCTAAAAAATGAACGTTTGGTTATGAAGGAGGAAGAGAAATGAAGTGGGAAAGGGTTTGATGAAGGAGAAGGGAAATAATGTGGATAAGGAAAGTGGTATGCAGCTGTAGAAAAATGAGTGGTATTTATAGAGTAATGTGTAGGGTTTGAAAATACCCTTTTTTATTTCCTTAATTTCAATGCATATTTATAGTCGTACGCTTCTAGGAAATTCCGATTGCGATGATTCTTTGACGATGAAACTTAGAATCCAAGACTTTGCCCCAGGAGGCAATTTTTGGGTGTTTACAGGCTGCTAGAATATCCGTTCTTGAAAATCTTTCAATTTTTTGGCTCTTACATTTTTTCTTAACCCAAGGACATTTTTCGTTCATCCAAATTCTCCTGTGTCGATTGGTGTCTTTATATCTGTGAAATACGTATAACCACTGAAAAGGCTAGAAAATATATCATAAAAATCATCCAATAAAAATTAATGAGGGTCAAGAATGTCAATACTCAACATCACCCAAAGTCATAGCCAAATATGACCTAACGGGAATTTAAAATTTATACTTTATGATCCTCCTATACATAAAATATTTGTCATTACAGTCTCCACCCTTAGGAATTTCGCCCCCAAAATCCCCAAATCAACAAAGGTAAGGTCAAACATAGCTAGCCTGCATACTTAACAACCATAAGCAATCATATCAAACATTATAAAAAAAATTAAACATGCATACATAATATCAACATTAATAAGTAACACCTATGCCTACCCTAAAAAAGCAGGATACTAAACGATCTAATATAAAACATCTAATACGATCATATTTGAAAGTTAATGATATAATGGAAATATTACCGAGTGAAGAGATTTAGATAAGCGGTCCTCGTGATCTCCTCAGTCTTCCATGTGTAATCGCCTTTGCTCTTGCTCTATAGAATCTGCACCCCTTCACCATCTTACTCCTAAGTTGTTTCATACCACGTCCTATGATACAATTATGCCTACGAGGTCTCAAAGCTCCTAGTTCAATCTTGATATCATCTAGATTGCTATATCTCAAGAAATAGCCATGAATGGAAGTTCCATGTGTATTAAAGCATAGTCATCGCTGGAAGTTCCATGAGTATTTAAACATAGCCGCAATTGAAAATTTCATGTGTATTAAAACCGTAGTTGGAAGTTCCATGTGTATTAAAGCATAGCTATTGCTGGAAGTTCCATGTGTAGTAAAGCATTGTCATCACTGGAAGTTCTAAGTATATTAAAGCACAGCCGTGGCTTGAAGTTCCATATTCATTAAAACATAACCGTCATTGGGAATCCTATGTGGCCATCGCTTATCATTCTCAAGCGCAAAGGCAAAGTCATCGTGAAGAGTTTCTAAAGTACGTCGCTATGAGTTTATAGGACAAATTGCCGAAAGTATCTGTATAATGATTTTAAAGATGAAGCCACCACGGTATGTTTGTAAAGCCGTCGCTTAACAAAGTAGAAGAGCCATCGTGAGAATTCTAATAAAGCCTTTGCGTATCAGCCTCCAAGTAATAAATTAAGCCATCAAAGAGAGCTTTCCTGTGCATTAACACAGTAAAGGCATCGCGCGGAGTGCAATGGAACCTTCGCTTGTAGTTTTGAGCATTCCAGCATGCTATTAAAGTGAATCCTAAGATAAGTATAAACAAGTGATTCAAGCCATCAAGAAAGATCTCCAAGACATTAGCATGCCCAATTCGTAAACTAAAGTCCATCACAAATTCATTCTGCCACCATGAGTTAGAGCCATCACAAGCTGTTTTGAACTAAGAAGTTGAAATCATAGCCAGAAATTTCAAAAAGTGCAATCACTTACAATCTTGAACTACCACCAAATCAATGTGCCATATGTCATCTTAGTCGTGTGCCATATGAATTAATCATGACTGCCAACTTCTAGTGGAATGCCACATGTCAAGCATCCAATAGCTTTAATTCTCGATGAATATAGGGGTACCCACTACAAAATAATTTTGAATTCCTCAAGTCTACCTTCTTGTTCATTTTCATAAATTTTCCACTTTAAAAGAAAGCTTTGAATTTGAGGATACATGGTCAGTAGGGTAAATTGTAATTGAGAATTTTATAATAAAGGACAAGCATTAGCATGATTTGCACAGTTGCTTCTATTGAGTATATGATGGCATTACTTTATGAATTCTATTATGGTCAAATAAGCCTTTGATCCCACCTTCGGGCCTGGTCAAAGCACCCATCCAATGGAGATGGATGAAAAGTCTTTGGCCCTACCTTCGAGCCTGGCCAAAGCAACCATCCAAAGAGTGATGGTCAAATAAGCCATTGATCCTGCCATCGGGCCTAGTCAAAGCACCAACCAAGAGAGATGGACGAATAGGCTATAGTCCCATGTTCGGACCTGGTCAAAGCAACCATCCAAAGAGTGAAGGGCAAATAGGCCTTCGATTCTCCTACCAGGAATGATCAAAGCACCTATCCAAGGGAGATGGAAAAAATGCTTTTGGTCTCGCCTTCCGGCTTGGCCAAAGCAATAATCCAAAGAGTGATAATAAATAAGCCTTTGATTCCACCGTCGGGCATGGTCAAAGCACCCATCCAAGGAAGATGGAAGAAAAGCCCTTAGTCCCACCTTTTGGCCTAGCTAAAGAAACAATCCAAAGAGCGATGGCCAATCAATCCTTTGTTCCCACCGTCGGACCTGGTCATGGCACCCACCCAAGGGAGATCGACGAGAAGCCTTTTGTCCCATCTTCGAGCCTTGCCAAAGCAACCATCCAAAGAATAATGGTTAATCAAGCCTTTGATCTCGCCATCAGGCCTGGTTAAAGCACATATCTAAGGAAAAATGGGAAGGCATGATTTCATGGAAAGTCTCTACGCACCACTTAGAGAATTCAACACCCAACCATTTGAAGTCAATCTAGAGCACGATAAATGGAAAGAAATATCTTAAGAATAATAAACCACCAAAGTTAGGTATGCAAAAACGAGGAGCTTATTATGCATATCAGCATACATACATCATAAATTTCATACAAAAGTTATATACAACATAACTTATAAAATACACAGCATAACCATTTTAACATGGAAAATCCTTTTAATAATATTTGACTTTGTCATCTATGGTCTTGAAAAATAAGGAATCAAATGATGCTGATAGACAAGTTTCTTCCCTTTCCCCTCTACGTCTAAAGTACATGAATGACATTCACTAGCTAAGCCCGCTTCTTCGTATAAAATTGTAGGCCCTCCAATTATTTCAAGGTTTTGAAGCATCCATATTTGAAAAAATGATGAAAACATTGATAGCTAGAAATGACAGCCTTCCTCAATTTGTTATCTCTTTCTTTTCCTAAAAATGTGAAATCAATCTCTTAGTTAAAGGCGATTATAACCTCAATTAAGTAATTGACAAGAGAATCAAACTAGGAAACCCTAGTAAAATAAAATTGCATTACTACCAATTGATCTTATAGTTCTTGTACCTCATTCATAAGGGTATCGAGTGTAGAAGAAGGATCAACAAGTGTAGAAGGAGGATGAACAACATGTTGTAGGGTGATATGAGATACTTTTTAAGCTTTCTTTCTTTACAATGAATGATGTTAAGTGGATCAACAAAATCGATTTGGACTAGCAAGGCCTTTCGTAGGTTTTGTTTGCTCCCTTTAGTAGAGAAATTCTGTGTTTCATCTTACTGATATCGTCTTCAAGCACCTTGATCTTCGCCAACATTTCATTCTTTTGGCATTCTAATTCCTCGGTTTCTTGTCTTTCCGATAAGAATATTTTGGTAAATTTCTCATTCCACTTATTTTAACTTTTTAGATACACTCTAATCTAAAGATTTTAATCGATCTTGCAAGATCTCCTAATTTATCTACTTAGGAAGAATTGTTTACACCGTGGCTTAAGCCAATTTGCCTCGGAATATAGTAGCGAGATGTAGTGATTCTTCTTGAGAAGAATCTATTGGAATATGGTGGGCAACCCTTCTTCATCTTCTGTCAATATCAAACGATAAGATTGACACTCGTTTTCATATTTTACCCTTCAACTTCCTAGTTAAAGATGAGCTTATTTAGTTAAGCAATCTTTGTATCAAACTCTAGTTACTGTTTAGAATCAGTACCTAAATTGAGCTTCTTATTCAGTTCGGTAATTTCAGCATCCTTTTATAAAACATTCTTCTCAATATCTTTTACTATTTCTTGATTTGATTTCAAAATATATTTCTTTTTTAGGAACTTCTTATACCACTTGTTTGCTTCATCATTTCCTTTGATTGAAGGACCAAATATGGAATGAGAAGGTCAATCTTTTAATGCCAATATAAACTTAAACTGAATGGTTTCTAGGCATTGATTAAGATCAGGAGCATCAATTGATAAAGACAAGCCCTCATCCTAATTTAAGAAACAAAAAATGACAATATTTCAATAAAATGAAAGAAAAAGTTAATAAAGTTTCAGTGGACAATAATCATTTTCTCATAAGAGATATTACATCCATAGGAAACAACAGTAATATAAAATAAAACTCCAATAGTCTTTAGAATTAGATAGGACATTACAATTTTTTTGAAAAGAGGAAGGTGAAATAGAAAACATTGCACTGAATGGAGCATCAGCACCATGAGGAGTATTGATAGAGTAAACCCATGGTAGTCCCATTCCTTAAAGGGGGCTAAGTTCGCTACATAGTATATTGGCATAGTTAGTCCTGATTTCATGGAGAAATTAGATTTTATAGCTACCCATGAAATTAAAATCTTAATTTGGGAATTGGGTGTATAAATGATGAAGGTCATGGAGAAAGTAGTATTTTAACAAACATGACTTGTTTATTAAGGCAGAATTTTCTTTAAAAGTCCTTTTTAACCTAACTAGTTTACTTAAGCTCTCTTTTGACATAGGAGATGTTGAGTAAACAGGAATAAGTTTAGTAGCATGCACATTAGTAACAAATATTTTAAAAATACAAAATCCAAAAAGTTATTACAAATTCGGTCTAAAAATAAAAGATGAACAAAATAACACGTCGCATAGGCTCATAAAGAACAAGTTCTTTATGGTACTCTATAACAAACATATCCTTGTTGAATTTAACTTTATCTCGAAGAAGATAATCTATAGTCAAGGGTGTAGTTAGAACTCTGGGCAAACCAACATTCCTTAGGATGAGGGTCAGAGCCATGTAAATCCACGTATCTCTAATAAAGACGTCTAAGTCCTCCATAACCGTTGGTTCGAAAAGAAAAGTCAGTCATAGGAAACTGGGCATACACAAGGTATATGCACTCCATAAGTTTAGCCATATCCTCAATCAACATCCAAAAGAGTGTGGTCAACTCTTCATTTTGCCTTGCGGAAATTATCTTGGTGAAACCATGATCTTCGAAGGAGAGGTTCAACGTTTTTATCTTAAAATCCTTGAGGTATTTGAGATGCTTTAAAATCCTTATATATTTTTCATGGGAATCATTCAAGTCTTTGCTTAGCCTTTCTCCTTCTCTCTAAGCCTTAAAATTTATTTTTTCTTTTTATCTAAAATAATCTCAGCATAATTCCTAGTCATTTTCCTACGTTGATGGTTTGGTTATATCAATAACCTTAGAGTGAGCGCATAAAAAAGGAATAGCAAATAAAACTAGAAAATTACCTATGGAGGAGTAGCGGAGGCTCTTGGTCTGAAAGAACAAATAAAAGAAGCATGGGAAGGAGTTTGAGCTTTTAAAGGATATTGTGTCCCGATAGAAGTTTGACCTATTTCCCCTGACCCAAGAAGCATTAATTAGGAGGAGAAGTGGGCTGTGGAGATTTATCAACACCTTTAGTAATATTAAGAGGAGGAAGATCAAACATACGATCTGAACCTTAAGGGTTCCAGATCCACTGCCACCCTGGCCTGAACCACCATTTCATCCATTCTTGGAAAGTCCTTTCCAAAAGGACCGCAAGTATCATCATTCTCTAAGTTCGCTACCCAGTAACTTGACAAAGTTAGTCCAGATTTCATAAAGAAATTGGTTTTTATGTCTACCCATGAAATTAACATATAAATTTGGGAATTGGGTGTATAAACGATGAAGTTCATGGAGAAAACAGTATTTTGATAGGTGTGACTTGTTTATTAAGGCGGAATTTTCTTTAAAAGTCGTTTTAACGCAAACAGTTTACTTAAGTTCTATCTTGACAGGGAGATGATGAGTAAACATGAGTATGTTTAGTAGCCTGCATATTGGTAACAAATATATTAAAAATAAAAAATCCAAAAAGCTATTACAAATTCAATCTAAAAATAAAAGATAAACAAAATACAACATTGCATAGGCTCATAAAGAACAGATTCTTTATAGTACTCGGTAAAAAACTAATCCTTGTTGTGTTTAATTTTATTTGGAGAAAGAGATCTACGGTTAAGGGCATAGTTGGAACTTTGGTTAAATTTCAACATTCCATGGTCAGATTTGTGTAAATCCAAGTATCTCTTGTGAAGACGTCTAAGCAGCCCTCCACAATTGTCGCCCAAAAAAGAAAAGCCAGTCATATGAAACCAAGCATACACCAGGTATAGGCACTCCATAAGTTTAGCACTATCCCTAATTTACATCCAAAAGAGTATGGTCAACTCTTCATTTTACATATGGAAATTATCTTGATGAAAGCGTGGTCTTCAAAGGAGAGGAGCATGTGACAATTGCCCTACACCATCGGCACCTAATATTCATAAGATAGTGCACTACTGACATGCCCAGCTGGTGTATAACAATCATCAAAGTTTTAAAATGAAACAAAACATCACAGAACCTAGCGTACATCTCAAGCGCATGGAATAAAATGTAATGTACATCCCGTATATATAACAAAAGAGACAGTAATAACTATGTAATCCCAATATCATAGTATAGACTCGTAGAGTTATACAATGAGAGAGTTTATATAATGAAAATAAACTCAAATAACCATCTCATAAA
The DNA here is from genome assembly GCA_030765085.1 of Allium cepa. Classification (NCBI taxonomy): domain Eukaryota; kingdom Viridiplantae; phylum Streptophyta; class Magnoliopsida; order Asparagales; family Amaryllidaceae; genus Allium; species Allium cepa. Next base: position 352,360,728 of record CM060931.1, on the reverse strand, counting down.
AACAAGCAAGCACTGCCAAGACTCCACAGTATTGCATAACGCATAAGCATAGAAATCCTTATATAATACAAGATAGCTCTATCAAATTCGTCCTCTACACAGCTACTGCGTCGCATCTAGACAACTCTCTAGTCTACTCATTTAAGAGTACCTTAGATAATAAGAAGCAAAGCACAAAACCTCGAGTAAGACAATGGTCTGGTGTGAGCAGTAAATGAATCTTAAAATACTATTAAAGTCCATATAGTAAGGAACAAATGGTATATGAACCATGCCTGACCTGTCCCTGTAACCAAAGAGTTAGCACATAACAACATAATATGCCACTCTATGAATACAATAAGAGTACACTAAAACAAAGTGTGATGATGGGTTTCCAGGTATCTGTTACCCGGTACCTTGGCCCGGCTACATAAGGTTGATCATGAAGTCCAAACTCAATTGTTGATGGGAAGGATGATCATGAGACAACATCAGCATGACTAAAGTGTAATGTTTGAACAATTATATCCAGCCCAGGGTAAATAAGGTCGACAGATAGACAATATTGGATATCGAAGTCTTAGAATTTGGTTTGGTTGAAATAGGGATCGGAGTGGATGTTAGACAAATTGAGTGAAACCCAAAGGGGTCGGCATGGCTTGTAAAACCCAATATGGTCGGCATGAGTTATAAAACCCAATGGGGTCGACATTTTAATGTTTCTAGAAGGTGAGTCGACATGATGAATTAGGATTGACATAATATGGATCGGCATACAATGTGGAGATAATGGGGTCGACATACTGAAAGGATTGGCATGGTAGGGATCAGGTCGGCATGATATGTTCCTAAGTGTGAGGTCAACATGTTAGGATCAGGTCGGCATGATATGTTCCCAAGTATCAATTCGGCGTGATGTGTTCATGAGTATATGATCGACATATCTTATGAAAATGGTAGGGTCGGCATAGGATATGGAAACAATGGGGTCGGTATACTAAGAAGGGTCGGCATGATTATATGGATCAGCATAGTAAGTTAGGCTTAGCCTTCCCTATGGTGGGCCTAAATGGTCAAGAGGGTCCAGATCTCAAGATGTTAGTCAGGTTGGAAGCTGCATTCATCTATAAGTACAAGGGCAAAGGGCCATTTTAGAGGACTTCTCTTAAGAGGCTGACAAGTGAAACTTTTCCATTTTTGTAATCAGTTTCCTTTTGTTCTAACTTGTTCTCAAGCTATTTCTTGTTGATTGTAGCTGTAATCGATTGAGTTTTGAAGCAATAAAGAAAGTATTTAGAGTGGATGCGGGTAATTGGTGCCGAAACACTATAAACCTGGTTGATTTTTCCTTTTGCTTTATTTTCCTTAATATCTAGTGTTATTCCTCCATTTTCATTTAATTTCTTCAATTATTTTGCTACTTAAACCTATTCTCGAGTGTTTGTAACCAATTCGATTGCAAACATTTTGGTGTTTTCATAGAGAAAGTCGATTCTCGAGCTATAGGATCACCTTTGTTGCTACTGAATTGAAGAAATCACCTAAAGGAGATCCAGGTTCATTTTCAAAAGCTTGTAGATACTATTTAGATTTTTCATGATCTAAGCAAAGGATTTCAAGATAGTAAGGCACAACATATCTACTTCCCACAACATTGATGCCAACAAAACTGCTAGTGTCTAACAAAGAGGCCCAAGCAACCAGCCTGCTAATGCGAATGTGGAGCCCGCTACAGTCCAAAACCCCATAGATTCTATTACTAGAGATGAATTTAACGACTTGATAAGGAACTGATGGAGAGCCATAAGCAGCTAAACGAGAAAATCCAAGCTAACGACAACCTTATGGACCAGATTGCTCAACAACAACGCCAATGCACCATAGGAGGTATTGCTTCGTACTCGACGTCAGATAGCTCAACCTCATCAAACGAGCACCACAGGAGCAGGTGCCATAGGATTGAAACAACACGAGCTGAAGCGATGGAGCAACATTAGGCAGACCATCGGGGTATGCCAAACCAGGTTGGTGCCAATCCCTCCCTTGAGGCCGCTACCGTCCCTCGACTAGGGGTGCAACTCCTCAACTGCAACTGGGGGTCGCAGTCTTCTTGGAACCGGGAACTTAGACACTGGAGTAGGCATGGATGCTGGCCAACATCCTCTCCAGAATGATAATGAGACGAATGCTTAGGATACACATCTGGAAGTTAATAGGCTAAGGAGGCGTGACATACCCTGGAGACACTGGACAGAACATTCATACAGGGTGGAACTCGACCACCACCTGGCGCCACCTATCCAGGCATCAGATTTATCTGCAATGGTCAAATAGTTGATGAAGGATAACCAGGTTTTGACAAACAATGACTAGGGAGTCTCCAAGAGTCATACCTCGCTTACCGAGAGCATTGTGCAGGCAGAGTATCCTAGGAGGTTTAATATGCCTACGATGCCCGCTTATGAAGGAAAGACTGACTTTTGGCAACACGTCATGAGGTACGAATGGTTGATGGATTGGCAAGAGTGAATAATGCTACTAAATGCAGGTGCTTCCCTATAACTCTATCCAGGATTATTACAATGTAGTTCATGAGGTTACCCCCACGATTGATCTCAAGATTTAACGAGTTGGCTATGATATTCGTGGAGTAGTTCCAGATTCGTGCCACATGCCCCAAAGATGTCATGTTGCTATCTAGTGTAATCCAGGCTCCGAGGGAACCACTGAAGGATTATTTGTACAAATTTCATGTTGCTACCACTGAATTTAGTAACCCAAATGACCATGACATACTTATGGTTGTCACGAGGGGGTTGACCTAGAATCTGAGTTCGGTGATTAGGTAGCTGGAAACCCATTGTCCATGTAGGAGCATTTCTACACCAAAGCGAACTAGTTCATGAGAAAGGAAGATGCTAGATTGTCTAGAAGAAGCAATGTTGCATGATCGAGCGGAGAAGCGGTACAAAGCAACAATGCAGTAAAGCAATCTAGCGAAAGCTCTGGAAAGGTTCAGGTTAATGTTCAAAACAAGCCAGGTCAATAGAAAAGAAGCAGAGAAGGAAAACCCGATCGAAAAAGGGAGCCTGGAAAGTGGAAGTTAAGGATTTCTACGTATAATGATCATACACCTTTGAATTCATCTGTGGAGAACATCTATTTGTAGACCTGTAATACTTTCCAATATAGGAAGCTGCATCCAAAAGAATCGATTGAGGAACAAAAGAAAACCGAGAAGTACTGTCAGTTTCATGAATGCTACGAGCACAATACTAACGAATGCAGGCATCTTCACGATGCGATTGAGAGATTTATTCGGTAAAAAAGGTCGCAGTAGTTCATCAAGAATCCACAGGAGGGCAGACAGGGAACGTATGATCCTAATCGAGGGTGAGCTCCACACCCGGCCGAGGAATCCACTCAGACCAGTGGGAGGTTGGTGATAAACATGATAATTGGTGGACCACACCCTGCAGATCGAAGTTGGTAGGAAATGGAGCATTATGCTAGTTCAATAAAACATGTAGACTTTGAATGTTGCTCAAATATGGAGGATGGAACTCCAGCCAAGCAACAACGTACAATGGTGAATGATCGATAGAGTAGAGGCCCCTACTATTGATTCGATGGTCATCTCTGCCATGATTGGACCCACTCTGGTGAGGAGAATTTTGATTAATTGTCGAAGCTCTGTGAACATTATCTTTAAGAAGGCATATAATCAAATGAGGATGTAGTCTAAGGATTTGAAACCTTTTAAATCTCGTATACACGGTTTTAATGGTGTGGCTACCGAGGTGATGGGTTATGTCGAATTACTGTTTGAGTTGGGAGAAGGTGAGTATAGGAGGGTGCGGATCCCACCGTTCATTGTCTTGGATGTTGATTGAGCGTACATTATTTTTCTAGGTCGTCCGAGCTTGGCTGAATTTCGGGCAGCCCTTGCCCCGTGGTGGTTGCCATTGAAATTTAGGACTGATAATGGAGTGGGTGTTGTGCATGGTGATCAGGCAACTAGTAGTGCCTGTTATGTGGCTGAGTTGAGAGAGGCTCAGTGGAAAGAGAAGGGAAAGGGTGTGGATAAGTCTGTCTGCATCTAGGTTACTGAAGATTGAAAAATAGTGCCTAAGCCTTAGCTTGGGCACCACAGTCGGTTCTATAGGGATATAGATCCGAGGGATAATGAGGAGGAACCCAACGAGGCCAAGGTAGTGCCGGCTGAACTGAAGATTGATATCTCAGTCAGCCACGACGACCCACCGCGGGTGTTGAAGATTGGATCACAACTCAGCCCTTCGATGATGAAAGAACTTACCGATTTCCTCCAAGCGAATCTAGATGTATTTGTTTGGACTCATTCTGACATGTTTGGGATCTCGCATAACATCATCAGCCATGCATTGAATATTGATCGAAAGTATATCCCTGTGAAGCAGAAAAGACGAGGTATGGATCTGGAGAGATCCACGGCTCTTAAGGAGGAGCTGGATGAACTTAAATCCAATGGGTTTATTTGTGACGCTCACTATCCCGAAAGGATATCTAACCCCATGCTAGAGAAGAAGGCAAATGGAAAATGGAGAACATATATTGACTATTCGGACTAAATAAGGAGTGCCCGAAGAATTGTTTTCCTATACCTAGAATTGATTAGCTAGTTGATTCGAATGTAGGACACGAATTTTTTCCATTTATAGATTCGTACTCAGGGTACAACCAAATCTTGATGCCCGTCCCAGATCATAAGCACACCAGTTTTGTCATGGACGTTGGGTTACACTGTTATGTAGTAATGTCGTTCGGATTAAAGAACGTATGAGCTACCTACCAGCGTTTGGTTAACCGAATGTTTAGAGATCAGATCAGAAGGACGATGGAAGTCTGTGTGGATGATATGCTCGTGAATCATGGCAACCAAATGATCACATTCGAGACTTATCAGAGATGTTTAATATCTTTTGATTTTATAGCATGAAGTTTAACCCTTTGAAGTGTTCATTCGGTGTTGCGTCAGGAAAGTTCTTGGGCTTTATTGTTAATGCGCGAGGAATCGAGGTAAATCCAGTGAAGATTCAAATCATTCAGGATATATAGGCACCCGGAACTATTAAGCAAGTGCAGAGCCTAAACGGGAAGGTCGCTGCCCTGAGTCGTTTCATCTCCAGGGCGACTGATAAATGCATTTCTTTCTTCGATTTGATAAGGAAAGGAAAAAGAAATTTCGAATGGATGCAAGACTGTGAAGGCGCATTCAAAGCTTTGGTGAACCATTTGGAGAGACCCCGTGTTTTGTCAAAGCCGGTAGATTATAAGGAGTTGTACATTTACTTAGTAGTATTGCCACATGCCATAAGTGCCGCACTGATTCATGTGGATAACCGGATCCAGAGACCGGTGCACTATGTTAGTAACTGATTTATGGGGGCAGAGAGAAACTACCCGAAGATATAAAAATTGGACTATTGCTTAGTGATCGCATCGCACAAACTTCGCCCATACTTCCAGGCACGTCCAATCAACGTCTACACTGATCAGCCTTTACGACAGGTCCTGCAACGACCCAAGATGTTTGGAAGGCTGCTTAAGTGAAACATCAAGCTCGGTCAGTTCGACATCATATATATGCCTTGAAGAGCTATCCAGGGACAAGCACTAACCGACTTCATAGGAGAGTTTACCTTGCAGGACGACCCCTTAGAGAGCAGTGTAATCCCTACCGTATGATGGAAGCTATATACTGATGGAGCATCTAATGATCATTGTTCTTGAGCAGGCGTCGTTCTTGTAACCCCTGAAAACTAGTCAATTTTCTATGCTTTGAAGCTTGATTTCCTTGCTACGAACAACGAGGCTGAGTATGAGGCGTTAATTGCTGGACTTAAGCTTGCTAGAGAGCTCGGGGTGAAATCTATTGAAATATTTTGTGACTCGCAGCTGGTGGTGTACCAAGTTAGAGGGGACTACCGGGCAAAGGGACAACAGCTAGCCCAATATCTCACCCGAGTTCAGGAGTTTTTGGCGGATATCGAATACTATGATATTTCGCATATCCCACGTGAGCAGAATGGAGAAACCGACTCGTTGGCAAAGTTCGTAAGCATTAGTGACGTGCAACAGATGGGTTTGGTTCCAGTCAAGATACTTCATACCCCAAGTATACATGTGATGGAAGTTGACCAAGTACCAAAACCCGAAAGGGAGTCATGGATGACTCCATTTAAAGAATACCCATTGCATGGAATCTTGCGTGAGGAGAGGAACGAAAAGCGACAAGTCCTTCGTAAAGCTTCATAGTATATTATGCAAGGGGAATTATGTATTGAAAGGGGTTTTGTTGTTCTCTTACTCAAGTGTATCGCTTATGATGAAATAAAGTGTGTCTTGAGAGAAGTCCGTGAAGGATAATGTGGCAATCACACCGGAGAGGCAAATGTTAGTGAAAAAGATACTCCGGTATGGGTACCACAGGCCGGCCATGAATCGAGACGCCGTAGATCATGTGAGACAATGCGACAAATGCCATATATATATATATATATATATATATATATATATATATATGCAAAAGTCCCAAGAGCACCACCGATGGAGATCACGCAAATGGTTAGTCCATGGCCATTCGCTATATGGAGAATTGATATTATCGGCACTTTGCCCATTTCCAAGAGTGGTGCGAGATACACGATTGTCAAAGTTGACTATTTCACTAAATGGGCCAAAGTAGAGCCATTGGCTACAATCGCAACCAAGGAAGTCATTAACTTTGTTGTCCAGAACATTATGTGTCATTTTGGCCTCCTGCAAACTATTGTGACTGATAATGGGACTCAATTTGACAGTGCCGAGTTTAAGGAGTTTTTCTAGGGATATCACATTAAAAGAGATTTGCGGCAGTCGCCCACCCTCAGGCGAACAGACAAGTTGAAGCTGTAAATAGGATTATAAAGTATATCCTAAAAAAGAGTTTGGAAAATTCTAAGGGCAATTGGGTGGATCAACTTCCTACGGCACTCTGGGCCTACAGGACCACCTATATGTCTGCCACTGGCCATACTCCATTCACTCTTTCTTATGGAGATGAAGCAGTCATTTCTGTAGAACTCGAAGTCCTTTCTCATGGAGTAACGTACTACGATCCCAAAACAAACCAAAATCTCTTATTGCAGTCATTGGACTCTATTGATTAGAAGTGCGAGGAGGCCGATTTGAGAGCGGCTGCATATCGACACCGGGTCGCGCGGTACTATAATACTAAAGTCCGACCGAGAACTTTCAAAGTGGGAAAACTTATCCTCAAACTAATTTTTCCAGTCCCATCGCATATGAACCTGACATAGGAAGGGCCATACATCATTGAACAGAGGTTTGGAGAAGGAACGTTCAAGCTAGCGACCGTTGATAGTGTAACGCTTCCAAGAGCGTGGAATAGCGAGCATTTACGATGCTATTTCACCTAGACTATTTCTTTCATATTTAAATAGTATTTGCTTTCGATGTTTGCATTGGTATTTGACTTTTTTGATATGTAAAAAGACAAGTTATTCTGTCCCCATTTTAATGATGAATAAAAGGTTGAAGCTTCCTTTGCATAAATTACTATTATTGCATATTATGCTAAGTTTGTGTTGGAACTAATTGATAACAGCATCTACGGTGTATGAACATATGCATTAGGTTAAAAATCGATCGGTTACAGCGGTCCTCGATGAAAATGAACAAGCGGGGTGTTAAACACTCCCCTTTTTAGCAATTTCACCCTTGAATTCCTTAAATGAATTAACGATTAGTGAATCATAATTATCCTACATGCCTGTCAATCACGTGCAACCATCAAACACATCAAACAAGCAGTCATGCAGTCAATAACATAAGAAAACCTTTCCTAACATAGGAGATACTACACCACCTTATATGATATCAAAGGTGAAAGTAAACACAATAAACTATAGGTTTTACCATGCAAAGAGCTTCGGATATGTGGTCCTCATGCTCTTCTTGGTTTCCCACTCCACTTTCGCCCCATTGAACTTTCACTAACTCCATCGTCTTCCTTCTAAGCTATTTTGTATCACTTCCAACAATACGAACTGACCTACGAGGTCAAGAAGCTTTTGGTTCAATCTCGATATCATCTAGTTGACCCGGTGTAATCATTATGCTTGAGTCGTGCATGGACTTTCGCAAGTGAGAAATGTGAAAGATATTATGCACAACTGCCATCTGCTGAGGTAAGTCGACCCTATATTTTAGGTTCCCAATACTCTTATAATCCGAAAAAGACCTGCAAATCTTAGTGCCTACTTCTCCTTACTATTTAATCAAGTAACATTCTTCAAAGGAGAAGTCTTCAAAAAACCATATCGCTAATAGAAAACTCCAAATCTCTACATCTCCTACCGGTGTAGATTTTTTGCTAAGTTGAGAGACTTTCATTCATCATCGAATGAACTCTACCTTCTCCTGGTTTCTCTGATCATATCTGGCCCATGTAACAGTTTCTCTCCCATTGCCCACCAACACAAAGAAGTGTTACACAGTCGACCATACAATGCTTCATGTGGTACCATGATGATACTATACTGATAGCTATTGTTGTATGCAAACTCTAATAAATGCAAATGGTCATCCCACGAGCCTTCGAAATCAAGTATGAAAGCACATAAGAGATTCTCCAATATACGATTCACACTCTCAGTCTACCCATCCATTTTTGGATGATAAGCTGTACTAAGATGTAGCTCGTTACCCAATGCCCCTTGGAAGCTCTTCCAAAACCCATTACTAAACAATGGGTCTCGGTCACTCATAATGCTCTTCGGCACACCACGAAATCGTACAACCCATTTCATATATAAGTCGGCCAGTTTGGTTGCCATTCTACTTGACTTGATGGGTATAAATCTAGCATTCTTGGTCAATCGATCGACTATGACCCAAATGCTATCATATCCTACTCAAGTCCTCGGCAGTCCATCAATAAAGTCCATCGATACTTGCTCCCACTTCTATTCGGGAATTTCAAGTGGTTGCAATAACCCACTTGGCATTTTCTACTTTGCCTTCACCAACTAGCAGTTCATACGTTTCGAGAAGAATGTCCTGGCATCCTTTTTCATCTCTTTCTAATAATAGGTCTATTTCATATCACGATACATCTTATTACCGCCAGGATGTGTGGTCAACCTAGAATGGGATCACTCTCATAGCATCCCATCTCATACTCCATTAACATCGGAAATAAACAGTCTCCCATCCTTACAGACCCAACCTTCTCGGTCGAGTTTGTATTGCTTCATACCTTCAAACTCTACTTCTCCTTCTATTTTAGCCATGATCTTTGCTAGTCCAGCATCGCGCCTCCAACTAGACCAATCCATTCAATCAGAGTAGGTATGATAATCAAACTCGTCAGCATCTTTGGCTCTAACTTGAAATGGGGTCTGAAGTCATAGCCAACAATATACTCCAACCGTTTTCACTCCTTGAACATCTCTCCTAAACTGGCATGTCTTCTACTCAATGCATTAGCGACTGCATTCCCTTTACCAGGTGTACAAGAAATGCTGAAACCATAGGAAGCCAAGAATTCCAAACATCGCTGCTGGAGAAAGTTGAGATACTTCTAGGAGAAAAGCTACTTTAAAGATTTATGATCCATTCTACTAATAAATAATGCCTCCAAATCATCAAAGCAAACACTATAGCCGTCAACTCCAGATCAAGAGTTAGATACTTATTCTTATGCGGTTTCATCTGTCGACTGGAGTAGGCGATAAGTTTTCCCTTCTGCATCAACAACGCACCTAAGCCACTACCACAGGTGCCTATGTTTACTGTCTGCTCATCATTTTCACTCGAAATGGTCAATACTGGTGCACTCTTCAATCTCTCCTTTAGATTTACAAACGCATGCACTTAGCAACCCAAGCAAACGTCTAATTTTTTTCATTGAGTTGGTCAATGTTACCGCTATCTTCGAGAAGTTATTGATAAAGCGCCTATAATGTGCCCCTCAAATCATAAGAAACTCCTTATGTTTGTAGCATTCTTGGGTTGGCTCCAATCTTGAACTACTTCCAACTTGGTCGGATCTACTGCAATGCCCTGCTCAGAGACATGACCCAAGAACCTCACTTCTCCCTTTCAGGACTGACACTTTGAAAACCTTGCTTTTAACTTATGCTTTCTCAACATCTCAAGCAAAATCCTTATGTGCATCTTGTGTTCCTCCTCTATCCTAGAATAGATCAAAATATCATCCATGACCACAAGCATGAACTTGTTTAGGTAGTCCCTGTAGACGTGGTTCATGAGATCAACAAGGATGCTGGAGCATTGGTCATCGGCCGAACGACATGACCAACCACTCATAGAAACCAGATGGTGTATGAAACATGGTTATTGGTGTTAGCACCAAAATTAGCCACTAACACCCAAATCCAGATGAAAGCACCAAATCACAATCACTGATCACAGATAGATTGTATGTAGAGAATATAAATATGAAGAATAGTAAAAATTAGAGAGAAAGAAGTAATAACAGAGGATTTATAGTGGTTTGGCTGACTCCGGCCTACGTCCACTCTAGAAATTTCCTTTTTACTGATAGGAAAACCAATTAAAGTTACAATCTAGAGTTTGAAATGACAATGGCCGAGTAGCCTTAATGAGGAAGTAGAAGGGAAACAGAATCCAGATCCTCCTTTCTGAAACCTCGCATGCTGTATTTATAGGCAAAACCTGGGTTACTGGGTTTCTTGAGTGGTCCAGGCCCATCAATACCCCAGCTGATCCAGACTCTTCGTCCTGACCGATCCCAAGCTCTCCATAAGCCGATCCCATCCACTCAAGACGATCAGAAGACTAACACACGCCGACCCGAAGACTGGAGGATGCCAACCCAAAGCAAGTGAGGTATTACTTGAAGCTATCGACCCCATTCAATATGCCGATATCCTTGCTCACTGATCCATAACCAAACTTCCGAGTTTAACTTACCCACACAAGCCGACCGGCCTATGCCTACCCACACATTCAAATGCCGAGCCACCTTCAATGCCGAACCATCCAAATGCCGAGCCACCTTCAATCATGACCCATACAAATGCCGAGCCACCTTCAATGACGAACTGTCCAAACGCCGAGCCACCTTCAATGCCGAACCGTCCAACTGCCGAGCCACCTCCAATCACCGACCCACAACACTATCGACCTACTCGTAAACTCCTACTGACCTAGAGGCATTCGAAGCACAACTCAATGTGACCAGAAGCAAACTCTATGAAAACTTGAGGCAAACCTAGTAACGACTCGAAGTAAACCCCGACTGACTTGCGATAACTTGACTTTTGTTGAAACCCATATTTCGAGTATCCTTCGACTTTTTTCCATCAACTATGCCGAGCCCCGATATTATGATCATGATTATCATCCGTTAATGACCATCTATCCATTCAGCTGACTAAAACTCATTGTATTTTAGTTTCAACGAACAAGTAGTTGATTTAGTTAAATCCGCCTGTCCACGGTCTTGCCAAAAGTTGGGTTAACATTTGCCCCTCCCCCCAAAACATGCCTTGCTATAGGAAGGTGTGTTTTGTAGTGCCATAAGTTGGATGTTTATATCCTATTAATGACCTGTAAAGAGATTAATAGTCTTACCTGACTGTGAAGGGCGATCGTTCGAGATCATATGCTGTTCGGGGTAGTATGTGACTGTTCAAGGTCGGATACCATTCGTGGCGAATAGCGACCGTTCATGATCGGGTGCCATTCGAGGCGAATTGTGACCGTTCGCGGTCGAGTGTCGTTCGAGGCAAGTTTTAACCATTCGCTGTCGAGTGCCGTTCGAGGCGAGTTGTGACCGTTCACGGTCAAGTGCCGTTCGAGGCGAGTTGTGTGTGCCCCGAGGGTTCTTAGTATCATTAATAACAGATTTCATGTTCGAGTGAGTTTTTGAATTGTTTGTTATGGCAGTGTATTGCTGTCTTAGAGCATGCTCGAGGACCGTTCGCGATCCCATACTTGTGTAAGTGACTTGGCCGTTGTAGATTTATTAAAATCAAATATCCATTCCAATGAGTCTTTTAATAGAAATTTTCAACAAAATCGAGTCTTAACTAAAAACAAAAGCAAAATAGAGACGTCAAAGTGCAAACACCTACGCTGATGCGATTGATAGCCGTATCAAAGCATGCTTGAGGGTCGCTCGTAATCCTTTATATGTGTAGATGACTTAATTATGCTAGTGTGGAGTTTGTCACTTATTCGTCATTATTATGATCAGTTGATGACAACCTGATGCCTCGATCCAGGGCCACCTTCATTTGATGAAGACGATGGTTGCTTTCGTTCCACCGTCGTTGCTCGCCTTTCTATATATTGTGATAGTATACCATTCCGGATATGTCCTTCTATCTTATCCCTCAAGTGTCTGCAATCATTCGTACTATGGCCATTTAGCTCATGGAACAAGCAATACTTGTCTGATCTTCTTTCACTGTTGGTTGGATCCCACCTCGTTGGCTTTCGATAAGGAACCTGCTCCCTGGTGTTCAGGTAGATCTGCTCCAAAGTTTCATTCAACTTCGTGTAAGAGGTGAATCTCAGTTCCTTTCGCGGCTTTTTTGGTCCAACATCATTATCCTTGGCTTTTCGTCTCCCTTTGTCCTTGCCTGAATCCTTTTCGGGCGGATCTCCGCTCTTGAATGCATACACATCAACTCCCTCTCCTTCCTCTCTCTTCGCATTTGCATCCTCTTGTCGTAGGAACCTTTCTGCTTCATGATAAAATTCTCCTAGATCCATGGAAAGGATCCTTTGTCAATGAGTTCTTGAATTTTGTGCCATCAGCTATGCCAAATACAGCTGCCATTAAAACCATGGATGGATCTGGCCGATCCACCGACGCTGCTATTGCATTGAATCGTGTCAGAAAGCTCCTCAAAGATTCCTTGGCTCTTTGCTTCAGTGTCTTCAAGCTCATCACATTCATAGATCTTGAAATGTGAACTCTGAATTGCCTCCTAAACTTCTCAGTCAACTCGGTCCATTTTCTAGTGGAACCACTCTCCAACTGCTTAAACCATAGTGCTGCTATATCCGTCAGATTTGGTGGGAAACATCGGGCCAAGATCTCCTCTGATGCCCCCAGTACCTCCATATGCCGCATATACTTCGTCAGATGAACAGCAGGGTCTGTCCTTCCATCGTACATTTCCAATGTTGGTAGCTTGAATTCTGTTGGATTCTCGACCTGCCTAATCGCGGGAGCAAAGAGGCTCCTGTTAATATCCTCCAAATCTCTATTCATTAGTCCGCCTCTCATGGATAGTCTGACCATCTATGCCAATCTGTCATTGTCATCAAATTATAGCCCTTATCTATTGCCTCCAATCTTCCCCCCAAGTTCGCGAGGGAATCCTGGAATCTGCTTTCCTAGACGGGCGTCCATTCCTTTATCGATGCCGTGTTGAACAGCTCCGCCTGGTATCCTGCCTAAGGTTGGATCAACATGCTCCGAGGAGTGCCCTCTAGTCCTGGTGCTGCTCCTGATGGTCCTACTCTGTTCTGGGTTCTGATTACTCCATGCTTCCGACCTCTATCTCCAGCACTTCCTGTCATAGCGTTCCCTTGATTATGCATTCTAGTTTGTCCAATTTGCTAGAGTAGGTTCTGCATCATCTCTTCTTGCCTTTACAGCATTCCCTCCTGCATAGCTTCCATCATCATTTCCATCTCATCTCGGGTGATGAAGACTGAGGCATGATTCACTCCTGAGGAAGCTTCATGACTCCCTTCATGCTAACTTCTCTCTGCTCTTAGTCTCCTTGCAGATTGCTTCACCATAGCTTTTCACATTCAAGACTTTAAGCTTTCAGATCCAAATTCCAAGTTGTAGAATTCCTGAGTTCAATTTTCAGTGAAAGCACCAAAATGTTAGCGCCAAAATTGGTCACTAACACCCAAATCCAGATGAAAGCACCAAATCATAATCACAGATCGACTGTATGTAGAGAATATAAATATGAAGAACAGTAAAAATTAGTGAGAAAGCAGTAATAACAGAGGATTTATAGTGGTTCGGCTGACTCTGGCCTACGTCCACTCCAGAAATTTCCTCTTTATTGATATGAAAACCAATTACAGTTACAATCTAGAGTTTTTGAAATGACAATGACAGGGTAGCCTTAATGAGGAAGTAGAAGGGAAACAAAATCCAGATCCTCCTTTCTAAAGCCCAACATGTTGTATTTATCGGCAAGACCCGGTTTACTGGGCTTCTTGAGTGGTCTGGGCCCATCAATACCCCAGCCAATCCAAACTCTTCATCCCGACTGATCCCAAGATCTCCATAAGCTGATCCCATCCACTTATGCCGATCCGAAGACTAACACATCGATATCCTTGCTCATCGATCCATAACCAAACTGCCGAGTTTAGCCGAGCCTCACATGCCGACCAGCCTATGCCTACCCACACATGCCGATCTGCCTATGCCGACCCACTTTGACTGAGACACCTCAATGCCGATCCACTCCAGCCAATCACTATCCTTCCTGCCATTCCAAACTATACCGATCCACCTTTAATGTCGAACCATCCAAATGCCAAGCCACCTTCAATCACGACCCATCCTAATGCCGAGCCACCTTCAAATCCGAACCGTCCAAGTGCCGAGCAACCTTCAATGCCAAACCGTCAAAGTGCAAAGCCACCTTCAATGCCGAACAATACAATTGCCGAGCCACCTCCAATCACCGACCCACATCACTATCGACCTAGAACTCCTACCGACCCAGTGCAATTCGAAGCACAACTCAATGTGACCCAAAGCAAACTCCATGAAAACTCGAGGCAAACCTAGTAATGACTCGAAGTAAACCCTGACTGCCTCACGACAACTCGACTTTTGTTGAAACCCATATTTCAAGAATCCTGCGACTTTTGTCCATCGACTATGCCGAGACCCGACATCATAATCATGATTATCATCCATTAACGACTGTCTATCCATTCAGTTGACTAAAACTCATCGTATTCCAGTTTCAAACGAGTAGTCAATTTAGTTAAATCTACCTGTCTACGTCCTTGCCAAAAGGCGGGTTAACAATTGGCATACTCTCTTTCGCTACTCTCAGTTGGTGAATCCTTTTGCAAGATCCAATTGAGAGAACATCTTCAAACCATGGAGCTGTTCGAACAAATCATCAATACGTCGAAGTGGATACTTGGTTTTCTTCTTCACCTTATTCAACTCATGGAAATCACACACAACCTCAGAGAACCATCCACCTTAGTGGTGAATACCACAGTTGTACCCCACTCAGCTATGCTCCTGTGAATGAGCCCATTCTTCAATAGTACATCCACTTGCACCTCCAACTCTTTCTGGTCACTAGGTGTCATACGCCTCAAAGGCGTAACTATCTGTCTGGCGTCCTTTATTAAGTCTATGCAAAACTCAATCTCTCTAAGCAGCGGTAATGCGATCACCTCCTCAAATACGTCCGGATACTCTCTAATGATATGAACATATGACAATCCTTTCTGTGAAGTCTCAAGCGAATATAGAAAGCTAACCATAACCCTATCCTCCACAGGCAGCCAATTACTACCATCCACCTCTCCACAGCCCTAATCGTCACAAACAGGCTCTCGTAATCCATTACTACTACATATTTCCTTAGCCAATCCATACCCAAATAATCTTGAACCTAATGAATTTCAAAACAAAGAAATCACAAACAAAAGAGCATCCATGAATCGATAAGTTAAAACCATAACAAACCATGCACATGCTGGTGGAGCCCCCAACAAGGTTCATCACGATTAAGGGTCGGTCAACTATTTCGAGTTTCCATCCTAGTCTATCTATTAAATCACTAAATACAAAGGAATGTGAAGCTTCAGTATCAAATAAAATATGTGTGGGAACATCGTCAATAGAAAGCATACCTTGAATACCAATGCTCTTCCCCTTCTCTTTTGCCGAGGGAGTACTCAACAAAGTCGGAACAACGTCCAAAGTATATGCCTTCACAATCTATTTCTGCTACAATGATTCCGAACAATTCTTCAGTGTATGTCTGGGTATGCTACAGTTATAACACTTCTTCTTCCCATCAACTTTGCAGTCTTTAACCAAGTAACCCTTATCTCCACAACCATAATAAGTATGATCCCATTTTGCCTTCTTTTGAGCATTCTTTCCTTGAAATTGCTTCTTTTTTCCATTCCATTTCTTCTTGCCCCCACCATTGTATTGTGGTTTTGGCTCTTCCATAGCAACAATAGCTAATTTTGACTTGGGGTATAAACTCTCCTGGCAAAAAGTTTTCGTGATGTCTCTCAAAAGGCTCATTGATATGACTAACCAACTTCTCCTCGAAATAGTCATGAAAATCCACAAAGAATTTCATGTTCTTCCTTAAAGGAGTGTTGATGAAAGACATCCCTTATTTTGATAAAGCATCGAACTTAATAACACACTTGGAGACAGACATATATCCTTACTTCAAATCAGCAAATTTCCAAAATAGTACCGACTTCTGTGCAGCCGAAACGTACTTCTCCTCAAACCTGGCCTTGAACTAATCCAAAGTAAACTGATCCTCGCGTGTGGAAATAGTAATAGCATTTCACCAGTTCATGGCCACCCTTGAAGCTGTCTAGAGGACAACTTCTTATTCATAGCATCATCTACTTCCATATCGCCAAATATATGCTTTTAGATGTCCAGTCAATCCTGTACTTCAATAGCCTACTCCGTTCCAAGGAATGATTTGCCTTTCGAAGTGGGGTAATCTTTGTATAGCTTGGAAAAGTCGGCTCTTGGCGCCTGCACCTAAACATCCCACCAACAACAACATTTGAAGCGGTTTCTTGGGCATTTTGAAGCATGTTTGCCATTGTTGCATTGAACATAGCTTGAACTTTAGGGTTAGTATCCCACGATCCCACTCCTTCCTCAACTGCAGAGATGGAGTTCCTCATAATGTTTCTTGTTTTCCAGCTCTTCCTTGATCTATAACAACAATGATTAGTCTCTTAAAATGAAAACTATGTCAATGGTACTCGTGTGTGCATGCGACTTATATAATATATATACTATCGTATAGTTTTCAAAATCAAAATATATGATAAGTACGCACTCTCTCATACACACACACACACTCTTGATCCAATCTAGGATGATAACTCTCTCCTTATCTTTATTGGATGATGATATCAACTTAGGTTAATCGTGTAAACTAATTTCTGATACTAAATGTGACGACCACCCTATACTACCAGCACCCACTATTCATAAGATAGTGTGGTGCTGATGTGCCAGGCTGGTGTAGAATGATCACTATGGTTTTAAAATAAAACAAAACATCACATGACCTATCGTATATCTCACAACATATGGAATAAAATATAATATACATCACATATATAAAATAGGAGTTACAGTTTTAACTAAGTGATCCCAATATCAGAGTGCAGATTCATGGAGTTATACAATAAGTAATATAGTTTATACAATGAAAGTAAACTCAAATAAAAGTCCCATAAAAGCGAGCGAGCACTATTAAAGCACCATAGTGTTGCACAGTGGAATAAGCATAGAAATTCATATAATACGAGATAGCTCCTGTAACATCCCATATTTTTAGTGACATTATTTAGGACATTTACTTAGCTAAATTAAATAAACTAATGTGATCGTTAGGGGATTGAAATTTGTGATTAAACTAAGGGATAGCCGTGCCACGTAACCAATGAAATAAAGAAGAGTTAAAGTGAAAAAGAGGAGGGATAAAATAGGAAACAGATCATTTTAATACCCTAAACCCTTAGCCGTGTATGTTCTACGCATTCATTTGCAAAATTAATAACAAATCAAGGCCGACCAACATTAGCAAGAGCAAGAGAAAGAAAAAGCTAAAGGAAGGAGATTAATCAACTTAAATCCATTCAAATCTCAAAATCCTTAATCTCAAAGCTAAGGTGAATGATGACTACATCTCATATTTATTAAATGTTTTCATTTTTAAGGATAATACGAATTTATTTGCTATGATATGCCATGATTTTGAAGGATAAAATGTTTATATATGCTTGTTGATGATTTATGTTTATTAAAATAGATTTTATGATATGTTTAATGCGAAAACCCTATTAAGTGACATCCAAATGCCTTGTGACTTTAGATATAGAACAGGAATGATATTTTAGAGATGGATTTCAATTTTTCTTAATTTATGTGGATTTTATATTAATTTTTTAGTGAAGAAAATGATTAATTGAATTTAAAATTATTTACGGTTAAATAATATATGATTTGGGTTTGAAATTAATATATGTTAGAAAACATATTAAAAATGATTTGTTAGAATTTTTATAGAATTTTCTTAAGTGTTTTGGTGAATATATAAAATTATTTAAGGTACGGGACTTAAATGTTTTATATATTTATAAAAAGAAAAGGGGTATTTTGTAAATAAATTAAATGGTTTATCTTTGAAATATTGGTAGCACATTTAGAAAAGAAAATTAGCAACCAATCAGATTTTGAAAAATAAGGCAGGCTAGTTGAAAAGAGTACTTTAAAAAGAGAAAAATCAGTTTAAACATGCTTTATACATGTTTTGCCGCTTTCAACACTTAGGTTCCGACTTAGTAGTTTCGCCACAATTACCATCGAAACCAATGCGCACGGCATCAAAGACATGGTACGTGGAATTGGATATAGGCAGAAGGTATTAGGTCAAACCAGGGGTCGAAGTGCTACTATAATTTCAAATGAAAATGCATCTGCTTTGCTTTCGAAAGTAGTGCTTTCTACTTGGTTGGCTTTCGACCAGGTTAAATTGATTTAAAGAGTGGTTTCAAATGAGTTGCGCCTTTTGTTTTAAGTAATTCTTTCAAATAGGTCGAAACCCCTAGCTGCCGCTTTTCCTACCTTTTGAAGTCAATGGTGTCGGAAGTGTACTTTGTTTTTTTTTCAAACTTAACCACTTCTCCAATACTTTCGGAAGGTAGGTTTCGACACCATCACTTCTTTACATAGGAATAGCTTTCGAAAGAGTGCTTTTGACTTAAATGGTTTTAGTGACCTTTTTTCTTTGTTGAAGATAGAACCCAAATGGTTTCAAAAGAGATGATTTTTAAATGGTTTCGAAAGATGTTTCCTCATGTTTTAAATCGAATCCAAATACTTTCGAAAGGTTTGTTGTTTACAAATGTTTTATGCTTTTGAAAGGTTTTTAATGAAGGTTTCGAAGGGGTGGTTCGCCAATGGTTTCGAAAGGCTTGAAAGGATGGTTTCCAATGGTTTCAAAAGGTCTGAAAGGAATGGTTTTCCAATGTTTACGAAAGGCAGTTTAAAGAGTTTAAAGATAGGATATCTAAGGTTTTAAAGCTTTCAAAGGAAAGGTTTTTCAAGTGTTTTCGAAAGGAAGATTGAATTATTTCGAAAGGAATGTTTTGGTCTTTTGGCCTTGGTTCTAAAGAAGGGTTTTATTTGGATTCGAAAGGGGTATTTTCAATTGATTCGAAAGGGGTACTTTCAAAGGTTTAAATGTTTTCATCAACAAAGATTTGTGTAAAGTATATATATATAACATGGCAAGGTAATTTTGAGTAAAGCATGAAGTATATGTATTTTCCTTGTTTAACTTTGGTTTAAAGGTTTTATATCGATTTGAGATGAAAAGATTTGCAAGGAAATTTTTAGGAAGATTACCCTAAGTGAAACGGCTCAGATATTAGAATACCAGATGGGACTGATATAGGGTCGCGCCCTATACATTAGCTTTTAGCCCCGACTAATTTGGTCCAAAATTCTAGTGTGTCGGGCTGTCTCACAGGAAAGACTAAAATTATGGTTACATACAGAATGGGATATATATTTGTACAGAGTTAGGTTATTGGTGAGCCCGCAGAACCATTTGGATCAGGTGACCTTGGAAGAAGATAAGTTATGGACAGACCATCCAGAAGAGGAGTATCTAATAGATAAGTTAGAGATAGACCATCAAGAAGAGGAGTGTCTAACATGTGTTAGATTACTTTGTTTCTATTATCTGGTAGGCGTGAGTCAGCCAAAGGTTAGTAGTTTGCCAAACAAAACTATGGTGTTCGGACAGATAGTTCATTTTTTTACCTGATATGTATGTTTACATAATAATGCTTTACAGTTTTAACCAGTTTTGGTTGCAGGAAATGATTTGCAAAAGATATATTTTAAATGGCTACTAGTGAGGGAAAACCCGTTCCACTAAGCGGCGTGGTCTCGCTTAATATCAAACAACTGAGATGTACATCATTAATCATCTAGGCTTTATGCCTGACTCGAAGTTTATATTTTCCCCTTAAACTCTCGGGTGCTCAAAATTGGTTTGAGTAGGCTGAGGGTTGAGGTTTACAGGTTATTAGTAGGTTGACGAATAAAGCTTCCGGAGACAAGCAGGTGGCTGATGGATAACTATTTAGGAGTTGCTGTTTTATTTTGTTTGATTCCGGTGTGTTGTATTATGTGAGTATGACAATATAGTACTCTGGTCAACCAATGGGGCATCTTCATATATCGCTCTTAGTGTATTTTGTAATAATTATATTCGACCTTTACCTAAGAAACGATTATGGGGTTATGTAATTTGAATGTGAAACATGTGTTTTGAAATGTAATCAGAAATATTGTTTTTGAAATCTGTGATTTTGTTTCATATTCAAGCGCTTTGATATTATGGATACCATTAACATAGCCATATTTAGTCGCCAGAAGTTAATACTATAGATGACTGCAGCATTTGTAGCGCTTAGCTTTGGACCTCTAGATAGAGGAAGTTACAACTTGGTATCAGATAATAGGTTTATGAAAAACTTTAAACTAAAATGATTTTTGAAAACATAATCCTAAGGAATTAGAGAGAAGATCGGGGTTTGGGACAATGCTATAGTAACGTAGTTGTATTTTCTATTATAAGTATACGTTATATCTCTATTCTTCTATCACTCTTAAGCTTTTCTTCTGTATCTCACGAGCCTTGAATACAGATATGGACACTTGAAGTGGAAGAGTGAATCTTGGAAGAAGCACCACCACAAATGGAAATGCCAGACCCAAAACTAGAAGGAACCAAGGTCATGCACAAGCAGGGAATGTTGGTGCTGGAGCCCCACAAGTTGATATGGGGGTTATGTATCAGTTTTTTGTAAATATGATGCAAGTTGGAGGAAATGCTGGAGTGGGAGTTCAGAAAGCTCCGGTGGTGAACAATTATGCTATCTTGAGTAGAGACTATGTCAGGCTTGGAGGGAAGTCATTTATTGGAACTGAGGATGCTATTGAGGTGGAGAGCTGGTTGCTACATTGTGAGAAAATCTTTGTAAACTTGGGGATCAATGATGAGCAGATGAGGAGGCTTTCTTCAAGATAGCTTCAGGGAGCAACTTATTTTGGTGGAATAATGTGATGGCTAGATTGGATGAAGAGACGATGGCGCGGGCTGAGTTTAGTAGAGGTTCTAAGAGAAGTTCATGTCAGTGATGGCGTGGTCTTCTTTTCTCAGAAAGTTTGCTAAGTTTGAATAGGAGGAGATGACTGTGTTGGAGTATGCTAGAAGGTTTGAGTAGTTGGCAAGGTATGGGTGTGACACAGTGGATACCGTGATGAAGAGGAATGAGATGTTTATCAGAGGGTTGAAGCCTGAATTGGCAAGGGCTACGTTACCTCATAATAGAGATCCTTGTGATGTCGTAGTTGAGATGGCTTTGAAACATGAGGAGATGCTTGCTTCTCTGGAGAAGAATAGGGCAAAGGAAGTCTGGGTTGGGCAGAGTCAGAAGAGGAAGTTCTTTCATAAGAAAGGTGCTCAGAAAAAAGGAAAGTCTAAGGTGGTTTGTTTCAAGTGCGATAAGAAGGGGCATTTTGCTAATGAATGTCATACTAGAAAGGCGAAGGAAGGATCAGAAAGAAGAATACCATATGCTTCAACTACGATCAGATTGGCTATTATAAGAACCAGTGCAAAGTGCCTGCTAAGGATGGAAGGGTATAACATTCCCTATACAGAGGCCAAAAGCTAAACGCTACAGATGCTGTAGTAATCTGTAGTATTAACTTCCGGTTACTAAATACGACGATGTTAATGGTATCCATAATATCAGAAGCATTAGAATTTCAAACAAAATCATAGATTTCCAAAAACAGCATTTTTCTAATTTCATTTCAAAACAAATGTTTCACATTCAAATTAAATAATCGTTTCCCACGTTCAGATAAAATATATTTATTTCATAAATACGCCAAGAGCGACATATGATGCTGCCCCTTTGGTTGACCAGAGTACTATATAGATATAAATGTCTTAAATACGACACAGTGAAATAAAACAAAATAAATCAGCAACTCCTAAATAGCTATCCGTCAGCCACCTACTCATCTTCGTAAGCTTTATTCGTTAACCTACTAAAACTTATAAAACCACAACCCTCGGCCTACTCAAATCAATTTTGAGTACCCGAGAGTTTAAGTTGAAAATATAAAGTTCGAGTCAGACATAAACCCTGGTGTGAATAATACTATACATCTCGGTATACGGTATTAAGTGAGACCAAGCCGCTTAACGGAACGGATTTCCCTTCACTAGTATCATTTTAAAACATATCTTACAAATCATTATCCTACAACCATAACTGGTTAAAACCGTAAAGCATTTTATGTAACCTTACATATTAGGTAACAAATGGACTATCTGTCCAAACACTATTGTTTTGTTTGGCTAACTACTAACCTTTGGCTGACTTGGGCCTACTAGACAATAAAATCAGAATAATCTAACATTTGTTAGACACTCCTCTTTTGGACGGTCTGTCCCAAACTTAACGTCTCCCAAGGTAACCTGTCCCTAATGGTTTTGTAGGCTCATCAATAACCTATTTGTATGCAAACATATATTCCCTTCTGTGTGTAATCATAATTTTACTCTTACCCGTGACAAAGCCCTACACTTTGGAAATTTGTGCTAAATTAGTTGGGGCTAATAACTAATGCATATGGCGCGATCCTATACCAGTCCCATTTGATATTCTAATATCTAAGTCATTTTACTTAAGGATACCTTCCCAATATTTTCCTCGAAAACCTTTTCATCTGAAATTGATTTAAAACCTTTTAAACCAAACCTAAAAATGGAAAATATATAGTCTTTATGCTTTACTCAAAATCACCCTGACATGTTATACACACATACACACACATACTTCACTCAAACCATTGTTTATGAAAACATTAACTTTTGAAAGTACCCCTTTCAAATCAATTGAAAGTATCTCTTTCAAAACCATTGAAAGCACCTCTTTCGAAAACAAGTCAAACCCTTCTTTTAACCTAAGCCGAAAGGCCAAAACTTTCCTTTCAAAACCATTTATAGAAACCTTTCCAAAGCGTTGAAAAATCTTCCTTTTAAATGCCTTGAAACCTTGGACATCTTTCTTTTAAAACCTTTAAACATTGCCTTTCGAAACCTTTGGAAAACCTTTCCTTTTAACCTTTCTAAACCATTGGGGAACCACCCCTATTAAACCTTTCTTTAAACCTTTCGAAAGCATTAGGGAAGTCTAACAACCCGATTTTTTGATGCCCAAAAATTGACATCAATACGTCCACTGTATCAAATGCTGAACAATAGAATGTCGGAAAAACGAACCATTAGGGTTAAAGAAGAAGGAGGTAGAAGAAGAAATAGAAATAATATCAGAATCTCACAATAGCAGCGGAACAATATATAATAGATAAATGACTACTCTTTAAAATAAAAAGAATTATATCTGTTTATACATTACACCATCAGAGTACAACAAAATTCATAGCACCCAACTGGACAGTTATCATGCCCTGCCCTCACACAATTGACTATACAGTTAATCAAACACAGCAGAATATTCATCTAATACGTGTGATACGTCTAGCAATCCATCTTGTCTCTTGAGCTCCATAGCAGTCCATCTAGAATCTATATTCTATAATACTCGGCTTGACTTGAGAATTATAGTCAAATAACACCCGAGTCAGTCTAGAATACCAAAGTGAGAAAACACACCCAATTGGATTATTAAAGTTTCCAAAAATCATTTGAAATCAAAGGTATCTCGTAAGACCACGCCACAAATAAACATGCCGTGTTGCTAGCCACTTAGCTAAAAACCTTTGAAATCAAATTCGTCTGATATTATAATAATGTCCATAGAAAGTAAAATAGATCTAGCTGAAATGCTTATGTCTCACTTTTCAGCATAACTGGGCTCAATTAAAACCGTACAGGTGCTTATTGGAGATTGGATTCCATACAATGGCAGGGCTACTGGGGTGTCGCCCCTCACAGCATATGGTCTAGATCACCGTGATGTGGATCCACCCTGATCCCCTGCATCACAAGACCAGAGCTACCCCTTACTGGATAGTCCGAATAAGATCACCCCACGGTTGGGATCAGCAACTGCCCACACAGCCGAAATAAAGGGACCTCTAGACAGGGATGACCTTACCCTAATTGGTTGCTAGCCACTTAGCCTTGTGTGCACCTCCCCTGTTTTATCCATTCTCGGTTGATGAGGCTCGAGGCTATGCGTTACCTTTTTAGCACATATTCACTTAGAATACTCATCGTTCTCCTGACGATGTTCTGAAAGCATTCATCCATACAAGTACGTTTCGGGTTCAAATAGAACCAAAGGCACTACTCCTACTACATCCATTTTGGAATCATCCTCAGGATTAGTAGCGATTAGCCCTTGCACTTCACTGCTCCATCTTTGACTCCAAGCTCTTGACTTACTCACGAAAACGTTCAAACCGGATCGAAGTGGTTTTCAGAAAATTTATCTTGATCCCGGTCTCTTCGAAACGATCAGCGCATTGACCAATACTGATAGTCGGTTATTTAACTATCAAATAACATCCACAGACAATCATTAGATTTTTAAATAATTTCCCAAATTATTTACTCCAAAAGATCTTTGCAAGATATTTCTTTTCTACACTTTTACCCATTGAAAAATTAGTTTTCAAAACACTTTTTCTCTTATGCAATAAATTCCACCCAATTGTTTTCTTTTCACTGAAAATTGCCAAGACTAAATACTTTAGACTTTTAATATAATTTAAATCACTTTACCTAATATATATATATACTTTAAAACATTTAAAAATAAAAACTTTAATTTAAAATACTAGTTATGAAAATTTTATAATAATTTGTCATGTAGAAACTAAGCCAAACTAATTCTAAAACGAAAGTTATTCTATAAGGTATAAATATTAAATAATTATCTTTAAATTACAATACTAGTTAAATATTTAAATAATTACTATTATAATTAATTTAAATAAATATTTACTTTAAAATTCTAAAACAATTTAAAATAATAAAATTTCTCTAAAATATCCTTTTAAAACCACTTTAAAACCTCTATCTTATACTTGGAAATATTTATTTGAAAATATACCTGGCTTTCCCGGGAAATACACTTTCCTTTCCACACCTTTAAAAAAAACCATTTTTTTTAAATAAATTACCCATTCCTTAATAAATTCGCACCATTAATTTATACCTCCAAATATCCACTGATATCTTATTTCATTTTATAAACCCAGTTTATAAATTCCTTAGTTTCATCCTTCTTTTAAAACACAGTTCCAAACATTAAATCAATTTCCAAATCAATCTCCGTAATTTACTCCATTTTAAAATAAATTCCTCTACTTCTCCAATTTAATTCAAAACCCATTAATTTACATTCATCCTTTCATTATGATTTAAAATCTTATTTAAACTGAAAATACCGATTTCATATATTTTTTTCCAAAATTCTTCTTATCTCTTCCAAACTATTTTTAAACCTTGAATTTAAAAACAAATCCTTGATTTATTTAAATAATATCACTTAAATTTAAAAATTCATTTATTCCCATTTATTCAAAAATCTTCTATTCGGAATTTATCTAAAAATCAACTTTTATCCTTTCCCAAATTCGCTCTTTAATTTATCCAATTTCACTATATTTATTTTACTTAAAATTTCCCTTTTTATTTCCTTTAAAAATCCCAACTTATATATTTTCATTCCCTCAAAAAACATATATTCAACCAAATGTTAGCATTCAATAATTTCCATTTCAAATATAATCAATATAATCATCACAGATTATCATATAAATCTCATCATTAAATATAAAATAAATTCAACGTTTTGAGGAATCCAGTTAGATCCCTCCAACCTATTTTCCTGCATCTACAGATGTTAGCACAATATAAAATACCAACTCCACTTCGAGGTGGAATATCACGATATATGGGGTCATCTGCTATTATGCGAGGCGCATAGGGTCCCATCCGCTATATAATGCGGGAATCAATCACTCTATTATATATATATTAACATATATAATATCATATCCAGTCAATTCAATCATTCAACCAATAATTTAAATTTAACAATTTAAATTTAAATGGTAATCCAAATGAGTGGGATTAACTCACCTTTGATTTTTGATTTGCAATACATTCCATCTAGACTTGTTTTCCATGATTTTAGACCTTGTATAAATACTTATACAATTTATTAATATTCGAAACAATCGAATAGATCAATTTCCTTTTAATAAATTAAATTAACTAACAATCTGAATTTAAACTAATTTCCCTTTTAATAAAATATTTTAGCAACTAAAATAATTAAATAAGTTAATTAAATAAATTAATTTTCAAAAATACATTATATTTTTTAAAATAACCTAGTAAATTAAAAATGTGAATGTTTACTTTATCGAAACTACGTATATGCTTAAAATCTTTGTAGACCTCAAAGTCAAAATTTATATAAGCTTCTAAACATTTTAAAACTCTACATATATATATTTTAAAAAATGAAACTTATCTTTACTGTTCAATCAACACTGAGCTATATATATATATAAATATATTCTTGAAAATAACTGGAACGGTACCTTGCTTTACTTTAATAAAAATTCTCTATAATATATTTGTAAAAATAAAAAAAATCTGGGCTTTTTTATAAAAAATTCTTCCTCTACATGATTACATATTCGGCTCACTTATATATATATATATTTAAGACTAAAATAGGATTTTACATCTTACTGTAAAATATAAATCTATCTGCACACATATGTGTGTGTGTGTGTGTGTGTGTGTGTGTGTGTGTGTATAAATTCGAATAAAATAAAAAGAAGCCATACCCCCAAAATCGAGAACGGCAGATGCCAATTCATCGAATTCGAACTCGAATTCGAACCCTAGCCAACTGCAATCAATCGCGTCCCCTACCTCACCGCCATCGCCTCCCTTCGCTCGAGTGCGCCCACTCACCAGTGACCCCGTTCACCCTTGTGGCTTGTAGTTCGAATAGGCTCCATCCCTCCCTCGAGTTCGAATCGATTTCAAATCCTTATCCCCTCTCTCCTTATTTCTTTTGAGTAACAGAAGAGCACGTTTTTTATAAATATACGAACGAATCGAATTCGTTCCGCCATTTTAATTTAATTTAATTTTTTTGACTTGTTCGAATAATATATAAGAAGAGGGATTGCGTGCATTTATTTTGGAAAAGTTTTGAAATGATGGCTCATATAGATGGAAAGGTATATTTATTTATTTATATTATTATTTTTTCTTTCGGCTGATGTAAAATTGATGGAGGGATATGTTTGCGTGCTGGGCTATACCCGCTACAGTGATTAGGAAATGTAAAGAAAACGTTGTGATGTGAAATAAATTCAACCGAAGAGTGACTGGTATATGAATATATATATATATATATATATATATATATATATATATATATAGTTTAAATTGAAATCGTCTCGAATTCGCAACTTAAAATTTCGACATCCTATCGAGGCGCGTCACCAGGCGTTTATAATGTTATACCCTTATTCCGAATGCAATGGAAAAGGTTTCGAGTCCAAACTCGATCGTACGAAGAAGATTGTTTTTTGGACTTAGTTATTATATTAAATTTTTGATATTGATTTCAGCGCGTTTACTTACCGTATTATCACTCGACAACTCCAAACACTACGAAATTTGAAATCTGATAATAACACACTATTACGGGTCCAATGGAACTGGTTTTGTCAAATTTCAAGACTGTGCTTCATAAGGCTAATTTTAAATATCGATTTAAACACTAAATTTCAAAATTTAACAAAACACTACCAAATTCAATTCTAAAGCTTCCATTATCAACAGTACTATTAATATAAATTTTATGAGCTATCGAAATATTTTTAACAAGCCTTAAACTCAGAATTTAATATTTAACCCAATCTCTAATTATTAAATTCAATAAATTAATTGCCAAATAAATAATGATATTTGAAATTGAAGTTAAACTAACTTTCGAATATTTAAAATCAATTAAATATTCCAATTCAAAATATCTAAAAATTCTAGGTCGTCGCATTCCTCCCCCCTTAAAAGAATTTCATCCCCGAAATTACTAGTTAAGAGGAATGGACCTTAACCCGTTTACTATTTTCCCAAAACCAAACAGTTTTAACAACTTTCCCCACACAATCTTTTTATTAAAGACACATTATCACTCTTACTAACTTTTTCAAGCTCATCCATAAGTTCCAAACAGTATTACTTCCTCAACCACTCAAATTATAATTCAAAATCAAAATTATCAATTTTTTCTCAAAATTTTTCTAACTCCCTAAATTTTTGAAAAATTTCGCCAGCGTCTTCTTTGCGCAGCTAGCTCGGTACAACTACAAAATGCCTCTACGGGCCCTCAAATTTCAAAAGAAAATAAAATGCCAAGTGGATAGACTTGAAAATCATCAAATTTCGTACATAAATTTAAATACGTACCTTTTTTGTCGAGCAATTAAATTTATCTTCTGAAATCAAAAATCTAATTCCCTTTTAATTTATAACACATATATATCCTACTTAGCAATCATACCTAATCACAAAATCCAAATTATTTTAATACATTTCCTTTCAAAATTTTCAACATTAGCTTCACTTAAACCCGTATGATGTACATATACCATCCATATGCAATATCAATTTCGATCGCTCATTCGATCACACAATTTCACTATCGAACTAGTATCGTTCACCCGACTCCCTAGTGCGGACTTAGATCTGGTTTCTTGATCAGAAACCGTCATTCTCCTTACATAGTCCTAAAATATGATAGAGAATTTCCACAATCAACCAAAAATCCATATCCATGGCTCGCCATCGAAAATTGAGTGAAAAATCCCAACTTGGATCGATATGACTATCTCAAAAGTCTATGCTCGAATCTGGATCAAATCGCTATGCGAATAAAATAATATACGTCCATCCTACATATTTGTCTCAATTGATTATTTACTATATCAATTCTCTTTTATTCACATTCATTTTGATTTCTATCCACTTATCATCTCACACACCTTATTATACCTTCATTCATTTCTAACTTAGTATTTCCAATACCAATTTTACTTAAGAATTTCACAATCCAACTTCTAGGTTCAATTTAAGTATTTTATTCACTTCTTATATTTATTTTAACTTCACTACTGAAGTTTATATCCATTTCTATTCACTCTGCCCGTTACAATTCCATTTGAATTCAAGTTACCTTCGAATTTAAATATTGAATTCTATTCATCTCAAACCATATTTAATTTTCTTTAATTAGTTCCACTTACTAATTTATTCCTATCTCAAACCATTTTTACTTCCAAACTTTTATTATTTTAGTTTTCTTTGAACTAGTTCTACAACTTCACTTTACTTTACACAATCCCAATATTCAACTTCAATTCCATTTACAAGTTTAATTAATTTGTTTACTTACAAATTTTATTTCAATACTTTGCTTTATTTAGTCCAACTTGACAAATTTTCCATTTCACTTTATTTAATATAATTCAAATGTTCAGTTTCAATCCAAATTTTAAGTTTCGATAAGTTTTTCAACTTATTTATATTCCATTTACAACCTCTTAAATTTACTTCATTTAATAGACTTGCTTTACTAACTTATTTTATTGTCACATTTACTTGAAATTGTAAATTCATTTATTTATTCATAATTTATTTCCGCCTTAATAAATTTTATTTAAGTAGCCATTTCACTTAGTCCACCTAGACTTTTTCTTTACATTCATCTTTACTTATCTAGATCTAATTACACTCTAATTTAATTCAAAATTTTAAACTTCTACAAGTTTTCCAAATTTAATTACATCTCATTTACTAATCTTTTTAATTTATTCATTTGATTTACTTCACCAGCTTATTTTGTTTTCATACTTATTTTAATTTAACTCTTCTTCAAGTTAAATTTTCTATTCTAGAAAATCTCGAATTTTTACTAGTTATCAAACCATTTATATTTCCATAACATTTTAAATAAACTCCTAGAGTTTAAACCATTAAAAATAAATTTTGGAAACATATATGTATATATATATCCAAATCAACCATTCTTTTGCATTTTCAAATTATCCTTTGAATATCAAAACCAAACCCAGTTTTGCAAACAACTCCAATTTGGCAGCAATTTCTCTTCTGGAAACTCGAAAATGAACATCGATCATGCTGCAGTCATCACCGAAGTTATTTTTCAGCGACGGAAGTGAGTTCAGTGCTTTTATTCTTTCCAAAAACCCTTCCTAAATATTTTTAAATTCCAAATCTCACCAAATTTCAAATACAATTCAAAAAAATTTCCAAAATAATATCACTATTTTTTTCCCAAAACTTTTAAAAACCATTTTCAAATTCAAAGTAATTTAAGTTTCCCAAATTTTCAAATTTCAAATCCTTTCAATTTATTTTCATATATTATTCTAAAATTTCAATCTTACATTTCAAATTCATTCTGTATGAATTTATCTCTTAACTTTTTGGTTATAATATTAATTTCTACACAACAATGATAATAGTTTAATATCATCACTCCCTAACAATCAACCAACCATATACTATAATAATTTATGGAAAATTACTTCTTTTATAATAATTTGGGTAAATTATTTTATTTACCCTATTTTAAAACAATACTATGTCGATTTATCTTGTTTAAGAGTTTAAAAATCCCTGTCGATGACATGACGTCCCACATATCGACCAGAATCCATAAACACTCAACCAATAAGTCAGCACAATATAATTTTTTTTTATAAACACTAACAAATACGCACTCATATCTATTAATACGCTTAAACTCATTCTAGAGTACTATGGACTCTATTTTCATGAGTAATCCCCACCAGAGCCAAGGTTCTCGCTTAACCTTTAGCTCTGATACCAAGTGTAACAACCCGATTTTTCGATGTCCGAAAATCGACATCAATACGTCGTATCAAAAGCCGAACAATTAAATGTCGTAAAAATGAACTATTAGGGTTAAAGAAGGAGGTAGAAGAAGAAATAGGAACAATATCAGAATCTCACGATCACAACGGAACAATATATAATAGATAAATGACTACTCTTTAAAACAAAAGGAATTCTATCTGTTTATACATTACACCATTTGAGTACAACAAAATTCATAGCACCCAACTGGACAGTATCATACCATGTCCTCACAAAATTGACTATACAATTAATCGAACACAGCGGAATATTCATCAAATAGGTGTGATACGTCTTGCCATCCAGCTTGTCTCCTAAGCTCCATAGCAGTCCATCTAGAATCTAGAATCTATACTCTATAATACTCAGTCTGACCTGAGCATCATACTTAAATAACACCCGAGTCAGTCTAGAATACCAGAATGAGAAAACACAACCAATTGGATTATTAAAGTTTCCAAAAATCCTTTGAAATCAAAGGTATCTCGTAAGACTACGCCAAAAATAAACATGCCAGGTTTTTACCTTACGATAACCAAAACAATTTCATAAAATCCATCCGATATTTTAACAGTGTCAATAGAAAGTAAAATAAAATCTAGCTGAAATGCTTGCATCTCACGTTTCAGCATAGTTAGGAACAATCAAAACATACAGGCTCTTATTGGAGATTGGATTCCATACAATGGCAGGGCTATTGGGGTACCGCCCATCACAGCACGTGGTCAAGATCACCGTACCATGGATCCACCCTGATCCCCTGCATCATAAGATAGGATCTACCCCTTACTAGATAGTCCGAATAAGATCACCCCGCAGTTGGGATCAGCAACCGCCTACACGGTCGAAATAAAGGGACCTCTAGACAGGGATGACCATACCCTAATTGGTTGCTAGGCACTTAGCCTTTTATGCACCTCTCCTGTTTTATCCATTCCCGGTTGATGAGGCTCGAGGCTATGCATTACCTTTTTAGCATACATTAACTTAGAATGCTCATCGTCCTCCTGACGATGTTCTGAAAGCATTCATCCATACATGTCCATTCCGGGTTCGAACGGAACCAAAGGCACTACTCCTACTACATCCATTTTGGAATCACCCTCGGGATTAGTAGCGATTAGCCCTTGCACTTCACTACTCCATCTTCGAGTCCAAGCTCTTGTCTTCCTTACGAAAACGTTCAAACCGGATCGAAGTGGTTTTCGGAAAATTTATCCCGATCCCAGTCTCATCGAAATGATCGGCGCATTAGCCAATATTGACAAGGGTTATTTAACTATCAAATAATATCCGTAGACAATCATTAGATTTTTAAAAAATTTCCCAAATTATTCACTCCAAAATATCTTCGCAAGATATTTTTTAACACTTTAACCCTTTGAAAAATTAGTTTTCAAAACATTTTTTCTCTTACGGAATAAATTCCGCCCAATTCTTTTCTTTTCACTGAATATCGCCAAGACTAAATACTTTAGACCTATAAAATAATTTAAATCACTTTATCATATGTGTATATATATATACTTTAAAACATTTAAAAATAAAAACTACTTAAAAAATTTGATTTAAAATACTAGTTATGAAAATTTTATGATAATTTATCATATAGAACTTAAGCCAAACTAATTTTGAAATGGAAGTTATTCTATAAGGTATAAATATTAAATAATTATCTTTGAATCACAATACTAGTTAAACCTTTAAATAATTACTATTATAATTAATTTAAATAAATATTTACTTTAAAATTCTAAAACAATTTAAAATAATAAAATTTCTCTAAAACATCCTTTTAAAACCACTTTAAAACCTCTATCTTATACTTGGAAATCTTTCTTTGAAAATATACTTGGCTTTCCAAGGAAATACACTTTCCTTTCCACACCTTTAAAAATAAACCATTATTTATTTTTTTAAACAAATTACCCATTCCTTTATGAATTCCCATCGTGAAATGTCTCAAATATCCACTGCTATCTTATTTCACTTTATAAACCCAGTTTATAAATTCCTTAGTTTCATCCTTCTTTTAAAACACAGTTCCAAACACTAAATCAATTTCCAA
Organism: Allium cepa; assembly: GCA_030765085.1. NCBI lineage: Eukaryota > Viridiplantae > Streptophyta > Magnoliopsida > Asparagales > Amaryllidaceae > Allium > Allium cepa. The sequence continues at coordinate 352,327,293 of CM060931.1, read as the reverse complement.
ATCGATCTCCACAATTTACTCCATTTTAAAATAAATTCCTTTACTTCTCCAATTTATTTCAAAACCCATTAATTTGCATTCATCCTTTTATTATGATTTAAAATCTTATTTAAACCGAAAATACCAATTTCATATATATTTTTTCGAAATTCTTCTTATCTCTCCCAAACTATTTTAAACCTTGAATTTAAAAACAAATCCTTGATTTATTTAAATAATATCACTTAAACTAAAAATTCATTTATTCTCATTTATTCAAAAATCTTCCTTTCCATATTCGGGATTTATTTAAAATCAACTTTTATCCTTTCCCAAATTCATTCATTAATTTATCCAATTTCACTATATTTATTTTACTTAAAATTTCCCAGTTTATTTCCTTTGAAAATCCCAATTTATATATTTTCATTCTCTCAAAAACCATATATTCAACCAAACCTTAGCATTCAATAATTTCCATTTTCAATATAATTAATATAATCATCACAGATTATCACATAAATCTCATCATTGAATATAAAATAAATTTAATTTTTTGATGAATCCAGTTGGATCCCTCTAACCTGTTTCCCTACATCCACAAATGTTAGCACTATATAAAATACCAATTCCACTTCGAGGTGGAATATCGCGGTATATCGGGTCATATGCTATTATACGGGGCGCATAGGGTCTCATCCGTTATATAATGCGGGAACCAATCACTCCAATATATATATATATATATATATATATTATCATATATAATATCATATTCAATCAATTCAATCATTCAACCAATAATTTAAATTTAACAATTTAAATTTAAATGGTAATCTATATGAGTGAGATTAACTCACCTTTGATTTTGATTTGCAATCCATTCCATCTAGACTTGTTTTTTCATGATTTTAAACCTTGTATAAATATTTATACAATTTATTAATATTCCAAATAATTGAATAGATCAATTTCCTTTTGATAAATATAATTAGCTAACAATATGATTTTAAACAAATTTCCCTTTTAATAAAATATTTTAGAAACTAAAATAATTGAATAAGTTAATTAAATAAATTAATTTCCAAAAATACATTATATTTTTTTAAAATAACCTACTAAATTGAAAATGTGAATATTTACTTTATTAAAACTACGTATATACTTAAAATCTGTGTAGACCTCAAAGTCAAAATTTATATAAGCTTTTAAACATTTTAAAACTCTACATACATATATATTTTTAAAATGAAACTTATCTTTACTGTTAAATCAACATTGAGCTATATATATATATATATATTCTCGAAAATAACTGGAATGGTACCTTGCTTTGCTGTAATAAAAATTCTCTATTATATACTTGTAAAAATAAAACAAATATGGGTTTTTTTTAAAAAAATCTTCCACTGCATACATACATATACGACTCACTTATATATATATATATATATATATATATATATATATATATATATATATATTTAAGACTAAAATAGGATTTTAGATTTTACTATAAATTAAAAATATATCTGTGCATATGTCACGACCCGTCTTTCCTAGCCTAGAAAGATGCATCATGAATTAAGAAAGAAAGGGATAGAAGAAGAAAAGATAGGAAAGAAGAAACTCAACAACAATAGATTCTCACAGCGGAACGAATGAAATATAATATATCACATAAAATATTACATAGTATCATATACATCAGAGTGCACAACTTATACATCTCAATTTAGACAGTTATAAACGTCTGTCTAACTATACAACTCAAGATATCACAGAGATACAAACAAAGATACTAGCACAGCGGAACCATAATATATCCATACGCTGAAGCCTCCAGCTCCAAATCTCCTCCATGATTCGTCAAAGCTAACCTGAATCCCTCGACTACTCTTACATAATATGAGTACCCAAGAGTTTAATAAAACAGAAAATAAACACTTGGGTCAGACATGGGTCTGGTGTGAGTAAATGGGTAAAAGTTTCTTAACTTTATAAATCCTTTGAAAAGAAAGGTATCACGTAAGAATTCCCACACATAAACATGGAAAAGTTTTTACCTTACGCTAACCAAAACATTTGATAGGAAATTTAGTGATATTATAATAGTGTCTAGGGTTTTCAAGTAAAATAAAAAAATAGCCGAAATTGTTACATTTATTAAATTCCAGCATACATAGGTTTACAATCAAAACCGTAAAGGGCACGTAGGAAGAATGGGTTTCCATCAATGGCAGGGCTACTGGGGTACCGTCCATCACAGTACGGGGTGTAGATCACCATACCAAGAATTACTCCCAATCCCCTACAACACAAGGCCGGAACCATCCTTTACTGGACAGTCCCAAACAAGACCACACCGTGGTTGGCGCGACCAACCACACACTAAGCCGAAATAGAAAGGGACCTCTAGACAGGGGTAAATCTTATCCTACTTGGGTGCTACCCACTTAACCTTGCTGCACCTCCCGAGGATTATCATATCTTTTAAACTTTTCTATTTAAATATAATTTGAAACTTAGTTTTAAAACATTACTTATAATTATTTTGAATGTAACTTTATAACTTGAAACATTCTTATTTAAAACTTGTTTGAATTACTTAAAACTTGATCTAATATTTTAAATTGAAAACATCATGAATTAAAATCAAAAATTAATTTAGTTAATTACTTTTAAAATCAACTATCTTTAACATTTAAATTTGAAAATATATTAAATTAAACTCCCTTAAAATCTTGATCTCCTTTTCAAAATTTTGCCTTTAGTTAATCCAGATCATCACCTTAGTACAAACCTGAGTCACACTCTGTTAAATTCCGATCTAGCTTCGAGTTCTACTGCAGCACTCAACCACTTCGAGAAAACCACGAAAGAACTCGAGTAAATCATGCAACCACTATGGAAATAACATTCTTCCCCTAATCCTTCATCCCCTTCCAGATTGACGTACACGTGTGTACGGTGCACACGAACTCGATCACCTCTGGTCAACCTTCCGACCATAGACAGACCCATGTTGACCTCGCCTACCCTCTCAACCACCTACCTCGACGATTCCTCTGGCCAATCAAAATAAAGTGATTCGAACCATCCTGGAAGCTACAATTGATCAGAAAAATGCCGCCTGACGTCATCTTCGATCACTGGAGCGTTCGCCGACAACCCCAAAGTCACTTCACACCTAGCCAAACCAATTCCCATTCTTACGATCCCCTCCGGCCTCAACACGGTAGCGCATTTCCCACGAAAAGCAACGGCTATCCAGATTGATGAAAACCCTACTTCGACAAATCCTATCGCCTCAGCCATCGATAAATACTTTCCTGAAACCCCCATGCCTCAGACCAATTTCGACTACAATCTCGCCTCCATCCACCGTGCCAATCAACGCATTCACCCAAAATGCCAGAACCGTTCATCACGGGAATTATAATCGAGTATCGATTTAAAAATCATGAAATGTATGTTAAAAATCATGATTCTCAGTCTCGAATTCATTCGTGCAATTCAAATCAGAAATTGAATTGGTTGATTTTCGAACAAATTTGATTTCCACTGTAATTTTTCCCAAATTTAAGTTAATTCCTAATTATAAAATCCTAAAACTATTTTCAGAATTAACATCATGCTATAATGATTATTTTTCATTCATAGATCAGAACTTAATTCTGATTTCAAGAGAAAATATGAATCTTAAAAGGTAAATCAAGTCTGAAGAAGTAACAGAGATAGTCTTGCATATAAACAGACATTCACACATATAAACAAAGCAAATCCATCACCTATTCCAGATAAAATAAATCAATGCAAACCATATTAAAATTTTTATGTACAAATTCATCACATGCATCCATAAAATCACAAAGTAAAATCTGTTCTTAAAAGAGAATTTACTCACCATTTTCTGAAAGAACAGAGAGCAGATTTATCTTGTTCCAGGTTTGATTGATTGAACTTCTTCTGTTTTTGGATTTTGCTTGCTGTTGCATTTTAATTTGAAATTGACCTCAGGTTGCTTGTTGTTAATCTTCATTTCTTTCATTTGCAAAATTTCAGATTGCATTGGAAAATTTGAACTGATGTTGAATTTGCCTTTGATCTTCTTTTGATTCTTCCTTCTCAAATTTGGATATCCAAGTTTGTTTTTTTTGATCTTGAATTCATTTTTAGTTGAAATGAAGAAATGAAGAATTGAACTGAAAAGTAAAAGCAGATTTCCTTCTCTCATATTTTTAAATTTTAAAATTTTAATTATCAAAGAGAAAAACAAATAAAGCCACTTGTCTACTTATGTGCTAAATAGCTTACAGATGTTGAAATCATGACTCTATAAGTTTACAAGTGTTTTAACACTTCATTATTGTTTTACAGGTGTTTGAAGACAATATTAAATAAATTTCTTATATTTATGTAGTATATTTACATGTATATAAAATGTTTTTCTTCTCATAAATAAGCTTTTTAAATTTTAATAAATACACAAGTGTGAAATTTTGTAAACATTTGTATATAAATAGCTTATGTTTTTAAATGAAATAAATGTATTATATGTTTATATGCTTGAGGATTTTATTTTAACTTCATATATTTTTACAAACCAAATTGTCTTATGATTTAATTTTAAAATGAAAGAATATTGAAACAAAGGAAAATGGACTTTTAATTAAGTCCTATTTTAAACTTAAGCTAAAATATATATATTTTAAATAAATTAAGAAATTATCTTTGTTGTTAAAAATGTAAATTCCAAATAACCTTGGAAATCATTAGGTTAAATTATAATTTCCAAATTACAAACTATGTATTAAAGTTTAAAATCACTTTTTATTAAATTTAAATCAATACTTCTCCATTTTCAATACATTACAAATATATATATTTATATGCATTTTAAATGGAAAACATTTTTAATATTTGTTTTGAAAATTACTATATTGAATTTTAAAACATAACTCCAAGTCACAATATATATATATATATATATGTATATATGCATATATATCATAATTTGAAAACATAGTTTTTATTAAATTAAAGACTTCCTATTTACAATATATGTATATCAATATATACACATTACAAATAGAAAACACTTTTATTAGCTTTGAAAGATAAACCTTACAAATTTTAAACTGCTAGAAAAGATATAAATAAATATTGCCAGATTAAATATTTATTAAATTTTTAAAAGAATAACCTTGCCAATTAAAACAATTATAAAAGAAAATTATTATACAATATTGTCCAATTTTAAATCAATATTATCAATTTAATAATTTATAAATGAAAATTATCAAATTGCCATTGCCTAAAATTTCGGATCATCATAGCATATTATATATACATAAATTCAAATAAAATAAAAAGAAGCCATACCCCCAAAATTGAGAACGGTAGATGCCAATTCATCGAACTCGAACTCGAATTCAAACCCTAGCTAACTACAATAGATCGCGGCCCCTACCTCACCGCCATCGCCTCCCTTCGAGCGAGCACGCCCACTCACCAATGACCCCGGTCGCCCTTGCTGCTTGTAGTTCAAATCGGGTCCATTTCTCTCTCGAGTTTGAATCAATTTAAAATTCTTATCCCCTCTTTCCTTATTTCTTTTGAGTAACAGAAGAGCTCTCTTTTTTTATAAATATACCAACTTATATAATTCGTTTTTCCATTTTAATTTAGTTTTATTTTTTTGAGTTGTTTGAATAATACAGAGGAAGAGGGATTGCGTGCGTTCGTTCGGGAAAAGTTTTGAAATGCTGGCTTACATAGATGGAAAGGTATATTTATTTAATTACATTATTTTTTTTCTTTCGGCTGATGTAAAATTGATGGAGGGATATGTTTACATGCTGGGCTATACCTGCTACAGTGATTAGGAAATGAAAAGAAAACGTTGTGATGTGAAATAAATTCAACTGAAGATTGACTGGTATATGAATATATATATATATATATATATATATTGAAATCGTCTCGAATTCGCAACTTAAAATTTCGACATCTTATCGACGCGTGCCACTAGGCATTTATAATGTCATATCCATATTCCGAACGCAATGGAAAAGGTTTCGAGTCGTAACTCGATCGTATGGAGAAGATAGCTTTTTGGACTCAGTTATTATATTAAATTTTCGGTATTGATTTCAACGCGTTTACTTACGTATGATCACTCAACATGTGACGCCCCATCTCAATACCCACGCTAGCCAAGAACACTACGGAGAGTGCTGTCGACTAGCATGGAGAATAAGGCTGTTGAGGAGCGACCATCCGTGTAATTTCTTTGCGCGAGCATCGACATGTCGGATAGTATAACATGCATTTCTTTATCAAGAGGGAAATCCGACATACCGACACAAACTCAAAGCTACTACACAGTGGCTATAATATCTTCAGAAACAAATATAGAAATAAACATAACATAAATCAGTCACAGACAATTCATATCACAAAGGCGGAATAAGATATGAATATTACACATAAAAGTGTACATCAGAGTAGTGGTCTAAAAAGATCCACAATATCACAAAAGAATAGTTTCACGAACTACACAAAAGAATAAGTATACATTATGGAGTCTATATCTCAAATGTATACAACAAAATAAACTACTAATCTAAGTAGTTTGCCAAAAGTTAGAGAAATGAATCCCAGGGGAGAAGTCAAGCAGAAGCACCTGTAACATCTCGGTCTGACCCGAGTATTATTTAATAAGAAAATAATAAACGGATCAGTCTAACTATAAATATCAGATGAAACGATATAGAATCAGAGCTATGACTAAACACATAATAATCACAATGCCAAGCTGTGATATATAAGTAATTGAAAATCAACAAGAGATTAATCAATATCACAAAATCTACACAAGAATCAAAGAAATGTCATACTCCTTATTTCGTTCATCAAACCACAAATATTGACGATTATATCAATGTCAATCACAAAAGTCCATGACACACAAATTCACCAATACACAAATATTGATAAAACTTATCAATGGAAATCACGAAAATTGGTGAAGCATAAATTCTAGAAATCATCTCAAGAAATCCAGTCAATGACACACAAATTCACCTATGCACAAAAATGGATAAATCCTATCAATAGAAATCACAAAAAATAGGTGAAGAAGAAAATTCCAGAATTCGACACACGAAACCCAGAAATCACACACGATAAGGGGGGAAAGGCCTATCACACGAACGGGAGTATGAAAACTCACCAACAGCTGTAACACACGAACGAGAAGCTATCTCATGGTAGCTAGCCATTAATTTGACACACGAACGGCCCGAAGACCATGGGGCGCTACCCCACATATGTGAGTTGAAACTCACACAAACGGGGTTTAGTCTCCCTCGTAGACAAAGAGACATCGCACAATTGCTAGTCTAAACCATAAAATGATCATCATCGATCATCAAGAAGTGTCAATTACAATAAGCTAGTAAATATATGAGCTTAGCTTCATGTCCCATAACCACTAGCTTGACTTAAATATTTACGAACAAATTGTAGATCTCCACTAGAAAATTGTCACAAGAGATTCAATCGAACAAGTCCAAGAATTAACCGACGAAGTAAACGCAAGCGTTTCATACCACTTGTTTTACTAAGTCGTTTAATTAGATTTCTCATACGAGTGAGGTAAAGGTTTATACATACTAATAGATTGGAAAACGGTTTTATAAACGCATTTGGTATTAAAATAGTATTGAAATCGTTTGAGGAAAGAGTTTTGATATTTACTACTAGTATAGAAAACCTTTATATTTTTAAAGTGACAAAACACAAAGAAGATTGTAGGAACAATCAATCACTAAAATTCACATACGGAGATGTGAATAAAAATCCAACGAAACCGATAAAGAATCCATCAAAATGGATATTCAAAAATCCCTAAAAAAAAGAGTCATCAAAGTCATATTAATTGATAACAATAAATAGGAAACAACACGAATCGATTTAAGTTGGAATTTCAAGCAACAAGGTGAAGTAGGCAAAAATCATCAGGTCGGTCGGCCGGCAGCAGGGCTCGGTCGACCGAACCTTGATATGGAAAACCTCTCGGGCATCAGGTCGGTCGACCGAACCAGGGGGGTCGGTCGGCCGAACCAGAAACAGAGGCACTTATACTAGCAGGTCGGTCGACCGAACCAGGGGGGTCGGTCGGCCGAACCTGTTTCCAGCCTCTTCCCTGCCTATTACGAATGAGGTTCAATCTTGACCAAATTGCATTCTCTCGAGCAACGGCGCTAAGGGATTATGCCAATCGACTACCCGGCCCTATAAGTTCCTCGATGCATCACCAAAAACATGTTCAAACATCCAAGTTAGGATTTTCAACGAATTGAACTCAAAACACTAAAAATTGGAATATTCACCAAATCAATCCAAACCGAAAGCAAATACACACGAATAAGTGTTAGGAATTCATACCTAACAATCGGAGATAATTATAAGCATAGATGTGAGATTAAAAATCTCACCTTTTTACAAAATCGAACAAGAAGAAGCTTGAAAGCAAATGGAGAATCAACCTCTCTTCAACACAACCCAAATGAGCTTGAATCTAAGCTCAAAACAAGAACATTCCCAAAATTAGGTTTAGGAATTTCTGAAATTGGTAAGAGAATAAGTTGGAGAAGAAGGAGAGAAGCTTACCAATGGGTTCTCTTGAGTTTGGAGCAAGAAGATGGATTTGCTAATGGAAACTAGGGCTTAGGAATTCCTATTTCCCATTCTCTTCCACCATTTTTGCTTGAGCTTGAGTGTTAGGAAAATAGAAAAGAAGTGAATGAAGAGGAGAGGGGTTGGGACTGAATACATAAGTGGGCTCAGCCCAAACCAAAACCCTAAGTGAAAAGTAGCAAAATTCAACTTTCTCCAAACATATCGAAACTTATACTCAAAAAGGTCGCAAACGTCATTTTGAACTCAATGGGGGTGGTCTCGAGTCTCAATTCGACTGTTTGCACAAAGTAGCTTTTCGGACCAAAATCCGATGAACGGTGAAATATTTAAATAAAATGTTTTTAAATATAAAATCGATAAATATGCGGGTTGTTACACAACAACTCCAAACACAACAAAATTTGAAATCCGATGATAATACATTATTACGGATCCAATGGGACTAGTTTTGTGGAATTCCAAGACTGTGCCTTGGAAGACTATTTTTAAATATCGATTTAAACGATAAATTTCAAAATTTAACAAAACACTACCAAACCCAATTCTAAAGCTTCCATTATCAACAGTATTATTAATATAAATTTTATAAGCTATTGAAACATTCTTAACAAGCCTAAAACTCAGGATTTAATATTTTACCCAATCTCTAATTATTAAATTCAATAAATTAATTGCTAAATAAATAATGATATTTGAAATTCAAGTTAAACTAACTTCCAAATATCTAAAATCAATTAAATATTCCAATTTCAAATATATAAAAATTCTGGGTCGTCACAGGAAACACCCCTTCAAAACCATTATTTAAAACCTTTTGAAAGCATTAAACCTTTATAAACCTTTCGAAAGCATTTGGGTTCAATATAAAACATATGGAAAACACCTTTTGAAACCATTCAAAATTTTCCCATTCGAAACCTTTAAAAATCGTTTCGGTCGAAACCATTTGGATTATGCCTTCAAGTAGAGCAAAAAGAATTAAAACCCATTAAAGTCGAACGCATTCCTTTCGAAAGCTATTCGTAAGTAAAGAAGTGATGAAGTCGAAACCAGGCTTCCGAAAGCATTAGAGAAGTGGCCAAGTTTAAAAACAAAGTATGCCTTCCTAAACAATTGAGTTCGAAAGGTAAGAAAAGTGGCAGTTAGGGGTTTCGACATAGTCGAAATCCTATATTTAAAAACAATGGCGCAACTTCCTTAAAACCATTTCTTTTAAACTATTTGACCCGGTCGGAAGCCAACCAAGTCGAAAGCAATATAGTCGAAAGCAAAGCAGGCGCATTTTCAATTTGAAACAAAGGCATGCTTCAACCCTATCTGAACCATACATTTTAACCCTATATCTTCCACTTTCATTCAATTCGCTACGTACCAAGTATATTGATACCATGCACATTGGTTTCGAAAGCAATGAAGGTGAAACGTCTTGGTCGGAACCACTGGCGCTGAAAGTGGCGAAACAAGCTAAAAACAAGTATAATTTGTCTTTAACTTAAATGAGAAATACTTTTTGACTAACCTGCTATGTTTGTCAAAATCTTAATGGTTGCTAATTTTTCTTTTCTTAAAGCACTGCCATAATTTCTAAAATGACAATTTAATTTATTTTATTAAATACCCCTTCTTCTTATATACAAAGCATTTATGTCTCATACCTTAAATAATTTTATATATTTATTAAAACACTTAGGGCCTACAAAAAATCTAGAAAATTATTTTCAATATGTTTTCTAACATATATAAATTTCAGACCCAAATAAATGATTATTTAACCGTAAATAATTTATAACCTAAATAATCATTTTCTACACTAGAAAATTTATATAAAATCCACAATAATTCAAAAAAGTATGAAAACAGAAATCCATCTCTAAAATATCATTTTTGATCTAAATCCAAAATCGCAAGGCATTTGGATGTCATTTAATAGGGTTTCTTGTCAAAACATACCATAAAATCTGTATGAACAAGCATAAATCATCAATAAGCATATATACACATTTAATCATTTAAAAACATGACATAAATTTGCAAAAGACTTCGGATTTAACTTGAAACTGAATTTTTTTAAAGAATGAGATGTAGTCATTATTCACCTTAGCTTGAGATTAAGAATTTGAGATTTGAGTTGCTTTTTATTTGATTAATCTTCTTCCTTAGCTTTTTCTTCCTCTAGTTCTCTAAAATGGTGGTCGGCCTCTATAATTTTAATTTTCAAATGAGAATGAATTAGAGAACACTCGGCTAAGGGGTTTAAGTTTTAGGGTATAAGGATTTTCCTTATTGCCATTTTTCCCCTACCTACTTCCTAACCCTTTATCTAATTTATTTCATGTTGTCTCATTTTGATTTACTCATTAACATTGCACGGCTACCCCTATTAATCACAAATATCAATCCATTAATCACCTTACATTATTTTATTTTATTTAGATAATTAAATATCCTCAATAATGTTACTAAAATTATGGGGTGTTACAATCTTCCCTTCTTGAAGAATTTCATCCTTGCAATTACGATAAGGCACACAACAAAACAATCAAAGGTAAAACATACCATCAAACAATTCAGGATAGGCATCACTAATCCTACTCTCAGTCTCCCAAGTACAGTCCTTATCGTCGTCACTCCACCGAACCTTCACTAATCTTACTGTCTTGTTCCTCAACTTCTTCTTATCTCTCGCGACTATCCAGAAAGGCTTCCATACTATAGTCATGTATGGTTCCACTATCAAATCTTCTAACATAGTCGGTGTTATAGTAGTGTGTGGATCCCTAACAAACTACCTTAAATGAGATACATAAAAAACATCATGGACTCCGGTCAAACTACTTGGTAGCTCTACACTATACGTGAGTTTCCGGATCCTCTCTAAAATAGAAAACGGTCCCACAAATCTCAGTGCTAACTTCCCTGTCTTCCCGAACTTGGTAAAACCTTTCATTAGCGATACTTCGACAAAAACATAACCTCCAACGGAGAATTCTAAATCTTTCCGCCTTTTATCTGCAAGGCTGCTCTGCCTAGACTGCACTTCTTTCATTCTCGCCTTTATCAACTCAATCTTTTCTTCTGCTTCTTTTACAAAATCGGGACCAAGGACTAATCTATCTCTAGTCTCTAACCAATATTGGGGATATTTGCATGGTCTTCCATACAATGCCTCAAACGGTGCCATCCCTATACTAGTTTGATAGCTATTGTTATACGAAAATCAACTAGGTGTAAATGGTCTTTCCATGATCCTCTGAAGTCTAATACACAAGTTCTTAACAAGTCTTCTAAGATCTTGTTAACTCTTTCTATTTCCCCATATGTCTACGGATGGTAAGCGGTACTCATCTTGAGCATGGTTCGTAAACTTTCCTATAGGATCTTCCAGAATTCACTAGTGAGTAAAGGGTCTCTATCACTAACAATACTACTAGGAATTCCGTGAAGTCTAACTACATTCTTCATAAATAACTTAGCCAGTACAGGTGCCGTCCTATTTGAGTTCACGAGAATGAAATAGGAACTCTTGGTCAACCTATCCACTATGACCCATATACTTTCATTTCCTCTATTAGATCTCGGTAACCCATCTATGAAGTCCATAGAAATATAATCCCATTTCCATATCGAAATATCCAATGGTTGGAGCAATCCACTTGGCTTTTGATGCTCGGCTTTTACCTGCTGATTGTTCAAACACTGTTTCACCCATAAGCCGACATCCCTCTTCATGCCATCCCAGAAGAAACTTCTCTTCATATCCTGATACATCTTCGTTCCTCTTGGATAAATATTGAACTTCAAACAATGGCATTCCACCAAAACTTCTTTCCTTATGTCTTCCACGTTTGGAACACATAATCTACCCTTCTTTCTAACCACCCACTTTGCTCAAGACTGAAATCCTTCAATTCATCGCTCTCCGTTCCATCCTTTAATTTCCTGATCCTTTCAGCTAATACTGGATCCTCTTCATGTTTAGAAGTAATCTTCTCAATCAATCACTAGTCTGACTTCTAAACAAGATAACATAGTAGATTCTCCACTAGACTCAACCTCGGATCTCCACTACACTCTACAAGTCGACAATGCTTCCAAGTCTTTCCATTCTGCTATCATAGCCAACACTGCATTCTAATGCTTCCTACTAGGTGCATCTACCACCTTGTTGCCTTCCCTAGTGTGCACTCAATTCCAAAATCATAAGCGACTAAAAACTCTAACCATCTCTGTTGTGTCATATTTAGCACCTTTTGAGAGAACAAATATCTCAACGACTTATGATCCGTATAAAACTCGAATCTCTCTCGAAAAACGTAATGACTCCACAACTTCAATGCAAATATCACTGTAGCTAACTCCAAATCATGGGTCGGGTATCATACCTCATGCGGTCTAAGCCGTCTAAAAGCATAGGTAATCACTTTACCTCTCTGCATCAACACTGCTCCCAATCTAGTTCTACATGCATCTGTATAAACTACCAAGTCCTAATTCCCCTCTAGAACCACCAACACAAGTACATAGGTCAACAAGTGTTTCAAGCTCTAGAATGCTTCCTCACACTTATCGATCCATACAGACTTCACATCCTTTCGTGTCAGCTTGGTTATTAATGCTTGTATCCTCAAGAAGTCCTTAATAAATCTCCGATAATATCCAGCCAACCTAAGGAAACTTCTAATCTCAATCACCATCTCTGGTCTCTTCCAATTGTTAACAGCTTTGATCTTATCTGTATCGACTGACAACCCTTTCTCTGAAACCACGTGATCAAGAAATTTCACTTCCTTCTTCCAAAAATGGCACTTCGTAAACTTTGCCTTCAGTTGATGTTCCTCGGCGTCACAAGCACAACTCTAAGATGAACTTCATGCTCCTTCTCATCCTTAGAGTATATCAGAATATCATATATGAAAATCAACACAAATCTATCCAAGAGCTCTCGGAAAATCCAGTCCATCAAATCCACAAAGAATGCTGGCGCATTTTTGAGTTCGAACGGCATAACTAACCATTCGTATGACCCATACCTTGTTCTAAACGTCGTCAAAGGTATACTATCTTTTGCTACTCTAAGCTGATGGAAACTTATTGCTAAGTCTAACCGAGAAAACACCTTGGCTCCACTCGGATGATCGAACAAATTGTCAATCCTAAGCAACGTATATCGATTCTTTATCGTTCTCTCATTTAACTTACGATAATCGATACATAGCCTCAACAATCCGTCCGGCTTCTTAGCAAGTACCGCGGCTGCTCCCCAAGGTGAACTGCTTGGTCTGATGAAACTTTTGCCTTCCAAATCCATCAACCGAGTCTTCAACTCTTTCATTTCCATCGACGTCATCTGCTTGATGGTCTACTCACCGGATCTACTCCAAGCACCAAATTTATTATAAACTCAATGGCTCGTTTCGATGGAAATCCCACTACCGGCTCGAAGACATCTAAGAATTCCCTTACCATGAAAACGCGATTCAACTCATCTTCTAAGTCCCTAGCACACAACGGAGCATTCATCTCACAACTAAGGTTTTCTATGATATAAACAGTTCGATCAGTATAGTCCGGGTGTCTAAGTGATATTTTTTGTCCTAGCAAAATATCATGGCATCATACCCACTTAACCAATCCATACCTCATAAGATTCTGAACCCTAAAAAGTCTAATATATGCAAACTGCAAACAAAGGTGTAACCAAGCAAGTCAAAGCCTAAGTGCTCACATTTCATCCCAAGTGTCGCATACCCGCCTATCAAATTTGTAATTCTTAAGAAAGTAACTAAATATGTGGGTTCTAGGTTAAACTTATCTACCAAACATTAAGATATAAAACAATGCGATGCATTAATATCAAACAAAATGCTAACAGGCATATCATGGATCTGCAGCTTACCTCCCAATACTGATTTCCCTTTCTCCTGGGCCATTGGTTCGAAGTAGTATGCTCCAATGAAAATACTTGGCCTTATATCCTTTAGCTGGCTCTATGCACTAGTCTTGTAGTTCCCAACTTGATCACAGTTGAAACATCTAGCTCCTTTTTTCTCAACAGTCTTCTTTCCTTTGTTTGTCCGGCACTCATGAGCATAATGGCTTTTCTTATCACACTTGTAACTAACCACTTCAGCCTTCCCCTTCTTTTTTGCTCCACTTTTCTGAGCACCCTTCTTTTGAAAGAATTTTCTCTACTGACCTTGCCCAACCCGGACCTCCTTCTCCTTCTCCAAAAAAGCAAGCATCTCTTCATGTCTTAACACCATCTCCACTACCACATCACAGGAATCTATGATATGCGGTAAGGTAGCCCTAGCCAACTTACGCTTCAATCCCCTGATGAACTTTTCATTTCTCTTCATCACTGTATCAACTATGGCATAATCATATCTAGCCAACTCTTCAAACCTGCTAGCTTACCCCAATATAGACATCTCTCCTTGTTCTAACTCAGCAAACATTCTGATCAAAACATACCACGCCATTAGCAACATGAACCTCTCCTGAAACCTTCTCCTAAACTCTTCCAATGTCATTGTCCCCTCATCCACACCAGCTGTTACACTATTCCACCAAAATAAAGCTGCTCCATGAAGCTGTCTTGAAGCAAACCTCCTCTTTTGCTCGTCATTGAGCCCCAAGTAAAGAAAAATCCTTTCACAGTGCAACAACCAATTTTCTACTTCTGTAGTATCCTTAGTTCCAATAAATGGCTTCCCTCCAAGCCTAGCATAGTCTCTACTCAAGTTAGCATAATGGTTGACAGCGGGGGCTTCCCGAACTCCTCCCGCAGCATTTCCTCCAACAACACCAGCGGCAATCCCAACTTGCAACATGTTCACGAAAAACTGATGCATAGCCCCTATATCCACTTGTGGGACTCCAGCACCAACATTTTTAGCTTATACCTAACCTTGAGTCCTCCTTGTATTCATTTCCATTGGTGGTGGTGTTGTCCCCTCCTAGATTAACTCTACCTCTTCTAGAATTCATATTTGTATTCAAGCCTCGTGAGATACAGAAGAATAGCCTAATGGAGATAGGAGAATGAAGATATAGCGTATACTTATATATAGTAAATGCAAGTACGTTACTATAGCGTTATCCCATATCCCGATCTTACTCTAAATATGAAGGATCATGTTTTTCAAAAATCATTTTTATTTCACAAACCTATGTTCTTATACCAAGCTGTAACATCCCTTCTCTAGAGGTCTAAAGCTAAACATTACAGATGCTGCAGTCATCTATAGTATTAACTTCCGATGACTAAATACAGCTATGCTAATGGTATCCATAATATCAGAAGCATTATAATATGAAGCAAAATCATGGATTTCCAAAAATAACATTTTTCTGATTTCATTTCAAAACATACATTTCACATTCAAATTACATAATCCCATAATCGTCTCCCAGGTTCAGATAAAATATACTTACTACATAAATATACTAAGAGCGAAATATGATGATGCCCCTTTGTTTGACCAGAGTACTGTATAGACAAAATTGTCCTAACTACAACACATCGGAATAAAAAAAAACAAATCAGCAACTTCTAAATAGCTATCCGTCAGCCACCTGCTCGTTTCCGGAAGCTTTATTCGTCAACCTACTAAAACCTGTAAAAACATCAACCCTCAGCCTACTCAAATCAATTTTGAGCACCCGAGAGTTTAAGGAGAAACATAAACTTCAAGTTAGACTGTTGAATTAGCCAACTTTCTATTGGATTATAAAACCGCCGATAGAATTTTAATTAAAAATAAACGCAAGCGCATGATGTACAATTTTAGTATGTGGCGAGTATATGTCGTTCTGTAGGGAATTGAAAGTGATTTTAAAATTTTTACTCTATCAAATTAAACCAAGAATTTGAAGTTGTGTTAAGCTAAAAATTTCTAAAAACTAACAATACTAAAATTGGATAAAAATAAAAGAGTAGAAGGCAATTTAGAAATAATTTCCTTCTCATGATCACATAAATCAACAAAATCAAATTATGATCTCTCTTTTGGCCATCAGTGAATTTAGTTGATTTGTTTATCATAAGTATGAAATATTTGTGCTATTAATTAGCCAAACATAAACCATCAAACTTAAACATATCCACTAAACCACTTGCTAACTCTTATGAAAAATGTTAATGAAATTGAAAATAAAATCTATTCTAAGCATGAACTATTTACTATTGATTAGTAATATAGATTATCAAATTTTGATTCCAAAATTCACTTCATTACCATAATCATATGTAGATGAAGAGGTAATTTGTGTTCGTGTACGTTTAAGCATAGCCTATTCAGTATCAATAACATAGGCTATTGAGTTCAAAGCTAAACAACAAAATATTCACCACATCAAACATTATCATTAAGCACAAAAAGAGATCAAAAATTAGCAAAATGTTGAATCTACATGATTAAGAGAGCTTCATCGCCCCTAAATTGAAGGAGTTTAGCTTCTCATATTTGTTATCGTTTCAACATATGTAGAATTCAACACGAACATAAACAAGAGAAAAATAGCGCTACTTAAAATTAAAAAAATTTAATCTACTTGCATAAATAAATCTAAACTACAAAATAGAAGGAAAGAAAGCATATAAAATGAAAAGAGAATGGATTAAAATTGAATTAAAATATTACATAAAGGAAAATGGCTAACTAGGCATAAAAGTGAGAAAGAGAGCTTATAATTTATTTTTGAGCCTAAAACTAAACTAAATAAAGAGGAGGCTAAGAGCTCATTACAAGAAACATAAGAGGTATTTATACATATTTTGAAACCCTAATCATATTTTTGGGGACAACCCAAATTGCCCTATTAGGAAATGTAATCTCTAAGCAATCATTAGCATGAACATAATCCTCCATTTAAATGTGCATGTAGCTCTAATCACGTTCATTAGCTCTTTATAGGTGATCATGGTAAATGGGTAGGTGGTGTCCTCCATATTGCATGAAATGATTTATTTGCATCTTCACTTTGCCTTCTTCACTTGTGCATGCATGAATACATGAAGACTTATTCTATTTTCCATCCAATTTTCCTACAAGTAAAAATAAAATGCCAAATAAATATTCTCAAAATTAATATGTATACACAAAATGACCATTTTGCCCTCATATGAAGATGAATAAATGATGATTTGAAAATAATTGAAATTTGGTTTAAACATGTTAAAATACCTTATATGCTCATTTATTTAATTAAATCAGACTAAATATAGATGTAAAAATATACACATTTGCATGCACATCAAATACCCTCCACTTATCTTTTTATTCGTACTCGAATAAACTAAAACTTAGATAAATACGTTTACATAGGAAACACGATTGCATTGAACGTATGCAATAAGCCATTAAACCTCTAGGTGTACCTAGTAGGACGAGTGTTGTCTTGTTAGGATTTCAGTGGATACTACCCATAAAATCCAAATGCAATACGAAAAATCCTAAATGCAAGATTTATTTACAACGATGCAAGTTTTTGAAAATATTTACAAATGAAGAATTTACTTTTGAATTTACATGAATAAGTTAAATATAAGTTCTGGTTATTATCGAGCAATTTAAAACTCCCAACAAAAATTAAGTTATTATCATAATTAAACTATAGTTTACCTAGTTTACGGTTAATAACATAGTGCAACTACGAAATGGATCGTTAGTTGTTTATCAAAGTTTTTCAAAGTAGTATTTTCATTTCTTATGAATAACAAGTTAAATCAATTAAGTAAAAATAGTGCTTGGATTTCAATTGCTTACTCTCTTTAAGTTGAAAATTTTATTGATATAATATTTACATATCCCTAACGCATATAAACTAAGGCCAGATATACTGCCCATGCACTGCTTTTCGGGCTTACGTGAGGGAATACAGAGCATGGTGAGTAAACACACAAGTGTGTTCACCTATCAACTGTAGACGTTATTAATGAAGAATTTTTATATACATACACCTAACTCGAATAAACTGAGGCCAGATATACCGATCATGCACTGCCTTTCGAGCTTAAGTGAGAAGGGTACAAAGCATGGCGAGTGTACACACTTGCGTGCGAACACATGACTCTAGGTGTTTATAAAATATATGCGTATATACAATTTTTTTATTTTTATTATATTTTTTAACGAAGAGAGAGTTTTACAATATCATCTTAACACCATTTAACTTGGAGATCAAAAATGATATATCCTTTAATTTAAATTCACCGCTCATTAAACAAAGATTTCAATTAGGATATACTTCATAATTATCACGCATGAACCTTCCTATATACTAGTTAAACCATTGTTACTTGTAATCAAACTTTATTTTTATTTTTGTTTAAGTCAAATAAATTTTAAAAAATTTCAGTCTAATAACAAAAATCCTATGGTGTTTCTTCCAAAATAAATCAAAATGCTAAAAAGAAATTTTGTTTTTGAGATATTTTTGCTTTTTTTTATATATACTTTTTTTAAACTTTTTGAGTTTTGGAATGAAAATAAAAAATAAACCATGAAAAATAAAAAATGCAGATGAGACTCCCCCCACACTTGATTTTGACTGTGTCTCCACAATCAATCCAAGTGAAAGGAGAAAAATAAAATAAAAATATGACCAATATTTACATAAAAATGAAACAATTCTTATTTACATGGCATTAGAAAATATACTGTTAAAGAGTAAATGAAATGGTCTTTTCCAAGACCAATTCGTTTGTCTCGTCAAGTATGAGAGACGTAGCTTAAGCGTGGAAAACCAAACCATAAAAGATTTCGAAGTTGAATTTTGATTTGGAAAAACGAATGTCATTTTATTAAAAATCGTATGAATTGTTTTATTTTCGATGATTTTTGGGGTTGATAGAGCAATTTGTTGAGGTTCAAGTTTATTTTCACCATATTTAAATTGAAGCTCATCATTGAAAAGTTCTTCAAAATTATTAATTTTAAAATCAAAATGGTGTTTTAAATCTTTCACTTTGGAATTCAACAACTCAATTTCGAAAAGTCCAAAAATTTGTGTTCATTAAATTCGTCTTCCTTTGTTGAATTATTCACAACTTCATTGCACGTATCAATTTCAAAATCCAAATTTATTGCATTCAAATTTTCAAAATCGAAAAAAGGAAGATCGAATTTTAAATTTGGTTCCATACTCTCAAACAAATTGAAATCCAACTCAATTACGATATTTTCAACAACTTCATTAAGATTGTCGTTTTAATTTAAAAAGTTGTTATTTGAAAATTGTCAATTTTGGTAAAAGATGGATTATCACTTGAGTGATCAAATGTTGGGATTTGATTTTGTTTCTCACGTCGTTTCACATATATATTTCAAACAACAAATCCGTGTGACCATCTCAATTTCTTCCATTTGCTCAACAAAATCAAATTTATATTAATTAATTTGAAAATATTTAATTTGAAATTGTTGAGAATAAAAATTTTCAACATCATTGAAACAACTCCCATTGCCAAATTTATTTAAACAATTGTTTCCATTTTGATTTTAAATTTCATTTTGGAGTTCGAAATTGAATTGCATGAGTTATAATCGAAATCATTTGAATTTTGAAGTGAATTCAAATTTTGATCATTTTGAAATCCTTGACTTGACTTATTGCACAAATTACTCAAATTATTTATCGATTGATTTTGTTGTTCAAGTAAAGACCAAATCGTTTCAATACTATTTTCAAGATTTAAAGGTTGGTCATCATTTGAAAATTTTGTGGTTCAAAATTCGAATTGTTTCCACAATAGTTGTTATTAAAATATCCATAAGAATTTGGTGTGAAATTATATGAATTATATTGATTTTCACAACTATTGTAAAATTCCGACGAGTAAGAAAATTTGAACAATTTCAAGATTTTTTTTTAAGGGAAATGTATTTACCAAGGAGAATTTATTTTTCAAAAAAAAATTTTGATTTTTGTTTTGTTTTTTTTGGATTTCAAATTTTTTTCTCTTTTTTATAAGTTTTTGTTGTTGAATAGATTATATTGTTTTGGATTTTTTGTTTTTTCTAAGTCTCGTCTGCATTTTTGACTTTTCATGGTTTATTTTTTTTCTTTTGAAAACTCAAAGTTTTATAAAAGAAGTATATAGGCAAAAGAAAAAAGACATAAAAAAATATCAAAAACAAATTTTCTTTTTAGCATTTTGATTTATTTGTCTTAAACAAAAATAAAAATAAAGTTTGATTACAAGTAATGATGGCTTAACTAGTATATAGGAAGGTTCATGGGTGATAATTATGAAGTATATCCTAATTGAAATATTTGTTTAATAAGTGGTGGATTTAATGTAAAGGATATAACATTTTTGATCTTCCAATTTAAATGGTGCTAAGATGATATTGTAAAACTCTCTCTTCATAAAAAATGTAATAAAAAGAAAAAAATTGTATATACGTATATATTTTTTAAACACCTAAAGTCATGTGTTCGCACGCAAATGTGTACACTCACCATGCTCTGTAACCTTCTCACTTAAGCTGAAAGGCAGTGTATGATCAGTATATCTATCCTCATTTTATCTAAGTTAGTTGTATGTATTAAACTTTCTTTCATTAATAACGCATACAGTCGATAGGTGAACATACTTGTGTGTTCACTCACCATGCTCTGTATTCCCCTTACGTAAACTCGAAAGGCAGTGCATGGTGGTATATCTGGCCTCAGTTTATCTCAGTTAGGCATATGTAAATATTGTTAATATCAATAAAATTTTCAAATAAGAGAAAGTAAGCAATTGAAACCCAAGCACTACTTTTACTTATTTTATTCAACTTGTTATTTAAAATAAATGAAAACACCACTTTGAAAAACTTTGATAATCAACCAAGGATCCATTTCATAGTTGCACTATGTTATTAACCAAAACAACTAGCCAAACTATAGTTTAATTATGATAATAACTTAATTTTGTTGGAAGTTTTAATGAGTAAAAGGACTTAAATTTCTTGATAATAACCAGAACGTACATTTAAATTGTTCGTGTCAATATAAAAGTAAATTCTTCATTTGTAAATATTTTCAAAAACTTGCATCTTTGTAAATAAATCTTGCAATTAGAATTTTCCATGTCGCATTTGGATTTTGTGGGCAGCATCCGCTGAAAACCCTCAAAAGACAACACTCGTCCCATAAGGGACACCTAGAGGTTTAATGGCTTGTTGCATATGATCAATGTAATCGTGGTTCCTACGAAAATGGATTTATCATAGTTTTAGTTTATTCAAGGAAGAATAAAAAGATAAGTGTGGGGGTATTTGATGTGCACATAAATGTGCATATTTTTACTTTCATATTTATTCTAATTTAATTAAGTAAATGAGCATATATGGTGTTTTTACACGTTTATACCAAATTCCAATTATTTTCAAATCATCATTTATACGTTCTCATATGGGGTCAAAATGGACATTTTTGTGCATATATTAATTTTGAAAATATTTACTTGGCATTTTATTTTTATTTGTAGGAAAATTGGATGGAAAATAGAAGAAGTCTTCATGTATGCATGCATGCACAAGTGAAGAAGCAAAATGAAGATGGAAATAAATCATTTAACGCAACATGGAGGACCCCACCTATCCACTTACCATGATCCTCTATTAAGAGCTAATGCACATGATTAAAGCGATATTCATATTTAAATGGAGGAATATGCTCATGCTAATGATTACTTGGAGGTTAAATTTCCTAAGAGGGCAATTTGGGTAGTCCCCAAAAATATGATTAGAGTTTCAAAACCTGCATAAATACCCCTTATGATTCATGTAATGAGCTCTTATCCTTCTCTTTAGTAAGTTTAATTTTAGGCTTAAAATAAATTATAAGCTTTCTTTCTATCTTTCATAACTACATTGCCATTTTCTTTTGTGTAATTTTTTATGCAAATTTAATTCATTCCCTTTTCTATTTACATGCTTTCTTTCCTTCCATATTAGTAGTTTAGATTTATTTATGCAAGTACATTAATTCTCTTTTTATTTTAATCAGCTCTTTTTTCCTCTTGTTTATGTTCATGTTGAATCCTAATTTGTTGAAATGATAACAAATATGAGAAACTAAACCCTTTCAATTTAGAAGTAATGAAGCTCTCTTAATCATGTAGATTTAAAATTTTTCTAATTTTTGATCTCTTTTTGTGCTTAATGATAATGTTTGATGTGGTGAGTATTTTGTTATTTAGCTTTGAATTCAATAGCCTATGTTGTTGACACCAAATAGGCTATGCTTAAACATACACAAACACAAATTACCTCTTCATCTATATATGATTATGGTAATGAAGTAAATTTTGGAATCAAAATTTGATAATCTATGTTGCTAGTCAATAGTAAATAGATCATGCTTAGAACAGATTTTATTTTCAATTTCATTAACATTTTTCATGAGAGTTAACAAGTGGTTTAGTGATTATGTTAAAGTTTAATGGTTTATACTAGGCTAGTTAATAGCATAAATATTCCATACTTATGATAAACATATCAACTAAATTCTCTAATGACCAAAAGAGAGATCATAATTTCATTTTGTTGATTTATGCGATCATGAGAAGGAAATTACCTCTAAATTGCCTTCCACTCTCATATTTTTATCCACATTTAGTTTTTTTAGTTTTTAAATTTTTTTAGCTTAACACAACTTCAAATTCGTTGTTTAGTTTGATTGAGTAGAAATTTTAAAATCACTTTCAATTCCCTATGGAACGATCCATACTCGCCGCATACTAAGATTGTACTTTGTGCGCTTGCGGTTATTTTCAATTAAAATTTTAAACGATTTGGGTTTCGTTGTCTGGGCCATTCGGCGATTCGTCAACATCAATAGGAATCTTAAATCTTATTTGCAGAGGGGGTCGCGGTGAGGTTGTGCTAGGTCGATAGGGTTGCAGTTGTTTATGAGGTGGTTTGAAGGTGGAGGATAGTTGTTGGTGATAACGCTGTGGTACATAGGTGTTATAGTTTGTTATATAGAGAATGTGCACTGATGGTTATTTGTGAAGGGAGAAGTGAATAGCCACTGTAGCAGATTTTTTTTCTAGCGGATGGTATGGGGTATGGGTTATTTTGTGGTGGTCCTGTGTGGCCAGGCAGTTGTTGTCGAAGAGGAGACACATTTATGGTAGTTGAATGTAGTGCACTAAAAAGTGAAAGTAAGCAATGTTGTTGTGGTGTTTTGATCAGTGAAGTGATGGTTTAATGTAATGGCAGTGAGGTAATATGTAGTGAACAATGATTTTGGATGGGTATGTGATGGCATAAGTTTGGAATGTTGAGAGTGTTTTGTGGCGGAAGTTGATTATGTGATGCTGTTGGCAACAGTATGGAAGTGGAAATAGTGGGAATGTTGATAGGGTGCAGTGAGGTGAATTGTGACCGTGTAGAGTAATGAAATGGCTATCGGATAGGTTGTCAGATTGGTTGTTGGATAGTAATGGTTATATGCTGTTGACAGTTGATGTTTATCAGTGTTTGGCAGTGGATATTTGGTTGGTGGACTCCAAGAGTTACCGTGGCTAAGTGGCCAGTAGCGATGTTAACTGAGCGATGTTAAGTGGATAAGTTACAGAGTTTATGTGCATAGAGTTGTAGAGTAGAAGGTGAAGTGCACAGAGAATAGTTGTATTGATGCGGGATGGTGAATATGTGCAGTCAAAAATGTTAATGGTCTAGTAGCAGTAGTTGTTTTAGGTTTGTGGAGGAGCAGCTTCTGATGTTTTTGAGGTAATATGGGATGGTGGTTCATGCAGGTGATGTGCAAGCAAAAGAGGATGTTCGGTTTGATGATGGGTTTGTGGCTGTGTAGCAAGTTGTAATGCAAGTGTATAGGTGGTATTAGCCGGAGGAAGGCAATTGATGGTGGTGGAGGCCGTTATTGTTCATGCAAGACAGATTGTTAGTTGATGCAAGGATGATTGTGCAAGGCAGTGGGAAGTATGTGTGTTGCTGGAAAATGGTAGGGGTATGTTACAGTGAGATGGATAGAGATGGTTGACAGAGAGAAGTGGAGGGTGATAGTGAGATATGTTATTAATGTAAACAAAAGAAAAATGCAAATGTAAAAAGAAATGTAAATGCAAAAGCGAGTAATAAATTTGTTTTTTATAAATTGTGTATGTTATTTTTTTAAATAGAAATACAAACACAAAACAAGCAAAAAAAGCACACAAATCAAATGCAAGCACAAATCACACAACAAACACCCAATTTTTTTAAATGAAAATTAACACAAAAAATGAAAGCACATAAAAATCAAACAACAAATAATTCAAAGAATAGAAATAAAATCAATTTAATTCTCCGGCAACGACGCCAAAAAACTTGTTGAATCCGCTAGCTTTCTATTGGATTAGAAACGGCAGATAAAATTTTAGTTAAAAATAATCGCAAGTGCACAGCGTACAATTTTAGTACGTGGTGAGTACGGGGTCGATCCATAGGGAATTAAAAGTGATTTTAAAATTTATACTCAATCAAATTAAACCAAGAATTTGAAGTTGTGTTAAGCCAAAAATTTCTAAAAACTAAAAGTGGATAAAATTATGAGAGCAGAAGGCAATTTTGAGTAATTTCCTTCTCATGATTACATAAATCAACAAAATGAAATTATGATCTCTCACTTGGTCATTAGTGAATTTAGTTGATATGTTTATCTTAAGTACAGAATATTTTTTTATTAGTTAGTCCAACTTAAACCATCAAACTTTAACATAACCACTAAACCGCTTGCTAACTCTCATGAAAAATATTAATGAAATTGAAAATAAAATCTATTCTAAGCATGATCTATTTACTATTGATTAGTAATATAGACCATCAAATTTTGGTTCTAAAATTCGCTTCATTACCATAATCATATTTAGATGAAGATGTAATTTGTGTTTGTATTTGTTTAAGTATAGCCTATTTGGTGTCAACAATATAGGCTATCAAATTCAAAGCTAAATAACAAAATATTTACCACATCAAACATTGTCATTAAGTACAAAAAAGATCAAAATTTGGAATCTACATGATTAAGAGAGCATCATTACCCCTAAATTGATGGAGCTTAGCTTCCCATATTAATTATCATTTCAACAAATGTAGAATTCAAGATGAATATAAACAAGCAGAAAAGAGAGCAAATTAAAATAAAAGGAGAATAAATCTATTTGCATAAATAAATCTAAACTACTAACATGGAATGAAAGAAAGCATGTAAATAGAAAATAGAATGAATTAAAACTGCATAAAAAAGTTACATAAAAGAAAATGGCTAAGTAGTCATGAAAAAGAGAGAGAGAGAGCTTATAATTTATTTTTGAGCATAAAACTAAAACAACTAAAGATGAGGCTAAGAGCTCATTATATGAAACATAAGGGGGTATTTATACATGTTTTGAAAACCTAATCATGTTTTTGGGGACTACCTAAATTTCCCTCTTAGAAAATGTAAAACCAAGTAATCATTAGCATGAGCATAATCATCCACTAAAATGTGCATGCAACTTTAATCATGTGCATTAGCTCTCAATAGAGAAGCATGGTAAGTGGATAGGTGGGGTCCTCCATGTTGCATGAAATGATTTATTTACATCTTCATTTTTCCTTCTTCACCAATGTTTACATGAATACATGAAGACTACTTCTATTTTCCATCCAATTTTCCTACAAATAAAAATAAAATGCCAAGTAAATATTCTCAAAATTTATATATGCACAAAAATGACCATTTTGTCCATATACAAAGATGAATAAAGGATGGTTTGAAAATATATGAAATTTGATTTAAACATGTCAAAAAACCCTATATGCTCATTTATTTAATTAAATTAGACTAAATATGGAAGTAAAAATATGCACATTTACGTGTACATCACATACAAAAAGCTTGGTGTGAAAAATACTATACATCTCAGATACGATATTAAGCGAGACCATACCACTTAGCGGAACGGCTTTCCCCTCACGAATATCCTTCTAAAACACATCTTTTTCAAATAATAATCCTGCAACCAAAACTGGTTAAAACTGTAAAACACTTTATATAAACTTACATATCAGGTAACAAATGGACTATCTATCCGAATACTACAGTTTTCTTTGGCTAACTACTAACCTTTGGCTGACTCGGGCTTACCAGAAAATAAAATCAAAATAATCTAAAATCTGTTAGACACTCCTCTTCTAGACAGTCTGTCCTTAACTATTTGTTAAATACTTCTTTTCCGGATGATCTATCCCAAACTTAACATCTCCCAATGTCACCTGATCCTAGTGGATTTGCAGGATCACTAATAACCTATCTGTATACAAACATATATTCCCTTCTGTGTATAATCATAATTTTAGTCTTACTGTGACAAAGCCCTACATATTGGAATTTTGGACTAAATTAGCTGGGCCAATAACTAATGTATAAGGCGTGACCTTATACTAGTCTCATCTGTTATTCTAATATCTAAGTCATTTTACTTAGGGATACCTTCCCAATATTTTCCTTGAAAACCTTTTAAGCCAAACTTAAAAAGGAAATTATATAGTCTCTATGCTTTATTCAAAATCACCTTGCCATGTTATATGTGTATATATATGCATACTTTACTTAAACTTTTGTTGATGAAAACATTTAACTTTTGAAAGTACCCCTTATGAATCCATTGAAAGTACCCCTTTCGAATCCATTGAAAGCACCTCTTTGGAAAACAAGTGAAACCCTTCTTTTAACCTAGGCCAAAAGGCCAAAACCTTCCTTTCAAAATCATTTATAGAAACCTTTCGAAAGCATTGAAAAATCTTCCTTTCGAAAGTTTTAAAACCTTAGACATCTTTCTTTTAAAACATTTAAACGTTACCTTCCGAAACCTTTAGAAAACCTTTCCATTTAACCTTTCGAAACCATTGGGGAACCACCCCTTTAAAACCTTTCTTTAAACCTTTCGAAAGCATGGGGGAAGCACCCTTCAAAACCATCATTTAAAATCTTTTGAGAGCATCAAACCTTTATTGACCTTTCGAAAGCTTTTGGATTCAATTTAAAACATGTGGAAAACACCTTTTGAAACCATTCAAAATTTACCCCTTCGAAACCTTCAAAAACCATTTCGGTCGAAACCATTTGGATTATGCCTCCATTTAGTGCAAAAAGATCTAAAATCCATTAAAGTCGAAAGCATTCCTTTCGAAAGCTATTTGTAAGTAAAGAAGTGATGGTGTCAAAACCATACTTTCGAAAGCATTGGAGAAGTGGCCAAGTTTAAAAGCAAAGTATGCCTTCCGAAACCGTTGACTTCGAAAGGTAAGAAAAGTGGCAGCTAGGTTTTTCGACCTAGTCGAAAGCTTATATTTAAAAACAAAGGTGAAACCTCCTTAAAACCATTTCTTTTAAGCCATTTGACCCAGTAACATTCAAATTACATAATCTAATAATCGTTTCCCAGGTTCAGATAAAATATACTTACAACATAAATGAGCTAAGACCGTCATATGATGATTCGCCCTTAGTTGAAAAAAGTACTATATAGGCATAAATGTCTTAAATAGAACATAGTGGAATAAAATAAAAAAAATTAGCAACTCCTAAATAGATATCCGTCAGCCACCTGCTCGTCTTCAGAAGCTTTATTCGTCAATCTAATAAAACCTGTAAAACCATAACCCTCAGCCTACTCAAATAAATTTTGAGCACCCAAGAGTTTAAGGAGGAAATATAAACTTCGAATCAAACATAAATCCTGGTGTTAATAATACTATACATCTCGGATATACAATATAAGTGAAACCATGCCGCTTAGTAGAACTGATTTCTCCTCACTAGTATCCTTTTAAAACACATCTTTTGCAAATCATAATCCTGCAACCAAAACTGGTTAAAACTGTAAAGCATTTTATGTAAGCTTACATATCAGGTAACAAATGGACTATCTGTCCGCACACTATAGTTTTGTTTGGCTAACTACAAACCTTTGGTTGACTTGGTTGTACCAGACAATAAAATCTAAATAATCTAACAATGTTAGACACTCTTCTTCTGAACGGTTTGTCCTTAACTATTTGTTAAATACTTCTCTTTTGGACGGTCTGTCCCAAACTTAACATCTCCTATGGTCACCTATTCCTAATGGTTTTTTGGGCTCATGAATAATGCATCTGCATGCAAACATATATTCCCTTCTGTGTGCAGTCATAATTTTACTCTTACCTGTGACAAAGCCCTACACTTTGGAATTTTGCAGTAAATTAGCTGGGGCCAATAGCTAATGTATATGGTGCGACCCTATACGAGTCTCATTTGGTATTCTAATATCCAAGTCATTTTACTTAGGGATACCTTCCCAATATTTTTGTGAAAACCTTTTCATCTGAAATTGATTTAAAACCTTTAACTTAAAAATGGAAAATATATAGCCTTTATGCTTTACTCAAAATCACTTGCCATGTTATACACACACACAGAGACACACACACTTTACTCAAACCTTTGTTGATGAAAACATTTAACTTTTGAAAGTACCCCTTTCGAATCAACTGAAAGTACTCCTTTCAAAACCATTGAAAGCGCCTCTTTCGAAAACAAGTCAAACCCTTTTTTTAACCTAGGCCATTTACAGAAACCTTTTGAAAGCATTGAAAAATCTTCCTTTTGAAAGCCTTAAAAACTTGGACATCTTTCTTTTAAAATCTTTAAACATTGCCTTTCGAAACCTTTGGAAAACCTTTCCTTTTAACCTTTCGAAACCATTGGGGAACCACCCCTTTAAAATCTTTCTTTAAACCTTTCGAAAGCACTGGGGAAGCAACCCTTCAAAACCATTATTTAAAATCTTTTGAAAGCATCAAACCTTTGTAAACCTTTTGAAAGCATTCGGGTTCAATCTTAAACATGTGGAAAACATCTTTTGAAACCATTAAAAAATTTCCCATTCGAAATCTTCAAAAACAATTTCGGTCGAAACCATTTGGATTATGCCTTCAAGTAGAGCAAAAAGATCTAAAACCCATTAAAGTCGAAAGCATTCCTTTCGAAAGATATTCATAAGTAAAGAAGTGACGATGTCGAAACCATACTTCGAAAGCATTAGAGAAGTGGCCAAGTTTAAAAACAAAGTATGCCTTTTGAAACCATTGACTTTGAAAGGTAAGAAAAGCGGCAGCTAGGGGTTTCGACCTAGTCGAAAGCCTATATTTAAAAACAAATGCGCAACCTACTTAAAACCATTGCTTTTAAACCAGTTGACCCGGTCGGAAGCCAACCAAGTCGAAAGCAATATTGTAGAATGAAAAGCAGGTGTATTTTCAATTTAAAACAAAGGCATGCTTCAACCCTATCGGAACCTTACGTTTTGACCATATACCTTCCGCCTTCATCCAATTTGCTACAAACCAAGTATAATGATATCATGCGAATTCGAAAGCAATACCGGCAAACGTCTTGGTTGGAATCCCTGGTGCCGAAAGTAGCGAAATAGGCTAAAAACAAGTAAATTTTGTCTTTAGATTAAAAGAGAAATACTTTTTGACTAACCAGCTATGTTTTTCAAAATCTTATTGGTTGCTAATTTTTCTTTTCTTAAAGCACTGCCATAATTTCAGAAATAACAAATTAATTTATTTTATTAAATTAAATATTCGTTCTCCTTTTATAAATATATAAAACTTTTAAGTCTCATACCTCAAATAATTTTATATATTCATTAAAATGCTTAGAAAAATTCCACATGTTGGGCGTGTTCTCACCTAGAGGACCGAACCAACTCGAACCGAACTGGAGCCACCGGACCAAATAACCACCGAACCAAAATCACTCCAAACAACTACCGAACCAAAACCCCTCCAACCACCACCGGTCCAATGCTACCGAATCAAGGCAAAGAAGGCGCTACCGAATCAAGGTAAGAGAGACACCACCGAACCAAGACTACCTGATCAAAACTCAACCCACCTACCATCGGTCCAAACAACGCTCCACCGACTACCGAACCAAAGCACTACCGAACCAAGATTGCCAGGCTAGATCACTTCAGCCCAGGCCCACCAGCAACTATATACATCCAAGACCCCTACCCCCATCCTCACTCTATAAATAGAGGGGTAGGGGTACAACAATGGCAGACAAGTTTGAGAGCTCAAGCACGGACAGAACTTTCAAACAACTTTCATACACATGTAATCAAAGCTTTGTACTTGTAATCCGAACAATGAAAGAGAATAACATATGAAGTGGACGTAGGCACATTCTGGCCGAACCACTATAAATCTGTGTGTCTTTTATAGTTTAGTCCCTGCTTTTTACATATTTGTATAAATCACCCAAATCATTAAGAACAACATAAAATCGACTAAATCATATGACTTGCAGGTGTTTGTCCATTTTTGTGCAAACATTTTTGGTGCCTTCACTGAGAAAATCGAGCTAGAAGCTTCACCTTCCCCCACTTAACCTTCTTCCCAACAGCATCGCTCATTGCTTGGAAGACATGCCTCCCAAGCAGAAGAAAGATGTTAGCAAAGGAAAGAACATCGGAACTAGCAGCGTTCCAAATCCAGTGATCACAGATCAAGACAACCGTCCCGTTTCAACAGCAGTATGAAATGGAAGTCAGGAAAATCCGACAGCCCCTGCCACGGAACAACCAACAGCAATTACTAGGGCAGATCTAGACAGGGTTGTGGCTGAAGTGACCAACCGCTTCACATCCCAACAAGAAGCCTTGGTGGACCGACTCATGTCATGCTTAAGGGATGCTGAAGAATACAACCGCAACACTGAATCATGGGATGAGTCCCAGTCTGGAGGACCTGCGAGGCGACAAAGAACTTTCTTCTTCGAAGAAGCTAACAATAGAAACAGCAATGACAGGAGCTGAGCCCGAACTCAGCCCGAACTCCGACCCGAGGAAACATTTGGAACCAAACCCAACGAGGATGGTACCAGGCGAGGGTCGGCTATGGCAGAGCCGGTCATGCTACCTAGCCATGGAAACACCAATGAACGGGGCCGAGCTAGAGTCCAGCCCGAAGTTGGACCCGAGGAAGTGCTCAGAATAGAACCCAGCAGGGGAAGATCAAGGCAAGGGCCAACTGTAGATGACCCTAGCATGCTCCTAGAAGACCAAAGACAGCCACTGGAAAATATTAGGAGTGATAGACGATACCATCCCTACAGATCATCTGGACGGAATCAATCCCGCAGAGAAGAACCAAACTCATTTCTATCTGCTCCAAATTCTGATGAAAGGATGGCGCGATTGTTCAGAGAATGCGTCCAACGGAATCAAAGAGATCGAGGGATAAGCGCTAGGGTAACCAGCCCTTTCACCCGCAATATCGAAATTTCCATCACCATCCGAGAATGGAAAATGCCAACAATGGAACCTTACAAGGGAATCTCTGACCCCGTTGTACACTTGCAGAGATACACGCAGCATATGCTCACGAGCGGAGCCACAGAAGGAGTATTGTGCAAATGCTTTCCACTATTCTTGGCAGATCTAGCTACCTCTTGGTTCTGCCACCTACCCCAAGGATCCATCAGCTCATGGGAAATGTTGAAAGAAAAGTTCATCAGCCAGTTCCGCATTCATGTGGAACAACCTTAGGACGCTTATTCCCTATCTAATATCAAACAGAAGCCTGGAGAGACAGTACAGCAATATCTAACCCAATTCAATACTGCAGCGGCCGCAGTTCAAGATGCCGATGAGAAACTTATCTTAATGGCCCTCTATAGTGGTGTGCATCCGGATACTAAGTTTGCTAGAAGATTAACGAAAGAAAAACCAGCTACCTTACCCGATTTCTTCCATGAAGCCGGAAGATATATGAGACTTGAAGACGCTGCCAATGAAAGACAGACAGGGCAACAAACCAAGGCAGCTCAGGGCGACACACCCGCTGTTGCAAAGGACGTTCGAAAAAATGACTCTAGAGACAATGCTGGGGAAAGAAGGGAGAAAAACGTCTATATCGGCCAGGACCGAGATTTGACACTTACACTCCTTTGAACGAGACAATCGAGAACATCTTCCTGGCCACCCAAGACGAAGTTAAATACAAACGCCCCCCATACAAGAAGGAATCAGAAACGCAATTAAGTCTGGAAAGCTCTGCCGCTTTCACGAATCTCATGGGCATGATACCAATGAATGCCATCATCTCCGGGACTTAATTGAAGAACACATCAGATGGAAGAGACTGGAACGCTATGTAAAAGGTCAGAACAGAACCCCAGCTCCTGCCAATGAGAACCCAAGGCCACCCCTCCCAGAAACAGGAGGGGGAAATCGCAACACCAGCGGCTCCAGTCAAGAGAATTTAGTGGTCCATACCATATCGGGAGGACCACACATCGCCGACAGAAGCTGGGTAGAAATGGAAAGATACGGAAAGTCACTTAGAAACAACGAAGGCTGCGTTAATTCTGTTACGGAAGAACGCCACCCGAAGCGAAAAGAGAATGCTGACATTACATTCAATAGGCATGACCTAGAAGGAAGGCAGTACCCTCACATGGATCCTATGGTCATCTCTGCCCGGTTCGGCCCAGCCGAAGTTTTCCGAATTCTAGTAGACACCGGAAGCTCAGTAAATATCCTATTCAAGCATGCTTTCGACAGAATGAAGCTGTCAGTGAAGGATGTGTCCCCCTGCAACAAACCACTACACGGTTTAACTGGAGACGCGAAGATGCCCCTCGGGCAATTGGACCTTTTTGTTGAAATAGGAAGTCACCCCCGCTCCGTTGTGCGGAAACAAACATTTGTGCTGATAGATAACCACTCGGCCTACAACGCCTTTTTAGGAAGACCAGCCTTGTCTGACTTCCAAATTGTCTTGGACCCGTGGTGCCTGAAGATGAAATTTCCAACGGACAATGGAATAGGGGAAGTAGAGGGAGATCAAGACACCGCTCGAGATTGCTATGTAAATGAACTTCGCAATAATCGCAGGAAGGATAGAGGGAAGAATGCATAGACTACTCTCTGCATGAAAAACTTGGAAGCATAGCAACTAAAGAAAGCCCCTCCTCTTCGATATACCAGTGATCCTTTCAATGAGTTAGACCCCAGAGACAAAGAGGAGGAGGCCACCGCCGAGCCTGCAGAGGCTATGGAGTTTGTACCTGTAGACAAACACGACTCAAGTAGACTGTTGAAAATCGGATCTCGGCTAAGAGCATAATTGAGGGATCAACTCATTGATTTTCTTCGTCACAACTTGGATGTATTTGCATGGACGCACGCTGACATAACTGGAATCTCCCCAGTCATGGCATGCCACATACTAAACATCGATCCTACCAAGGTGCCAATAAAGCAGAAAAAGAGAAGTATGGGGGCAGAACGATCAGCAGCCCTCGATGAAGAAGTAAAGAACCTACTTGCCAATAACTTCATACGAGAAGACATCTACCCAAAGTAGATCACTAACTCGGTATTAGTAAAGAAGGCTAATGGAAAGTGGCGAACATGCATTGACTTCTCCAACTTAAATGATGCTTTCCCGAAGGATTGCTTCCCACTCCCCCGAATCGATCAGTTGGTGGACAACACAGCCAGACATGAACTCTTATCTTTTATGGACGCATACTCAGGATATAACCAAATTCCTATGCACGCCCTCGATCAAGACCACACTAGTTTCATCACTGACCGGGGATTGTACTGCTATAGAGTAATGCCTTTTGGACTTAAGAACGCCGGAGCTACCTATCAGCGCCTCGTCAACAAGATGTTTGCGGAACTGATAGGACGAACTATGGAGGTTTATGTGGATGACATGCTAGTAAAATCGAGGAAAGCCAACGATCACGTAAGCCACCTGGGCGAGATGTTTCAAGTACTTCGCCAATATGGAATGAAGCTGAATCCTCTAAAGTGCTCATTTGGAGTATCGTCCGGAAAGTTGTTGGGATTCATCTACCATGCCAGAGGAATTGAAGCAAGCCCCGAACAAGTCCGAGCCCTGAAAGATATCAGGATACCTTCACTCGAAAAGAAATGCAAAGCCTAAATGGGAAGGTGGCCGCCCTAAGCAGATTCATCTCTAAAGCGACTGACAAGTGCGTCCCCTTCTTCGAGGCTCTAAAGAAAGACAAAGGAAAGTTCGAATGGACCGACGAATGCTTAATGGCCTTCCTTAACCTAATCGAACACCTCCAGAGACCACCAGTACTCTCAACTCCAAACGAAGGTGAAGAGCTATACCTATACCTTGCTGTGTCATCTCATGCTCTAAGAGCCGCTTTGGTGAGAGAAGACAACCGCGCGCAACGGCCAGTATACTTTGTAAGCAAAGAGGTTAACGGGGACAGAAGCCAGATATCCTAAACTTGAGAAGCTAGCATATTGTTTACTAATCACGTCATGGAAACTGCGACACTATTTCCAATCTCATTCCATCAGAGTTCTAACCGATCAACCGCTAAGGCAGATACTCCATCGTCCTGGCACTTCTGGACGACTACTTAAATGGTGCATTGAACTGAGTCAATATGATATCACCTACCATCCTCGCACCGCCATCAAGGGACAAGCCATGGCCGATTTCATTGCCTAATTCACTACCAACGAAGGTAAGGAGCAATCTGAAATAGCAAAAGACATTAAGTAGAATCTCTTTGTGGATGGAGCATCAAACGAACAAGGCTCATGGGCAGGTGTTGTAATAATCACTCCCAGGGGAAGGAAGCTACACTATGCTCTAAGGTTGGAATTCGCTGCCACCAACAACGATGCAGAATACGAAGTAGTAACAGCTGGATTAGAACTTGCCTTAGAGACTGGAGTCAGTTCTTTATGTCTTCATAGTGATTCTCAACTTATTGTAAACCAAATACTAGGAGAATTTCAGACTCGAGGAGAACGACTCACAGCATATCTAAAGAAGACCAAGCTGCTGCTCGATCAATTGGATCACTATTTAATCAAACACCTTCCTCGAGGAGAGAACCAAGAGGCCGACGAGCTGGCAAAGCAAGCTAGCATGAAAGACGGTACCATTTCCGAAACAGTAGCCATCTCAAAGCAAGTGACCCCGAGTTTCGAGCAAGTGAATCTGATAGCTGCAATCGAAGAGGAAACTTGGATGACACCCATCCGAAAATTCTTACAAGATGGCACACTGCCCAGCAAGCGTAACGAAGTCAGGAAAATCTTGAGGAAAGCTTCCCGCTACACAATACAAGAAGGAATCCTCTATCGGCGCGGCTTCTCTAACCCCTTATTAAGGTGTGTCGTTGGAAGGGAAGCTAAGGAAATCCTATCCAACATCCATCAAGGAAGCTGTGGAGATCACACTGGAGGGCAGACTCTGGCAAAGAAAATACTCCGATATGGATATTTCTGGCCCGCCATAAACAAAGACGCCTTAGACTTCGTCAAAAATGTGACAGATGTTAGAAATTTGCCAAGATTCATCGACTACCAACAAATGAGATTACTCAAATGACCAGCCCTTGGCCCTTTGCAGTATGTGGAATTGACTTGATTGGCGAACTGCCAGTGGACCGACGCGGAGCCAAATATGCTATAGTGGCAGTTAACTATTTCACCAAATGGGTGGAAGCAGAACCTCTAAATAGAATATCTTCAGCAAAAGTTATTAACTTCTTAATTAAAAATGTTCTATGTAGGTACGGAGTTCCACTCAAAATCATATCGGACAATGGACTTCAGTTTGATAGCGAGGAGTTTGCCGACTGGTGCCGAGAGCACGAAATTCACAAAAGCTTCTCATTTGTAGCTTATCCCCAGGCAGACAGACAATTCGAATCTGTCAACAAAATTCTTAAAACTCTAATCAAGAAGAAACTCAAAAAGTCAAAAGGCGCTTGGGTGGATGAACTTCCTACGGCACTTTGGGCCTACCGCACATCTTTCAGAACATCAACGGGGCATACTCCCTTCTCTTTGGCATATGGATCGGAGGCCATGCTCCCAGTCGAAATTATAGTGTCTTCCCACCGTAGGATCCACTATAATCCAGAAGAGAACGAAGAACTCTTTCACATGTCTTTGGATCTAATTGAAGAGAGAAGAAACGATGCAGCACTCAAAGCAGCAGCTCACAAGCAAAAAGTGGCAGCGCAATACAACTCCAAAGTCAAGCATCGTAGCTTACAAGAAGGAGATCTTGTCCTCAAGCGAATTTTCCCGCACCCCGGTGCACTAGATCCAATCTGGGACGGACCATATGTAATTCATAAAGATCTCCACAACGGCGCTTATATTTTGTCAACAGTGGACGGAGAGGTGTTCCAGAGGGCATGGAACATCCAACACCTCCGTCGATACTTTTCTTAACTTGTACTGCCCATATGAAGTGAATTAACAAAGAGAATCAGTGGACGTAGGCATTTTCATGCCGAACCACTTTAAAAACTTGTCTCTTTTTTAACTTGTTCCTTTATATCTTGGCTGCTTGTTAACTTTATCCTTTTATGTTGAACAAAATCATGTATAATGGCATTACCATTCAAGACACATCACAGCGCGACTTCACCTGGACAAGACCTAACAGGTACTATACGAATCTATGCCCTCGCCAATGAGACACTTTTGCTCCAGCATCCCTCTGCTGCGGGTTAACTCATTGCTCGCGGTCGACCCTTAAAGCCAACTGTAATGAGCCGATTATAAGCCACCGAGAAGGCCGACTATAGCCGAGGCAGCTCATTACAGCGTTCGGCTCGCCGGCAACCGTGAACCTACTTTAAGCCCCAACATAAGGTGTGGCCAGCCAGGGGTAGTTCACAATTGATGATCGGCACCCACGCTAGCCGGCCACGGTAAATCGAATAATACCCACGATTACGGGCCATAATGGCCTGGGTAGTTACTGTGCGCGATCTCGACTCCGAGTATCTTAAGTACGGCTGTGGTAAAAAAGAGCAACTCCCCACGGAGGCGTAAGATGGGTGACAAATGTCTCCAAGACCCATAGCTAGGGAAAGTGACTACAAAACCCGTTTGCCACGAACTTAAGTACATCGCAGGCCTTCGGTTGTAACGACCCGGAATTTCGGGCAATATAAATTTAATAATCTGTGTAAATAATTTAACTGGTTTGATAATTTTTCTTTATGATTTTAATTTAAACTGATAAATTTATTCTTTTATGGTTAATAAATATTTAATCTGATAATTGTGATCAATATCTTTTTAGCCATTTAAAATGGATAAGATTTATTTTTCAAAGCTAATGAAATTTTATTCTATTTATAATATATACATTTGATATATATTGTGAATAGAAGAGCTTTTGTTTTAAATTAAAGATTGAATTTTCAAATTGTAACATATATGTATGTATATGTTATAGTTTGATATTGTTTTGAAATTTAATTTTAATCCATTAATAATTTATATATGAATGAATATGGTAATTTAAAGCTTTGTTTTAATTTATATTTTCAAAAGTTAATTCAAAATTAATTCAATTGTTTTAAAAATATAAAGATAATTGTTTATTTTTAATATGATAGTTTATAAAAAGGATTTAAATAAAGTTTTGTTTTATTTCTTGAAAGCGTTTAATTTGAAATGGTTAAAAATGTATATGTATGAGTTTTAGATTTTTAAAATACATGTATGAGAATATATATTTGCATTATAATTAATTTTAGAATATTTTCTTTTAAAAGTGATACATATATATGTAAATTATATTTGTTAAGTAACTTAAAAAAAAATGTAAGTGTATATTTACACTTAAATTAAATAGAAGTTTAAAAACACTTTAGTACAAATGTAAACATATTATCACCTTTCAAAAACACATGTAAGAAGATTTAGGAATTTAAATGACAAATGCAATTCTTATGGGACAAGTGGCAACATATTTTTAATAAATGTTTTTAGAAAAAGAAAAAAAAAATCAGTTTTCACAAATACATTCTCCTTTATTTCTTTTCTTAACTCAAACCAAAAATTTACTTTCAAAATCCTAAAATTTGAAAACTAAAAATAATGGCAACCTGAAACTTGAATCACAAAAGCAAAATTAAATCCAAAGCTCAAGCAGAAATCTTTTTCATCCTGAATCTGAAAAAAAAAAGTAAACCAGAAACTAAATCTGCAAAGACAAATCAAAGGCTGAAGTAAAAACTACAACCAAGACCTGCATTTCAAATTCAAATCAACCTGAGATTAAGTGGTGTTCATCTGCAAGTTTGAAACAACAAATTAAAGCATGCAAAAGGATTTTCAACTATAAAAAAAATCAAAGCCATTTTCAGATAAGATATTCAAACCTGGAAGAAGAAATTCACAAGATTGCTCTGCTCTGTTCTCTGTTTTGTTCGCTGCAAATTCAGGTGAGTAAATATTTTTAAAGACAGATTAATCTTGTTTACTTAAGTGCATGTGATCATGTTGGATTGAATTAAATTATATAGTTCAAATCTTATGTGGATTTGCAAATTTTTGTGAACATATGACAGTACACGTTGTTGCTCTGTTTCCTGTCTGATAAAAACCTGTGAATCATGTTTCAAAAATCCAGATCTTTCAACTTAAAACTTATTTGAACTTGATGATTAAATGAAAATTTCATGTTAATGTTAGATAGTAAATTTAAAAATATTTTCAGTAATTTTTAATGTACAAATAATTTTTAAAAGGGGTAAAACCCAGTGAAACTCTATTGCATGTCAAAAATTTAAATTCTTAATTCTTGTTTTTGGTTGTATAGTTTGATTACATATTAGAAATCATGATTTTTGATACATATTTCATGATTTTTAGTTTAAGGAATTAAGAGAATTTTTAGTTTGAACATTTTGGGAATTTTTGTGAACTGCAGTTGATTTACTTGATAAATTAAGTTGATAATTGGATTGAAGCTTGTGTGAATGTTATAGATTGACGGAAAATTACAATTGGAATTTTCTATTGTGTGAATTTTTCAGAATTAAGCAAACTAGGGTTTTAGACTGTTTTTGTTCGGCTGTGCTGTTTCGATCATTGCGATTTAAATTCATGACCGGAATTGTTCGCGTATGGGGAATGGTGGCGAGGAGGTTGCGGTGATGCTTAGGAGTGATGGTTGAAGTTTCCGGTGGTTGTTTTGGCCAGTGGCGTTGGGTTTGTTGTTTGAGCTTCCTGCAGTGGTTCGAACATTAGGTTCGAATTTTGATTTAGTTGATTATTGTTCGAACTGGGTTGGATTCATGTTCGCATGAGATTTTGGGGTTGTTAGGGATTGCCGTGGCGATCGACGTCGGCCGAGACGAACGGTGCACGTGCACCGTGCACGACATTGAATCAGGGGAGTTTGTTTTGGGGAAGAAGGTTTTGTACAGAAGAAACGCTCGCGATTTCATGGGTATGACTCGAAGTTGGGGCGACAGGGATTTGCTTCGTGGAAAGGCTCGGGTTGTTGAGTGATTTACTCGAGTCATTTTGGTGATCGACTCGAGTGTATTTTTGGTTGTGGATTTCAGGTTACTGTATTATGATTTAAGTTGCTGAGTAACTTATGTTTGAATAAAGAAAGTAAGAATCTGCTATGAACAAGTTGTATAAGAGAATCAATATACTAAGATAATTTGTTAGCTTGAAAATGTAAATCAAACCCTTAAATGTGAGAATTGAATTTATTTTAAAGTTAAAATGTTTGAGATGTTTATTTTGAAAATAATTTTACTTAATTAAAGTTTGAATTTTAGTTTAAAAAGAGTATTTTGAATTTAATTATTAAATCAAAAGTTTTAAAGTAAATTTAAAAATAATGTTTTAAAAACAAGATTACAAATTATATTGAAAAGATAAGTTAAATTTGATAATTAAAATGTTTTAAATCTCAAATTGATTTCTAAATGCTTTCTTTTCAGATAAAGTTTAAGTTATAATATTGTAAATCAAATAGATTGTTTTGAGTTATTAAAATTTGATTAAATTCAAATAATCTATTTATGGAAATAAATAAGGTTAGATTATTTGGATATAAATTTAAGAGTACTTAATAATTTGATATTATGTAAAAGATTAATTAAGAATAATGTTTTCTTAATTAATTAAGGATTTTTAAATCTAGAAAGTTAATTAATTAATTGTTTAATTAATTTTAAATAATTAGTTAATTGTTTATTTAATTTTAAATAATCACTTAATTATGAATTAATTAAGTGTAATTACTTAATAAAGTAATTAATGGTTAATTGTGAATGTAATTAAGGAAGTTAATTACTTATGGAAGTAATTAATGATAATTACTCATGGAATAATTAGTTGAAGTGATTATTGGTTAATCACTTAATAATATCAATTAAATAATTTATTAATATAATTGTTTTAAATATAATTAATTATGAAGTAATTAATTAAAGGGTTAAGGATTATTTAATAATGGAATTAATTATTTAGGAAAGTAATTAAGATCCATTTATGGAAGTAATTAGCAATAATTACTTATGTAAGTAATTAAGAGTTAATTACTTAATTATTTTAGATAATTAATTAATGTAATTAATCAATTAATGAATGAGATTAATTTAAGATGAATTACTAAGTGTAATTAATTATAATTGTAATTAATTAATAAAGTAATTAATTAAGGATTTAATTATTAATTTAATTGTTTAATAATTACTGAATGAAGTAATTAAAGATTAATTAATTGGATTAATTAATCAAGGATTAATATAATTAAATTAGAAATTAATTAATTAAGAAGTTAATTAATTAAGATAAGTAATTACAAATTGTTAATTACTATCTATGATTAATGAGTTGATTAATTATAAGTTAATTAGTTAATTAATTAAAGTATTATTAATTAATAAGGATCACTAATGAATGTGATTAATGATATTAATCAAGGTTGATTAATATAAGTAATTAATTTAAATGTGATTAATTAATTGTAATTAATTAAGAATTAATGTAATTAATTATAATTAATTAATTAATGAATAATCATTAATTATTGTAATTAATGATAGTAATTAAAGGTTAATTACTGTATATGGTTAAGGATAATTACTTGATTGTAATTAAAGTATAGTTAATCAAGGAAGATTAATTAAGGAAAATCATTAGAGATGATAAATATTTTTGGAATAATAATGAATGAAGAAGGATTATGGTAATCAAATTGATAGGAGATAATCAATTCTGTTTTGGATGGTTGATTAATATGGATTGATTGATTAATATTGGATAATTGATTGATATTGAATGATCAATATTTGGAGATTGATATTGGATGATTGGTTGATATTGGATGTTTGATATTGGTTGATACTGGTAGATATTGGATA
Source organism: Allium cepa (assembly GCA_030765085.1). Taxonomy (NCBI): domain Eukaryota; kingdom Viridiplantae; phylum Streptophyta; class Magnoliopsida; order Asparagales; family Amaryllidaceae; genus Allium; species Allium cepa. The sequence continues at coordinate 352,285,353 of CM060931.1, read as the reverse complement.
TCTTTGTTATATGATATGCTGCTTTGTGGAGATGAATATTGATATGAATTATCTATTGTGATAATATGATTCATCTATCTGTTTATATATCATCCTGAATATAAGTTTAAATAGTTTAAACCCTTAAGTACAACTTGGACATTAAAATGACGTTTGGTTTCGGTGAGACCGGGATCGGATTTTCATATTTGGAATTCGAAAACCACAACGATTCCAATTAAACGTTAGGTCGTGAATCCAAGTGGAGCAAGTGAAGACTCGAGGTGTAAAGGTTATACGTCATTATAACTCTGTGGGTGATTCCGTAATGAGTTGACGGAATAGTGCTTATAGATTCGAGATGGTGAATCAGAGTGCAAGGGCTATGGTCGTTGACTCTGAGGGTGATTCCAATAATGAGTGCAACGAGATAGTGCCTTCGGTTTCATTCGAACCCGGAACGAACTTGTATGGATTGAATGCTTTCAGAACATCGTTAGGTGGACGATGAGCATTCTAAATGATGTGTCCTATAAAGGTAATCGCAGCCTCAAGCCTCATCAACCGGGAATGGCTAAAACAGGGGAGGTGCAGTAAGGCTTCATGGGTAGTCCCCACTTGAGAGTGAGATTTACCCCTGTCTAGAGGTCCCTTTCTATTTCGGCTTAGTGTGTGGTTGGTCGCGCCAACTACGGGGTGGTCTTGTTCGAGACTATCCAGTAAGGGATGGTTCCGGCCTTGTGTTGCAAGGGAGTGGGAGTACTCCTCGGTACGTTGATCTAGGCCATGTACTCTGACGGACGGTACCCTAGTAGCCCTGCCATTGTATGGAATCCAAAATCCAATAAGTGCCTGTACGGTTTTGATTGTGCCCAACTATGTTGGAACGTGAGATGTAAGCATTCCAGCTATTTTTGTATTTTATTTTGAAAACCCTAGACACTATAATAATATCACCGGATTTCCTATCAAATATTTTGGTTAGCGTAAGGTAAAAACTTTTCCATGTTTATGCGTGGGAAGTCTTACGTGATACCTTTTCTTTTCAAAGGTTTTCTAAAGTTAAACAACTTTAACCCGTTTACTCACACCAGACCCCTTTCTGACCCGAGTGTTTATTTTCTAGTTTTATTAAACTCGTGGGTACTCATATTATGTATGCGTAGTCAAGTGATTCAGGTTTGCTTGACGAATTCTGGAGGAAATATGGAGCAAGAGGCTTTGACGTGTAGATTTATATATAGATTCCGCTGTGTTTGTTTGTACCTGTATCTGTTGTTCTTGAGTTGTATAGTTAGACAGAAGTTTATAACTGTCTATTATCTGTTGTTTAAGTTGTGTACTCTGATGTAATGAGATACTACGTAATATTTTATGAGATATATTATATTTTATTCGTTCCGCTGTGAGTTCTATGATGTTGTTGTTTCTTTCTTTCTCTTTCTTTCTTCTTCTACCCCTTTCTTTCTTTAAGATGATGCGATTTTCTGGGAGTAGAAAGTCGGGTCGTCGCATCCGTGATTGGAAGTTTTACTATTTCTTATATTTCTATTTTGTTTAAAAACTTTCCTCCTATCCTCTATAACGATCCCTAAAGTACAGGACACAAAATAGAAGACGCTCGCTAATGGGAATAGGAACTCACAACTGGATGACAGGTCACTCAACTGCATTCCTACAAGGCGTTCAAAGCAACCGTCTACGACTAAAACATAAAGGGCGGTACATTATTCTTTTGCATATGAATATGTAGCTATAATTTATTCGCACATCACACTAACATTGCAAGATATGAAATTATATTTTAAGTAATAACTTGACATCAAACACAATTGAATCACAGGAATATGCACAACTATATTTCTTATGCAACACACCAAAATAACGATAGCATTCAAATATGACAGAATCAACTTAGGTTAAAAATTACATGCCAAGAATATAGTCGTTCGTTACGAATAACATAATTACAGCCTAAAAGTTACATTAATGTTTTGGGACTACCATAGACAGCAATGTCAAGTAAACCAAAAGATATCCATATCAAGTCAAGGAGTCGACTGCATCAGAGCTTCACCTCTATCCTGCCGGCCCTCCGAGATCTACTTAACCGCAGGATCAGAACTCTCAGCATGTTGACCAGAGGTAGTTGGTGCTTCAGATGTCCCGCCTGTCCAATTCAGGAGAAGAGTCCATTAAATAAACAATAAGCAATCAAGTTACGAAAAGCTAAAAGGGAAGACTTGCCAGCATCTGCTCCTTGATCATCATCCTCTAATTGCACACCTACCTCCTCAGCGGTAAGCAGCCGCATACCCTCCTTCGCCGCCACTTTCTCCTCCTTGGTGAATTGAGTTGTAACCACATCCATTCTAAAGGCCACGCCACTCTCCTTATCTGCATCGGCCTTAGCCTCCTCCAGGGCCCTAAGATAAATCCTGGCCATGACTCGGAGATAATCATCCATTCAAGATAAGTTGCCCTGTTTCCAAGTGCGAAAGTATATATCTTGAAGCATCTCATCCATTGTCCCCTCATTCTCCTCGAACTCCCTTATTCGGTCCTCAAAAGCCAACAGCTTTGCAGTGGCGGCATCCCTCTCCGATCGGTATCGCGAGCAGTCAGCCTGAAAGGATTTCCTCATAGCCTCCATCTCCTCCTTCAGCTTGGTTTGAGCAAGCTCCGCGGCTTCAAGTTTCTCGGATAACTCCTGTACCCGCTCGAGATCCGCTTTTCGAACCTCATCCACCGTTGCAATAGCCATGTCAATCCGTTCCTTACAAACAACCTCCATTTTCCGTAACTCTGCCCTGCTGGCCTCTTCCATGGTTTTCTTTAATTGCCTAGAAGAGGCCTCATGTTGAGAGATCTGAATGGCCTGATCAGCGAGTTGTTTGGCCTGGTCAGAAACCATTAACCGCAATCGAATGTTAGCACTCCCGATTTCTTCTCCAGCCTTGACCAGTTGGGCATGATGCCCCATTAGCTTCCTGGTTTCCTCAACAACCCAGTCAATGTTTGCCTTAGCTTCGTCCCCCAAAGTTACGACCCGAGTGGTAAGCAAATCAAGGTCCAGGGACTTAGCTTCATCCAATACTCTTACCATAAAATTACGGGGAAGAAGGTGCTCACCGGTAGCCTCATCAAAGGTAATATCACAAGAACCCGGAACCAGATCCGGATGACCTGCAAACGGATTACGGGCCAAGCCGGGATGGCCTATCCGGGTAACGGTAGGATTTTCAGACGGGTACGGAGGAGGTATAAATTCAGTATTCTTCTTCGTGGTATCCCGAAGAGGCTGAGTTGGGGACTGAGGACCAGGTGAGGGTTCAAACAAGGAACGACTCCTCTTCTTCCTTTGGATGTCCTCTTCGATAACTCCAAGAAGAGGACGGTAGCCGACTACGTCTCCAAGGCGGTTAGTCGGAGGCTTTGGTTTGGTAGAAGCCTTGAGAAGTTTGTATTGTTCAAGGCGGTGCCGAACATCTGATGTCTTGGTCACCTTACCCGCTTCTGTGATAAAAACCATGTGTTACAAGCATACATTGAGCTATAATTCAAGAAATATATCAAGTTAAGAAGAGTAAAGAGACGCTTTTGTTGTACAAACCCTGAGGAGGAGGAGTAGGATATTGCAATAAGTCCTGGATCTCATTCCAGGATGGGAGATGACCATAAAATATTCCTAAATCCTTATCATAAATTGAGTCGGCAGGAGTCAAAAATTCACCTTGAATCGCAGGAGTTGCCTTGGCTGAAACGCTCTAAGAAGATGAATCGGCACCGGTCCCGACCTTGTCAGCTTTTTTAGGCTTCTCCACTAAAGCCGATCCTTCCTCCAACCCTTCAAAAGCTAGGTGGAAGGCGTCATCTGTCCACTCCTTGATCACACCTGCTTGCTCAGAAGGCAAAGCCCCAGTGCCATCACCACTTTGTCCATCGCCACCATCTCCGCTATGACCATCGCCATCACCTTCTCCAACACTTCCACTCTCCGCCTCACCTCCTTCATCCTCGCCTCTTTCCTCCTCCACATCTTCCTCCTCCGGGACATCTGGACATGTGCTGGGGGAGGGTCCATCGGACTTCTTAAGTTTCTTCCCCTCGGCAATTGGATGTTTTGAGCAGGGCATCCTTTTGCTGCTCTTCGCTGTAGCCCCTCCTTTAGCTTTGGCGGCCCTCTCCTCAGCTGTGTCTCTTTGCTTGACCACTGACTGGCGTGGCAAAATTAAGTTTTACCCCAAAAGAGTAGCATTCCCGATCAAATAAGAAGATTCCCTCTCCTTTTCCGAAATGGCTTCTATTTCCTCAGCCATCCGAACCAAACGATCATTCTCTACAACCGCAAAGCCACCTGTCGCTAGCAAGAAACAAAGCACATAAGGAGGAGCATTGCAGTCAGAACGGAAATTATAAGTAAGAGTCAACTTACAGCCAGAGGTGAAGCGGTGGAAAGAAACAGAGTCATCTCTAACAAAGAACCATTCCTTCTTGAACATGCTGAATTTTGAATATAAGTCCAGGACCGGCTTGAAAGACACAGCCGATTCTAAGCTAATATATGAAGACCCCTTCTTGTAGCCTCTCAAGTTGTACAGGTACCGAATTTCCCGGTTGGAAGGAGGACGCCCGTATTTTCTCTGAAAGATAATAAACAAACTCACCAAGATGGCATAGGAGTTGGGCTGAAGCTGGAAAGGGGCCACCTTCAAGTATGTGATGAAGCTGATGATCCAAGCGTTGATCGGAGGAATGGCCCCGCACATACAGTGATACCTACTATAGGCAAAATACCCTTCAGGGGGTTATACGGCATCACTCCTTTCCCTGGCAACAGCATATGCGCTTTGTCAATCCCAAAGGATCTAGATATAACGTCAAGCTGCTCGTCTTTGAGGGAGCTGGGAAAGCAGTCAAGCGGTGAGTTCAAAAGCTTCTGAGGACCGTCCATCTACTAATGATCTCGGGGATGGTCCATGTCGTTCTGGCTCTGACTGAACTGGGGACACTATGGGAGACTCCCCTTTGCCCTTGGATTTCTTCTTGTCAGAACGAGTTTCTACTTTATGAGACATTATCTGCAACACGAAAAAACACATCGTTAGAACAAGGGATGTAGACAAACAAGTACCTACGGCCTGAAATATAATTCATAATTCAAAACATAAAAGCTCATTCGGTAGTTCGAGGCGAGAGTCCATTCGGCATTCGTACTCCCCAGGCACATTCAGTAGTTCAAGGCCAAGGTCCATTCGGCACTCATACTCCCAAGTGCATTCGGTAGTTCGAGGCGAAAGCCCATTCGGCACTCATACTCCCCGGACTCATTCGGTAGTTCAAGTATAAAGCTTATTCGGCAGAAGGAAACCTCACCTGGTCCGGCGGTCAAGTCTGGTTCGATACTTGATTGATTCGGCTATTTTCAAATGATGAAGGTCGATAGAGGCGTAAGGCCCATACTTATAGGCAGGCGTAGGATGACCGGACCAACCGGTTCGGCATTTGGGCCGGATGAAGGTGTCCAAGCTGAGGAAAACAAAGCGCGGCATATACCAGCATATGCCCCACTTTGGGGGGCAAATGTTGGGCGTGTTCTCACCCAGAGGACCGAACCAACTCGAACAGAACCGAAGCCACAACCACTCCAAAGAACTACCGGACCAAAACCCCTCCAACCACCACCGGTCCAATGCTACCAAATCAAGGCAAAGAAGGCGCTACCGAATCAAGGCAAAGAAGGCGCTACCGAATCAAGGCAAAGAAGGCGCTACTGAATCAAGGTAAGAGAGACACCACCGAACCAAGGCTACCAGATCAAAACTCAACCCACCTACCACCGGTCCAAACAACGCTCCACCAACTACCGAACCAAAGCACTACCGAACCAAGATTGCCGGCCAGATCACTTCAGCCCAGGCCCACCAGCAGCTATGTACATCCAAGACCCCTACCCCCAGCCTCACTCTATAAATAGAGGGGTAGGGGTACAACAATGGCGGACAAGTTTGAGAGCTCAAGCACGGACAGAACTTTCAAACAACTTTCATACACTTGTAATCAAAGCTTTGTACTTGTAATCCGAACAGTGAAAAAGAATAACATATGAAGTGGACGTAGGCACATTCTGGCCGAACCACTATAAATCTGTGTGTCTTTTATAGTTTAGTCCCTGCTTTTTACATATTTGTATAAATCACCCAAATCATTAAGAACAACATAAAATCGACTAAATCATATGACTTGGAGGTGTTTGCCCATTTTTTGTGCAAACACCACAAAAATTCCAGAAAATCATTTTCAATTTGTTTTCTAACATATATAATTTTTAAACCCAAATAAATGATTATTTATCCGTAAATAATTTATAACCCAAACAATCATTTTCAACACTAGAAAATTTATATAAAATCCAGAATAATTCAAAAAATTATGAAAATTAGAACCAATCTCTAAAATATCATTTCTGATCTAAGTCCGAAATCGTAAGACATTTGGATGTTATTTAATAGGGTTTCTTGTTAAAATATATCATAAAATCTGTACGAACAAGCATAATTCATCAGCAAGAATATATACACATTTAATCATTTAAAAACATAGCATAACCTTGCAAAACACTTTGTATTTAACTTGAAACCGATTTTTTTTAAAAGAATGAATTGTAGTCATTATTCACCTTGGGTTGGGATTAAGGATTTGAGAGTCGAATGTCTTTTGATTTGATTAATCTTCTTCCTTAGTTTTTTCTTCCTCTAGTTCTCTAAAATGGTGGCCGACCTCTATGTTTTTAATTTGAAAATGAGAATGAATAAGAGAATACATAGCTAAGGAGTTTAAGGTTTAAGGTATAAAGATTTTCCTTGTTCCCATTTTTCCACGGCCTACTTCCTAACCCTTTATCTATTTTAATTCATGTTGTCTCATTTTGATTTACTCATTAACATGGCACGAGTACTCCTATTAATTACAAATCATGATCCACTAATCATCTTACATTATTTTATTTAAGTTATCTAATTAAATATTCTAAATAATTTTACTTAAAATATGGGGTATTACAAAGGGGCAAAGTATTTGCATTGGAACCTGCAACGTTAGGACCAACAACATAAGAGAAAGGAAAGGCAGTGTTGGGAGGTACGCTTCAGATCCATGGTATGTCTATAACGTTCTGTTTAATACTGGTTCATCGCATTCTTTTGTAACTCGTTGTTGGGTAGATACGCTTAACCTAGAACCCACATACTTTGTTACTTCTTTAAGGGTTTCAAATCTGATAGGAGGGTATGCGACACTTGGGATGAATGTGACCACCTAAAGTTTGATTTGTTAAGTCAACCTTTGTTTGTAGTTTGCGGTTTGCATGTGTTTGACTTTGTAGTGTTCGAAATTATATTGGGTATGGATTGGTTAAGTACATATGATGCTAGGATATTTTGCTGTGATAGGAAATTATCGCTTAGACACCCTGACTGTAGTGATCAGATTGTGTATACCATAGAAAACCGTAGTTGTTAGGTGAATGCTTTGTTGGATGTTGTGGAGGTAGAGGATGAGTTGAATCAAGTTTTCATGGTCAGAGAATTAACAGATGTGTTTGAGCCTGTAGTAGGAGTGCCACTGAAATGAGCCATTCAATTGGTAGATTTGGTGCTTGGAGCAGAACCAGTGAGTATGCTGCCATGCAGAATGACACCTGCTAAGATGAGGGAGCTAAAGGTGCAATTAGTGCATTTGGAAGGTAAGAGTTTTATTAGACCTAATACTTCACCTTGGGAAGGTAAGTATTTGCTAAGAAGCCAGACGAATCGTTTAGGTAATGTATCGATTATCATAAGTTGAATGAGAAGACGATAAAGAATCGATATTCCTTGCCTAGAATTGATGATTTGTTCGATTCGTTTAGTGGAGCCAAGGTATTCTCTTAGTTGGATTTGGCAACTGGTTTCCATCAACTTAGAGTAGCAGAGGATAGTACACCTTTGATGGCATTTAGGACAAGATATGGATCATACGAATGGTTAGTTATGTCGTTTAGACTAACTAAAGCGCCGACATTCTTTGTAGATTTGATGAACCAAGTTTTTCAAAGGCACTTGGATAGGCTCGTATTGGTTCTCATAGATGACATTTTGATATACTCTACAGATGAGATGGAGCATGAAGTTTATCTCAGGATTGTGCTTGAGATACTGAGGCAGAATCAGCTAAAGATGAAGTTTTCAAAGTATCATTTATGGAAGAAGGAAGCGAAGTTTCTTGGTCACGTTGTCTCCGAGAAAGGGTTGTTGGTAGATATAACTAAGATTGAAGCATTGGATAATTGGTAGAGGCCCGAGACAGTGATTTAGATAAAGAGTTTTCTTGGACAAGCTAGATATTATCGGAGATTTATTAAGGATTTCTCATGGATAGCTACACAGACGACCAAGCTAACATGAAAGGATGTGAAGTTTGTGTGGACCAGTAACCGTAAGGAAGCATTCCACATTTATTGACCCATGAACCTATATTAATTGTTCTGTAGGAGAATTGAGATTTGGTAGTTTATACAGATGCATGTCGAATTAGTCTAGGAGCTGTGTTAATGCAGAGAGGTAAAATGATTGTCTATGCTTCTAGACAGCTTAGACCGCATGAGGTTAGATAATCAATGCATAATTTGGAATTATCTACAGCGATATTTGCATTGAAGGTGTGGAGACATTATCTTTTAGGAGAAAGGTTTAAGTTGTATATGGATCATAAGTCATTGAAGTACTTGTTCTCATAGAATGAGCTGAACATGAGACATCAAAGATGGTTAGAGTTTATTGCTGCTTATGTTTTTGGGATTGAGTACGCATCAGGGAAAGGTAATAAGGTTGCAGATGCGCTTAACAGAAAGCATCAGAAGGCACTATTGGCGATGATAGATGAGTGAAAGGATTTGGAAGCATTGTCGACTTGTAGAGTCCAATGGAGATTGAGGCTGGATCTAGTGAAGGAACTGTTGTGTTATCTTGTTTAGAGGTTTCACCGGATTGGTCGAAAAGATTGCTTCTAAACAAGCGGAGGATCCAGTGTTGGTTGAATGGATCAGGATGTTAAGAAATGGAACCGAGAGCGATGACTTGACAGATTTTAGTCTTGACCAAAATGGATGGTTGAGAAAGAAAGGAAGATTACGCGTATCGAATGTGCGGTACATAAGGGAAGATTTTCTGGTGGAATGCCATCTTTCAAAATTAACTATTCATCCAGGAGAAACTAAGATGTATTAAGACATGAAGGGAAGTTTCTTCTGGGAAGGTATGAAGAGGGACGTTGGCTTATGGGTGAAGTAGTGTTTGAACTACCAACGGGTAAAAGCCGAACATTAGAAGCCAAGTGGGTTGCAACAGCCATTGGATATTTCGGTATGGAAGAAGGATTCTATTTCTATGGATTTTACTGAAGGGTTACCAAGATCTAGTAAAGGAAATGAAAGTTTATGGGCCATAGTGGATGGACTGACCAAGAGTGCCCATTTCATTCCAGTTAAGTCAACTAGGACGACACTTGTTTTGGCGAAGTTGTTTATAAAGAATGTGGTTAGACTGCATGGAATTCCTAGTAGTACAGTAAGTGATAAAGATTCCTTGTTCATTAGAGAGTTCTGGAAGAGTCTACAGGAGATTTTAGGAACCAAGCTCAAGATGAGCATCGCTTATCATCTGCAGATCGAGGGGAAAACAAAATGAGTTAACAAAGTCTTGAAGGATTTGTTAAGAGCTTGTGTGTTAGATTTTGGGGGATCATGGGAAGACCATCTACATTTAGTCGAGTTTTCATATAACAATAGTTATCATACTAGAATAAGGATGACAGCGTTTGAAGCTTTGTATGGAAGGCCATGCAAATCTCCCATTTGTTGGTTAGAGATCGGGGATAGGGTTCTTGGTCTAGATCTTGTTAGAGAAGCAGCATAGAAGATTGAGTTGATTCGAGCTGGGATGAAAGAAGCTCAGACTAGGTAGAAAAGTTATGCGGATAAAAGATATAAATACTTAGAGTCCTTTTTGGAGATCATATTTTTATTAAGGTATCACCGATGAAGGGTGTGAGCAGATTTGGAAGATCGGGGAAGTTGGCACCGAGATTCATAGGACTATTTCCTATTATAGAAAGAATAGGGAAACTCACATATAGAATAAAGTTACCGAGCAGTTTGGCAGGAGTCCATGATGTTTTTCATTTTTCACATATAAGGAAGTGTGTTAGAGACCGGACATTACTATTGCATCGACTATGTTAGAGGATTTGGTAGTAGAACCGGACTTCACTATAGTTAGAATGTCGATTCGTATAGTAGCGAGAGGCGAGAGGAGGTTAAGGAACAAGACATTCATACTAGTGAAAATTCAATGGAGCGACGATGAGAGAGACTGTACTTCGAAGACTGAGAGCAGGATTAAAGACATTTATTCTGATTTGTCTGATGGTATGTTTTATTTTTTTGATTGGTTGTTGCGTACTTTATCGTAATTTCGAGGACGAAATTCTTTAAGGAGAGGAGTCCGTAACACCCTATATTTTTAGTGACGTTATTTAGGACATTTAACTAGAAAAATCAAAAAAAATAATGTGATGGTTATGCGATTGAGATTTGTGAATAAACTAAGGGGTAGTCGTGTCATGTAACCAATGAAATAAAGGAGAGTTAAAATTAATTAGAGGAGGAATAAAATAAGAAAGAGATCTTCTAATACCTTAAACCCTTAACCGTGTATGTTTTACATGTTCATTTGCGAAGTTAAAAACAAATAGATGCCGCCCACCAATAGCAAGAGAAAGAGAAAATAAAGCTAAAGGAAGGAGATTAATCAACTTAAATCCATTCAAAACTCAAACTCCTTAATCTCAAAGCTAATGTGAATAATGACTACATCTCATATTTCCTGAATATTTTTGGTTTTAAGGATAATTCAAATTTATTTGCAGTGTTATGCCATGATTTTAAAGGATAAAATGTTTATATATGCTTGTTGATGATTTATGCTTGTTAATATAGATTTTATGATATGTCTAATGTGAAAACCCGATTAAATAACATCCAAATGCCTTGTGGATTTAGATATAAACCGAAAATGATATTTTAGAGATGGGTTTCAATTTTCATAATTTTTTGAATTTATATGGATTTTATATTAATCTTATAGTGAAGAAATGATTAATTGGGTTTAAAATTATTTACGATTAAATAATATATGCTTTGTGTTTGAAATTAATATATGTTAGAAAACATATTAAAAATGATTTTCTGGAATTTTTGTAGAATGTTCGTAGGTGATTTGCTGAATATATAAAATTATTTAAGGTATGGGACTTAAATGTTTTATATATTTATAAAAGGAGAAGGGGTATTTTGTAAATAAATTAAATAGTTTATCTCTGAAATATTGGCAGTACATTTAAAAAAGAAAATTAGCAACCAATTAGATTTTGACAAATAAGGTAGGTTAGTTGAAAAGATTACTTCAAAAAGATAAAAATCAGTTTAAACATGCTTTATACATGTTTCGCCACTTTCTGCACTTAGGTTCCGACTTAGTAGTTCCACCTCCATCACCATCGAAACCAATGCGCATGGCATCAAAGACTTGATGCGCAACGAATTGGATATAGGCGGACGGTATTAGGTTGAAACTAGGGGTTCCAAAGGGGTTAAGGCGCTACTATACTTGCAAATGAAAATGCACCTGCTTTGCTTTCGAAAGTAAGGCTTTCGACTTGGTTGGCTTTCGATTGGGTTAAATTGATTTAAGGAATGGTTTCAAATGGTTAGGCCTTTTGTTTTAAGTAAATGCTTTCGAATGGGTTTGAAACCCCTAGCTGCCGCTTTTCCTACCTTTCTAAGTCAATGGTTTCGAAAGGTATATTTTGTTTTTTTAAACTTAACCACTTCCCCAATACTTTCGGAAGGTTGGTTTCGACACTGTCACTTCTTTATTTAGGAACAGCTTTCGAAAAGAGTGCTTTCGACTTAAATGATTTCAGTGGCCCTTTGTCTCTATTGAAGGTAGAACCCAAATGGTTACGAAAGTGATGATTTTTAAATGGTTTCGAAAGATGTTTCCACATGTTTTAAATTGAACCCAAATGCTTTCGAAAGATTTGTTGTTTACAATGGTTTTGATGTTTTTGAAAGGTTTTAAATGAAGTTTCGAAAGGGTGGTTCCCTAATGATTTCGAAAGGTTTGAGAGGAAGGTTTCCAATGGTTCGAAAGATGTGAAAGGAATGGTTTTCCAATGTTTTCGAAAGCCAGTTTAAAGTGTTTTATGGATAGAATTACAAGGTTTTAAAGCTTTCGAAGGAAAGGTTTTTTAAGTGTTTTCTAAAGGAAGATTGAATGGTTTCGAAAGGAATGTTTTGGCCTTTCGGTTTAGGTTATAAAGAGGGGTTTTACTTGGTTTCGAAAGGGGTAGTTTCAATGGATTCGAAAGGGTACTTTCAAAGGTTTAAATGTTCTCATCAACAAAGATTTGTGTATGGTATATATATAACATGACAAGGCGATTTTGAGTAAAGCATGAAGTATTGTGGTTTCCTTGTTTAAGTTTGGTTTAAAGGTTTTAAATTGTTCTAAGATAAAAAAGTTTTACAGGAAAATTTTGAAAAGATTGCCTTAAGTAAAATGACTTGGCTGTTAGAATACGAGATGGAACTGGTATAGGGTCGCATCCTATATATTAGCTATTAGCCGTGGCTAATTTAGTCCATAATTCCAATGTGTAGGGCTTTGTCACAGGTAAGACTAAAATTATGGTTACACATAGAACGGAATATATATTTGTACAGAGTTAGCTTATTGGTGAGTCCGCAAAACCCTCAGGATCTGGTGACCTTGGGAGAAGATAAGTTAAGGACAGAGTGTCCAGAAGAGGAGTATCTAACAGATAAGTTGGGGACAGACCATCTAGAAGAGGAATGTCTAACATGTGTTAGATTATTTTGTTTATATTGTCTGGTAGGCCTGAGTCAGCCAAAGGTTAGTAATTAGCCAAACAAAACTATAATGTTCGGACAGATAGTTCATTTGTTACCTGATATGTATGTCTACATAATAATGCTTTACAGTTTTAACCAGTTTTGGTGGTATGAAATGATTTACAAAAGATATATTTTAAAAGGATATTAGTGAGGGGAAACCCATTCCGCTAAGCGGCATAGTCTCACTTAATGTCAAATAACCGAGATGTACATTATTATTCACACCAAGCTTTATGTCTGACTCGAAGTTTGTTTTGATTTGAGTAGGCTAAGGGTTGAGGTTTACAGATTATTAGTATATTGGCAAACAAAGCTTTCGGAGACGAGCAGGTGGCTGACAGATAGCTATTTAGGAGTTGTTATTTTATTTTATTTGATTCCACTATGTTGTATTATGTCAGTATAACTATATATAGTACTCTGTTCAACCAAGGGGACATCCTCATATATCGCTCTTGGTGTAATTTGTAATAATTATATTTGATCTTTACCTGGAAAACGATTATGGAATTATGCAATTTGAATGTGAAATATGTGTTTCGAAATGTAATTAGAAATTTTGTTTTGGAAAACTGTGATTTTGTTTCATATTCAAGTGATTCTGATATTATGGTACTATTAACATAGCCGTATTTAGTTGCTAAAAGTTAATACTATAGATGATTGCAGCATCTGTAACACTTAGCTTTGGGCCTCTAGATAGGGGATGTTACAACTCCATCCAACTCATCATTTGTGCAACAAATTCATTGCACCTAGACCTACTCTCTAATCTACTCATTTAAGAATACCAAAGATAATAAGAAGCAAAGCATAAACTTCGAGTCAGACAAGGTCTGGTGTGAGTGCTAAATGAATCTCAAAATACTATAAAAGTTGATATAGTAAGAAACAAAGGGTATACAAATCATACCTGACATGTCCCTGGCACCAAAGAGTTATCATATAGCAACATAGAATGCTACTCCATGAATACAATAAGGGTACACTACAAAACAAGTGCGATAATGGATGCCTAAGTATCCCTATCTCCAATACCTATCTCCAATGGCATCCTTAAAGTGATAGACTATGGAAGAACACAACAACCATAGCATCCATCAAACAATCCTAACTATCACTCAATGTGCTCTGGATATATGATAACTTGTATGACCTTTCTACCGCCAAGGACTAATGGAAATTTTGGTTTTCAATGTACTGTTCTTTAGCTCGAAGCTGATACCAGACCCATTCAACCGGTCCAAGGTACACAGATCCATTCAATTGATCCTGGTAGCCTTTCAACGTACCCATGAGCATCCTCATAATAACATTTCTTTAAGTACATCATAAAACACTATAAGTACCAACGATCCCATAGCATACATATCCGAGCCCATTCCTTGCTTGTTCCAATTTCCATTATCCTTGAGGAACCATTTTACATTCCTCTATTCTATGATAGAGCCATTCAAACGTCCTATTCACAGGTCACCTTTCTTAGAACCCGCCCTTCGTGGATAACCGTTCACACAACTCCGTTCAATATTGAGTCACCATCATCGTGATATAACTCCTTTCATCATCGATTTGTCACCAAAGTCCCGAAACTATCATCGTGCCACTATGTCGCCATTAAATCCCAAAAGAACAAACACACACCTTCAGCGCAATCTACAGAGCCCCTGTTTCCCCTCCAGGAAGTTTCATTCACATCCCATCAATAGTAACACTCGGCACTGACATGAAAAAGTCGGTACCGACTTATTCACTTAACCAATATTGGTTAACTCTTCTTCCCTTCTTCTAGTGCTTCCATCCCCATGTGCTTTTGACCCTCACATATCCATCAATACAATTCAGTTCCATGTCAAAGCCATCCTCTTCAAATTCTAGAAAAATGTTGGTAGATCCTCCAAAGCATAGCCAAACTTCAATATATTGCCATGGTCCACCTCTAATAGCCATGGTTTAGAGATCCCCCAAATCGCTGACTTGCCTGACCAATACAAAAACTGACATGAATAAGTTGGTGCCGACTTGTTTACATAGAGTCTTTTCCTATACGACTTGAAATCTAGGCTCCACCTCTACTCTAGAGCCTTCCCTTCAAGTTTCATCCAATTTTAACTATCTTTGCCTTTGATTCATCCAATTTGCCAACCACTTTCCTTTATCTAAAACATTAGCAAACAACGTTAAAGCATAACATATAAGCAAAGAATAATATAAGTAAACATCCATTCACACATGCAATACATAAGAATGTAGTAACCACGAAAATCTCAATCCAGATCCAACTTCTACACTAGCATATGTATATGAATATAAGGGATTGCAAAACATTTTAAAAATCATTTTAAACCTTTAAAATTCATCTTTTGATATATATAAGTGACATTAAGCTTAGAAAACGTTTTAAGGTCAAAATCATTACAAAAAAAAAATCATTTTTAACTATATAAACATGCATATTGGAGTGAGAGGTCAAGAACCACTCACCAAATAACCAAAATACCATCCCCTTAGATTTGAAGTGGACGACAAAGAAGACAAATCCAAATCAACAAAAATGATGATCTCTAGCTTTTATATACTAGTCACCCCTCTAATCAATGATTTGGCTAAGATTAGTAAGGAAAAGATGTGATTTTTGATGAAGTTAGGGTTAATGGAGGTTTAAAACTATTTTGGAGAAGATAGAATGACCTAGATCAGTTCGTACAGCCTCCTCTTAGCACAAATTTCGAAGTAGGTTAGTGGTCTAAGCACATGTTTAGTTAATTACCAACTAAAACTGACCAGCAGTAGCTAAAACTTTAAATAGATATAACTTCCAAATGATGAGTTCGTTTCTCTACTAAGACCACTCTACGAAATGGAAACCATCAACCTGGAGCTATGAAAGTTGTTTGAGATCCTAATTTTGCTCCTATCAAAAGTTATAATCCAAACGATATTTTTAGGGTCAAAATGGTCACACAGAAATTCGGTAAAAATCATAGATTTCCAAGAGTCCCTTCAATAAATTTTAAATTCATACACATGAATAAAATAAGAATATTTTATGATCCTTCGATATGTAAAACATGGGCCGTTAAAGCACAACTTATTTATTCTTAAAATCCTCAAGAAATTTGAGACGTTCTAAAATACTCATATATTTTTCATGGGACTCATTAAAGTCTTTGCATAGCCTTTCTTCTTCCCGGTTAAGCCTTAAAATTTACTTTTTTCTTTCTATCTAAAATAATCTCAACATAACTCCCGGTCATTTTTCTATGCTGATGGTTAAGTTATATCATTAACCTTTAACTGAGCACATAGACAAGGAATAGCAAATAATACAACAAGATTACCTACTGAGGAGTAGTAGAGGCACTAGGTCTGAAGAAATGAATAAAAGGAGCATGGGAAGGAGTTTGAGCTTCCAGAGGATATTGTGTCCCAGTGGGAGTTTGACCTATTTTCCCTAACTCAAGAGGCGTAGACTTATAAGGAGAGTCTCTAGGTGGTAGAGATTCATCAACACATTTAGTAATTTCCTAAGAAGGAAGATCAAACATATGATCTGAACCTTGATAGGTGCTTGATCCACCACTACCTTAGCTTGAACCACCATTTCCATCTCCTCCTAGAAAGTCCTTTCCAGGAGCACCACTAGTATCATCATTCTCATCTTTATCCTCATCGTCATTATCGCCTCCCACATATCCTTTATCGACAACTTCGCTCTTCGACCCCTCGCCACCGTCATCTGATGAAGAAATCACCAGGAACATGCCCGAATAATGTCGAATCTCTTCTTGCAATCTAAACATAGCCCACCAAATGAAATGACATCCATGTCTGGGATTTGATCGATGTTGTCTTTATAAGTGGTAAAATGATTGCTTCTGCATATTGCCCTTTCCACCACAGAAGCAGATAATTCAAGAAAAAGGAGGCCTTATATTTCATGGCGTGGATAGATGATTTAAGCTTGCCAATAATAAGGTCCTTTTTGTCCAAATATTTTCTGAAGCCAGGAACTTTTGTTGAGGATGTTCTAAGAGTAGAATTCTCTGATTGCACTTCAATGTCCATCCTCTAAGACTTCGCTTTCTCCTCAAATTCTTGGTATTTCTTTATTTTTTCCTTTAAAAATTTAGCTTCCTCCTCTAACTTCACAGACCTTTTCCTTTCTAGCTCTAGGAAAACTATGGTTTTCCTGTTCTCAAAAGATAATGACCTATTGGTAGAACGAAGATTACTAAGTTAAGCCTCTACGGAAAACACTTTCCCAGACAATTAAGAGTTTGATTCTTGCAATAGGGTCACATCTTGAAAAGAAGGTGTGCATGACCATTGAAAATCAAATAAATCATGGTCCATCTGAAAAGAATAAATAATATAAAGTCTGGACTAATACAACAACTAAACCCAACATGAAAACTTTACCTGAATAAGGTTCTATAAATGGTTTTCCAAATAAAATGAAGAAAAATAAAGGGTAGAGTTGGATGAGCTTGAGGAGATGAACGTAGGAGAATAAAGAACATTCACAGGCAAATCCATAAAGTCGTCGAGACGGGGTGATCCTGATCCAGAAAGAAAGGGTGGAACGCCCTCAAGCGAATGTCGAGCCTTAGAGATTGATGCAAAAAGGACATCAACTCCTTAAGAGTAGGGTTGAAAGCCTTAGTAGTAGAGCCATTTGTTGGAAGAGTGGGTAAGTTGGCAATATCACTAGAGGAAGAAGCATGAAATGGGAGTGTAATAGATCCGACCACTTTGGACTTCTTTGGAGGCACCTTTGATAGAGCAAGATCAACATTGGAATCTTTTCTTTTTAGATCCTCCTCGACCTTTGCTATGACATCATAACCAGTGGAAACAACAAATACTGAAGCACTTTCTGAAGTAATTGCTTTTTTTCTCCCTGCATGAAGGGGCAACTTAGAAACATCCTAAGTATAATGCATCTACACTTGTAAGTTGTACATTAAAGAGACCTATTTATAAAAGTAAGGCATTTGAAAAATAAATTTCATAGCACAAAAGAGGAGGAGATTAAGAAGCAAAATCTAAAGAATATCTAGGACTCTTAGATGTGGGGCGTTGTATTGGAGAATTTATGAAAAATGTGTCTAGCTTGTGGTCCATGGATTATTTCTCTCCTTTTTCATCATTAAGGGTTCATCCAAAACTCGATAGGTAGGAAAAATTAAAGCATATTTCTTTATTCTTCTCTTCGGTAAGGAGCCTTCATCGGCTCCTTGAGAATGTGGTAGAATCTCTAAAACTAGGAAACTTAGCGTGAACTCGAGGGTCGATATTCTTTGACTTAGCAGCTGACATTGAAAATGTGAGTCGACAATATTAATCTAAACATTAAGTAAAAGCAAGCCTAGTAGGAATGCATAGCCAGGGTTGAGAATTATGCAGTAATTTCTAGAGAATTTTTTTTACAATACAGACTAATGACTTCAGTCTCGAGGCTTGTTGATAGAACCACTCCACTGCCAATAGCACTGAGATAGTAAATACAGCCCTCAGGCTGGCTCTTCTTTCTTTAAGGCATAAGTAAGCAGCAAAGGATAGAAGAGGTCAATTCCTCCAGCTTAAGTTTTTTGGACAAAATGAACAAAGAATTGATATAACTGTAAGAGTTAGGGATCAGTTGAATAGGGGCAACCTTCAAGAAGTCCATAACCTTGAGAATAATGGGATTAAAGGGTAGGTAACATGAGTGATAGACATAAAGGAGAGTAAAGGCAAAGAACCCTTTAGGAGGAGTTTTGTTTTAGCCATCTAGGCCTGGAACCATGTTCTCAATCCCAGAAATATCAAAGAGGCATAGGACATAATTAATGTCTTTTTGCTTCGTAAAATAAGACTGATGAGAAGTGTAAATCTTTTCTTCAAAGGAGCCCATAAGCTTGGGATGCTTGGGGTATTTCGGTGCTTCCTAGGAAACTATTTCCTTACCTTTAGCCATGAAGTTTATAATAAAGTAATTTTAGTGTTTACATAAATCTTCTAAAGCCTAAAAAAGGAACCATCCTAAGTTAAGAATGAAAACTAAAATAGTAAGCACTCAAACATACAAACAACTACATATATATTGAGGTAGTGTTTGAATGATAAGGGATGTGAGTTCATGGGTGACAAGGTTAAAGACTTGTTGATTTTCCCACAAGAATATTGTATATCAACATGTAGTGTAAAAGTTGTAGGCAAGAACTTCACCATGCCACAAGAATTTTTTTTTTAAATCAACCAAATTTGAACCCACCACAATTCAAATAATAATAAAAAATATATATATAGATGTAAGATTGCCAATAAGATAGTTTGGACTATCAAACAAGTAGTTATCACAAGTATGCAAGGGTATAAGTAGTTGGAAACCTAAAAATGTGATTAAATATATGTGAGGCCCAAATAGGTAATAAGGCATGTTGTAATCAAATAATATAAGATTTTCATAAATTAAAAGAAAAATGAAAATTGCAAGGCTTTTGTGAATAAGGCTTGCAGAGTTTCCATGTACCAAACTTCTTATGAGAACTTTAAATAAGGTCATCATGCGATAACATCCTAATAAGTAAAACCCTTAGCGATGACTTTAAACTTAGCCATTGCGAAACATAATTCCAATAAGTAAAACTTCCCATAATAGGTCTTAAGCTTAATCGTCATTAGGAAGTGGCCTCAAGTATAAAGCCCTTCACAACAAACTTGAACATGACCATAATAAGACATGATATGTATATACACATATCATTTCACGATGGTTTTTAAAACATAACGCTACAAAGAATTTCAAACATAACCATCGCGAGACATAAGCATCAAGTATGAAACTCTTTGTGACTTTCTTTGAACATTGTCATCGCGAGTAAAGCTGAAAATCAAAGCCTTGAAATAAATTGCATGCGAAGGTTTAGCCATCATATAGCGACGATTTAAGTTCATTAGATAATTGCAACAAACTTATATGACTTAAAACCCTTAAATATAAAAATGGTGCACTAAGCAATCAAATTTGTATCAAAATAACAATTAAATAAGAACAATTGAAGAATTCATTAAAATTGAAATAAGCAAATGCAAAACAATCCTTGCAAAATTAAAACTAACTAAAGTAGATTGGAAATCATGATAACAAAAAACAACAAGATAAGCAAATCAGTAATAAAATATTTACTAGATCAAAATCTAAGTAACAAGATTTGGTTTTTGGAAAATGTAATAAGAGTAGGAAAATATAAATGCAAGAAAAAGGTAAGAGGAGTTGCTATTTATAGGAGAGGAAGGAAAGCAAAAGTACCGCTAATTTATAATGGAAGAAGGAAATCAATATCAACGGCCAAGATATATGCTTTTTGAGTATGAATCTATTGCTTATACTAAAGTATAAGAGAAATTGTAGAGGGAGTCAAGTGTTATATCTCAAGACATAACCGTCGCTGGAAGTTCCATGTGTATTAAAGCATAGCCATTGTTGGAACTCCAAGTGTAGTAAAGCATAGCCGTTGTTGGAAGTTCCATGTGTATCAAAACATAACTGTCGTTGGGAGTCCCATGTGGTCGTTGCTTATCATTCTCAAGCACAAAGGAAAAGCCGCCGTGAAGAGTTTCTATAGGTCGTAGCTATGAGTTTATAGAATAAATTGCAGGAAGCATTTATATAATGACTTTAAAGATACAGCCATTGTGGTATGTTTATAAAGCCTTCACATATCATCCTCTGTTTGAACCAAAAATGGCACAAACATCCAATAGATTTATTAAAGCATAAAAAGTGAAGAAAATTAAATTAATAAAAGCAAAAAAATAACACATAGCGTTTTATAGTGGTTTGTCTAATCATTGCCTATGTCCACTTAACTTTGTTGAGTGTTTATAGCGCTATTAACACTTCTATTTTTAAGGGTCGGTATAAATCCATGGGAGAACAAGAGAATTATAGAAAAGTTATAGGGAAGTGAAAAGGATCCCTAAAATGAGCAATTCCCTCCTATTTATAGCAGTAGATGGCCTGAAAACTCGCCCTCGTGATCTCCATCTCGTTCTCCATTACTAAGACTGATTCATTAGAAACTTTGGTGGACATCTCATCATATCTATGGATCAACGCCAATCCATGGGCTTGGATTGGCACCGACCCAAAAGATTGCCATATGGGTTGTCTCGATTGTTTTGTCCTAGCTTTATTCGTAGTTAGTTTCATGATTCCTATCTTGTTTGCAATGCAATAAGCTTGTCTCCGGGTCCAAATAATGGATCCATGGAAGAATGGAGTTGCTGATTTTTGAAGTTCAAGGAGATCGATTATTGGTGCATGCGAACGATCATAAGAGGCCAGAAATGGATTGTAGGTAGCATGGCTTTGGAGTGTAGAAATTTTGAGGTCATTTGGGTAAGGTATTATGGATCGGTACCAATCCAACAGTTTGTTGGATTTTGGATTGCAGATTTTTGAGATGGACTTGTTTTTCCTTGCTATTATAGTTATGCTTGGTTTTTGGGCTTTCCAATCTTCTCTTCAGGTTTCTTGCCTTGATAACTTTGAAATTTGGTTGGCCAAGCCCCTTTGGATACTACCTGATCAAAAGGCAGATTAACACTGGCCCCTCAAAGTATGCCTTGCGAATGGAAGGTGTGCTTTGCTCGGAAACAAGCATTAAAGTTAATAGAACATAAGTAGTTGAATTTTAGTCTGGCCATTAGTCAATCAAGCTGTTATGAATCATTATGTTCCTTTGGATTCAACTGTGAATGTAAATCGAAGGTCGTTCCAGACATTGATAGCTATGGATTCGAGTCCTTGCTGAAGCGTCAATTATAGACAATGATTCCATATTCCTTTGAAATCGGTAAGCCGTGAGCTATATCACTAATCAGGATCATCTCGTGTTCATCTGTGGGTTAGTAGTCGTATGTCAAAATCTCGGTCTCTCTGGATCATTAGTGAAATCCATAGCCTTTCCCAACCTATAGCTGAATCTTGATCTCTCCAGACCGTCAGTGGAATCCTTGGCCTTTCCAGATCGATAATAAAACCCACAATCTTTTCGAATCGTTAATCAAATTCATGGTAGTTTAGGGTCGATAATTAAATCTATTGCCTCTCTGGACCGTTAACCAAATCCATGGCCGTTCAGGGTTGATAGTCAAATTCATTGTCCCTTTGAACCCTTGCTGAACCCAATCTACTCGCTATTCGGTAAGAGGACTCAATAACAAGCAATCCCATCTACTCACTCTCCGATGAGGTGATTTACTTTTTGCACTCCGGTTCTGTCTCTCTAGATAAAACATAAAGCGATCTAAATTTATGGTCTCTTCGGAGCCTTGCTGAACATATTCCGCTCACTCTGCAATGAGAGGGCTCAGCGATAAGCAAGCCTATCCACTCATGCTTCAGCAAGGTGACTTTCTTCTTGCACTGCGGTCCCTGCTCTTCAGTTGGTACTTAAGACGATGAACATTGTATAAAACCATCCACTCGCTCTTCGATGAAGGGACTTGCACCTCGCACTCCGGTTCCATCTCTTTGGATGGGATTTTAAAGCGACCAATATCATACAGGCTCATCCACTTAATCTCCGACGAGGGGACTTGCTCCTTGCTCTCGGTCCCGTCACTCCGGACGGGACTTTAAAGCGATCAATTTCAGTCATCACATTCATGTGGATTTCAGTAACCATGGATTCATCTAATGGAATAGAATTTAGACATTAAAACATAAGTTCCAAAATCATAATAACTACTTCACTGAATGTCGCAGCCTACTATCCAACTCAGAGCGTGCCTATGGATTGATCAAGATCTAGTACATGAGCAAGTGGCTTGACTGTAATGTTGCACTGATTATTGAAAGTAAAGATAGAGTTTGAGAACCGAACCTGATTCCCCATCATCCAAATAAAGAGATGACTATCCTCGACCTCAATCCAAGGCCAATTCCAATCGCTGGGGATGATGGTTGCTTCTGTTCCACCACCATAGTTTAGCTTCTCGAATATTGTTGTAATTAGTTAATTCTGACCCGTTCTTCGATCAAATCATGCAAATGTCTATATTCATTTGTATTATTCCCTTCCAACTCATGAAATATGTAGTATTTGTTGGATGTCCTTTCACGGTCCGTGGGCCCTATCCACGTCGGCTTTCGATAAAGGATCTGTCCCCTTGTATCTAGATAAATCCAATTTGGAGGTTCATTCAAATCACTGTAAGAAGAGAATTTTGGTTCCCTTATCTACCGCTTTGGTCCTTCAAAGCCATCGCCTATCTTTCACTTTCCTTTATCCTTACCCGATCCTTCTTTGGGCGATCCACCTCCATCCATACTACTAATTTCTTTCTTATCGGCTTTAGCATCCTCCTAACGTAGGTGTCTTTCAGCCTCACAATAAAATTCAGCGAGGTCCATTAGTGGATCCTACTCTAAAGCGACTTTGAAATCCATCTTATTGGGTACTCTTGAAATTTCTGCTATCAGAATCACATATGGATCCGACCTATCAATCGCGGTAGCGGCTGCTTTAAATCGTGTCAAAAAACTCCCAATGGTTTCTCTAGCCCTCCGCTTCACACTAGACATCGTCATTACATTCTTGGGTTATGAAATATGGACTTGGAACTGCTTCATGAATCTCTTGACTAACTTGGCCTATGTGCTAATGGAATCGTTCTCCAACTGCCTAAACCATAATGCCGCCAAACCTAGCAAATATAAAGTGAAACACCATCCCATGACATATTCAGATGCACCCAGCACCTTAATTTGTCGGATGTACCTCATCAAATGAACTGTTGCATCATTCTTTCCATTGTATGTCTCCATCATAGGTAACTTGAAATTCGGATTTCTAGCGTATCGAATATTCAGAGTGAATGGACTATATCCTCTAAGCTCCGGTTAGGCATTCCTTCCCTTATTTCTTATCTCACTATCTCAGTAAGTAAGTTATTGTGTCTAATGGAATTATCAAGTTTTTACTCCCAACATGCCCCATGTTTTGCCCCATGTTTCCATAAGGGAATTTCGATATGTACTCCTCTGGTCAAGCTTCTACATTTTGATTAGCATTCATATGCTTAGCTTCATTACCTATATGTGCATTGTTCTTGCCCAAGTTAGAGTTAGCCATGCCCCCGTGTTCCTACGGATCGGTACCGATCCGTAGCTATGGATCGGTACCGATCTGTGCGACTTGTATGGGGTTTGCTCCAGTCTGTCCCATTCGGCTCCCAAGTGCATTTGCTCTAACTTCCAGCTTTTGGTTCTAATTTGCTGCAACTCCGTCTATTCATGTTTCTTCCATTCTCCTGAAGAAATTCTCCATCATCTCTCCCTGGTAAGAAATCAATCTTTCTTGCAACCCATTCATCATGGAAGGAGGTTAGCTCCTGAGTCGCCTCTTAGCTATCCCTTTGTTGATTTCCTCCAACAGCGGTCTTCCTACATGATTGTCTTGTCATTTTGAATCTTTCCAAGTCTCAAATAAATGAATTCAAGTGTCTCTCAATGAAAGCACCAAAATATTTGAATCAAAATGGCACAACACCTAATAATTTAGAAGAGAATAAAAAGGGAAGAAAAGTAAAATAAAAAGAGCAAGAAAAGAACATAAAACATTCTATAGTGGTTCGGCTAATCTTTGCCTACTTACACTTAACTTTGCTGAGGGTTAATAGTGCTGCTTACACTTCCGTTCTTACGGATCGATATTAATCCATGGGAGTACAAGAGAATTATATGGAAGTGAAAAAGATCCTTAAAATGAGCCATGCCCTCCTATTTATAGTAGTAGATGGATTGAAAACTTGCCCGCTTGATTTCCACCTCGTTCTCCATGCCTAAGAGCAATTTTCTAGAAAATTTGGTGGATACCTCATCATTATCTGTGGATCAATACCGATCCATGGGCTTGGATTAGTACCGATCCATAAGATTGCCATATGGGTTATCTCGAGTGGTTTGTCTTGGCTTTATTCGTAGTAAGCTTTGCAATACCAAACTTGTTTGAAATGCAATAAGCTTGTCTTTAAGTCCAAGTGATAGTGGAGTTTCTGCTTTCTGGAGTTCAAGGAGATCGATCATTGGTGCATTCGAATGATCATAGGAGGCCAGAAATGGGTTGTAGCATGGCTTTGGAGCATAGAGAGTTTGAAGTCATTTAGGTGAGGTGTTATGGGTCAGTACCGATCCAAGGTATTAGATCGACACTAATCCAAGATATTGGATCGACACCGATCCAAGATATTGGATCGACACCGATCCAACACTTTGTTGGATTTTGAACTACGGATTTTTGGGATGGACTTGTATTTTCCCTTCTATTCTGGTTGCTCTTGGTTTCTAGGCTTCGCAGTCATCTCTTCGGGCTTCCTGCCTTGATAGGTCAAGCCTATCTGGATACTGCATGTCGTCACTCACTTGTAGGGAAGCATACGATATCAACCCTGTTAATATGCAATGATTCATTATGGTTGGGCCATATCAATGCTGATATTCATGCCTTCGGTGTCAATGATACTGCATGTCTTTTACACCGCATGTCTCCTGTTTCTCACACCTTCTATGCCGCATATCTCCTATGCAGAATATCTTCTATGCCGCGTATATTTTATGTCGCATGTTTTCTATTCAGCATGTTTCTTATGTCACTACTACATCTTTTCAATATTGATACTACATACTCCTATTATGACTTTAAATATATGTAAAGGTAGTAACGTCGTAAGTATACATTACTTTCGACATTGGTTTTATACGGCAATGATGCCGCTAGTTCCTTGTGTCGTAGTGCTTTGGCTATAATGTCGTTATAGATTATTTTCGACATTGACTTTATTATGGCAATAGTGCCGCCTAACCTTAATTTTGGCAGTCCCATACTTCAAAGTTTTAAAGCTTTATACTATGCAAACCAAAAATATGCCATTTATATTTGGCGATCTATATGTATTTATGATGTGCGATGTAAATGGTTTTGGCCTTATTCTTATAAATCAGATGCTATAACATGGTTTTGAAATAAAAGAGGTGCGATAATCCCATGGTGACTACATCAATGCCGTAATTTATCAATTTTTATGGTTTTATTATATATGGCTTCATAGCCTATGGTTTCAAGGTGCGATAACCTCTAAATGACTTCAAAACTCATCAATGCTATTTTTTAAAAGAATATATATATATATATATATATATGTATGTATGTATGTATGTATGTATATGTATATATATTAGCATACTATTTTGGATATATTAAAGGGCTATAGTTTCCTTCTTTTAAGTATGATTTCAAAGCTTAAATCATATATAAAGAAATTGGTCTCAAGTAAATATAAAGCGTATTTAGTCCATAATTTTATTAAAGAGGTTATTCTTATCACCTTTAGATAAATTGTAATAGGATGAATTGACTCGGAGATTAGAAAACCAGATACTGGTGTAGGGTCATGCCTTATACTTCAGTTGTTAACCTTTAGCTAATATTAGTCCATAATTACAGTGTTTAGGGCTTCATCAAGGGTAAGACTAAAAGTAGGTTTATGCACAGAAAGGAATACAAAAGAATGAGAAAGGTTATTGGTTGGCCTGTAAAACCATTAGGAATAGTGTGACCCTAGGAACAGTAAGTTTCGGACAGAACATCTAGTTTCCTTCTAATGGTAAGTTGGAGAATTTGGTATGTGTGGTAGGCTCGAGTCAGCCACATTGGTTTATAGTTACCCTAA
Organism: Allium cepa; assembly: GCA_030765085.1. Classification (NCBI taxonomy): domain Eukaryota; kingdom Viridiplantae; phylum Streptophyta; class Magnoliopsida; order Asparagales; family Amaryllidaceae; genus Allium; species Allium cepa. Next base: position 352,258,634 of record CM060931.1, on the reverse strand, counting down.
AAAAACTACGATGTTGGGACGGATAGTCCATTTATTTAGACAGATTGGTCATGATTACCCAGGTTGCTTGCATGCATATGATTGTTTATATCGTCTAGTTTGACCATTTTGGTTGTAGGTGTTATATTTATAAAAGTCGCATTCTTAGAGGATACTAGTGAAGGGAAAACCCATTCCGCTCAGCACAATGGTCTCATTAGATATTTATTAACCGAGATGATATATTACTAATCACACCAGACTTTGGTCTGATCCGAAGTTTTTGTTTTTCCCCTTTAACTCTTGGGTACTCAATTGATTAGTTCTAGAGTAAGGTTTCCAGGTTATTTAGGTTTGGCAAATAAAGCTTCCAAAGATGTGCAGGAGGCATAGCTAGCTATATATGAGTCTATTTATGTCTGTTATGTTATTATATTATTTAAATATATGTAATGGTAGAAGTTATATCCATTTAGTAGTAAACTCTGATCAACCAAGGGGGCATCTTCATATGTCGCCCTTAGAATAATAATTATATTTTTTCTGAAATTGGGCAACATTTTGGGATTGTGTAATGAATATGAAATTAAGTAATGAAATCTGTATTTTGGCATATTCATGTGTTTTGATGCTAATGGTACTATTAACTGAGATCTCATTTTTTCATTGGAGAATAATACTATTGATGACTACAGCAACGGTAGCGCTTATTTTCTAGCCTCAAAATGAGAGGTGTCAAATTGGTATCAAAACAATGGTTTATGTAAAACTAAAATAATTTTGAATTTAAAAGTGTTTTTTAAAACATAATCCTAATGAATTAAAGAATGAGATTGGGGTATGGAATAACGTTATAGTAACGTACTTGAATTGGCTATATGTATAAGTACATATCTTATCTTTATTCTTCCCTCTCTCTTAGACCGTTCTTCTGTATCTTACTAAGGTTTGAAGGCAGATTGAAGGAAAGTAATATATGGAGGTAGAAAATGAAAGAGTGAATCTCGGTGGAGGAAGCACTACAACCAGTGAAAAGGTCAAGCCCAATACTAGGAGGAATTCGGGTCAACAAAATAGCTGCTAACATGGGTACTGAAACACCGTCGGTGGCTAGATGAACCATGTACTAATTATTCACTAACATGATGCAAGGTGGAGTTGCAGCTGGGTTAGTTGGTAGTAATTTCGGATGAGCAAATCTTGAAGTTTTAGTTGTCAACAATTATATTGTTTTGAGTAAGTATTATGAGAGACTTGGAGGAAAGCCATTTATTGAAACTAAGGATGTAATTGAGGTAGAGAATTGGCTGCTTCAAATTGAAAGGAATTTTGCTAATTTAGGTCTGAATTACGAGTAGAAGAGGAGATTGGAATCCAGGCAATTGCAAGGAGCTACGATGTACCGGTAGAATAGTGTAACTGTGGGAGTACCGAAAGAGAACTTGACTTGGGTGAGTTTAGGAGAAGGTTTGAAGACATATTCATGCCTGAAATCGCCAAGTCAACTCTACTTAGAAAGTTTGCAGAGTTAGTATAAGGAGACATCACCATGGTAGAGTATGCAATAAGGTTTGAGGAGTTATCCAGGTATGGGTATGCCACGGTTGACGCAACGATTAAGAGAAATGAAAAGTTCATCCATGGATTAAGACCGGAGCTTGTTAGGACAACCTTCCCATATCCTAGAGATCCATGTGACATGGTAGTGGAGATGGCACTGAGGAATGAAGAGAAGCTTGCTTTCTTTAGCAAAAATAAAGAAGTGGAGAGTAAGAGTTGGCAGAGTCAGAAAAGGAAGTTCTTTCAAAAGGATAGAGCTCAGAAGTGTGGAGCTACCAAGAAAGGAAAAGCGGATGTTTTATGCTACAAGTGTAATAAGAAAGAGAATTTTTCAAACGAATGTCATTCCTGAGAAGAAAAGAAGGTCATTGAAAAAAAACATCAAGTGCTTCAATTATGACCAGATTGGACATTACAAAAATCAGTGCAAGGAACTAGCTAAGGTGGAGGCATGGAAAGTGTTTCTTTGGAACCATCTACCTCAAGACCAACCGTTGAAGAAAAAGGAAGTCTTTGATGGGAGGTACGCTTTTGATTCATGGCATATCTATTAAAGTATTGTTTTATACGGGTGAATCACATTATTGTATCTCTTATTATTTGGTAGATAAGCTTAGTCTAGAACCATCACACTTTGTTGCTTCCTTAAGGGTTTCGAATCTGATAGGATGGTATACAACTCTAGGGATAAGATGTGACCATTTGGATTTTGAGTTGTTAAATCATATATTTGCATGTAGTTTGAATGTATTTGATTTTATGGGCTTTGGAAATATATTGGGAATGGATTGGTTAAGCAAATATGATGCTAGGATATTTTGCTAAGGTAGGGAAATATCACTAAGACACCCTAATAGTAGCGGTTGAATTATATACTCGGTAGAGAACTCGAATTTTGATGTTTATGCTTTATTAGGTGCAATAGAGGAGGAAGATGAGTTGAATAAAGTTTTAATTTTTAGATATTTTGCAGTTATCTTTGTGAAAGGACTACTGTCGAAACAAGCTATTGAGTTTTGAATAGATCTTGTACCTAGAGCTGAACACGTAAGTAGACCGCCTAGCAGAATGACACCTACTAAGACGAAGGTGTTAAAGAAGCAATTGGTGGACTTAAAAGGAAAGAGTTTCATTTGACCAAGCAGTTTGCCTTAGGGTGCGGCTGTAGTTTTGCAAAGAAACCGGACGTGTCATTGAGAATATATATCGATTATCTTAAGCTGATTGAGAAGATGATAAAGAATTGATTACATTTGTCGAGAATTGACGATTTGTTTGATCAATTGAGTGGAATCAAAGTTATTTTTCAGTTAGATTTTACGACAGGGTTCCATCAAGTAAGAGTGGCGGAGGACAACATTCCTTTGATGGCATTTTAAACAAGATATGGTTCGTAAGAGTGATTATAATGTCATTCAGGTTAACTAATTCGCCTGCGTTCTTGGTGGAATTGATGAACCGAATCTTCCGAGAGCATTTGGACAGATTCATGTTAGTGTTTATAGATGACATTATGATATATTCCAAGAAAGAAAGAGATCATGAGATTCATCATAGAATAGTGCTTGAGACATTGAGGCAACATCATTTAAAAGCGAAGTTTTTGAACTGTCGTTTTTGAAAGAAAAAGGTGAAATTCCTTGGTCATGTAGTTTCAGAAAAATGGTTATTAGTAGGTCCAACTAAGATCGAAGCTGTTAAATAATAGGAAGAGACCCGAGATGGTGACCGACATAAATAGTTTTCTTGGGTTAGCTGGCTATTACTGGAGATTCATCAAGGATTTCTTCTGTATAGCAGCATTTATGACTAAACTGCCAAGGATAGGTGTAAAGTATGTTTGGACCAACAAATATGAAGAAGCATTCTTAAAGCTAAAACATTTATTGATCGATGCGCTCGTGTTAGTTGTTCTAGATGAGAATCAAGATTTGGTGGTGTATATAGATGTGTGTGGAATAGGATTAAGAGCTATGTTGATGCAAAGAGGTAAATTGATTGCTTACGCTTCTTGACAGCTCAGACCATATGAAGTTAGGTATCCGACTCACGATTTGGGGTTAGCAGCTGTAATCTTTACTTGAAGTTATAGAGGCATTATCTATTGGGAGAAAGGTTCGAGTTGTATACTGATCATAAGTTCTTGTTGTATTTATTCCCTTAGAAGGAGTTGAATATAAGACAACAAATGTGGTTAGAGTTCATAATAACTTATGATTTTGTCGTTGGGTATACGTCGAGGAAAGGAAACAAGGCAATTGATGCAACTGGTAGAAAACATTGTAATGTGGTGTTAGCTATGTTGGAAGAATGGAAATACTTAGAGGCATTGACTACTTGTAGTGTGCAGTTAAGATCGACGGCTGGTTCTAGTCAAAATACTGCAATATTATCTTGTTTAGCTTAACAGATTAGAAGGTTGGAAGGTAGAAATGAGACTGATGATTTGAAAGATTTTTATCTTGACCAAAATGGATAGTTGAGGAAGAACGGACGATTGTGTGTTCCGGATATTGGTGACCTAAGGAAACAAGTTCATAGGAAGTGTCATTGATCAAATTTTACTATTCACCTTGGAAGAACCAAGATGTATCAGGGTATGAAGAGAAGTTTCTTTTGGAAAGGTATAAAAAGGGATGTAGGCTTATAGGTAAAGAAATCTGTGAATTACCAGCAAGTGAAAGCCGAGCATCAGAAGCCAAGTGGATTACTTTAGCTTTTGGATATACAAATTTGGAAATGCGATTCGATATCTATGGATTTATCGATTGGTTTCCAAGATCGAACTAGTAAAATGGGAGTATTTAGCTTGTAGTGGATAGACTAAGAGTGCACATTTAATTCCCATTAAGTCAACAAGGATGACATCAGTTTTGGCCAAGTTATTTATGAAGAATATTTTCAGACTACATGGAATTCCTAGTGGTATAGTCAGTAATAGAGATACCTTATTCACTAGCGAATTCTGGAGAGTCTATAAATGATTTTAGGCACCGAACTCAAGATGAGTACCGCTAACTATCCACAGACAGCTAGGCAAACGGAAAGAGTCAATATTTTGGAAGATTTGTTAAGAGCTTGAGTGTTAGGTTTTGGAGGGTTGCGGGAAGACCATCTATATTTAGTCAAATTATCTCTAATAATAGTTATTAGACTAGTATTATGACGACTGTCCTGCACCATCAATGCTCATATAACTGAATAATGTCTGCTGGAGCATCTAGTCGATGTAGGACGATTGTGTAGGGAAAGAAGCTGAAGTAAAGAAGAGGAGTGGAAAAGAATAGAACTGAAGAGAAGAGAAAGAAATAAAACATCATACAATCACATAGCCTGTCGTATATCTCACAATACATTAGATAAAATATAATAACCATCACATATATAAAATAGGCATGATAGTAATAACTACATGAACCACATAATCAGAATACACTTGCTTATACAGTTATAAAAAACAATAATAGAGTTTATACAACTGATAAATAAAATCAACTGATAAACTGTCAACGCTCCATAGTATCATACAGTGGAATAAACGATAATAAGTCCAAAATATAAGTATGAGAACGCATCACCTTTTTCATGTCCATCTACACAGCTCTAATTGTTGTTTACACCTACCATCTAATCTAATGAGTATCCAAGATAATAAAAAGAAAAGAATAAATTCTTAAGTTGGATAATAGTTTGTTATGAGTGATAAATAATCTCAAAATACTATAAAAGTCGGTATAGTACATGGAATAGTGGTTATGGAGAATCATACCTGGCCTGTACCTACATCCAAAGAGTTAGCACATAACATATGATTTATGCTACTCTATCATATTCATCATGGATGTACTGCACGTCAAAGTACTAATGGGTGTCCGGGTATCTACATCAAAGATAACTACATCATGTGACATCCCTAGAGTGACAAATAACCAAATCATACATAACATCCACCATCCATCGTCACATCACTCGCTTAGTGCATCGGATATATGATACTCGTATAATCCATCTCATCATCAATGACTACTCAACATCCCCGACCACTCGATCCATCAGGGTACAGGTAGGTTCTAACGTCAATGAACTCTGCCATAATGTCGTCGTGTCCTTACTTCAACGGACTATAGTATATAACTCAACCCAAGTCCAAACGTCAACGGACTCTGGGGTCTGGGCAGATCAGATCTGAATATCAATGGACTCCAATCACATCCCCATATACCCTTATCTCAAGAGTGTGCCCCATCGTCTTGAGTATCAATAATCCATTTGCACATGTCATCATTAGTAAAGCACATCCTAGAACTATCCTTACAACTCACGTCTGAAGTTGTCGTGGTTGGGAACTACTCTAGACAACCAACATTAGTCGCAAAGTGTTATCATGCATCCCGTAACCTTCCTCCAATAGTTCCTTCCATCCGGCAACCCTACATCCTAAAGTGGAGCTATCCATCATCAAAGCCATTACTTTCCATGAAATGATCATCGAATCGTGAAGTCATCGTGTCGAAGCGTCACATCTTCGCTTAGCCGCCAAAACCACTCATCGAAGAGCAGTAACACCAAAATCAAACATCGAATGAAAGAACGTACCATCGCACCGTGCTTCTTGAAATCCCTCCATCATCCATGTCAAAATTGGTCAAATTGACCATCAACAATAGCGGGAGATATCGACCACTCCAGAGTTGTCGATTATGACCACTTTGGTCATTTACTTAACCAAAAGTGGTTAAATACAAACCAAATGAAACACATCTAGCATCTATCTTGAAATCTTAAGCACATCTCCAAGTCTATACTTCGTCTCTAGATCAATCAGCACGCATGAAACTCTATGCACAAAATATATCCTATGGGATATTTTCTAATATTATATCACCTTCGAATGGCGTCTTCAGTCAAACTAAACCAACAAGCAAACATGAAACTAATAAGCATGCAAACGTCTATAATAGCCTACATACGTCTATAATAACACAATATAATACATTCAAGCATCCAACATGGGATAAATGCCAAAAATAGCCTAAGTCTAACAATATCATCAAAATAGTGCATCAATGTGAAAAACGTGATATTTAATTTAAAACCATTTTAAAACACTTTTAACCCTTTTTATAAAATAAGTTATAGGTTTAACTATTTGAGAAATCGCATTTTAAAGTTAGAATCGTTCCAAAACGTCATCGTAATACTTTAACAATCATAGTATAGCGTGGTACAATATCACTAAGCTCAACCAAATCTGTTCAAACCATCGCCAAGTCGCTGAGCGCAATGCAAGAAACCACGCCCAAAATGGGTCTCGTATGCAGAAGATATGGATTTTATAAGATTTGAGATTAAATAAACAATAAAATAACTTAATTAAGTAATTAATTTACCAATTACCTATCTAATTCCGTTTTCCCCAATTTGAAATTGCATGTACATGCCATGCTCCATGAAGCCCAAAATGGACTTCCTTATATCATTTATATCACCGCCAATACTCAACGATTCTAGACGCCGTTTTCACCAAAATGCTCCATTTAGTGACTTCTTCGCCCCGGACCAAATGAATCGAAACTCAGTCGCTCACTCTAACTCACGACCTGGAACGGCCTCTAACATCCTACATAAACACTTTGATGTGGTAATCTAGACATGATGAAACTTGGTGGGAAGGTGAATGTCGGCAAGATGAAAAAGATGGCGGCCTCCATTTTGCATATGGTCACTTCAATCTCGAAGAAAGTGGAACCCTAGTCACGACGATTGAAGGAATGATCTTTCCAAACACCACTATGTCACATTCCACCATGTTCAAAGTGAAGATCTCTTTGATACGAGCTCAATGAAAGTTGTTTCATGATTTTTAGTTGAGCAGATTACTCAGTATTATTTTTTTGAATGGAAATAAGAAGTGGTGGCCGTGTTTTTATTAATGGCAATAGAACAGTGATTTTGGTAATGAGAGAGGAATTAGGGTTTTGATTTAGATAATAAAATATGCTTATTTATTTGAATTCTTAAATAAACGGTCGAGCGTTTCGAGCTCCCTTGATCAAACGGTGCATCCGATCACAAAGAAACCCGTCTATGTACATCTACTCACTTTTCTAGTCCCAATAGTATAAATTTCTTCACTATCTGAGACAGCACTCCGAGATGATAATTTCAAGCTTTTCAAGATCATTTTGGCCATTAGATCATCCGATATCCAAATATAGCAATCTTTATACTCATTTTAAGCCGCAATGTCGATCCGAACTCAATGGAAGTGGCCTAGAGTCCTAATTCAATCGTATATAAAAAACAACATTTTTGGGACCACCAATTAATTAACGATTCAATATTTTAATCAATTATTTAAATATTTTATTGTTTAAAAAATACATATCGTTACATTCTTCCCTCTTTAAAAGGATTTCGTCCTCAAAATCGCAGGGAGTAAGCAACACAACAAAACATCCTCACATAAGCAACGATATAAGAAAAATTGTCACTTATCAACTCTCGACAACAATCGTTAAAAGCAACCGCAACAAAGGGAATAGACTCGGAATCAGCTGGAGCTATCATCGTCATCCCTAATACGATCACTATCAATTTCGAAATCAATGTAGCTAAACTAAACGTCTAAGTTGCGCACTTATTTCCAAAGAAATGGCCAATAGAAAACAAGAGCATCAACTCACTAATTGAAAGGCAAGTCCACTAAATATCATACATTACTGACTCTCTCAACTATTGGAAACGTCTAATATTCTATACGTTGACTTTTCTCTCAATTTTGGCTTATGTCACGGAAAATTTTGGCAGCACCTCCTTAGCGTGGCTAGGCCGAGAAAAATTCCAATACAACATAAATATATATACGTCTCATATCTGTGACACCTCATATCTAAGGCATCTCGTTTTCAAGGAAAACCGAGTATAAATAGCCATATCTACACTATAGATGTTACGTACATCTTTTATAGCAAGAGCATGGAATTTAGATGCGAATAAAAGTAGTGTGCACTCAAATAGCCAACACTTGCTTCCATGTACCCGATCAAGTACTCAACAAAGAGGATCAAGCACAATAATATCATCATGTAAATAATCATATTAGATCATATATATGGCAATCATCTTAAATAAATACGCTATATCAAAGCATAACTATCCCGCATGCTTAACAACTATATAAGCGTAAGTAATCATATTAAGTGCCGACAATCAAACATCAAACAAGCACCTATAAGATGAAACATTGAAAGCGACATCCATGCCTATCCTAGCATGTAGGATACTAAATGATCAAGCATAACACATCAAATATGATATCTAATTTGAAAGCTGACCAAAAATGAAATCTCCCATAATGAAGAGCTATGGACAAGCAGTCCTCATGCTCTCATCGGACTCTCATATGTAATCGCCTTCGCTTTCACTCAACTGAACCTTCACTATCCACTACCTTTTCCTAACCTGTTTCGTAGTACAACCATCGATACGAATAGCCTGCGAAGTCTTGAAGTTCTTGGTTCAATTCTGATATATCTTGTTGATTTGGTGCAAAATTTCCAAACGCCTCTTGTAAGTTCTCCCAAAACTCACTAGTGAACAATGAGTTTCAACCACTTATAATGCTCTTAGCACATAATGGAATCACACTATCCATTTCATACATAACTCGACTAATTTGGATGCCATTCTACTAGACTTAACGAACATAAATCTAGCGTTCTTCGTCAATCTATCGACTGTGACTCAGATGCTATCATATTCTCTTCAAGTTCTTGGCATTCCATAAATGAAATCCATCAATATCCATTCCCATTTCCACCTAGGAATCTTACGCGGTTGTAGTAAACACTTGGCTTTTCTGTTCAATAATTACTAACTGACAATTCATTCATCACGAAATGAATGCTCTGTGTTCTTCTTCACTCCTTCCCAGTAAAATGTCTACCATTTATCATGAGGCATTTTATTATCATCGGGATATATAGTCACTCTTGAATGAGAGCACTCTCGTAGCACCTCATCCCTTAACCCATCAACATCGAGAACAAACAATATCCCAACCTTGTGGAGCTAACTATCTCGGTCAATTCTGCACTATATCACCTCTATAGACACTACTCATTACTCAAATTTAGCCATGACCTTCGCTATTCTAGCTCCATGCCACTGACTAGTACTGATCCACTAAATCCAAGTGGGTCTGATAGTAAAACTGGTCATCTCTTTAGCACTAACTCACATCGATTTTTGAAGTCATAAATAGTGATAGCTCAAGTAGTATTCGGTCTAGGAATATCGATCCCGAACTGGTATGTCTTCCACTCAAAGTAAATATGATAGCAGTCAACACCAATCATGAGTCACGTACTTCCTCTCGAGCGATTTCGGCTGTCGACTAACATTTGTGACAACCTTACCTTTTGGCATCAATACCTCACCTGGTTAATTACCATGGGCTTGTGTACTATTTTCTCCTCATTCTCGTTCAAAATTAGTAACATCAATGAATTTATCAACCTCTCCATCAGACTCATTAACGCGTATCTGCACCTCGTGTCTCAAATAAAAGTCTGATACTCCTTCATCAAATCGACTAACGGTACTGCTACCTTTGAGAAACCCTTGGTAAAACGCATATAACAGCTCGCCAGTCCAAGGAAACTTCTCATCATCAGTCGATGTTTTCTCAACACCTCTAGTGCAATCATCAATCGTGTCTTGTTCTCCCTTTTCATCCATGAGTTAATGAAAGTATCATCAACAAGCACAATCCGGAGCCTACTCAAGTGATCTCTCAAAACATGGTCTAAGAAATCAACAAAGTATGCCGGCTCATTGATTGGACCGAATGGCAGGACCAACTAATCAAAAATCAAATAGCATATGAAATGTTGTGTTCGACACACTCTCCTTAGATACTCTCGGTGAATGAAACCCCATCATAAGGTCCAAAAGAGAGAACATCTTCACGCTATAGAGCTGATCAAACAAGCCATCAATAAGTGGGAGTGGATACTTGTTCATCATCTCATTCAGCTCACAGTAATCAACATATAGCCTCAAAGAGCCATCTGCCTTAATGGCGAACACTATAGGTGCATCCTACTCAAATATGCATATATGAATGGACCATCGCCTCAGTAGATCATCCGCACGCATCTGTAGTCTCCTCTTCTTTTTGCCCATCATATGCCTTAAAGACATAACTACTGGTCTAGCACCTCTAACGAGATCTTTAGGAACTCTATCTTATATGGTGGTAATCCGGTCATCTCATCGATTGCGTCTAGACACTCTCTAGCACAGGCACATAAGAAAATTCATCATATGGGATATCATGCAAATATAGAAAGCTATCCATCACTACATCATTAGATGGGCAGCCGAACACTACCTTCTGCTCAACGTCAATCCCTCAACACTAAGGCCTCTCGCAATCCACCATTATTTTGTACCATTTAGCCAGTCAATTCCCAGACTATAATACTAAACCTAATTAAATCCAAAACAAATCAATAATAAACGAACATCCATGACTCGATAAGGTTAAGTGTAGCCAAACCATGTCATAACATTCCTCATTTTGAGGCCTGAAACTAAGCGCTATGGATGTTGTAGGCATATAAAGTAATGATTTCCGATGACAAAATATGGGATATTACACATGTATAGGCAGCTGAGCCACTAACAAGGATCGTTATAATTTAAAGGTCAGTCAACTATTTCAGGTCTCAATCCCAATCTATCTATAAATCACTAGATATGAAGGAATATAAAACCTTGATGTTAAATAAAATACGTATGGAACACCATAAATGTAAAGAATACCCTAAGTGGTCAAGCCATTTCCCTTCTCTTTCGATGATGGAGCACTCAAATGCATATGATTGTCTTATCTTCCTTTACTCAACTCGTTCGGAACAATACTTCTACATTAGGTATAGGCCCCTACAACATAAAGTCTTTTCGATCAACTTATCGAATCTCTCATCAATCGCTTCCCAAGATGATCACTCAACCCAATGATAATTCTTCATTCTTTACAAGTGGAGTATCGTAAAAGATAGACCATACTTGACAACATATCAATTTTGGCCATATACTCCAACACAGATATATCATCTTACTTCAAATCGGTGAACTTTTCTAAACAACATCGACTTTCAAAAAGTTTAGACAAATTTCTCTTCGATGCAAACTATGAAATGATCTTAAGTGAAATGATCCTCAGGAATTGAAGCTATAAAGGCACTCCACCAGTTCATTATTCGTCCCTAGAGTCATCTAGAGGCCAGCAGCTCCCTTATTTCATCATCTAACCTCGGGTCATCGAAGATGCTTTCGCAAATTATCCATCCCATCTTGCGCCTCAATAGCCAACTCCCTTCTAAGGAGCGGCCTACCTCCTAGACTCACAAAGTCTTTATATCACTCAGCAAAGTCGACTCTAGACATTTTCACTTAAGCACCATAATCATTTGGAGCAACTTGGGCATTCCAGATAGTGATTCACACCATATCAATGAACATATTCTATAACTCAAGGTAAGTGGTCCTCGATCTTGCCCACTCCTCTACTCTAGAGATGGAGTCAATAATAACATTTTTCATATGATAGATCACACTTAGTACATATAAGAATGATCATTCTCTCATAGAGAAAACTATGTCAATGGTACTTGTGTGTACTATATATATTGCTATATAGTCTTGAAACTCAAAATATATAACAAATACGCACTCTCTCATATATATGTATACTCTTGATCTAGTCTAAGGCGATAACTCCTTCCCAATCTCTACTGAATCATGGTATCAACTCAGGTTAATCATGTAACCTAATCTCTGATACCAAATGTGACGACCGCCCTACACCATCAATGCTTGTATAACCGAATAGTATGCTGTTGGAGCATTCGACCAATGTAGGATGATTGTTAAGGGACAGAAATAGAAGCAAAGAAGAGGAATAGAAAAGAAGAGAAGAAAATAGAAGAGAAGTGAAAGAAATAAAAAATCACATAATCACATAACTCTAGTACATCTCACAGCGCATCAAATAAAATATAATGGTAATTAAAAATATAATAGTAATTACAGATATAAAACATGTGAGATAGTAATAACTACATGAACCATATGATTAGAGTACTAGGCTCATACAATTATACAAAGCAGTAATGAGTTTATACAGCTGATAAATAAACTCAACTAATAAACTGTCTCCAATAATAGTAAACCTACACTTTCAAGGCTCTATAGTACCACACAGTGGAATAGATGTTAATAAGTCCAAAATATAAGTATTTTAGAAAGCATCATCTTTTGCTAGTCCATCTACATAGCTCCAAGTGCTATTTACACTTGCTATCTAATCTACTCATTTAAGAGTACCCGAGATAATAAGAAACAATGCATAAAAGCTCAAGTCAGACAACAGTTTAGTGTGAGCGATAAATAATCTCAAAACACTATAAAAGTTGGTACAGTATATAGAGAAATGGGTATGGAGAATCATGTCTATACATTCAAAGAGTTAGTACATAACATAGGATATATGCTACTCTACCATAGTCATCATGGGTGTACTACACATCAAAGTACTAATGGGTGTCCAAGTATTTATATCAAAGCTAACTACATTATGTGACATCCCTATAGTGACAAACAACCAAAGCCAACATAGCATCCATTATACATCTTCACATCACCCACTCAGTGCGTTGGACATATGATACTCATATACTCTATTTTATCATCAAGGACTACTCAGCATCCCCGGCCACTCGATCCGACATGGTACAGACAGGTACTAATGTCAACGAATTCCATATCATCACTACGTCCTCGCATCAACGGACTATAGTATATAACACTACCCAGGTCCTAATGTCAGTGGACTCTAGGGTCCGGACAGATTAGGTCCTAACATTAACGGACTCCGATCACATCCTGCTATACCCTTATCTCAAGAGCATGCCCCATCATCTCGAGTATCAATAATCCCTTTGCATATGTCATCACTATAAAACACATCCTAGAACCGTCCTTACAACTCCTGTCTGAAGTCGTCATAGTTGGGAATTACTCTAGGCAACCATCATGAGACATAAAGTGTTCTCATGCATCCCGTAACCTTCCTCTAGCGGTTCCTTCCATCTGACTACCCTGCATCCCGAGGTGCAGCTATCGATCAACAAGGCCATCACTTCCTATTCGTAAATCATCATCATCGAATCGTGAAGTCATCGCATTGCATCACATATTCGCTTTGCCACCCAAACCATTCATCTAAGAGTAGTAACACCAAAATTGAACGATAAATGTACAAACGAACCCTCGCATCATGCTCCTAGAAGCCTTTCCATCATCCATGTCAAATTTGGATAAATTGGCCATCATCAATAGTGGTAGATTCAGACCATTCCAGAGTATTCGATAACGACCAGTTGGTCGTGTACTTAACCAAAAGTGATTAAATACGAACCAAATGAAATAGTTTGACATCCACCTCGAAATCTGAAGCATATCCCCAAGTCCATATTTCATCTCCAGATCAATCGGTGTGTGTGAAAGTCTATGCATGAAATTCTATATTATGGGATATTTTTTAATACTATATCGCCTTTGAACGGGGTTTTCGATCATACTAAGTAAATAATCATACATGTAATCAGCAAGAATATAAATGTCGATAATAGCCTACACACGTCTATAATAACAACATACAATATATCCAAGCAACCAATATAGGATACATGTCAAAAATAGCCTAAGTCTAACAATATCGTCAAAATAATGCGTCAATAGAAAAATGTGATATTTAATTTAAAATCATTTTAAAACACTTTTAATTTTTTTATAAAATAAGATATAGGTTTGACTATTTTAGAAATCACATTTAATAATTAGAAATCATTTTAAAACATTATTTTAAATCTATACTAACAATCATAGTACGGTGAAAGACAATATCACTCACCTTAACTAAATCGGTGCAAAACATAGCTAAGTCATAGAGCTCTCCGCCACGAGCACAATGCAAGAAACCATGTCCAAAACAAACCTCGTATGCAAAAGATATGGGATTTATAAGATTTGAGATTAAATAAACAATTAAATAATTTAATGAAGTAATTAATTAACTAATTACCTATCCAATTCCATCTTCCCAAAATTGAAATTGCATGTACATGTCCTGCACCACGAAACCAAAAATTCACTTCCTTCTCTCCTCTATATCTCGGCAAATACTCAACGATTCTCGATGCGGTTTTCACCAAAATGCTCCACTACGCGACTTATCCACCCCAGACCTAATGAAGCGAAGCTCGGTTGGCTACCATAATTCACAACTTAGAATTGTCTCTTAAGGTTGTACATGAACGTGATTTGATGTGGTGCTCTGAAGATGCTACAACTTGGTAGGAAGTTAAATATCGACAAGAGAAAAACGGTGGTGACTTCTGTGTCATGTATCGTTGCTTCATTCTCTAGGAAAGTGGAACTCTAATCATGACCATAAAAGGGACGATCTTTCCAAATACCACCATATCAAATTACACAAAAGTCAAAGCAAGATCTCTTTGATACTCAATGAAACTTGTTTCGTGATTTTTAGTTGAGCGAATTGCTCGATGTTATTTTTTGACTGGAGAGAAGAATTATTGGCCTTGTTTCTATTAATGGCAATGGAACAGTGATTTGAATAATGAGGGAGGAATGAGCATTTTGATTTAAATAATAAAATATTCTTATTTATTTGAATTCTCAAATAATCGATCGTACGTTTTGAGCTCGCATGATCAAATGATGCGTCCGATCGCAATGAAACTCATCCGCATACATCTTCTTAATTTTCTTTTTCTTATGGGAAAAATTTCATCACTATCAAAGAGAGTGCTTCGAGAAGATAGTTTTGCGCTTTTTGAGATCGTTTCGGCTATTGTCTGATTCCAAATATAGTGATACTTATGCTCATTTTAATCCGTAATGTCGATCCAAACTTAACAGAAGTGGTCTCGAGTCCTGACTCGATCGTATATGAAAAACACATTTTTAGGACCACTAAGTGATTAACAATTCAATATTAAAATAAATTATTTAAATATCTTACCATAAAAACAATACGGGTCGTTACAAGTTTAGGGATGTCAAATTTTGAAGCTTTGTATGAAAGGCCATGCAAATCACATGTATATTGGTTAAAGTTCGGAGATAGACTAGTTCTTGGTCCAGATTTGGTGAGATAAGCCATAGAAAAGATTGAGTCGGTCCAGGCGAGGATAGAGAAAGCTCAATTGAGGCAGAAAAGGTATGCGGATAAGAGGCATAAGGATTTGAAGTTCTTGGTTGGAGACCATGTTTTTGTTAAGTTATCACCGATGAAGGGTATAATTTGATTTGAGAAGTCGGGGACATTGGCACCTAGGTTTGTTGGACCATTTCCTATTATAGAAAGGATAAAAAGCTCACTTATAGGATAGAGTTACCAAGAAGTCAGGCAAGAGTTCATAATGTTTTTCATGTTTTTCAACTTAGGAAGTCTCGAGATCCAAAGACTGCTATTACTATGACTACATTGGAAGATTTAGTGGTGGAGTCGGACATGACTTAGGAAACCGGTTCGTGTTGCAGCTAGGGTTAAGAAGAAGTTAAGGAACAAGATAGTTAGATTAGTGAAGGCTCATTGAAGTGGCTATGAAAGAAATTTTACTTGGGAGATAGCGGATAGGATTAGAGACACTTATTCTAATTTGTTTTGATGATACGCTTTATCTATATGTTATATGTTTGTTATATACCTTATCGTAATTTCAAAAAATGAAATTCTTTAAGGAGGGAAGTCTATAACACCCTTAATTTTGATTAACACTATTTAAGACATTTAATTAGATAAATAAAATAATATAAGAGGAAAAAAAGATTGAGATTTGATAATTAAGTGGGCCATGCCTTAATTAATGAGTTAATAGGATTGGTTATAACTAAAACAAGAAGAAGGATTTATGAGAAGGGCAAAATAGGAATACACTCTCATTTATTAACATAAAACTTTCACTCTCCTCTCCTTCATTTCATAATTAAGGTCGGCCACCATTAACAGATTCAAGAGAAGAAAAGGCAAGGAAATCAAGGTTTAGCTTGGAGAAATCAAATCTAAACTCAAATCTCATCCTTCTTTATCAAATCAAGGTGAATAATGATTACCCATCTCAATTATGATTGTTTATTAACGGTTTTATAATTAAACTTGAATCTTAGGTGTGTTATTATGCCATGATGTGAGTGATTGATTATTATATGCTTATTGATGAATTATTGGATTTATTTATGAAATTAGTTAATCGGTTTGAGTGTGAAAACCTATAATATGATACCCAGATGACTTGAAATTTATATATGAAGTTAGAAATGTTATTTTAGAAATGGATTTTTAATTTTATAATTTTCCAGTCAAGTATGAATATTTTATGAACATCCTAAGTAAGGAAAACTATTTATTTTGGGTTTTAATTATTAAAAATAATTAAGTAATGTTTTTGGCTCCAAAATTTTTCTATGTTAAATTACATATTAATTCTGATTTTTTGTGATTTTTTAGAATTTTTCCCAGGTGTTTATGGACTATTATGAATTTATTAAGTTGGAAAAGCTTAATAATTATATTAAAATAATAACATAAATTATATGGTTTGCAAATTATTTTTGAAATGAGAAATCTGATTTATAGCGGATTCAAAAAAAACATTTAGTAAAGTTAAGTGTCATCCAATATTTTGACAAAGAGTTGGAGTTGGTGAAAAAATATTGCTTTTTACAGAAATAAAACAGTTTTTATATTAACTATGAGATTGCCTGCGTCATTAATCAATGTCGAAGTCCATCGATGCCACATGTCATCACTAACTTGCAGGGAAGCATACAATTTCAATCTCGTTGGTATGTAATGATTCCACTAAGGTTGGGTCGTATCAATGCCGACATTCATGCCTTCGATATCAGCGATGCCACATGTCATTTATGTCGCATATCTCCTATGCGGCATATCTTTTATGTCGCACATCTTCTATGTTGTGTGTTTTCTATGTCGCATATTTCTTATGCCACTAGTGTATATTTTCAACATTGATGTCGCATACTCCTATTTCGACTTTAAATATATAAAGAGGCAATAACGCCGCAAGTATACACTACTTTCGACATTGGTTTTATACGGGAATGATTATGCTAGTTTCTTATGCCTTAGTGTTTTGGCGATAGTGTCATTGTAGATTATTTTCAACTTTGATTTCATTATGGCAGTGATGTCGCCTAACCTTAATTTCAACATTCCCCTACTTCCATGTTTTAAAGCTTTATACTAAGCAAACCAAAGATTATGTCGCTTATATTCGGCGATCTATATGTATTTATGATATGCGATGTAAATGATATTGGCCTTGTGCTTGTAAATCAGATGCTATAACATGGTTTCGATATAGAAGAGGTGAGATAATCCCATGGAAACTATATCAATGCTTCACTTTATCGATTTAATGGTTTTATTATATATGGCTTCATAGCTATGGTTTTAAGGTGCGATAACCTCTACATGACTTTGAAATTCATTAATGCTTTTTTATAAAAGCATATATATATATATACACACACATATATGTTGGCATAATATTTTAGATAAAGTAAAGGGCTATAGTTTCCTTGTTTTGAATATGATTTCAAAGGTTAAGTCATTATAAAGAAATTAATGAAGGAAATGAAAAGGTTATTTAGTTCAGAATCTTAAGAGATTATTCTTATCACCTTTAGATAAATTGTGGTAGGATGAATTGACTCGAAGATTAGAAAACCAAATGGGGTTGGTGTAGGGCCGTGCCTTATACTTCAGCTGTTAGCCCCTAGCTGATATTAGTCCACAATTCTAGTGTGTAGGGCTTCGTTAAGGGTAATACCAAAAGTTGGTTTACGCATAGAAAGGAATATACAAGGATGAGATAGGTTATTGGTTGGCTTGAAAAACCATTAGGATTAGAGTTACCTAGAAATAGTAAGTTTCAGATAGACCGTCTAGTTTCCTTCAAACAGTAAGTTAGAGAATTTGGTAACCTAGTTGGCCCAAATCAGCCACATAGGTTTGCAGTGACCTTAAGAAAACTATGATGTTGGAACAGATATTCCATTTATTTAGACAGATTGGGCATGATTACCCAGGTTGCATGCATGCATACGACTGTTTATAGTGTTTAGTTTAACCATTGTGGTAGTAGGTGTTAGATTTGTAAAAGACGCATTGTTAGAGGACACTAGTGAAGGGAAAACCGTTTCGCTCAGCGATGTGGTTTCATTAGATATCTATTAACCGAGATGACAAATTATTATTCACCCCAGACTTTTTATCTGATCCGAAATTTTTGTTTTCCCCCTTTAACTCTTGGGTACTCAATTGAGTAATCGAGAGTATGGTTTCCAAGTTATTTATGTTTGGCAAATAAAGCTTTTAAAGACATGCAGGAGGTAGAGATAGCTATATGGGAGTATATTTATGTCTGACGTGTTACCGTTTTGTTTAAATGTATGCACTGGCAGAAGTTCTATCTGTCCAATCGTAAACTCTGATCAACCAAAGGGGCATCTTCATATGTCGCTTTTGGAGTATTTTGTAATAATTATATTTTACCTAAACCCAATCAACGTTTGGGATTATGTGATGGATATGGAAAATAAATAATGAAATCTATGTTTTGAAAAAATTTCATATTCCTGTGCTTTGATGTTAATGATACTATTAACTGATCTTATTTCGTCATCGGAGAATAATACTACTGATGACTACAGCATCAGTAGTGCTTATTTACGAGCCTCAAAATGAGGAAAGTTACAACGATCCACTGCCATCTTTCCCAATGCCACTTCTAAGATTCCCTAAAACACATTGGTGAACAATGGGTCATGGTCAATCACAATGCTCTACGACATACTATCAAGTCACACAATCCACTTCACATATAATTTGGCCAATTTGGATGCCATTCTACTAGACTTGCCAGGTATAAACCTAGCACTCTTCGTCAATCGATTAACTATGATCAAGATGTTATCATACCCTCTTCTAGTCCTTGGAAATCCATCGATGAAGTTCAACGATATATATTCCCACTTCCACTTGGGAATTTCAAGCAGTTGCAGAAAACCACTTGGCTTCATATGTTTAGCCTTCGCTAGCTGACAGTTCAAACACTTCGGGATGAATGCTTTGATGTCCTTCGTTATCCCTTCCCAATAAATTTCTGCCTCATATCACAGTACATTTTCATTGCCTTCCAGATGTATAGTCAATACTGAACGAGGGCACTCTCATTGCACCTCAACCCATCGACATTAGGTACGAACCATCCTTACAAAGCCAACCATCTCGGTCGTGTCCATATCACCTCATTTCCTTAGACCCTACTCCACTCTTTATTTTAGCAAAAATCACCACTGCCTTAGCATCACATTTCGAATTGTGTCGATCTGCCTAATCAATGCAGGTCTGATAGCCAAACTAGGAAACATCTCTGGATCTAGCTCACATCGAGATCTAAAGTCATAATCAGCGATAAACTTAAGTTGTATCCACTCTAGGAACATATCTCCCAAACCTTCATGTCTCCTACTCAGAGTATCAAGGACTACATTCCTGTAATAAGCATTTAAGAAATGCCAAAGACATAGGAGGTCAATAATTCCAACATTGATGTAGATGAAGGTTGAGATCCTTCTAGGAGAAGAGGTACTTCAGTGACTTATAGTCAGTGAATAGCTCAAACCTCTCTCCTAATAAATAGTGTTAATAAAAATTCAAAGCGAACATGATCGCCACCAACTCCCAATCATGAGTCGAATACTTCCTCTCCTATACTTTCGATAGACGATTAGCATATGCGATAACTTTACCCCTCTACATCAATACTTCACCTAGTCCAGTACCACAAACGTCAATGTACACTATCAACCCCTCATTCCCAATCGGAATAACTAATATCAGTGCACTCGTCAACCTTTCTATAAAACTCATGAATGTATGTTCGTATATCGCATTCTAATAAAATCTAATTCCTCTTTGTTAAAATTGTTAAATTTATCGCTACCTTTGAGAAGTCCTTGATAAAAGTTTATAATACCCACTAATCTAAGGAAACTCCTCACATCTATAGTGCTCTTAAGTTTATTCGAGCCCTGGACTGCCATAACCTTTACCGGATCCACCACAATGCCCTGCTCCAAAACAATATGACCCGAGAATCTCACTTCCCACCTCCAAAGGTGACACTTTGAGAACTTTGCCTCCAATTAGTGTTTCCGCAACTCTTCCATCATTATCTTCAAACGTGTTTTCTTTTCTTATTCCATCCGAGAAGGACTAGAATATCACCAATGAATACAAGCACAATCTTACTCGACTGGTCCCTCAAAACATGGTTCATGAGATCAATAAAGTATGCTAGCATGTTGGTTAGTCCCAATGGCATAACCAACCACTCATAAAGCCCAGACAATGTACGAAACACCGCAATGGGCACACTCTCACTAGCCACTCTCGGTTAATGAAACCCTATCGTAAGGTCCAATTGAGAGAACATCCTTGCACTGTAAAGCTAATCAAATAAGTCATCAATATGCAGGAGTGGATATTTGTTCTCCTTCGTCACCTTATTCAGCTCACGATGGGCAACGCATATCCTTAGGGAGCTATCCGCCTTCACGGCGAACACTACAAGCACTTCCCACTCGGATGTACTCCATCGAGTGAACCCTTGCCATAATAGGTCACTCACTACACTTCAAGGTCTCAGTGCTCATTAGGTGCGATATGCCTCAAAGTCATAGCCACTAGTCTAGCATTCTTAACCAGTCTATACGGAACTCAATCTCTCGGTGTATGGGTAATTCAGTCACCTCATTGAATACATCCAAATACTTCCCAGCTATAGGCATCTATGATAACTCATCATGTCGAACATCCAACAAATACAGAAAGTTAACCATTACCTCATCCTCAGGTTGGCAGCCTATCTCCAATCTACGACCCCCATCAATCCCGATCGTCACTAATGGCCTCTTACAATCAATCATTACTCAGTACTTCCTAATCTAGTCGATTCTCATAATAATATCGAACCAAACAAAACCCAAGCCAAAATAATCACAAATAAAACATCATCTATGACTTGATAACACTAGGTCTTGAAAAACCATGCATAGGCTGGTTGAGCCCCTAATGGGGTTTCTCATAATTATAGGTCGATGAACTATCTCGTGTCTCAATCCTAAAATATCTACCAATCACTAGATATAAAGGAATGTAAAGCGCTTGATATCGAATAAAACACGTATAGTAACATCATAAATATAAAGCATGCCTTAGATAGTATTGCCTTTTCCCTTTCTTTCATCAATGGAGCATTCTACGAAGTCAGGAGAGCACTTAATGCATATGCCTTCACTGTCTATCCTTGCTTAGTTGGTTCGGGATAGTCCTTCTATATTGGGTATAGGCTCTCGCATCATAAAGCCTTTTCAACCGCCATTCCGAAACTCTCATCAATATGACCAATCAATCGCTCCCTAAGATGATCGTTCTACCCAATGATAAATTTTTCATTTTTTAATAGAGTATCAATGAAAGTAGACCGTGCTTCAACAACATATCGAATTCGTCCACATACTCAAACATAGAAAGATCTTCCTACTTCAAGTTGACAAACCTCCTAAATAGAATTAACTTTTGAGCAGCTGGGGTAAATTTATCTTTGAATCGAACTATGAACTGATTCCAAGTAAATTAATCCTCGGGAGTTACGGCCCTAAGGGCATTCCACCAATTCATTTTCCATCCCTGGAGTAATCTTGAGGCCAACCTTCGCCTTATAGCATCTTCTAACTCCAAGTCATCAAAGATCCTCTCGTAAATATCCATCCAGTCTTGCACTTCAATAGTCGACTTTGTACCAAGGAAGGGTTTTCCTATTAAGCTAGAACAATCCCTTATCAAGTTAGCATAGTAAACCATAGGCGCTTGAATCTGAGCATCATTAAAATTAAGAGCGACTTGGGCATTCTAGACCATGTTTCACACCATCTTAGCAAACATGTCTTATAAATTTGGGTTAACAGCCTTGGATCTTGCCTCATCCTCAACTTTAGAGATGGATTCCTAAAATTATTTCTTCTTGTCAGCTCATTCTTAATGTGTAATCATAATAATCAGTCTCTCATAAAGAAAAATTGCATTAATATTACTCGTGTATGCAATGCAATTTATATGCTATATATACTACTATATAGTTTTGAAAATCAAGATATAATAAGTACACTCTCTCATATATGCTTGATCCATTCTAAAGTGGTAACCTGTACTCTATCACTAATGGATCATGGTATCCCTTAGGTTAACTATGCAGCCTAAGTTCTGATACCAAATGTGACAACTGCCCTACCCCTCCGGCACCTAATATACTTGTATGGTTCAATGTAACGGTGCCCGACCGCTATAGGATGGTTGTTAAGGGGTAAAGTAGATAAAACCATCATAGAACCTATCGTATATCGCATAGCGCTATGAAAAAATATAGTAATCGTCATAGATATAAAACAGGCGAGACAAAAATATAACTATAAGAACCATCATAGATCAGAGCATGGGTACAATAGTTATACAACTAGTAATATAGTTTATATAATTGATAAATAAACTCAAAAAAAATATAAATAAAATAAGTCAAACATTGCAAGGTTCCACAGTGTCGCACATCGAGATAAGCAATAATAATATCAAAATATAAGTATGAGAAAGTGTCACCTCCTACTAGTCCTCTGCACAACTCATGTGTTGTCCCACACCTGCAATCTAGTCTACTCATTTAGGAGTACATAAGAAAATAAGTAGAAAATCACAAAACTCGAGATAGACAATAGTCTGACGTTAGTGATAAACAATCTCAAAATATTATGAAAGTCGATATAGTATATAGGACATAGGGTATGAAGAACCATGTCTAACGTGTACATGCATCCAAAGAGTTAGCACATAATAATATATGCTAATCTACTAACATCATCATCGTATGGGTGTACTGCAAACCCAACTTGGGTGTCGGGGATTCAACAATACCTAAGTCATGTGACAACCTAGAGTGATAAAACAAAAACTAAACACAACATCCATCAAACAATCCTTACATCACTCAATGCTTTGGATATAGATAACTCATATGGCACACTCAAAAGCCAGAGGCCAATGGAAAAGTCTAGGTTTCTCAGTGCTCGAATCCACACCACTTCGCATGACCAGGAATTAGACTCACAATCCTCAAGTCCTGGTTAATCTACCATTATAAGATTTAGACATCATCATAATCTAGGCGGGCATCCCCATATACTCCTTCTATATAATCTAGGCGGGCATCCCCATAAACTCCTTCTATTAAGCACTTCTAGAAACATCGAGTATCAATGATCCCTTCGCACACATCTCCAAACCCATCATCGTTCTACTCCATTCCATTTTTCCATATTCGAATACATCATCATTCTACCCATGAGTTCCCCTCCTCAAACCCATCATTATGGATCATCATCCTAGCTCCCATTATCGAGTCATCATCATCAGAACACCTTTAGACATCCCTCGTAAGCCACAAATCATAAGATCCTCATATCAAAGTTTTGAAGCCAACACATCGAAGCATCACGTCATCCCTTCACCATCGAAATCACTTGTCATAGACTAATAACATCAAAATCAAATGCGAACGCACGAATAAACCACAATGTTGTGCTCTCTTAAGTTTCCTCAATTTCCATGTCAAAATTGGTTATATCCGCTAGCATCAATAATGGTAATTACTGATCACTCCAGAGCCGACCGTATTCGTTTTGTACTTAGCCAAAAATGGGTAAGTACAAACCAGATGAAAACTTTCTACATCCTGGGTAAGCACAAACCAGATGAAAACTTTCTACATCCTACCTGAATCCCAAAGCACACACCCTAATCTATCATCTCACATCGCCCAATCAGTCGGTATGCATTCTGGCACTCTTCTACATGTTAATCTTCCTCAACTTAACGATATGCAAGAAAGTCTATTTTATGGGATATTCCTTAAAACCACACCGAAAATTGATCGGAATCCTCAACCAAAATAAGAAAACAAGCATACATACATCCAATATAGCATACATACTAACAAAACATGCATACAACATGTACGACATACATATACAAACCAATTTTGAATTCATATAAAAAATAGCCTAAATCTAGCGATTTTTAGAAAATAGTGCATTCGTACAAACATGTGAATACCATATTTAAAACTATTTTTAAAACACTTTAAAATTCTTTTATAGAGTCAGCTGCATGTTTAAATCTATTAAAAATCATGTTTTAAAGTTGGAAATCATTTCAAATCATCATTTTGTACTATTATGACAATCATAATATTGTGAGAGACAACATCACTCACCTCTAATCCTAATCCAAGTCATAGAGGGTTGTTATATGAGTTCAACGCAATAAACCTCGTCCAAATCAGACCTCATATGAAATAGAAGTGGATGATCTAAGATTTCAGTTTATATTAATTTATCAATTAACCTAATTAATCATCATTAACTTAATTAACTAAATTAATAATTCATTCTTCCTCTCTCATATAGCTCACATATTACCCTCCCCTACCACTTACGCATATATTCATGCATCTCCATCCACCAACGTACGCCGTAACATGCCATAATTTTAATTATAATTAATTAAAAAAAATTAATTGATAATTAGTAATGCCGAAAATAGAATTTTTGCAAATGTCAAGATTTGGCTATGAAACTTGCACCGCTTGGTTTGTATCAATTTTTTCATCAATTTTCATATATTAAGTTTTCTAATCAAGTTCAAACAAAAAGTTATTAACGTTTGAATATTTCGGATCGTAAATAATTATATATGTAATTAAGGAAATAAATGTAGTTAACTAATGGTGGTTAACATTAACATTTCTTAACATTTAAGTAAAATTAACGTTAATCGAATCGGTTAAATATGTACAAAATAACATAATTAGGAAAACGAATTAACGCCTGACAAAATAGGCAACCAATCGACCGGTTGTGCACAAGCGGTCGATCGCTTGAGTTTGTCGACTATAGGTTGAGCCTAGGCTAAGCGACATATATTTAAGTAATTTAATATAACGGCTGACATTGTTTCGAACCCCCATAAATATGGGCCTAACTCCTTAATTTTCTTCTCATAATTTCTAAACCAACGGCGAAGCTCTGTCATTTTCTATTCTCCATAAATTCTTAATTTTAAATATAGTTATACTTTATATACATGTATACAAATAATGAATAACAAAGGATAATTGAGAAAAAGAATTGGGACGATCAAATCGTCAAAGTGAAGGTAAATTGTAAATCCGAATCTAAAATCTAAATTAAATCCAGATCTCTTCATCGATCTAGATTTCTGATAAATGTATGTATGCTTGCAGTATATATATTCAAATAAGAAGAATAAGTGAAGTCAAATTACAATAACATGGATTAGATCTGGAAATTTAAAAGGCTAAACAGGTGATTGGAAAACTACATATTTTTATATAATGTTGGACTATTTCATTCTAAATTTGTTCCTTCTATGCCTGAATTTAATTAGTTGGAGATGTAGGTTTTGTTATATGCATGTAATGAAATCTAAAACTCTGCCTACATATTCTTTGAATGATAACTTAAATTTAACATTATATGTACTTGAATTTGCAAAATATTATGTAGTAGCAGTCCTATGCAAGTAAAATGTAAATTTAAAGGTTATCGCAATAAATTATTGTGATTTAAGTAGTATTTCAATTCGTAGGAATTTTGGGTGTCGCGTTGTAAATTTCTATAAATTATCAAGTTCAGAATCATAAATACAAGTGTACTGTTTGAAATGATAGGGAATACATCTAAAGGAAAGAGATGTATAAAATAGTGATATTTATCATATTTTATACTGTATATTTCAATAACTATAAAAATATAATTCCTTGTTGTTTGCGCCAAAATTGGTCACAAACACCCAAAGTCGTGAAAGCACCCGTTTACGTGTTCAATTCGATAATATTCAACACAGAACTCAGCAACAATCAATATATAATTCAGCTCTAAGTAACAAATCGCAGTAATTCACAAACAACAATCACAAACACAGGATTTATAGTGGTTCGGCGTTCACTCCTACGTCCACTCTGAAGGATTTCTCTTTATTGCCTTGTTCGATTCAATCGATTACAATGGATTACAGTAGATATTAGCTCCGAAATCTGAATACAACAGTGATTATGATAGATAGACTTGAATCCGGCAGAGTCTTGGCGTTCAATGGCAGAAGTTGTTCCCCGATCCCCCTTTCTGAAGGCTTCAGGGTGCTATTTATAGGCGTTGGAGGCCCAGATCTTGCTGAAATTTCGTGAGACTTCTTCTGGCACGTGAGTGGGCCCACGCGACCGACCCCACCAAGTTTCGTCTCGATCTGACATCGGTTCGAAGTGATTTCGAACCCATCAAGAAATGGTCCAATCGAGCTGAAACTTGGCAGGAACAATCTTTACCTCATATGGAAGCTACTGTGAAAATTTGGTTGCATTTGGATGTGTGGTTAAGGAGATATGCTCGGTTCGAAATTAGCATTTTCGGTTGGCTGTGTCGTTCGAACCCATGATTTCGAACCCATCAGTGCACGTGGGCTTGCAGTGACGTGGCGCGCATTCCTCGAATCGATCCTAACTTATCTCCGAATGAACCGCTTCGACTCCGTGAACTACGGCGAACACGTCATCCAAACCGATTGACTCGGTGGATTCGAAATAGGAAGTATTCCTGGTTTCGAACGTGACTGATTCGAATCCAGGAATCCTTATGGGTTCGAACTTGATCGGTTCGAACTGGGTCACTCGATGGGTTCGAAGTGAGGATGCGAGGCCGAGTGAAGTCATGGATTCGAAGGTAGGCCACTGTGGTGGATTCGAAGGCGATGGAGTCGAAAGCGATGGAGTCGAGGCAGGTACTAGCCGATGGGTTCGAACGTGGCTTGGGTTCGAACTCCATGGCTTCGAAGGCAAGGACGTGGATGGGTTCGAACTAGGTGGGTTCGAAGGAGAGGGCGTGGATGGTTTCGAACAGGATGGGTTCGAAAAGGATGGGTTCGAACTTCATGGTTTCGAACCAGACAATGACTATTTCTCTTCACACTGAATCCATCATATCTTGAGCATACGAACTCGGATTGACTTGAAACTTGAAATGATGGCTCCTACAACCTTTCTTGTCATGTCCTATCAATTGTGGCCTGATCCGGTCTCGGGCAAAATTCATCGATATCCATAGCTAAGTGAAGTATAACCAATCTCTGAGATGAACTGTTTCCCGTTTTCGACCAATCTTTTGGTATCACGGCTTTGACAAAAAGCGGGATAACACTTGTGATTCCAATGTAACACAAATTTCTTTTTTGGATAAGATATAGAGATTTATAGATTTAACCTTTCCCTTTGAGGAAGATGTAAATCTAATGCATTAAAATGCAGAAATCCCTAAAGATGAATTAAAGAATTCTAAATGTGATAATATTAACGATTTAAAATAAAAAATAATATATATTCAATAAAGGCAAGATGAAAATCAAATAATAAAAAATAAAAAGGTAAGCAAGTAATAATTTAAAGGGTATGGAAAGTCCACTAAATAAGAGAGGGTGGTAAAGGGTAAAAAGAAATAGAAATTCAACAAGGCATGAAAAAGTAAATAGGAAAAGATATTTGGATCTTTTAAAGAAAGTGGTAAATGAAATTAAATAGATATAAATGGAGTAAGAAGTAAATGCATGAAAAAGTAAACGAATACTATTAACGGTTGAACATTGAAGCCGTAATAATTAAATAAGTATGAATACACACACACACATACACACACACAAATATATGCAGCCTCAATTATGTGTTATGATGAGTATGAATTATTAAAGTTGGTAAATAACTTAGATCGGATAAGAATGATGGTGACTAAAATGGGTTGGAATGCAAGGTCGGTAGTATTACACAATAGAAGTCTCCCTCCCTAAGGAGCTACCAGCGGTTATGTATACATTATACTAATGTGGGACATATTCAACTGCAGGATCCGTGGAATTATATATGCTCGTGTATAGGTAAAGGATACCCTAGTAGGGTCAGCTTCAACTTTTTAGTAGGCATATTGTCTTGATTGCATTAGACAATCTAAATAGGATAGTAAGCAAGGCTCTGCGCTATGCCAGTGTGTTTAGTATCGAATTAGGGAGTAGGAGCTGTACATAACTCGAGAACATCATCGATCCTGAGTGGTTAGTGGAAAGAAGAGGGTTACACCTAAACGAGCTACATCACCTACTAGTTTAGGTCATGTACCACCATAGTTATTTGCTAATTTGTTTATTAGGAGGCAAAACTAGATAACCTTAAGTAAGGCCTTTCAAAATGAGCAGGGTAGTCCAAGGAGCTGAGTCCTCCATAGTCCGTGGAGCGGAATCCATAATAAGAAGCAAACAAGTAAGTAAATCCCCAAGGCGATATAGAATCTATTATGACAATATTATTAGGCACTATAGGAGTTCCTTGGTATTCTTAACGATGAGGAGGTTACACTGCATTGATGATGGAACTGACAAGGTGCTTGGTTACAGATATTAGTTGGGATAATATCTTGGTCCAAAAGGGGACATGGTACTTATATATATATATATATATATATATATATATATATTTATGTATGTATGTATGTGTAGTTATGGTCTACTTAGGGTAGTTGAGGCATTTTGTACGCGTACATGGATTCAATACAACTAAGCAAAGGAATAAGACATAACATGGGATAGAAGGCAATTAGCATAAAATGGTGTTATATATAAACTGTATAGTTTATTAGTCACAAGAACGTTGTTCTAACCCCCTCCTCATTACAACCTACAGGATAACCTTAGAGGGACGGGTACTGATGCAAGACAAGAACAGTGGAAGGAAGAGTTTTCTATGCATGGTCAGCACTGACAAGGACACTAGTTATTGAAAGTATCAATCTTGGTCAGTAATTATCTAATTTATTATATTTTACTATTCCGTTGTGAGTTATATCGATAGTGCTTTGATATGCATATAGTTATTTTTTGCAGGGTGCCAAACCAACAATCTATATTTTGGTTGACTTTTGTTTTCAATAGCAAAAATTTAGGCCCATTGGGGTGCGGGTTGTCATATTTGGTATCAAAGCTTAGGTTAGTCGATCTATAAAAAAGGAAAAGTTGAGTAAGCATATTTGTATTCTTACATATAATTATAAATATATTGTACATCAAATCCTATAACTTTGACTATAAAGTATTTACAGCCATATTCTGACAAGATGGGCAAGTCAACTATAAGTCAAGATAATGGATGAAGTAGAAGATTGCACACGTATCCTGATTACTCCATGGAAATAGGTCGTGTGGAAAGGCTTTGACTTAAAAAGAGCATGAGTGCAACATATGGAAGGTCCCTGAAGCTAGATAGTACGTGACTCCCTAATTTGGCCACCGACAGCCCTAATGGTTGTAAATCCCGATAGGATTGTTAATTCATGATGTACATTAGGTCTAGATATGGGAAAGTAAGAATATATATGTTGTAGAAATCCAGAAGAAAGAATTAAATATATTTCCAATGGAAGGCGTATAGTAGTCACTTCATGATAATAGCTGGATTTTTAATATTTTGGGAAAGATGAGTCAGTAAGTAAGTGGAAAGAAGAAGAGTCCAAGAAAGGGACAAATAATAAATCCACTCTAAGTCTAATGCATACGAAAGAATTTTAGTATAAAGGTTAAAACGGTTTAATATAAAAGTTTGAGAAAATATGTAAATAATGTATTTGAAATGATTTTCAAAGGAATTCTTTGAAGATAGAAAGAAAAAAAAATCCTATTTTGAAAGTAAGAAAATATTATATTTTCAAAAAAAAAAGTAAAATACATACATTTTATTTAAATAAAAAGTTTTTGTAGAAATTAAAATTAGTTAAACTGGAAATTTCAGTAAATGAGGCTTTAACAAAAAATTAGTTCTTTAGAAAAAGAATGTATAGAGTACATGTATAGCTCACTGATTTTTCTGAAATGAAAATTTGTAAATTTTTTTTTAGAGATGGACAGTAGGAAGTTGTACTATTTTTATATGGGGTAAATAGTACATAAAAGAAAACTAGATCTAGATAATAAAGGTAATAAACGAACACACTACAATGGTTCATCAAGAAGACGATCATTTGAGAGGAAAGGTATATAAATAGAAGCAATTTAAATAAGGATGGTTTAGGTAGAAGATGGTTAAACAGTATTAAAATTATGAAATATAAATAAAAATTGTATAATAAATTTAAATAGAATAATGTTAGTAATTAGAAATAATGTTAGGTGATTATATTAAAAAATAATTAATGTTAGTAATCTATTTAGAAGCAATGTAGGAAATTAAAGGCAAAACAAAGGAAAATGGGTATTTTTCCATGGTGGTGCGCATTAATTGCATGTATCTCTTGAAAAGTCTCACTCACATGATATTAGAGACTCCACCAAAAATTGAAGGTAGAATAATTAATAATAAAATAATAATATGGAAGTGCCTCGTCTACTTCAGTTTTAATTATTTCAAAAATTGTAAAAGAAGTTTTGGAAACATTGTAAATTATGTTTTTAAAGAAATAGTTTGGTATAAGAATTGAGTTTTTAAAATAAAAACTAAATAAGTTGTTTGGGTTAAAAATCCCAAAAGTAAAAAATTATTGTTTTTGAAAAAGACTTTAATCAAAAAGTTGATTTGAGGGAACTAAACTTTTTTTTAAAATTAAATTGCTAACATTTTCTTTTTGAATGGATGAATAAACCATAATTCATAAATCCTAAATTATAGTTTTAAAATTTAAGACATCAAGTTATTTTTGAATTTAATAAAAAGTTCGGAAGTTCGTACTTTATAAGTTTTAGGATTAAGTGCTTCAAAAATTTTGAAGTTTTTTTTGAAAAAACAGTATGGCTTAAACTAAACCAAAATTTTGATTTGGAGTAGATAGAGATGACTTCCAAGGTAAGATGGGGTAAAAGGTAAGGCTATGAAAAAAAATAGCGATGACTGCTTGTAGAGTAGCAATAAGCAGTCCCCATAGAGTTTAAGGAATATTGGTGAGAACCTAAGAATGTTTTATTAGACATGTACGCAAGCCATAAGAAGAACCCACAAAGAAATGATGAACGGTGTCAAAATACACTTCTACAAATTTTAGAACAAGTTCGCTAGAAAGGTAAAGGATAAAGAAAGTAAATACTAAAAATTTGAGAATACTATCAAGAGATTTAGATTAAAAGAAAATAGTAATAGAGGGTAATAAGATGGAAAACACACAAAGAAAATATTAGTGGACTCAAGATTAAAGAAGGCAAGGTAGATGGTGGAAAAGTTATTCCATCAAGTAAGTTTGCCAATGTGTTATTCTAAATGTGAATAGTTTATATTTCTAACTCACTATAATATGAGGATGCACAGGTTATCTCATAATTGGCTATAATAATGAAAGCAATGGATGGACCTTAATTATTAGAAACAAAAAAGACGTTAAGATACGTGGGTTGCAGTGGATGTCGGTTGATGTTGAAGGGCAGCTTCCATCAATTATTTCATTTAGGTTTATGTTGTAAGCATTAGTTGTTTATGTTGTATAAAACGCGTACAATATTATAAGGAATGTTCCTTTCAAAAACTGGTTTCCTGGATGAACCGCTATATTAATTGGAAAACTGTGTAAGTAAGTAAATCTAGTCACTTAAGCAATGCAAAATAAATAAATAAATAAATAAAAGGCTAGAAGCTTATAAATTTAAGGAATTTATTAAATTAGCTACTAAAATAAAATTAAAGTTAAGTCCCAAAAGTAACAAAATTTGGGAAGATAAATTTTGGTGATGGAAGACAGAGAAAGGTTGTTATGATATCACGAGTCACTATCGCTACGCCTTAAAAGCCAAAAAATTTGTAAATGAACTTGTGTGATGGTTATTTATTTAAGATAAAAAAAGATTTTTGAAAATCGAAAAATTAGCATGTGATAAGATAAAGTCCATTATGGACATTAAACTATTAACTAAATCCTGACTGCATGGATGTGGCATGAATTATTTTGAAAAAAATATAAACTTTTGAAAGTTCATGATTTTGGAGATGAAATTATTTTATAAAAAGTTATGAAAAAATGGTGGTGAAAATTATAAATTTTTCCAAATATTTCAAAGTTTAATCTAAAAGGATTTTGTGCAGAAAAAAGGAAAAAAAATTATTTTTGAAATGCCATATGCTTAGTATGGAAAGAAGTCCATGAGTTAAGAAGTAGGAATTTTAACGTGTAGCAGAAGTGACAGTAAAATTTGATATAGTTAGCGACGAGAGAAAAAGCTATTTTAGCTATGCAATCTCTTTCTCCATACTTTGTCAATAGGTGAACCAAACTTGTTTTGAAATAATTCTATTGTAAAATTTGGAAGTAAATTTTCTTATGTTGATCGTACTTGGAAAAATTAGAAAAGGATTAGGGGTGAAAGAGAAGTTCCAAGGTACAGTGGAAAATGGTACACAAGAGAATGATGAAAATATGGAATTCTCCACCTAAATTCTTTTCCAACTTAAGAATATAGGATTTAGAAAACCGAATTCTCAAAATTTTGAATTTTAGCAATGGTGTGCAAGGATTTTAGATGGTAAAGATTGGATGTAAAATTGGTTGAACTATAATTCTATTTGTGGAAGTGTAAGAAATTTTAAATGCTAAAACAAAAATTTTGATTTTCAAAACTTGCATACATATAGAATGCCAGTATGTATAGGTTGGTTGCACCATATTTTCAAAATTGTTTTAAAAGAATGCATTCATACAGGAGGCATCGATTTAGAATTGTTCTACAAACATGTCGTATATGTTGTGATACACGGTGCACTTGTACACTATTGGTTGCAAAATTGGTTGTACACTAATTGGATGGATAGCGAGAACGGTTGTGCGCTATGTTACATGATTATATGCTTGAGGAATTTCGATGACAAAATTCTATTAAGGGGGAAAATTTAACACCCTGTAATTTTAATGATAATTAATTAAAAAGAAATTAATTAATAATTAGTAAGTCAAAAACAAAATTTTTACAAACGTAGGAATTTGGTTATGAAACTTGTACCTTTGGTTTCATGGTGATTTTCTGATCAATTTTCATATATAAAGTTTTCCTATCAGTGTTCAAATGAAAAATTTATTAATGTTTGATTATTTCGAATCGTAAATAATTATATATGTAATTAAGGAAATAAATGTAACTAACATTCATAGGTTAACATCAACGATTGCTTAACATTTAAATATAATTAACGTTAATTGAATCGATCATGTATATATATATAATAATGTAATTAGGGAAACAAATTAAAGCCTAACAAAATAGGCAATCGGTCGATTCCTAGTTGGGACAAGCGGTCGACCGATGGTGCACAAGTGATCGACTGCTCTAGTATGTCGGCTGTTGATTGAACCTAGGCCAAACGACATGGATTTAAAATAATTTAATCTAACAGCTAACATTGATTCAAAGCCATCTAAATATGGGTCTAATCCCTCACTTTTCTTCTCATATTTTCTGAAGCAACAGCGAAACTCTACCATTTTCTCTTCTACACAAATTCTTTGTTCTAAATATAGTTATGGTTTATATACATATATACAAGTGGAGAATAGAAAAGGATAATTGAGAAGAAGGACAGGGTCAAATCAAATCGTCAAAGTCAAGGTAAATTATAAATTCGGATCTAAAATCTAAATTAAATCTTAATCTCTTCTCTATTCTAGTATTCGGATAGATGTATGTATGTTTGCGATATAAAATTTAAATAGGGAAAATAAGGGGAGTCAAACTAGAATAACAAGATTAGATCTGTAGATTTGGAAAGCTAAAAAGGTGAGTGGGAAAAGTATATTATTTTATATAATATTGGATTTATTTCATTGTAAATTTGTTCCTTGTTTGCCTGTATTTAATTTATTGGAGTGGTTGGCTTAATTAGATGCATGTAATCAAATCTAAAACTCTGCCTATATATTATCTGAATGATAACATAAATTTAACATTATATGTACTTGAATTTGGAACGTACTAGGTAGTAGTAGTCCTTGAATTTGATAAATTATTTGAAAGTTCCAAATTTGTAAACTAAATGACCTATGCAAGTACAATGTAAATTTGGAATTTATCACAACAAATTATTGGGATTTAAGTAGTATTTTAATTCGTTGGAAAGTTGGGTGTTGCAATGTGAATTTCTAAAGATTATCAAGTTCAAATTCATAAATAAAAGTGTATAGTTTGAAATAATAGGGAATACGCCTAAAAGAAAGAGATGTATAAAATAGGGATATTTACCATATTTTGTATTGTCTATTTCAATAACTATAAAAATGCAATTCCTTGTAATTCCAATTGTAACATAAATTCTCATTTTAGATAAGATATAGAGATTTATAGTATTAACATTTCCCTTTGAGGGAGATGTAAATCCACGCATTAAAATGTTATAATCCCTAAGGATGAATTAAAGAATTTTAAATGTGACAATAACAACGGTTTAAGTGAAAATTTAATATGTATGCGATAGAGGCAAGGTAGAAATAAAATTATAAACAACAAAACATTAGGCAAGTAATAATTTAAAGCATATGGAAGGTCCATTAAATAAGAGAGGGCAGTATAGATTAAAAAGGAATATAAATAGAAATTTAATAAAGCATGAAAAAGTAAATAGGAAAAGATATTTGGATCTTTTAAAGAAAGAAGTAAATGAAATTAAATTGATATAAATGAATTAAGAAATAAACGCATGAAAAGAAAAGGAATACTACTAACAGTTGAATATTGGAGGCATAGTAATTAAACGAGTACGAATACACACATATAAACACACACACACACATAGCTTCAAGTATGCGTTATGACAAGTGTGAGTTATAAAGTTAGTAAATAAGAATGACATAGTCGTTAAAGTGGATTAGAATGCGAGGTCGATAGTGTTATACAATAAAAGTCTGCCCACTGTGGGGGGCTACCAATGATTGTGTATACACTATACTGATGTGAGAAATATCTAACTGTAGGACTCGTGGAATTGTATACACTCGTGTATACATAGTTGAAAGAATACCCCAGTAAGGTCTACTTCAACTTTTCAGTAGGGGTATTTCCTTGATTGCATTAAGCAATATAAATTGGACGGTGAGCAATGATCGATGCCATGTCAGTGTATTTGGTACCATATTAGGGAGTAGGGGCCTTACATAGGTTAAGAATGCCATCGGTCTTGAGCAGTTTGTAAAAGGTGAGGGTTACATTTTAATGGGCTATACCTCACAGTAGTGTAGGTCACGTTTAGATCATGCACCGCCACAGTTGTTTGCTAGTTTGTTTATTAGGAGGCAAAGATGGCCCTTAAGTGAGGTCCTTCAAAATGAGTAGGGTAGTCCGAGGAGCTGAGTCCACTATAGTCCATGGAGAAGAGTCCATAATAAGAAGCAGATAAGTAAATCCCCAAGGCGAGATAGAATACGGCTAAACTATTATGATGTTGTTATGACACACTACGAGAATTCCTTGGTGTGCATGACGATGAGGACGTGATACTACGTTGATGAGTAACGAGGTGCTGGGTTACAGATACTAGCGGGATACTATCTTGGTCCAAAGGGGAACTATAGTACTTGTATATATATATATATATGTGTGTGTGTGTGTGTGTGTGTGTGTGTGAGTCTATCTATGCATGCATGCATGCATGCATGTATGTATGTATGTATGTATGTATGTATGAGTGTGTGTGTGTGTATGGAGTTATGGTCTACTTCGGATGGATATGGCGTATTATACATATGTGGAGTCAAGACGACTAAGCAAAAATAAAATGACATAACACGTGATGGAAGACAATTGGCATAAACTAGCGTCATGTATATACTGTATAACTTACCAGTCACATGAACGTTGTTCTGACCCCCTCCTCGTTACAACCCATGGGATAGCTTTGGAGGGACGGGTACTGATGCAAGGCAGGAATACTGGATGGATAGGTTTCCATATGAATGCTCGGCACTGACAAGGATACTAGGGGAAGGACAGGTTTCCTTATGCATGCTCGGGACTGACAAAGACACTAGATATTGGAAGTGTCAATTTGGCCAATAACCGTACGATTTATTGTACTTCACTATTCCACTGTGAGCTATCGATAGTGCTCTGGTATGCATTTGTTTATTTATTTACAGAATATCAAACTAGCGATCCATACTTTGGTGGACTTGGATTTTCAATTTAGCAAAAATTCACATCCACTGGGGTGCGGGTTGTCACACACGCACACTCCACCACCGCACCAACTATCGCCTCCACCCGAACAATGCTCCACGCATCCCATCACCTTTGCCAGTAGCTCTGTCAACATAGCCATCACAAACCATTTTTAACTAATACCTCACTGCCTATGCAAGTTCGTGCCACCTCGAACTCCACGCATCACCAGAGTCTGCCACATGCCCTCTATTGACACTGCACCACCATAGCTATCGCCCCCGACCAGCAATGACGCTGCTTCAGCCATGAAAATGTTAATGAACCCATATTCTTGACCCACTTCTTAAGCTTACCACCACCTCTCCACTATCCCTATGTCTCATACGATTAATATTTCATAATCCCTCATCGAAACAAACAAACTCATATAAATGATTTACTATACGGTTAGGTTGCTAAATATTTCGCTATTGACGATCTTTCTATTCAAATTTGATATCTCCTTCACCAAAGCACGAAACACGAGGATACCGATGCCATTTCGATTCTCTTTGCTAAGAACACAACCATATCATCCAAATCCATACAGATTCACCTCCAAAATCACTTTTGCTGTCGGATTTGAATTTTCCATCCACCACAAGTGAAGTTGGATCAAACCAAGACCATGGTTGCATAGCTCTCGGAAAAACAAAGAGTGTCAAGATTTATTTTGGCCTAAACAATAATCGTTTGCTCATAAAGGAGGAAAAGAAAGGAAGTGGGAATGGGTTTCATGAAGGAGAAGGGAAATGACGTTGATAAAGAAAGTGGTCTGCGACTATGGTAAAGTAGAGGTATTATATAGTAGTGTGTAGGGTTAGGGTTCGAAATACCTTATTTTCTTTATTTCCATAAGTCCTATGCACATTTTATGAGCGTATAGCTTGTAGGACGTCAGATTGCAACAATTATTTGATGGCATGACTCGTCATATTTTCTTGTTTCGATGGTATAAGTTTTGTTGGAATATAAAACAATGCCCTAGAAGGGTATTTTTGGGTGTTTTTTAAGTCAAAAGGTTACCGAAACGTATGATCTTGAAAATTTTCAACTACACAGCTCATACACTTTGAATTAACTAAGGACATTTTCCATTCGTCCAAATTCTTCGTGTCGATCAGTGCATGTTACCAGTGAAATATGTATAACAACCGAATCGGCTGGAAAATATATCATCAAAATTGTCCAATAAAAATTACTAAGGTCAAAATTTTAATTCTCAACATCACCCAAAGTCATAGACAAATATGATCAATATGAATTTAAAAATAATATTTTATGATCCTTCGATGCATAAAATACGGGTCGTTACACATGGCGTAAGGTCTTCATGACACCCAATGTCCAAAATGACATTGCATTTGGTAGCACGATGCATGGCCTATGTGGTAGCCAAGTATCTAAAGATGACCATGTGTTGAGGTTTTGGTGAAAGGCTTACGTGGCAACCAAAAGGCCGAAGGTGGCATTACGTTTGGTAGTGGGTATATGGCCTTTGTGGTGGCCCAATGTCTAAACTAGTCCTATATACGAAGGTACAAGGTATAATGCCTTTGTGGTAGCTGAAAGTAAAATAAGTATGAGGTTAAGACATAAGAAAGGCATAAGATCTTGGTGGCAGTTGAAAGTAAAATTAAATATGACATTAAGATAAAAGGAAGGTGTAAGGCCTCAATGGCAGCCGAAAGTAAAGAAAGTATGATGTTATGACGTAAGGTAAGCATAAAACCCTGAAGGCAGTCGAAAGTAAAGAAAGTATGATGTTATGATGTAACGTAAGCATAAGGCCCTAGAGGTAGTCAAAAGAAAGAGAAATATTACTTTAAGTAACAATAAGGCATAAGGCCTTCATGGCAGTTAAAACCATAACTACCCTTGTAATCCTAATAAAGATAAATAGGCCTAAGTAGCAAAACAAATGAACTGACTATAAAACCTAGTCATGATGTTGTAATAAGTGTAGGGAACACTTGCGTATGATAGAACGACTTGTATTTATATTCATATTAATGAATTGATGTTTTCGAATAATGAGCAAAAAAACCCGT
This sequence comes from Allium cepa, assembly GCA_030765085.1. Taxonomy (NCBI): domain Eukaryota; kingdom Viridiplantae; phylum Streptophyta; class Magnoliopsida; order Asparagales; family Amaryllidaceae; genus Allium; species Allium cepa. Next base: position 352,219,538 of record CM060931.1, on the reverse strand, counting down.
TTCATGCTTCTACGGCGTGATCTCATTATATATTGTGTTGAGATCAATGTATCACTTATACTAGGCTTCATGTCTAACCCATGTTTTTATTATTTATTTCCTTATAAAATCAAGGGTACTTGTTTAATTATGTTGAGTTTATAGGATTAGGTAGGTTGTATTTAGAAGATGAACAACTATTGCAAAAAAATGAAGCAGGAAGCTTATTGCTAATAAGAATTGTTTATTTCTGTTGCATAAATGTTTATGACAACGCCTTCATATGTTGGGCATGACATTATGTTTATGTTTAATTATATTTGACCCATGCATAGGCACATCTTTGGATTTATGAAAAATGCAAAGACTACTGAGACAATTATATGTAATGAATATACTTAGTTACTATATATACTTAAAGCTGTTGAAAAATACTAAACTCATTATGTCGCCACTAAATGATCATCTCAAGGTGACTTCAACACATTAGGGTTCCATCTTTAGATTTTGGAATAGGGGATGTTATAGACTAGTCCCTTCGTAAAAGAGTCTTCTATGTTGTCCTTACAATCCATTATAGTGATCGTCACTTCTTTATTGTTAACAAAATGTCTTGTTAAGTGGAACTTTCGGAGTATACGCATCGAATTTTCTTAAGCTCTGGATTCTTTTGTGATCTACATCGCAGCATTATTTTCACATAACAATATTTTAGGATTCTCAACCTTTGGAATCATCCTAAGCTCGGTTATAAATTGCGCATCTAAACAACATTTTTAGATGCTTCGTTTAAGGTGATGTACTCGGCCCCCATCATTGAATCAACTGCAACTTCTTGCCTAGAACCTTTCTAGCTTACTTTTCCATCATTCAATATGAATGCATAAGCCGATACTGATAAACTGTCATCAATATCACTCTGAAAGTTGTCCAATGTCTTCCTCGTGGGTTTGACGGATATTGGCTTATGCATCCTAATGCATAAGCCATATTTAGCTTCATAAATAACATAACGTATAAAATCGACCTGATGGATGATGCAACTAGTATTATTTCACATGCTTTTCCTCCTTATAAGGAGCATCTCTCTTAGAAAGGAAGATTCTAGATTGGATTAGAATAATTCCACGATTGGAATTCTCCATACTAAATGTTTGTTTAATATGGTGTCTATGTACAAGAATTAGGATAATTCTAGCAACCACTAGGATCTACCTCTATAGACTATAATACCAGGTATATAGGTTGCTTCTCCCAAATTCTTCATGGAGAAGTTCTTTAACAACCAAGCTTTTACTGATAGTAATAATGGTACATCGTTGCCAATCAGGAGTAAATCATTAACATATAGAACAACAAACACTATAACACTCCTTGTTTTTTTGGAATACGCACATTTCCTCCATGTTCCGATAAAAACCAAACTTTTTAATGCTTTACAAATACTCATTCCAACTCATCGAATCTCGTGTAAGACCATATATTGATATAAACAACTTACAAGCCTTTCCCTCTCTCTTACTTTTCTAAAATCAATTCGAGGGAGATAGACGAAAAGCCTTGAGGTCCACTGCAAGGCCTGGCCAAAGCACCAATTCAAGGAATATACTCAACAAAGCTTTTCAAACCCGTACTTAGATCCAATCGAAGCATTTATAGAGTAGGAAAATTAGAGCATTAAGAAGATTCCATCAAAAGTATAAATGGATAAAACATCATGAAATGGGTACGCAAAAAGACTTTTTATTATACAATCATTATGCTACAAAGGAGAAATTTCTGGAAGGACAAAGGTGAAATGAAAAACGTAGCGCTAAAAGGAGTTCCAATGCTTGGAGGAGTGTTGACCGAAAGAAATCCTTGATAATCTCATTCTTCCAAAGGGGGGCTAAGTTCAGCACACAGTAGTTTTTCATAGTTAGTTCGAAACTCGTAGAGGTATCGGTTACCTTGGTCTTCTCTATTTAGTCTTCTAAGGAATTGAAGTCCAGGTTAGGAAATTGAGTGTACAGTAATGAAAGTTGTGGAGGAAGTAGTATTCCAATAGACAAGACTTGTTAATTAAGAAGAATTTTCCTTAAAAGACCATTTTTGTCTAGCTAATATACTCAGGGTATCTTTAGATAGAGGAGATAAAGAAGAAGTAGAAGCAAACTCAAACATCTGCATGTCGATGATATAACAAAGTTAAAAGCCAAAATATAGATTATACATGAATATGCCATTATGACACCAACTTAGATACAAAGTTAAAACTATACAACAACGTCATGAAGGTTCATTCATAAAGAATAGACTCCTTAAAATACTCAGTAATGAGTCTTTTCTTATCGAACTTGATTTTTTGGAGGAAGGTAGCTAATGGTTGAAGGAGCATTGGAAACTTTAGGCAAGTTCCAACATTCTTCAGGATGTGGATCTGATCCATGCTCATCGATGTACGTCTTATGAAGACGTCTAATTAAGCCTCCATAATTATCGCCTAGGAAGAAAAGTCGATCTGGGAAACCTGAAGTAAACAAGATAAAGGCATTCCATTAATTTAGGCTTGTTCCCAACCAACGTATGGAAGAGGGTAACAAGTTCTTCGTTCTCCTTATGAAAGTTAGATAGATGAAAATGGGATTTTCCAAAGAAGAGGGCCAACGCATTTATTCTTCATTTCCTTCAGGTACTTGAGGTCTTTTAGAGGTCTCATATATCTATCATTTGTGTAAACCAGATTTTTAACCAAGCAGAGTTTTCAATGGAAGTTTGAACGTCAAGAAGAAGACCAAATGACTCGCGAACTTGGAAATCTATTGGAGCAAACAAAACCTCTCAGTACCAAGAGGATCTCTCAATACCAAAAGACTTTTGTTGCTCTTTGGACCCCACAAACCTCATATACTTCACATCCTACTTCCACTAATTGTCATTAAGTGCTTTTCCTAGAAAATAAATGAGCAACTCGAAGGATTGATGAGAAGAAGCAGTGAAATCAGGATAATACAAGTGTTATTAAAGGAATCATCGATAATGACTCAACCTTTGTAGAAAAGAGCTTTAAATGCATCGAATCGAAGATAGAAGAGCAAAATAGAAGAGAAGGAAGCTTTTGCACCAACACAAAACTCTCGACACCGAGAGGTTTTTTTGTAGATTGGGCTACGTGCTCTCTTACACACCTCTAGGCTTGCATTTGTACCTTGTATAACCCAAGCCTATGAATCTGCATAGTAGTTTTACCCTATAAATATCAACTCTATAGCAATTAAAGAGGGACTGGAGACTCAGGAGGTTCCTCTTCTCCTATTTCTCCTTCACAATACTTGCCTAGGCAGATACTTTTGGTAGTTCTAGGGTAAGAACTTGTCAGTCCCACGTACTTGTGACTTCAGTTTCTCCCAAAACTCATGATCAATAAAATATAAAGTGGACGTAAATCAAAGATTACCGAACCACTATGAAAATCTTATTTCTCTCTGCTTTTTCTTACTTTTTTTGCTATTTCTACTAGATCTAATCCTACAATAGTTCATATGTGGGTGTTGTGCCACTTTGGGCGTTAACATTTTGGTGTTTCCACTGAGAAATCCTACTCAGAGTTAGATCTAGTTTGCTCTTTTGGACTTAAAGAGGTCCGGTGGTTAGATCTAAAAGATTTGCTTTGAGGAATTTAGAAACTTGCTTATAGAATTCAATGGCACCTAAAAGAGGAAGATCATTCGGGATAGTAGTTGGTGGAGATGAAGAGAATGCTTACCATACAGAAGTAGGAAACCAGCAAGCAATACTAGGCTCATCTGCTCAACGTGAAGTCACTACATTGGGTGAGCTTGATACGATGATGTAGGATTTGAACCAGAAAATGGCAGATAGTCAAAAAGCTTTGATGAACGAAATGAAGGCTCTACTAACCCAGCAACCATAAAGGGCTATGAGGATAAGGAAGGAAGCATCTTCTCCTAAAGATGAGAACTCATCCGTTTTCGGTCAGAACAGGCAAAATGGAATCAGAAAATAGAAGGAAGTGGATGTTGAAGCAGCAAAAGGAATTTCTAGAGGAAACCAGACTGCTCCCCCAAAAGAAAACCACCTGGTACTAAGAGGATTCAACTGTGTTTTTGGAAGAATTCTAGAGGTTTGGAGGTATAGGAAGCTGAAGCTTTGGACTTATCTTATTCTGAAGAGGACTTGCAGCTTAATGGTGACGTTCATAAGTTGGACGTTGAAACTAATGGAACTGGAGTTCAAACAGTTGCAGTAGAACCAACCGAGAGTCAACGAAAAATTACAGGAGTGGTTCTCCTAGAGACTAGAGAGCCTAGGCATTAGTAGGCGAACCAAGATTGTTTGCAGAGCCAAACACTCGACATGGCCCTTGATAGTCATCCTACGGAATATTGTGCCAGCGAGGAGTACATAGCAGATATGGTTAAGTGGTTAGTTGAGGAAAACTAAGGTAGAAAGAAAAAGAATTGGTGCTCTACATGAAGAAGAACTCTGTTCATGGAGAATATTCCGAGCAAAGAATATCCCATGAAGTTTACAGTGTTGACAATGCCATTATACAATGGAACTACCAATCCTAGAAAGCACTTTCTCAAGTATGAATGACACATGGATGATGCTAAAGCAATGGATGACGTTCGATGTAGATACTTTACTATCTTCTTAGAAGGGGTTGCATCAATGTGGTTTACTAGGCTTGCGCTGAGGTCCATATCGACTTTCGATTAGTTGGCTAGGAAATTTATAACGTAGTACCGGCTACATGCTGCATGACCCAAGGACATGATGTCCTTGTCGAGCTTATCTCAAGGGCCTAAGGATTCACTGAAAAGGTTTGCTGAACTGGTTTATGTTAGGAAATCAATTCTATAGTTTCGATGATAACAACTATACAATGGAAATCGAATGTACATATATATCTATATTTACAGGTAGATAATAGAGTAGCATCACCAAAGAGACAAAAACAAGACTCAAGAGAAGTATCAAAAGACTTCAAATTGGTAGAAGTTGAAAAGGAGTGTCATAGACACAAGTAAAGCAGCATCCACATTTTCAGACGTCTGAGTGCACTAGCCAGACATCTGAATGTTTCCTCTGGTTTGCAAATCAGACAGAATCAGACGTCTGGTTAATATGCTCAAACGTCTGGTTAAACTCTCCGGTTCACAACTCAGAAGGAAAAAGACGTCTGATAATAAACTCAGACGTCTGAATAGCAACCAGACACAAAAAAATATATGAAGACCAGACGTCTGATTTTGAACTCGACTGAGTAATTTCAAAGACCAACTGTCACATTCGAAAGGACACATCCGCTTCTCCTTACTGCAACTCTTCATCACCATCAGAAGCGACTTTAGAGAGATTACAACAGATGCAACTATACAAGAAAACTCTTCATCATTATAAATAGCATAAGAAATGCAAAGAGAATCTTCACCTTTACTTGCTTATGCTCTTAATTCCTATACTCTGATTTATACCTGTTCTCTAGCAATTAACTACTTGTATTTAACTCTTCCATATATTCAGAACTCCTCGTTCAATATTCTCTAGATATATATATATATATATATATATATATATATATATATATATATATTGGAAACACTTGTACTCAATAGTCAACATCCATGTTATAGAACACATTCTTGACAAAGAAACTCTGCTATTGTAAACATGTTCCTCCGGGTCAAGTGAGGGTTAGTTGAAAGGAAATTCCGAAGAGGAGCTTCAGGACTGGACGTAGGACGGGAGGTCCGAACCAGCATAAAATCTTGGTGTGATTATTTTAATTTAATTTGCTATTATTATCTATCAAGTTATATTATACAGTTAGTTGTTCATACTTGCATATATATATATATATATATATATATCATATACGATCCACTCATATGGACTTTCAGTTTAATGTTGCTATTACTGAAGTAAGTAATCTAAAGGAGAAATTGATATTCATGGCATTGGTCTGGGGCATTCACCCAGATACGAATTTTGGAAGGTGGCTAAAGATGAAGCAACCTACAACCGTGGAAGAGTTCCATCAAGTGGCTAATTAGCTTCTACGCTTTGAGGAAGCAAGTCTAGCTTCAGTTAGTGTCGATGATGGACAGTCAAAGGAGATTATCCATAGCAATATGGCAGTAAACAATCAAGCAAAAGCACTGGTATTGTGGCAATTAGTGTTGGAAACTCTAGTGACCAAAAGAAACAAAATCAAGGCCTTAACAGTAGGCGTAACGATAGCAAGTAACGCCCAAGGAACATGAAACCAAAAGACTGTAATTTTCTAAAAGATATATTGGAAAATATATAATTAACCACTCAAGGAATGAAATGATATAAAACTCCACCGAGAAGGGAGACAATCGAGCAGGAAAAGCGCTTTGGAAAGTTCTGCCTTTTCCATGAAACTCATGAATATAACATAAACGAATACCAACATTTAAGGGATCTCATCGAAGAAATAATAAGGAAAAATAAGCTACAATAGTATGCAAAGAACCACATGAAGATGGCCGAGTCCCAAGTCTCCCAAGGTCGGCCGCCCAAGGGAATCAATCGGACCAAGAGGAGAGGGCCCAAGTAAAATGATGGAAAGTTAATTATCAATACCATAACTAGAGGACCTCATCCAACAGAGAAATGCTGGTGGGAAATAGAATGGTTAGTGACCTCATATAAGCACGTATCGAAGGAGGGTTGCTTTGATGTAGATAGCGCTCTGGCCAAGCAGGAAAGGATGATAATTGATGATATCATAGAGTCGAAGCACCAAATTTCAATCCTATGGTGGTAACAGTTGAAATTGGATCAGCAATTGTATGTCGAGTATTTGTAGACATTGGGATTTTGATGAACATATTGATCAAGGGAACATTCGACCAATGAAGATCAACACGAAGGCGGTTATAGCTTGCAGAACTAAAATTCAAGGATTTACAAGCGATGCAAAATAACCAATTGGAATGATTGATTTTTCTATGGAGTTAGGCGAAGGAGATCGCAGGATAGTCCAAATTCTAAAGTTTGTTATAGTGGATGAATATTTGACATATAATGCCGTCCTGGACAACTGACCCTCGCTGACTTTAGAATAGCACAGATGCCATGGTGTGTAGTAATCAAATTCGCCATGGAAAATGGGGTTAGAGTGGTAAAAGTTGACTAGAGTGTTAGAAGAGAAAGTTACGTTGCAGAACTGAGAGAAGTGAAGCGACGTGAGAAAGGTAAGAATGTAGGGAGAACGCTCCACATTTAGGACTCGCAAGCATAGCAATCAAAGCCTGGACCCTAGTTCGAGAACCATAGTCAATTTAACAAAGGTATGGATCCTAAGAAGCAGCCAGGGGAAGGGCGACAAGCATCGGTAGACCTGGTGGTGAATGTTCTAATCAACATGGATGATCATACTTGGGTCTTAAGCATTAGATTTCAACTCAACGTTAACTAAAGAAAGAAATGGTGAATTTCCTCAAGGAAATTCAGATGTATTCACTTAGACACATTCAGATACACGAGGGATATTGTTGAAGATAGTATGTCGCACACTGAATATTAATCCAAAGTTCCCACCAGTAAAACAGAAAAGGCGCAGTCTGGATCAGGAGCGATCTACTATGTTGAAGAAAGAAATGGATAAGCTAATGGATAACGGCTTTATCTGCAATACTTTATACCCCGATTGGGTATTCATCCCCTTATTGGTCAAGAAATCAAATAGGAAATGGCAAACATGTATCGACTACTCGAATTTGAATAAGGCATGCCCAAAGGATAGCTTATCTTTACCTAGGATTGACCAACTAATGGATGGAACTGCAGGACATGTGCTGCTCTAATTTATGGATGCTTATTCAAGCAATAACCAGATTTTGATGCATACATCAAATCAGGAGAATACTAGTTTTATCATGGATTTAGGACTATAATGCTATCGAGTTATGTCGTCCGATCTGAAGAATGCTAGAGCCATTTACTGGATATTGGTCAATTCTATTTTCAAAAATCAAATCAGGCAGGCGATGGATATATACGTAGATGACATGCTTGTGAAATCATGATTACCTCAAAACCATTTGGATGACCTTTTAGAGATGTTTAAAGTTTTATGAAAATATAGAACGAAGCTAAATCCATTAAAATGTTCTTTCAAAGCAGTACAGGAAAGTTTCTGGGATTTATTATCAATGCCCAAGGCATCGAGGCCAATTCCTAGCGGATAAACGCCTTGAGGAATATAGTTGACCTGTCTACAATGAAACAACTATAGATCTTGAATGGGAAGATGATGCTTTGAGTAGGTTCATCTTGAAGGCTACTGATAAGTGTATAGCCTTATTCGATGCCCTCAAAGGGTACGAATTTTTTTGAATGGAATCAGGATTGTTAGAATGCCTTCGAAGAGTTATGGAGGCACAAGGAAACACCATTGATCTTATCCAAACCACTGAATGGGGAGGATTTATTTGTTTATCTGGCGATATCTACTCGCGCACTGAGTGCAGTGCTAGTACAGGAGGAGGCGAGGATTCAAAGATCGGTTTACTACACTAGCAAGCAGTTTCTGAAGTTGAAAATAATTGTCTGAAATTAAAGAAACTTGTGTTTTGCTTGTTGATTATTTCTGGAAAGCTACGGCCAAGCTCATCCAATCAAAGTACTGACAGATTAGCCTTTGAAACAGGTATTATATCGACCAGAGACCTCGGGAAAGTTACTGAAAAAGAATATCGAGCTGAGCTAATATGATATTACTTACCATTAGAGGAGAGTGATAAATGGAAGGCATTGGCAGACTTCATTGCCAAGATTACTCTTTGTGATGGGGAAGAAGAAGAGGATGTTGCCGTTTCAATTCCATATTGAAATCTATTTTTTCAATGGTGCATCAAACGAATATAGCTCGAGGGAAGGAGTAGTATTTGAAATGCCCAAAGGACGATCAATCTATTATGCATTAAAGCTAGAATTTCCTACAACTAGTAACAGAGCCAAATATGAAGCGTTAATAGCTTGATTGAGGATAGTAAAGGAACTAGGGATAAAGATGCTGAACATATTCAGTGATTTCTAACTAGTGGTTTACCAAATCAGGAAGGAGTGTCCAACTAATGGCATAAGGCTAGACCCTTAACTGTTGAAAGCACTGGAACTTCTTTAGGACATAAAGCATTATATGATAACACACATCCCTAGAGAGGAAAACACGAAGGATGATTCACTGGCTAAGTTAGCTAGCTACGGGGAAGCACAGTTAATAAGGTTTGTTTCAGCGGAGGTTATAAAAATACTCCTAGCATCGATCAGATGGACGTCGACTGAATTCTGGAGACCATAGAGGAGGAGGAGTCATGGATGACCCCAATCAATGGCTATCTGATCAACGAAATTCTCCCAAGTGATAGAAACAAATGGAAGAAGCTCCTTTGAAAAGTGCAACATTTTGTAATGCAAAATGGAGTGCTGTACTGGAGAGGATTCTCAACTCCCATACTTAAGTGTGTAGCCAAGGATGAGGCTTGGAAGATAGTCATGGAAATCCACGAGGAGAGCCATGGTGACCACATGGGGACAAACTCTGGTGAAGAAGATACTTCACCATAGAATGTTTTGGTCGACGATAAATCGGGATGCTGCTGACTACACTAAATAGTGTGACCTATGCCAGAGATTTGCAAAGATTCTAAGAGCCCCATTGATGGTACTTATGCAAATGGTTAGTCCATGGCCGTTTGCAATTTGGGGAATTGGCATCGTCGATTTGCTACCGTTAGCGAAGGGAGGGGACAATGTGCTATCCTTGTAGTGGATTACTTTAAGAAATGGGCTGAAGCGAAATCACTTGCCATGATTACAATGAAGAATGTAATTAATTTCGTAATGAAGAATATTATTTGCAGGTTCGGAGTACCTCATAAAATCATCACAGATAGTGGAACCCAGTTAGATAGCGTCGAATTAAAAGATGTCTATAACCGATACAGGATTGAGAAGAGCATCTTCACGGTGGCACACCCATAGGAAAACAGGAAAGTGGAAGTAGTGAAAAAGGTCATCAAATGCACCTTTAAAAAATGATTGACTGGAGCTAAAGGCAACTGGGTTGATGAGCTTCCACTAGCACTATGGGTTTATAAAATGACACATAAGTCTACAACTGGACACTCATCGTGCGCTTAGGCTTATAGATAAAAAGTAATGATCCCGGTAGAGTTGGAAGTCCCTTCTCATCACAAAAGTCATTTCGACCCAATGGTGAACAAGGAACTCCTGCTTGAGTCCCTTAATTTGGTTAATAAAAAGAAGGAAGAAGCGGAACTAAGGGTAATTTCCCACCAAAAAAGGGTAGGACGTCATTTCGTTGCCAAGGTTCGCAACTGCACCTTTGTAGTAGGAGATCTCATTCATAAACGAGTTCTCCGAGGTACGGTGGCACTTGGCCCAAACTTGGAATGACCCTAAACGACTGATTAGAAGCTTGGAGATAGCACATTCAAACTGGCAGCTATATATGGAATTCCTATCCCGTGTGCATGAAATAGGGACCTGCTGTGATACTGCTACATCAAATTTTTCCTCGTTTGCTTTCATAAATAAGCCACCCTAAGGCACTTGGGGCAATGTAATAAGGTATGACTTTCCACATCTCTTGTTCATGAATAAAGTTAGCTTCTTGGACCAATTGAACCAAGTTCTTGTAAAAAATACCTCAACACTGCAACTGTGATGACCCGAAAATCCATACCCTTTGAATCGACAATAATCCACACATGTCTGACCCAAAAAGCACAAATTGATGGAAAGTTAAGAGAAAGGAAAGAAGAAGAGAAGAGAAGAAAGAGAGAAGATAGAACCAAACAGAACAATACAGAATCTCACATCGCAGCGGAAAATATATAATAGCATATCAATGATCTTTACAAAAGAGAAACTGTATATACATACATCAATCAGAGTTCAACAATCAATCAGAGTTATCGGCTTGAACAGTTATAATAACCTGTCCTCACAAATGCTGATAATAACAACAACTAACAAAGCAATGCAGTGGAAAATCAAGCAAATACGGATGTACGAAAATGAAGATCTCCAGCTCTCCTGCTGAAGCTCCAAAAGCACCAAACCATAACCTGTAGATATACTCGGTCTGACACGAGCATTGAAAGGGAAGAACGCCCGGATCAGCCTGGTAAACCAGCATGAGAAACAAACTCAACTAAATTTATTAAATTACCAAACTTTTCCTTAGTTTTAAAAACAAAAGTATCTCGTAAGACAAGTCCACACATAAACACGGACATGTTTTTACCTTACGATAACTAAAAGATATCATATCAAATCTCATGTTATATTATAGTAGTGTCTACTATATATAAATAATATTAATCATAGCCGAAATTGTTACATCGATTAAATTCCAGCATATAGCCCAATTCGGTAATACAATCAAAATGGCAGGGACGTAGTGGAGTTTGGATTTCCATACAAACGACCAGGTGAAGGGACTACCTTCCGAAGGGGTACACCTCTAGATGGATGTCCCGAGGCACAGAACATCTGCCCTCTACCATCACAAGACCGACCTACCTCTATAACTAGATGGCACCGAATATGTCATCCTCCGCTCGTTACCGACCTTTACCGAGGGCCCTCATAGCATACAAACCACAATAATCAGATACACGACGTCATAGCGTGCAAAGATATATCTAGAAGAGGATGATCATATCCTGATGGGAGCGACCCACTTAGCCCTGCTGCATCTAACCCTGTTTTGGTCATTTCCGGTTGATGATGCTAGAGGTAACGATTACCTTCCACAATCACATATCACATCACTTTGAATGCCACACGGCCATTTCCGTTGACTACTAATTGCCTTCCACAAAAATACAACCCTTAAGCACATACGTCTCAAGGAGGGTGTTAAGCTAAGAGAAGTTGCCTTCTCCGCCACCACTGATGTATGTTTGTAAAAACTAATGTTCGTAATCTGTAGAAATGCAATGTCAGACAAACATCCATACAAGTTGTCCAGGAACATGACAAACCGAAGGTACTTTCCTACCACATCCTGTCGGGAAATCCCTAGGATTAGTAACGAATAGTCCTCGCATTGGATAATTCATAATGAAGAGACCGCTGATACAGGATGTATATTGGGATTTTAACCCCAAACGATCAACAAGCAGTCCCCCACTATGAAAATCCAGAATATCAATATCATCACAAGCAACCTGCATAATCGTCGCATATACATTGGTCCGAAGTGGTTTTCAGATAAATCCGATCCCGGTCTCTTCGCACCAATAACGCAAAAGCGTTTCTCAACCTCACACAGAAACTAAGTCTCATAGACTTATCACGTTTCCAACTTTCAACTTGATATCCTTCGGGCCAAGAAGGAAGCTCGATAGATTGGAGTAATACTCCGCACTATACAAAACAACATCCTCAACACAAATGATAATCAAGCCTACACAGAAGGCTACGTACTAAGTGTATGAATAAATAGTTCCCACATCAAGTCGAGAAACTAAAAAATTTTTGGGCAATTTGATAGTCGTTTATTTAACTATCAAAGCAAACAAACAAATATTCAACACTATAACAATCACTGGGCCCTTTTATTAATCTCCCATAAATTAAATAACTTAGCAAATATTCACTTCAAATTTTCTTTTAAAAAGATATATTCTCAAAACATTTCACTTCATATTGGAAAAAATTTCCAAATACTTATTTAACAATAAGTAATTCACAATTCTATTTATTTTCAACACTTGGAAAATATTCAATATACTTAAAACACGATTAAGTATATATTTTATTCTTTAAGGAGAAGATTCTCTTTAAACATCTTTATTTTGGGTCAAAACGAATGTTGCGTAAAATATCGTTACGACAACCCAAAATCAATAGTATAGGGATTCGAAATTAAGATAGATATATAAATCCCAATACTATACAAAAACATTTTCTTCCGAAAATCATTTGCTATAACAATAGTGTTATAGTCCATCATTTCCATATTTCTTGAAAACGTCTATTTCAACAATGAATGTTGAAATCTATGGTTTCGATCCTTGACACATTTTAAAACATCTTTTAATCATTCAACTCCATTTAAAAGATCACTTCCCAAAACATTTATTTGACATATTATTCACTGTCCAAAATTGTGAATATAATTCGTTTACCAAATTAAAGCTTCTACACATTTAATTCGGAATTATCCACTGCCCAAAATCATGGATATAAATCTCTAACCAAATTCAACACCACTACATATTTAATTAAAGGATTATCCACTGTCGAAAATCGTGGATATATCTCCTTTAATAATTTCTATACTTACTTATCAGATTTATTTGATTTCGGATTTATAAAACAATGTTTATAAATTCCATTTTTATTTTATAATAACTACTATATATATAATCCCTTAATTAACCAATTCCATTTATAACTCAATTTTATACCTAAAAACCCAAATTATAAGTTAATTACTTATAATTCATTTATTTCCAAAATTCATTCGTTTAATAACTTCACAAATTATAAATCTTATTCACTTATAAAAACCCATTTATAACTCCAATTCAACACTTATAAAACTCCTTTATAATTCCTTCATTCTGATTTATAAAAATTCAATTTTATAAATCTTATATATAAAACCATTTATAATAAATCAAAAATCTCAATTTATACTATTTCACAAAATCATTAACTCCATATTTCAAAAATTCACCTTTCAATTATATTTCTCAATTATCATCATTTTTATAACATAAAAAATATAACTTTTATTTATTTAAAATAAATCAATTCCTTAACGATTTAAAAATCAATAAAATGTTTGTTTTCAAAATCACTTAAAAATCCTTTTAAATTTGAAATCATTACATTAACATTTTAAAATTCCAAAAATAGGCTCAATGCTGCAACAACGCCAAATACATCAACCACGGCATCCAAACATCATATATCAATATGATAACAGAATATATCGCAAATATCTATAAATAAATCAATACTGTTGAGGAATCCATTTGGATCCCCCCAACTTGTCGTCTGCAACCAAATATACATATTAGAATATGTGTACAATGTCCGCTACAAGGCAGACGCGCGTACAAAGGGTCATCCGCTCATACACGGGAACGTATAGGGTCTCATCTGCTCCAATAGGCAGGTATATATCTAAATACCAACCAATATATCATGTATCATCCAAACAGTCATCAATCATCATATAATAAATTATTTCTCACTTATATAAAAATATCAGTGAGTCAGAAAGAGTGAGTTGTACTCACTTTGCTTGTAGTCGTCGCGTTAGCGATTTATTCCGATTAAAATTAAACGAGCGTTTAATTTCAACCAAAATTTTCACTAGCTCAAATGAATCTCAATCTAGCTCCATAATGTAGTGTTCGTCCATACGAACCCGATGCAATTCGTTTCATGCAAAACGAACCTCGTATGAAAAGGTTATGATTTTTTTAAGTTTAAACGAATTTATATAAATAAAATTTACAACTAAATTTTTAATTTCAAACCCTAGATTGCATCATGGCCGTACGTTTCTTTTTCCCAGATCTAGCCCGTGTGATTTCTTCTTCCCCCGTCATTCCATTTACGTGAAAAAAACCCATAGAGCCGCCGCTTCAATTTGAATTATCGACACCTCCTCGAACAACTTGAAGACGATCGGAGACCATCGTTCCAAGCATCGACGCACGCTCCACTCCTGGCCAGTGACCAGCCCCACTCGGCTACCCCTGTCGCATGGAAAAACGTGCGCAACCAAGGACAAACGCGGTGAATTTTCCATCGATCCTCAGCTCGAAATCAGATCTTGACCGTTGGATTTATAGAATACGTTGGCCTCTACAAGTTTGTAGTTGAACACTTTTCGTAATTCCTTACGGATTTGGAGAGATCGAGGGAGAAAGGAAGTGAATTTCTGGCCATTGTTTCGTATGTGGTGGCTAGACCTAATTATTTTAGGGTTTGTGAAAAATGAATAAAGTTTTGGCCTTTTATAGAAAATTCGCGCGCACTATTCATCCGAAAATTTTCCAAACTCCAAACGAAGCATGCCGCCTGGCGTTTATAATGTTTTACCCATATTCCGAACGCAATGGAATATATATCGGAAGCCAATTCGATCGTATTTGAAAGATAGGTTTTCGAATCTACTATTTAAAATTTAAAATTCACTTAAACCGATTTCTACGCGTTTTAGCTTGCCCCTGACAAACCGTACATCCGATTGACACGAAATTTGAAATCTTGCAATAATATAACATTATAGATCCAATGAAACAGGTTTTATTGAAATCCAAGACTGTTTGAAAAATGCCTATTTTTACTCGTCAATTAAATATTAAAATATTCAATTTTTTTACCATTTGACTTTTAATTCAATTTTAAAAGTTCTATAACATCATTCTAATTCAAATAAGATTTAATTCAACTTTATAAATCATTTTCATTCACATTAAACTCAAATATCAATTATTTACATAATTTCAAATATTAAATTAACGATTTAATTATCCAATTAAATCACGATATTCGAAATATACTTTATTCAGCTTATAAAATTTACTTATGCATATTAAAAATCAATTAAATATACGAATTTCAAATGACTGAAATTCTTGGTCGTAACATTCTCCCCTACTTAAAAGAATATCGTCCTCGAAATTACCAAGTAAGAAAACGTCACTAAATCCATTAACTTTTCAAAACAATTCATTAAAACTATCCAGTCCAATAGTTAAACTTACAAAAAAACTTTTCTAAGTTTTCAAACCTACTTAGTTATCTTTTCAAAACCAACTATATTGTTTCAATTTTTAACTCAAAAACCAAAACTTTAGTTATCAAAAGTTTTTCAATTTTCCCAAAAAAATTCTAACGCCTTAAAGTTTCAAAAAAATTCGCCATAGTCTCCTTTGCGCGGTTCGATCCGAAAAAAATGGCAATATATATATCACAAATATACATCTCATCAAGTAATGAGGCATCCCATAGGGAAAAAAGTGTAAAAGTACGATATGTAATCCGAGATATGTACCTTATATATTATTAGCGAGCATATACGGCTAATATAGCGCGAAAGCGAGCTGCAAAAGCGAAGCAAGCGCTATCCGCACCTGCTAAACACTCAACAAACAAATGAGAAACATGTATACATGAAAATAATATCAATATACAACATATACCACTACAATAACTATATATGCCAATATAGCAAATGCAACAAAACAACAAATCCAACCATCAAATAACTATCATCCAACAAACCATATCTATCCAATCTATCCATAACCATATCAATATAAATTCACTTCTCATTAACATTCATTGAATTGATTTTCAATTTTATCCACATATGATTTATTAACATTGGATTTAACTAACATTCATTCATTTATATTCAATTAGTTTACATTCACTAATTCATATTCAAGTTTGTTTACTTCCAGTTCAAATCAAATAGAATTCAATTCTATTTACTTCCACTTCCGATTTGGATTCAATGATTTATAGCTTTCATTTTCATTTGTTCAATTTCATATGAATTTTCTATACAATCAATTAACAATCATCTAACAAACAATGCATAACCAACATTACCAAATTTATTTACTTTACTTTCATTCAATTTGGTTTAACACATTTAATTCCAATTGGTTTAACATTAAATTTATATTGAATTCTAGTATTCTCTATAGTCACTTTTTTTTTTATACAACACTTTCAATATTATTATTAATTTACAACTTCTTGACAACAACATTTTCAATGCTAATTCATTATACATTTCATGTTGAATTTCTTAATTCACTTTTACAATGAAAGTTGAATTTCATAATATAATTCAAGTTCATATACATCACTTTACTTTATTAATTCACTTTATTAATTCACTTTACTTTGATACCAAAATCAACTTCATTCAACATTACTCAAGCTATATTTCATTTTATCTCTAAAGTCATTTTATTTAACTTAAGTCAAAATCATATCACCATTCAAATTCAATTTTGTTTTACTTAACAAAATAGTTTAACCATTTTAACTTCTATATTGGTTTTACTTACCTTATCTCATTTTATGAGTTATACAACTTATTTATTTGTAATTCCATGAACATCTACCTAAGTTCTCTTCCATTCACTAAACTCATTTTTTATAATTTCAAATCATAATTATATAATTACTTTACACTTAGGTCAACTTTCATTTCAATAATTTATCAAATCTAGTTAAAATTCAATTCAACTTATTTAACTTTCCTTTAGTTAAATTTCAAATCATATACTATTATACTAACTCCAATTTATTTAACTTTACCAAAGCTAAATCTTTATTATTTCATATTAGAAATACAAAACTCATTTTACTTATTTTTATCAATTTGTAACTTGGATTTTAAATCAAATTTGTTTATCAAAACAAAACTTCAATTTCAATTTACTGTTGGTAGCAAATCCATCACACATAAACTTGACAATAATACTGATGATGTTGTAGTCATCACCCTTATTATTTCCCAGCAATAGTAGTGAATTCAGTGCTTTCTATTCTTTAAAAATTCTTTTATTTATAAATCACATTTATAAATCTATACTTATATAATTTCACTTATTTTCTATTTATAATAATGTAACCTCTTTACTTTTGAAAACAATTTTCAAAATAAACGGGATTCAAATTTCACAAATAATTAGTCTAAATCCATTTTTATTTATAACTCACTTTTATAAATATATTCATATGGTTTCACTTCTTATATATAAGATTATTTCACAATTGTAAATCATATTAATTATAATTCCATACTTATAATTCATTTGCTTATACAATTTATTATCTTACAATAGTTGTTTTTATTCAGATTATTCAAACATCTTTATTAACTTATATATATTTACATTTTTAAACAAAAAAACAATTAATTTATATACACTTTAAAAATTCTGAAAAATTATTCCTTTATATATAAAATATAATCGAGGTAAAATTATTTCATTTACCCAATTTAAAATGATACCATGTCGACTTGCCTCGTTTAAGTGTTTGGAAATCCCTATCGATAATATGGCGTCCCACATCACGACCAGAATTCACAAACAGCTCAACGGATAAGCAAACACAATATAAAACATTTTATATTCACTAACAAATACACGCTCATATATATAATACACTCAAACTCAATCTAGGGTGCTACTGTCCCTATCTATACTGAGTACACATCAAAGCTTAGGAATATACAAAATCTAAGCTCTGATACCAGCTGTGACGACCCGAAAATCCATACCCTTTGAATCGACAATAATCCACACATGTCCGACCCAAAAAGCACAAACTGACGGAAAGTCAAGAGAAAGAAAAGAAGAGAGAAGAAGAGAAGAGAAGAAAGAGAGAAGATAGAACCAAACAGAACAATACAGAATCTCACATCGCATCGGAAAATATATAATATCATATCAATGATCTTTACAAAACAGAAACTATATATACATACATCAATCAGAGTTCAACAATTAATCAGAGTTATCGGCTTGAACAGTTATAATAACCTGTCCTCACAAATGCTGATAATAACAACAACTAACAAAGCAATGCAGCGGATAATCAAGCAAATACGGATGTACGAAAATGAAGATCTCCAGCTCTCCTGCTGAAGCTCCAAAAGCACCAAAGCATAACCTGTAGATACACTCGGTCTGAACCGAGCATTGAATGGGAAGAACGCCCGGATCAGTCTGGTAAACCAGCGTGAGAAACACACTCAACTGAATTTATTAAATTACCAAACTTTTCCTTAGTTTTAAAAACAAAAGTATCTCGTAAGACAAGTCCACACATAAACACGGACATGTTTTTACCTTACAATAACTAAAACATATCATATCAAATCTCACGTTATATTATAGTAGTGTCTACTATATACAAATAATATTAATCATAGCCGAAATTGTTACATTGATTAAATTCCAGCATATAGCCCAATTGGGTAATACAATCAAAATGGCAGGGACGCAGTGGAGTTTGGATTTCCATACAAATGACCAGGTGAAGGGACTACCTTCTGAAGGGGGACACCTCTAGATGGATGTCCCAAGGCACAGAACATCTGCCCTCTACCAACACAAGACCGACCCACCTCTATAACTAGATGATACCGAATATGTCATCCTCCGCTCGTTACCGACCTTTACCGAGGGCCCTCATAGCATACAAACCACAATAATCAGATACACAACGTCATAGCGTGCAAAGATATATCTAGAAGAGGATGATCATATCCTGATGGGAGCGACCCACTTAGCACTGCTGCATCTAACCCTGTTTTGGTCATTTCCGGTTGATGAGGCTAGAGGTAACGATTACCTTCCACAATCACATATCACATCACTTTGAATGCCACACGGCCATTTCCGTTGACTACTAATTGCCTTCCACAAAAATACAACCCTTAAGCACATACGTCTCAATGAGGGTGTTAAGCTAAGAGAAGTTGCCTTCTCCGCCACCACTGATGTACGTTTGTAAAAACCAATGTTCGTAATCTGTAGAAATGCAATGTCAGACAAACATCCATACAAGTTGTACAGGATTAGGACAAACCGAAGGTACTTTCCTACCACATCCTGTCGGGAAATCCCTAGGATTAGTAGCGTATAGTCCTCGCATTGGATATTTCATAATGAAGAGACCACTGCCACTAGATGTATATTGGGATTTTAACCCCAAACGATAAACAAGCAGTCCCCCACTATGAAAATCTGGAATTTCAATATCATCACAAGCAACCTGCATAATCGACGCATATACGTTGGTCCGAAGTGGCTTTCAGATAAATCTGATCCCGGTCTCTTTGCACCAACAACGCAAAAGCATTTCTCAACCTCACATAGAAACTAAGTCTCATAGACTTATCACGTTTCCAACTTTCAACTTGATATCCTTCGGGCCAAGAAGGATGCTCGATAGATTGGAGTAATACTCCGCACTATACAAAACAATATCCTCAACACAAATGATAATCAAGCCTACACGAAGGCTATGTACTAAGTGTATGACTAAATAGTTCCCACATCAAGTCGAGGAACTAAATTTTTTTTGGGCAATTTGATAGTCGGTTATTTGACTATCAGAGCAAATAAACAAATATTCAGCACTATAACAATCACTGGGACCTTTTATTAATCTCCCATAAATTAAATAACTTGCCAAATATTCACTTCAATTTGTCTTTTAAAAAGATATATTCCCAAAACATTTCACTTCATATTGGAAAACATTTCCAAATACTTATTTAACAATAAGTAATTCACACTTCTATTTATTTTCAACACTTGGAAAATATTCAATATACTTAAAACACGATTAAGTATATATTTTATTCTTTAAGGAAAAGATTCTCTTTAAACATCTTTATTTTGGGTCAAAATGAATGTTGCGTAAAACATCGTTACGACAACCCAAAATCAATAGTATAGGGATTCGAAATTAAGATGGATATATAAATCCCAATACTATATAAAAACATTTTCTTCCGAAAAACATTTGCTATAACAATAGTGTTATAGTCCATCATTTCCTTATTTCTCGAAAACGTCTATTTCAACAATGAATGTTGAAATCTATGGTTTCGATCCTTGAAACATTTTAAAACATCTTTTAATCATTCAACTCCATTTAAAAGATCACTTCCCAAAACTATTTGACATATTATTCACTGTCCAAAATTGTGAATATAATTCGTTTACCAAATTAAAGCTTCTACACATTTAATTCGGAATTATCCACTGTCCAAAATCGTGGATATAAATCTCTAACCTAATTCAACACTACTACATATTTAATTAAAGGATTATCCACTGTCCAAAATCATGGATATATCTCCTTTAATAATTTCTATACTTACTTATCAAATTTATTTGATTTCGGATTTATAAAACAACGTTTATAAATTCCATTTTCATTTTATAATAACTACTATACATATAATCACTTAATTAACCAATTCCATTTATAACTCAATTTTATACCCAAAAACCCAAATTATAAGTTAATTACTTATAATTCATTTATTTCCAAAATTCATTCGTTTAATAACTTCACAAATTATAAATCTTATTCACTTATAAAAATCCATTTATAAGTCCAATTCAACACTTATAAAACTCCTTTATAATTCCTTCATTCTGATTTATAAAAATTCAATTTTATAAATCTTATATATAAAACCATTTGTAATAAATCAAAAATCTCAATTTATACAATTTCACAAAATCATTAACTCCATATTTCAAAAATTCACCTTTCAATTATATTTCTCAATTATCATCATTTTTATAACATAAAAATTATAACTTTTATTTATTTAAAATAAATCAATTCCTTAACGATTTAAAAATCAATAAAATGTTTGTTTTCAAAATCACTTAAAAATCCTTTTAAATTTGAAATCATTACTTTAACATTTTAAATTTTCCAAAAATAGGCCCAATGCTGCAACAACGCCAAATACATCAACCACGGCATCCAAACATCATATATCAATATGATAACAGAATATATCGCAAATATCTGTAAATAAATCAACACTGTTGAGGAATCCAGTTGGATCCCTCCAACCTGTCGTCTGCAACCAAATATACATATTAGAATATGTGTACAATGTCCGCTATAAGGCAGACGCGCGTACAAAGGGTCATCTGCTCATACACGGGAACGTATAGGGTCTCATCTGCTCCAATAGGCAGGTATATATCCAAATACCAACCAATATATCATATATCATCCAAACAGTCATCAATCATCATATAATAAATTATTTCTCACTCATATAAAAATATCAATGAGTCAGAAAGAGTGAGTTGTACTCACTTTCCTTGTAGTCGTCGCGTTAGCGATTTATTCCGATTAACATTAAACGAGCGTTTAATTTCAATCAAAATTTTCACTAGCTCAAATGAATCCCAATCTAGCTCCATAATGTAGTTCTCGTCCATACGAACCTGATGCAATTCGTTTCGTGCAAAACGGACCTCGTATGAAAAAGTTATGCTATTTTAAAGTTTAAACGAATTTATATAAATATAATTTACAACGAAATTTTTAATTTCAAACCCTAGATTGCATCATGGCCGTGCGTTTCTTTTTCCCAGATCTGGCCCATGTGATTTCTTCTTCCCCCATCGTTCCATTTACGTGAAAAAAACCCATAGAGCCGCCACTTCAATTTGAATTATCGACACCTCCTCGAACAACTTGAAGACGATCGGAGACCATCGTTCCAAGCGTAGAAGCACGCTCCACTCCTGGCCAGTGATCGGCCCCACTCGGCTACCCCTGTCGCATGGAAAAACGTGCGCAACCAAGGACAAACGCGGTGAATTTTCCATCGATCCTCAGCTCGAAATCAGATCTTGACCGTTGGATTTATAGAATATGTTGGCCTCTACAAGTTTGTAGTTGAACACTTTTCGTAATTCCTTACGGATTTGGAGAGATCGAGGGAGAAAGGAAGCGAATTTCTGGCCATTGTTTCGTATGTGGCGGCTAGACCTAATTATTTTAGGGTTTGTGAAAAATGAATAACGTTTTGGCCTTTTATAGAAAATTCGCGCGCACTATTCATCCGAAAATTTTCCGAACTCCAAACGAAGCGTGCCGCCTGGCATTTATAATGTTTTACCCCTATTCCAAACGCAATGGAATATATATCGGAAGCCAATTCAATCGTATTTGAAAGATAGGTTTTCGAATCTACTATTTTAAATTTAAAATTCACTTAAACCGATTTCTACGCGTTTTAGCTTGCCCCTGACAAACCGTACATCTGATTGACACGAAATTTGAAATCTTGCAATAATATAACATTACAGATCCAATGAAACTCGTTTCATTGAAATCTAAGACTGTTTGAAAATAGCTATTTTTACTCGTCAATTAAATATTAAAATATTCAATTTTTTTACCATTTGACTTTTAATTCAATTTTAAAAGTTCTATAACATCATTCTAATTCAAATAAGATTTAATTCAACTTTATAAATCATTTTCATTCACATTAAACTCAAATATCAATTATTTACAATTATTTACATAATTTCAAATATTAAATTAACGATTTAATTATCCAATTAAATCACGATATTCGAAATATACTTTATTCAGCTTATAAATTTTACTTATGCATATTTAAAATCAATTAAATATACGAATTTCAAATGACTGAAATTCTTGGTCGTTACATTCTCCCCTACTTAAAAGAATTTCGTCCTCGAAATTACCAAGTAAGAAAAAGTCACTAAATCCATTAACTTTTCAAAACAATTCATTAAAACTATCCAATCCAATAGTTAAACTTACAAAAAACTTTTCTAAGTTTTCAAACCTGCTTAGTTATCTTTTCAAAACCAACTATATCGTTTCAATTTTTAACTCAAAAACCAAAACTTTAGTTATCAAAAGTTTTCCAATTTTCCCAAAAAATTTCTAACGCCTTAAATTTTCAAAAAAATTCGCCATAGTCTCATTTGCGCGGTTCGATCCGAAAAAAATGGCAATATATATATATCACAAATATACATCTCATCAAGTAATGAGGCATCTCATAGGGAAAAAAGTGTAAAAGTACGATATGCAATCCGAGATATGTACCTTATATATTATTAGCGAGCATATACGGCTAATATAGCGCGAAAGCGAGCTGCAAAAGCGAAGCAAGCGCCATCCGCACCTGCTAAACACTCAACAAACAAATGAGAAACAAGTATATATGAAAATAATATCAATATACAACATATACCACTACAATAACTATATATGCCAATATAGCAAATGCAACAAAACAACAAATCCAACCATCAAATAACTATCATCCAACAAACCATATCTATCCAATCTATCCATAACCATATCAATATAAATTCACTTCTCATTAACATTCATTGAATTGATTTTCAATTTTATCCACATATGATTTATTAACATTGGATTTAACTAACATTCATTCATTTATATTCAATTAGTTTACATTCACTAATTCATATTCAAGTTTGTTTACTTCCAGTTCAAATCAAATAAAATTCAATTCTATTTACTTCCACTTCCGATTTGGATTCAATGATTTATAGCTTTCATTTTCATTTGTTCAATTTCATTTGTTCAATTTCATATGAATTTTCTATACAATCAATTAACAATCATCTAACAAACAATGCATAACCAACATTACCAAATTTATTTACTTTGCTTTCATTCAATTTGGTTTAACACATTTAATTCCAATTGGTTTAACATTAAATTTAGATTGAATTCTACTATTCTCTATAGTCACATTTTTTTTATACAACACTTTCAATATTATTATTAATTTACAACTTTTTGACAACAACATTTTCAATGCTAATTCATTATACATTTCATGTTGAATTTCTTAATTCACTTTTACAATGAAAGTTGAATTTCATAATATAACTCAAGTTCATATTCATCATTTTACATTATTAATTCACTTTATTAATTTACTTTACTTTGATACCAAAATCAACTTCATTCAACATTACTCAAGCTATATTTCATTTTATCTCTAAAGTCATTTTATATAACTTAAGTCAAAATCATATCACCATTCAAATTCAATTTTGTTTTACTTAACAAAATAGTTTAACCATTTTAACTTCTATATTGGTTTTACTTACCTTATCTCATTTTATAAGTTATACAACTTATTTTTTTGTAATTCCATGAACATCTCCCTAAGTTCTCTTCCATTCACTAAACTCATTTTTTATAATTTCAAATCATAATTATATAATTACTTTACACTTAGGTCAACTTTCATTTCAATAATTTATCAAATCCAGTTAAAAATCAATTCAACTTATTTAACTTTCCTTTAGTTAAATTTCAAATCATATACTATTATACTAACTCCAATTTATTTAACTTTTCCAAAGCTAAATCTTTATTATTTCATATTAGAAATACAAAACTCATTTTACTTATTTTTATTAATTTGTAACTTGGATTTTAAATCAAATTTGTTTATCAAAACAAAACTTCAATTTCAATTTACTGTTGGTAGCAAATCCATCACACATAAACTTGAAAATAATACCGATGCTGCTGCAATCATCACCCTTATTATTTCCCAGCAATAGTAGTGAATTCAGTGCTTTCTATTCTTCAAAAATTCTTTTATTTATATATCACATTTATAAATCTATACTTATATAATTTCACTTATTTTCTATTTATAATAATATAACCTCTTTACTTTTGAAAAACAATTTTCAAAATAAACGTGCGACAACCTGCCCTTCTACTACCAGAAAGACGTATCATCAATAAGAAAGAAAGAGGTAGAAATAGAAAAGGAAAGAAAGAAAGAACAGCAACAACAGAATCTCACAGCGGAAACGGAATAAAATATAATACATCACATAATAATTACATAGTTGTTTATATCAAAGTTATACAATATTATACACTTGACAAATTTTATATACATCTGTCACTACATACATCTCAAAAAACAACATACTCTAACTAACACAGCGGAACTATATAGATATCTACATACGTCTGGGATCCTGCTCCAAGCTCCTCCAGAACTCAGCAATCCAAGAACCTATCACTTGGCTACTCGTAAAAAATTTGAGTACTCAAGAGTTTATGAAAAACACAAAATATAAACTCCGGGTCAGACATGGGTCTGGTATGAGTAAACGGTTAAGGTTGTTTAACTTGACAAAAACATTTGAAAATAAAGGTATCACGTAAGACTTCCCACACATAAATACGGGTAAGTTTTTACCTTACGCTAACCAAAACATTTCATAGGAAATTCTGTGATATTATAATAGTGTCTAGGGTTTTCAAGTAAATAGAAAATAGCCGAAATTGTAACATTATTAAATTCCAACTACTAGCCACAAAAGTGGGTAATACAATCAAAACCGTTGGCACTTATTGGAAAATGGATTCCATACAATGGCAGGGCTACTGGGGTACCTCCCGTCACAGTACGGGGCCTAGATCACCGTACCGAGGAGTACGCCCGCTCCCCTGCAACACAAGGCCGGAACCATTCCTTACTGAACAGTCCCGAACAAGATAACCCCGCAGTTGGCACGACCAACCGCTTACTAAGCCGAATAAAAAGGGACATCTAGACAGGGGAAAATCTTGTACTTCTTGGGCATGACCCACCTAACCTTGCTGCACCTCCCCTGTTTTAGTCATTCCCGGTTGATGAGGCTTGAGGCTACGATTACCTTTAGAGAACATATTCCTCAGAATGCTCATCGCCCGCTTGACGATGTACTAAAGCATTCAATCCATACAAGTTCGTTCCGGGTTCGAACGAAACCGAAGGCATTATCTCGTTACACTCATTTTGGAATCACCTCAGAGTTAACGACGACAACCCTTGCATTCTGAATCTTCATCTTCACATCAGATTCACGACTTATCGTTAATTTGGATCGATGTGGTTTTCGGATGTCCAAATATGGAAACCCGATCCCGGTCTCATCGAGATCCAAAACGTGTCATTTAGGGCCAAGTTGTTTTAAAGTTTAAAACAATTCAATTATCCATATACACACAGGTAGATAGTTTATGATATCACAATAGATAATCAACATTATCATCATAAACAGATAGGCAATATTATCATCACAACAGATAATCCATATTATCATCATACTAAAATCAAGCATACATTTCACACTGCATCATTTATCTTATATTAGAAATCTCAAACCATTCAAGGTAACAATATCATCCATCCATACATAAGCAATCATATCAGCTATAATGAATTAAATTAATTACTTGCATCTCTAATTAATTTAAAGTAAATTAAATTAATTACTTCACCATCATAAATCTTGCTTATACAACAATTATCCAATTAGCAATCAATTAATAAATTCATTTCACTTAATCACACTTGATTAATTAACATTTAATTTTATTCAAGTAATCATCTTTTAATTATTTTCACAAATTAATTATCTTATCCAAATATAGAAATTACCCTTCAATTACAAACATTACATTACTTCTTAATTACACTAATTAATTACTCTTTAATCTCGTATTATTATTAATATTATTAATGATTACTAATTACATTTTAATTTCATTATTCTGTATTCAATTAATTACCTTAAGTAATTAATCTTCAATTAAACTACATTTATTAATCACCCCTAATTAATACTATTCAGTAATCAACCACCTTTAATTACTCTATCACATCACTTAATTTCACCTCAACTGAGTATTAATCCCTTGATTAATTGCCCAAAGTAATTATACTCAAGTTACATCCATTATTAAATCATCCTCAATCAACTGCATCCAGTTATTATCATTAATTACTTCTCCAAGTAATTTACTTATCACATCATCAATAATTAATAAATTAATTAAACTTAATTAATTAACTTAATAATTCATCTTAAACTTCAGTAATTACAATAAGTAATTAATTCCCTAATTACTTAATTACTTAATTAATTTGTTCCTCACTATTTAATTTATTATTTCCTAATCAATTTGTTTAACCTTCATACTTAAATTTACTATTCTTTAATCATAAATTAACTTCTTAATAAAACTTAATTATTCATTTATTAATTTACCAATTACTTAGGTAATTGTTAATTTATTCTTAATTAGATTACTTAATAAATTAACTATTAATTCATTCATTAATTATCATAAGTAGTTGATTACACTTTATGAATTACTTAATCATCAGTTGATCCATCACCAATTATAATTAAAAAGTGATTATTTTTATTAATTATCTGAAATCATCAATTAATATTAATTATTAGACATAATTAACATTTTAAAAATAAAAACCTTCATTAAATTTGGAAATCAATTATGTTTGCTAATTACACTTAATTAAAATAATTACTGGATTAAAATAATAATTTAAACATTTTAAAACTTCGTTAAGTATTAACCAAAATCATTATAACTTGAATCGAAATCTTAGTTATAGCTCGTTAAACAATCATTATGTTCACAATGCTACAAATTTGAGGAAATCAAATTTACCTATCTGCTGTGTGAAAATGAACTGTTACAGCTTGAAGGAAACTCGAGCCCTTACCTGCAAAACACGCATGCAACTCCGAGTAAAACTCACTGATTTCTGAGCCACCCTCCTTATACTCAAACTTCTTCTTCTCTTTTTTTTAGTTCCTGTTGTTTAATTGAAACATTGGCTACAAAAAAAAACAGGAAACCTCGCGCGAAACTCAGATAAACTCGAAGCTTCCCTCCTATTTACTCGAGCACGAATCGAGCGACTCCACAGACACAACGCTGCCTCCCTCCTCCAAGCTGTGCACGTGCACGGCAGCACCAAAAACCTCCGGCGAACACCCACCTCGCCGACAAGTCACGAATTCCACGAACAAAAGAAAATCAAACTCGAATTTCGCTTCAACCCATTGAAACGAAATTATGCATACAGACCGAAATTCTGAAGCTCAACCGATAGGACGAATCAACCTCGTCACCACCGTCGTGACCACCGGAAGCCCCCAACTTCTGACCGCACCTCGACAACACGCCACCCTTCCATTTCCCGAAGTTTCGAACAACTCGATCACGAACGGATGACGAACCCGTCGCATTTGCAGGCATGTCAAAATTTTGAACAAAAACCCTAAATTGATCTCAATCCCTTAATTCACTTAATATAAAAATTATCTGATAACTTTTACTACATTACCAATGCTCACACTTGCTTCAACACGAATTTGAACATTTAAAGTTGATTAAATCACTGGAAATTGATAGCAATACAATTTTCATTCAATTGTGTACTGCTCGTACATTACTACACTAAAAATCTTTCTTTTTGTTTTAAAAATCATTAATTTACATTAGGATTCAAAATATAAACTTGAATCAATAATTTACAACAGTCGAATTTTATCAACTATCACTTGATTCCCTGAATATAAATATCACAGTGACATATTTTATAAAAATGGTTTTATCAACCTTTGCAAAATCTTAGTTTAAGTTTTATATCTTGTTTTGTTGAGAAATCAAAGTTTATTCATGATATAAATAAGGATGATTTGAGTTTTTGCACAAAATATGCCACCAGTACCAACCACAGGAAAGCACAGAAAATCACACAACCATTTACAAGCTGTAGCATACACAATCCAAATTATCAATAAAGTTTAAATTGATTTTAATTAACTTAAAACTTAAAAAAATGTTTACTCACCAAAAACAAACTGTTGAACAGAGCCTATTTGACATCTGCAGTCCCATCTGTTCTTGTTTGAGTTAGATTCATTTGAGTTGGAATTCAATTTGGTTTCACTTTTTATTTTATTTTTATTTTATGAATTGCAGAATGGACTGGAAAATAAAAGATGGTCTCTCATATATATAAAAGATAATAGGTGTGTGAAGGAAGGCAGTAACTAGTCAGGTTATTTCTTGTTTTTGTTTTATCAGGCAAGCTTTTTTTTCTTCTTATGGAGCTGATATGATTCTGAATTCGGCCAAATGTTTGCAGAGAAGATGCAACATTTAATGCAAATGTGCCAAATGTCTACCTTAATCTTATTAGTACATAAATATTTTATCACTTGCCTGCATAATTATTTACAGGTACATATAATACAAGCCTGTTTTACTTTTTTTTATACTTATCTCACTGTTATCTAATTATGTTGATCAGATTCTATTCTGCAAAGTAAAGATTTGTGCATATTTTAAATAGACACAAAGATGTGCTCGAATAGAAGAGCATTAATGTTGTGTTGCTTAATCTGTTTACATAATTATGATTAACTGGGAATATTGATTTGCTATGAAAAGTATATTTGCAGGTAAGCTTGCAACTAAAGATATTTGTATCAAAACACTTTGAGTCAGGTTCATTTTTTTTACACTTTTGGTTTGCTTGTGAAATAATTTGTTTTGTTATTTCTAACTTGAATAATTTATATACGTATAGTTGTTGTTAATTTGTGTATAAAAATATTTTGTTTTGCTAACTTCTAGTTTAATAATTTATACACAAAAGTTTGAGTCTGGTTTTACCTTACATTTGATTTTGTTTTACTTTATACTTAGTGTTTTTATACCTTGTTCTTATTTTAGCTTAATTTACAAATTTTTAATTTATGTTGTAAGAAATCTTAACTAAGTAATTCTTATTTTAAATTTTTCATTTGTATTTTATATTTGACTATCAATGTTCAAGTCATATTCAAAATGATTTTCTCACTTATATTTGTATTCATTTCTATTTGTACTTTACTATCATTAAATTAAGTTATATACACATATTTGATTTATATTTTACATTTATATTTTATCTTGTTAGAATTAGATTTAAATTAACCATTATCACCCATATGTATATTTCCAAATGTAAACAAAGTACAGAATTTTAATTCAATTATATAAGGTAAATATTACTAAGAGATTTTATTTAAATTTCCAAAATCAAATTCCCTTTTAAAAATACAAATTTATATAAACAAATGGCAATTATTCCAAAATCATATCCATTTGAAATTAATCAGTTCACACTTTATTTAATTTGGTTAAATATTTATTAAAATAAACAGGGCCAACATTCAGGGTCGTTACATTCCTCCCCTCTTAAAAGAATTTCGACCCCGAAATTTAAAACAAAGATAATTTAAAAGCTATTATACCAACCATTCACACATACATATCATTCATACATTAGCAAACAATCAAACAGTCTATCCTAACAATCAACACTAGCTATCCGAACACAAATCCGAATAAACTTCCCTAGAACTATCCAGAGTTTCCCAGGTGTAATTACTGGGATTCTCGCTCCACTGTACTCGACAAGCTTTACTACTTACTCCCGAGTCGCCTCTCATCCTGATCAACAACCCGAACAGAATTCCTGACTACAGTCAAATTTTGTTCAACTTCCAAATCTCCCTAACTACTGGTTCTTCAACTAATGATGGATCCTAAACAAAATTCCAAGATGAGATGCATGGGGTTCATTATGAATTCCAGACATCCATTCTGGCAATCCAATCATGTAAGATACAACACCAATCTAGGTTGAATTATATATATATATATATATATATATATATATATATATATATATATAACTCAAGAGACAGATTCTACTCTGGTTTATTACCCATGATGAAATTAAGTGAGTGTTACATGATATTCAGGAAGGAGAATGTGGCGATCACACCGAGGGGCAAAACCTCGCTAAGAATGTACTCCGACACGGTTATTATTGGCCGACTGTAAACCGCGATGCAGCAGATTATGCCCGAAAATGTGATAAATGTCAAAAGCATGCTCGAATTCCTAGAGCCCCACCTACTGAGATAACCCAAATAGTCAATCCATGGCCGTTTGCAGTATGGGGCATCAATATCATTCGCTCCCAACCTCTGGCCAAAGGTGGTGCGTAGTACGGCATCGTCGCAGTTGATTACTTTACTAAGTGGGCAGAAGCTGAGCCTCTTGCTACAATCACGATGAAAAAAGTGATCAACTTTGTAGTGCGCAATATTATCTATGATTTGGTCTCCCACACACCATCATTACTGATAGCGGAACCCAATTTGACAATATTGATTTCAAAGACTTCTACCACCAATTCCACATTCAGAAGAAATTCTCTGCATCACACACCCTCAAGCGAATAGACAAGTCGAAGCTGTGAACAAAGTTATAAAGTCTTTTTTGAAGAAAATACTGGAAAAGTCCGGGGGCAAATGGGTCGATGAACTTCCTATGTCTTTATGGGCTTATCGGACCACCCACAAATCAACAATCGGCCACACTCCATTCTCTCTTTCCTACGGTTCAAAAGCCGTTATTCCAGTCGAGATGGAAGTACCTTCTCATCGTGTGACTTATTATGATCCAAAGACAAATGCCATACTACTTTCTGAATCCTTGGATTTGTTAGATGAGAAGCACGAAGAGGCTGAGGGCAGCCGCATACCGAAGTCGAGTCACCCGATTATACAATGCCAAGGTCCGACCCTGAGCCTTTGAACTCGGCGATCTCGTCCTTAAAAGAATCCACCCGATTCCTTCGCACATGAAACCAACTTGGAAAGGATCGTAAGTGATTGAACGAAAGCTCGAAGATGGCACGTTTAAGTTATCAACCATTGACGGTCTTACTCTGCCAAGAGCCTGGAATAGCGAGAGTCTCCATCGCTACTACACATGACAGGCTTTATTTATCTAATCCAGTTTTCATCTGCAATTTGTTTCTGCATTTCGAAATTTGAATTTGTAATAAGGCAACTGACTTTGCTGTATTTTCTCATTTTAAAATGTCATTTCTTCGAGCTAGAGCTGTGATTTATTGAATGTATCATATAATCATCACATTGCACGAAGAGCTAAGTTCCATCATACGGTGGGTTGTATTCAAATAGGGAGTGACTGTGATATGACCAGCCACTCACTAAGTGGAAACCGAGAACGGCGGTAAACCATCACACTAAAGCCAAAGAAGGATTAACACACGACAATCCTTTAACTAACTCTAGTCTCCCAGAGTGTGAGCTGGAGTATAAACTTATGAAGGAGGTTTCGAAGAGGGTGGATCCGTCCAACTAAAGACTTCGACCATATCCTAACCAAGTTCGAGGAGGATGGACCCATCCATTTAACGACCTCACTTGTTAACTCGAGGTGGATGTGAATCGACCATCCACGATCTTGGTAAATTCATCGTTCCCTGAGTGCGAACAAAGTCCTAAAAACCTAAACAGATGTGACTAACCATCTGTCGACCAACACCAAATTCCCAAAGTGCGAATTAGAGTATAAATATCAACTCTAAGTTCCCAGAGTCCGAACTGGAGTATAAACTCCAATTCCGAATTTTTAGAGTGCGAGTTGGAGTATAAGCATCGACTCCAAATTCCCAGAGTGTGAGTTGGAGTATAAATATCAACTCTGGATTCCCAGAGTGCAAGTCGGAGTATAAACGTCGACTATCTCTGGATTTCCAGAGTGCGAACCAGAGTATCGACCGTAAATAACCCTGAGTCCCCAGAGTGTGGCTAGAGTATAAACATAACTTGAGTGAGAATGACCACTCGTAAAATAACTTAAGTCCCCGGAGCGTGGTCACATACTTAAAACTTGAATAGGCATGATCGACCGTCGACGTACAAATGCAAATCCCCGAAGCGTGGATGTGATCATTAATAAGTGGGCGAGTATGATTAGACCACTCGACTCTCACTTGTTTCAGCATCAATTCAACAGTGTTAAGCTCGATGAAATGAAGGGGAAATGCAATTGCTGGCCGATCTTTAAAACTTGTCCCCGAAACTGGGGGCATAACTTAAGTGTCAACCATTTATTGAAGTAGTGCAACATCAAAATTCAACTTAATCTTCGGTTATGAGTCATGTCTGTGATTTCAGGACTTGAAGAATAAACACATACTTGACTTGGAAGCTGAAACTTCATAAGTGCACTGAACTGGAATTCAAATACTTGAACACTTAAGCAAACAAACAATAATTTGAGTTGAAGCCAAAATAGAAATTTCATTTCAAATATCTATGGAAGAAATTCATGTACAAATTATTTCCAAATTTCCTACTAGCAGGGGCCGAACCCGCATCTATACACGGCCTAAAAAGGCTAGAAGAAAATTCCTATCTATTCAACAATGAGCCGAGGAGGAGGAGCGTCTATTCTCTTTTCTTCTTAGGTTTCCCCTTCGACGTGGATCCGCTAGAGCCGCCAATAATTTTCCTCTTCGAGCCTTTACCTTTCAGTGGCTGGTCTCTGGTAGGTGGCATTATATCTACCTCCTCTGAGCTCAAATGAATAGGAATACTTCCTGCAGGCGGAGTCGGAGGGGTTGGATCCACTACGGGAGGTGGGGTAGACGCGCTGGTATCGATAACTGTACCACTGGGTGATATCATTTTCAGCGGAGCCAGGCCAGGTGCTGCCATTCCACCTCTAGACCTACCGCTACGAGCCGCTGCCTCCATTTCAACGTCGATTTGAACCAATATATCTTCTTCACGAATTGCTTGAGCCTCTCTGGGGCAATGGTGGTCGGCAAAAAGGTCGCTGTGATGACTGAGAAGTTCCTCCATCATCTGTTCGTCGAAAGAGAGTGTGCACCCCTACGTTCCATCAATCGGTGCAATCATTGTTGTAGTGATCACCTTAGTAATAATGGCCTCCTACGCTTGATGCGATTCTTGAGTTGCAAGAGGTCCAATCGGTGTCATTCCAGTCACTGGATAGAGAAAAAGAAAGACTGTTAGTAAACGCTTCAAATCAAGCCCTTATTTTAAATACGTATGAGAAATGTTCAAAATATCTTCCTCGGTTTGGCTCGTGGATGGCTGAATGACTTCAAAAGTGTGCTCTCTCGCCAGAGATAACTGCAGCCGATCCGGATTATAAGAAGGGACGGATTGGGGATCAACCGAGGGTGTAGAATCAGGTTAGGTTGGCGCAGGAATCTCAATACTTGCGTCATGATGCTCAACACCTGAACCTTCTCCAACCTCAGAGTGTTGGGTGTCAAGCCTCTCCTTTTCATGTGAAATCATCGATTGTGGAAAATCTTTCTTTCATCTTTATTCATCATACGATTCTCAAGCTCGAAATCGTCAATTGATTCACCCAGATGCACTGCCTTCTCCTCAACCAATCGGCCCCAGGTGTTGTGAAGATGTATTGGATAATTTTTGACCCAGGCTAGGTTCCTATTCTTCAGCACATTATCATTATAAGTGATGAGGAGATCTTCGATATCAGCCTCTAGCCTGGACTCTGCTGTTCGGACCTTCTCGTCAACCCCATCCTCCGCCTCTTGGACCTTAGCCGCTACCGCATCCCGTTCACCTCGAAGCACTACGACCTGTTCACAAGCCTCCTGGGCTGTACTATTGACGTCATCCCTTTCTTTGATGATTTCGGAGAATTTGGCTATAAGATCGTTAAGTTCTTTAAGGGCCACATCTCGTTCGGCAGTGACAGTGGTGTTCCGATGGTCCATCTCCTCCACCAAGGTAAAGTGTGTCTACCTCATCCTCTCCAAGGCCAAGTTCGCCTCGTTGGCCTTTTGAGTGGCCTCTATTTATGACTTTCGAGAGGATTCGGCTTTATCGTTAAACATTTGGATGATTCGATCCTTCTGAGCGAACTCATTTTCTAATTTCTCTATGGTGGTAAGTCGCTCAAAGGCCGGCTTCGATGCTTTCTCTGCGTCCTTCGATCACTCCTTATACTGAGTATAGATGTCGTGAATATAATCGTACATTGTATTCTCCACTTCCGTTAGAATTCTCTTTAAGTGCGAAGGGAAGATGTAGCCATCAATGAAAATATTCGAGAAATCCTTCTTCGGTTGTCCGATTCCAATAGCCCATTCTCCAGTGGGCTCAACAATAGCCTGTTCAGTGATATCGGGAGTTTCGGCCTCATCTCTGCAACGGTGTGCTTCAGGCCTAGAGGCTTGGAAAGATGGTTTATCGCGGGGAGGCTCTACAGTTTGCTTTCCATAGCTCGAGGGGTGTGTAGGGATTCTAAGTGGTGGAGAACACGACTGGGATCAATGTCTGTAGTCCATGTCCTTATCCCTGTCATATCTTTCTCGGCTAGAATATCGACGGTCACAATCCCTCTCTACCTCTCTCCTAAGTGAGTCATAATATGAAGAGGATTGGCGAGCTGAGCAAAGACTCCCCAACATCGACCCACGTCCAGACATTGTACCTGCAAAGTAAGAGGAACAAATTTAGTAATTTCCTAAAGTAAGCAACTTGCGACTGCAAA
This sequence comes from Allium cepa, assembly GCA_030765085.1. Lineage (NCBI taxonomy): Eukaryota > Viridiplantae > Streptophyta > Magnoliopsida > Asparagales > Amaryllidaceae > Allium > Allium cepa. The sequence goes on along the minus strand of CM060931.1, from coordinate 352,183,655 downwards.
TCGTGTAGTGCTGTGAAGTGTATATGTATGTGCAACGCCCCGACCAAATGGAAATGTCGGCCACACTTGTGGGAAGAGACTCGCCTAAGTTTAAGGCACTCTAAAGCTCCTCCAATCCAGCGTCGTGTTGGAGTGACACATAATCCAGAATTGGGATATCGGCAAGCCCTTCGAAAAGGTTCTCCACATGCGAGGGAGGAGCCTTTGAAATTCTAATACCAGAAATAGGGAGAGACACGATCATAGATTTTCATCTTGCAGAATTAGAACGCTTATGGACTGTAGCCTTGACTCTTTTCCTTCCATCAGAATCTTGAAAGGCGTTGGAAGGCCCGACAACAGGTTCATCATCTGTGGGTGTATCTTTATCATCGCCCTCTTCATCTATTACAACCCTGGGCGTCTTACGCTTCACCCATCTCGTCGGGACTACCCTCAACGTTCCTTCGAGCCTTATACTCTGATTTCACTCGATTAGCCAGACAGTCATCAAGTTTTGGTCTGTTAACTCTGACTACATTTTCCCCATCTCATTTGGCACTTCTTGGAGGGCGCGAACTATCTCTTTAAAGTATACGCCCTCGGGTCATGGAATTATGACTATAACAGAAAGAAGATATTAGTTTTGGTGTCAGCTATGATTATCTCATTAACTACTTGAAAAGATTACAGAATTTACATCTGACTAACCATCGGCTAACAATCCCGGAGGGCATCGGACATAAAACCACTCAATTTTAAAGTAATTCAACCTGGTCTAAGATCCCCTTACCACTTGACAATTCCTGACTGATTCCAGGAACGTAAAAGAAGGGCTATCTCCCCGACTCTTGACATTGAATAAGTATCTAATCCCGATCGGGATCGGTGGTCGAAAAAGATGATCCATAAATATGATGAACAGGCTGTTCAGCAGAGCGTATCCATTGGGGTGTAATTGAGAGGGAGATTTCGAAGAAAGACATCACTTCTCTAATGTATTGGTTAAACGGAGGAAGTGTTCCAACTGTACATGCATGGCGATTGAAAGCAGTAAACCCCTCCGGCAGAGCATGCAGTCTGTCATTCGGCCCCGACAATAATACGTCGTCCAACGACAAACCATGCCTTAGGCATATTCGTCCCAGTATGTCTTTGAAGACATTGAAGGAACAGAATCCTGTGGGTTACTGATAAAAGTAGCACCTGGTAGCTCATCCAAAGCTGTATCTATAACTTCGGCCGCGATGACCGGCATCTCGATTGTTAGAGGAAGTGAACTCTGAATTTCCTGTTGTTGTGAGCTTGTAGACTTCATAACTAACTAACTTATGAAAACCATCATTTGACGATAATAAGCCCACTTGTTCCTCAGTGTGAAGTGCATGGATATGTTGTGCAGTGTAGTGCTACATGTTACTTGAGAAATTTTACATAGTTAAAGAAAACATTCGAACGACGAGATTTCAAAATTTAACTGGAGTGACTGTCTCGCTGACCGTCACAACTATGCCATCCAAACTTAGGAGACCGATCCTAGTAAAAGTTTGTTAAGATTTTGTTGAGTTACAGTTCCATCGACGAGCTTTGAGGGGCGGTCAAATATGAAGTTGAATAGTTAAGTCCAGATATGCAAGAATGAAGCTCACCAGAGTCATATATTTGGTTGAAGTTCGAATCGACCACCCAAAGTCTCACTCATATCGATCACCTGAGGAAATGATATCAAATCGATCACCTAAAGGCCAGATCATATCAATTCGAGCCCCTCATCTCGTATCAATCATGGCCCGTGTTCTCGTATCAATTGGCAGGACCAATACTCTGTATCGATCGAAACTCGGTGGTTTCATATCGATTGGAAAACATCTTCTTCATATCGATCATTCAACCCTTACCTCAACTATCTCATATCGATCATTCAACTCCTATTTCATATTGACCAATATCGTTTCGAAGTAATGATGCTAAGTAACTGTTCCACGATCGATATGAAACCCAAGGCATGATAAGGGTATGAAATTTCCCATTGGGATCGATATGAAACAGGACATTTTCTTCCTCAATCGATACTAGTTACCCCATCGTCTCATTCGACAACACCTCTTCTCCTCCAAGCGGCATGAACGCCATGGTTCTCTCCTCGACCCTGCTCAGGTCCCACTCTAGCATCGTCGACATCGAAACTGGCGACGACCATGGATAGAGCGGCGTTAAAAATCAAGTCTCGTCGTTTTGAGACAGTATTGATTTATTAATTACCTAGTTAAAGCAATCGATTCGAGAGATCAATGGATTGTTCGGTACGAGGGCAGTTTCTTTTTCTTTTCTATCCTGATCGATACGAAGACAAGGGAAATAAAGTGAGCAAGTGAGAAAAAAGTTAAGTCCAAAGAGTATTTATACGAACTCATGGCCAGGCAAAAGGCGGTTCACCTTCTAGACCTGTTAACCGGTCTAAACGATCGAAGCAAGAACGATACGAAGGGCCTTCTTCGTACCTACTTAGCCATATCGGTTAGGGGACAGTTGTTCGTATCCATTAACTCCATTCAAGCTAGAGCATGGTTTTTCATATCCATCGGTCCAAAAGATGCAACAAAGATTATTTGAACCATTTATATTCCATCGATACAAACAAGCTTATTCGTATCCATCAATCCAGAGCGATCTCCAGTGTAGCTATTTGTACCCGTCAAACCATCGATATGAAAGATGCCGCAAAAGGCCTGTTGGAACTACAAAAATTTATCGAGACTAAATGACAATTTCTTATCCCTCAAAGCTCATATCCATCAATACAAACTGTTTATTTCATATCCCTCAATGCGAATAACATCGATGCGAGAACAATCTTTCGACCTTTTACATCAATCCAGGAGAGGATCGATACGAAGGGACATTCCAAAACAGCCATCAAGTGTTGTTACAACTCGAATTTCACATCGATTCAGGAGAGGATCGATACGGAATTCGATACGAGAAAACTGGCAACAACTTGTGAACGTACGAACGTTAACGTGAGTCAGATTAACGTATATGCATATATGTCAAACTAATTTTCAATTTTCAAAATTCATAGGTCAAATGCCCACCTGATGAACAATTACAACAATGAACAGCTGATCACTATCATACAACAATCAGTTACAGCATTATACACTACAATAGTTGGCGGTCAACCGTTCATATTACTAAAAAGTCAGTCAAAGATTGCATCTTTCAACGAAAAGATAACAACTGTTTAACAAGTCAGATAGAACTATTCAGAATGAAGATTGTAGCTTTCCAAAGCACGTCATGTTCTCACAAGACGTACTTTGGGGGGTAAATGTTATCCCACCTTTTGGCAAGGCCGTGATACCAAGGAGTTGGCTAGAAACCAAAAGACAGTTTTTTTCGAAAATCGGTTATGCACAGGTTCCTTATGGATGTCGGTAAATTCTGTCCGAGTCCAGATCAGGCTACAATTGACAAGACATGACAAGCAAATCTATGAAAGTCAACTTTTCAAATTTCGAGTCAATCCGAGTTCGTTTGCTCATGATATGATCGATACAAGTCAGAGAAACCAACTCGTTCGTATCCATCAGTTCGTATCGATCAGGCCATAATCCATTTCTTTACATCGGTCGATTTCGTATCCATCACATACCTATCTATTTTTGTCCAACACCATGCAATTATCTTGTTCGTACCCATCGAATATGGTCTACTACGTATCCATTGAAGACGGTCTACTTCATACCCATCGAAGACGGTCTACTTCGTATCCATCAACGAAAGTGCGAGTGTCTAGTTCGTATCGATTAAGTTTCAACATGCTTCATATCGATCAACCACAAATCGACACGAAATCAACACTTCCCACTGATATAAAGTACAATGCAATCGATCGATACAAACAGAACAACGCAACCAATCGATACGAACAAGGCGGCACAACTGATCGATACGAACAAGGCAATGCGACCGATTAGTACAAACAGAACGGTTAAGATAGATATGAACAAGACGACAACCTTGGAATGACTCGGTCAATTCTGCATTTAAAGTGGATCGATCCAAGAATTCAGCGCCACGTAAACATGCATACACGTGCTTGGATCGATACGAACAGAGCGATACGGAAGGATCGATATGAACCAAACAGCCTACTGAAAACTCAAATTTGCATTGATCATAACTCACAACCAACATATCTGAATGCCACCAAATTTTCACAGGAGCTTACGTACAACCTAAAGAATGTTCCTACAAATTTCAACTCGATTGGATCAAATCTTGATCGATATGAAATTCTTTCGTATAGATCACGGATCAAGTCAAAATCGCATGGGATCGATCGCATAGGCCCACCCACATGCCAGAAGAGGTCTCCCGAGATCTGAGCGAGATATTTGCATCCTACGCCTATACCAGAGCCTATAGAAAAAGGACTTTTGGCTTTTCGATGTTCGGACTCTACTGATTTCACTTTTGTACTCCAAGGCCACTGTTGTACTTGAAAATTGCTACTATATTTCGCTGTAATTAGTTGTATTCCGTAAGAAAACGTCAATAAAGTGATCAACTTCATAGTAGATGTAGGTTATATGCTCTAAATCATTGTGTTTCTGTGTTTTTATCTGATCTGTTTTTGAATTGTTTGTTAGATGATCCTCCTTTTCCATTTATTATCTTCATTTTATCTCTTCCAATACTTCCAAAGAGTGTTGTGCTCAATTTTGGTACAAACAGCACCAAAGAAAGAAATGCTCGTTTTTAAAATACAAGCACTTGTTGTTAAGAGATTCGATGACTTTGCACTTATACCAAGCCTTGACGATCATATAGTAAGGGGACTCCTACCTTTGCTTGAAATGCAGGAGGTAGGTAAGCTCTTAAAAAGCTAGAGCCTAGTTAAAGCGATTTATGAAAAGCTCATACAAAGAGCTCAGGAGAGCATAACCGTTTGGGTGCACTTGAGCCAGAGCTAACCCTAGCCCTTGGAGAACCGTTCGATGAAATAGATTGAAGGGTGGCAAGGCACCGCATAAACATGCATATATGTTGCAAGCTGTATAACCCATCGTAAGAAGATGTGCTCGTTGTCCCTGAGTAGGAAGCGGTACGTAACCCTTAATAATTTTATGCGAGCAGCATGTATTCTAGAGCATTTTCTCCTATAGGACAGTTGGCATCTATTCGAGCAAGTCATCCAAGCCCCTAAGATCGATATATTAATTTAGAGGGTGAGGTTGATTTTGCTGAAGGCCTGCTGGTACAACTGCATCCTGTAACTTGATCGAGATTGAAAATCTAGGGCTGGCAAGTGTAGAAGGTGAAGCCTGAGCTGTGGAGGACCCAGCTTCGAAAATAGTATATGTACCCTCAGTGTGCTTGAAGCGTAGTGATCAACGAGTCATTCTAAATAAGAAAACTTGGCGTTCAACATGGTCAGGTATGTTTTATTTCAAACATTGAACCCGTGCGGCCCATTTCTGGAATCCAAAGGACGTCAACCTGTGTTGCCAATTGGATTCCAAGCATTGAACAAACCAAATGAAAGTATTAGTCAATACAATATGCACCCCATGTCCCATACATGACGAACAAACCATCTTGTGTAGATACCTCACTCATATTAGAAAACCGAGCCATGCCACAAGACATAACTGTGCACTGATCTTACCTACTATTGATAATGAAACCACTGCCCATAGCAATGTGGAATCTTTTCCTATGCAGGAATGTCATAAGCACAACTATGAAGAGTGCTACACAGAAAAAAATAGTGTGATGGAATCATCTAATACAATTATGCTTGGAGTGAACCGTCCTACTAGGATTCAAATAAAGGAACAAGATTAGTCGTGCTTAGATAGGAATTATTCAAAGACGAAAAGCAAGGATATCTCTAGAACAACATGTGCTTGCCGTAGGCTAAACCCAAATTTACCCTAGAATGAGACCAAGCCCTAACTTTTACCATTTCCCTCAAGAACAACCAGCATTATTGCCATCGACGCTATCTCCATGCGAAACAAGCGTCGCCTACCTAGACTATCTGAAATTTGCATTGAAAGATGGAATCGGAAGATAAACCTTGCAAAAGAGTCGAGGTTGAAAGCTTTTGGGTGCGATTTGAAACATGGTGGAAATTCAAGACTTCGATGGCTAATTTGGACGGACGATGGTCTGGAGGTAGCAGCTTTATTTCAGGATCGACGACGGCGAGTGGTCAGAATTGACAAGGATCGAAAATGGAAGATCGTTGGAGAAGGTCTCGGTAATAAGTGGAATCACAAGCGAATGAAAAGTAAGAATAATTTTTTGTCAAGTGCCATATTTATAAGTACTCAAGGATAAAGAAAGCAATCGGCACCGAGAGAAAGCTCTTGGTACCGAGAGTAATTTTCATCCTTAAAATTTTTAGGAAGCATGGCAGGAGAAAAAGAAAACTCAACTAACGCATCGTGCAACCTCTAAAGCATAGATCTTTCCCTAATAATGGAGAAAAGAATCTCAGTTATGCGAAGTAGTCAAAGGAATATCTACCGGACAAAGGCAATGCTGTGAAGCAATTCCAGAATGACTAACAAGAATCATGAAATATCAAGTTAGAACTTAACTTGATCCAGAGCACACTTTGTTTTCTATGAAAACATACTCTGGAGGGCAAATGTTAACTGGATTTTTACCTAAGTAAAGTTTTCAATAAAAGTTAGAATGTCAAGATAAAGAAGAAAAAACTCAAAAATTTGGAAATACACTTAGAAGTGCTAGAAGAAGTGACTCGAAAAGTTGCAAGTCCAGTGGAGGAAACAAGACCTTTCGATACTAAGAGCTTTTTGTTGCTATTTGGACCCCACAAACATCTTGTACTTCACATACTACTTCCAGCAATCATCGTCAAGTGCTTTTCCCAGAGAATAGATGAGCAACTTGAAGGATTGATGAGAAGAAAGTAAAGAAAGCGGGATAATACAAGTGTTATGAAAGGAATCGTCGGGAACGACACAACCTCTATGAAAAGAGTTCGGAATACATAGAATTGAAGATAGGAGAACAAAGCATAAGAGAAGGAAGATTTTGCACCAACACAAACCTCTCGATACCAAGAGGAATCTCTCGGTACTGAGAGGTCTTTTATGGAGATTGGGGCACGTGCTCTCTTATACACCTTTGGACTTGCATCTAGACCTTGTACAATCCAAGACTATGAACCTATAGATCAGTTTCCCTTATAAATCTCAACAACTACTAAAGAAGGACTGAAGACTCTGGATCTTCCTCATCTCCTATTTCTCCCTCACAATAGTCACCTAGGCAGATACTTTTGGCAATTCTAGGATTAAAAACCTATCAATCCCTTTTACTGGTGACTTCACTTTCTCTTAAAACTTATATCGATAAAATATGAAATGGACAGGCCAGGGATTGCTGAACAACTATAAAAATCATGTGTGACTCTACTTTTTGTTACGTTTTTTGCTATTTCTATTTGATCAATATGTATAATCTAAACAAGTTATTGCTGATCTAATTCTACAATAGGTCATATTTAGGAGTTGCACCACTTTTGACATCAATAATTTCCATTCAGTTCCTTACATAACCCTTTTCCTTCTCCACTTAGTCTCAAAATCTTACTTATCTTTTTATCTAATAAAATCTCAACATAGTTCCTATTTCTCCTATGCTGGTATTTTAGTAATATTGAGATTATCACCTGTAAAGTAAGATAAACTAGAAAGTAAAATTTAGGGGACGAATTACCTACGGAGGGGTCATTGAAGCACTTGGCTTGAAGGAATGAACCTTTTGAATTTCAAAAGAAGATTGGGCAAGCTTACTTGATCCATAAAAGGTCTAACCATTGGAAGGACTCTTTGAGACCTATGAACCACTAATGCCATGATCAATATAAGGAGAAGAAAAATCAACAGTGCGGTTTGAACTGAGGGGCTTCTGATCCACCTTAACCTGAGCCACCATCTCCATCCTTTCTCAGTGAACCATCTTGAGGGTGGTCACCAACATCATCATCCCCATCATCATCATTGTCAAACTTGTCTTCCTCATCACATTTTAGCTCATCCTCATCATCTGATGATGGATTATCAAAGGTTAGGAGCTTAACTGGATCAATAAGTTCATCGTCCTTGAATTTAGAAAGGTCGCCCGGGATGCAGTCAAGTAGGATATCAATTTTTATTTTATAATCTACTCCGGTGTAACAACGAGAAGGATAGTTCATATCTGAGCATCTGTCAATGTTGTCTTTATAAGTAGCAAATAAGATAGCCTTAGAGTTTTGATCCTTCCAACAAGGAACGGCTTCATTTAGAAAGAAAGATACTTTTTTTCTTAATATCACGAATGGATGGCTGTGACTTCCTAAGGGAAAGATCCTTATTTTCTAATCCTTTTCTAAGATCAAGACTTTAGTTTAAATTTCCTTCATGTGGAAAATTTCAAGATGAGCCTTCTTAGTTTCTTCATGACTCAAATTATATCTTTCTATTAAGGCTCTACTCTCTTATCCAAATCACAAATTTTCTTTTTCTTTGAGTCCAATAAAGATAGGAATTGAGCCTTCTCTAATGATAGGGAGTTTTTATTGATCAAAGGCTTTGAACCTCATATTCAAGAGCCTTTACCTTCTCAGACAATGAAAAATTTAGAAATAAGTATTTCTCGATCTAAAAAGAATCTTAAAGGATTAAAACAAATTAATCAACTAATGAAATGCATTAAAAGAAAAAAGAATTGTACCGGAACAAGTTTCTAGAAAAGAGAAATGAGGCCCTCTTTTGAAAAAGGATGGAAAACTTTAGAAGAACCCTAGGGAAGCAATAGAAGGAGATTGGATAAGGTTCGTTAATTACTCCTCAAAAATTAAAAACTGAGAGGTTATCATGCTGGAACCTAGAGGAGAAATATTTTGAAAAGAAAAGGAATTAAGCTCATTTTTTGATAAAGGAAGGCTAATGAATTCCTAAGTGATGAGCTTGTATGTCAATGGTAGGGCTCTGAATAGGCAATGAAGAAGTAGCGATAGCATCGGAAGAAGGAACCAAAGTTGGAGTAGAATCGACCTTCTTGGATTTCTTGAGCGAAGGTTCGAAAGAAGTATCTACATCACTAGATTCCTTTTGTTTCCTATTATTAGCTAATAAAAAGATAACTTCTATCGTATAAGTTAGGGATGAAAAAACAACCATAGAGGGAGGAGGAAGAGGTGGATTTCCAACAACTTTTGGAATGATAGGAAAACTCGAAGGTTCCTTATTTGATAACAAGGAAGTTAGGACGACAAAGTTCAAATTTAGAACACAGAAAATGTAAGTGGATAACACTTCTTTAACATAAAAATTAAAAGAGTGGGACCTAGAGAGTTTGTAGAGAAAAATTCTAATTTAACATCGATAAGAGTTGAAGAACCATATTCATTCCACTTTATGATAGGTGGCTTGCCCATAATCTAGTAGGGTAACTAAATTAGGGAGTATTTTATCAAGCCTCAATCAACTTCTTAAATACTTAGTAGCATTACAAGCTGATCGTTCTTGGCCAAAACCTTAGGATCAATTTTTTGAGGTAGAATCTAAAAATAATAACATGAAATAAAACAAGAAGAGATAGTGTAAGACAATAATAAGGTGATGAAAAGATTATAAAGCTAGTGTAACAACCCACAATTTTGAAAACTAAATATTTTAATGATTAATTTAAATATTTATTCATTAATTCATGAAATTCCCATTATATTCAATTTATCGAAGACGGATGAATTGGGACACCCACCGTTGAGACCACAATTCCAACATAAGAAAAATGAGTATAAGCCGGCCTTATTTGGAGTTGATAGAGTGAACAGTTATTTATAAAAAGGAATGAAATTTTAATGAATTGGGCCAAAACCAATTACTTTCCGTTAAATTGCAAACCCTCTTAGTTATTTCATTTCATTTTTCATTCTACGTTTCTTTTCCTCTTCCTCTCTTAATCTTTTCTGAATTACTCCTTTATATCTTCTTAATCTCCAAGCCCTAATCCTACTTAAATAAATTCCTAAATACATGAAAAAATCACCATAATTTATTTCATCCAATTCCTTACAAAACTCAACAAGGAATTAGCTTTAAGTTGTGTTTGGAGCTCCATCCAAGATTTCAAGAGGGCAAAAAATGGGATTTCATGATTTTGAGCTTGGTTTGGAGAAGAAGAGGTGAGTGGTATGACTCTCCTACTTAATTTAATTGTTTCACTTCATAGATTTGTTTATTTATGATTATGAAGTGATGTGAATCAATTTGGAGATTATTATGATATGGTTTATTGTTGTATTCATGTTATAAAAATGATTTTATTAAATCATTATTCGTAAAGACTTTTATTACAACTTTTGAAAATGTTAGTAAACATAGAAATAGATTATGAGTTAAATAATTGATTTCATGTAATGTTTTGTATGTTTAGAGGCTAATTTAGTGATACGATTATGTGCATGTCCTTAGTTAGTGTTAATTGAACAAATTAAATTGATTTTAGAAAAGCTAATAAACAATTAAGTGAGTATTGAGCTCTGCACTTATTATTAAAGTGATTAGAGGCTTAAAAAAGCTTAGTTGGTATTTATAAAGATTATTTATGAGAATGAATGATTTTTATAATTAGATGGAATATTTTGGAAAAGGTTTGTAAGCTAACTAACTGAGATACGGCTCTACACTTACGATTGAAGTGATTAGAGGCTTAATGAAGCTTAATTAGTGTTTACAAATATTATTTAAGTGAAGAAATAATTTTATAAGTGAATGGGATATTTAAAAGAGTTATAAGATTTTATAAAATATTTACGAGATGAATCCTTAAAATAAATGAAGAAATTAAGTATTAAAAAGTCTTAAAATGATTAATAAGCTAGTATTGTATTTTATAAAGTAATGAAATGATTTTATAAAATGGTAGAAAAGATATTGGCCCTTTATAGAAAGACTTGATGAATAAAATTAAATTTTGATAATTTATAATCAAAATGTTTATTTAAATATATTTGTAGTAATTAGAATTATTGTACGTGTGATATTTGAGTGAATAACCATATATGAATGTGACTGTGAATATCTACATTTGTATAAGCATGTTATGAGCAATCTTATGTTGCCATAGCGACTACCGGGTGTGTAAAGTTGCGTGAGAGAAAGTCGAGTAATCGCTCCGGTGAAACTTGAAACATGATTTTTGAAGTTTATATGCATTTGCATGTACCTGTGTGCATATGTGAGCATATGCAGGTGTACTGGAACATATGTGACCATCATATGAGAAGAGAAGGTCAATTGAATTCCTTTTCGCATGTTAGAGGAGGTCGGGTTAAAAGAATTTCTTGGTGGAACTCTATGCACAAAAGAGTGGTTTTTCGTATCAAAATCAATTTTCGAGTACATAAGAAACCACTTTAAAAATATCAACCAATGGACTTTAAAAGAGGTCTTATGTATTTAGAGCAGATAGAGGAGCTAGGCGACTCATCGGGTGAAGCAATGGAGGAAATAGTGTTAAAATAGGCGATCGATGAGGCTCGGTTGGCACTTGCCTAAGCTTACTATCTGGTGCAAGCGATCACCGGTCCATCGATGGCTATACCTTCAGTGCACCGGTGGAGCACAGACCTGGATAGAAAGCCCAGGCAGTGTGCAAGGTGACGGGGATTCTTCCCTAGTTTTGGATGCTAGTTGGGGTGATGCTTTGGTATAACTTTGGAAAGACTTTGGGATTCTTGGGAAAGTGGAATGCAAGGTGAAGATCGGGATTCAAACGCAATGTATAGTGAAATGTATGCGAGCAATAATGATCGGATATGATATCGGTGTTGTGATTGGTTGTATGATCATATCTAGTGAGCTTGTACAATTAAACGGAGTTAGTCCTTGCCCCTTGGCTTTGGCCTTGGGTGGATATGTTTTGATTAATAGTATTAGTCTTAAATTAGTGATCATACGTAATACTGACCTTATTTTAGTGGTCATACATATTATTGGTTTTTTGGTAGTGGCCTTTCGTGTATATAGATGATGACGAGATATTAGTCTTCGTTTGTGATAAGCGTATTTGATTACATGATGTTATATTAGATATATATACGGTATTGGTGTTCCTTTATGTTCCTAATGGCATATTATATAGGATATGCCCATCGTTCTCTTTTGTAGAGACGTTATGCAAATTTATTATGAAATCCATGATGACTAGTGGGACAGATGATAATGATCATCTACGAGTGGACCATATATCACTTATGCTAGATATAGGAGTATAGTGTGATCCATGTAGTTTCCTAATATTTAGAGTAGGTCACTTATGCTCAATATAAGGGTACGGTGAGACTACACAATTTCGATCAAAGTTGGATGCATCTCGGGGTCTATGGTAGATTTAGGTGCAGACTCTATTTATTTTGGACCCATGAAGGGATCATTGTATTGCGATTGTTGTCCATAGTACAACTCGGTACTGACTATAATTATTTTGGATCCTTGGTAGGGTTCATTGAATCATAATTGATTTCCATTTTGGATTTCACCCATCAACAATGATGGGTATCAATTTTATTCTCTATTTGACGTATATCGTTACGTTGTAGACGAGGCATAGTATAGCAATTGGCTGATATTATTATTGTGTATTCTGGGATAGGCTTATATTGTGATATTTATATTACCATGCATATGTATATTGGGTTACTTTTATCATGGTATACTATTTTGTTTCAATCTCATTATATTAGTTGTGCGGATTCATTAATTACAAGAGAAGAGCAGTTCTGGTATAATTCCCTATTTTTGTGATGGGTTTACTTTAATCGTTTATGGGCTATACAGATTACCCTTAAGCCATGTTTGTGGAGAAGACTGGATGAGCCTTAGTAGCTTCCTATTTTATATACATATATAGTTTTGGTATAAAGTATTTTGAAATAGTTTCCCTCACTCCAGGCTTTATGTCTAACCTGCATTTTGTCTTTGTTTGTTTATGTCATGACAACTCTCAAGTACTTGGTTAAGTAGTTTGGGAGTCATGTGCTTTTGGGGATACACTATCAAAGTGGCATAGCTGAAGCTTTGGAGGCGAAGGCTACACTTGGATATATATATTTGATATTGTAGTAGTATATGCTAGGTATGTTATTTGTATATGAGACTAGTTGTATAAGATATTCTATTCTAATTTCCTGTATTGATATATAAATATTGGTTACTTCTGTCAGTGTGGACTCTTATATATTGTTCATCATATTCTATTCATGTAAATTCAGTATATTATATATTATCATTTCGCTCTGAGATTATATCGTTTTGCCTTGGTATGGTATTTGGTTTAAATTTTACCTCGACAAACTGTTCTTTATGGTATTTGGGAATTAGACATTGTCATTCGACATTGATTTTTGGGTTCACGATGTGCAGTTTGTTACATTTCGTATCGGAGCTTAGGCTCAACACTCAAGACCATGTATACCAGTTTGAGTTAAACAATCTGGTAGAAGGAGATACATTGAGAGAGTGTACTTGTACTTTTTATTATAATACAACATACACCACTTGTCTTTTGGACTTCGATTTATTTATATAGTTGGTTGCTAAGGTATCTTCGTCCAGGCTATCTATATGACAGAGGGAGTACACGAGTGACTGTGGATACGCATTTGAGATGCCTGATTAGTTCAAAGACTGCTTGATTATCGCATGAGATGTTCTTCCACTTGCGACCATCCTATCTGTAGTCGTAGGTATTGGAGGTGGGGTTGCCCTTGGGGCACCAGTATTTCTTGCTCCACTAGCTTTAGACTTTTCAAATTTGTGCTGGAATTTCCTTGATCTTGGCGTGAAGCTATATCTAGATTCGAAGATTATTGCTGAGATATAGGTTACGGCCAATTCATTTAAGAGGGCTTTCACCAAAATGGACTTATAGGATTGCTTCCTAACACCTTAAGGAAGAGGCTTTGGCTTAATGGGACATAATGTACTGTTGGTTAAGGAGCATGCCATGACTTGGATTGATTATATAACTTTTAGCCTCAGTTAATCTCTAAGACCAAGTGAGGTATACAGTTTGAGTTTTTTTTTCCATTTGCAGCCTGGTAGCTTGTAAATGATGGAGTATGTTAGTCGATATAATCTTTTGGCTAGGTTTCACTTTGTGATGGTTAGTACTCCATTAGGGTAGGCAAGGACAGCTCCTAAGATATTTATGCATTGGTTGGGGTTTCATTGCTTAGTCTTAATCCAGTAAGGGCCACTTTTGAGTGTCTTGTGGTGATAGCTCTTTCCTATGAGAGCACCTACAAGATACCAATGGGGATAGCGATGGTGGAAAGCAAACCGAAGTCCCAACCGAAGCGCAAAGGCTAGGATACAATGAGAGATCAAGATTATCCAACGATGAGAGCTGATATGGTATGCCACTCATATGGCATACACAAGCAATTCGTTATGGAATGTCTTGCAGCTTAATGAAGCGTAAGTTCTTCAAATGTGGTCAGCATGGTCACTTGATGAAGGATTGTGTTACGCATCTACGAGGCGAGTCAATGATGATGACTTATGCCTTAAAGGCATTTCCAGGTCCTAGCAGGTGTACTGCTGTAGAAAAGAAGAGAACTTCATGTAGCAAGGTGTGCTTTAATTGTAAGCTACTTTCTTATGTTCTTTCCAATACTTAGACTATATATTCAGCTATTTCTAGTTAACTGCTAGATAGATTAAACTTGAAGACTTTCATAGTATATAAACTTTTTCGTTAAATCTTGTATGAGTAACCTTATTTGTTGAGCTAAGGCGCAATGATCGAAGCTACTGCCATTCGAACTTGATGCATGAGCTTTCGAGTTGAGTGGGGTTGGTCGATGAATTGTGGCTTGGATTTGCATCCAAGAAGGCTTCAATTGATGCCCTGTAAGGAGCAAAGGCCGAGCAAATGACTTATATGCATTTTGCATGGGGTCATTCATGTTAAAAGTTGTATGTCCTTGTGTTATAAAACCTTTAGGGATGGGGTTAATCCCATGTGTTGAAGGGATATTTTAAAGGGATCAGTCCATTCACATAGTAGTTCTAATAATAAGTTCGAGCATAGGGTTTCTAGGTGGGTTAAACCAATTGCGCAATGGTTTTCGCTCGATTCTTAAAAGTGTTCACTTGAATAGGATTCTTATGGTAACTGATATATTTCCGAAGCACGGCCCTAGTCATGCAAGGAAATTCCAATGCTCTGACTAAGGAATCAGCTCGAAGTTTGCATGAGAGAAGTCAGGTGGCCAACCCTAATTTAATAAAGAAATCGTGCGAGCGAACAAAAGATTAGATCGGGTATCGTATTATTTTGGCTGATATTTATTCTATCTAAAATTTATTTGTGGTACAATATAGTTTAGAATGCTTGTGATAGCTCGAGAAAGGACTACTCGACTAGTTTAGTGAAGATTCGGATAATCTTCTAAGTGGAGATATGATACTTTCCTAGGTGGGCATCGTAGTCCACTTAGTATATTATCATTATCAACATTGTGTGATTAAGGTGAGTTTGAACATAAACAAAACCAAACATTGGTTGATCATCATTTAATGATAATGTAATTAATTAATATTTTCTACTTTTAGAGAATGAGATATGTTTAGAGGAAAAGGAAAGTTAGGGCTTAGATTGTTGGATTTATTCGAGAGTTTTAAGGATGGATGATCCAGCATATCATATGAATTTCCCTTTTCATAGCGGGGGATGTAATAGGCTTTCATGTACTGTATTCGTGAAAGGAGTTGCACCAATTAGGCATCGTGTTCCTTTTTATATCGGATAGGCTCATGGGAGTTTATAGTTTGACATGTACACTTCGACCATTGTTGGTTACAATGCGTGTTGGTATAGACTCTTTTTGTATGCTAGTTAATTCTGCTTGTATTATCTATTAATGATTGTTATTTCTTGTTCCTACTTGTTGTTACTTCATGGTCGATTGTTGTTGTTTATTGATTAATTGTTGATTTTACTGGTTGTGTTGCTTTTTATCGATTGTTGATTGATTTTTATTGACTGTTGTTGCTTGTTGTTGCTTATTACCACTTATTATTAATTTTTGTTGTTTGCTACTGTTTGTCATCGTTTAGTGTTACTTGTTAATTTCTTTTTGTTGCTTGATTGATACATTGATTATTGTTGATTATTATATCTTATGTTGCTTTTGATCGATTGTTGATTGATTTTTGTTGATATTTTTACTTGTTGTTGCTTGTTTTGTGTGTCTAGTTGCTTGTATGCTGGTTATGGTTACCTATCATAGCATGTTTGGAGAGAGATAGCAATAATTATTTAGAATAGATTACATGTCATCCGTTGCCATTTGGGGGACAAGGTGAGACCTATACGAGTCGATTGCATTTTAGTGTGATTCGGAGTCTTTGGCATATTTAGATACCAACGTATTCTAGTTTACTCTCCAATAAATAGCCATGTATGGTTACTACACTAAAGTAATAAAACTTTTGGTAGTATCAGTTACTACACTAAAGTAACACATGTTTTAATTGCTTGTTGCTATAGAATTGGTGCATGATCCTCTTTGTATAATACGACTAGGTACTGGGGAGCTAAAACAGCTATTCAAATGCATGTTTGTTTAAATTTGCATTTGAAATGTGAGAAGCTTTCTTAAAAAGAGGTATATATTTTTAGGAAATGAGGGATAATATAGATTATCATGTACTTCCTAGATGTGAGATGTGTTTTAATTTATGAGTTTCCTTAACGCTAGCCGCATAAGGGAAGTACTACTGAAATTTTTCGAGGTTCAAACACGATTTTTGCTATTCTTATTACTTTCTCGTACACAAAGGAATTTCTAGGATGAAATTCTTTTAAGAATGGAAGAATGTAAAAACTCACAATTTGAACGACTGGATATTTATGATTAATCGTTAATTAATGGAATGTCCATTGTACTCGATTTTTCAGAGGCTGTTGAACTAGGACTCGAGACACCCACCATTGAGACCGCAATTCCATCATGAGAAAAATAAATATATGTTAGCTTTGTTTGGGTCTATAAGTTTTCAAAATGAATATTGATTTCTAGACAGGAATAAAAATTGAATGAATTGGGATAAAGCCCATTAGTTGCCTATAAGTGGCAAACCCTCTTCATTACTTCATTTCACTTTTCATTCTATGTTACTTTTCCCCTTCCTCTCCGAATCTTTTTATAATTACTTCGTAATCTCCAAGCACTAATCCCACTTAAATAAATTCCTAAATTCATTAAAAAACCATCATGGTTCCTCTCATCTAATTCCATACAATACCCAATAAGAAATCATCTTGAAGTTGTGTTTGGAGCCCCATCTAAGATTTCAAGTAGCGACCCAAAATGCTGACCCCTAGGAACGACACTTAACACATCCCCGGTGTTCATGTATCATTATCCAAGCATCAAAAAAATGAATCATCGTGGAGGTAAAATAAAGAACAGAATAGAAAACCTCACAACGAAACTGCTAAATAAACATAATAGTAAATATTAGGTTACTGCTTAACAAGGAGTAATCAGAGTTGCACAAAAGTACTAAAAATCAGCTTAGGCAGTTATAATATCCTACGCTTAATGTGCTGAAACAAAATACACTTACACAAACTAGATAATACAGCAGAAAGGATAAATAAGAAGATGAAAAGCCTCCAACTTGAACGCCGTCTTCAAAAGAGTCCATCAAAGACCTGCTACTCTTGGACTACTCAAATAAAATGAGTACCCGAGAGTTCATGGAAACAAACAACTCGAGTCAGACGGTATGTTTGGTATGAGTAAAAATTTAAACAAAGGTATGTAATTAACACAAAACATGTGAGATCATGCCGCTAAAGATGGAACAGATTTACTCTCACATGAAACAACATCCAAACGTAAAGAATGGATAAATAATTAAAAACCACGAAGAGTGGTTGACTCTTTCCGGTGAAAGTAAGGAGATGAAATTTGAAGGTTCGAATCAAATAAGAAAAGGAAAATCTCCAAAAAATGACTAGGAAGGGCCACCACCCTTGAAGTATACCTCTTGTAATATACTCCTGAGAAGCTCAAATACTTCGTAAAACATCTCGAAAATTACCACCCAGACCTTCAGACCTTATAGAGTATCCGAATACTTCACATCTAAATGCACAAATGAATCTGATGTACATGATATGTAAAAATACCCAAATGGGAGCGACCCCACATAGCTGGACGCCCTTTCGCGACTTGGATTCAGTCATTTACCGACAAAGGATATCAACGCTCAATGGAGCGATAAATCGTCTTAGAATGACAAAAATAAGAAGCTGAAGTAACTGATAGTTGAGAAACCAATTATAGGATGTAAAAGGATCGTATAGGGAAATTAAATCTTGCATAATTATCACCACTCATCGAATTCAAACTTTTATTATTTCTTGGTTAACAATAATACCGGACAAGTCAAGGTAGTGTTACCTTAAAGCCATGTCTTACGATTATTATTATCTTTCAAAATGACAACTATTCTACTTCTTCGATGTTTAGTGTTAATTATACAAATAAATCGTTCTCATATAAGTGAATCGCTTTACGGAAATTGATTCATTTCCATAAACAATTCAAAATTTTCTTTAAAAAAACTGAATTCCTTGGCTTCACATTACAAGAACTAGCTTTTAAAACACTTTGTTAAAGAGTTTACTAACTTTGAAATATCATTATAAAAAGGATTTATCCACTTAAAATATCCTTAGTACATAGATTAATTAACTTTAATACTTCGCTATCAAGTTAATTAATCTACTTCAATAACCTTTAATTAAAAAGGTAAATCAGCTTTAAAACATCATTAATTCAATTAATTAATAATATAATTAATTAAATAAAATAATAATTAAATATCATTATTTAAAAGTGATTAATAAATTTGAAAATTATTTAAAAAATATTTATTTAAGGTTAAACAAATTTATTAACCTTTAAAAGTCATAAGTTAATAAGGGTTAATTGATTTTAAAATATCATTAATTAATAAATTAATTAATCTTAATCCATCATTATCCAAAGATAAATTAGTCTTAAACATCATTAAAAAATGATTAACTAAAATTAAAACATTATTAACTAAGTAATTAGTTGAATTTAAAACACATCATCAATAAGTTAATTAATTAACTTTAATACTTATTAATTAAATAATTAATTAAATAACTAATTAAATAAATCAATCATTATTAAAATAACTAATGATTTTTAAAACCATCATTAATCAAAAAGCTTGCTTAACTTGTAAAATAATACGATAATGAAACCAAACATTTTCAATAAAAGGTGATTTTCCGAAAGTGCTGATATAGCGACTATCGCTATATGAGCAGTTCGAAATTCGAGCATATGACATTTGCAATACAACCACACATCACATAACAAAGGTATGAGCATAAATATATAATGATTTACAATAACATAACATATATCAAGCATTTAATAACAGTGGCATTAGTTTGACTACTATATTTCCATATAACCAATAATTCACTTACTAACTTTCAAACGCGACTATCTTTCAAGCAACAAACCAAACATCGACCAAACCATCATTACAATTATATGATAATCATTCACTAGTTACAAGTATGGGCATGGATATAGTTTAAACTTTGTGGTTCAAAGGTGGAAGCTTTACTCACGGCAACACTTACTAACTTTCGCCAAACTTGCTTAAGCGCTAAGCAAACTTCCTTAACTCGGATTTATGCACTTGTGTGAGCTTGTAGGGTGCAATGTAGCTTGGCCTAAGGCTATTTTGGCTCGGGCTTGGTGGATATGTGGGGGTATAGGGTTTTGTTTTTAAGAATGGTTTGGCTTTGGTAAGAGGAGGGGTTGTAGAAGAATATATGAAGTTTTGTAGTGAAGAAAGTTATATTTTGTCAACTTAAAACATGGACTTGGAAGCCATGGATTCATATGAACATCAAGAAGAGAGAAGTGGGTATGTAAATTAATGTGTACAGTGAGAACAAAGTGTGTGTGTGTATAGGTATTTATAGGCAAAGAGTATAGAATTGATTTAATTTAAATGAAACATTAAAATATAATACATATATATTATCATGACATATGGAGGCCATGCCTCACCATACCCATAGGTGCGCACACACTCACTTGGGCCCCATCCCCCCCCCCTCTTTAACCATGATTTGTACTCACCTAGCTAGCTTAGGTTATGGCTAGTACTCCTTTAGGTTACTTAGGTTTTATCTTGAATTTTTTTAAGTCTAATCTTGTTTTTATTTTATTTCTAACATGTTTTACCTATTTTAACACTGTCGTTAACATATATCATGACATATGTGCATGTGTATACGAGTGATACAAAATTGTGCACAATGTTTTCGACGACTTTCTAAAGCCGAAATGTTGAAATTTTGAAAACATTCTTCGATCACATTTCCTATTTTTATTTGAACTATTTATTTTGGTAAAAAATTCAAAATTTACTTTAATATCATTGATTAATATTTAAAATATGTTTATTTGGTTATTAAAAATCCATTATTTAAATATTATTTAAATATTCAAATATAAAGCAATTAATTTACGGATTGTTGCACTCTCCCCTCCTTAGGAGAATTTCGTCCTCGAAATTAATACACAAAAGACGATCCAAAATGTATTTATTATACCTATAAATTCATATAACAATGCAAAGAAACTATGACATAATGGAACATGCATAATGCATTCAAACAACAAACCACTAACCTGACATTATATCAGGGTAAGATTCTCTAGTATGATCCTCACTCTCCCAGTACAACCACGAGGATCATCACTCCACTGAACCAGCTTAACCATCTTGTTCCTTAATCTCCTTTCATCCTGACCTACATTATGAACTGGATGTCAGGATGCCGTCAAATTTGATTCTATTTCCAAGTCATCCTAAACAGATGTCTCTACAATCAACGACGGATCATGAACATGCTTTCTCAGATGAGATACATGAAAAACATTATGGACTTCTAACAATCTTTCAGGCAATTCTAATCCTCTCAAGGATTCTAAATGGTCCAATGAATCTAGGTGTTAGCTTGCATGTTCTTTTGAATCTAATAACTCCTTTCTTCAGGGAAACTTTTACAAATATCAAATCCCCGACCGCAAATTCAAGTCCATTCTCCTCTGATCGGCATAACTTTTTTTCGATCCTAGGCTTCTTTCATCCTTTCCTTGAGCATAGCCACTTTCTCTAATGCTTCTCAAATCATTTTAGGTCCATGAACTAAGCAGTCTCCAGTCTCAACCCAACATGAAGGTGATTTACATAGTCGTCCATACAAAGCCTCATAGGGTTCTATGCCAATTCTAACTAGTAGCTATTATTATAAAAGAACTCTAGTAAATGAAGATGATCTTTCCAACACCCTCAAAAATCCAAAATACATGCCCTCGGGAGATCCTCCAAAATTCGATTCACCCTTTCAGATTTTCCGTCTGTTTGTGGGTGATAGGTTGTGCTCAAATTCAACTCTGTACTTAAAGCGGCTTGCAATGCTCCCCAAAATCGGCTGGTGAGGATAGGATCTCGACCACTCACTATACTTACTAGAGTTCCATGCAGTCGAACGTTCTCCCTCAAATAAATCCCAGCCAAAGAAGCTGTAATTCTAGTAGACTTCATCGGGATAAAGTAGGCACTCTTAGTTAGTCGATCTACAATTACCCAGATGCCTTCATTACCTCTTCTTGTTTTTGGCAATCCATCGACATAGTCCATAGATGCTTTTTCCCACTTTCAATTTGGTATCTCTAATGGTTGGAGCAATCCAATAGTCTTCTGTTGGTCACTCTTGACCTATTGACAATTTACGCACTGACTCACGAAGATCGAAATATCTCTCTTCATCTCCTTCCACCAAAAGGTCTTCTCCATACTCGAAAACATTTTAGTTACTCCTGGATGGATAGATAACTTTGACGGATGGCAGTCTCTCAGCACATCCTGTCTAATTCCATTTACATCTGGCTTACAAATTCGACCATCCATTTTTAAAATGCCTCGAGAGTCAACCTGAAAACTAGAATTAATTCCATTTTCAACATTCTTCTTAATCCAAGCTAGATTATGGTCTTCCTCCTAGAAATATGCAATCCTCCCAATCAGTACTGGCTTAACTTCCAAATTTGCAATCTTCGCCACACTCCTGCTCAATACATCTGCAGCGGTGTTTGCTTTCCATGTAGTATATAGAATCTCTAGGTCATAAGACATAAGAAATTCCAGCCATCTTTGAGCCTTAGGTTCAAATCCTTTTGGGTAAAAAATACTTTAATGACTTGTGATTCGTAAACAACTCAAACTTTGCACCCAAAAGATAGTGCATCCACACTTTCAATGTGAAGATAACTACCAAAAGCTCCAGATCGTGCATAGAATAATTCTTCTCATGAATTTTCAATTATCGACTTTCATATGCTATAACTCTACCACTTTGCATCAAAACGGCTCCCAGTCTAGTCCTACAAGCATCCATGTAAACTGTTAACCCTTCATTCCCATCTGGAATAGTCAAGACAGGAGCACTTTTCAATTTCTCTTTTAACTCATTGAATGCTTGGTCGCACTTGGATGTCCAAACAGACTTAGTCTCTTTCTTCGTTAGCTTTGTTAGATGAGAAGCAGTCTTCAAAAAATCTTTAATGAACCTTCTATAAAAACTAGCCAAACCCAAGAAACTTCTGACCTCAGTCGCACTTTCAGGTTTCTTCCAATCTTTAACTGCAACTACTTTAGTTGGGTCCACTGACATGCCATCTCCCGAAACTATGTGCCCTAGAAATCTAACTTCAAATTTCCATAAATGACACTTAGAAAACTTAGCCTTTAAAACATGATGCCTTAAAGTATTAAGAACAATATGTAGATGGAAGTTATGCTCTTCCTCCGTTTTAGAATAAACGAGTCATCAATGAAAATGAGAACAAACTTGTTAAGAAAGTCTCGAAACACTATTCATCAAATCAATAAAATAAGCAAGTGCGTTGGTCAATCCGAACGGCATGACTAACCACTCGTAAAAACTATCTGGGGTTCGAAAAGTTGTTAAGGGTATACTCTCCTCTACTACCCTAAATTGATGAAAACCACTGGCAAGATTTAATAGAGAAAAGATCCTAGCTTCGTGGAGCTGGTCAAACATGCCATCAATCCTAGGTAAAGGATACGTATTCTTAATAGTCATCTTGTTCAATTCTCGGTAAGCAACACATAATCTAAGATAACGGTCAGCTTTGGTAACGAACACTACTGGCGATCCCCAACTCGATGTGTTTCATCTGACCAAACATTTCTGCAAAAAATCAAATGTCTACATCTTTAGTTCTCTTCATTCCTTTAGATCCAACCTTAGAGGAGGTTGTACAATAGGTCTGGTTTCTAGAATCAAATCAAGATGGAATTCCACTTCTCGGTGAGGAGGTAAACCTTGCACTTCTTCAAAAATATCCTTGAATTCTTGAATAATCAACAAATCTTTTATCTCTTCTTTGGGTATTCAAGGGAATAAAGAAAACTGCTTATCAACATACTAGGCTCTCCGCAGCAGATATCAATGCTTTTGCCTACTGCATCTTTTATTACAACGATTCTTCTACTACAATCTAGGATGACCTTGAACTAAGATAACCAATGCATACCCAAAAGTAACCCAAAACCCATGAACCCAAGAATGAACAAGTCGACCGAGATGTGCCAATCTCCATAAGAAATAGGCATATTCAAACACAGTGTCAAGATTTGTCGAACTGCCAATAGGGTTTGACACATAAAGAGAATTTTAAATAATAACACATTTAAGATTCAACTGGTTCATTAGGTCATACAGGATAAAACTATGGGACGCACCGATACCGAATTATACTCTAACAGGAATATCAGAAATGGATAGTGTACCTTGCAACACCTGTTTTCCTTTTGGATCCCTAGAAGTGGATGGTATTTCCTCAATAGTAAAGCCCATACCTATGACCCGTTCCTTGTAAAAGGGCATTGGTTCTTCATATGTCCATGTCTATTGCAATTGTATCATACTTCCTTAAACTGCGCCTAAGAGAAATCTTCTTTTGGTGTATTCATGGTGACTGAATCCCACCAATCCATTGCTGCTTTCTGAAGCTGACACGATGCCAACAATCTCTTTCTAGCATCTTCCAACTGAAGATCCCCAAATATTCTCTCACGAGCGAAGCAATGTCTTAACTCCTAAAATGTCTTCAATTCCACAAAAAGGCTTACCACCTAAAGCAGTGTAATTCATGCACAAGATCGCAAAGTTCTGAGACGGCTGAACTTACATCACTACTTCTACTACTGGCTCTACAACTGGCTGATTTTTAGGAGCTCTGCCATTTGTAGCCATGCTGGTTCCAGATCCTCTCCTCTTTTTCCTCTTGTACTCATTTTCAATAACCTAGTAAGTGATGGGTACTATTAGAACACAAAGATAGAGCCACAGATTAAATAAGGGAAACTGCAATAAAGGACCGAAAACAAGGCTTTTTAGGGGAGAAAAGGAAACGCTCTCTCAAGATGAAGTCATTCTAGGGCTCTGCTCACCTTGTCTCTAATAAATTGAACCCCAATCAGGCTAAGGCATCCGCTCAACCGAAGCTCTGATACCAACTGTAACAACCCACCTTTCTGACCCCTACGAACAACAATTAACACATTCTCGACGTTTGTGTGTCGTTGCCCAAGCATCGGAAAGATGAATCATAGCTGGGTAAAGTAAAAAGCGGAATAGAAAACCTCACAACGAAACTGCTAAATAAATATAACAGTAAATAGTGCATTAGGTTACTCCTTAACAAGGAGTTATCAGAGTTACACAAAAGTACTACAAATCATCTTAGGCAGTTATAACATCATGCCCTTACATGTACTGAAACAAAATACACTTACACAAACTAGATAATATAATGGAATAGATAAATAAGAAGATAAAATGCCTCCAGCTGGAATGCCATCTTCAAAAGAGTCCATCAAAGACCTGCTACTCTCGGACTACTCAAATAAAATAAGAAACCGAGAGTTCATGGAAACAAACAACTTGGGTCGGACGATATGTCTAGTATGAGTAAAACTTTAATCAAAGGCATGTAATTAAACACATAACATGTGAGACCACGACGCTGAACACGGAACAGGTTTACTCTCACATGAATCAATATCCAAACGTAAAGAATGGATAAATAATTAAACACCACGAAGAGTGGTTGACTCTTCTCGAAGAAAGTAAGGAGATGAAATTTGAAGGTTCGAATCAAATAAGAAAAGGAAAATATCCAACAAATGACTAGGAAGATGCACCACACTTGAAGTATACCTCTAGTAATATACTCTCGAGAGACTCATACACTACGTGACAATTCTCGAAAATGTACCTACTAGACGCTGCCAAACCTTACCGAGTATCCGAGTACTTCACATCTAAATATGCAAATGAATCTGATCTAGATGAGATGTGAAAATACCCTAATGGATGCAACCTCACATAGTTGGACATCCTTTCACGATTCGGATTCAGTCATTTACCGACAAAGGATATCAACGCCCAACGGAGCAATAAATTGTCTTAGAATGACGAAAATAAGAAGCTGAAGTAACCGATAGTTGAGAAACCAACTATTGTGGACATAAAACGATCGTATATGGAAATTAAGTCTTGTATGCTTATCACCACTCATCGAATTCAAACTTGAATTATTCCTTGGTTAACAATAATACCGGACAAGTCAAGAGAGTATTAACTCAAAGTCGTATCTCACGATTATTCTTATCTTTCGAAATAACAATAAGTCCACTTCTCCGATGTTTAGTGCTAATTATACAAATAAACTATTTCCATATAAGCGAATCGCTTTAGGGAAATTGATTCATTTCCATAAACAATTCAAACTTTTTAAAAAAAACCCGAATTCGTACTTAGCTTCACATTACAAGTATTAGCTTTTTAAACACTTTGTTAAAGAGCGTACTAGCTTTGAAATATTATTATAAAAAGGATTTATCCACTTAAAACATCCTTATTACATAGATTAATTAACTTTAAAACTTCGTTATCTAATTAAATATTTTACTTCAATAACGTTTAATTAAAAAGGGTAAATCTCCTTTAAAACATCATTAATTCAATCAATTAATAATATAATTAATTAAATCAAATAATAATTAAATATCGTTATTTAAAGTGATTAATAAATTTAAACTTTATTTTAAAAAATTATTTAAGGTTATACAGATTTATTAAGCTTTAAAAGTCATTAATTAAAAGGGTTAATTAATTTTAAAATATCATTAATTAACAAATTAATTAATCTTAATCCATCATTATCCAAATATTAATTAGTCTTAAACATCATTAAAAAAATGATTAATTAAAATTAAACATCATTAACTAAGTAATTAGTTAAATTTAAAACACATCATCAATAAGTTAATTAGTTAACTTTAATTCATATTAATTAAATAATTAATTAAATTAGTTAATCATTTTTAAAATAATTAATGATTTTTGAAACCATTGTTAATCAAAAAGCTTGCTTAACTTGTAAAATCATTTCCAAGTATGATAATGAAACTAAACGGTTTCGATAAAAGGTGATTTTTCGAAAGTGCAGATATAGCGACTATCGCTATATGGGCAGTTTGCATTTCGAGCATATGACATTTGCAACACAGCCACACATCACATAACAAAGGAATGAGTACAAATATATGATGATTTACAATAACATAACATATATCAAGCATTTAATAATAATGACATTAGTTTGACTACTATATTTCCATTAACCAATAATTAACTTAATAACTTCCAAATGCGATTATCTTTCAAGCATAAACCAAACATAGACCAAACTATCATTACAATTATATGATAAGGATTCAATAGCTGCAAGTATGGGCATGGATATAGTTTAAACTTTGTGTCAAATTTGGAAGCTTTACTCACTGCAATGCATACTAACTTTCGCCGAACTTGCCTAAGCGCTAAGCAAACTTCCTTAACTCGGATTTATGCACTTGTGTGAGCTTGTTGGGTGCAATATGGCTCGGCTTAAGGCTATATTAGGCTCAGCCTTGGTGGATATGTTGGGTATAGGGTCATGTTTTGTAGAGAATGGTTTGGTTTTGGTAAGAGGATGGGTTGTTGATGAATATGTGAAGTTTTGTAATGAAGAAAGTTATATTTTGTCAACTTAAAACATGGACTTGGAAGCCATGGATGTATATGAACATGAAGAAGAGAGAGGTAGGTACGTAAATGAAAGTGTAAAGTGAGAACAAAGTGTGTGTATGGGTATTTATAGGCAAAGAGTAAAGGATTAATTTAATTTAAATGAAACATTAAAATATAATATATATATATATATATATATATATATATATTGTCATGAGATATGGATGCCATGCCTCACCATACCCAAAGGTGTACATGCATCCACTTGGGCCCCCTTTTCACCATGCTTTGTACTCACCTAGCTAGCTTAGGTTATGGTAAGTACTCCTTTAGGTCACTTAGGATTTATCTCATATTTTTTTGAGTCTAATCTTGTTTTTATTTTATTTCTAACATGGTTTATATATATTACCACTATCATTAACCTATCTCATGACATATATGCATGTGTGTGCATGTGTATATGAGCGCTATAAATATGTGTATAATATTTCCAATGACTTTCCAAAGCCGAGAATTCGAAATTTAGAAAGCGTTCTTCGGTCACATTTTCTAATTTTTAATTGAACAATTTATTTTGGTAAACAAAATTTAAAAACGATTTAATTATCATTAATTATTTTTAAAATACATTTGTTTGGATATTAAAAATCCATTATTGAAATATTTAAAAATTATTTAAATATTTAAATATTATTTAAATATTCAAATATAAAGCGATTAGTTTACGGGTCTTTACACTTCATAAGAGCAAAAGAATGGGTTTTGGTGACTTTGAGCTTGGTTTGAAAATAAAAGGTGAGTGGAATGATTCTCATACTTAATTTACTTGTTATACTTCATAGATTTGTTTATTTATGATAATGAAAAGATATGAATTGATTTAAAGATTGTTAGTTTAGTCTTGTATTCATGTTATAAACATGATTATATTAACCCATTATTTGTTGAAGACCTTAATTACTACTTTTGAAAAGTTAGTACACCTAGAAATGGACTATGATTTAAATAATTAATTTTTTGTAAAGTTTTTAATGATTAAAGGCTGATTCAGTGATATGATTATATCCATGTCATTAGTTAGTGTAAATTAAACTAATTGAATTGATTTAGAAAAGTTAGTAAACTAATTAAGTGAGTTACAAACTCTACACTTATTATTAAAGTGATCAGAGGTATAATGAAGCTTAATTGGTATATATAAATATTATTTAATTGAAGAATTGATTTTTATAAGTAGATGGAATATTTTATTAAATTAACTTAGTAAGCTAATTAAGGTCTACACTTATTAGTAAAGCAATGAGAGGCTTAATGAAGCTTAATTAGTGTTTATAGATGTTATTTAAGTGAAGAAATAATTTTATAACTGAATGAGATATTTTATAAAAGAGTTATAAGATTTTATAAAATATTTATGAGATTAATCCTTAATTTTAAACGAATAAATTAAGTAAGATAGTATAGTATTTTATAAAATAATGGAATGATTTTATAAAATGATAGAAAAAGATATTAGGCTTTTATAGAAAGATTTGATGAATAAAATTGAGATTTGATTATTTAATAACCAGATTTTCTATTTGAATATACGTGTATGTACATTTAGATGAGTAAGTATATGTATACGTGTATTTGAAGTTACATAACAACCAATACAATTCTTGCGATGTAATTAGAGTTCTTGTATATGATTGTTTGTATAAATATAGTTGAGTTAGTAACTATATATGGATGTTAATGTGAATATCTATATTTGTATAAGCATGTTGTGAGCAATCTTAGATAGCCATAGCGACTACTAGGTGCGCTAAGCCACGTGAGAAAATAGTTGGTTGAGTAATCATTATAGTGAAGCTCGAAATGTGATTTGTAAAGTTTATACGTATTTGCGTGTATGTGTATGAAGATACGTGCATAAGCAGGTGCATTAGCACATATGTGAGCATCACATGCGATGGGAAGGTCGGTTGAGTTCCTTTGGGCATGTTAAAGGACGTTAGGTCGAAAGAATCGCTTGGTGGAACTCTACGCATAAATTAGTTACTTAAGAAACCACTTTTAAAATATTAACCAATGAACTCCAAAAGAGGTCCGATGTGGTGGAACCAGGCTAGAGGAGCTATGCGACTCATCGGCCAAAGCGATGGAGTAAACAGAGTTTAGACATGCGATCAGTGGGGCATGGTTGGCATCTGCATTGGCTTACTGCCTGGTGCTGGCTACCACCGGCCCATCGGTGCACCGATGAAGCACAGGCTGGGCAATAAGCCCAGACGGTGTGCAAGTTGATGAGGGTTTCTTCCCTTGTTCTGGAAGTAGGTTGGCGTGATGCTTTGGCTTGATTTTGGAGACTTCGGGCTACCCGAAAAAGTGGAATGTAAGACGAAGATCGAGATTCAGATGTAATATATAAAGATACATATGCGATCAATAATGATCCTATATGATATCGATGTAGTGATTGCTCGCACGGTCATATCCGGTGATCGTGTAAAATTGAGTGGAGAATTTACACCCCATAGTTTTGACCTTGGGCATGCATGTTTTGATTGATGGTATTGGTCTTGTACTAGTGACAATACTCAGTACTTGCCTTACATTAGTGGTCGTACATATTGTTAGTTTTCCTGTAGTGGTCATCCTTGTAGATAGACACTGACGAGACATCATTCTTCGTTTGTGATAGGCGTATTTGATTACGCAATTTTCTATATATATGGCATCGGTGTTTCTTTTTTGTCCCGATGGCATATTATACGGAAATGCCCATCGTTCTCTTTTGTAGAGATACTACACGAATTTGTTATGAAATCCATGATGACACTAGAGGGGGAGATGATGACGATCGTCTATGAGCGGATCACACTTATGCATGTCAATATAGGGGTATTATGTGATACATATAGGTTCCCAATATTTAGAATAGGTTATATGTCACTTATGATCGATATAGGGAAACGATGAAACCTACACGAGTTCGATAAAAGCTGGGTGCGGCTCAGGGGCTATGATACATTCAGGTATGGACTCTATTTATTTCGGACCCTCAAAAGGATCATTCGATTGTGATTGATGTCTATAGTACAATTCGATACCAACTCTACTTACTTTGGATCCTTGATAGGGATCATTGAATTAGCATTGATGTAAATTTTGAACTCCACCCAGTAGCAATGATGGATATCAATTTGTTTACTATTTAACATATATTGTTATAATGTAGAAGATGCAGAGTATAGTAATTGGCTGATATTATTATTTTGTATTCTAGGATAGGTTTAGATTGTGATATTTATATTACCCTGCATTTGTATATTGGGTTACCTTTGTCATAGTATACTATTACGCTCCAATCATATTATATTAGCTCTGCTGGTTACAAGAGAAGAGAAGGTTATGATACGATTCCCTACTTTTATGATGGGTTTACTTTACTTTTTCATGGGATGTTCGGATTACCCCTGAGCCGTATTTTTAGAGTGAATCAGATGTGCCTTAGTAACCTTTTGTTTTGTATATAGTGTTGATATACAATATTTTGATATAGTTACCCTCACACCAGGCTTTAAGTCTAACCTGTGTTTTGTCTTTGTCTGTTTACGTCATGATAACTCTTTGGTACACGATTGAGTAGTTTGAGAGTCAGGTGCTTTTGGGGATACACTATCAGAGTGGCGCAGCTGAAGATTTGAAGGCGAAGACTATACTTGGGATACACACACTTGATATTGTAAGAATATAAGACAAATTGTTTTATGTATTTGAGACATGTCATATCAAATATTCCATTCTGACTTTTTCTATTGATATTTACTTATCAGTTACTTCCTCCAGTGCAATCTCTTATATATTGTTCATCCTTTTCTATTTGTGTATATTTAGTTTATTATATGTCATCCTTCCGCTGTGAGATTATATCGTTATGCCTTGGTATGATATTTGTTTTAAATTTTACCCCAACAAACTGTTCTTTGTGGTATTCAAGAGTCAAACGTTGTCATTCGATGTTTATTTCTAGGTTTTACAAAGGGAGCTTATTTACACCTAGAAACAAAAAATCTCTTGGAAATATCCGAAGAAAAACATCTTATATAGAAAATTTGATAGTCCAGTCTCTTGTTTAGTTAACTGAATCAAAAATCAACCCACAGTCAGTGGGGCAAAGATAGAACAACTTAGCTTTATGTTGGTACTTAGCTTTCTGAAGGACAATAAATGAGCAAGAATAGCAGGAGTCATATCCTCTATTTAAGTTCACTGATTAAGACAAAAAGGGGTGGATGTAACTGTAGAAATTTGGTGCAAGCTAGATTGGAGAAATCCTGAGGAAGGTCAGAATTCTGGTGATAAGATCATTGAAGGGTACGTAAAAGGAGCACTAAATATGTATTGAGGTGAAAGCAAAGAATCCTTTGGGAAGAGTATTATTCCTATCATAAGGGCCAGGTACCCTAGTTTCAACTTTAGAGATTCCAAAATTTCTCAACAAAGGGTCAATGTCCTTTTGCCTTGCGAAGTAAGATTGGCAGTTACTATAGATTTTTTCCTCAGAAGGCTCTTTGTGCTTGGAAGTACTAGGTGATCCCTCAGATATTCATTTCTTATTTCCATTCATATTGCTCATATCATATAGTCAATCATATAAGTAAAAAAATTAAATAAAGATTTCCCTTAGAATAATTAAACTAATAAACTTCTAACGTTGTTTAATTAACAAGTGCCCAAATAACAAAGCAATATGGTAGGAAATAAAATTAGTCTGTGTTAAACAAATAAAAGAGGAGTCATTATAGATCGAGTTATCGCATGTCAAAATGGGAGAAACAAAAGGATTGTTGCGAACTGAATTGTTGCAGGTTGAATAATCAAATGTTGAGAATAAATAAACGAAAAAGGATGTTATCGCAAGTTGAACCATCACATATTGAGAATAAATGAAAAGGAGGGTTATCATGAATTGAATCATCACATGTTGAGAATGAGGAATGAGAAAAGCTAACATAAGTTTAGCTATCGCGTATTAAAAAAAGTAAATAAGAAGGTTTCATCGCATGTTGAGAATAAATGAACAAAAGGGGTTGTCTTAAGATGGGCTACCACACGTTGGATAGTAGGATGAGTAACCAACACTTGTGAAGCATTAGAATTAAAGAAGGTTCTGGAGATGGAAACCCAAAACTCGCTAACAAAATGAGTAGCTTAGACTAGTCCAATATTGGATCAAAACGAGGATTAAAAAGAAATTGGAAGAAGCCCATAAGAAATCGTGAAATTGAAAGATTCAATAAAACCCAAAATTAGCGAAAATTAAAGCAAAATAAATGATAATAATGAGTCATTATTAAAAAAACAGTAACATAACCATCATATTGGCAGCAAGTAGATTATTAACAAGAGAGAGTCTTTCAAAAATCAGGGCTTTTCGTAAATATTCAATGACGGTTTAAGCAGTCATTTTAGAAAACTAGTAAAAGAGGAGAAGAGGAGAAGAAGGACTTTTTATAAGAGAGGGATGATATTAATTTAGTCGTTGGATTAAGAAGGAGGGAAAATGCACGGCCAGGATGAGAGTTTCAAGAATGCGAAAAGTTTAAGTCACAAAGAAGCTAAAGGAATTGAGTTTTATACTAAAGTGTTGTACTAAAAAATGCTAGTTATCACAGGTTGAAATAGGCTGCCGCAAGTTGGTGAAGGATAAAGCTATCGAAAGGTGAAGGCCAATGCAAGCCATCCAAGTTAATGGAAGAGAAAGTTGTTGAAAGATGAAGTCCAAGGCAAACCACCACATGTTGATAGAAATGGAGCTATTGCAAGTTGAGATCTAGGAAAGCTATCGCATGTTGATACTAAGTAGGGCACTCGCAAATTGAAGCCATAAACTATTGCAAGTTGATGTTAAAAGCTATCACAAGTTGAATACTAGTAAAGCTACTGAAAATGAATTGATTAAAATTATCGCAAATTGGCAAATGAAGCTATCGAAAGTTGATACGAATGAAGTCGATAAAAGGAAGGCTATCGTAGGTGTTCATTTAAGTCTATCATATATTCATGAATTAAAATATTGAACGTTGATTCTTCAAGGCTATTAAGCTATCGAAGGTTGATACTTCAAGGCTATCGCATATTGATTGATTAGGCTATCGAGGGTAGATACTTCAAGTCTACTAAGCTATCAAAGATTGACACTTCAAGCCTATCACATATTGATAGATTGGGCTATCGAGAGTTGATACTTCAAATCTATCGTGTGCTTATAAATTGAGCTATTAGAAGTTGATAATTTAGATCTATTGCATTTTAAACAATACATTTGAAAATCAACACCTTAACTGGCCATGTGGCATTCTCCTATTGGGCTAACTGTGTCATGTCATCACCGAGATGCTAGAAAAAGGTAGTGTTATATGTCATCTTGAACATGTACTACGTCAGCAATATGGCTGTTCATTTTTCCTAAATGACACGTGTTATAAATCTAAGGGTTAACGTCTTCTATAAATAGGCATGTACCCCCTACTAGAAAGGGAAAGAATTCCAAGTTCTCTTCTACTTCATTTTACATTTTCTTGTGTACTTAAGAAATTTTGAGATTGGGCTTTTAACGGTCGTTAGGTCAAATTGAAATCAAGGTTATTGTAACTAAGGATTTGAATAAAATTCCTATTTGCATATTTACTCTCATAAGAACTCTTGACTTGCATAACTGACATCTGGCCAACATATTAACTAGAACATCGTTACTCACCTTTTTTGACTTGCATATTTAATCTTGGATGAGGCCTAATTTTTGATGTAACATGTTCGGTTCCTTATTCAGACACCATATTGTTGTGGAGTATAGATTTAATTGACCTAAGAGACAATCTCATTATCTTTTAAATATTGTTGAATTTCTTGTCTAACATACTCGCCTCCTTGATTGGATCAAAGTATTTTTATTCTATATTCATCTGATTTTCAATCTCTTTCTTATTCTCTTTAAATTTCTCACAGACATCAAATTTATTCTTCATAAGGTATACATATATGGTCTAGAGAAATCATTGGTAAAAGTTACGAAATAAGTGGAATTATATTAGTCGGAATAGGCATCAGGACATATATAGCAATATGCATATGGGCCAAGAGTTTATTAAATCTTTCGTTGTTCCCACTGAGGGGTGCTTAGTCATTTTCCTTTTGAGACATGACTCATTAATGTCAAACGATTTATAATCAAGTAACAGTAGAAAACCTTCGATTTTCAATTTGTGCGGTCTTTTATCACTTATATGACCTAACCTATAGTGCCATAAGTAAATAACATTAACGTTAATATCAAAAGAATTATTATTAGCACATATATGATTACCGTTAAGTACATAAAACACCATTTTAAACAATATAGTCATCAAACACAATGTTCATAACATTGTTATTGCAATGAAACCAAATCCAGTCTCAGATAATCTAGACATGAGTACAATTTTACAAAAAAAATCCTAATGTAATAACAATTATTCAAAACTAAATCAAATCCATTTGGAAAAAATAAATAATAATCTCCAACTTTGGTTGCATATACTTAGATTCATCGACAACTAGAAGGCTCATTTCTCCTTTTTCCACATTTCATCTACTCCAAAGTCCTTAAACGAATTAAAGATACGAATTCCAGGTCTGGTATCTATAATCTAAGAATATTTATTGATTACAAAGCAATTATGAATCATAAACATACCTTTAGGAGCTGAGGAAACAATTTCCTTCTTCTTTTTACAGTCTTTAAATAATCCGAACAATTCCTCTTCCAATTCCTAAGAAAACAATGACATTCATGCTTGTCATTTATGGTAACACCTTTACCATTCTTATTACCAAATCTACGCTTCTTCGAACCTTTCTAGGATGATGTCCCTATACAACAAACATTGTTCCTTAATCTTTGAACGAACCTTCTGTTGTCCTCAACATATTGAATAGCTCGATGAGGCTTACATCCAACCGATTCATTTTGTAATTCAACATGATCTGCTCAAACTACAAAGTGAGCGAGCCTAAGATCAAGTCCACTTGTAGCTCATTACTTATTATAACATTTAACTCTAAAGTTTATTAATATAGTTCTTCGTCTTATTACAACAACATAACCGCCCATGTTCATCTTTGTATAGAACATTATCTCGGTAATCTCGTACCTTGTTGAATGAGATTACTTTGCAAACAAAGCTTAGAGGTTTTTGGAGATTTTATGAACATACATGTTTCTGTGTTGCCTTTGTAATAGCTTATCTAAGGTAGATAACACATATGCCTAGGCTATGTCACAAATCCAATTTTTATAAGCTTTTACTGTCTTGAGATCAACATTTTCGATGGTTTTTTCTTTTAAAGATTGAGGAATTATGGACAATAAACGTTTGTATGTGAGTTCTATTTTTATTGCCCATCACCAGTTAGTGTATATGGATCAGGTGAACTTATCATTTTCATAAAATAATCTTAGGTTGGTCATTATGCTGCAAATTTAAGTTAAGTGGATTAGTACAGTAACATAGAAAATGTTCTTATAATATTAGAAAGATTAAATCTATTTTCATTTCATTTTTCTAATAAGATCCCACTAGATTTTTTATATTCCTCAAAACCCTAAGAGAAATAAATAAATATTTTGATTCTCTAATAAGTGTTAGGACTCATTTTCCTTGGGATTCCGAACTTGAGTTTACTTAAGTCGTAGTTCTCACAAGCTATTGGTACTAAAAGTGGCATGACACCCAAAGTCCTATAGAATAATTGAGATCTAGCAAGAAATACATGAAAATAAAGAGAACGCCAAGTTTTTAAAGTTATTCGGAAATCTATGGCCTACGTCCACCGTAAATTTTATCGATTTAAGATCTGAAGGTCACTATACAAGGATTTTACTGATTTAAAAGCCTAGAATAGCAAATAGTAGCTTCATTAGTGACTATAATGGAGGAAAGATAGAAGATGAAGAAGATAATGAATCAAAAAAGTCCTTCACTGGTTGTCATAGGGTCTATATTTATAGAGAAACCATCTAGTAGAGCCAGAAACCTACGAAATCGCAAGTCTAGATCAAGATCTAAGAATGTAGGAGGGAAAAACGAAGTCCTCTGAGTAGTAAAATCAACTCGGTGCCGACTAAAAGTGGTCGGTACCGACCTGAGTTTTGTAGGGGATAGTTCCCTTTCTTTTTCTCATGGTCTTCTATCTCCGATTTGTTGTGTTTTGAGCATTTTTCCTTAGAGGTCATGTTGTTTCTGGGAGGTTCTGATATCACTTGCACTTGTCTTCTTTCCTTCAAAAAATCCTTAGAGTTGCTCATCTATTACTTGAGAAATGCACTTCAAGATGACCACACGTGTCATTACTCCATATGCAAGAGCTTTGGGAGCCCACAAGGGGCAAGAAAATTGGTCGGTACCAAGTAGAAATTACTCTGTACGAAGTAGTCCTCTTAGCTCCTATTGTCTTGTAACATCTTAAACTCCTTTCTATATTCTTTCCAAGCATGTTCCCATGTCCATGACATCTAGATTCGAGTGAATGTCTACTTGGTTAAAAAGACGGATAACACTTGCCCCAAGAGTGTGCTTTCGTTGGAAACAAAGCATGCTTTGGAATAAGACAAGCATCAACTTATTAATTTCATATTCTGTTTGGATATCCTAAAGTTTCCTCAAAGCGTTGTCTCCATTCAATGGATATCTTTTCAACTTCTTTAAGTAGAATTTCCATACTAAGGACGAGTTCTATGCTCCGAAGATCATTCCATGCCTTAGTCAAGCATGTTCTTCCTACTTTTTCCTCGATTTTGACTAAAATTCCATTTGGTACCAAGTAGATCTTCTTGGTATCGATTTTTTTTATTCACCCAAGACAACTATCAATATAGTACTTAGAGAAATTTTTGCTCACCTTTTCATTTCCTGCTATTCGTAATCGAATTCCCTACTCCTACCAAGTTCTTGCTAACCTGCTCTTTCTTCTAAAGCCGACCGGCACCGTTGATCCCCATCGTCGCTGCTACCAGAACACCGTCATCGACCTTGAAACATCACCGTCGACTACAACCATTCATGAAAATGCTTGACCCCAACTGCTTCTTCGTTCGGATGCAAACTTCACCGAAGGTGGTTCTCATGATGTCGATGAAGTTACCTTGGCGGTGCCGTGATGGTCGTCATCGTCGGTAGTTAGGCCTTCAATGGAGATAGCCAGATCTTGACTAGTGATTGGTTGGAGAAAAATCAAAATCTTCCTTGATTGTTCTTAGGTATGACCAAAAGCGCATTCGGGTTTGATTTAGGGAGTGCATGGTTCAAGTAATTGATTGTAAAAACCCAAGTCTTCGCCTTACAAAATTTATTGGTTTGCTTTGACTGACATTTGACGAGTTGATTATCGCCGTTCGAGAATCAACATGACATTTTTTTCAAAGAATGGTTGTGTTAAACGATCTCATTGCATTTTATTTCTAGTTTTGTATTTCCATTTCCCTTGCAAAAGAAAAACTTATATGTCGCTTCGGACAACGGTTCCATTATCAATTGTTAAATGATAACGGGTAAGATCTGATACACAACGTGCAGCGTGGATCTTTTTTTAGCATGAGCGAGCTATCCACACAAGATGGTTCATTCATCATGTACAAGGCACGAGATTCACACTAAATAGATTAACACTTCCACTTGCCTTGGTCGACCAACGGAACCCGTTGGTCAACACATGTCAACATCCATTGGGTTCTGGGAATCGGTAACATGGGTTTAAATTTGAAATATAATTCCGAAGTAAAACATACGTAACCAAGTTTAATGATAAGTTTTCCAATTTAGAATGACTCATCAATCACCTTGCTTTAAGGCCGATGTCGGGTCATCTACTCCTCCCGAAGTAGGGTCTACTACTGCTCGAGCTTTGACATCTATGCCTTCTAGGACCAGTCACTCAATTACCATTAAATTACAAGGGATGATAGTCCAAGTTAACCCGAACCAACCACCTCCACTAAATGTGTACATCATTTTGAGGATTTTGGATGATCCACCTGAACAAATATTGATAATCCTTACTCCAAAGATGCTTCAAACCATCTGCTGGCAAAAGAAATCCCCAAAAGCAATGTCTTGCTTCTACTCAGAGGCAACAAGCAAAAAATCCTTCGGTGGGTTATATAGCTTGCAACTAATACATGTTCTTAGGTAGCGCTATAGCACCTTTCAATCTGTTCTAACATAAGATTCTCTAAGAGCTTGGGTTGGCTCCATTCCAGG
Organism: Allium cepa; assembly: GCA_030765085.1. Classification (NCBI taxonomy): domain Eukaryota; kingdom Viridiplantae; phylum Streptophyta; class Magnoliopsida; order Asparagales; family Amaryllidaceae; genus Allium; species Allium cepa. The sequence continues at coordinate 352,145,106 of CM060931.1, read as the reverse complement.
TTCATCACAATGGATTTGGGATATTAACTCCTTGTATGGGTTTTTTGTAAACCTATTCCAATGACCTCCAACCTTCAGAGAGTTAACCCACGCCTTGAGCTTCAAGCATCAGCAAGACTTGCCACCCCTCGTAAACATTATGGCCTGCTACAAGTGTAAAGTTATAGAAGCACTCCATAACAAAAAATCGTATTTTAAGAATGAGTATATCATCGTCCGGTGTCCGTATGGCTTCAACAGGTGTTGGATTTCTAGCAGTAAGATCCTTTTTCCTTTTATTTTTCGCACTCGGATTCCTTCCATCCAAGCATTTAATTTAGTATCCAATTCCTTTGCAAATATACCCGCTTGAGACATGAGTGATGAGTATGCTGAAACTTTGAAAGCTCTAAAGGGAACTAAATTCCAGCATCGCATTACCGCATACTTTCTAATGAACAAGAATCTCTGAAGGTGCAACTTATTGCATCTTGAACGTTTCGTCGTTCCTACGACCACTCCACCAATTGGCTCTAGAAAGCCGACTCGATCTTCTGCTGCCACTCGTAGTTCCAACAATAATCTTCAAGGGGAAGTTAAAGGTCCGTTAGGTATAGCAAATGTCGACAAGCCTACAAATAGGGCAACGTGGGAGCCTACCACTGGTAAAATTTTGAGAGAAGATAATGAAGGAGCTGGGTTGATGGTGATCCCGAAAGAAAGCGAAGATGGGGGAAGAAGAGAAGGAAAAGAAGAGGAGGAGGATCAAGAAGAGGAAGAATAAAATAGTACAGAGGGAGGTGATTATGACTATTGTGCTAGTTTAGAGGGAGATGAATCGTGCGGCGAGACGTCTCCTAAAGCCACTGGACTTCTTGCCTCATCTCACCAGAAATGCATTAGCATCAAGTCCTCTCAGAAAATCGAAGAACCAAGTGCACGGTTGTTGGCTACGGTGACCCTTTTGGCTGGATCTTTTGCGGACATCTTTGGCACCTTGAGCGACTTTGATATCTCCATTGGCTATCTCCTCAAGGAAGGCCCTTGGGCTTTACCTTCCCCTTCGATGATGTTGTAACTGAAGGAGGTGAGACTCCGTCTTTACTTGTATGTGAACTCGGTCCATAGAGTATTTAGGGGGGTCAACGGCATTCTACACTCCACTAGGATCATGAACACACATCCTTGCATTCATTTGAATCTTAAAATTTCAAAAGTTATACGATCTTTCTTCTCATTTCAACTACCATGGCAAGACATAGATACGGTAAGCTCTAATATGGCATTGGAGAAACGAGAGGAAAAACTCCTAACCCATATCTACACCATTCTAACTATCAAGGTCGTCAGAAGACCGAAGAAGCGAGAGCAACATGTAAGGACAAAGAATAAAAATGCGAAGATGATCGTCATGTAAACAGAGAGGGAAAGAAAAGGCAAGTCGTAGTAAGGCAGCCTAGCGATGCGACGAAGCGCCACAGAGACATACACGATAGACGCGACTATTCTTACAGCATTCCTTCTCCCCATACAAAATCCCAAGTTTCCACTTACTAACAAACTCCACTACCCGCTCTTTAACTGCAGCCATTCCTCCTCATTTGACGGGAATCTCCACTCCTCCAACTCTTATTCCTGCTGCACTACCCCGGTCGCAGGCTATTTTTTGGACCTATTCTTGCATGATATCATGTTTGACCATGACATCCAAGATATTTTTAAGGAAGAAGCAGACTGAGATTTCTTGCAGATCCAAAAGCTTTTTGACCATGGCTATAACTGGAAAAAGCTCACATATGCCCTCTCGAAGGTTAACCGCGTACATGAACATGCAATCCTTCGAGTTTGAGAAAAAGATTTATGATAGCCCCGTTAAGGGGTACAAATAGGACTTGGAGAAGATAAAGGCAGAGAAAGATGCCGTTGTGGACTCCAAGACCAAAGCTAACCGTCTCATGGTGGAAATTAGTATGGCTCACACCAACGACGAGCTCTTGTTGAAGGACCTGCTTAGAACTACTCACGGGGACAATGTTTTTTAAAGACATGGATTACTAATAAGGACTTGGCCCTAACTACAAAAGATGAAACTATCCAAGCCAGGGATAAAACCATTAAAGAGCAGGCAGTTGAGATCTGAAAGCTCCACGTGGAGAATGATAAGCTAGAGGAGAGCCCGCTATTGGTGAAGGCCAAAAGGCCATATATGGAAGTTGATTATTCCTTCGTTGTGCAAGAGTTAGAGAGAGAAGAATTAAATAACACTCTCCCGCAATTCTATACTAATGTGATTCTGTTCAAGAAATAAAAATGACAGAGGACTATATATGTCGTAACCATCATCGATGATTGGAAGTAAGCGTTACGCCATTCTAATGCAGTCGATGAAGGCCTCATCAAAGAGGAAATTATGGCCAAGTATCTTGAAGCAGAAAATATAATGAAACTTGAGTAGGGAAAGGCCATCCTTGCTGAAGAAGATGTCATTGGTGCTATTCCTGCTGTCGAGGATTCTGCTGGCTCAGGTGCACTGGGTCAGCTTGAATCTCTAACTCAAAAATCCGAAGAGCCTTCGACCGATATTCCTATTACCTTGGGGGCTAGCTTCGAAGCCACCCAGATCATTCTAGCATCTGTATCGGCCACTTCTATTGAACCTATTATTCCTCCCTTCGTTGACCAACCGATCCAACACTCATTTGAAGAAGGCGAAATTTCAAAGTCTTGTGCTTCTCAATCAACTTCGGGAGAAATGATATCCCTTGTTTCATTAATTTTCAATAAACTCCGGCTCCTGCGTGAATCCGTCTCTAACCTTTACCATTCTGTTTGCCGACTTGTAAGTAATCCATCTCTAACCTTTACCATTCTATTTACCAATTATAGATCATCCACATCTTCCACCTCCACCGTCGGCCACTCAAAGCATGGCTCCTACGATAATATTCACTACATCGACCTCCATCTCTATAGGACTTATTACTCCTGTCATTCCACCTAGTCCTAACCAGGTCCTGCTTTCGAGAAAACAACATCTTTGGAAAACCTGGAGGAAGTATCCTTGTCCTTGGTGGAAGATGTTTTCATGGCAAGCGCAACGGACCCGACCAACCAAGTTACCATTTCGGAGAGACTGAAAATTGACCTTTCCAAGGTCAAAATTGAAATGGAGCCTGGTGCTAAAAAGTCGACTAGTTTTGTACCAACCATACCCTCTTTCAAACTTACCCTAATTAAGTTGAAGCCGCTCAAGATTAAATCCTCTGATGTCCCTAGTGAGAAGACCGACGAGCCCTATTTTACAATTAAGGGAGAAACTACATGGTCCGAGCGAGACTCTTGAAGAAAGGAAATCTAAGGATGGGTGAAAGAAAAAGAGGCAACCTAACAGCTCTAACTAAAAGGGCAGCAAGAGGCGGAAGAACAAGTAGAGTATCTCTAAGACTTGCTACCGAGGTGGACCTTTTTGTTGTCCTTTTGATGTTTATAAACCGAGCTTATGCGAGAATGATCCCCGCTACTTTTGTATGTAAAAGCTGAAGTAATGAAAGATTCCTTTTGTTCTATAATCTTTGTTCCGTTTACCTTTTTGCACTTTTATATTTTATGCTTGGTCATATACAACTACCTGCATATATATAATTGTTAGCATCAAAATTGGTCACTAACACCCAAATCTAGATGAAAGCACCAAATCACAGTCACAGATATTATGTATGTAGAGAGTATGAATGTGAAGAACAATAAAAATTAAAAAGAAAGAGATAATAACACAGGATTTATAGTGGTTCGGCTAACTCCGGCTTACGTTCACTCTAGAAATTTCCTTTCATTGATATGAGAATCAATTACAGTTATAATCCAAAGTTTTCAAAAGAACAATGGTAGAATAGCCTTAATAGGGAAGAAGAAGGGAAGCAGAACGAAAATCTCTTTTTTGAAGCCCCAAATGTTGTATTTATAGGCAAAACCCGAGTTATTCGCCTTCTTGAGTGATCTGGGCCCATAAGACCATAGCCAAACCAAACCCCAAACACCACGACCGACTCCACGTTTGCAATATGCCGACCCGATATCCCATGAGCATGACCCGAAGCAGGCCTATCCAAGACTCGAAGCAAACTAGTCCAGGACTCGGAACAAATGAAGCCGACCCTATCCCTAAACATGCTGACCCACAATTTCATTGTCGAACCACGTGCTCCACTCAACAATGTCGAACCATACCTAGCCGACCCAGCTTAACATTTCTACCACGACCGAACGATGCATGTCGATCTGGGGATACGTGAAAACTGACCCAATCCAACATGTCAAAAACACACCAACAAGGCCGACCTACAACCGCCTGTCGATCCATGTTCACCAATCCAAAACCAATCCACCGACCCATGCATGACCCTATGCCAACCTCGAGCCACTCCAACCATACCGACCCAGAAACGATGATCCAGATCACCACCGAGCAACATCTACCGACCTACTCAGGCCGAGCCACTCATGACTTTCCACCCTTGACCGAGCCACCTTAGCTTTTACACCATGACCGAATGACATGGCCTTCCTTCCTTTGTCCGACCGACCGTCCTTAACCAATCTATTCCACTACCTTAAAGTTTAGTCGATACGCACGTGCCGACTGACTCATAGCATGTTAAACCACTACCCTATGTCAGTCCACTCCACCATGACCGAACCATTTTACGCCGAACCCCGGCTTCGTAATCATACTTGTCATCCATGATTGATCGTTTATCCATCCAGTTAAACCAAACTCATCGTATTCCAACCTTGATGAACGAGCAGTCGATTTAGTTAAATCCGTCTATCCATGGTCTTGCCAAAAGGCGGGTTAACATTTGCCCCCCAAAACATGCCTTGCTATTGGAAGGTGTGTTTTGAACGGCCTCAAATCCGATATCCGAAGTCCATATGTTATCCATACTATACTTTTCGATTCATAATCCAATCCATTTCATCCAAGTGCCATTGTCGTATCCTTATATGAATCTACGATTGCTTTGAGTTGATATCCAATTCTTATCCAGTAACCAAATCCTCATCCAATTCCAAATCCATCCAAAATCAAGTAACTAAATCCACGATCTCTTCGGATCATTTTATCTGAGTCCGAGACCACTCCAGGTCCTGTTACTCCAAATCGAGGATCTTGTCGGATCCAAATCCCACGTCGGAACCTCACTGGTCCTAAAACCCATATCCAGGACCTCGCCGGGTCCTTATCCAAATCTGTAGTTGTTCAACGCCGCTATAAAATCCATTTCACACCTTGGAAGTCAGTAATCAAATCCTACGATCTATCCAGATTATTGACGGCCTCTCCGGACCCTTGCTAAGATTGATCCAAACTTAACGATTGAATAAGTAGATCCTGTCATGCTTATGCGAAGCAACCTATCCCTTGCACTTCAGTTCAGCATCCCTAAACATTAAGCAATGTCCTGATCCTCTTGGACCAATAACAGCCTCTCCGAGCTCTTACTATATTCCATCCGGACACTCTCTGGTGAAGGGGAAATAGCTATAATAACCCGAAATTTTCGATCCCGACAATTCCAGATAGTTAGGAAAAAGAAGAAAGAGATAGAAGAAGAAGAAGAAGATCAGAAGCATCAACATCTCACATTCGCAGCAGATAAAATATAATAATAAATAATAACAGTTTATAAAAGCATTCTGTATCTGTCAATTACATTTATAATACATCAGAGTTACACATTTATACAGGTAATAGAAATGCACAATTACCATGCCTCGGATATACAATAATATACTACAGCAGAAATACTCTATACGTTCCTGCCATCCATCTCGACTCCTGAGCTCCAGAACGTCCTTACCCGAAAATCTGTAATACTCGGTCTGACCCGAGCATTACATCAAGGTAACACCCAGGTCAGGCTGGAAACCAGCGTGAGTAAACCCATCTAACAAAAAGTACTAGTACAAAAGGCTTACTTAAAACCCAGGGTAACTCGTCTCAATTTACAAATTCAGAATTTGTTATAGACATCGCTTATTTCACAAATCAAATTCTAAGTATTCTTACTTAGTTCAAAAGTCCATATTAATCCATTTCAATTTATTGATTTCTCACATCAAATCTATATAGAATCATGAAGATTACAAATCGAAGTGATTTTGGGTATTACCAATACCCGACCCCGATCTCTTCGTATATAATATCATCTTAAAACATAGTTATTTAAGATTTAAACAATTCTATTTATACTCATAGTATCAGATTCACGAAGCAACTCCATTCCAGATAGATAATCCATATCCAACACCATATCACATAGCATCACTATCGCATACCAAGAATAACAATAATCCAAAGCATTCCATAATATTCAGCCATCCATAAGCAAAGATTTAATCATACTATCTCTAATTAATTCAAAATAAATTAAATTAATTACTTCCATCATTATAAATTCTGCTTACTTAACCATAAATTAATTACAAATCAATTAATTTTTCTCTAATTATCCATCTTAACTAATCACCCTTGATTAATTATTATTAATTAATTTAATTAAGCTCCAATTAAATTAGTTACTAAATTAAAGCACCTAGATTATCTTAAATCTTGCTTACTTATCATTAATTTATTACAATTTAATTATTTAATCTCCCATAAATTTCCTATCTTGATTAACCATCCCTGATTAACCACCTTAAAGCAATTTTCCTTTAATTAATTACATCGATTAATTATTCTTAACCAATTCCATTAATTAACCCTTAATTACTCTTATTAATTACATTAATTAATGATCCTTAAACTATTTATTAATTAACTATCATTAATTAATCATATTGATTAATTATCCATTCATTAATGAAGATCTATACTGTCTTAAGATAAGTCATTATCTCACTTAATTATCATAACTAAGTTTTCATTTGAAAACACTTTTGAATAAAATTAGATAATTAACCTATTATCGAATTTTATTAAAAAAAACAAATTTAAATTCTAACGAAAACATTTTACTTTTCAACTTATATTGAGATTTGTTTGAGAACTTAACTTACTTATTATTTTTATAAAAGAAAACTTGTTTAAAGGTTTATTATAAAACTTGCTAACCGACTTATACCTGTAAATTTGCTAACTCAAATTTCTTATGCTTTTAAACTTTGGTTCATGTTTTAAATTTTATACGCAGGTTAATTATCGTTGGAAAAATTCTTGGCGAATACCTTATATTAATTGAAAACTTGATAACATCCTGGTTTGAAGCTTATTCAAATTCATTATTTAGCTTCATGTCAAAGAAACCCAAACCAACGATAAATCACGCGAATGCCTCGTGAACGATATCGAGCTCCGTCCCAAATTTCCCGAGCCTCTTCTCCTTCCTCCATTCAAACTCCAATCGAGGTATCAGTATTCATGTGCACGTGCACTGCGATCTCGGCCATCTACGATCGAAGTTCTGGCCGTCGACCAGTCCATTACAACCCCCGCACACCACCAGAACACCCAGCATTCCCAAACAACAACGAGATTGAAATCGAGCCATCTGACTCAAAACTGGAACAAGACGACTCTCACGAAATGCCCCGTTCTTCCTCCTCCAATCATCAGAGGACACATGCTCCTGGTCAAAACATCGCTGAATTTCAAGCTTCGATCGCCACCGGTGCAAACTGATCCGATCAACTGAGGACGATGCAGCACTAAGAATTCGACCCATACACAAACGCAAGCTTAAACCCTATATCGTCAAAGTCTGGCCTCTACGACGATTGATAAATTCGTCAGACAATTTTACTGAGGTCTCCAGATCCTCCTCCACCTTCAAGCACAATTCCGATCACAGAAAGTATCCTGATCGCCAGAATTTGCCACTGGACCCAATTTCGATCAACATGCAATATCACCCAATTTACAAACCTAAAATTTGTGATCTTCATCTTAAAAATCAAGTTTTTGAGTGACGATTCAAATTGTGAATTCAAATCAACAAATTAAAATGTTTGGGTTTTACATATTTAAAGAAAATCTACTGTATTTTCAAACTTCCCATAAAATTTTAAACCAATAACACTTGGAAATATTTTTAAGGTCAAGATCTGGTTGATTCAAAAAACTTTTGTTTAAACATCAAATCCTGAAAAGGATTAGGAGATGAGTATTTGAATTTCTTAAATTGTTAAGGCCTGTAAACTTTAAACAGAGAAGTATAAACATTTATACTAAACTGCATACACTGAACCTTCCTATATACAGACGTGCAACATGATTTACATCCATAACTTCAAGGATTATCTTGTACATCAAGATTTAAACCAGATTAAGTTTCTTAAAAACAGTAGCTTGCTCACTTTGCTTTGAAAGCAGGAGACCTAGAACCTGTTATGTTGACACTTATTTGTTGAGATGATTCAAACTGAACTGAAGTTGCAATTTTACTTGCCTGAACTCTGATTTTTTTTTCTTTGTTTAACTTATCAAATTCTCGAATCCAGATAGAAATGAAGAAGGCAAAATAGAGGTATGTAGGCTTTTCTCTGGTGTACGCAGCAAGCTTCTTCATTATATTTTTTTTTTCTTTGGTCACCAATTTCTTTGACCTGATATGATTTTCCTGGGTGACTTTGATTAAAAGTTTTGTGTCTAGGCTTTAAATACTTGTCTCCCCTTATGTTTACATACTTATCCATTCATTTTGTATGTACATAAATATTATATATTCCCTTTTTTTGCCTTGCATATCTATAACTTCATACACATACATTACTTGTCTGGTTTTGCTTTATGCCTTATGTGCTTACTAAGAATTTGTTATAGATATTGGTAAAGGTTTATCTCATGTTGCACACATACACAAATAACCACTTATATACTTTGTTTCTTAATGTATATATTAAAGCTTTCTATTTAATCTTGTTTTCATATTATATTTTTAATTCAAAAATAACTTCCAAATTATAATATATATATATAATATATACACTTATATACTAAAAGTTTTAACACTATAAAGTTTGCATATCTATTAATAGGATTTATTAATTCACAATAAAATTTATAAATTTCAAGTCCATTTATAACATCTCGATATTTTTAATCATCAGAATATTATTTGTTCAACCTATAAATCGGTATTCTACTAACTCAATCCGGCTAATTTATCAATTAACAGATGTTCAAAATCCGGGTTATCACAATAGCGTTGACTGAGCCGATCCTGTCGCTCTCTGTTGAAGCAACGTTACTTCCTGCACTCCGGTTCAACATCCTTGAACATTAAGTGATGCCATGGCCTAAGTCCTAGACCGATTGTAGCCTCTTCGGGATCTTGTTGGATCCCATCCTATCACTCTTCGGTGAAGGGGAAACAACGACGAGCGAGCCGATCCTGTCGCTCTCCCATGAAGCGGCGTCGCTCTCTGCACTCTGGTTCACCCTGAGCATAAAGCGATTAATTTGCAACTGACTTCCAATATATGTCCCATAACTCTCCGGTTAGGTATTCATTGCATTAAACCAAAATCCATTTATCAAATCCAAAGTCCAAACGTCCAATAAGAAAAACAGAAAAAGCTAAGGGCTACCTCTCCGGGCTAAGCAGCCTATTACCATCTCAAAGCGTGCCTGGGGATCACTCTGGTTCCCTTACATGTGTAAGTGTCATAGTTGCTATTTATTTTTATTTTTTTAAGAAAAATCGAAAAATATTATTCGATGACCAGGGTCTAAATCCTGAACTCGGTCCTTGCCATCGCGATCAACGGATGATGAGTCGTGACCCCATTCTAAGGTCGTTCCTGTTTGATCCAAGCGATGGCTGCTCATATTCTACTGCAATTGTCCGATTCCTCACATATTGTGGCAACCTATCACTTCTAACGTGTTCCTCCACCACATCCTTCATGCGGCGGCATTCTTCCGTGGAGTGCCCTTCTAGCTCATGGAATAGGCAGTACTACCCACTCCTGCGTTCCCTTCAGCGGGATCCCTCCTAGGTGGTCTCCTGTAGAGGAGCTGCCCCCAAGTGTCCAAGTATATCCATTCCAAATTATTTGTTAAATCCGCGTACGCCGCGCATTTGGGTTCTTGACCTCTCCTCCATTTGTCTGAACCACCAGGTCCACCATCCAGCTTATGCTTTCCTTTATCCAGTCTTCGTCCTTCATCAGATGTTCCTTCGCCTTGCACGGCATTTATTTCCTGCCTTTGGGCATGTGAATCCTCTAATCGAATGAATCTTTCTACCTTATGATAGAACTCTCCAAGATCCTGGGGTGGATCCCATGCTAATGAATCCTTGAGTTTCGTGCCTTCCGTAATCCATACTACCACCGTCATCAAAATCGTTGATGGATCCGGACGATCTACCGGGGCCATAACCGCATTAATTCGCATTAGAAAACCTCTCACGGACTGTCCTCTGCTTCATCGATGCCAGTGTCATTACATTCTTGGGTCGCACCACGTGGACCCTGAACTGCCTCATGAAGCGTTCCACTAGCTCTCCCCATGTCATGATCGATCCATTCTCCAACTGCCTGAACCAAAGCGCAGCCAAATCCGTCAAGGGTAACATCTTTCCATCACCTCCATATGTCTGATGTATCTGGTTACATGCATAGTTGGATCTGACTTTTCATCATAGGCCTCCAGTGTTGGGAGTTTGAATTCTGGAGGGTTCCTTGCATTCCTGATATCAGGAATGAATGGACTCCAGCTGACTTCCTCCAAGCCTTTGCTCGGTAGTTCTCCTCTCATAATCCTTCTTATTAATCCAGCCATCCGCTTGTCTCCATTTGGGGGTAGTCCCCTGTTTGCATCTCCACCTTGCTTCCCATGTCTTGGAGGGTACTGTGGGTAGTACTCTTCATGTTGGCCATTTACGTTCACGTTGGTCCCTGCTCGCTGAGCTTCAATCACCGCTCTCCCTGTATCCAATCCCGGAGGTCTGCCCTCGGGCCTTTGCTGATTTTCTTCAATCTCTCCAGTCTGGTTCTGGTTTTGACCTTCATAAACTTCTACAGCTTCGGTTTCTTGTTCTGCATTGCCGACAGCCACCGTTGGTCCACTCCCTTGACTTTGTGCTCCAGCTTTTCCAACTTGTCGAAGTAGGTTCTATATCATCTCTTCTTGTCTTTTCAGCATTGTCTCCATCTCATCTCTGGTGATGAAAATCGAGGCCTGATTAGCTCCTGCGGAAGCCTCTTGACTCCCTTCATGTTGACTTCTTTCTGTCCTTTGTCTTCTAGTTGATTGCTTTTCCATAGGCTCCAGAATCCAAGTACCTAAGCCTTTAAATCCAAACTCTAAGCTTCTGAATCCCTGACTGCTAGCTTTCTCAGTGAAAGCACCAAAATGTTTCACTAACACCCAAATCTAGATGAAAGCACCAAATCACAGTCATAGATCACAAATGGCATGTATGTTGAGAGTATGAATGTGAAGAACAATAAAAATTAAAAAGAAAGCAGTAATAACATAGGATTTATAGTGGTTCGGCTAAGTCTGGCCTACATCCACTCTAGAAATTTCCTTTCTATTAATATGAGAATCAATTATAGTTACAATTCAAAGTTCTCAAAACAACAATGGTAGAGTAACCTTAATAGGGAAGAAGAGGGGAAGCAGAATGAAGATCCCTTTTCATAAGCCCCACATGCTGTGTTTATAGGCAAAACCCAAGTTATTAGGCTTCTTGAGTGATGCGGGCCCACCAAGACCACAGCCGAACCAAACCCCAAACACCACGATCAACTCCATGTTTGCAATATGCCGACCCGATATCCCATGAGCATGACCCGAAGCAGGCCTATCCAAGACTCGAAGCAAACTAGTCCATAACTTGGAGTGAAATGAAGCGGACCCTATCCCTAAACATGCCAACCCACAATTTCATTGCCGACCCACAATTTCATTACGGACCTATTAAGGCCGAACTACATATTCCACTCACCAATGTCGAACCACACCTAGCCGACCCACCTTAAATTTGCTGCCACGATGGAACGATGCATGCCGATCCGGGGATACACGAAAACTGACCCAATCCAACATGCTGAACCACACCAACATGACCGGCCCACACTAGCCTGCCGATCCATGTTCACCGATCCAAAACCAATCCACCGACCCACGCATGACCCTATGCCGACTCCGAGCCACTCTAACCATATTGACCCAGAAACGACGATCCAGATCACCACCAAGCCACGTCTATCGACCTACTTAGGCCAAGCCACTCGTGACTTTCCACCCTTGACCGAGCCACCTTAGCTTTTACACCATGACCAAATGACATGGCCTTCCTTCCTTTGTCCGACCGACCGTCCTTAACCGATCCACTCCACTGCCTTAGCTAGCCCAGTTTAGCTGATCTGCACGTGCCAACTGACTCAAAGCATGCTGAACCACTACCCCATGTCGGTCCACTCCATCATGACCGAACCATATTATGCGAAACCCCGGCTTCGTAATCATACTTGTCATTCGTGATTGATCGTCTATCCATCCAGTTGAACCAAACCCATTGTATTCCACCTTCGACAAACAAGCATATTAAATCCGCCTGTCCATGGCCTTGCCAAAAGGCGGGTTAACAATAATATAACCTCCTGTATTGTGATTTACTTATATTATACATGTTCATTTCCATGCAACTCCTATATTTACTGTAACTCTATGCGTATAAATATAATTTCTACGATTGCTTTAATTACATTACATTAGTTGACCTTGTTTTGAGCCATCTAAGTGTTCCGCTCAGCGAAACTAAACTATAGTTTTTATCCAACTCTGTGGTTATTATTATTTACATTAGGTCAAATTTCCTTTGCCCGTCAACAACCTATAAATGATTCAAGTTCCACACTAACACGTATTTCTAAGGAACATTGATTTGAATGTCTAATTCCTGACATTCCTAATTTTGCCAGCAAACGGGTGTGATTGGAATTATATTCATATGGGACAAATTATGTGATTATCACTAGTCACCATCATAGCTCTGATCCTGGATTGGAGGAAACCGATAGTACTTGTTTTCGACCTTTGATGACTATCCTTGCTCATCTTCGGCCAAACGTGTCCTACTAGGCTGCAAGCATAATCGCGGAGGTTTTGACCGTATAATATTCATATATTAGAGAATGGGTGCTTTTGGATGACTATCTTTGGGTATCTGCTTCTAGTCTCTCCTAGTTTTGAGCATCAACTGAGAGTGTCAACTGAGAGTATCCTTTGATCGTTCTTGCATCTTCGGTCTAGCTTATCCTGTCAGGCTACAAGCTTGGTCGTTGGGATTTTAACCACGCACCAGTTTCTATCTTCAAAAACTAGCGCTATAATTGTTTAATTCCCAACGTTCCCGCCTGATGTCACCTAATTGTAGGCAATGGCCAATTCATGAAGGTCGGTGTCGAATTATCCGATCGACCCCTATATGGTCAATCCTTCTTGATGTTTCCTAACTTCAAGCAATGGTAAATTCCTGAAGGGCGAGGTCAAATTATCCAGTCGACCCCTATATTCACTTTCCTCGTCCCTAATCCTAGACCAAAGGAGCTGGTCCTTTGGGGTCAAATTATCTGATCGACCCGTGATATTATACATCCTGGCCCTGATCCTGGGCCAAAGGAGTTATAACTGTTTTCAAGTTTTTGGAATAATAGGGTTGAATCATCTGATCGACCCTTATAATTTCCTTCCCTGGTCTGAATCCAGGACCAAAGGAGTTTATATTTGATCATGCCGCAAATCGCATGGTACAAAATTTCCTGCTTATAAGAACATAATTCCATTGGTTCAAGAAGCAAATTGTATTTATGAACGAAAAACATGGAAATTCCTACCTTATTACAATACCCCCAGAATCCCTGGGTGGCTTATTTGCAAAAATAAAGTAAATTAAACTAGATATAATGGTGCTGCAAAAAGTCGTTGTTCCATGCCCGCAGAATCGGGATTTCATCCACTATATCTAGCTTTAATGTTCCATCACCAAGCTTTCATTCAATTATATAAGGACCTTCCCAATTTGGACCAAGCACCCCAATACCCAAGATAACTCATTTCAAAACGAGATCCCCTACCACAAAGTTACGGCTTCGAACCGTGGTGTTAAAGTGTCATGCTACTCTTTTTTGGTAAGCAGCTACGCTTAGTTCTACCTCTTACCTTTTAACATCAACCAAATTGAGGGACTTACCAAAAGTTCCTCATTTACCTTTTAATTGTAATGCCTTTTATAATGAGAAGAGACTTCCAATTCTATAGGGGTCATAACCACTGATCCATATACCAAAGCGAATGGCATGTGTCCAGTCACGGACTTGTGAGTCGTCCTATAAACCCATAATGCCAGTGGTAGCTCATTAACCAGGTTTCCTTTGGCTCTCGTTAGCCATTTCCTCAAGGTGGACTTGATGATCTTGTTCACCGCCTTCAGTCGTCTATTTTCCTATGGTGTGCTACCTTTGAAAAAAAAATCTTAATCTTGTACCAGTTGCAGAAATCCTTGAATTCAAAACTTTCAAACTAGGTTCACCTATCCATGATAATCTTTTGAGGTACTCCGAACCTATAGATAATGTTCTTCGTCGCAAAGTTGATTACCTTTTTGTTGTGATAATGGCAAGTGTTCTGCTTCAGCCCACTTTATGAAGTAATCCATTGCAACTATCGCATATTTAGCTCCTCCTTTCGCTGTCAATAGCACATCGATTAAATAAAATCCCCAAACCATAAATAGCCAAGGGATAACCATTTGTGTAAGCTCTATAGATGGGGCTCTTGGAATCTTCGTAAATCTCTGGCAACGGTCGTACCATCTGGTGCAATTAGCTACATCCTAATTTATTGCTAGCCAGAAATAACTATAGTAAAGTGCCTTTTTAGCTAGAGTCTGCCCCTCGATGTGATCACCACAGCTACCATCATGGATTTCCACGAGGATTTTCCTAGCCACATCCTTGGTTACATACCAAAGTAACGGGGCAAAGAAACCTCTTATATACGACACTCCTTCTTGCATTAGTGCCTTTCGAAGGAATTTCTTCCATTCATTCTATCTCTCGGGAGAGTTCCTTTGATAAAATATTCCTTGATCGAAATCATCCATGACTCCTTTTCCTCCATGGTCTCCAGAATCCACTCGACATCCATCTAATCAATATATGGAGCCGTCAAAGCTTCTACTGGAACTAAACTCATCATATGTGCCTCCCCAGAATAAGCCAGTTTAGCTAATGAATAAGCTTTTGTGTTCCCCTCTTTAGGATGCGTGTGATAGTGTGATGCTGTATATCGTCCAATAGTTCCAATACTTTCATCAGGTAAGGAGCAAGTCTCGCACTCTTAGCCTGATACTCTTCCTTACTTCACAAAAAACTAATTAAAAATCACTGAATATGTGCAGCATCTTTATTCCTAATTCTTTTGCTATCCTTAGCCCCATTACCAACGCCTCATACTCAGCCTCATTGTTAGTTGCGAGAAATTCCAACTTCAACGTATAACAAATTGATGGTCCTTTTGGAGTTAACGCACCGCTCCTATGCCTGAACTACGTTCGTTCGAAGTTCCATCTACAAATAGTTTCCAATGAAAAAGCATAACTATATCGCCCTCCTCTTCACTGTCTCGTCAAGTAAACTCAACGATGAAGTCCACCAACGCTTAATCGTTTATCGCTCTCCTTGAATGGTAAGTAATATCATACTGAATCAACTCTATGTTCCACTTTAGCAACCTTCTTGAAGTCTCGGGTTGGTACAACACCTGCTTCAAGTGTTGTTCCATCGGCACTTTAATTTGATGAGCCTAAAAATATGGCCACAACTTTCTCGATGCAATCAACAAGAAATATGCAATTTTTTTCCAACCTTGGGTAGCTGTTTTTTTGCTCCGGTAAACTGCTTGTTGATAAAATAAATTTTCCATTGAATCCTTGTCCCCTCTTCTACTAATGCTGTGCTTGGTGCATGAGCAGACACTGCTAAATAGATGAACAAGTCTTCTCCGTCCATCGGTTTGGATAGAGCTGGTAGTGTTTCCATGTGCCTTATCAACTCCTCGAAGGCATTCTGACATTCCACGGTCTATTCAAAGTTATTTTTTCCTTTGTTGAGAGCATCGAAGAATGGTATACATTTATCCATCACCTTTGAGATGAACCATCTTAAAACGACAAACTTGCCATTCAGACTCTGCAAATCCTTTGTAGTCGGGGTGCTCATGTTCCTTAAGGCATCATTTTGCCCCTTGAATTCACAATAAATCCCAAAAAATTCTTCGATGCAACATCAAAAGAGCATTTTAATGAACTCTATTTCATTCCATACTTTTGTGATACTTCAAACATTTTAGCAAGGTTATCCTTGTGGTTTCTTGATAGTCGTGACTTCATGAGCATATCATCCATGTAAACTTCCACTGGCTGTCCACTTTGTTTTTTGAACATAGAATTCACCAACCTATGGTGTGTAGCTCCATCGTTCCTTAAACTGAATGGCATTACCTAGTAGCAATATAACCCAAAATCCATTATAAAGCTTGTGCACTCCTGATCTCGTAGGTCTATCGAAATATGATTATATCTTGATTAAGCGTCTATAAATGAGAGTAACTTGTGTCCTGCGGTCCCATCTACCAGCTGATCAATCCTAGGAGGGGGAAAGCTATCCTTCGGGCATGCTTTATGCAAGTCTGGATAATCAATGCACATCCACCACTTTCCGTTTGACTTCTTGACCAATACGGAATTTGATACCCATTAAGGGTATAAAGCATTTTGAATGAATATCTTCACCTTCAATTTGTCTACTTCCTTTTTTAGCACATCGGATCGCTCCGTACGCAATTGTGCCTTTTTTGTTTCATAGGCGGACACTTCGGCTCCACATTCAGTGTATGGCATGCTATCTCCGGCGATATCCCACACATCTCTGAATGCATCCAAGCAAACACATCTAAGTTAGCTCAAAGAAAATTAACCAATTCCTTCCTCGGTCCAATACTGCGCTGAGATCCAATCTTAAGAGTCTGTGATGGATCGTTCATGTCAAGTGGAATGTCAACCGTCATCTCAACTTGCGCCGCTTGCACTTCTGTTGACTTCTTCCTAGGACCCATGGACTCTTTGAACCTACCACGGATCTTGAGCCAGGGTTTAGGCTTTAGTTATTATGCTTTCGAGTTTTTAATGTAGAGAGCCTTCTCTACATTCTTCCATTTTTCTCTTCGTTTTTCTTCTCTTAGCTCGGCAACATAACATTTCCTTCCATTGCTTTGATCCCTTCTTATAACCTCATTCTCCATGGAGAATTTCATCATTCAGCACTAAGGGGCCAGTGCTATTCTAAAATTTTCAAAGGCTGGTTGGCCCGAAAAGGCATTATACGCCCAATACTCATCCACTATAAAAAAAATGTTTAGATCCACACAACTTTGCGATCTACATCACCTAACTCAACTGATAAATCAATCGTCCTAACCGCTTGTTTAGCTTCGCCTGTAAATCCTTGAATCTTGGTTCTACAAGCCATGTCATCCTTCATACGATTTTCATTTGATTAAACGTTCTCCTGAACAAAATGTTCATGGAACTTCCACTATCTACCAAGACTCAACGTACCTTTGCCGATCCAATAACAACCAATATAACCATGGGGTCAAAAGTTGGCATTTCGACTCTATCAGAATCTCTACTCTTGAATACAATGTCATTCGTTGCCATCCTTTGTTGCTTGGTCGAAGCCCCATCCTCTATAGCAAAGCAACTCTCATGTGGTACGTGCTTCAATGAACCCATGGATCATTCCATTTCCTTCCAGCTTTATCCTACTGGGTAAGGTCCTCTTGTAATGTTATTTATAACTAACCTCTGATCTATGCGCTTAGCCCCATCTCCACTAGGTCTAGGATGGTTTCCTTGAGTATTTGGCCCTTGGGGTCTATTGTTTTTCCCTCCGCCATCTTGTAGATCTTCACATACTACTGTAACTTTTTCTTCTTTATCAATTCCTCAATAAAGTCTCTCAAATATTGGCATTCATTCATGTTTTGTCCGTTATTTTCATGTAAACAATAGTATTTTCCTGAGCGCCTTTTCTCCTTGGTCGTCTCCTTCCTAGACGGCCTTTTATATCTTTTTATTCCTTTTGTAGCAAGGTATATATTTTCCAAAGTATCATCCAATGGAGTCTACTCATTCGACCTCGTGCTCCTCTGTTTGCATCATTCCACTAACCACCAGAGCCCCGATTCCTTTTTTTATTAAAGTTTCCAACGTTTATGGCTATATTACTGGAGCTATCGTTGGTTTTCTTGATTGCAACATTACTTTAAACAACTTCATTTGATTGTCCACCATCAGTCTTTTTAGTACCTTGACTAGCTTCTTCCAAACGAAATAATTGAGTAGCTTTTCGACAGAATTCCTCCATAATCGCTGGTTGTTTCGTCCTTAGCCATCTTTCAAAGACTGTATCTGGATGTATGCCCCGGACTAATATCATAAACACCAAATCCTCTTTTGAATTGTTAACTTCATTTACAACAAAATTAAACCTATTCAATGACTCCTTAGGTCCTTGAGATAAACTCGACAAGGACATCTTAGGTCGAGCAGTATGGAGCCTGAACTGCTCCATAAACTTCTTTGCCAATACATCAAAGATCGATATGGACTTTGGTGCAAGCTGAGTAAACCACAACAATGCTACTCCTTGTAGAAAAATTAGGAAAACACCTACAACATACCATGTTTGTTGCCCTAGCACCATCCATGTGTCATTCATACTTGAACAAAAGCTGCTTGGGATCAGTAGTCCTGTTGTACGATGGCATCATCAACATCGTAAACCTTTCAGGATACTCTTCCTTTAGAATGTTCTTCATGAATGGAGTTCGTCTTGGTGCCAAACCCCAATCCTCATTCTTTATACCTTTTATCTCTTCTACCAACCATTTAACCATATTCGCAATATACTCCTCACTTACAAGGTACACTAAAGGTCAATCGTCACGAGCTGCACCGAATGTTTGACGTTGAAAATGGTCTCGGTTTTCTCGTTGACGTCTAGGTTCTCCAATCTCTAGGAGAACCACTCCTTCTAGTATTTTTTTGTTTCCTTGTAGGCTCCATAGTGGTTGTTTGCACACTAGCACTTTGAACTCCAACATCAAGCAAGATTTTATCAATGTCATACTGCGAATCATCCTTTAAATCTGAAAACCACGACTTCAGCACCCCATTCCCCCAATCCTCCAAATTTATTCTCGGTACCAACCTAATTCGGGTCGGTATCGAGTTGATTCTTTCAAGGGGAGCACCCCAACTTCCTTTAGAGACTCTTACGGTCGCTCTAATTTCCTTTTCCTTTTGTTTCTTTTTTCCATCTTGCATGTTCTGACCAGAAACAGATCAGTTCTCTTCTTTAGATCTGACAGTTGAAACTTCCCTCCTGCTCCTTCTGTTCCTTTATGGATGCTGGGTCAGCAGAGCCATGCTAGAATCCATCTTTTCTATTACAGCTTTCTGGTTGTCAGCCATCTTCTAATTTAGTTCTTACATCATTCTGCGAAACTCCACTCTAGTAACCATCTCCTCAGGGGCAAATGGTCCCAGCAACGCCTGTTGGTTGCAGACTTTCACGTGATGAGAATCTTCTTCCGCTATACCAGCAACTATTCCAGTTGATCTTCTAGGTTTCCAAGGTGTCATTGATTTCTATATGCAAATCCTTTAAGTTCCTTAATGAAAATCTTCTAGATCTAACCTTTGAATGCTCCATCCAAAATAGAAAGCTAGATCTAAGCTAAGAATCTCCACCCTTAATGAAAGTACCAAAATGTTGTTACCAAAAATGGCACAAAACCTAAAGTCCTATAGAATAATTGAGATATAACAAGAAATATATGAAAAACAAAAAGAATACTAAGTTTTTAAATCGGTTCAGCAATCTCTGGCCTATGTCCACTGTGGATTGTACTGATTTAAGATTTGAAGATCACCAATATTGGTTTTACTAATTTAACGACTTAGAACAACAAATAGTAACTTCCTTAGTGACTATGATGGAGTAGAGATAGAAAATGAAGAAGATAATGGGCCAAAAAGTCCTTTTCTGATTGCTATATAGTCTATACTTATAGGGAAACCTTCTAGCAGAATTGAAGGCCCATGAAATATTAAGTCCGGAACCAAACCCAAGAATGTAGGAAAGGAAAACAGAGTCCCTTGAGTAGTATAATCAACTCGGTACTGGCCAAAAGTGGTCATTAATGACCTGATTTTTAAAGGGGGTACTTTCCCTTCCTCTTTATAATGGTCTTCTATCTCTGATTTATTGTGTTCTAAGCACTTTTTCTTAGAGGTTGTGTTGTTTCTAGGAGGTTCTAGTATCACTTGCACTCGTCTTCTTTCCTTCAGAAATTCCTTAGAATTGCCCACCTATTTCTTGATAAATGCACTTCAAGACAATCACACATGCCATTACTCCATGTACAAGAGCTTTGGAGCCCCATAAGGCCAACATAAGTGGTCGGTACTGAGTAGAAAGTGGTCAGTACCGAGTAGAAAGTACTCGGTACTCGGTACCGAGTAATCCTCTTAGCTCCTATTGTATTGTAACTTTTTGAGCTCCTTCCTGCTGAGCAGTCCTCTTACCTCTTATTGTTTACATTTTGAGCTCATTCCTATACTCTTTCCAAGCATGTTCCCATGCTTGTGAATTGTTTTGTCTTCATTCTGGCATCTAGATTTGAGCAAAAGTCTTCTTGATCAAAAACTTGGATAACATAAATGATGGATAACTCTTTATAGGTTGTATCATGTACAACTCCAAACCATGATCTTTGTCCTAATTTAGACCATGAGCTTGAGTTTGCTTAATAAATTAGGAGAGATTATTCACTATTACCCATCATTTCATGATGACCTAAGTATGTGCACGTACCTTGAGTTTTCTCAATAAATACATACATATGTCTTACCTCGTCTAAGCAATATAATGATAGTACTACACATAACAACTCTAACGTGAGTTTATAAACCAACTAACACATATGCAAGTAATCTATTAATATATAAAAGATAAAGGACAACTTATATATTAAGGATTCATAATCTTTAATACACACACACACATATACACTGAGTGATATCGATTTAAGAATAACGTAATTCATATGAGATACTCTCGTATTGAACATATCAAAAATTACAGTATGCGTACCTTACATATGTATTTATTTCAGAAATCTATTTGGGGTTTATTTTAGTTCCACTTATGTTTATACATATATTATTATATATAAGTTTAATTAATTTATAACTATTATAATTTAGTTAACTTATATAATGTTTATATGTATCTAATTAATTAAAATATATTTAATTAATTTAAATTCTTAATTCAATCAACTATTAATTTAATTTAATTTAAAGTTTAGAAATTTTATTCTATTCATTCTAGATTATTTAGTATGGATAATTAATTATAACCTTTAAATTTTATTTATATATGCATATTAATATATGTTTATATATTAATTATATTAATTAATTAACTTTTAGTTAGTTATTTATTTAATAAAATAATTTAACTACAAAATATTATTTAATTTGAAACTTTTATTTTAATTTAGCTTAAACAATTTTAAGATAAATATGCAACTACAATGATTATAGTTACATACATATATCAATGTATGTGTATGTGCGCGCATGCGTTTGTATGAGCGTGTGTGTGTTTTTTTAATTAATTAACTTCTAGTTAATTATTTTATTTTATTTGTTAAATATTTTTAGATTTTTCAATACTAACTATTAATTTCTCAAAACAATTTTGAAATGTATTATTTTTTGTTCCGTAATTTTTATAAAATTTCCCTTTATATTTTTAACTTAACATTTATATTTAAAATATTTTTAAAATTTCAAACTTAATTTGAAATTTTTCATAAGGCCCAAATAACTCGAGGTCCTATATTTGGACCAACCTTTTTACTTACTCCACCCATTGGACCAGGCCCATAGCCAGGGAGGGAAGAATACTTTATTATTCAACCCCATGCCTAGGCACTACATTTTTAGACACTCATCGGATAAGTATTCCCTAATTATCCCCCATTGATACCATTGATGGATCTGGCCTATTTCTGTGTATGAAATGGGCAAATGTAAATAAACGTTCCCTAATTGGACTTAGTGGGCCTCTAAAATCTTATATTAACACTAGATCCAATCTCTTTTTTAATAAAATTATGTTTTATATGAATATTTCATTATATTTAATTAATTTATATTAATTAAATATATTTTATGTATATGTATAAATATACCTCATATATTTTGCGCATAAAATGATGATATTAGTATAACTTGAAATATGAAAAATAATGACATGGTTATAGATAAGTAGACATTGGGATTTATATCTACCATATATATGTTCGTTATTTCTGTATATACTAATTGCCTTAAATAAATTATTTTATATACATACATAGATATATATATATATAATATTTTTAAATGATTTATATTAATAAATTAAAACATATTTAAAATATTTGACATAATTTGACTAAGTAAATAAAATTTAAATTTCAAATTCAAGTTAAAATATATAAGTTTGACCAAGTCTTAAATTTTAAATTCAAAGTTAAAGTTAAAATGTCCATATTTCTTTTAGTAAAATATATTCATATACAAACCTAGATTTAAATTAATTAGTTAAAATGTCTTTAATTAATTAATTATTAATATTATAAAATATAAAATAACATTTACATATAAAATTGAATTATTTTTAAAATTTAAAGTATATATATGTATTTAAACCATTTTAAATGTAAATACTTTTTTATATATATAAATAAATATAATATATATGTGTGTACAATTCTTTTCAGCTAACAAATAATATTTTTCCAAAATCCAAAATTAATATTATTTAAATAATGTGTATATATTATAAATATATAAATTTATATATAATATATTTGGCCAAAAAAGTATTTTAAATTACCAAAAGTAATTTAATTAATTTTTTTTTCAAATATGGTATTAATGTATTTTTATGTTTTAAAATTAATAAATAATTACTTAAAAATTAAAAAATATGTGCTATATTTAGAAAATTATTGCATACACAAAAAACATATATATGATAGAAATTGATTTTATATACGTATATTTTAATTTCAAACTACAAAGTTAATTGAATTAAATAATTTAATTTAATTTTTAAATGGTTAAATTTAACAATAATTAATGTGTGGAAATAATGTTTATATTAAATTGTGATAAGGATAGTTAACTAATATATGAATGATAAATAAAATTTTACCTTGAGAAAGAAGCCTTTAAACAAACCTTGATTTGTGAAAACTCCTTGGCTCCTTCAAATCGTCAATTGATCATGCAACGATCAAACGCACCATTGTCTTTTGCTCTGTAATTGATGTTATGCTAGATGAACTCGGCTAAGGGTGAAGAGGAGATGGGGTATGCGGCCAAGAGGAGGATCAATCACGAGGAAGAAATGAAGAGGCTTAGTTTGGTATTTACAGGGAGAAAAGGGAGAAAATATCTCATATCTTTTACTCATTCCCCCTTTACCTATTTAATTCTAAATTCAAACCCTACTCCCTCTTATGACCGGCCCTAAATTGGACCATATACGGTTCAATTAATCTCAAAGCTCATTTACTAATTACTTACATTCTGATCCTATTTAAATATATATATCCATATCGTATATCAACACGTACATATATAACTATTATATACGCACTCAATTAATTAATAATAACACCGAGAACATCAAATATATTAATAAGTAATATTTCATATATATTAGTTAATTTACTTAATTCATAACACTTTATAAGCTAAATAAATCATGTGGTATCAGAGAATTCATAAATACGGTTGTATGACTCGTAGGTGTAAGTTCATTAGCGATTAATATTGAACAATTCAAATACTAACATTCACAAGTCACCTTAGCTAGTTGTGTGACAGTTAGTCGAACTTACCACTTACAGATTTTCATTTGTAAAATCCAAAACTATATCATTTTGGATATACAGATTGGTATTGATCGAAATTCCAATGTTATCCACATTCAACTTCATTAATCTATGAATAAAGTTCTCGGTTCAATACTAACATTTGTTATTAATTGTTTAACTTTGACTAGAGATTTTGAGTTTGAGTTGATACAGTTGATCGTGGTACTACACTCATGCAAACGAGGAGACAAATTCCCTATATATAGTATTCCACTTCTGATGCTTCTACACAGACCTAACTATAGTCGCTCGATGGTCGTCATGCTATGATTTAACTAAAATCGAAGTGAAGTATCCACATAGAAGTTCCATAATATTCTCAAGTCGAGAGAACCACGTAGCATAGTCATACAGTGATTTCCTATTTGAACTAGTTATTACTAACCAACAGGAAATATCTAGTAAGTCGTTCCATAGTTATCTGACAACTATGTGTATGTAACCGCTCGTTGCTCTTAGCATCCATGAGTAAGTTACTGCCCAACATTTGAAAGCATTACTTACTCTGGTCACAACAGATGTATCAATATCCATTCTCAAAACATCCTTA
The DNA here is from genome assembly GCA_030765085.1 of Allium cepa. NCBI lineage: Eukaryota > Viridiplantae > Streptophyta > Magnoliopsida > Asparagales > Amaryllidaceae > Allium > Allium cepa. The sequence continues at coordinate 352,120,492 of CM060931.1, read as the reverse complement.
CCATGAATATTTAAAACGATATCTTATTCTACATCCTAATAATTTCTCATGATTACAAGTATTTGTAACTATTATCACATAACATAGTATTTATGGATTTTCTAATTAATATACCTTAATTTAATTATTAATTAATTGTATCACAATAACAAGAATATAATAGATATCAAACACCTTTATTATAAAAAATGATTATAGAGTTAGATAATTTACAATAAATTACATTATTGCCTCTAGGAAATACCCCTAACTCTATTAGGATTGGTATCGATCCATGTTTTTCCATGGTAAAAAATATAGCATCTGGCCAATTTTTCACTCTTGCTTTTATCTAACTGCTATTGAGTTCTTCTAGCCTTTGCAAGTTCATCTAGGGTTATCTCAAGCTTTAAACTTAGAGCTTTTAAATCTCCCCCGATTTCAGCAATTTCCAATATAAGGTAACATGTTATCTTGATGCCTCGCTCCATCTTTCACCGCACCCTCCATCATCATTGATATCTCGCCTCCATTGTCGCCATTAATCGACACTTCCCCTAACCACCGCCATTTCTTTCCTTTGATCAACACCGATCCATCCGGAGTGGCATGGGATGGAGTTGAGGTGATGAAGGAGTATTACTCTGGCATTACATGAGAAAGGCAATGACATATCAATGTAAAGTGGGATTTGGCTATGGATTGGTTGATTTCAAGTCAAATTCATGAAATTGGTGATGCACTCTAATGAACTTGAGCATTAACACATCCCAAAATTATCATTCAATTAGTATTCGTTTTCGTCAGATGAGGAGGCTTCGTTCTTTAAAGATTGCACTGTCTCTTCGAAACACGCCAATCAAGAGTCAGAGTTTCAGTTGCATTAAATCTACCCATTTCCATTGATGTAGTTTCTAGGTTAACAGTTTTCTTCCAACAAATAGTTTCACCACTTGCTGAAGCTTGTTTTCCATCAAAAATAGGCTATCTACACAGGTTCTTCAATACACCATGCACAAGATATAAGATACACATACTACTATGACATATAAACCATCCCTTGTTGATGTATAGAATCTGATGGGTCGACACACATCAATAGCTGTTAGATGATATACATCAACCATTCCAAGGTTAAACAAAAGTATAATTAATAAAGTGAAACTACATGACCATGCTTATCGTCCGAGATATCAAGTAAAATTATGGATTCAAGATGTTCTTCACATCTTACTACAGCCATAGCATCTACATCTGCTTCTACTTCATCTGCAATGGCTTTTATCTCAACTTTGGCGTCAACTTCTACTACAGCTATCACATCATCCCACGCTCATCGCACTCACTAGGTTCCTTCTTTCATCACACCTCTAATGATCATTGAAAAGCCATATAATGAGATCCCTCCTGATATGGCCTTGAATGGGGTTATGATTCTAGATAATCTGCCCAACTCTCCTCCTTTCCATTTGACTAATGCAGAGCCCCAACTCATATGTGAAAGGCATGAGATTCCATTAGATGAAGTCAGGCTTTCGCTTCTCCATGAGACAGCTCAATACCCCTATGGGCTATGCTGCTTGTAACTGGTATATGTGTCACTCATGGGATGTTCCACCATTCAGTTCTTCCCTATGCCACATCCTATATTCTACGAGGTTTTCTCCATCTTAGTTGCACCCCAACTCTTATGCAATGTTCTTGAACATATATATGATTTTCGCTCGCCATCTAGGTAAAGAACATTCCTGAATGACATATGATATCTCTACAACTTCAATTGTCACTCCTCTAAACCCTTGTTAACTTGCTTTGAGGCTTTTCAGGACAATCGAGTTGTAATCAATCGCCAAAATAAAAGGAGCTACTTCAAAGGACTATAGTTTTTGTCTGTTGACCAGTTTTCTTTCGTTGAAAAGTAGCTATCTGCAAGTCAGTTCCATACCACTAACTCCAGTTACCACTTTATTTAGGTTCGCTTCACTAAAATCACTTACTTTTACTTGATCTATTGTAGTTATTACTCTAAGAGTTGATAATGATGACTTGAGGCATATGGTCACCGTTCTTCAAGCTATCCTCGAATTGGAGCATATCACTATTTACTTACCAGTTGATTTGTGCCTTCATCGGTATCGCTTCCTTTATAATGATCAGAGAATCTTCTTTAAATTCACTGCACCTGAGATTCGATGGGTTAGGGCTGTAATTGCCCATTTTTCCATACCCTTTGAATCGGCAATAAACCACACATGTCCAACTCAAACTGTACGAATAAGCAGATCATTAAGGGTAAAAAGAAAATAAAGATAGAACAGAATCTTACACGAATGGAATAACATATATTATTTCAATAATAATCTTTACAGCGGAAAAAATTAAATACAATATCAGAGTCTAACCTAGATTCAGCTAGGACAGTTATAACACTTGCCCTTACAAATGCTGACAAACAATAAAACAAATGCACTAGAGGAAGCGGATAATAGAATACGTCCATACGATGATGAAGATCTCCAACTCTCCTCTGGAAACTCCAACCGTTTTCAACTTAACCTAAAACTACTCGGATTTGACCCGAGTATTAAAAATACCTAGATCAGGCTTGATAAACCAGTGTGAGATACTCGAAATTTAAATGTATAGATCATGACGTTGTTATCAAAACCTTTGAAAAGAATGGTATCATAAGACCACGCCCACACATAAACACGGACGGGTTTTTACCTTATGATGACCAAAACATTTTTATACCAAAATACACTTGATATTATTTTTAGTGACATTCTTTTGAAAACACTTTTCAAATAAAATTATTCAAATAAGGTATCGATACCTGGACTAAGTCTAAGGTAATATATCCGGACTAGGTCAACGGAATATCCCAACGGAATATATGATATAAAAAGGGATGGCTGAAATGTTTGCAAGTCATTACAACTATTTTGGGAATACAATCAAAACCGTAAATCTCGTATTGGGATTGGATTTCCAACATGATAGGAAATAAGTGAAAAGATCAATCTGTATCCACGGCTTACATCCATGAATCAGACGCCGTTATACAACAACATATATGGCTAAAAGTGGATACAATCTACGAATAACATCCAAGGACTCGGACTTCGCGCATCACTGCCATGAAGCCCAGACGTATCTGGTACCTAGGGCTTAGAACATATGATAACCCAAATCACTACTATCTGAAATGCGAGCATACATCTGACCACATAGAATCCCATCATAACCGGGGTGTGAGGCTCGCGAGGCTATGCTCAACTTCTTCAAAGCCACGCTTTTCATACAAAACCACACTTTGATTATAACAGGTTCCACTTTGAATGCCACACTGCCATTCCTTCGATTACTATTTGACTCCCACAAGCATACAACCTCTAAGCTCGTATGTCTCAGAGAAGAGTGTTAAGCTAAGAGAAGTTGCCTTCTCCGCCGCCACAGATGTATATTTATAAAGTCAAACGTTGTGTCTTAGAAATGCAATGTTGGACATTCGTCCATACAAGTTCGTTATAGGACTGAACAAAGCCGAAGGCACTCTCCTACTACCACTAGTAGCGAGTAGTCCTTGCAATTCGAAAATTCTTCACAACGGGGAGACCACTGCTATAAATAACTCTACAATGGGAGCTACATAGAGCATGTTCAACAAGCAGTCCTTACGCTATGAAGATCCACGGTCTTCAATAATCATCATCTTCAACAAGTCTTCACTTTCGAACATATATATTGGTTCGAAGTGGTTTTCAGATACGAATCATCCAAATTCGACTCTGGTTCCTTCGAAGCCAATCATCACTTAAAAAAAATGTTACTTTCATATGTGGATATTAATCATCAATCAATTACTTCATCTTTTATCTAAATCAAATATCTTTCTTGGGTATATTCTTTTCAATTTATTCCATTTTCTTTTCAAGAGTATATGGAATCATTAAGTCTCATTTATCAAATAATTTGATTTATTTAAACCTTTCTCAAATACTGGAATAATTCCAAATCATTTTCTCGTGAAAAACCTTTCCAAATCATTCATTAAATCTTAATCAAAGATTTCTTATATTCAAGTTATAACTTTTAACTTAGGAAAAATATTCTCAAATCATTCATTAGATCTTAATCAAAGATTTCTTTCTTAACTTCAAATCATATTCTTGCAAATCGAAGATTTTCATAACCGAGCACTACTGCCATTTTAGATATGGTAAGTTTCACCTCCAGGGACTAATGGCAAGTTTCACCTCCAGGGACTAATGGAAAGTTTCACCTCCAGGGACTAATGAAAAGTTTCACCTCCAGGGACTAATGGCGAGTAATCCTACAATATGAATATCTTTGTCTTTTAACGATCTTTGTCTTCAATATATTTTATTTCAAAAATTAGTCTGAAGGGGTTTTCAAATAAGAATCACTCAAATCCAATCCTGGTTCCTTCGTACGAATCATCCATAAAAAGATGTTAAGTGGTTATTTAACATTCAAAGATTTTATTTCTTTTATTTTGGAAAAACTTAAATATGATCTTTTTAGAGCATCCGGGCTTTCCTTTCGATCTATTCCACCCCTCGCCTAAAAAGAGAAAACATAGGCCAGGTAAGTTCAGGGCACTGGTTGCTTCATCCTCAACCTCAGTTAAACACCTTATTTTATCATCCCAGTTCTCACAGACGAGAAAAATGTACTAGTCGTTTCTGCATACTCTGTATATTATTACATTCAATATTCTTCACTTTTTATTTAAGTGGTATAAACAATTCATCTTAACAATTTATTCAAACTCTTATTAAAACTTCCAAATCATCTTTACATTACTTAACTATTCCTTTAAAATCATTCACAAAAAATTTAGGAAAGAATTGTTAAGTTTAAAACTACATTTCAAAAGGTTATAGAATTCGCAGCATAAAAGTGCTGCGGAAATTGCTATATATGCTCATTTGATTTAAACAACTTTTTAACATTTGAAAATTTATATTTTCCACTCCAAAACTCTTTTAAACCATTTTATCAGATTTATCAAATTTATTTCATATTTTTAATCATTTAAAAATATCATTTATAAAGAAATCTCCTTTTGGATTCCGAATTGAAAAACCGCGATGTTTTTAAAAAGTTGTTTTGGACATATTTCAAACTCTGCTTGATGAAATTTTAATTTTGTTTCTTTATTGGAAAACTATTATCATTGTGGACCAAAGAATTTTTATTTCGAAGAAATCCGACTTATAAATCATTCTCTACGCCGGTTTGAAGTTACAGGTCGAAATTTACGAACAGCCGCTACGCGATGAGCTCGATTTTGACCAATTTTATGAATTGCTTCGGAACTTGTCCGAAACACTTCAAATTTGTTTTAAGCCATATTTAAACTTTTTTAACTTATTTAAAATCATTAAGAGGCTAAATAACTTCCATACACACATTTATATGAATTTAATTTCCATCGAATTAACTATGGTTAATTACTAATTATTTCTCTTATCATTTATCAAACAAATTATCAACCAAATAAACAATCACATAATCAACCAATTTGCAACCAAGTTATCAAACATTTAATCATTCAATATATTTAAACTTTCAAATCATTATACTTGAAATAATTAATAGATTTATTAGTAAATAAGAGTACTCACCTTTAACCAAGTTGTTCGCTTCCTACCAACATTCATATTATCCAACACTTTACTATTTTCTTTAACTTTAACAAACTTCAAAAAATCCGACAGAGCTTCCTCAGCACCTTGAATTTGCTCCTATCTCCTTGGAATGAAATCGACGGCACTTCCTTCTCTTTTTCTTGCTCCGGAGCTTCACGAATTTGCTCATCCTTCTTGATAGGTTTGGCCACACCTTATTTCACTCTTTACACCATAATTTCTTCACTTATTGAATGCTAAACCATGTTCTAATGGTATTCTAAGGTCTTTGGCAAAGTTTGGTGGTGTTTGGAGTTGATTTGATATGATTTGGAAAACGTTAGTAAGCATTTGGAAGAGAAGAAGAAACCATTAAAGCTCTAAAGAAGAAGAAGAAGAAGAGAGCTTAGAAATGAAAGAAGAAGAAGAGTGAAAAGTGTTAAAAAGAAGTGAGAAAGTGGTTGGTATTTATAGAAAAAGAAATGAAGTGGTAAGTTACCAAAATATCCCTTTACCAAATTATCAAATTACCAAAATAACCTTACTTACTTCTAAAGGAATCTTATTTTTTTTCAACACTTAACATCACATTTCAAATCATTATTTTATATCATTTTTACTTAGATATTAAATAAAATAAGTAATACTTATGTTTCTTTGATTTGATGTTTTACTTTTTGCTTTGAAATGACATTTTTGTCTTTTTGTGCTTACTTTTTTTAATTGTTTTCTAGAAGTTTCTAAGTATGTTTTGTAAAAGTAAACTTGATTAGTGAATTAATTAATACTTATACTATTTGAATATATGTTTCTATATAAGAAAATAAAGGTGCGACGACGTTGCGACAACTTTTTATCGACAAAACGTCGTTTTTCGATAAAATATTTTATGGTCACATTTTGACGTTTTAGTTAAACTATTTATTTATGTAAACCAAATTTAAAAATAAAATTTTTACTCATTTAAATAAATTAAAACATGTCTCTTTATATTTTAAAATCATATTTAAATAATATCAAAATCTCTAATTTTACAATGTATGTAAAACTGACAAAATACGACAAAATTTGATTATTTTTGCAAAACGATTATTAACATACTTATAAATATTTTAATATACTTTTATTATCTTTATTAAATGTTTTCAATAAGATTTATCTTTTTAAATAAATATTTAAACCTATTTATTTAAGCATTTATTTATTTTTAACAAAATTAACTTTTGTTGATTTGTTCTAAAATCCAAATTTATACTTTTTAAATTATCAACTATAAGGATAAAAAAAATCTCTATTTTATCTATTATATATAGCTTGTTTATTTAAGTTTTAGACCTTTTTAGATTTAAAACAAACGAAATCTTTCATTTTCGAAGTAGCAAAATTACGTGTCGTTATAAGGGCCCACATTTCGATGCGGGCTAAAGTCGGTTCTAGCCAAGCCTTAATTCACGTTGGGTGATCAAATATGATGAAGACTAAGACGATGAGATAAAGACAAGGGAGGAAGATGAATATGTATAAGAAGAGGAGGAGGAGGAGGAAGAAGAATTCGATGTTGAATCCAATGGCAAGAATGCCGAAAGAGAAGGCCTCGGTACTCCTACAATTTAGTTCAAGAGCTTAAGGAGAGGGCTTCTCGACACTACTCCTAATCCAAATCTTAACCGGATCAAGGACATGACTCACATAGATCAAGGTGAAGAGGTAGTCGATCTCACCTTTGATCTTGCTCTCGAAGACCTCTTTAATCTCGACGATGATAGCCCTGAGATCGATGAACTCCTCCGTGGAACTGGTGATGTCAATCTACTTCCCTTCGAGGGTGTCACCACTGCCTCTTCTTTTCTCTCCATCTCATCACCACCTTGGCTTCATTATGATGGTAAAAGTAAATTAGTGTTGGTTGAGAAGGAGAAGCGAAAGCAGTTTAGGTAAAAGGATGATCGATTGTGGCAGTGGAGATAAGTGGTCAATAATGGTGAAGGAACAATGCAAGATGTGGTGTGTCATCGAGATAGCATGTTACCTTAGATCAGAAATTGTTAAAGATGATCTGAATGCACTATATCGAAAATCTTGAGAACCCTGACTAGGAGGCGCTAAAACAAGGAGGAGACACGCTTGCAAAGGTAAGAACGATGGAAGTGTAAATTTTTCTAAGGTTCTTTTTATACCAAAGAAAAAATGGATCAGTATCGATCCATGGATGGATCAGCATAGATACATCAAACACCTTTGAAAAAATGGAAAGCAATGGAAAAGAAATATATCTTCCTAATTTTAGTCCAAAACAATTCTCGGATGATTCACAATGTCAAACAAAATGAACGAAGATTATGGATTGCAAAAGTACAAATTATCTACTGAAAAAACACGACTCGATAACTTTATAGAAGCGAAATATCTGAATTCTTAGTGAAGACATGTGTAACACCCTTATTTTAGTTAAACATTATTCAAGACATTTAGTTGGATAGATTAAATAGAATAATGTAAAGGGTTAAGGAGAATGAGATTTGAAACTTGATAAGATCGTGCCATACTTAATTAAGATTATTTAAACTTAACATATAAGAGAATATATGAGAGGGGCAATAGACCTATCCTTTGCCTTAAACCATCTTCCCCTTATATCATTTTCACTTTATTAATTCAAAAACAATCAGAAGGAAAATATAAGGAGACCATCCATTAATCAACCTAGGGAAGGCGAAACAAAAGGAGATTCACAAATTTAAGCTTAGGGATTCAAGAGACAAATCAAATATCAACTCCAACATCAATTTTAAGGTGAATAATAAGTGTTCCACCTCTATTTTTGTTTTTCCTAAATTTGGCTATGGGTAATATTTTAATTATTTTAATAGATTTTTCAAGATATGGTTGAATATTCATTGTTTTGCTAGATTGATGAATTAAGGGATTTTTTTTTTATGGAATTATTTAATTGGGTTTTGAGGGTAAAACCTAAGATTTTAATCTCCAAATGATTTAATTTTTCAATATGTTGTATAAAACATTATTTTAAAGATGATTTTTTAATTTCATAATTTTTAAAGTTATATAGATTATTTTATGAATTTTCTGAAGAAGAAATAGCTTAATTTCGGGTTTTAATTATTTAAAATAATTAAATATGGTTTTTAGCTCTAAATTTTTATATGGTAAAGAGAAGGATATTCTCTAATTTCTATGAATTTTTTGAATTTTTCCCAAGTAATTTCAGATTATTGTGAATTTATTATGTTAGATAAGCATTTAAAAGAATAATTAATTAAAGATATTAATTAATTATTTAAATATGTTTAGGAACTAGAAAATTTAGTGTGGCAGTAATTTGAAAAGGATTTGTAAAGAAATTTCTTTATCCAATAGAAATTGACAAGGAATAAGATCTGGTAAAAAGTAGTAGTTTTTATTGGAAATAAATCGGTTCTCTTTATAACTACGTTCATACTATGTCGCCTATACCCTCATCAAGCCTAAAGGAATAATGCCTCAATAAATGTTGACGTCAATGAGGTGGGAAGCACAAGGTAACTACTTAAGTAGTAATGGAGTGATTCCAACCGCTTCAAAGTAGACAATGGCGGCAACCTCATGAATGGCGATGTTGTCTTCTCGTAATTCAACCAAGAATTTAAAAGCTTTAGTATCGACATCGACCATGTCGTATATCTTCATTAATATTTTAAATGATGTCGCATCTCATTTCTTCGTTTGTTTTTCCAATCAAGGCAATGAAGTCGTCAATTATGTCTTCTGCTCTATATAAAAAGTAGCATAGTAGTTGAAGTAAACTAAATTTTAAAGGATTTTATAATGATGTCGATGCTCTTGATGTCGTTGTGCATAAAGGTCGAAGACCTTATATGCTTTGCTTTGATGTCGATGTCGCATGGTAATGATGTCGCATCTCTTTCTTTATGGCCGAAGAGACTTGTTTTATATAAACTAAAAATATTTTAAACGGGGTGAAGTGGCCTATGTTTCAAGAGGGTCGATGACCCTATAACTTCGGTAATTAACCATATAACTTATAAAGGTTTTAAGTTTTGTTTAATAGGTGGATAACCTATAGTTTATGAAGGTCGACAACATAATCTTTGACATTGAATATTATACTTAAAAGAATTATAATTTTATGTCTTCGACCTCGGATAGAGGTCGACATTATTTTAAAACTATGTGGGTGTTAAATTAAAGGCAGAAAGCCTTAAACCTCTACATCGACATTCTTAATGCCGTCAATATGAATCTATACTAAATTATTAAAGGTCGTAAAGCCTAAGTTTTCTACGTCGACATCGCCATTGGGGATACCAATGTCATTTTAAATGGTTAACTCCAACGTTATCGTTGGAGAAACTAATGGGGATGAACCTAGACATTGACTTAAATTTAAAAATTAATTATTGGTGGTGAGCCATATGCTTTTAACTTTGACTTTAAACCTTGGGGATGCCATTGTTTAAATTTTAACAAGTTCGACTTTAATCATTGGAGACACAAATGCATATTACTTTAAGATGTTAAAAGGTCAAGGAGAGATAACCTAATTGGAGACACCAATAGACATAGGTTAAATATGTGGGTAACATGAATTAAATTGATTCATGTGGGTAACATGAATTAAATTGAAACATGTGCGTAGCATGAATTAAATTGTAAATGATGGGTTCATAGTCATCTTAGGAAAACTATAGGATGTGAGATGGATAGTCCACATCATGCTGGACATGGATGGTCTTTATGAGAATAATGAATGGTTCATAGTCATCCTAGGAAAACTATGGGATGTGTGATAGATAGTCCACATCATTTTAAGTTAGCAATATGTATGATGGATAGTCCACATAATTTAAATAATTAAAGGATGGCCAATATGGTAGGAGATATGTAATACAGGTAATAATTACATGTGAGATGGATAGCCCACGTAATTTTGAATATTCTTATATGTGAGTTGGGTAGTTCATATAATTATAAGATGGATAGTCAGATTGAAATAAGATGGGAGGTCAGTTTAAATTATGATAGGTCTCATTTGAAATTAAGATGGATAATCTAAAGAATTAGGATAGGTAATTCAATTATGTTGCATGATTATAAATGCTATTTTCTATGTTCTAACCATTGTGGTTGCAGGAGCACAGTATATGGTTGTTATGTTTTAGTTGAGATACCAGGAAGGGAAAAAGCTGTTCCATTCGGTGTCGTGGTCTCACTAGATGTCTATTTTGGTTCGAGATAGTCTGTTATTATTCACACCAGACGGTTGTTTGACTCGTAGTTTTTGTTTTTTTCCTTAAACTTTCGGGTACTCGTTTGAGTAGGTCGGGAATAAGGGCTTTCAAGTTCCAATTAGACGAATAAGCTTCCGTTGACATACAGGAGGCAATCTAGCTATTAGGAGCTTTATTTATTTTTGCTGTGTAGTTCGGTTATGTCTATTTGGATGTAATGTTAAAGTTGTATAATTGTCAAGCATTTGACTCTGATAAACCAAGGGGGCATCTTTATAGGTTACTCTTAGAGTATTTTGTAATAATTATATTTTCCCTGAACATGGGATTACGAATGGGATTATGTAATGAATATAAAATAACATTTATGAAACGAGATATGGAAATTTGTTTTTAAACTGTGTTGAAATTTTTTCATATTCATGTGCTTATGATCATTGATATGATTAACATAGCCACATTTTGTCATCGAGAATTAAAAACTATGGATGACTGCAGTATCTGTAGCAGTTAGTTTTAGATCTCAAAATGAGGATGTTACAACACAACGTTTCATTAAAGTGTTCGAGTAAAGGAAGTATCTGTGCGGAATCAGTTTTGGTACCAATCTTGATTCAAAGAAAGTTGTGTGTCATAATTGCCTACTTTGGGGAGGGCATGATGTTATCCGTATTTTTTCCAAGCAACATTTCAATTGAATTAGGCTACAAATTAACGAGGGAATGAGTCCTAAATCGAGGACGATCAAGTATGAAGAGAAATGAAGAAATGGAGGCAAATTTGCCAAAGTCAATAGAATAGTGTCAATCCATGGACAGATCGATGGATCGGCATCGATCCATCAAAATGGCTACCTTGCCTTCCAATTCTGGCAACGGTGAAGATGTCAAGGAAACAAGAAAATGTGGAATTTTGGCTATGTCTATGGATCGCCGTCGATCCATAGATTTCCTCCATAAAGTCAATTCTCTCATATAATACATTAAAAAAAACGTGCTTGGAAGCATCCTAGGAAGATTGGATCAAGAAGTAAAGGATCTACACTGAAGAATATAAACGAAAATATGATGAATTGACCAAGACCATGGGTTGGTACCGATCAATCCAAGCCACGGGATTTCGTCATTTCATTCCTTGATTTCTTTCCTACTATAGTAGAACTGACTGATTGACTAATTTCATTGCGATCTGGCAAATTTAAGGCCCAAAGGTAGCTTACTACGACTATAACCTGCCTCCGATAGAAAAGGAAATTTTAATCTTTGCTTATTCATACCTAAGTGAAACTCTTTCATTTTCATTCCTGAGATTTAATCTCGAATTACTCTTGTAAAAACTACAGATCTAGTGTGAATCAAGCAAGAAAACATCAATAAAGTGGATGTAGGCTGGAGATTGCCGAATCACTGTAAAAATTATATTCTTATCCCTTTCTTACTGATTTTCTTACTTTTAACATTTTATTATCGAATTTCTTTCCGTCAGATACGATTCTATGATCTAAGACTATTATCCCTATGAATCTACAACTTTGGTGGTGTTAGACCAATTTTTTAGCTAACGCATGTGCAGTTGAGTCAAGAGCCAAACAGATGGACAATAATTTTGAGCACTAGTGCCTTACATGGTATGGAAATTGTGATTCAATTGTGGTGCTTATAAAATTCTTGAGAAAACAAGGGTGTATTCGCATACTTTATTTGACCAGTTTCAATTTTTGACGCGTTTGACGCGTCGGAAGTTGAAACTGGCTTGTCATGCCATTTGCACCGTTTAGCTGAAGCGATGAAAATTGATTTGTTAGGACATGACGCATCTCAATGGTTTAATTCCAAATGGTCATTTTTCGGCTTATAAACGTCAACTCTCTTCTTTCTCCTCCACCAAGTTCAACCCCCCTCCCCCCTCCAAATTCAAACTTTCCAAACAAATTTAATCATTTTTCAGACTCAAATTTAGGTAATTTCTTTTATAGTAATGTTTATTTCACATTTCAATACGTTATATATCTTTTACGATTTTTTTGTTAGAATGTCAACTACCTCCACCAGATCTTTTGTCATAAAAGTCGCCGATTGAAAAGCTGAGAAGACTTTGATTTTCATAGATATGTGCTCATTTATATATCCGTCCTAGTTGAATTAGCACCTGGTACGATGATGTTGTGCTTGAGTTCAATCAATGTTTAGGCACTAACTTCACCAGTAAACATATGAAGATCAAATATGCCAACATCATGAAGCAGTCTTGGTCACCGAAGAACGATCTACTACAAGCATCAGGGGATGTTTGGTTGAACATGATTGCATTCAAAGTGATGCTGGATAGTGGCAGCAACTACTTTACTATTTCGCTAATTCAAAGACCATGCTCTCTCCAAATTGAAATGGCTGGATTAAACGTACGATGGTGCTATAAAGAAAGGTTGATGTGTTTACAACATTCCCCATTCACCATCAGCCCACTTCGACACCCAACTTTGCTTGGATATGCTTAATGGAATAGCGATGACCTGCTTTTGAGTCCCACCGCCAATACTCCTCATCGGACATTCAACGTTTTGGCATAAGACAAGTGAGATCCATGACTTTGAGAGACGACGATTTGAATTCCGACGTATTCAAACAAACTATTGAACATTGTATGGAATTCGATTGTCGCTCGATAGTTATAAAGAGTGAAAACTTACAACATTATTTGTTATCGAAATAAAATACTATCATTTGTTTTCTTGTATGATGTAAGAATAATGGAGTTAGGGAATGTTGAATTTTTTATCTAGGAAGTGAAATTGAAATAGATGTGATATACTATTATTTTCATATATATATATATATATATATATATATATATATATATATATATTAAATGAAATGTTCAGTTTACAATTTACTCAGTTTAAAATTTAACATCAATTATTAAATTTTCCTATAAAAAAATTAAAAAAATCTTTAATAAAGACGGAAAATACAACATAAACAAATAATCATTTCTTGTTCGTTGCCACTTTTTGCAGTATAAAAACGTATTCTTTTTTCGTTGAATATTTAGGAATGTTCGGGATAGGGCCGTCAATGAGTATCCGAAAAATTCGAAATTCGTCCGTATTCGTATCCGAAATATGAAAAATTATCCGATATCCGAAAAACGGATACGGATACGGATATGGCCATATCCGTATCCGATAATTATCCGTGTGGTTTTTATCAAGATTATAGTTATTTTTTTATATATTTTAGTACATAAAATGACTGTCTTTTAATATTATATCCCAATAAAAAAAATTAATATGTATATAAAAATCAAGTTTTACTACTTAAAATTATTTTTCTTAGTGTATTTATTATTTCTATATATTTAGTATAAAAACGAATTTATAATAAATCAAAATTTTCTATTTATTTGTTTAGATTTATCGGTTGTGAACGGATTGAAGAATATCCGATAAATATCCGATATCCGTCCGCATCCGCGGATACGGATACGGATATAGCACTATGTGCATCCGAAAGTATCCGTTTGCCGGCCTAGTTTGGATACTCTTTTTATTTCAGTTGGCAAAGAATGCACCCTAATCACTTTTTTGATGGTTTGTTCGCTCATAACAAATTAACAAATTATGCTATCGTCGCTGTGCTTCTTTCGCTCTTCACCAATAATAGCATCGTCCCGCTTTTGGATGTTTTGAAGCAGTCTAGCCACAATATATGAGTCATTTTAACGAAAAGCCCAAGTAATTAATTTAGTTTGATTTCGGTAAAATATACGTTTTTTACCTGCACGCAAGGGAATTATAACCCCGATTTGAAGTAAAAAAAGAAAAAAGAAAAAAAAAAGGTAACGATTTCATGAAGTTATCGTCTTCAACCACTTCTATACTGTAGTTAGCATCCTACTAATGGAGCCTTATATTACTACATATTGAGGTTATCAAGAAATAAATAAAGCTCCCATCACCTCACTTGATTTGGTGGCAATAAATAACGCTTTAAGTAGATAAATGAATGAAACGTTAGGAACTATGCTTCACTGCTACCATCAACAAACATGCTATTAAATTTGTCCCAAACGCTAGATTCATTCGATCTAAGGGAACATTATTTTATCACATATTTTTTTGGAAACGTGGGTCATCCGATGTTTAAACAAAACTGGTGCTAAATTCACCAAGATATGAACTCTATTATAACAAAGGAACAAATTTTCAAATTAGACACTAGAAAATAACATATTTTAATTTTAGACCTCATCCAAAACTTATTATAAAAACAGATCTCGTTTTGCTTCATGTACTTATGCATTTTAAAAATGTACGAGCACAAATTATTTTTTCAAAAATAATACTTGTGCATTCCAAATATGGACATGTACAAATTTGTTTTTAAAAAAATACACTTAACAAGTCCTTATTTGTATAAAACCAACCTATTTTTGTAATAAGTTCTGGATAATGTCTAAAATTGAAATATTTACATTCTCGGACCTCATTTGAAAGTTTGTTCTTATCAAATCTCTAGTTAGTTATTGGTCGAAATATAAATTAAAAAGTAGTTTTATACCCGGAACGACAATGCACTATTGAACTTTTTATGAACGTATAAAATAAAATCCTAATACGGTGCATTTAGTACAATGCATAATTGTAAATGCATCTGTTGTTTAGTTTTTTCAGTTAGTTGCCACAACATTAACTGTACAAATTTTCGGTGAATACCGAGGCATAAATTCAAATTTAAATATAAAAAATTGTTAAATTAATCATGGGGAGAAAGAGGATGGATACTAACTGACAAAGACGGTTTTCAAAAGACGTCGACTCCATGTTTGACTAGATTGAATTATGGGTGGATGGTTAGAGATTTAAATTAAAGCGAGAATACATAAGATACGAATATAGAAGTAATTTAATTTTTTGTAAACAAGAAGTTTATGTTAAAATATTATTCCTTCATCCAAAACGGCTTTATCAATTTTTCGATTTTATGACACGAACACATAATAAGCTCTTTTTTTTTCTCTCACATGTAATAATCCAATAACCAAACCAATGCATTAATCTTCCTGCGTGTGCTACTTGAAATACACTTGCCAATGCCAAAAAATCTGGTTAACCGAAAAACACGTGGAAAAAGAAGAAAAGGAGACAAGATGAGTCAGGCTTCGAGAATAGAGTGGACGGTTTATTGTCCGCCATACTTGGAATGCTCTGGACGGTTCATTGGAATTACTACTGTATCAATTTTACACCTATTAAGTAACATGCATACTTTATTTTTATTTACTACTTTCAAGAATTTACACATCACTATTACTAGATTCCACATTTGTATCCATTTTGCTTGTTTGTTTATGCACTTTGAGGGGAGCGATTTCAGGTTGTACACGTTCCTTTTCTTTTATTACGCTGTTTTACCTTTAGTACTTTCCCTATATGTATGCTACAAATTCAGTGACGTGCAATCTCGTTAAACATACACGTGCCTGTTGCGTTATGACTTCCGAAACCACGCATTCAACGTATATCTAAGCCCCCATCTTGTTTTGTATAATTTCACGATTTAATGAGACAAACAAATTTGGATTTCATCGAACAAGATCAAACAAAAAGAAAAATATGCAAGCAGAAAAGATGATACTACAGCATTTACAAACTAGCCAAATTATTAAACAACTTTAAATTCCATTTCCATGGATGATAATCACACGGGTCTAAGCTCTAGGATTCATAAACGTCCATAAACATCATACCTAATCTGGAAATTAATTAATATGAAGTTACATGAATCAAATGTACATCAATAACATTTAACATAACAAATAACTAGTTGATAAAGGCCCAGTCTGGATATGGGCACTGGTAGCACCAATCCGGACCAGTGTATCTTATACAGTGCAACCACAAGCCTTCTTCATCTGCATCGTAGCTGCCAAATAATAAATAAATAAATTATTAATAAAATTATTAATAAGAAGAGATCTTCATCAAATTTACATGAATGAAGATGGTTGTTAAGATTGAAAGGAGGAAGAAGAAATATAAAAGCATATTTGTTTACCCTTTAGGACCTAAATCAGGACAGTTGGTGCACATTGGATCAATACTGAAATCATAGCTAGAATCATCATCATTGTTGCTGGCTGATTGGGTTTTAGGTGATGAGGGCAATAAATTGTTGACTGTCGATGCAGCTTTGTGAGCCCCAGCTCCAAAAGAAGAGCGTCGGGGTGCAACTTTTGATAGGTAGAGATAATCATTGGCTATTGGATGACCTGTGTACTGCAGATGTACACGTATCTGCATGTTTTAATCAACTAAATATAAATAATAATCATGTTATAGTCGATATAATAGCCAATATATTAAACTAGATACAAATTTACATAGTTTTAAGTTGCTGCTTTTGTCAGCAAGTTCAGAACATCTGTAAAATATGATGATATTATATGCTTAGAAGGCATCTGTAGAACTCTAAGCTAATTTTATGGCAAAGTGTGAAAAAATTGTTGCATGGTCATAATATTCCAGAGAAAAATGGGAAGAGAAAAGAAGATGACCTGATGGGTACGACCAGTAATAGGTCTACACAAAACCAAACTATGTTTTCCATCTGTGCTTATCCTCGAAAACTTGGTGCATGCGACCTTGCCCTTTAATATTTCACCAGTACACTCCTCGTCAACCTATGTAACGGAGAGCAATTTATATTATCACCTCATCTTGATTAACTCTATATTCTAAAAAAAATGATGGTGACATAACAAATAATTTCAACCAACCAGAAGAAAAATGCAGCATCTAAAATCCAAATAAGACGTTAAAAAAAGCTGTATTGTTGGTTGGTAAAGCGTATGTCGATCCATGTAGTAAGTATATGCTATGATTCAAGGGGTACATAAATAATTTACAGAATTTTAAGGAACACATAAAGAAAGGGGAACTGCATGCTGCTATACCTCAATTGAGCTCCTACCTTCTTTTGCATCGTAATTCACATTTGCAGCAACAACTTGCTGGGGACATGAAATGAACTGTCATTAGAACTAGTGGTACATTTCAAAAGGTAAATACAAAAAAAAAAGAAAAAAAAAAGGAAAAACAAAAATCTCCGGTTTGTTAAACAATATTCATCCATCATTCGATAGCTGATGCAGGCGGTTCAGACACAAAGATCATTTGTGCTCTACCCAAAATGTCAATTAACCAAACAGTCAGTTCATGCTTGCCCGATTCAATGAATACAAGTTTACCTTATTACGAACAAATTCTACAATTATTAGTACTAGAGATAAAATAAATGGGTAAAGGTTGGGGGTTGTAAGGTTTTGATGAGGTATATTGCGGAAATATATGCAGGTTTTTTTCGTTTTTTAAGTACATGTTTCTATATAAAAAAAAAGTTGGTAAAGGTGGGAGAATTTTGTGGGTGTCACATTAGTTTTACCTCTTCCACAGGAAATATTCCAACAACCTTCGCAATATATTCTTTTCGAACCAATCCGGACTCAATCTGCACTAATTAGAAAGACAATGTAATAAGATTCAGAGAACAAATGTCTAGTAGCTCTTGCAAGGGACAAATTGTTTGAAAATGTACACGACGCACACCTTAAAGAAAAAGTTCTGGTTAATACTGTTATATTATAGAAACAGCAAAACAATTTTTTTTTCACTAAAAACAGAAAAACAATTTTAACAGATTGACCTCAGGAACACACATTTTTACTTAACAATTACTTATTATATTGGCAGTTTTCTATTTTGCAACTCATGAGATAAAACATGCTAAGTGAAAAAGAGTAGTTTTTATCATACATGATATCGTAACTAATCCTTCCTCATGCAAGGATTCCATGAAAAACATTAGAGCTTTTCACCACAAATATAAATACGATGTAATTCATAACATAGACATGATCTGCTACACAATCTGTAACACTCTTTTATTTACTTTGTTCAGATTGCCTCGTAACACCTTAAATTTTAAGAAAAGACTTTCTTGTTAGCAATTTCTAAACATACATCATCCATGTTCATTTAAGTTTTGCTATGGTACTTATGGTTTTCAGTGTGGCTATAGTTTATCTTCCACTATCGACAGATTGACTATGATACAAGATCATAGTATATATGCAAGCTTTGAATAAATAGGAATGTGAAACAACAAGCCCGGCCCAGATATTGTGTTGCCCCAGTCCAAACGTATTTCTTCACAGAAGGAAACTAAAGAAATGCATTGGTTCTCCTACAGGAATCAATCACTGCTCTCGCACAAAATAATTGTATAACTAACCACAGAACCAAACATATCTGTTTGAACAGCTAAGCTCGAAAATTTCATTTTATATGCAACTATTATATAATTTAGTTTCTGGATTCTCGCCTCCGGCCCAGTGGGTTATTCTAGCTCATGGGCATGGTGCCAGAGACTTGCACACCACATATTGTTTTCGCCTAAAAAATATGATACTGCTGAAAGCTTGGAATCCTGGACTCTGATCCATGGATACTTGGACAAAGGATCGTATGGGTATAGGCTACACTAAGTTGACCAGTGCACAGTGCGATGTGGGTAAGCTTATTAGTTGATACATTATTTTGGGTTGTGGCGTGCTTGGGACAATAAGATGGATTGTTCTTTTATCATTGTGTGTGCGCACGCGCTTTGTACATTAATTGGGTTGTGGCACGCTAGGGACATCAAGATAATTGTTTTGTTTACCACTGTGCATATATGTATGTAAATGCTTATGTATGTGTGTCGCACACGTGTGTGTACGCGCGTTGGGAGGGGAGATGTAAATATATAGGAGGGATCCATAGCCCCATCAAATCTAATCCATTTGTAGTTCCTTCATCAATTGGTCGGATTTCTCAAATCCAACAGCTAAAATTTAGGGGATACAAAGGGATTTTGTGTGTGTGTATGGGGAAGGATTCACATCCCTCTTTTATTTAACCTCTTAAAATCCATCCTTCGCCTTTTTATATTTAATATTATCGTAATGAAACAGAAAAAACTTTAATTCTAAAATAACAAATTTTAAACATTAACTGAAAAGGATTTTGTACAACAAATTTTACGACAAGTGTAGATTTATTTCAATGTCATGTCTATGTAGTATGAGGCCGACTGAATATTCTCGTAGCACAATCGGGAAAGTTACATAAATATATGTAGGAAGATTATACCGGGGCAACAACTCAACTCATGTTTGGCCCTTCTTTTTCTTCCATTGGTTAATTACAGTTTGGAGCATAATTGAACTTGTAATCAAATGCATGCCACTGAGTAAATCAAACAAAATTATACCACTATCATGATTCAACTCGAATACTTGATTTGTATTAATGATTTATCACTTTGGCTACCCCTCGGTACTAATTTTATTTAATGCATAAAAAATTTAATAAAGAAAGAAAAAAGAGCTAAAGGGGTATAGAATAGAAAAACACAAAAAGAAATAAAGTGTAAATTTTAAAAAATACTGTTCATTTGTACGGATTTTAAATTTAAAGGGATTCAAGGGGCATTCAAAGAAAAGGGGATCTGGATCCTTCTTCTATCCTCATTTTTTTAATCCTTCCCTTACATTGGGAATTATCCACATCCCTTGTGGATTTAATTTGTAAGTTATCAAAGATCATCTACACAAATTTTTGAATCGTTTCTAAACTTTTGAAACCAACACCTAAAGTAAATATATTCGATAACTCATGTTAACTTGTACTTCTTTTAGGGAGCAAAAGTTTTCAGATGATCTAAAAGTCTGTATAGTTTGATCTTGATAGTAACAAGATCGCATCGGAAAATATGTTTGCATTTTAACACTTGTAGACATGATAATTTTAAGGGGAATTCAAAGTTACGAAGTGGAACCTTCCCTTATATGTGTATGCAACACACATACACACACACACTCACACAAAACAGTTTCATCAAAATAAAATGATGAGATATCGTTTTAACTTCATCCATCAGTGATGGATTACAGTTTCATTTAACCTGTTGTCTAAAAGACTCCGCTTTATCAGCATTCTTGGCAAAGATAAGAAGACCAGAAACAAGCCGATCTAAACGATGAATAGCTGGAAAGTGCACTAGGAGTCAAGGGAAAACACAAACGCTCATATTGGAAGTCTTATACCCCAACGATAATCAATCAACTGGTGCAACTATTTAAAAATTAAATATGTGTTATGATGGGAAATGGATACGAAACAGAGGTGTTAACCCATGTTCTGCTTGCAGAATACCAACAACAGTGTTTTTTCGATACTGACCACATGGATGAACCTGCATAAATATACTATGGTAAATAATATTGTTTACAAAAGTGAGTAGAAATAAATAGCATATGATCACAATTAATTGCTTGAGCATCATTTTATCCTCTTTCTGACTTTTTTTTTGGGATGAGATATAGAATAACTATTATAGTCTCCTATAAATGAAAACAAGAAGAATATTAACAATTTAGGTTACATAATTAGTTGCCATCAAATTACCGAATGTACGTCTGGTCCAAATAAACACAAGTATGAGTTGGCGGATTTAAACTTGTCGAACATTTATACTGGGTTCTGGGTTCTTATTATATATATTTTTTTTCTTTTTTTTCCCAATCGTAAAGGACGAGTAAGTAGGAACAGAGGTAAAATTATTGCTTACCGGAATAGATGCTGGTTTGCAAACAGTTACTACATCAGTTTCATTTTCAAGGATCTTTATATTTCCAGCCAGTACAGGTGGTTCATGCCTGTGGAAAAAAGAAGAAAAAATTGTCTTATACATCACCTCAAGACCTTCCAGAGATGAAGTGTTTTATTAGGTTTGGTCTATTGATGTCAACGGAATTCGATCGCAAGACCTTTAGATCAACAATCTAGAGACATGGCAATGTCACATAAAGGACATCTGAAAGAAGTATTTTTAAAAGGCTCAAACGATAGAAGTTCCATTAAGTATAAAAAATTTATGCAGGGTCCAATGATAACAGATTATTGTTTATGAAACGATAATTTAAGCAAAGGTAGGGGTTTACAAATATGTGACAGCAAGTAACCCTTGAACAGATGCATAACCTAGGATGTATATGCATGCATGATAAATTAATAGGATGAATAATCAAAAAAGGCTCACCCCATCACTAAACTATCTAGACCATTGTTGATTATGAATGAACTACCTCATAGTTTGTAATTTTCAGTAGATTATCTCAAGCATGACACTTTACCCATTCTGTCTAACATCCTTCTCTCATTATTTCATCTTCCACCTTTAGAAATTTTCTCTTATTTTAGCATTTCATATTGCAAATATGCTACTGAAAGTGTGTTTTAGTGCCACTTAAGCAATGATCACACCTTTAACACTTGGTTTATTACAGTTTGAGCTTAAAACGTAAATTAACAGTACAGTTTGAGCTTAAAACGTAAATTAGCAGTACAGTTTGAGCTTAAAACGTAAATTAGCTGTTAAGCACACTTAAGGAATGTCTACTGGAACCTCGGTTGATATAAAGACGCAGATCAAATCGATCGACTGATGAATCTATTTTTAAGTTGTTATACTCGCATGCAATCTGACAATTACAACTAGGTTAGAAATAAAAATGCACAATTTGCTTCCTCAACTTCTTTAAAAAAAACAATATAAATTATTATTTTGTAGATATGCAGTTCTCTATTTTATCTGTTGTCTTAATGTGGGTTTTCACGCATAAAATAATGAGGGCCAGGTTCTATAGTTTAAAATCATGGAAGCTTGTATGTATAAGTTAATTTTATATTTGAGTAGAAAATTTAATGCTGTTTAGCTCATCAGGCTCATCTTGCTTTGCATATTTCTTAAAACCAATGTGTTAAAATGTAAAGGCATACATGAAGTGTTTTTGTACTCCCAAAGCAAGGTAGAAGTCTCGAGGCATCGAGGCAAAAACTTCCGGAGTAAACATTATACACATGCAAATTATATAATTAAATATAGAAAAATAAAGGGAAAATCTACTAAAAAAAAGATAATGGCACAATGGATCTTAACAATTACATTGCCTCCGATTTCAAGTCCAAAAGTGAATTCAATGAGATCCAAAGGTAAAGGTTTGTTGTGTCACATTTTATGTTTTCTATTTGTGTCCAAATAGCTTCTCCCAACAATAAATGTCAAACGCTAAAATAAGAAACATTAAAAACCCAAAGTGTTTTAAACTAAATACAATCAACTACATATAAAATATTTCATTTAAAAACTTTTTATCTTATACATCATTTATTAGTATATACAGAAACACAACATGGATCAATTTTTTTAAATAAAAAATAAAAAATTAGACACAGCTTCGTTAAAAGCAGACTATTACAAGCATAAGCTTTATTAATCCTTGCTTGATATGTAATGATTTTGGTTTTGTTACTTTGGTTAGGCTCAGCAGCCTAAGGCGTGCGAGGCTGCCTCGTCATGAGGCGGGTCTTGAGGCCGGCATATTAAAACATTGCCTAAAACAACACAGATTATATACTAGAAGCAGTTACACAATGATAATTGTTAAACACAGTTTAACGAAATTTTCAGAGTTCAAGATTGGTCGGTCATAGTTGAGGAATGTTCAGGAAAGTTTTGTGAAGTTAACAAAATCAGTAAAATACCCAACATTTTTTAATACAAGTATCTTTTTATGTTTATTGAAATTACCCCCATTGTGCGCACACATATATATACATACATACATACATGTATGTATGTATATGTATATATATGTATAAAGAAACGAAAAGGAGATTTATAGCAAGTAATCACTAATACAATAGTAAAGATCTTTGACAATTTGATCAAGATTTTGGTTTTGATATCCAAAGGTGCTACAAATTTATTTATTTTGCATAAAAAATAGATCCATGTGCCCCACTTGCTAAAAAGAATTGTGTATACATGTATATGAACAACTATGTCAGATACCTTTAATTGGCTATCCATAGGTCAATCAAGTATGCTATTTAAATAATACATACATATGGTGCAATTAAAATGCTTTTGACAGGTGAACGAAATTGTTTATGTATGTAGTAAATAATTTTGGGTATAAAACATTAGTAAAGTATGTGTTTTCTTCCTAATCCAAAAAGAAATGAGCAAGAGGTAAACTGTGCAAAAAGAAACCTGTGCAAAAAATGGCTTATTTTTTGCGAAGATCGAACAATGTATGATACATCAACCATTTCCCCATTAACCTGGATCCTTCCGGACTTGACTGCATCCACCTGAAAGTATGTCATAATTGAGTCTCACAATTAAAAAATACATGAAATTAGTCTTCATGGTACAAAAAGCTAGCTTTAAGCACATATACCACATAGAAAAACTGATGTAAGCTCAACAACTAAAATATCATAATTGATCTCCACTAAAATGGATAGGACTCTTTGAAAAGTTGCAGCATAATAAACAAAGAGTGTACTTTTCAAGTGTTTAATTATTTATTATTTATTTTGTTAAGGAAACAGGTATGAACCCTATACACCTTAACTATGTTGTTTAAGGCAACTGGTGAGGCGAAGTGACAAATTTATCGCCTAGCTTAACTAGTTCACGCGTTGCATAAAGCTACTTATACAATATTTGGTTTTATACTCGCAGATGGAAAACTAACCTGTTTAAAAGTTTTTAGACATATGACTTCAAACATATCTTTGATTATAAATTTGGTATTAAAAACACCACTAAGAAATAAAACAAAGCATATAAAATAGAATATCACAAATCTACATCATATACTGTAAAAAAATTGACATTGTTGTCTAAACATTTAATTTGAAACGATGATAATATTCAGAATGAGTAAGAAGATTTACATATTTTGGCTCAAATGCTAATTCATATTTTTAAATTCAATGTATAAAATTAAAACGTTTAATCACTTAAATTACATAGCAATTACATAGTCTTCCATTCCTTTCAAAACAAACTTCTCAAAATCCTTCATGTTTCACATGCAACTTTTCGTACTCTTTCAGATGTGCTAAAAAGACTAAAAGCTTTATGAAAAAGTATTTGTGCACCTAGAGTAAGATATGATTGGAGTTAAAGAATTTCTCAGGGGTAGGCATCTTATTTCTTCCCAATTGCAACTAATGGAGTGGTTATCTTGAAAGCTATAACTAAATTAGCATTATCACACGCTACTCGTGTTTCACGTTGAACGATACACTCCTTTACATGCATCATGGATGCTGAAATTGTTACCAATCATTTTATATTATTTTTTGCTTAGAAATGGCTTATAATATTAGTGTGAAGACTGCTTAGTTAATATTTATAGAGGGTCATATTTATTAAGAGAATGTGAGATTATTCTCAACATACCCCACACGTAGACATTTATATTGGATGACATGGAGCATGTGTGATGGTTAAGCACAGGCATGGAATGAATCTAGCTCTTATACCATATTAAGAAATCACATTTTATAACACAACAAACTGATGGTATGAAAGGTGATATGTTGATATTTATATAGCAATTATACGAAGAGAAGGTGAGACTGTTCTCGACATAATAAGTTGAGCGATTTTCAATAGTTTCAAAAGATAACGTGCAAACTAGAATTAAACCACCTTGCAAGGTTTAGAGAAAGAATGCATGAATGATGAGTGCATGATGATGTATTTTTTTTTTACATGCCACTGGTCGGCAAAGAACATAGATGGGTTGACAGGCTTATATTGTTAAATGCAACTAAACAAGTTTTGACTAATATAACAAAATTTAATTGATCACAAATGTAAAATAAAATAAAATAATGAAAATGCAGTGTGTTTTCAATATTGGACGCTTGAACTAATTGTACTCGGAAAACATTTAAGTAAAGCTGAAGCTCAATTACAATTGCATCTCATTCTCATGTGCTAGATGTACAAAGTTGGATGCAACAAACTTCTACAAAAGCTCTAGATAATCAGTTGAGTATGCATGTTAGTTAGAACAGAAACAATAAAAAATCATGTTACATAGTTAAAGCATCCGTCAAAGCACTATTTTCTAGATTGGCATTAAGCATTCTAACATTTTCATGATGCTCCATCTTACTAATTATATTGTTTGCCTTTACACCTTGCATTTTTAAGGATTCTCAACATTTAGCACTCTGCACTATCTATAAAAACTGCCATGGCAATCTTCTAACTGTTGTTACTTTCACCGTTTATTCATGGAGTATTTTTTATTTAACAACTTAACATTGTTCCTTCAATTTGTTCAGTAATTTCAGTTGGCCACGTTAATCCCAGTAAATAAATAAATTATAAATGAAGATTGGGTTAGAGGGTTAAGTGTCCAATTTACAGTTGAGATTCCTGACATGCTTGTACGTACCTAAAAGTGAAGAGATAAGTTTACATACATAATACTCATAAGGCCGCCCCTTAAATTCCTCGGCAAACAAATTTACAATTGTTTTTCCTGCCCATCTATTCTTGACCTACAAAACAAATTTACATATAACTAATTTTTAGACTAGGAATCCCATAAATCTGCTTAAACTTTAAGGTGATATGAGGTCAAACATACATGTGAGATGAACTCGAAGTAGTAAGGGCGAACATATCGCTTGCCTGAAGAATTCCGCCAAATGTTAGTGAATATAAATTAGAGGCGATCGGTAAATTTTAGGGTTTTACCTTTGAGAGAAATGTAGTCTCGCGCTTCAGAGGGATTTGCTGGATTTTCCCATTTTATTTCCATTTTTCCCCCTCCTCTTTTGTTTTTCCTTGGCCCGCTTTATTCATATCTTGCAACGGAAATCAAATAACTAGCAAGGGCGAGCCAATACTTTGTGGGCTGTTTTACCTATGTTTTATGATCGCTCCTATGGACCGGCTTATTGTTCTTTTGGATGGACTTAAATAAGTCTTTTATTTTACATTTTCAAAAATCAAAATTAGTTCGTTTTGACTTTCAAAAGTAAAATATAGCTCATTTAAGCATGTTCAAATTGACCGTTAAGCATATGAACGTATGTTAAAGAGTTAGGTTTAGTGACAACTAGTGGGTAACTCATCCTTTACACACGGAAAAAGATCAAATACATAACTGCAAATATTTTGCATAGACTAAACAATATGGAATCGGCACTCTAACCGTACACTGTAGATGAGTCGATTTCGGTATTAGAACTAATGTTTGTATTTAATTAATATTTTGACATATTGACATAGTATATTCATACAACATCTCTTAACCAAATTGGATATAATTTCAATAAATTTTGAATAATAGCATATCCCGTGTAATTAGATCAATTGAAAATTAAGCTTGTCGGTGAATATTCGAAAAATATGAATTATATATGCATCTATATCAAAAAAAACAAAAAAAATATCTGATGTCCTGAAAAAGGAATATGGATGTGGAGATTAAAATATCCATATCCGAAAATTATCCGTTCCATTTTTGTCAAGATTACATTTTGTATTATGTATATTTTCATACAATGAAAGATATGTATATGTTGTTTTATTAAGTTAGTATTTTATATTATATGCATTTAATGCGTATTAACTACTGAAAGCATTTTTCACGCTTTCATAATCTATGGGATTCAACATAAATTATGTTATATCAAAATTTTATATTCATGTTTCTTAATTTATCTACCGTTAGCGGATAGAATAATTGTCTAATATCCATTTGTATCTGCCGATACAGATATTTGATGTTCAAAAATGATTTCGAATGTGGATGCACATATGACACTATTGATAGAGTTAGAAGTATGCACTGTGAGCAATTATGTAATTTGTTATATAAATCTAACTCGATAACCAATCTTGTTCAAAATAAAATGTGTTTCCCTTCTGTTATATACTTGTTATGGTGAGTTATAAATAACTGATTATTCAATTAACAATATATTTAATAGAAAATCTATAGCAGTGGAAAATCCATAGCAACAGCAGAAACAACAGCAGTGGGAAGAAATCCCCAACTTGATCTCCAAGAGAGAAAGAAAGAATCCATTGCCAAAGCTCCAAAGATCTCCCATCCAATAAGCTCGAACCACCAACTATCATGCTGAAGATCGCCAAATCCAAACGGCTCCAAAGAATTCCAAACAGAAAGCTGAAGGCTACCGAATCTACATCTACTGCCTGACTATCTGAAATTCTGACTCTAAGCTGCTCGTGTGGAAAATTATAGGCACCTAGATTTTAGAAAGGAAACAATAAACTCCACGTCGGTAATGAGATTGGTGTGAACAAACAAAAATAGTTTATTTTGAAAACAAATAGCAAAAGCATTTAAAATTGAAATCCACTATGCTTTTTGGAAATGAAACTACCATAAGGCTTCCCGCCACACAACAATGCAAACGCACAATTGGAGGAGATTTCTCCTTATGATAGTCAAACATGCTTGATATGCGAAATTCTTTTGATATTATTATTAGTGCATAGTGAAGAAAACCTTTCGAAAGTATAATATTAATCTTAGGCAGCATACAACCATTATGGTATACCTACTATAGCTACCAATTAAATGGCGGGTCACCACCATAAGTAAAAGGCAGGTTATACAACTAAAACCATACAGGACGCGTATTGGTAATTGGATTTCCAATAAATGGTCAGGCCAAGGAACTTCCTGGGCTACATACTACGCCTTTGGAGGGACGCCCCGAGGACTTAACTAGCTCTCTGTCAACACAAGGCTGGGTTACCTCTATAACTAGGTAAATACTACACGAATATGCCATCCCCCGGTCGTTGCCGACCTTTATCCGAGGATCCTCAACCACAAAGCAACAACCACAAAGTAATAAATATGCAGCAACCACATAGGTTAAATATCTGGGCTCCATACCATGATACCACTTTTTTCCAAAAGGAAATGGACATACCCTAAAGGGCGTGACCCTCATAACCTTGCTGCGTTCTTTCTGTTTCGACCATTTCCAGGTTGTGAGGTCCGACGAGGTCACGTCCACAAAGCTACGCTTTTTACAAAAGCCATGCTTTGATCAACAAATGATCAGCAGTACTTCGTATGCCACATTACCAAATTGGAAATGTATCACTAGTAACCATCAACTGCATAAACTTTGTGCTCGTACGTCTCAGAGAAGGGTGTTAAACTAAGAGAGTAAATTCTCCGCCACCAAACAGAAATGTATATGATAGAACCAGCTTTACATCTCATAGTGTAATGTCAGACATATATCCATACAAGTCTATTCCGGGTTCAAACAGAACCGAAGGCACTTAAAATAAGCCCTTGCAATCCGGGTATTCACAATCCCGATCGGACTCCCCATCACATATGGAGATCTCTATGCCGTAGCTACTTAGTGCAAAGTCATTCGACGGGTAATCCTTTCATTCTTGAAAATACCCGGTCTTCACCACCGGTATTCAAATGCTATCCATTTCGTCGTATCATTATTCGGAATGGGTTATATGACACAAACTTCTCTCTTGGCTAAACCGAATAATGAGCGCAATATTTAAAAAACATATAGATATATGAGATCTTAGTTAAGTCACAACTTAAAGCCCAAAACTTTCTTTTGAATGGTTTTAAAACAAATTTCCACTTTTCAATCTTTTAAACAAAAAGATTCACCTTACAAAGTTCACCAATCTTTCACAAAGATTCATTCATAGCTTCCAAAACTATTTACAATTCAAATTTATTCACAATTTAATTCAAAAATTTATTTAAATACCAATTTAAATTTGACTCAAAAACGAGATCGTTACATTTCTGCACTTACATATATGTGTACTAATCATTTAAGATTTGTTATATGCATTTCTAGTGTGTGTTTTAGAGTTTATATGCGTGCATCTGTGTGTATATTCTTTCTATGATTTTGGGTCGTGAACTGAGTAGTGCACGTACATGTATATATGAGTGGTTTGGTGAGTGTGCAAATCTTTACTTTTTATCATCAGTATCACACTGCATTTCCGATTAGTGGCTTGATTTTAATCTCTTTTCTTGTTGTATACGAGCATGATGAAGCACACAGTCAGTTTTTTAATCACTCGGCCTTACAGCAAACTCCTTAAAAGGGCATTTTTGCAAACAATTTACATCGGTAGTTTAAATTTTCCAATATCGACCGATGCCTGAGGTACCTTGATTGTAGGCAAATAAAACTCTTGCATATCTATTGCATGATTTTATTGAATTGTGTATGGCATCAAGAAGACAGAAGCGAAGTTTTGAGTTTTCATTGTTTCATAGAGTGCGTGATATTTCCTTTAGCTTCGGTTTGCTAGTCGTAACAAGTTGTACGAAATTGTTTTAGTAACTACAGAAAAGCGTTACTAAACTGTATACACAAATTGCTAACAGTAACATTACAAAGGCGTTACGAAACTGTTACAATCATGTTGCTAATTGAAATAACAACAAATCATTACAGGTATGTCGCAAAATTGTTAAAAGTAGTGCTTGTGCGGTTAACAAATAAGCAGTAAAAAGCGTATCGATTATATTTGTTCGAGTCCAGTGTAAACTGTTTCCTTGAAACCGAAATGCTCCCTCAATGGCACTGAAGGGATGACGAGCAACTGTTTTCCAAGGTGAAATGGACCGATCTCTACAATGCTGCGCTGCAATTATAGAGCAACGACAAACTTAAGAGATTATTTTAAGAACATAGTTTGGAGCAGAAAGGAATACATAAAAAGTTCGGTGATCTGTTTCTGATTTCGTTCTGCCTATATATAGGCACGATAAGGTGCCTATTCGGTAAAAGGCACCTGTTTGAATGGTAGTGACTATTGGAAATGTTGCGACCCTTTACTAGGCGGTGCGACCGTTCAAATTTGAACGGATAAAAATATAAACTGTTCAGTCTGAACAGCTATGTCAAGCCAACTGCCAACTGCAAAGTGCTAAGTGCCTCTAATATGCCTCAAACGTTCATTGGCCCACACCGTGGGTGCGGGTTCCAGCACGGCTTGGGCGCGGCCATACACGCATGCAGGGTGGTGTGTGGCACCACCCGTCATGGCTTATTTCTCTCTCTTTATATGAATTGTCATAGTGTTCACATCTTAGTATATAAACACAAAGAGTTTATTATATTCTAACATGTGGGACTATTCAACTTCCAAGGCAATTAATGCCTTCAAATTCGTCAATACAACTCATTCATTTCTAACAATCCTCTATATGAATGAGTATTTTGTTCAATTTGTTATTAAAATTATGTGAAACATTTATCGTATCGGTTAAAGTAGCATGTAGGCCTTGAACTTTCCTATCGTTTATCCATTTGACTTACTAACGAATCAATAGATTATGTTGTCTTTGAACTGTAAGCCTTTTTGTATAAATCCAAAATATACAACACACAATAAGTGTTTCTTATCTTCCTTGGTTCTCTGTTTGTGTTCGTTTTTGCCATGAACAAAAACTAGGTCTCATGAGTGTGATAGGGATGCGGATTAAGGATCTCAAGGCAGAAATAACACTAGAGGGAGGTGAATAGTGTTTTAAAGAATATATGAACTATATGACTAAATTAAAACTTTCAACACAAATCTAAACAGAATTCTAACACAGAATGATCACAGAACATATAACAAATGCAAATAGTAAAGTAAAGCAAGTAAAAGGAAAGAACACACTGGATTTTATACTGGTTCGGAATCCTCCTACATCCAGTCCTACACCAAGGCAATATCCTTGTACAGATTTTTATAAGCCAATATCCAAATTACAACCCTCAATTTATAAGGCCTTGAGGAACCCTCCTATCTCCGAGTCTGGGATAAACTCTCTTGATTTACGGGACACAAGATCACCCTAATACTTCTTAATAACAATCCTTTTGAATGGATAGACTCTATGGACTTTTTGAATACAAATTAATCAAATGACTCTGAATAGCACTTTGATCTTTAGTAGAATGATGGAGAATCAAATAGAGAGAGTATCTAAATGATTTTCTATTGAGAATTTGGCAAAATGATGGCACGATCTTGAAAATATGAAGTTTTATGGATATGGAATGGTAGAGAAGAAAGAGTGAAGAAAATAAGAAAGTAGTTGTTAAAAAAATTCGTTTTGGAAGCCTTTATATAGATGCACAATAGTCATAACCATTGGCGAAAAGTTTTCGAACGAATGGACACTTCTTTTGAAAATTGAATTTTGAATCCAACTGTCACCATGTCGACATGGGGTATCCCTTTATGTCGACATCCCTTAGTTCAAAATTATAGAGATGTTGTTTTGTAAAGACAATTGAATTTAAAACAAGTTGAAACTTCTCTGGAGCAAAGTAAAGTGTTTAAACAATATTTTGAGATAGAGAATGAATATAAAACATTATTTTAAATATATATATATAATTGATATAGACCGTCAATTATATAAGTAATATTTAAAATCAGAATAAGTTTTGATGTTTTAAAAATAGAAGTTTTTAAAATCGGAATAGAGGAATATTTCAAGGCTAAAACAAAGTTTGAAAATATTTTTTAAAACATGATTTTGAAAGCTAAAACATTTTGAAAACAGATTTAAAAACATTTTGAAAAATCTATTCAAACTGAAATTGCAAGAACCTTCCTACAAAGCTCCTCCATAGGACTCGAGAACTTGTACAAAGTAGTTTAAATGATTTTGATTTTCGTGGGTTTGTAAGCCACTTGTCGTAGGTTTGTAAGCTACTTGTCGTGGGTTTGTAAGCCACTGGTTTCGATAGAAATTGGGTTCCATCCCAAAAGAAAATTGGAAGAAAGATGAGAGTGCTATTATGAAGTTTTAACAAAATACTAGACACTTATCTTGAGATCTTGAAATCTTGATTCTCTAAAGTCTTGAATCTTGAATCTCTAATCTTCATCTTGATGCTTGAGTCTTTATACTGATCAGTCTTCGATGATACCTGCATATACTTCCTATATGCATATATATATATATATATATGGAAATGTTAGTATATATTTTATAAAGTAAAGTATAATAACTATATAAGTTGTTGTCATCAAAACATCATCAACTCTGTTCCTAACAATCTCCCCCTTTTTGATGATGACAACCTTTATTTATAAAATATTCTTACCATACCATAACTCTCCATAACTCCCTCTTACTCCGTGACTTCTTCTTAAAACTACAACTCCCATTTATTCCATGACTCCCCCTTACACCAAGCACATATATTTTTATAACTTTCTCCCCCTTTGTCATCAACAAAAACTATTAACTACATTGCCGACGCCAACCACATATACTTTAGAGTTGTCACCAAAATTGACTAATCCACCATCTTGATAAGTAATGTCCTTGAGTATCTCGGGATTTCCAATCATGTGCCTCGAACAGCCACTATCAAGTATCCATTTATCTTTCTCAATTTGCACAGTTTGTCCATTGGGTGTTGATTCGTCAAGAGCCATATAACATGTCTGTCCCTGCATAACACACCAATTCGGTAGATAACTTGATTTTTCAAAATAACTATATGCAGACTTATGATACTTTGATGAAATGCATAGATTCAAAACAGTTTTAACACGATTTTTCAAAAATGCCATTTTTATATTTTTCAAGTTTCAGATTATGAAAACAATGAAAACCAATGCTCTGATACCAATTGATAGGGATGCAGATTAAGGATCTTAAGGCAGAAATAACACTAGAGGGGGGTGAATAGTGTTTTAAAGAATATATAAACTATATGACTAAATTAAAACTTTCAACACGAATCTAAACATAATTCTAACACAGAATGATCACAGAACATATAACAAATGCAAATAGTAAAGTAAAGCAAGTAAAAGAAAAGAACACACCGGATTTTATACTGGTTCGGAATCCTCCTACATCCAGTCCTGCACCAAGGCAATATCATTGTACAGATTTTTATAAGCCAATATCCAAATTACAACCCTCTATTTCTAAGGCCTTGAGGAACCCTCCTATCTCCGAGTCTAGGGTAAACTCTCTTGATTTACGGAACACAAGATCACCCTAATACTTCTTAATAACAATCCTTTTGAATGGATTGACTCTATGGACTTTTTGAATACAAATTAATCCTATAACTCTGAATAGCACTTTGATCTTTAGTAGAATGATGGAGGATCAAATAGAGAGAGTATCTAAATGATTTCCTATTGATAATTTGGCAGAATGATGGCACGATCTTGGAAATATGAAGTTTTATGGATATGGAATGGTGGAGAAAAAAGAGTGAAGAAAATAAGAAAGTAGTTGTTAAAAAAATTCGTTTTGGAAGCCTTTATATAGATGCACAACAGTCATAACCATTGGCGAAAGGTTTTCGAACGAATGGACACTTCTTTTGAAAATTGAATTTTGAATCCAACTGTCACCATGTCGACATGGGGTATCCCCTTATGTCGACATCCCTTAGTTCAAAATTATAGAGATATTGTTTTGTAAAGACAATTGAATTTAAAACAAGTTGAAACTTCTCTGAAGCAAAGTAAAGTGTTTAAACAATATTTTGAGATAGAGAATGAATATAAAACATTATTTTAAATATACATATATAATTGATATAGGCCGTCAGTTATATAAGTAATATTTAAAATCAGAATAAGTTTTGATGTTTTAAAAATAGAAGTTTTAAAATCAGAATAGAGGAATATTTCAAGGCTAAAACAAAGTTTGAAAATATTTTTGAAAACATGATTTTGAAAGCTAAAACATTTTGAAAACAGATTTAAAAAAAAATTTGAAAAATCTATTCAAACAGAAATTGCAAGAACCTTCCTACGGAGCTCCTCCATAGGACTCGAGAACTTGTACAAAGTATTTTAAATGATTTTGATTTTCGTGGGTTTGTAAGCCACTTGTCGTAGGTTTGTAAGCTACTTGTCGTGGGTTTGTAAGCCACTGGTTTCGATAGAAATTGGGTTCCATCCCAAAAGAAAATTGGAAGAAAGATGAGAGTGCTATTATAAAGTTTTAACAAAATACTAGACACTTATCTTGAGATCTTGAAATCTTGATTCTCTAGAGTCTTGAATCTTGAATCTCTAATCTTCATCTTGATGCTTGAGTCTTTATACTGATCAGTCTTCGATGACACCTACATATACTTCCTATATACATATACATATATATATATATATCTATATGGAAATGTTAGTATATATTTTATAAAGTAAAGTATAATAAGTATATAAGGTTGTTGTCATCAAAACATCATCAACTCAGTTCCTAACAGAGTGCTTATAGAATTTGGCCTCACAATTCTGCTTGAAGCGGCGCCTTCACACTCACGTAGATGATTCTATAAAGGATATTCGTAATCCATACTTGGTTCTTTAATATCACCAAGTACAGACATCATTAAATTTATCAAAACTTATCATATTCTCCAATGAGTAATGCGCCAACTTATCATAGGAATGGTTTGAGTGTATACTAGTTCCATTAAGTTTATCTTAAACTTAGTTGTCCCTTTAAACCTAGATCTTGGGATCTCCAGTCAACTAGGCTGGGTTTTCAATTTAGAGAAAATTTAGTTCATGGGCCTTAACCCTATTCTTATCAACAAGGTTTGAAATTTCTCTCTAGGAAAGCCTTTTGTTAGTGGATCAGCAATGTTATCTTTTGACCTTACTTAGTCTATAGTGAACACTCCATTAGAGAGAAGTTGTCTTACGGTTTTATGTCTATGTCGAATATTCCTAGATTTACCATTGTGTAGTGTACTATTAGCTCTTCCAATGACTGATTGACTATCACAATGTATGCATATTGGGTGAACAGGTTTGTTCCAATTCGAAATGTCTTCCAAAAAACTTCGAAGCCAGTCCGCTTCTTATGCGGCTTTATCTAGTGCAATAAATTCTAATTCCATTATTGACCTTGCTATGCAAGTCTGTTTGGACGATTTCCATGAAATTGCTTCATTTCCTAATGTGAACGCATATCCACCTGTAGATTTTGTGTCATTTGAACCAGTTATCCAATTTTCATCATTGTATCCTTCCACTACTGAAGGATATTTAGTGTAGTATAATCCATAGTTCTATGTATGATTTAGATATCTTAGAACTCTGATTATCGCTTTCCAATGATTTTTACCAGGCTGGTATACCTACTCGGCTTATTTACAACATATGCGATATCCGGCCTAGTGCATTTCATGACATACACGATACCTTCTAGTATATGAGAGTATTCAAGCTGATAGGTACCACCACCAGTGTTTTTACCTAATTTTGGTTCATATCTACTGGTGATTTTGCAATAGTTATATCATGTTTTTTGAACCTTTCAAGTATTTTGGCAATGTAATGTGATTGAGATAATGCATATCTCTATGATGTCTTCAAAATTTTGACATCCACAACTATTCCTAGGTCTTTCATGTCGAACCTCTAGGATAACATATCATTTGTTGACTTTATTATGGCCTTATTATTACCTAGGATCAATAAATCATCAACATAAAGACAAACAATGACATATCCAATATCTATATGTTTTATAGAAACACATTTATCTGATTCATTCATTTTGAATCCATTTGATAACATAGTTTTATCAAATTTCATGTGCTATTGTTTTGGAGCTCGTTTAAGGCCATAAAGTGATTTTACTAACTTGCATACCCAATTCTCATTTCCTAGGCTCAAAAACCCTTCAGGTTGCTTCATGTATATTTCTTCTTCTAGTTCACCATTCAAAAATGCGGTTTTTACATCCATTTGATGTATTTCCAAATCAAGTATGGATGAGATCGCAATAAGCATCCTAATTGATGTTATTCTAGTTACTGGTGAGTATGTGTTAAAATAATCCAAGTCTTCCTTTTGTCTGAGTCTTTGGACTATAAGACGAGCTTTATACTTGTCTATTGAACCATCAAGTTCTAATTTCTTCTTAAATATCCATTTATCACCTAAGGTCTTGCATCCTCGAGGTAAATAAACTAACTTCCATGTATGATTGGCCATAATGGATTCGATCTCAGAGTTAATGGTCTCCTTCCAGTAAGGGGCATCGGCGGAGAACATAGTTCTTTGTATGTTAATGGATTGTCTTCTATCATAAATGTGTAGAAGTCTAGTCCAAAGGTTCTTGAGGTCTGCAATCTTATGCTTCTCCTTGGTTCCTCCACTTGTTGATCAGTACTATTTTGCTGAAAATTATCAATATTTTGTTCGACATCCTCAAGAGAATTAGAGTTTTCAGTTTTCTTTGGTCTTTTTTGAGTATAATTTTCAATACCCTGTTTTAAAGGGTATACTTGTTCGAAAAATCTAGCATCAATGATGGTATTTACATGAATATCATCAACTTCATATTTGTATACCAAAAATCGATAAGCTGCACTGTTTTGTCCATATCCAATGAATTCACAATCGATTGTTTTTTGTCCAATTTTGACCTTCTTTGGTTTAGGTAGCTCTACTTTTGCAACACACCCCTACACTTTTAAGTACTTATAGGACGACAGTCTATTTTTCTAAAGTTCATGGGGAGATTTAGATGTTTTCTTTCGTGGTATTTTATTTAAAATATGATTTACAGAAAGAATAGCTTCTCCCCAGGAGTTATCTGGCAAGCCAGAATCAATTGGTAATGCATTCATCATTTCTTTAAGAGTACTATTTTTTCGTTCGGCTATACCGTTGGATTGAAGTGAATACGGAGCTGTCGTTTGATGTATAATACCATGCTCAGCGTAGAATTCCTCAAAGGGAAATTCATATTCTCCTCCTCTATCACTTCTTAAAGCTTTTATTTTCTTGTTGAGTTGATTTTCAACTTCTATTTTAAATAGCTTAAACATATCGAATGTTTCGTCCTTACTTCTAAGGAGATATACATAACAGTACCTTGTACAATCATCAATGAAAGTGATGAAGTACCTTTTTCCTCCTTTAGTTTGACACATTTTTATGTCGCATACATCTGTGTGTATTAAGTCTAGAGGTTAGGTTTCTCTTTCAACATGATGAAATGAGGTTCTATTCAATTTTGCTACAACACAAGTTTCACATTTGTAACTTGGATCTATTGAAAATTTAGGTATAAATTCCAAGTTAATCATTATTCGTAATGTATTAAAATTAACATGGCCTAATCTGGCATGCCATATATTAGTGGATTCAGCGATATAAACAGAAGAATTAGCTTTATTATCACAATCCTTTGGTACAACAGTCATTACATTAATTTTAAATAAGCCATCACTCACATATCTTTCCCAACATAAACTCCATTCTTTGATAAGACAAAGTTATCAGATATAAAGCCTAACTTAATGCCATTCTTGCTTAGTAGTGAACTAGAAACCAAATTCTTTCGAATATCTTGGACGTGTAAGACGTCATTCAGCGTAAGTTATTTTCCAAAGGTGATCTTTAGCACAATTCCGCCTTTTCCTTCAACCTTTGATGTGAAGGAATTTTCCACAAACAGTTGTTCTTCTTGTGTACAGGTATATAGTTCGAGAACATCCACTTATTGACGTATATATGTCTTGTGGCACCAGTTTCCACAAATCACTCTTTGGAGTTGCCAATTAAGTTGCATTTAGAAATCACCGCAGACAAGTTCATTTCAGAAATGTGATTAGAGAGTTTCTCGCATTCTGTGATATTTTCTTGTTCTTTCTTTTTCTTTGGACCTCAGAACTCACTAGCCTTGTGTCCTTTCTTCCTGCAGTTGTGACAATTTCCTTTGAAATTTTGAGGTTTCTTTGTGTTTGGATTATATTCCCATTTCCGCTTGTTGTTTTTCTCAGCCTCGACTACATTTGCCTTTGCCACTATTTCATTGGTCGTTTTCTTTTCCAATTTCCTATTGTCCACTTCGATTCTAAGTTGAATAGTGAGATCTTCTATAGTTATTTCCTTGCGTTTATGTTTCAGATAATTTGTGAAATCTTTCCATGACGGGGGTGGCTTTTCGATGGCAGCGGCCATTTGAAATGATTCGCTAAAGGACATTCTTTCATCATGAATTTCGTGTACTATTACCTACGACTCCTGGATTTGACTGATAATGCTTTTGGCTTCGATCATTTTGAAATCGAGAAACTTTCCGACAATGAACTTTTTTATTCTAGCGTCCTCCATCTTATACATTCTATCTAGGGAAGCCTAGAGTTGTTTCGAAGTCTTCACTATGCAATACACATTATACAGACTGTTATATAGTCCATTTAATATGTATTTTTTACATATGAAGTTCGAATTGTTCCATATGTTGAGTGCTTCAACTTTTGTTGCATCGGTCCCTAGTTCATCCACTTCCAGAGCATCCTTAATGAGAAATTGCGCAAGGTTAAGAGTAGTCAAGTAAAACAACATTTTCTGTTGCCAGCGTTTGAAATACACTCCAGCAAATTTTTCTGGCCTCTCAACATGTGAAAAAGCGATAGTGGTTGTTGGAACCATTGTTCTATTCTCAGTGGTGGCCACGGTCGGTTTGACTGCAGATGTATTGTTGTCTTGAGTCATTGTCTGAAATAAAGTGACTCCAATCAGTGTTAAACAAGATATGAAAATTCCATTTCAAGTTTGTTAGTCGTAACTTTAGAAAAGTGTTATGAAATTGTTATTTAGTAACCTCATAAAAACGTTACTAAACTGTATACACAAATTGCTAACAGTAACGTTACAAAGGCGTTACGAAACTGTTACAATTGTGTTGCAAATTGAAATAACAACAAACCATCACAGGTACGGTGTAAAATTCTTAAAAGTAGTACTTGTGCGGTTAACAAATAAGTAGTAAAGAGCATATCGATTATATTTGTTCGAGTCTTGTGTCTCTTTTTGTCTATATGAATTGTTATAGCATCCACATCTTAATATATAAGCACAAATAGTTTATTATATTTTAAGAAGTGAGACTATTCAACTTCCAAGACAATTAATGCCTTCACATTTCTCAATACAACTCACTCATGTCTAACACCTTGCTTGTGGATTTTGCAAAAGTTGATAGGCTAAATGGATATCAAAATGGAAGCCGAAAAAAATAAACATGTTTAAGCATGTTTATTTATATTTTACAACCAACAAAAATTTAATATACTTAAAGTGAGTTTGTGCAGTTGTCCACATGTGCCTGTGTGCTGTATATATATGTGTGTGGGTGAGTATATGTCTTCAATCTGGGTGTGTGTACTTTGGCACGTGTAGTGAATAGCAGGTCCGGCCCAACAGGTCATGTTGCCCTAGACCGAACTTAAAAAAATTGCCCCAAAAAATTGCATCTTTCATTACTCTTGTCAATTATTTTTGTTATTATATAACCCACTTTTATCTAAATAAATGACTCAGTCCATCACCACCACGACATCGTTGCCCTCGTCAGATCGGTTGCCCTATGCGGCTGTCTTGCTCGTCTTGCCTTAGGGCCGGCCACGGTGAATAGTGCGTGTGTGGGGTATGTGTTTTTATGTGTGCTAGGTGTGAGAATATAAACAACGCATGTTGCTTTCTATTTTTTTTGCCTCGGGTCATCACATTATGATACTTATGTAGGTTGCAGGCCCCTCATGCATGCATTCACATGCTGGAGATATAATAAAGGGTCTAGGCATATTATTTAACATGTTATGTAAGTAGGTGGCTGTAAAATGTCCGCGGGTGCGGCGCAGTGGAAAGGAGGCCTGGGTTCTGGTAAAAAAGACCCAGGTTCGATTCCTACCACGCGCTTCCCTATCCTATATAAATTTACCCGGGGGTATGGGGGCTTGGATCAACGGACGACTCTACTATACCCTCCTCAGGAGTTTACGGGTCCGCCGGGTTCTCCTAGGTTTTCAAAAAAAAAAAGGTGGCTGTAAAATATGTGTGCATGAAATTAGCCTAGGAGCGCGTGCTCATCTTTTTATATAAATATAAGTTGCGTGAGTGTCTTTAAATCCTTATATTCATGCTAGGTTGGACTTCGTATTTTGCATATTAGATCCCATAATGCCGTGAAATTTTCACGTTTTGAATTTTGTCAACTTAAGTACTTTACCATTGCAAACTGCTGTTGCCATGCATTTTATACTAGTTCACAATTTTGTCCATTTCTTGTGTATGAGATTTACCTCCTACATTTAATTTATGATTTGTTGTGTATATTATATATATTGGTTTTGTTATTATGATTACTTTGCTTTTATCAAATAGCTCTCATACTATTTCCTGTTTACTTTTGTGTATTGACGGAGATGAAGAAAATTTATGTACTCTGTTTTCACTTCTATATTTATATGTTCACACTTATATATCTATGCAAGCTACGAAAATATAATTATATATATAATTATATATATATATATATATATATATATATATATATATATTAAGAAACTCTATTTAGACACAAAATAGAGACACAATTGGTGACACAAATTCAAATATATATATTTATTAGATATTATAAATAATGAAAATCTGCTATTATTGTACATGCTCAATCACCTCTAAGGGATGTGGATAACATTTGTATTCTACTTTAACACAATTGATATCACAATCGTATCGTATGATTTGCTTTGTTGTATTTATACCTATAATTCTTCTGACGCGCTAAATAATCTTCGCTACATTGGGCATTAAAAAGAATCATATGCGTACAACATGTGCTAATTTGAAATATTCTCTTATTTTCCATGATTTTATATTTTTTTGTCATGATTGTAAGGAAAATTGTCATACAAATTTATTATCCATCTCTTATTATTTATTTTGTTATATATTGAAAACACATGATGTGAATGATTTGTTCTTAAGTATTGATTTATTTATT
Source organism: Allium cepa (assembly GCA_030765085.1). Classification (NCBI taxonomy): domain Eukaryota; kingdom Viridiplantae; phylum Streptophyta; class Magnoliopsida; order Asparagales; family Amaryllidaceae; genus Allium; species Allium cepa. The sequence goes on along the minus strand of CM060931.1, from coordinate 352,078,845 downwards.
TTATATTTATTTAAATAACCTATTTTTATATTTCTATTTTGATATTTCTTTTCACGTTTAATTATAAAAGGATTATATAAATGATTTGCCGTTGATATTGATTTGAGTTATATATTTTGAGATGATATAGTGATGACATCTTTATATTTAATTTTGTGATGATTTCTATTATGTGTAATGAGGAATCTGAATAAACGGAGTTATAATATCATTCACGGTAATATTTCTAAGGTTATTCTTTGAACTTCTTATATAGAATATTAAAGGAGCGAGTGTGATGTGTGGGCATTGAATAAACAGATTAGTAACACGCGGTGGCATGAGGCGCCGTTGTGTTATTTATTCGGTTAGTCTTTACTCATGGATGACGCTCATATGGTGATATGTTGTGTGTATGACTCGTTGTGATGAGTATGTATGAAGGCTAATTGTTAGTTACTTAGTTTGTGTACATTATGTGTCCATCTACCTTTGTCTAACTCCTTTTATGTTTCGAGAGTGAACCAGATTGGTTAGTATCCACCCCAACGGCCTGATGGGCGGGTCGCGCCCCAGATCCACGACACTGTTATTGTTATGATATTTGATGTGCATCACAAGATAGGTAGTTGGTTGCCTCTTGTGTCACATTTGCCAGCAGTCAGTTACCATAGGGCACATATCAATAGTCATGACCGAAGAGGCTACACATTATCGAGCCTATGGTGGTTCATTATCACGATACCAAGAGGGGAGATGTAATGATAACCGATGACTACAGGGGTCGTGTTATATGGACCATATGTGGCTCCTGAAGCAAGCACAAATGATGTCAGTCTGCCATCTGGTTCTGGTATATGTGTATGTATGTGGGTGGTAGATAGACATATATTATGTATTGATAAGGTTATACCTGCGACTGTCTCCATAGTATAGTCAATCCCATATCATTCTCAGGTAGGCGACCTACTTATTGATTTGTCATTTCTATCTCTTAAGACCTTTCAGTAGAGATTTTCATCTCTTCAAGGGTTGTGGGTCGAGATATATGATTTTGCGCATTTCATATTGTCATAAGCTAGTATAATTCTTTCTTATTGATTTTATTGATTTGATATTGATATTTTAGAATATGAAATTGAAAGGGATAGTGGCATTGTTTCATTACCGTCCGATTTCACTCAAGGATGTCTCATTATTGATTATTTTGGATTTGGTGCTTATTTCTGGATATGTATGATTCACCTATTTGTATTGATTCTGTGATTTTTGATCTGAAGTATTTCTATATGGGTGAAGACATCTTTTGATATCAGTGTTGGTAGCTTTATATGTAACCAAGTTATTTGTAAGGCGTGATGCCTTCTAATGTCTTATATAAATATTTCAGACATATATTTTTATACTTATTTATCTAACTTTACATGTTAGTTGATGGTTTGAGTATCTTTGATTGAGATATTATATGTCATTTCTTGTACACACTATTATCCTTATTTATGATCCTTGATTAGACATAATATGACCCCGTGTTTTATTTTATAATACTCGAATTAGTCCGAGACATTTCAGGTACATGGACGATACGACCGACACTTGTTTTATTAGGCCTAGAGGATATATATATATATATATATGGATGTCGTATTATATTTATAGAACTTGGATTCACTGTATACATGTGTCACCGAGCTGTATATTGATTGTTCATTACCTTATATTGAGATAATTGAGATTTGAGTTGTCTTGTACTATGCTATTATTATATTATAAATATATTATTTTATGTTATCATTGCGATTGACTTTGTGTTCTCTCTCATTTGCTGTATATTATGTATTATTCTATCCTAGAGGCACGAGTGTCTATTTCTTTGTGACGATACTGTGTACGTACATGTGAGCTATTCGTATGGTGTTTTAATACATACCAGTGTCAGCCCAATGGAATATTCATGTATGTGCCCTATATAGCCTCATTCTCCGTGCTACTTGATAGTATTACTCTTGGATAATATAGGTATAGAGGTGGGGTGTCACAAAGTGGTATCAGAGCAGGCTCAAAACAATACACTATATGTAAGTGACACGAGTCAAGACCTTAAATAAGCCTTAGATTCCCTGTCCCCTTGGGTGTATTGGGAATTTAGTTTGTAATAAGTTATAGTAGGAGTGTGTGTATGTATTACTTAATATGTGATGATTATTGGGGTAATCATTTAGGGACGTATTTGTTATTTTCTATATTCATAAGATATTTGGATTTTGATAATTTATGTATGAATATAAAAGTAAAATAATTGACTTTGAATTACTAAATATTGAATTATCAAAGTTTTGATTTGTTTTATCAAAGTGCTTAGTAGATATTAGTTTCTGCTGACTACCTTTATTTAGTCCCTTATGTTTATTTGATGATGTGAAGTTGTGGGACTTGAATTCGATTTTTGGGATTTGTGTATAATTATCAAAGCCATGAAATGAATTTAATTATCTAGCTTACACTTGTTGTATATAATGTTTGTTTGTTATTATATATTGTTTTGAAATGGTTTGTTGAGTAATATACATATAGTTATGTGTGTTTAAAGACTGTTTGAAAATGTTTAAAAAATTAATAAGTGTTTGGTGGAAGCAAAGGTTTATCAGGTATGTACATCGGTTATTATCATCATCATCAAATGATTTGAGTAGTAAAATGAATGTTTTAATTTGAAATCATTTAAAAAGTGCATATGTTATAAATAAAGTATTCAGTGGAGATTTGGGAGTTATTTTAGTGAAATTAGCGCAGTTGATAATTTTTGAAAGTAATACTTATAGATGTTTATAGAAATAAAGGTTCTGTTATCTTGTCCGTTGAGTGTGTTAAGGATTTTGGTCGATGCGGGTGCACACATACTCGATAGAAATTCTTAAATGCTTGAACGAGACATTTGGACACTGACTTAGAAAGATAAAAATTATTGGTGGAAGACTAAAGTATTTTGGAATTAAGTTGAATGTTTTAAATGGAAAATTTTATAATAATATAGAATTTTAGAGAGTATAAAAGATTTTTGAAACGGAACAGTTTTTTTATAATTTTAGTGTGAGATGTAGAACATGTTTTAAAATGTAAATTTTGAGAATAAATTTAAAACTTCCCTTCATATCAATTTAAGATATCAAATATTTGTGTAAATTGATGAGAAGATTTTGCAAAGTAGTATTTTGAATTTAATTTTGTGTTAAGAATAAGTTTAGTATAATTGGTTTGCTATAGATCCTTCCTTAAGGGAAATTGCAAGGACGCAATTTTGTTAAGGGGGGAAGTCTGTAATAACTCGAATTTCTACGTGGTAATTAATTAAAGCTAATGATGGTAGTTTAATTAATTTGTTGAAATTTGGAAATTAGTTTGGTAAATTGAGTTAGAATTATTTAGTAAAATGATATAAATTGTAAAAATTTAAAATTTAAAATAGGTTAGAATGTAAAATTAATGTTTCATAAAAGTGTTGTGCAGGAAATATAATAATTGACTTTGTAGAAGAACGCTTAAAATATTAACTAGAACTTAATTTAGAAGAAAAATATAAATATGTGTATATTTGTTACTTTATAAATTCAAGGCCCAAGTTTTTGAATCCAAGCCTAATAACCTTGCTCCAAAACTTTCCTTTCTCTTCATAAAAACACATCCACGTATAAGGGGAAGCTTCCTGAGAAAGAAAAATGCAACATAGCTATTTAATCTTCAAAAATTAAAATTAAAGTCAATAAATTACAATAAAAAATATGTGTTTCCTGATGCTTCTGTGCATCCATGGAAAGCGGAGCTGAGATCGAGTGTGCGTTCAAGGGAGAAAGGGAAAACGAAGGAACGCAAATTCTGATGAGTGGTTTCTGTTGGGGAAAATCCCTTCAGATGATCAGTCTAAGTGAATAAAAAACCCAACGTAGCGGAAAACAACTGGATCGTGATTGTAGTGAGACGAAACAAATAGAGATAAGCACCAGAACAGATAATCACAGATCAATACGGTGCAGAAAAATAAGTAACACCAGTATTTATAGTGGTTCCACTACTGCGAGGCAGTTACGTCCACTTGGGGAGTGGCAACTTTATTAATCACTGAAAGATTAGAGTTACAAAATTGATTCACTTTTGGAAGCTAAACATAAAAAAAATTAACAATACAATCATAATTCCATAGAGTTTCAGCTCTCTAGGACGACTGCCATTGTCATCCAGAAGCTCCACTATTCATAGAGTGGAGATATGATGCGGGGTAGCTACTATATAGAAGCTTAGCAATTTGGTTCGGTGTCATTTGGTTCGGCACACATTTGGTTCGGCAGAGACATACAAAGCTGGTTCGATATTCTCTAAATCACCGAACGAAATATTTCATTCAGTAAATCACCAAACGAAATATTTTGTTCAACAAATCACTGAACGAAATGTTTTGTTCGACAATTTCCCAAATCTCATGATACCGCTCCAAATCAAACTACCACCGAAACCTTCAAGCCCTACCATCTTCCCTAATTCTCGTTCAATAATTTCAGCTTCTGCTCCTAGGACTTTGCCTGCTCCTCCTCCTCCGCGACTCCGACTTCTTCAGCGATGGAATCAACAGGTAACAATATCAACAATCCCCACCTTGTTACCATATTCCATTAAGTTATTCAACTCCATCTACACCTTTATGCTCCAAGCAATGAATACTTACCTAATAAGCTTCGGCAACGCCACACCCATTACACTTATCAACGAACTCTGGCAGGGCCACCACCCGTCAACAAAGTGTTCAAAGTGCTCAGTCCGTGTAGAACGTATCAATCTCCACCATGAAAACAAACGTCTCCATAAACCATCTCAACTCTCTCCCCATGCCATCCCGTAGCACCTAGCACTTCATTAAGCGAATCAAGTTCGAGCAATGCTCGAACTTAGCGACATGCAACGACTTGGTAAACATGTCAGCTGCATTCTTCTTTGTGTTAACTTTTTGAAGACAAACAAGCTTCTCTTCACTCATAGAGACATGGAATGACTCTCTCACTCAATGTGCTTCGTCCTCGAGTTGAATACTAGATTTTTAGCTAAGTGAATTGCACTTTGATTGTCACAGTACACATCCACGTCTTCATATATGAAGCCCAAATCAAAGAACAATTGCCTTAATTAAAACGCATCCTTAGCTGTTTCAACCGCAGCTATGAGCTCTGCCTCTGTAGTGGACAAAGCCACAATCATATGCAACTCGCTCTCCAACTAATCGCTATCCCACCAATGACGAACAAATATCCGGAGGTTGACTTCCTTCGATTTCTATCACCGGCATAGTTGGAATCAAAAAAATCCAACCAAGCTAAAATCTCTTCCTCTGTCGCCAAAGACAAATCCTTGGTTTGGGGTTCCTCTAAGGTATCTGAAGATACATTTCACTACTTCCCAATGTGTTTTTCTAGAATTTTCATGAACCTACTCACCAATTCAACCGCATATGCAATGTCAGGCCTAGTGCAGACCATCACATACATCAAACTACCAACTGCGCTTGCATATGAGACCTTCATCATATAAGCCTTGTCCTTTTTTGAGATCAGAGAGCCTTTACTAGAAAGCTGTATGTGTAAAGGCATGAGTGTGCTGATTTTCTTTACCCCTTCCATGCTAAAGCGAGCAAGCACCTTTTGAATATACTCATTTTGAGTGAGACTTAAAGGTCCTAACTTTCCATTCCTTTGGATTTTCGTACCCAAAATTTTCTTTGCTTCTCCAAGATCATTCATTTCGAATTCCGCTTTTAGCTTTTACTTTAAACTATCGATTTAAAACTTATCCTTGGAAGCAATCAACATATCATCCACGTACAAGAGTAGGTACACCCATCTAGCATTCTTTAAATGCTTGGAGTACACACAAGCGTCTTTGATGCTACGATCAGAACCGAGTGAAAGCATAAAAGAGTCAAACCTCTTGTACCATTGTCTAGGCGACTGCTTAAGTCCATATAATAACTTCTTCAATTTGCAAACCTAATTTTCTTTCTCATCTATAATAAATACTTCTAGCCGCTTCAAGTAGATGGTTTCATCCAAGTCTCCGTGCAAGAAAGCATCCAATTGCTCTAGCTCCAAGTCAGCTGCGATGATGGTGAGCAAAATATGAATGGACGTATGCTTCACTACTGGAGAGAATATCTCTCACACTCTAATCCCTTTCTTTGTGAAAACCCTTTAACAACTAGTCTAGCCTTATATTTCCCCTCATCCTTCACCTTAAATATCCATTTCCAATCTATGGCTTGGCTTCGTTGAGGAGGTGGTACCGAGTACCAAGTCTTGTTCTTCTTTAACGACTCTAACTTCTCTTCCATAGCTGTGACACCCCACTTCTATACCCACGCTAGCCAAGAACACTACGGTGTAGTGCTGTCAACTAGCACGGAGAATAAGGCTGTTGAGGAGCGACCATCCATGTGATTGCTTATCACACGGTGGCTATAAATAATCTTCGGAAACAAATATAGAAATAAGCATAACACAAATCAATCACAGACATCCATATCACAAAGGCGGAAGAAGATATGAATATATATAACTAACACATGAAAGTGTACATCAGAGTAGTGGTCAAAAAGATCCACAATAATACAAAAGAATAGCAACACGTGCTATACAAAAGAATACAACTATGAGTCTATATCTCAAGTGTATACAACAAAAACTGCTAATCTAAATAGTTAGCCAAAAGTCAGAGTAGCAAATCCCTGGGGGAGAAGTCAAGCAGCAGCACCTATAACATCTCGGTCTGACCCGAGTATTATTTATAAGAAAATAATAAACGGACCAGTCTAGCTATAAATATCAGATAACATGATATAAAACAATAGATACGGCAAGAACATATAGAAACCATAAAGACATACTATGATAAGCATGTAAATGAAGATCATCAAGAGATCAAACAATATCAAAAGAATCTTCTAAAAGATCCAAATTCACCTATAAAAAAAAGGTGATGACACACAAATTCACCAAAATATAAAAGTTGGAAAATCATAACAATGAAAGTCATGAAAATAGGTGATGCACAAATTCCAGAAGACTACACAAGAAATCCAGAAATTACAATATAGGAGCATGAAAACTCACAAAATGGGAGCATGAAAACTCACCTACACGTGTAACACAAAGCGAGATGCTATCTCATGGTTGCAAGCCATTAATTTTGACACACGAATGGCCCGAAGACCGTGGGGCGCTACCCCACATATGTGATGGCGAAACATCACACAAATGCGATGGCGAAACATCACAAGAGCGGGATCTAGTCTCCCTCGCAGACAAAGAGACATCGCACAGTTGCTAGTCTAAAACACAAAAATGATCATCATGATCATCAAGAAGTGTCAATTACACTAAGTTAATAAATATAAAAGTTTAGCCTCATGTCCCATAACCACTTGCTTAACTCAAATATTTACGAACAAACTGTAGATCTTCACTAGAAAATTGTCACAAAAGATTCAATCGCACAAGTCCAAGAATTAACCAATGAAGTAAACGCAAGCGTTTCATACCACTTGTTTTACTAAGTCGTTTAATTAGATTTCTCATACGAGTGGGGTAAAGGTTTGTATATACTAATAGATTGGAAAACGGTTTAAGGAAAAAGCTTTGTAGTAAAATAGAGTTAAAATTGTTTTGATGAAAGAGTTTTGATATTTACTACTGGTATTAAAACCTTCATATTTCTAAAGTTGTTATCCCGCCTTTTTAGCAAGGCCGTGATACCATAAAATCGACCGAGAAGCCCAAGATAGCTTGTCTCGAAGGATGGTCAACTCAGCATCTCAACAAAGCAAGTTCTGTTGAATGTTTTTCAGATAAGATCCCCTATGGAGGGGGGGTCCAGGGGGGTGGCAACCCCCAAGGTGGGGGTGCGGGGGCAATGCCCTCGTTACGGGGTTCGACCTGCCCGGTCAGGTCGTGGGGGTCCAGGGGCAGCGCTCCTGGCGGGGTGCGGGGCAGCGCCTCGTCCAAAACGGTACGACCTAGTGAAGTCCTAAGGGAGGATAGGATCGAGCGACCTAGGGGTCTAAGGGGTCAAGCGACCTAGTGGTTGCGACCTAGAGGTGTTCGCGAGTTAAGAGAACCAAGGTCGAGCGACCTAACACTCGAACGACCTAAGGAAGCAAGGGGCAAGCGACCTATCGTAGAAATAAGGCCTAAGGACCTAGGGAAAATGTTCGTGCGACCTAAGTGGTCATACGACCTAAAGTTAATAAGGTCAAGCGACCTAAGGTGACATCGGGTCAAGCGACCTAAAGGCTCCGCGACCTAGCGACCTATCGAAATAAAAGGGGCGAGCGACCTAACTCAACCTACGACCTAACGGGGTAAACGGTCAAGCGACCTAACAATATAAGGCCGAGCGAGTTACAAGGCGAACGACCTAGTGGTTGCGCGCGACCCAGTTGGACACGCGACCTAACAGTACAAAGGTCCAAGACCTAAAGTTATTAGGTCATGCGACCTAAAGTGTCGCGACCTAACGACCTAGGGGCTTGAACGACCTAACGCCGCATACAAATCCGAGCGACCTAACTCAACCAGGGACCTACGACCTAAAGCCCAACGACTTAGCGACCTAAAACCAAACGACCTACGACCTAATTCCGAGTGCCGAGCGACCTAACGTTGTAAGCCATTTTAAGGTCGGAAACGAGCTATTTTGAGGCCGAGACTTTTCCACGAGAACGACCTAGCATAGGCAGAACGATCTAAGTGCAGAATTTCACCAAAAACACTAAAAATTGGAGTTTTTCGCCAATTCGATTCAAACCAAATGCAAATGTGCATGCAAACGTGATAGGGAATCATTCCCAACAGTCCAAGATAGTTATAGGCAAGAATTATGAGATAAAAATCTCACATTTTCACCAAATTATGAAGGTAAAGCTTGAAGGTGAATGGAGAAGCAACTACAAGCTTGAATCCAATGCTTTTCCTTGAATTTGGAGTTGAATGATGGAGTTGGAGTTGAAACCTAGGTTTGGAGTTTCTAATTTCACTTTCCACTCACCATTAATGTTAAAGTTTGTGTTTGGTAGGAATTTATGAAGAGTGAGAAGAAGGAGAGAAGTGGGTTTGAGTTATAATGGCTAATCTAACCCAAAGTCCAAAGCAGAAAAAGTAAGTGAAATTCCACTAACTTCAAACCTATCGATGTTTATACTTAAAAAAGTTGTAAACGGCATTTCGAACTCAATGGAAGTGGTCTCGAGTCCTAATTTGACCGTTTGCAAAAAGTAGCTTTTCGGACCAATATCCGATTAACGACAAAATATTTAAATAAAATATTTAAATATAAAATCAATAAATATGCGGGTTGTTACAATAGCACACATCCACTTTGAACTGTCACATGACTTCAAAACTTCATCAAGGTCAAGCGGCTCCTCATGAACCACATATAGGCATAGTCAAACTGATCATCAAGGCTAATGTTCGCAAACTGCCAATCACCATACCTTTCAGGTAACCTAATAGTCCTACGATTGAACCGGGTAGGTACTACTTTGCCTAAACTCCTTTTAGCTCCACCTTGAGCTGAACTTCCTCTAAATTCATGCACATCACCAGCACTACTAGAAGGTACCTATGGACTATCTTGTGATGTTTCATCAATTGTGTTTTCCTCGACAGTATCAACAACAACTCTACTATTTGGCTGGAATATGAGAACTTCTTCCTTCTCCTTAGGCCTATCAGAATTTTCTGATGTTGTAGGTAACTTCTCCTTCGGATTGAACATAGTAGATCCATCAAAAGTAAAATGCCTGGAATGGACAATCGTCTGATCAACAGGGTTCCAAATTCGATACACTTTGATACCATCGGTGTATCCCATTAGTATGTCTTTATATGCTCTAGCCTCCAACTTGTCATCACCTGTATGGTGAACGTACACCGGACAACCCAAAATTCGAAAGTAACCAAGATAAACTGCTTTACCTCTCCGCTTTTACTCTGGAATCTTCCCATCTATGGTTGAGCTTGGAATTCGATTTATGATATGCGCCGCAGTTGATAATGCCTCAGCCCAAAAGTCTCTATAGACAAGCCCACCATCAATCTCAAGCAACGAGCCTTCTCCAATAGAGTCATGTTCATCTTTTCTGCAACCTCGTTGGATTGCGGATCTCTAGGTGTAGTGAAATGTGTCTAAATGCTACGCTGTCTACAAAAGTCAAGGAACCCCTTAGAGACAAATTTACCGCTATTATCAGATCTCAGCACCTTCAACCTAGAACTAAATTGGTTCTCAACAAGCGCTTTCCAGTCTTTGAACTTTTCAAAACTCTCTGATTTAGCCTTCATCACATACACCCAAACTTTCCAAGAAAAATCATCAATAAAAAAGATAAAATACTTTGCTCCTCCAAGAGAAGGAGTAGCAACATGTCCTCAAACATCTGTATGCACATACTCAAGTACTCGCCTCGATCTATGGAGTCCAACTCCAAAAGATGCTTTAGTTTGCTTGCCTAACACGCACTCCTATCAAAAGTCCATCTTGATGAAGCTTTCTCCTTTGATCATCTTCCATCTTCGAAGCAACTCTAAGCCTTTCTCTAAAATATGACTCAACCTGATATGCCAAAGCTTTGTAGCATTCAAAGTACGAGGACTATCTACTCCAACACACGACTTTGCAAGAACCGTGGTTCTTTTTAGCAAATACGGATTTCAGAATACATCTCCTTCCATATGAACAAGTGCACCTAGCAGTGTTCTTCAAGTAGAGATTTTCCATCTTGGTCCAAATGCTCCTAGCAGTGGTCTTAATGCTAATCTCTGAGATAACATTCTTTCCCATAGCTAGTTGTAAATAATTAACGCACATTTCTCCATCTCCTTCCGTTTCGCGGCTGAGATCTCAACCGTTGGCTCCTTAGGGGCAAACACTACTGGATGGACTTCATTCCTCATTAGAACAACCTTCATCCTCCATTGCCACCTCTCGAAGTCTTTATTCCTATTTCATTTTTCAATTGCCAACTATGATCCTGACACGATATATATCCATCAAGTATAGGGTCTTGTAACAACTGAAGTCCCTTCATCTCCTGCCATAGCGTCTAATACTTCTCAATCAACCTGGCTCTAATACTAAACTGTTGGGGGAAATCCTTTCAGATGATCAGTCTAAAAGAATAAAAAAACCTAACACAGCGGAAAACAACTGGATAGTGATAGTAATGATACGAAACAAATAGAGATAAACACCAGAACAAACAGTCACATATCAATGCATGCAGAAAAATAAATAATACTAGTATTTATAGTGGTTCCACTACCGTGAGGCGGCGTACGTCCACTTGGGGAGAGCAGATTTTATTAATCACTGAAAGATTAGAGTTACAAGATTGATTCACTTTTGGAGGCTATACATAAGAAGAATTAGCAATATAGAAAAAATTCTGCAGAGTTTCAGCTCTCTAGGATGATTGTCATTGTTGTTCAAAAGCTCTACCATTTATAAAGTGAAGAAATGAGAAGGGGTAGCTGCTATATAGCAGCTCAACAATTCATTTGGTTCGGCAGAGACATACAAAGCTGGTTTGGTATTCTCCAAATCACCGAACGAAATGTTTCGTTCGACAAATCACCGAACGAAATGTTTCGTTCGGCAATTTCTCAAATCTCATGCTACCGCTCCAAATCAAACTACCACCGAAACCTTCAAGCCCTAGCATCTTCTCTAATTCCCGTTCGGTAATTTTAGCTTCTGCTTCTAGGACTTCGCCTGCTTCTCCTCCTCTGCGACTCCTACTTCTTCAGCGATGGAATCAACAGGCAACAATTCCAACAGTTTCCACACTTACATATCTATGTACGAGATCATTTAAGACTTGTTATATGGGTTTCTAGTGTGTTTTAAAGTCTATATGCATGCATTTGTGTGTATTTTTGCTGTGTTTTTGGGTTTTGAATATGGTAGTACCGTACATGCATATATGAGTGGTTTCGTGAGTATGCAAATCTATACTTTTTTTCATCAGTATCGTAATACGCATATTGATATATCACCAAGGCATGAAGACAGTAACATACAACCTAAAATGACATTGCGCACACCTAGAAGGCTACTGGATTGATGGCAGCAACTGCATGATGCCCAAATATGTGTATCTCATATTTTTCTTTCTGTTATTTCCTTTGAGTAATTTCTGTTAGTGTTTTTTCCTGTAGGCCACATAGGCAAGTTTCTTAGAGGATTTGTTATAAATGTATGCATCAACAATACTAATAGTAAGCATATTTTCAGAAAAAAGATTCCCTCATCACTTTCTCCCTGCTTCTCCCCCTCTAATGGCTGCCACTCTTTAGTACCGTATCATTACTTGATTTTAAGCTTTTTGATTGTAGTATACAAGCATGATGAAGCCTGTACAGTCAGTTTTTTTATTACTTGGCCTTATAACAAACCCTTTAAAGGGCATTTTTGGAAACAATTTACATCGGTAGTTCAAACTTCAAACTTCCAACATCTGATGATGCCCAAGGTACCTTGATTGTAAGCAAATTAAAAAAATAAACTCTGGTGTAATTTATTGCATGATTTCATTGAACTATATATGGCATGAAGAAGACAGAAGCAAAGTCTTGAGTTTTCATTTCTTCACGAAGTGCGTGTTATTTTCTTTAGCTTCAGTCCACCTTGCTTGGAGACTTTGCAAAAGTTGACAGGCTGAATGGATATCAAAATGGAAGCAGAAAAAGATAAACGTGTTTATTTATAACTTACAACCAATAAAAATTTAATACACTTAAGTGAGTTTGTGTGGCTGTCCACGTGTGTGTTTGTGTGTGTGTTGGGGGGTGGGGTTTTTGTGGGGGGGGGGGGGGGGTGGGGGGGGGGGGGGGTGTGAGTATATTTCTTCAATCTGGGTGCGTGTATGTATCTTAGCATGTGTAGTTATCAGTGCATGTGTGTGGTATGTGTTTTTATGTGCGCTAAGTGTGAGTATATAAACAGCGCATGTTGGTTTCTTGTTTTTGCCTCAGGCCATCACATTATGATACTTATGTAGGTTGTAGGCCCCTCATGCATGCATTGATGTGCTGGAGACATAAGAAAGGGTCTAGACATTATTTAACATGTTGTGTAAGTAGGTGCTGTCAAATATGTGTGCATGAAAGTTGCTTGGGAGTGCGTGCTCATCTTTACATATGAACTTAAGTTGCGTGAGTGTCTCTAAACACCTATCGTGCTAGGTTGGACTTCGTATTTTGCATATTAGATCTGATATTGCTGTGAAATTTTCATGTTTTGAATTTTGGCAACTTAACCATTTTACCATTGCAAACTGCTGCTGCCATGCGTTTTATACTAATTCACAGTTTTGTCCATTTCTTGCGTATGGGATTGTACCTCCTACATTTTATGATTTGTTGTGTATACTTTTAGTTTTGTTATTATGTTTGGTCTGCTTTTATCAAACAACTCTTATATTATTTCGTGTTTACTTTTGTGTATTGACAGGGACGAAGAAAATTTATTTACTTTGTTTTCACTTCTATATTTATATGTGCACACTTATATATTTGTGCAAGCTTCAGAAGTTTACATACACATATATTTATTAGATATTATAAATAAATGAAAATCTGCTGTTATTATATATGCTCAATCACCTCTAAGGGATGTGAAATAACATTTGTTACATACTTCAACACAATAGGTATCACAATCATATCATATGACTTGCTTTGCTGCATTTGTACCTATAATTTTGATGATGCGCTAAATGATCTCGCAATATTAGGCATTGAAAAGAATCATACTTGTAGAGCTTGTACTAGTTTGAAATAGACTCTTATTTTCCATGATCTGCTTGTATTTTTTTTTTGTCATGATTGTCATGAAAATTATCATACAAATGACTTTATTGTATAAATTCATACAAGCATTTTGGAAACGATTAAAATTTATAAGGAACAAAGGGAATTTAATAAACAAATGATGAGAATACCTTTATTACCATTGCACGAGATGTTAACATTGGACCTTTAAGCGTATGTACTCAAAGATTAGGAATTTTGCTTACTTTTGTTTTTATACATATTTAACTGTTCTGCTACTACTTGTTAAAGATATTATCACGTGATAGTAATACAATTCTAAACCACTACTTATTCTTGAGAATGCATTAGGGCTATGAATTATCATGTGTTAATTCATGTATATTTATTCACTGTTTATTCATAAATATTTATTTCTTTTTGTGGGATAAAAATAGTGTGAATGATTTTACTAAGGATTGATTTAGTTATCAATAATTATATTTAATTTTGATTATCTGTTTCATAGTTTTCTTGTTTAATCTTTAACGTATATTGATTTAGAATACATGAAATAATTTTTATACGAAGTATTTAGTTTTATAACTATTTTGGGCTCTGGTTTATTATCCTTCTCTTAATATTTATTTCGATATATGAAAATATATGTCGTAAATGATTTCTTCTTAATACTGATTTATTTATTTTATGTTTATTTAAATAACATATTTTTATATTTCTATTTCGATATTTCTTTTCATGTTTAATTATAAAAAGATTATATGAATGATTCACCATTGATATTGATTTGAGTTATATATTTTGATATGATAAGGTGATGACATCTTTACATTTGATTTCTTGATGATTTCTATTCTATGTAATAAGAAATCTAAATAAACGAAATTATAATGTCGTTTAGGATGGGACATTCGGTAATATTTCTTCAGTTATTATTTGAACTCATTACATAGAATATTAAAGGAGGAGGTGTGATGTGTGAGCGCTGAATAAACGAATTAGTAACATACGGTGGTATGAGATGTTGTTGTGTTATTTATTCGGTTATTCTTTACCCGTGGACGACACTCATACGGTGGCATATTGTGTGCGTGACTCGCTATGGTGAGTATGTACGGAGGCTACTTGTTAGTATAGTTTGTATATATTATATATCTGTCTATCTTTGTCCAACTCCCTTTATGTTTTGAGAGTAAACCAGATTGGCCAGTATCCACCCTGGTGGCTTTATCGTAGGGTTTCGTTACAGATCCGCAACACCGTTGTTGTTATAATATTGATGTGCATTACGAAATAGGTAGTTGGTTGCCCTTTGTGTCGCATAGGCCAACAGTCAGTTACCATAGCGGCACATATCGGTAGTCATGGCCGAAGAGGCTATGTATTGTTGAGCCTATGCTAGATCATTATCATGATGTCGAGAGGGGAGATATAATGGTAACCGATGAGTCGTGTCATATGGACCACGTGTGGCTTCTGAAGCAAGCAGACGTGTTGTCGGTCTCCATATTGTTCCGGTATATGTGATATACGTGTGTATACGTGGGTGGTAGATAGACATATATTATATATGGATGAGATTATACCTAAGTTTGCGTCAAGAGTATAGTTAACACAGTATCCTTCTCAGACAGATGACCTACTTATTATAAATTTGTCGTTCCTATCTCTTAGGACCTTTCAGTCGAGAGTTTCGTTTCTCCAACGACTGTGGGTTGAGATATGTGATTTTGCTATTGTGGTATTGTTATGGGTTGGCTTAAATCTTTCTTGTTGATTTGATATTGATATTTTATAATACGAAATTGAAAGAGATAGTGGGCACTGCTTCGTTACTGCCCGACTTCACTTGAGTTTGATCTCATTATTGATTATTTTAGATTTGATGCCGATTTCTAGATATGTATGATTCACCCATTTTTATTACTTCTGTAATTTCTAATTTGACGTATTTCTATATGGGTGATGACATCTTGTGACATTAATGTTCGTTGCTCTATATGAAATCGAGTTATTTGTAAGGCACGATGCCTTGATAATTAAATATCTATTGTATTATATAAATATTTCAGACATACATTTTTATATTTATTTATTTAACTTGACATGTTAGTTCATGATTTGAGTATCTTTGATTATGATATTATCTTGTTATTTCTTTTACACACTATTACCCTTATTTATGGTCGTTGATTTGACATAGTCTGACCCATATGTTCTTTATAATACTTGGGTTAGTCCGAGGCATTTCAGGTACAGGGACGATAGGACTAGCACTTGTTTTATTAGACCAGGAGGATATATATATATGCGTTCGGATGTCGTATTACATTTAAAAGACTTGGATTTATTGTATACATTTATCACTGAGCTGTATATTGATTGTTCATCACCTTATATTGGGATAATTGACATTTGATATGTCTTCTACTCTTATGCTATTATTATATTGCAAACATATTGTTATATGTTATCATAACTGTTAACCCACATTTTTCCAAAGCAAGTATACAAGTGGATTTAACCCAACCAATTTCACGATTATCAAGGCAGAACACCCGAAGAGATGGTTATCAGAATTGAAGATCGATTATATTTGAAACTATGGACTATAATTGAATGGATTCGGATGGACAATGCTCTAAAAAGGGCTAAAATGGAACTAATACTTTCTGTAGAAGAAGGATCAGAATAAAGGGATCATAATAAACAAGATGCATGTAACACAACTCAATGATGATCGCTCCATAACTCAATAACTAAAAGGCAGATTGAAGTGAAACTTTGGAAACAAGAAGAAGGGACCCTAGAAAGCCTACCCTAGGGATCGCACATAATTTGGAGGAATTTGAAGGGATCGGCCCTTATCTCTATATAGGGATCAGCCTTTATCCCAATTCAGGGATTGGTTTAGTTGAATTTGCAGCAATGATCAGTCAATAAATCAAAATCTGTAGGTGCTATCAACATGAAACTTGGAGTACAAGCATATTATAACACAAAGAACACACCGTAGGGATCGCAACCCCAAAGGAGAAAATTAAAGGGATCGTACTTTATCCCTATATAGGGATTGGTCCCTATCCTTATTTAGGAATTGTCTTAGTTGAGTTTGCAGTAATAATCGATTGATATCTCAAGATCCGTAAGTGTGATCGGCATGAAACTTAAAGATCAATAAGATAACATCATGGGGGTCCCACCATGGGGATTGCACCTCATGATTCCACCAAAACAGGGATCGGCACTGATCCCTATTATGGGCTCTTGTGGGCCCTAAACTTTCTGGGATGGCTTTCTTGGCTTTAGGGTTCCAGATCTGGGTTTTGAGTGAGATATCTTCACGTCTTCTTCTATAATACAGTAGACATGACATTAGAAAAGGGATCTGGGTCTTCTTTCTACTTTATTCTATCTTCTACCTAGGCTGTACACTGCCATTTTTATTTAGGATTTCATGGTTTTGTAATCGTAACATCTGTATAAACTAATAAAAGGAAAACCTTTTAAGTGGACGTAGGCCGGAATTAGCCGAACCACTATAAACATGTGTCCCTTTTTACTTGCTTTCTATTTTAAATTTATCATTATTCAATTTATATTCTCTACATTATATTATCTGAGATCTATGATTGGATATTGGTGCTTTCATATAATTGGGTGTTGGTGGCCATTATTGACACCAACATTTAGGTGATTTTACTGAGAGAGCTAGCCCCTATGGATTTGGAGTTCATATTCAAAGTTTGGAAAAGATCCAAAGCTTGGACTTGGAGCGATGGTGAAAAATTAACAAGAAGAGTGCTACCAAAAAGAAACCATCATGGAGTGAGTCAGAAGGTTTTCTCATGAGCTGGAGCTAATTAAGCATCTATCTACATCACTAGGGATGAAATGGAAGTGATGATGGTTGTTGTGCAACAAAGGATACTGAAAAGATAGGAGGAGATGATGCAGAATTTACTATGATGGATTGGACAAGCTGAAGCGCAAAACCAAGGGAATAAAGTAGCAAAAGCTAATGACAACTTAGATCAAGGAGTTGAAGCACCAAGAATCGCTAAAAAATTATGAACATGGAAATAGAGCTATTAGACAAAGAAATGGAATAGAGCAGTCGGGGGAAGTCCCCGACCATCTTAAAGGGACCGACCTTGATCCCTCCAAAGGAATCGACCCCGATCCCCAAAGGCATGGGGGCATGCCCCTGGGTTTGGTTTATCGTGATGTTGGAGGACCTGTGGTCGATCCTATGGAGCTTGGTGCAAATCGAAATTTCGATGCTCGTCTGAAGGAGTACGTTCCAAAATTACCTCATGGACTCGAGGGGCTGTTCGGAAATGATGATAGGAGACTATCACTGTTTGACAATGATAGGTTTGTAGAGATGATCAGACGAGTTATGCATGGAGGATTGAATAGGGATCTGGAGAATGTAAATAGAAGTCCATTCATTCCTAACATCAGGAATGCTAGGAATCCATCGGAGTTTAAGCTACCAACACTGGAAGTATATGACAGAAAGTGGACGTAGGCGGGAGTAATCCGAACCATTATAAATCAGTGACTCCCTTTATTTGCATTTTATTTTAACTTTATTATTCTTCAATTTATATTCTTTACATTATATTATCTGAGATCTGTGAGTAGGTATTAGTGCTTTCATATAACTAGGTGTTTTGACCATTTTTGACGCCAACAATAGCGGTTGACTCTATGTTCTCTGTTATGTACTATATATTATGTATTATTCTATCGTGGAGGCACACTTATCTATTTCTTTATGGAGATACTGTGTACGTACAGGTGAGTTATTCATATGATGTTTTAATAAGTACCAATGTCAGCCTAAGGGAATATTTATGTATGTACTCCATATAGCTTCATTCTCTGTATTATCTTACAGTATTACTCAGTAATACTCTTGGATAATATGAGTATAGAGGTGGGATGTCACAAGCATGTTACTTTCAAATGGACAGACGAATGCCAAAATGCATTTGAAGACCTGCAAAAGCATCTACATTCTCCCTTGATGTTGTCTAAACCAATGGATGAGAAATTCTGTTCCTCTACTTGGCCGCCTTGGATCGGGCCATAAGTTCAACCTTAATGAGAGATGATAATAGGATCTAGAGACTTGCATATTATGTAAGTAAAAGGCGAAAGTGCTATTATGGATTGTAATATGGAATAGTAACTAAGATATCTGCTAGTGCTGAATAAAATGTAAAAGTAAATAATAAAGTAAATGACACCAAATATTTTTATACTAGTTCAAACTTCCATTCTACGTCCAGTCCTAGACTCCTTCTGGATTTCTATCAACCATCTCTTAATCCGAAGGAACAGGTATTACACTGCCTGAGCAACCGAACATGACTTCCACTGCCTAGACAACCGAATAGGACTTCTACCGCCTGAGCAACCAAAAAGGTTTTCCACAATACAGAAAGTTTTCTTGACTGTATATGCTCTGTAGATAGCACAAATGAGTCTTTAGCGTACACCCTTCATATAATCTTCTCCATTGTGGTATAAGGTGTAGTACTTGAAGATTGGAAGTAATTTTAATCATAAATAGATTTGTGCTTGAATGTTCAAGTGATTTGAAAGGTTTATGAAAGCAAATTGCAGAAAATAGTTTGCAAGAATATAGAATAGAATCAAAGAATAATGTTTTATTTTGCAATCTGAAATCAAGGCTACTTATAGGGTTAAAATGTTGTAACTATTCATGAAAAGATTCGGCCAAGAGATATGGAAAAAACTATTGAATTAACAGATGTTTCTGTTCATTGAAAAGCGGCAACCATTTAGAAAAATAGCCACTATGAATATTCAGTTGACTGAAGATATGAATTAAGTAGACCGAACATTCAAACGATTTTGAAATTTAAAAATATATTGAAAAAGACACTTCATTCAGTAGACTAAACCAACATGTTTAGTCGACTGAATGTTCAAACATTTTTGTGCATATGTGCATGTTTCATTCGATTGATTACCCTAGTTCAGTCGACTGAAATTGTCACTTTCAGCCTGTTTGAACTAGTTTTGAATGCAAGTTGTTTTATTAATATATATAATCAAACCTTAAGTTATATAATTTATTTCGAATAATTTTTAAAGGCTTGTGTGCGTGCATATACCATTGAGGAGAGATTTTAACAAATGTTAACTACTAACTAGACTATAGACAAATCAATTATAAAAAATTGAAACTTTGTCTTCGAAATCTTTTGGTCATCGATCTATTGTCGAGTAGAATAGCATCTTCTCCTGCAAATTTGGTTAGTTTATATAATATATACTTATATAGTTGTCACAATCAAAACATCATAATACTAGGCTCTAACATTCTCCCCCGTTTTGATTATGACAACTATGTAAGTTCAAGAAACTATAAAATTTATGAAAGGCAATAAAAAATCCCCTTGAATAAATGAAGTACCTGCTTGTCTTCGTATTTCTCCCCCTTTGTTATCGACAAAAAGGAATACTAGTTGTATAACTATTTGAGCAAAGTTGAATATAAATATGAATAATTTCAAGATAAACATAGATGTCGTAGACAACAAATGAAAAAGGAAAAAAATAGAACTATGAATTTTCAGTCGACTGTTATTATTACTCGGTCGACTAATATGCAGAGAAAAATCATCCCATGTTAAATAGCTTGAAAAAGACTGAATTCAGTCAACTGAATTTCTATAGTCAGTCGACTGGCTTTCGTATTATAAAATAGTAAACCTAGAATTTTAGTCAACTGAAATTTAGTGGTTAGTTGAATGAAACTGTTCCTGGAAGCTTTTCTAACCTTTGAAGTAGAGAGTTTTAGAATAAAAATTATTTAACATTCAAATTTTGATAAAATTTATTATTATTATATATAAAAAAAACATTATAAAGACATATAAACATACAATACTTAGACGAATCAATATAAGAATTTAATTTTTTTAGTCGGTACCTACAAAAAATATATAAATAATTGGTTCCCACCTTTTTATTAGTGTCCTTTGAGTTAGATCTTAGGAACCCAAACCTATGAGGGTTTAGAATTTCCTTTATAAATAAAATCTTTATTTTGATGAACAATAGATATAGAAGATTTTATATACTTATTTCTGATTAGATTATTGTTAGTTTTTGTTACCCAAATTTTTATAGTACTAGTTTTACTAACTTCTTTCTTTGTAATAACAACTTTTGCCTTTGATTTTGCTTTCACAAAGTTATCATGCAAATTATAATTTCTATAAGATGTGTTATTCTTCTTTGGTTTTGAAGATTTTTTTATATCCTAGTCCATTCTTATTATTAGTAGATTGAGAATTACTAATAATTTTAGAAAGATTTTCCTTCCTTTATTGAAATTTGTCACATTTTTTGTAATATCTCTATATTCAATTTTGAGACTAGTGTTATTCAACTCAAAAATTTTGATATTTAATTTTAGGTCATGATTATCTGAAGCCAATGTCATATTCTTTTCTTTTTGCACTTCTACTTCTTTTGACAACATAGCGAGTTGAGAAAAAACATTAGATAAAGATTCTTACGTATTTACAAGTTCTTCTAAAATTTTCTTTCCATATCTTAGCATATCAACTTCTATTTCAGTTCTATTTAGTCATTCTTGTGTATTTCTATTCTTTCTTTTTGTTTTCTTGATTTTATTTAATAACTCTGAGTTTACGTCAATCAAATCTTCGAAAGATAATCACTTACATCGTCAGTTGAGGCCATAAAGCAGATGTTGGCTTGTTTAGAATCATTGTCTGATGATGATGATGACTCTGAATCATCCTATGTTACTGAAAATACCTGTTTCTTCTTGTATTTGTCCATCTTGTTTTTGAATCTATCTCCTTTTCTTTTTGGACAGTCTTTCTTCATATGGCCCTTCTTATAACATTCAAGATTTGAGAATGGCAATTTGTCAGCGTTGCCTTTTCTATTGTTTCCAAATTTCTTGTTCTTTCCGAATCATAAAAACTTTTTGAAATTCTTTACGATCATTGCAATGTCATCTTCCTTTGACTTTGAGTCTTCTTGTTCAACTTTGAATGCAATATTTCTTTTACCTTGTGCTTTTAGCCTGCAAATTTACTTCATATGACATCATATTTCCAATTAATTCTTTAATTTGATAGTAGAAATGTCATTATATTCTTCAGTGGCTAAGATCTTTCGTTCCTATTCATCCATTAAAGAGTTTAGAATTTTAGAAACAATATCAAAATTTGAAAAAAATTCTCCTAATGCCAATAGTGAATAATGTATTTCTTGAAATCTAGAGTACATATCATTTATGGTTTCATCTAGTCTCATTCTGAAATTTTGGAACTGATTTTTAAGCATAGAGATCCTGCTTTGTTTAACTTTGTTAGTCCCTTCATATGTAATTTTAAGAGTTTTCCAAATTTCATAAGTAGTTGTACACATGCTAACTCTATTAAATTAATTTTGTCTAATGCACAAAATAACTTATTCATAGCTTTTGCATTTGATGTAGCATCAGTCTTTTGTGTGTTTGACCATTCTACTAATGGTGTAGTGGGTATAGTGTATTCATTTTGAGTAATATTCCAAGTATCATATCCATTTTATTGCATGAAAATTCTCATTCTAGTTGACCAATAATTATAGTTCAAAGCATTAAATAGTAGTGGTCATGCAGTGGATTGTCCTTCAACAAAACCTGTATTAGTATTATTTTCCATATTATCACAGTATCAAACACTGTGCTATGGTTATAAGATGTCATATGCTCTGAACCAAATGAAGGTGCTGCTATGGATCGCATTATGGAATAGCAACCAAGATATCCTCTAGTGCGGAATAAAATGTAAAGGTAAATGGTAAAGTAAATGACACAAGTGATTTTTATACTGCTTCGAACTTCCGTTCTACGTCTAGTCCCAGACTCCTTTTGGAATTTAACTATCAACCCTCTCTTAACCTAGAGAACATGTTTTACATCACCTGAGTAGCCAAATAGGACTTCTACCATCTAGACAACCGAATAGGACTTCTACCGCTCGAGCAACTGAATAGGACGTCTACAATACAAAAAGTTTTCTTGACTGTATGTGCTCTGTTGATATCATGGATGAGTCTTTAGAGTACACCCTTCTTATAGTCTTCTCCTTTGTGGTATAAAGTGTAGTACATGAATAATGGAAGCAATTGTAATCACAAATAGATCTATGCTTAAATGTTTAAGTGATTTGAAAGCGTTTATGAAAGCAAATGGCAGAAAACAGTTTGCAAGATATAGAATGGAATCAGAGAATAATGTCGTATTTTGCAATCTGAAATCAAGGCTATTTATAGAGTTAAAAAGTTGTAGCTATTCGTGAAAATATTCAGCCAAGGGATATAGAAACAACTGTTGAACTAATAGATGTTTTTGTTCGTTGAAAAGTGGTGACTGTTCAGAAAAATAGTCGTTATGAATATTCAATCGACTAAAGATATGAATTAAGTAGACTGAACATTCAAACGATTTTGAAATTTAAAAATACACTGAAAAAACACTTCATTCAGTCGACTGAACCAGGGTGTTTAGTCGACTGAATGTTTAAACATTTTTGTGCATATGTGCACGTTTCAGTCGACTAGCTACCCTAGTTCAGTTGACTGAAACCATCACTTTCAGCCTGTTTGAACCAGTTTTGAATTCAAGTTGTTTTATTAATTTATATAATCAAAACTTAAGTTATGTAATTTTGAAACAGTGACAATAGTCCTTTCAAAAATATTGGAAATATCTTCTTCGAAAGCTTTATAAATCATAAACATCCACTTCTAAACACTTTAAATATGCCTTTTGAAACCATTGGAATCCTTCCATTTGAACTCTAAGGTAAACCTTTTGAAAGCACTGGGGAATCACCCCTTCAAAACCTTATATATATCTTTCGAAAAAATTGGGAACCTCCCATTCGAAACTTTTTCTTATTACCTTTCGAAAGCATTAAAGTATACTACTTAAAACTAACCTTTCGAAAGAATTGGATTCAAGAAAAAAAAATATGGAACAACCTTTCAAAACCATTCCTTTTGAAACCTTTGAGTTTAACTTTCAAAATGTCAAAAAGGGTCTTAAAACAACTAAGTCGAAAGCAACTCTTTCGAAACCAATTTGCTAAGTAAAGAAGTGGATGATGTCGAAAATTTTCCCTTCGAAAGCATTGGAGAAGCAGCTCTAATTTTAAACCAAAAGGACCCTTCCAAAGGCTTCGCTTTGAAAGGCATAAAGGCGGCAAGTAGGGTTTTGATCCCTTCTAAAGCATTTACTTAAAACAAGGGCACAACCTATTTTGGAAGCTCTTTTCTTTAAAATAATTTGACCCAGTTGAAAGCTGACCAAGTCAAAGGTTATCTTATTCGAAAGCAAAATAAGCACTTTTCCTTTAGAAAACAAAATAAGGCTTCGACCCTTTTGGAACCCCTTGTTTCGACCCTATATCTTTCACCTATGTTCAATTCACTACGTACCAAGTCTTTGATACCATGTGCAGTGGTTTCGATCTGGTTGGAGGAGGAGGTACTAAGTCGAAAGGTGGCTGTCGAAAATGGCGAGACAACGGAACCTTAGAAAATTTGATTTTCAACTTTAAAAAGTAATTATTTTCAACTAACCTACTTATTTTTCATCATATAATTAGTTTCCTTCACTTTTCAAAATCTTTTCTGAATGCTGCCAAATTTCAGAGATTAACATTTTAAAATATTAGCAAATTGCCCCTTCTCTTTTTATAAGCATATAAAACGTTTAAGTCCCATACCTTAAATAATTTTATATATTTATTAAAACACTTAGGAAAATTCTACAAAAATTCACATAAATCACATCTAATATGCTTTCTAATATATTTAAATTTCTAACCCAAAACATATATATGATTGCCATAATTAATTTTGAACACAAATAACCGTTTACTTCACTAAAAAATTGATAATAAATCCACATTAAATCAAAAAGTATAAAACTTGAAACCCAACTTTAAAATATCATTTCTATCCACATATTAAAATAGCAAGGCATTTGATGTCATTTGATAAGTTTTTCAATTCAAAATGGGTCATAAAATCAATATGAATAAGCATAATTCATCAGCAAACATACATACATACATACATACATACATACATACATACATACATACATACATATATAAACATCCTTCAAAACATGGAAATATACTTGCAAAAACATTCGGATTTGATTCTAGAAGAAACATAAAAAAATATATAAGAAGTAACAGTTATTCACCTTAGCTTTGTTGTTAAGGAGTTGAGATTTGATCTTGGATTGAATTTGATTAAGCTTTTCCTTTTAATTCTTTCTTATCTTCCCTTTATCTTCTTTAATGGTGGCCGTCCTCTTGTTTAGTTTTAGTTTATGGAAAAGAACGTGTAAAATGAGAGTGAGTAAGGGTTTAAGGTATAAGAATAAGACTGATTCCTATTTTTCCCCTTCTCTAATTCCCTAACCTATTTCATTTTAAATTCTGTTTAGTTCATTAGTTCAACTAGGAACGGCTTCCCTTTACCATACAAATCTCAATCCCTTAACCATTTACATTATTTTATTTTTTTATCTAATTAAATGTCCTAAATAATGTTAATCAAAATTAGGGTCATTAAAGACTCCCCTCCGTAAAGAATTTCGTCCTCGAAATTAGGATAAGGCGCTCATCAAAATCAACCATTAAATCCCTTTCATCGATGACACTTTGATGAAAACAGAGTCTCCGACTAGGAACTCTAAGTCTTTCCGTCTTTTATCGGCATATCTCATCTACCTCGACCGAGCTTCCTTCATCCTATCTCGAATGATTTCAATCATTTCTACAGCTTCTCTAACTAAATCCGGGCCAAGAACCAACGTATCCCCGGTCTCTAGCCAACAAACGGGAGATTTGCATGGCCTTCCATATAAAGCTTCAAACAGTGCCATCCCTATACTAGCCTGGTAACTGCTATTATACGAAAACTTGACTAAGTCTAGATGGTCTTCCCATGATCCTCCAAAATCTAGCACACAAGCTCGTAACAAGTCTTCTAAGACTTCGTTAACTCTTTCCGTTTGCCCATCTGTCTATGGATGGTAAGCGGTACTTATCTTAAGCTTAGTACCCAAAGTCTCCTGTAGACTCTTCCAAAATTCGCTAGTGAATAAGGAATCTCTGTCGGTTACTATACTAATAGGAATTCCATGAAGTCTAACTATATTCTTCATAAATAACTTAGCTAAAAATGTGCCATCTTGGCTGACTTAACTGGAATGAAATATGTATCCTTGGTGAACCTGTCTATTATGACCCATATAATCTCATTTCCTTTGTTTGACTTTGGCAATCTGTCTATAAAATCCATTGAAATCGAATCTCATTTCCATATGGAATATCTAAAGGATGTAGTAACCCACTTGGTTTCTGATGTTTGGCTTTTACTTGTTGACAGGTAAAACACTACTTCACCCATAAGCCTGCATCCCTCTTCATACCTTCCCAGAAGAAACTTCTCTTCATGTCCTAATACGTCTTTGTTCCTCCCGGATGAATAGTGAACTTCGAACGATGGCATTCTTCAAGAACATCCTTCTTGACGTTTCCTACATTCAAAATGCACAATATGCCTTTCTACCTCAACCATCCATTCTGGTCAACTTTGAAATCTTTCAAGTCATCGCTCTCTTTTCCATCCCTTAATTTCCTGATTTTCTCGGCTAATTCTAGATCCTCTCCTTGCTTAGAAGCAACCCTTTCAATTATCACCGGTCGAACTTCTAAACATGACAACATAACAGTTTCCTTACTAGATCTAACTTCAGATCTCCACTATACTCTACGTGTCATCAGCACTTCCAAATCTTTCCACTCAGCTATCATCGCTAACACTGCATTCTGATGTTTTCTACTAAGTGTGTCTGCAACCTTATTTCCATTTCCCAGTGTGTACTCAATACCAAAGCCATAGGCAATAAAAACTCTAACCACCTCTATTATCTCATATTCAGCTTCTTCTGAGAGAATAAATACTTCAGTGACTTATGATCTGTGTATAACTTGAATCTTTCTCCCAAAAGATAATGTCTCCACACCTTTAGCGCAAAAATCACCGCAACTAATTCCAGATCGTGAGTTGGGTACCTAACCTCATGCTATCGAAGCTGTCGAGAAGCATAGGAAATCACTTTACCATATTGCATTAACACAGCTCCTAATCCAGTTTCCACATGCGTCTGTATATACTACTAAATCCTGATTCCCTTCTGGAACTAATAATACTGTTGCATTGGACAATAAGTGTTTCATATTTTGGAATGCCTCCTCACACTTATGGGTCCAAACAGACTTCACATACTTTTGCGCTAGCTTGGTAATCAGTGCTACTATCCATGAAAAATCCTTAATGAACCCTCGATAATACCCAGCCAATCCAAGAAAACTCTTTATCTTAGTCACTGTTCGGATCTCTTCCAATTATTCACCGCCTTAATCTTAGTCGGATCTACAGACAACCCTTTCTCTGAGACTACATGACTAAGAAACTTCACTTTCTTTTTCTAGAAATAACACTTCGAAAATTTCGCTTTTTACTAATGCTTCGTCAACATCTCAAGAACCAATCTAAGATGAACTTCATGCTCTCTTTCATCCTTAGTGTATATCAAAATATCATATATAAATACCAACACGAACCTATCCAAGCGCTCTTGAAAATTTAGGTTAATCAAATCTACAAAAAATGTTAGAGCATAAGTTAGTCTAAAGGACATTACTAGCCATTCATATGATCCATATCTAGTTATGAACGTCGTCAAAGAAATATTATCCTCTACCACTCAAAGATGATGGAACCCTGTCGCTAAATCCAACTGAAAATACTTTGGCTCCACTAATGTGGTCTAAAAAATCATGAATTCTAGGTAATGGATATCGATTCTTTATCGTCTTCTTGTTCCACTTACGATAATCGATACATAACCTCAACGATCCATTTGACTTCCTAGCAAATAATGTGGCTGCTGCCCAAGGCAAACTGCTTGGCCGAATAAAATTCTTGCCCTCTAAATCCACCAACTACACCTTTAACTCCCTCATCTGGGTAGGTGTCATCCTTTTTGGCGGTCTACTCACCTGTTTGGCTCCTAGTACCAAATCCATCCAAAAATCAATGTCTCGTTTCGGTGGCAATCTAACTACAGGTTCAAAGACATATGCGAATTCTCTAACAACAGAAACTCGATTCAACTTTCACAACACCCAATAATGCGTTGACCTCAAAACTAGAGTTTTCTATGGTATATACAATCCGATCACTACAGTCAAGGTGTCTAAACAATATTTTTCTACCATGGAAAAATATCCTAGCATCGTACTTACTTAGTCCATCCATACCCAAAATAATTATGAACCTTAGGAAATCAAACACATGCAAACTGCAAACAAAGGTACGACCTAACAAATCAAACTCTATGCAGTCACATTTCATCCCAAGTGTCGCATACCCTCCTATCGGATTTCCAACCCTTAAAGAAGTAACTAGGCATGAGGGTTCTAGGTTAAGCTTATCTACCAAACAATGAGATATAAAAGAATGTGATGCACCAGTATCAAATAGAACTCTAACTGAAACACCACAAAACAAAAGCATACCTTCCAACATAGTTTTTCCTTTTTCCTCTATTGTTGGTCTCGAGGTAGCTGGTTCCAATGCAAACACTTTGCCTTTCCCATCCTTGGCTGGCTTCTTGTGCTGGTTCTTATAGTGCCTTATCTGATCACAGTTGAAACACTTTATTCCCTTCTTCTCAGCAGCTTTCTTTCCCTTGCCTGTCTGACACTCATGAGCATATTGTCCTTTCTTGTCACACTTGTAATAGACCACTTCTGCCTTTCCCTTCCTAGCAGCTCCACCCTACTGAGCTCCTTTCTTGTGGAAAAAACATTCTCTTCGGACTCTGCCCTCCTTGAGCTTCTTTGGCCTTATTTCTTTCAAGAAAAGCCTGCATCCCTTCATTCCTCAAGGCCATCTCAACAACAACATCACTTGGATCCCTAATATGCAGTAACATGGCCTTAGCAAGCTCAGGCTTCAACCCCTAATAAACTTCTCATTCCTCTTAATCACTGTATCAATCATAGCTTAGCCATATCTCGCTAGCTCCTTAAACTTTGTTTCATACTCGAGCATAGTCATATCCCCTTGCTCCAACTCGGCGAACTTCCTAAGCAAAGTGGACTTAGCAATTTATGACATAAACCTTTCCTCAAACCTCCTTCTGAACTCATCCCAAGCCATATTCTCCTCAATTGACTCCAACTGTCACACTATTCCACTAAACAGAGCTACTCCTTGAAGTTGTCTAGAAGCAAGTCTCCTTTTCTGCTCATCGTTAAGGCCTAAGTCAACGAAAATCCTTTCGCAATAAACTAACTAGTTATCCACTTCAATTGCATTTTCAGAACCAATAAATAGCTTTCCTCCAGCCAGGCAAAATCTCTAATCAAAATAACATAGTTATTCACCACTAGAGCTTCTTAGTTCCCTCTTCCAGTATTTCCTCCAACTACTCTAGCATCAATTCTCGCCCGCATCATGTTGACAAAGAACTGATACATTGCTCCCATGTCCACTTACGGGACTCCTGCACCAACATTTGCAGCTTGTGCCTGACCTTGATTTCTCCTAGTATTATGTAATGCCCCTGAATTTTAATTAACATTATTTGGGATATTTAATTGGATAAATTAGACAGAATAATGTGTATAATTAGGGAGATGAGATTAATAAATCAAATGGTCGTGTCTTAGTGAATGAACTAAAATAAGATGTAACTAAATTTAGAAAGAGGAATTTTCCTAAGGGGTAACTTTGGAAATGGGGCTACATTTCTTATTATAAATCTCTTCCTCCACCTTAATAAATTTTTAACTTTATCATTCATTAACTCCTCACCTACTTTTGACCGGCCATTAAAAGCTCCAGGAAGAGCATAAATTTTAAAAACTAAGAAATTAAAGCTAGGAAATTATTCATTCTACAATCAACTAATTAAGGTGAATAATCGTGTTTATCATCTCTTCTTTGTTTGGATCGGCTATGGGTTATACCCGATTCATGTGTGTGTCTTGGTTAGGATATAACCATTTAAACCTTTGTTTGGTTAAGACATAGGTGTTTTAAATGATAATGGATTAATTAACACTTTTTATTCGGTTTTGGTTAAATTCCATATATTTTTGATCTTCATATGCTCTGAAATTTTAATATGTTGAAGATAACGTATTAGTTGATTTTCTGAAATTTTTCCAGAATTTTTCAAGTTGTTTTAATAGTTATACAAAATTATTTAAGATATGGGACTTAAATGTTTTGTATAGTTATAAAGGAGAAATGAGCTTTATCAAATTTATTTAAATTTCCAAATAAGGAAAGTTGCAGTAATTTTAGACATAAAATTCAGGAAATCAATCAGATTTAGATAAATAAGGCAGGTTGGGGTACATAAGAACTATTTTAAATAGTATTTTCACTGTTTTAACTCTTTTGGCAAGACTTCTGCCTCCATTCAAAACTTTTTGACATGGTCGAAAGATAACAAACCTTTCGATTAGGTCAAAAATCAATGCACATGGTATCGGGTGATTGGTACGTAGTGAATTAAAAGGGGTCGAAAGGTTTAGGGACGAAAGGTTAGAGCTTTCGAAGGAGATGAAACTTTGTTTTGGTTTTAATGAAAATACACCTGCTATCTTTTGACAAAGAGCTTTCGACGTTGTCAAATGGTTTAAAAGAAAAAAAATTCAATCGGTTTGCTTTCTTGTTTTGAATGAAACCTTTCGATAAAGTCAAAAAGTATAGCTTTCAACAAGGTCGAAAGCATAGTTGCCACTTCCAAACCCTTCGACCTAGATGGAACCAAAGGTTATCTTTTGTTCTATAAAACTTTCCACCACTCTCCATTGATTTCAAAGAGTTGGTTCCAACACCAACACTTTACTTTTTTTGAATGGTTTCGAAGGGTTTTGACTTCGACAGGTTTTGGTTTCAAAAGGTTTTGATTTCGAAAGCTTTTGAAGGGGTTATCTTCAATGATTTCGCAAGGTTTTGAGTTTCAATAATTTCGAAAGGTTTTGAGTTTCATTACTTATGAAAAGTATATAAATGGTTTGATGGTTTTGAGTTTCAATGGTTTCGAAAGGTTTTGAGTTTCATTGCTTATGAAAAGTTTACAAATGGTTTGATAGGAGGAATACCCCAGGCTTTCGACAAAATCGAAAGGTGGAACCTTTTGACTAGGTCGAAAAGAAACCTTCCGACAAGGTCGAAAGGTATGATTTTGTGATGCTTTCAAAAAGAAAGTTTTTGAAGGGGCTAACTTTGGATGTTTATTTGCTTTCAATGGGGCTTCATTCGAATGGGTTTAAAGGGTTGTTTTAGCCATTTTTCCTTTAGTAAAATTTTGCTAATTTGAAGGGGCCGCTTCCAAGGGTTTTAGCATAACATACTTATCTTTATTCGAATATGTAAGAGGGATTCTTATATAAATTGGGTGTAAATAAACCTTGAGGACACCGACGTGGGTTTAATATTTTTGATACATAGTTTGGGGTTACAAACAAAAATATGCTTTCGAAAATATACATTAGGGCTATCAATATGTTTTTATTTAATTTAACCTAATTGGGGCTACCAATGGGAATAGGTTAAACGGGTGGTGTACCTGAGGAAAATAAATAATCATAGGGATCATGAATTTTAATAAATAATCATGGGGATCATGGTATTTTAATTGGCCAAATGTTGGGTTCTTGGTTAACCAAGGAAAACCGTGGAATGCGCGGTGGATGGCCCACATCAAATTTCTAAAGTAAAGAATGTTTTTCCTTAGGTGGTTAGCCTCGGGATTTGGCACCCAATGGTTCATAGTCATCCTAGAAAAATTATGTAGTGCGCGGTGGATAGCCCACACCAACTTTTATAATACAATGTACGATGGATAATCTGCATTTATTTTGATGATTTTAGGATGGTTAATCCTATTAAAGTTTCGACGGTTGGTCATTTTGAAGATTTTAGAAGGGAACTCTAATAAATTGCTTTTAGATGCGATATCTAATAAATGGGTGGATGGAATATCCGATATATATGATTTATAGTTTTGTTCATATTATGTTAAGACTATTCATTTTGGGTGCAGGGGGATAGTAAATGATTTGCATGTTTTGTTTTGGATACTAGTGAGGGAAAAACGCATTCTGCTAAACGGCATGGTCTCACTAGCTATCTATTTATGACAGGAGGTGTTAGGGGATTATTCATACCAGACTTATTGTCTAACTCAATGTTTTGTTTCTCCACAAACTCTCAGGTACTCAAAATTAATTTGAGTAGTCCAAGAGTGGGACTTTCAGTATTTTGGACGAATAAGCTTCCAAAGACATGCAGGAGGTAGTGTTAGCTATATAGGGGCTATTTTATGTTTTCTGCTGTGATGTACTAAGAACCGTAAAGTTCATATTTATTAGTTCTCTTATCATCATAAAGGGACATCTTCATATGTCGCTCTTATCGTATTTTGTACATGTATATGTGATCTGAATGTGGTTAGCGTCAGGGATTATGTAATTAAATCTAAAATTGTAATTTTCATGAAATGGGAAATTCTGTTTATTGGAGGTTTAATTTTTTTTTGTATTCATGTGTTCCAATTTATCAATATTAACTATGCCGCATTCAGTCACCAAGAAGTAACAATTACGGATGACTACAACATTAGTAGCGGTTAGTTTTTGGGCTTAGAAGGCAGCATGTTACAAAGTTGATATCCGAGCAAGGCTTATGTACTTAAAAGGAATTTAAACCTTGAAATATTTTTGAAGCATAATCTAACGAATCTAAAATATAAT
The DNA here is from genome assembly GCA_030765085.1 of Allium cepa. Classification (NCBI taxonomy): domain Eukaryota; kingdom Viridiplantae; phylum Streptophyta; class Magnoliopsida; order Asparagales; family Amaryllidaceae; genus Allium; species Allium cepa. Next base: position 352,046,063 of record CM060931.1, on the reverse strand, counting down.
TGGGCTTGGGTAAATGTTATAATATGTGTACTTTGCTATAAATACCTAAGTATGATTCTGCACTCTCCTAACCATTCTTCTGTATCTTACGAATATTGGATTTTAGGTAGTAGGGAAGTAAGATATGGAGGTAGGAAACAGAAGTGTGAATCGAGGTGGAAGACGCACCACAACCAGTGGAAATGTTCAGCCCAATGCTAGGTGCAACCAGGGTCGATAGCTAAATGCAAACCAAGATGCAAATGCTAATGTTGGTGCCGAGACTCCACCGGTTGATACGGGGATAATGTATCAGTTTTTCGTGAATATGATGCTAGCTGGAGCAGCTGCGGAAGCGGCTGTAGAGAATGTGGAGGAGCTAATCGGATGGCCCCAGTTGACAATAATTATGCCAAGCTGAGCATGGATTATGCTAGTCTTGGAGGGAAACCTTTTCTGAGAACCAAGGATGTACTAGGAATGGAGAACTAGCTATTTCATTGTGAAAGGATATTTTCCGATCTCGGCTTGACGGATATGCAAAAGAGAAGACTTGCTTCAAGGCAATTGCGGGAAGTAGCATTGTTTTGGTGGAACGGAGTTACCGTGGGAGAGCCAGAAGAAGAGACCTGACTTGGGCTGAATTTCAAAGGAGATTCGAAGAAAGACTTCTATCTGAGGTTGCCAAGTCAGCGTTGCTAAGGAAGTTTGCAAATTTAGTCCAAGGGATAAATCGGTGATTGAGTATGCCACGGAATTTGATGAGCTATCCCGTTACGGAAATGCTATTGTAGATACAGTCATTCGGAGGAATGATAAGTTTATCAGGGGGTTGAATCTAAGATCGCCAGAGCAACCATGCCAAACCTTCGAGATCTGTGTCATATTGTTGTCGATATGGCTATTCGGAATAAAGAGATGCTTTCTACTTTTGGAAATAGGAAACCGGCCGAGGTTCAGAATTTTCAGGGTAAGAAGTCGAAGTTCTTCAAGAAGAAAGGTGCCTACTTGGCGGTAGCAGCTACGAAGAGCAAGGCCGATATTGTTTGTTACAAGTGTGATGAGAAGGGGCATTATGCTAATGAGTGTCACTCGGATGATGAAAGAGCAGTTGCAGTGAGGCCGATTGTTAAGTGCTACAACTGTGGCTAGATGGGGCATTACAAGGACAAGTGTCCTGAGGCTGCTAAGGCTGGAAAGGGAAAGGTCTTTGCATTGGAACCATCATCCTGTAGAGAAACGGCTGCTAAGATAGGAAAAGCTATGATGGAAGGTATGCTTATGATTCATAGTACTCCAGTTAGGTTACTATTTGATACCGGTGCATCACACTCATTTATATCTCAATATATGGTAGATTGCTTACGTCCGGAACCTTTATACTTATTACTCCTTTAAGAGTTGTGAATCCTATAGATAGGTATGCAACTCTAGAAATGAGAAATAACCAGTTAGAACTTGATTTTTTAGGACATATGTTTGCATGCAGTTTATATGTTTTTGATTTCGTGGGTTTCAGGATCATATTGGGTATGGATTGGTTAGATAAATATGATGCTAGGATATTTTGCCAAGAGGGGGAAATGTCATTGAAGCACGCTAGTAGCCATAACCGAGTTATTTACTTAGTAAGGAGTTCAGACGGAAATGCTAGCTTATGCGTTTTTAGATGCCATGGGAACGAAAGCAAAGTTAAAGTAGGTTTATGTTGCAAGAGAGTTTGCAGATGTGTTTGAAGAAGTTTCGAGTTTGTCGCCGAAAAGAGAAACCAAGTTTCAGATAGATCTCATATCGGGCACTGTAAGTAGACCATCTAGCAAGATGTCACTAACCAAGATGAAGGAATTGAAGGTGCAACTAGTTAAATTGGAAGGAAAGAATTTCATCCAACCAAGCAGTTCGCCTTGGGGAATGGCCATGGTATTCGTGAAGAAGCCAGATGGGTCATTAAGGATGTGCATCGACTATCGTATGCTGAATGAGAGGATGATCAAAATTATGTATCCTTTGCCGAGAATCAATGACTTATTCTATTAGTTTAGTGGAGCCAAAATGTTTTCCCAGTTGGATTTGTCGACAGGTTTCCATCAACATAGAGTGGCAGAGGACAATATTGCTTTGACGGCATTTTGGACCAGATATGGGTCTTACGAATGGTTGGTTATGCCATTCGAGCTTACCAATGCGCCAGCTTTCTTCGTGGATATGATGAATCGGGTTTTTCGAGAGTACTTGGATATGTTCATGTTGGTTTTTTTATTAATGACATTTTGGTATATTCTAAGAATGAGAAGGATCATGCAGATCATCTTAGAATAGTGTTAGAGACGTAAGGCAACATCAGCTGAAAGAAAAATTCTCAAAATGTCATTTCTGGAAGAAGTGAAGTTCCTTGGTCATGTTGTTTCTGAGGAAGCTTTAGCAGTTGATCCAGATAAGATCGAAGCTGTTAACAGTTGGAAGAGACCAGAGACGGTAAATGAGATTAGAAGTTTTCTTTGACTTGCACGATACGACTGAAAGTTCATTAAGGATTTCTCGCGGATAGTAGCATCCTTGACTATGCTAACCAGGAAGGATGCGAAGTTTGTTTGGTCTAACAAATGTGAGGAGGCGTTCCTTAGATTGAAACATTCGTTAACCAGTGTACCCGTGTAAGTAGTTCTAGATGGGAATCAAGGGTTGGTAGTTCACACTGATGCATGTGGTACTGGGTTAGGTGTTGTGCTAATGCATAATGGAAAGGTTATTACCTATGCCTCTAGACAGCTTAGACCGCATGAAGTGAGATACCCTACTCATGATTTGAGTTGGCAGCGATAATCTTCGCATTGAAAGTGTAGAGACATTATCTTTTTTGAGAAACGTTTGAGCTATTCACGGATCATATGTCTCTACAGTATTTATTCTCTTAGAAGGAGCTGAACATGAGATAGTAGAGGTGGCTGGAGTTTGTTGCAGTTTATGATTTTAGCATCGAGTATACACCGAGAAAAGGAAATAAGGTGGCAGATGTGCTTAGATGGAAACATTAAAATGTGTTTAAGCTATGTTGGTAGAATGGAAAGACTTAGAAGCATTGGCTGCTTGCAACATGTAGTTGAGGTCGACTGCTGGGTCTAGTCGAAATATCGCCATAATGTCTTGTTTGGAAGTTTTACCAGTTCTGATCGAACGAATTTCTTCTAGGAAGAAAGAGGATCCAGTGTTAGCCAAAAGAATTAGAAGGTTAGAAGCGAAAACCGAGATTGATGATTTAAAGGATTTTATTCTTGACTGTAGGGTTGGTTGAGTAAGAAGGAACGGTTATGTATTTTAGATGTTGGAGACCTTAGGAAGGAAGTTGTTAGGGTATGTCATCTATCAAAGTTTACGATTCGTCTCGGGGGAACCAAGATTTATCAGGATATGAAGAAAAGTTGCTTTTGGGAAGGAATGAAGTGGGATGTTGGCTTATGAGTAAAACAGTGTTTGAACTATCAATAAGTAAAAGCCGAACATCAGAAGCCTAGTTGCTTGCTTCAACCCTTGGATGTTCTAGTTTAGAAGTGGGACTCGATATCATGGATTTTACTGACGGGTTGCCAAGGTCAAACCGATGTAATGAATGTATATGGGTCATAGTGGATAAATTGACCAAGAGAGCCCATTTAATTCCGGTAAGGTCAACAAGACGACACCTGTTTTGGATAATTGTTCATATAGAACACCGTTAGACTGCATGGAATTCCTAGCAGTATCGTCAGTGATATAGATTCTTTGTCTACTAGTGAGTTCTGAAAGAGCCTACAGAGTTGTTACGCACTAAGCTCAAGACAAGTACCGCATATCATCCTCCAACGGATGGGCGGACATAGAGGGTCAACAAGATACTAGAAGATCTGTTGAGGGCTTGTGAACTGGATTTCAGTGGTTCTTGGGAAGATCACTTGCACTTAGCGGAGTTTTCCTATAATAATAGTTATCATACTACTATAGGAATGACCCCTTTTGAAGCTTTTTATGGAAGGCCTTGAAAATCACAAATATGTTGGTTAGAGACCGAAGACGGATTAGTTCTTGGTCCAGATTTGGTGAGAGAGGCGATGGAAAAGATCGATTTGACACGGGAAAGAATGAAGGAAGCTCAATCTAAGTAGAAGAGTTACGCTGGCAAGAGGCGTACGGACCTAGAGTTCTCAGTTGGAGATAGAGTTTTTATCAAGGTATCGCCGTTGAAAGTTCTGGTTCGGGAAGATCGGGAAGTTAGCACCGTAATATGGTGGACCATTTCCTATATCGAAGAGGATTGGGAGACTCACATAATGAGTAGTTTGGCCGGGGCCGACAATGTGTTTCATGTTTCTCATCTTAGGAAGTATGTTCATGATCCAGAAACTACAATAGCTCCAACGGCAGTGGAGGACTTAGTGGTGGAACCAAATATGACTTTTGTGAGGCAACCAGTTCGTGCTGTGGCAAAAGATGAGAAAAGGCCAAGGAAAAAGATAGTCAGGTTGGTGAAAGTTCAGTGGAGCGACAATGTGAAGCACTGTACTTGGGAGACTGAAGACATGATTATGGCTACTTTTCCTGAGCTATTTTAGATGGTATGTTCTATATAGGGTTTATATAGAATTTGGCCGGTAGATTGCACTAGCTTTACTTGCATGGGCTATATGCTTGTTTTATCCTTACTGAAATTTCGGGGACGAAATTCTTTAAGGGGGAAGTCTGTAATGCCCCTGAATTTTAATTAACATTATTCGGGATATTTACTTGGATAAATAAAATAAAATAATATGCATAATTAGGGAGATGAGATTAATTTATCAAATGGCCATTTCTTAATGAACAAACTAAAATAAGACTTAACTAAATTTAGAAGGAGGAATTTTCCTAAGGGATAAACTTGGAAATGGGGCTACATTTCTTCGTATAAATTTCTTCCTCCAGCTTAATACATTTTCATTTTCTCATTCATTAACTTCTCACCAACTTTTGGTCGGCCATTAAAAGATCCTGGAAGAGCATCAATTGAAGAAAAAGCTAAGGAATTAAAGCTAGAAAATTATCTCATTCTCCAATCAATTAATCAAGGTGAATAATCATGTTTATCATCTCATATTTTTGTTTGGACCAGCTGTGGTTATACCCGACTCATGTTTGTGTCTTGGTTAGGATATAACCATTTAAACATTTGTTTGGATAAGACATAGGTGTTTTTAAATGTTAATTGATTAATCAACACGTTTTTACTCGATTTTGATTAAATTACAAGTGGTTTTGATCTTCATATGCTTTGAAATTTTATTACATTGAAGAGAACGTATCAATTGATTTTCTGAAATTTTTCTAGAATTTTTCAAGATGTTTTAATAGTAAATGTTTTGTATAATTATATAGGAGAAAGGGCCTTTTTCAATTTATTTAAATTTCCAAATATGGAAAGTCGGCAACAATTTTGAATATAAAATTCTGGCAACAAATCAGATTTAGAAAAACAAGGCAGGTGGCGTACGTAAGAACTATTCTAAATAGTATTTTCACTGCTTTAACTCTTTTGGCAAGACCTTTCGTCTCCATTCTAAACCTTCCGACAAGGTCGAAAGGTGTCAAACCTTTCGACTAGGTCAAAAATCAATGCACATGGTGTTAAGCGACTGGTACATAGTGAATTGAAAGGGGTCAAAAGGTTTAGGGATGAAAGGTTAGAGCTTTCGAAGGAGATGAAACTTTGTTGGTTTTAAAGAAAATACACCTGCTAGCTTTCGACGTTGTCAAATTAAAAGAAAAATATTTCAATTGATTTTCTTTCTTGTTGTAAATTAAACCTTTCGACGAAGTCGAAAAGTTTAGTTTTCGACAAGGTCAAAAGCACAGTTGTCGCTTCCAAACCTTTTGACCTAGATGGAGTCAAAGATTATCTTTTGTTTTATAAAACTTTCCGCCTCTCTCCATTGATTTCGAAGGGTTGGTTCCAACACCAACACTTCACTATTTTTGAATGGTTTCAAAGGGTTTTGACTTCGAAAGGTTTTGATTTTGAAAGGTTTTGAATTCGAAAGGTTTGATTTCGAAAGGTTTCGAAGGGGTTACCTTCAACGATTTATAAAAGTTTTGAGTTTCAGTGATTTCAAAAGGTTTTGAGTTTCTATGGTTTCGAAAGGCTTTGAGTTTCACAGCTTTCGAAAAGTTTATAAATGGTTTTATAGGAGGGATATCCCAGGCTTTCGACAAAGTCAAAAGGTGAAACCTTTCGTTTAGGTCGAAAAGAAACCTTCTGACGCGGTCAAAAAGCAGGACCTTTCGACAAGGTTGGAAGGTATGATTTTGTTATGCTTTCAAAAGGAAAGCTTCCGAAGGAGCTAAACTTTGGATGTTTATTTGCTTTCGAATTGGGCTTCATCAAAGTGGTTTAAAGGGCTAATTTAGCCATTTTTCCTTAAATAAAATTTTTCTAATTTGAAGGAGTTACTTTCAAGGGTTATAGCGTAAAATACTTATCTTTGTTCGAATATGTAAGAGGGATCGGGGCTATCAATGTGTTTTTATTTAATTTAACCTAATTGGGGCTACCAATGGGAATATGTTAACATGTAGTATACCTGGGGAAAATAAATAATCTTGGAGATCATGTATTTTAATAAATAATCATAAGTATCATGATATTTTAGTTATCCAAGTGTTGGGTTCTTGGTTACCCTAGAAAACCATGGATTATGCGGTTGATAGCCCACATCAAATTTCTAAAGTAAAGAATGTTTTGCTAGAGGGGGTTAGCCTTGGGATTTGGCACCCAAGGGTTCATGTCATCTTAGGAAAACTATGGAGTGCGTGGTGGATAGCCTACACCAACTTTTATAAAACGATGTACTATGGATAATCTGCATTTATTTTGATGAATTTGGGATGGATAGTTCTATTAAAGTTTCGACGGATAGTCATTTTAAAGATTTTAGAGGGGAACTCTAATAAATTGTTTTTAGATGGGATATCTAATAAATGGGTGGATGGGATATCCAATATATATTACTTATGGTTTTATTTCATATTATGTTAAGACTATTCATTTTGGATGCAGGGGCATAGTAAATGATTTGCATGTTTTGTTATGGATACTAGTAAGAGGAAAACCCATTCCGCTAAGCGGCATGGCCTCGCTAGCTATCTATTTATGATAGGAGATGATAAAGGATTATTCATACCAGACTTATTGTCTGACTCGAACTTTGTGTTTCTCCACAAACTCTTGGGTACTCAAAATTAATTTGAGTGGTCTGAGAGTGGGAAGTTTTCAGGTTTTTGGACAAATAAGCTTCCGGAGACGTGTAGGAGGCAGTGTTAGCTATATAGGAGCTATTTTGTATTTTTTGCTGTGATATACTACGAACTGTAAAGTTCATATTTATTAGTTCTCTGATCATCATAAGGGGACATCTTCATATGTTGTTCTTATCGTATTTTGTACATGTATATGTGATCTAAACATGGTTAACGTCTAGAATTATATAATTAAATCTTAAATTGTAATTTGCATGAAATGGGATATTCTGTTTATTGAAAGTTTATTTTTTTCATATTTATGTGTTTGAGTGTATCAATATTAACTATGCCACATTCGGTCTCAAGAAATAGCAATTACAGATGACTGCTGCATCAGTACCGGTTAGTTTTGGGTCTTAGAAGGCGGGATGTTACATATTAGGTCTGGCATTTCTATTGGTTGTGGTGCTTTCCCCTTCAAGGTTAACTCTTCCCCTTTTAGCATCCCTATCTGCATTCGAATCTTCGTAAGATACAGAAGAATACCTAATAGAGAAGGGAGAATAGAGATAAAGCGTGCACTTATATATAGCAAATACAACTACGTTATTATAGCATTATCCCATACCCCAATCTTTTCACTAATTCCCTTAACCATTTACATTATTTCATTTAATTTATCTAATTAAATGTCCTAAATAATGTTAATAAAAATTAGGGTTCTTACAATTCATGGTGAAGAACATTTTATTTAGATTTGGTCTTTCATATAAGATCATTATGGATAATGGCACTCTGTTCGAGAGCCGAGAGTTTGTAGAGTATTGCCGAGATCATGATATCATCAATAGTTTTTCTTCGATAGCCCAACCATAAGCAAATAGGGATGTAGAGGCAGCCTAAAAAACTATCAAAGTCTGTTTGAAGAAAAGATTAAACATGACCAAAGGCAATTGGGTAAATGAGTTTCCTTTTGTTCTGTAGGTTTACAGGACAAGCTCCAAGACCTAGACATTACATACTCCCTTCTCTTCAGTTTACGGTTTCGAAGCCATGCTCCTCTTGAGTTAGGAATTGCCTCTCATCAGTGGTATTATTATAATACACATCAGAATGTAGAGCCTTGAGAGTAGTCGTTAGATTTCCTACCCAAGCTCCAGGACTAAGCCGCTTTAAGAAAAACAAGGTATATTTAAAAGATGACCCGATACAAAACCAGAGAGTTCGGATTAGAAAATTTGAGAAAGTAGGCATCGTTCTTCAAAAGATAATGATAAACACCAAAGATTCGGCAGATGGATCTCTTAGCCCACATTGGGAAGGACCCTTGTAAATTCATGACGTCGTCCCTTTATAACATATAAATTAAAGAGGCCAGATTGGAATATAATACCTTGGAATTGGAATGCCTAGCATCTGAAACATTACCACGGCATAAGGTTGCTACCTGAATAAAAGTTTTATCAAAAGATTGAAACAGTGACCAAGTTCTTAACCGTAACTTAGGTATATCACACGAGACTTCAATTTTCTTAAGTCTTAAGCATTTTGAACATTACATCAAAATATTTTAGTCGTGATTATTGCCATGATCAAGTAATATCACGCAGCTTTCGAAAATGCATCAAAACGTCTTAGTCGTGGTACTACTCTGATCAACTAGTATCATGCGAATTTCATAACCTTGTTTTCACCTCTGGGCAGGTATATGGTTTCATTTTTCGGTAATTACTTAATTCCACCCCTAGATAAAATGTTGAGGGTAAGAATTTATAACTTCTAACTGTGACCTCGTAAGTATCACATAAGGCATAAGCCCTTATTAATCTTTTTATTTAAACTAAAGAGCATAGTTCTTAGCCATGGTCAAGTAGTAATATGCGTTAGGCAGATTCTCGAGAAGATTATAAATTTAGGTAGATTCATAATATAGTGAGCCATAGCCAAGTAGTATCGTGCTTCGGGTAGATGTCGAAAAAGATTAGAAAGTTCGGCAGACTCCTAATATAATGAGCCATGGTCAAGAAAAACAACACGTTGGGTAGATCCCCTATAATAACGAGCCACGACCAATAGTGCCGTACAAAGAGTAAGTCACGGGATGTCGACCTGTTGAATGTGCCTAGTGAGCCACAACCAAAGTGTCGTGCAAAAGAGTGAGCCATGGCCAAATCATGTCATATGAAGAATGAGCCATGGTCAAAAGTATCATGCATGGTGACGTATAGTGAGCTACGTTCTTATAGTAGCATATAGGCATTATACCACCACCAGTAGTTTTAAAAACAGATACCTATGTTAGACCAAGTCTAGATGACTGAAGCATAGTATTAAAGAATTTTCACCTCTAGGAACTCATTCTAAATTATTTTCGAAACCCTAATATGGTTAGATTTCAAGTTGTTTACAAAACCCTCTGGATGAGGTTAGATTTCAGATTATTTTCGAAACCCTCCATATGAGGTTAGATTTCAAATTGTTTCCCTCTAGATGAGGCTAGATTTCAAATTATATCTGAAACCCTCTAAATGAGTTTAGATAACAAATTGTTTTCGAAACGAGGTCAAATATTCACAAGTTGTCTTCGTAAGTAATACTTCAGGGAGTTCTCAGGATAATTACTTTGCCCGAAGACTCCGGATTAACTTTATAATAGGAACGGAACAAATAAAGTATCGACTTTATTTATTTCGAACCCTAGATGGGGATCATTGGACCACATAGATGTATGTAGTGGACTTCAACCATCGTTACTGACAGATATTAATCTGTATTCTTTGGTTTTCTCTTATTGTTATGTTGTGCTTAGCTATACTAGTTGATTGTCTTATATATTTATGTAACATAGTGTAAACTTATATTATGACACTTTAATCACCTCTACATTAGTATGTTGGTTACACATATCGTAATATATTATTACATATCAGTCCCATTATATTAATTGTGTTGATTCTTTGATTATAAGGGGAGAGAAGGTAAAGTATGATTATCTATCTTTATGATAGGTTTACTTTATTTTGTTTATGGATGGTTCGAATTACCTCTGAGACACGTTCATGGAAATGATCGGTTGTGCCTTAGTAGTTTCCCGTTTATTTGTATATAGCTTTGGTATACAATATTTCAAGATAGTTCATCTCACACCAGGCTTTACATCAGACATGTGCTTTGTCTTTGTCTATTTATGTCATGAAAACTCTCAGGTACTTGATTGAGTAGTTTGGGAGTTAGGTGCTTTTAGAGATATGCTTTTAGGACAGCTGGAGTATATATGAAGGCAATGTCGATACTTTGTATATATAATTGATATTGTAGTAGTACATGATAGATATATATATTTTATATTGGACTTGATGTGTCAGATACTTTATTTAGGACTCCGCTTGTATGGAGTTGATATTCTAACATTCTGTACTGATATTCACTTATCAGTTATTTTCACTAGTGTAGTCTCTCATATATATTTTTGTCCTGTTTTGTTCATATATATTCAGTATATTATATATTATCATCCCATTGTGAGATTCAAAAGTGACTGTGCTTAGATACCAAATAAAAGTCACTGTGTTATAGGATCGTGTAATACGGATAAACTACTTGTGCAGAATATAAACTAAGTATGTGAATAGTAAAAGCAGTAAAGTAAATGACAGTAGAGATTTTTATATTGGTTCGAACTCCCGTTCTACGTCCAGTCCTAGACTTCTTCTAGAATTAAACTAGCAACCCTCACTTAACCCAGAGGAATATGTTTACACCGCCTGAGCAACCGAACATGACTTCTATCGCCTAAGCAACCGAATAGGGCTTCTACCGCCTGAGCAACCGAACACGACTTCTTTACAAATAAAAAAAGTATCTGACTTTAGTATGCTCTTTGAATAACAATGATAAGTCAATTAAGTACAATCTTTCTATAATCTTCTCCTTTATGATATATAGTGTAATGTGCTTGAGGATAGTGGAAGATAGAGTGATCAACGATCAAAGAATGTAAGCAGTTTGAGTGTAGTTTGAAAAATAGAGAATAGATAAGAATTCAAGAATATTAAAATTAGTCTTAGCTAATTGTTTGTTGAATTCTGAAATCTATTTATAGAGTTTAAAAGGTTGCAACCATAGATGAAGAATTATATTGATAAGAAATAGGCGCAACCGTTGATTTTGAAGACGTTACTCTTTAATGAAGAGAAGTGTCTATTCATGAAAATAGCAGTGGATAAATTCAGCCGGCTAATTTTTTTAATTCAACCGGCTGAATTGATTTAAATCAAAAACAGTAAGAAAATAGGCTAATTTTAGTCTGATTCAGCCAGCTGAATTTATTCATTCAGCCGACTGAATATTGCAAAACGATAAATTTGTTCCAGTATCCAACCGGTTGAATGAATGCATTCAGCCAGCTATTTTCAGCCTGCTGTGCATGTGTGTATACGTTTATATATGTATATTTATATCAATTTAGGAGAGATTTTAACAAATTACTAAATGATATATAGACTCTAGACTAGAAACTAACAACTTCAAACACTCTGAATATGAATCTGCAACAAATATCATGCATAAATGATTAGTACATACAAAATATTTTATATAGCTTGTCATTAATCAAAACAATGTTAAATTGAGTTCCAACATTCTCCCCCCTTTTTGATGATGAGAACTATATAACTAGAAATAATATACTTATTGAAGTACTCATTGTTACTCCTCCTGTCAATATGCACAAATATTTAACTAACTTTCTCCCCTTTATGATGATGACAATTATATAATTTTTTAAAAATATATTCATTCTATATATAAAACAATATTAATATTTTTAAAGCTCCCTAAGCATAACATCTCCTCCTAAGTATAATATCTCCCTGTATCAATATGCATATGAATTTCTCCCCCTTTGTCATTATCAAAAAGAATGAGGGAATATAATAAATTTATAAAAATCTTGTAAACAGTGGGATAAACTCAATATTAATTATGGAGAAAAATAAAATAGATTTTTACCATATTTGCTGAAGTCCATATTTCATTGTAAGCACATAATTATAGTAAATGTACGGAACATCCTTTAAAATTCTGAAATCTATCCTTTTCCTTTTGTTTCTCCAAGTAACTACAATAAATAATAATCATTTTGGTACCCACTTATTATGTTAGGGTTCGGGAGGTTAGGTCTTAGGAAACCATACCCATCTGAGTGTGCTTGAACCTTTATAAATATAATTTTCATTACAAATCACATTCTTATAATAATTGCTAATATAAAGTTGTTTATCATGATCAATCATATTAGCTGGAATCCATATCTTAATACTGTTAGCCATTAGATTAGTACTTGAAGAATAATTTCTATCATTTCTAAACAAAGTACTATTATGACTGTAACTGGTTTTAAAACTATCTTGGTTACTAGTACGAGCACTAAAATTAGTATACAAGAATGCATATCTAATACTGTTTTTACTTTTAGCTTGTTTATAGCCTAAATCGCTTTTATCATTGTGAGCCTTTGAATTTGTAACTAAGGAAGATAAGATATCTTTACCTTTATTAAAATTTATGATTTTTGTATTTAATCTTTCAGAATTTACTTTATAATCACAAACTTCTTTTTGAAAAATATTATTATTAAATTTTAGTATCTCACATTCTTTAGATAAATCTAGATTCTTTTTAGTTAAAGCTTTATTCTCTTTTCAAGAGACAAAATTAAAGAACTAGAATTATTTAAAAAAATTCCAAAAATGAATTTTTATTTTGCAAAACATTGATTTCCTCCAAAAGATCATTGTTTTTATCTTCTAACTGCTCATTTTCTTTTTGTAGAAAATCTTTTTGTAAAACAAGTTCTTCTACGGTATTTACAAAACATTTAGTTTGTTTTACCAAAAAATTATTTTCCTCTTTTAAATTGGAAATTTCTTGGTCATAATCTTTTAACTAAGCTAAAGCAATTCTATTAACTTTATTCAAAGTTTTACAATCTTTTAATAATCCATCATGCGCTAACAAAAGATCTTTATATAAAGAATCTAAGCATACCGGTTGTGATATTAGTTTAGCCATGAAGCATCTGTTTGTTTGCTCCTTTGGTTTTTCTTTATTGTTCATCCTCTTCTTATTGCCTCGACTAGATCTCTTTGTAGCCATTTATTATAGGACGTTGTTACGATCTCTAGAATCCCAGGCTCTGATACCAAATGAAAGTGACTGTGCTCTGATACCAATAAAAGTCACTGTGCTGTAGGATCGTGTAATATGGATAATCTACTTGTGTGGAATATGAACTAAGTAAGTAGATAGTAAAAGCAGTAAAGTAAATGGCACATGAGATTTTTATACTGGTTCGAACTTCCGTTCTACGTTCATTCCCAGACTCCTTTTGGAATTAAACTAGCAACCCTCACTTAGCCTGGAGGAATAGGTTTATACCGCCTGAGCAACCGAACAGGACTTCTACCGTCTAAGCAACCGAATAGGACTTCTATTGCTTGAGCAACCGAACAGAACTTCTTTACAAATAACAAAGTATCTGACTTTAGTGTGCTCTTTGAATAGCACTGGTAAGTCAGTTAAGTACAATCTTCTTAAATCTTTTCCTTTATGACATATAGTGTAATGTGCTTGGGAATAATGGAAGATAGAGTAATCAACGATCAGAGGATGCAAGCAGTTTGAGTGCAATTTGAAAAATAGAGAATAGATAAGAATTCAAGAATATTAAAATTAGTTTCGATTATTTATTTGTTGAATTCTGAAATATATTTATAGAGTTTAAAAGGTTGCAACCATAGATGAAAAATTATATTGAAAAGAAACAGGCGCAACCGTTGATTTTGAAGACATTACTCTTCAATGAAGAGAAGTGTCTATTCATGAAAATAGCAGTTGGATAAATTCAGCTGGCTGAATTTTTTAATTCAGCCTTTTGAATTGTATTAAATCGAAAACAGTAAGGAAATAGGTTAATTTTAGCTTAATTCAGCAGCCGAATTTACTCATTCAGCCGGCTGAATTTATTCATTCAGCCGGCTGAATACTATGAAACAATAAATTTATTTCTGTATTCTACCGGCTGAATGAATGCATTCAACCGGTTATTTTTAGCCTGATGTGCATATATATATATATATATCAATTCAGGAGAGGTTTTAACAAATTACTAAATGATATACAAACTCTATACTAGAAACTAAACAACTTTTAACACTCTGAATATGAATCCGCAACAAATCTCGTGCATAAATAATTAGTCCGCATAAAATATTTTATATAGCTTGTCGTTAATCAAAACAATGTTAAACTGAGTTCCAACAAGATTCTATCGATATGTTGTGGAATAGTATCTGTTTTAATTTTCTTTCCTCAACAAACTATCTTTTATGGTATTCGGATGTCAGACCCGGTCATTTGGTGTTTATTTCAAGGTATTACGAAGGGCAGATTATTACACTTGATATCGAAGCCTAGATTCAAGACATAGAGCCAAGCACTGCAGTCTGGGTTAAAAAAACTAGTAGAGGGAGACACATTAAAAGAGCGTACTTGTATTTTCCTACTATATTATATTGTATGCACACTTGTCCTCTTGATTTTGATTTATTTCTAATGCTAGTTGTTAAGGTATTTCCATCAGGCTATCAGTATGAGCATATGGGGAATGCAAACACGACTGTGAATGAACTATCTGAGATGTTTGATTTGGTTCGGGGAATATTCAACTATTGCACAGGATGTTCCGCCACCTGCGGGTATTTAAAACCATTGTGGTAGGCATAAAAGGTCATGTAGCCCTTGGGGCGCTAGTATTTCTTGCTCCACCATCTTTAGACTTTACAAAAGGAAATGTAAGGATTTCCTTGGCAGGAAGACATATTTGAGTTCTGAGACTGTTGTTGAGACATAGGCTTGGACATGTGCATAAGTGATGGCTTACGGAAATATAGACTTAGGAGATGTTCTCGTAAGGAGAATTGTTCCCCATCATCCAGAGAGGGAGGTTTGTCTTGGTGGGACATAATGGGTGGGGAGGTTGATGGAAAGGCCATGACTTGGATCGAATTTAGACGTCACTTTGGGTCTTAGTTCACTTTTGGGATTTAGAGAGGTATGTGGCTTAAGCATTTCTTCTATTTTTGTAGGGCTGCTTGTCAGTAAAGGAGTATATTGACATTTCAATTTGTTGGCTTAATTCGAGGTTGATATGGTTGATGCACCATTAGTTTTGGCAAAGAAGTTTTCCAAAGGTCTTAAGCATCAGTTGGGGACTCATTGCTTAGTCTTGTCCTCATGAGGGATACTTTTGAAAGTCTCGTCTGGATTGCTCCTCTCTATGCGAGCACCTGTGTGATGCCATTTGAGGTAGCGAAAGTGGAAAGCAGACGAAAGCTCCAACCATGCATATAGGCTAAGATACAAGGGAAGATTGAGCTTATGCAATGAAGAGAGCTGGCTTTATCTCCCTTTTATGGCATATGGGGATATTTTTCTATGAAATTTCATCCAACTAAAGTAAGGCATGAGTGCTTCCATTACGATTAGCTTGATCACTTGAAAGTGGATTGCCCTACATTTTTGAGGGATGGCAAGTGATGATGACTTATGCCTTACATGAATTATTGGGTCCTAGCAGGACAGCCACTTAAGAAAAAGGGAGAAAGCTTATGTAGTGAGGTATGCATTATATTTTGAGGTATTCACTTATGTTCTTTCCGATACTTGACCTGTACATTCATTTATTGCTAATAACTTGGTGGATAGGCTAAAATTGACACCTTACATAGTAGTTAAATTCTTTTGTAAAGATTTGCCTTGTATGAATAATCTTAATTTCTGCCTAACGTGAAACGACCAAAAGTACTACCATCCAAACTTGATGCATGAGCTTTCGAGTTGAGTAGGGTTCGTCGATGAAGTTTGACTTGGATTTGCATCAAAGAAAAGTGCATTGGTTGCTCAATAATGTGCAAAGACCAAGTGGATGACTTAATAATGCTTCGTATGAAGTCATCTGTGTTTGAAGTGTACATCCTTATGTTTGTAAAAATTAGGCAATGAGAGTAATCCTATGCATCGAAAAGGTACTTTCTAAAGATTACTTTATATACCAGTTCTTAATTCCACTTTGAGCGCAGAGTTTCTAGGCAATTTGCACCAGCTAAGAAAGGGTTTTTACTTGATTCTTATAGACGAACACTTGAGTTGGATTCTTGAGATGACTGAGAATTTCCAAAGCATAACCTTGGTGATGCAAGGAGATTTCAATAATCGGGTCAAGGAATTAGATTGGAGTTCACAAGAGAAGAGTTGGGTGGATGACCCTAATTTAACAAAGAAACCTTGTGAGTATATGAAGGGTTGGAATGGGCATCGTGTCATTTTGGTTGGTCTTTAGTCATTTTAAATTTTAGCATAGTGTAGTTAAGGAGCCTTAAGATAGTTCGGGAAAGAATTCTCGACTAGTTTTATGGCGATTCAGATAATCTTCTAAGTGGTAAGATGATGCTTGCCTAAGCGGGCATCATAGTACACTTAGTATACTATCCTTATTGACATTGTGCAGTCGAGGCAAGTTTGAACCTAAGCAAGCCCAAGTAATTGTAGATCCTTATTTAATGATGATTTTATTAGCAGAACTTTATTCTTTGGAGAATGACTTTTGTTCAAAACAAAAGGAAAGTTAAGGCTTAAATTTGTGGATTTATTCGAGAGTTTTCAGACTCAATGATCCAGTAAAATTTCATTTTATGGCGGGGTGTGTTATGGCTTTTCATGTATTATATTCATGAAAGGAGTAACCCCACTTAAGCATTTTGTCCATCTTAGTTGTTGAACAGGCTTGTTGGGGTCTATGTCATGCATGTTTCGAGTATTGTCGGTCACCATGCGATCGGTATAGACTCGTTAGTTTGTTTCTTTGATTTTTATGCTTATTATTGTTTATTATTGCTTTATATTATTTGATTTTTGTTTTTTGATCATGCTATTGTTTGCTACTATTTATTGTTGATTGATTTTAATTTTTGTTGATTCATTGCTACTGTTTGTTTTGTATGATTGGTAGTTTGTATGTTATTTATTGTTGTTTGCTGATCAGTCGTTGTTGTCGTTGTTGATGGCTTGTTTTTGCTTATTGCTGCTTGCTAATATTTGATTATTAATTGTAATTGATTGTTGTTGCTTGCTTTGTATATTTGATAGTATGCTTGTAAATTATCATTATCTATTATCGTTAGTTGTGTGTTTGGTTGTTTATATGCTAATTATAATTACCTGTTAAAGTATGTTCAGAGAGTGATAGCGATAGCATTCTAAAATATATCAGGTCATCCATGTCCATTTTAGGGGTAATGATGGGATCTATCGAGTATATTACGTTTTGATGTGACTCAAAGCCGGCGGTCTATCTTGATTTTGGTTTATTTGAGCTTACTCCCTAATTGAAAGTCATGTATAATTTTGATAGTATCGATTACTACATAGAAATTTGTATATGTGAGTTTTGTGTTGTTGTGTTATTGCATAGCCCTCTTTGTATAATACGATTGGGTACTTGAGAGCAAAAGTGTACCTGTTTAGATGCTTATTTGTTTAGATTTGCATCTAAATAGTGAATTACTTTCTTAGAATGGGTATGTACATTTGGAAATATAAAATGATTTGTGTATCGAGTGTTTCCAGGATACGTGATGCATTTTAATTTTTTGGGTTTTCCGTAACGCAAGTCGTGTTAGGGAGGTACTACTAAATTTTTCGAAGTTGATGTTCGGGTATTTTGGTCATTCTTGTTACTCAATCATACTTGTAGAAATTTTGAGGATGAAATTATTTTTAAGGAGGGGAGAACATAATAGCCCGTATTTTAACAACTCGTTATTTAGTAATTAATTTAAATATCGAGTCGTTAATTAATGAAACATACATTATATTCGAGCTTTAGAGACAGATGAACTAGATCTTGAGACAACCGTAGTTGAGGCCGCTTTTCTGATGCGAAAAGAATGAGCACAAGCTTGACTGTGTTTTTAGTTGATGAATTTTTAGAGTGGACAGTAATTTCGAGTGGGTGAAATGAATTTGGGCTAAGGCCCATTGGCTATCCAATAAGTGGCTAACCCTCTTCATAATTCTCATTTTACTTTTTATTTCATGTTTTATTTCCTCTTCATCTCTTAATCTTTTCTTACTTTTTCCTTAGTCTCCTTTCTTTGATCCACCAATCCAAGCCTAAATAAAATTCCTAAATTTAAACTAAAATCACTATAATTTTTCCCTACCTATTCTTCACATAACCCCTCAGGAAATTAGCATGAAGTGCAGTATGGAGTTAGATCTCAACTTTAAAGAGAGCTTGAGAATGGTTTTTTTGTGTTTGGAGCTTGATTTGGGGAAGAAGAAGGTGAGTGAGATGATTCTCAATGCACATTTACTTATTACACATTAATTTGTTAGTGAGATTTTAAAGTACATGAAGTAATTTAGATAATGTTAATAATATAATTAGGCTATGTTTATGCCTCAAACATATTTATATTTTCTCATTACTTGTTTGAGACCTTAATTACTATTTTTGAAATAGTTAGTAAGCCGAAATTTGGATTATGAGTTAAGTAATTGACTTTGTATAATGTCATTGGTTATTAGAGTGTAATTTATCGATATGATTATGTGCATATCATTAGGTAATAATTATTAAACCATTTGAATGGATTTTTGGAAATTTTAGTAGTTATTTAAGTGAATTATGTTATAGAGTTAAGGGTAAGCCCTAGCGGCAATCCTGTAATTTATTATAAATTAATTAACTCAGTAATTAATTCTCGTTTACAATAAAGGTGTTTCTTCTTTTTGTTATATATTTGGTATAATATGTTATAAAATAATTAAATGTTTAATTAAAATATATTTAACAAGAAAACCCATAAATGGCTGTTTGCGGTACTAATTATAAATAGTTGTAATTATGAGTATTGTATCATAATGTTATAAAACACATCATTTTAAATGTTTCTAGTCAAGATGCATCGAGACTGGATATCGATGTATCCATTGAAACTAGAGTAGGGAACGCTCTCCCAATATTAGATAGTGGATTACTCATGAATGCTGGGGGTATTTAGAGGTTACGTACTAATAATTATTGGTTAACTATGGAACGACTCATTCGGTAGTTTTTTGTTGGTTAATACAGCTAAGGTCCAACATATAATATCAACGCGACTTATTTA
This sequence comes from Allium cepa, assembly GCA_030765085.1. Lineage (NCBI taxonomy): Eukaryota > Viridiplantae > Streptophyta > Magnoliopsida > Asparagales > Amaryllidaceae > Allium > Allium cepa. Next base: position 352,026,606 of record CM060931.1, on the reverse strand, counting down.
TAAAGTTCTCTCAACTTGAGAATACTGTGAATCTTCAATATGAAAGCTTCACTCTAATTATAGTCAAATCATAGCATGGTGTCAATTGAATGACTATGTTGGGTCAAGTGGAAGTATTGGAACTGAAGCACTAGTCAAGAGAGGATGTCTTCTCAGTTATATGGGGTCGGTATCATGGTCAAGTCAACCCAAAGTCAAAATCTCTAGCCGCGGTAATTTATTTAATAATAATTGTTGTTATGGACTAAGAACTTTGTGTTTGTATATAGAGTTGAATATGGATGATGTAGGAATTTTGACCATCGACAAATTCAGTAAATCCAAAGTAATATAGTTTTGACAAAGAAAATTGGTGTAAATAAATATCACAACCGGATAACGCTTAATAAAGTGAAATTGGATTTTACCAAAGTCGAGTAAACCATAATTTGGTCATAATGTCACACCGCTTGCTATGTGATATGTGAAAGTTAACATTTGAATAGTCAATGCTAATTGTTGACCAAATTTACACCCAACAAGTCGCATAACTGAAATGATGAATTCTCTTTAAACCAAATGATTTAATTAGTCTATAATCGTTATAAATTAAATTAATTAATATTTACGAAATATTAATTATAAAATTTGAATCTGGTTTGAGAAATAAATATTGTTATGTGTGTGCATATATATTTAGCAACGCTAGCTGGCTTTATAGTGGATCATACTACTGTTATTAATAAATGTAAACATGTGTACTGCATATACAAAGAACAACTATAATGGTTTTATAGTGTCCATACCACATAAATAAAAATATAGCATAGGAGATAGAAAAACACGTCAAATATACTAACAATCATGACTATCCCTCCTTAAAAGAGGAGGAACAACCGCTATCATCGTCCAAGGCATGATCAATGACATAAACAAACCCAATGAAAAGAAGAGCAAAGTTAGGGACAAAATTGATGGAGGTTTAGGTGGAAACAATTTTCCTATGCTAAGTGATATCTCAAAACATATTCTTGTTTAGCTCACCAATTTCACCCACTCTAGTAACAGCCAGACCCTCAACCTCATGTGATAGGGTAGACGTCTACTATTACCATCATCGTTACAGATAAAACTACATTAAGTATCATTCTCAGGAAAGTATCGCATGTCGGATGGAACATGAATCTAAGCATGCTCCTCAGACTTCTATGTAATAGAATAAGAAGGAGGTTAAATGGACTATTAGCCTATGTTGTTGTATGTATTTATAATAGTTATAAATATATCAATCGATATGAGATATTGATAACGAATTAAATTGGATTTAATTAGACATATTCAATTGGGGTTAAATGGACTATTAGCCCATGTTGTTTGAGGTATTATTTCGGTTGTGAAGACATGGTATAGGGGTGGAAAAACATGTGGCAAGCAAGGTTTGAAATACATGGTTAAGATTAAAAGAGAAAAGTTTGAGATACTATCCTATTTTCTCTCGTATTCAGCCATTACAAAATCATCTCTAAACCTAACTTGATCTGTTTTTTTTGGATGCCTCCTTTATCATTACAATGGCCAAAACTTCTCCTCAAACCTCAAAAAAAATCAAATCAAATCAATTCAAATCCAAGGCTATTTGATAGTGAATGGTCGATGATTCAAGACTAAAAATATGACAAATCAAGGAATTTCCAAAGGGGTTTCATCTTTTCAACGTGCACTTGAGGGCATCTATTGTAAGTAACCATTTATTTACATAATAGATAGATAATTATGGTATAATAATTTATTGCCCACGTACACTATTTATATATAGGTTATTATTGCTGAGTTAGTTATGTGAGATTTCTATAAGTAATGTTGTTAGTACAATAATGATTGCCTATGTGCATAAATTTAATATACTCATGCATACTCATATTTTATCATTAACCTAATGATCTATGCTAAACAAGAGTATTTTATTTTAATATTATATTAATTAATACGCATATATGTTAATCTGTAAATCAATACATTTACACATTAAAGCATAAATATGTGTGTGTACTATATAAATTTGATCTAATATTTTCTAATATATGCTTATATCAATTATGAATTTTAACAGAAAAAAATAATTTTTTTTGTAATTGTTATCCAGCCATATATTCGGGAAGACTAGAAGAGTCAAAATTAGAGTTATCAAGGAAGGAATCCCGAAGAGACAGCTTCATAGTCCAGGAACCAAGTACAAACAGAGCCATGAGACAAAAACGAAGCCAACACAAAAGAAAAGGAACAAATATCCACCTACATGGTGGATCGGCACCGATCCACCTTCCTAGATCGGCACTGATCCAAGTTTTACCCTTCAAAGTTGCCCCCACTTCTATTACGTACTAGTGACAATCCCACAAGCCTGTTTCAAGTGTCATTTCTTTGATTTAAAGCAGTTCTCTAACGATCTCCACGAGCTCTTGAGTTAGCAACTTTGTTCTTCCATGGGTCCATCATTCGAAATCAGAAATAAGCTAATATTTGTGCAAACAAGTTTGGAATCATGAAGCTAACCGCCAATCGGGCCAAGACAAGGAGGCTAAAGCAATCCATATGATTAAACTATGGATTGATATCGATCCAAGCCCGTGGTTCGGTGCTGATCCATGATAATTGATGAGCTATCCCCTTACTTCTTTGGAGAAACAATCTGTGGCATAGAAAATAAGGTGGAGATCTTCTGGGCGAGACTTTAGGTTTGCTACATTTATAAACAGAGGGGAAGGGCTCATTTCTAAGGATCATTTGGCTCTTGCTTTTCTTAGCTCTAATTTCTTGTAACCACTGTCGGATTTATACCGATTTATAAGAAATCTTGCTTGTAATCAGCAAGATAATCAATAAAATCACGAAGTGGACGTAGGCCAAAATTAGCTCAACCACTATAAATTGTTATCTTCTTTCCTACTCGTTTTCATTTAATGTTCTTCACTTTTTATTCTCTACTTAATCTTCTTGGTGTTTGTACCATTTTTAGTTCAAAACTTTGGTGCTTTCACTGAGAAGTCCTATTCTTAGACTACATGGATACATCATTTACTATTGGATTTCATAGATCCAAGAGATAGATCCAATTTTCCAATCTTACAGTTCTACTGTTTAGATTTTCAATAGTCAAAAGAAGCTATATTCCGTGGCCCCATCAAGGAGAGAACGTGCTAAGAATTCTAGTGCTACTAATTATGCTGAGAACCAAACATTCATCATGTGGATGGAGCTATCTAAACAGAACAACCAGAGATCTAGAATCCAGATGATGTCATGACCATAGTGGAAATGGATCTGATGATGTAGATGGAGGATATATTCTAGAAGAGTCATAACCAGATGAACAAGCAGATATAGTAGAGTTTTGAGGCTATTAAATGAATTAACCTATAAAAATGAAGGAGGAGCAAGAGGGATTCAAGTTCAAAATCTGAAAACTCCTCATCATTCGACCAGGGAAAACTCCTCATCATTCGACCAGGGACAGAAATATAAAAGGCAAAAAAGACTCAAAACACTACTAGAAGATCATATCAAGGAGGAAGACAAACTCAAGAATCGAGTTTATAGTTCGGTGTCGATCCAAGAAGATGGATCAGTATCAATCTAACCGATGGTGGGCCCAGTGCTTGCTTGTTGGATGGCGGTGTGGATCAAACTTTTGGGCGCATTGTGGATTATTAGAATGCTGAATAACGGACAACTACTGATGATGCTATGCATGGGAATCAAACATGGGGACTTCTGGACAAATGGATCTCCCAAAGTCTAAAGAACCCATGAATCGAGAGTATTCTAGAGAGCGTTCGTCGGGTCGAACGCTCGAAATGGATCTCGATCACCACCGTTCAACCAAACCTGTGGATTTGGAGTACTTAGAGGATATGGTCAGGAGATATGTGGTTTAAAATCAATTCAGAAGTAATGATGAATGGGGTACTTCTCCTAGTCGGAATCATTTACTGAGAACATTCTACTAAGAAGTATCCACAAAGATTTGTAATGCCAATGATGCCGCTATATGGTGGAAAGATGGATCTTGGGCAGCACTTGATGAAGTATGAATGGCACGTGGACTCTGCCAGAGTGTTTGGTATCGTGAGATGTCGCTGTTTTCCAATTTTAATGGAAAGAGTAGCGACGATGTGGTTCACTCAGCTCCCACTGAGATCCATATCGTCTTTCGCTGAGTTGTCCCAAAATTTTTTTGAGGCAATTTGGTTTATGCACTACACATCCAAAAGATATGATGTTATTATCAAACCTCTTCCAAGGAGCAGAAGAGTCATTAAAAGATTTCTTGAATTAGTTCCATGCAGCTGTGATGGAAGTAACAAATCTCGATGATGACATTGTATTGATGGCAATGATTAAGGAGATTCATCTCGAGATAGATTTTAAAGAATGGTTGGAGAGGAAACTCCTATCGACAATGGATGCTTTCTATAGAAAGGCTAATCGATACTTATACTTGGAAGAAATGGGCAATCATCCCTGGAGAAACGGTGCTAGAAATTCAGATGAAGTGATACGAAGCAATATTTATATAAAGCAATATGGAGGAAGTTCTAGAAATGTGGATGTGAACATTGGCTATAAGAATGATTGCCAGAAAAGGAACGATAATTGGGCGAAGAAACGAAAGCCAGATAATAGGAATCGTCCTAGGATTTCGAAATAGAGTAACTATATTGAACTGAACAACTCGACCGAGAACATCAATTTGGCAACTGAAGGTATCGAGCAATACAGGAAGCCGGCTCCGAGAGAGTTGATCGAGAATGAGAAGAGATCTGGCAAGTTCTATAGGTTTTATGAGATGCATGGTTATAATACCAATGAATGTAGGTATTTAGCGATATGATTGAGGAGCTGATTTGAAAGAAAAAATTACAATAGTTTGTGAAAGCCCTATAGAATGGTGGGTAAGGAAATTCTAATCCCTCTGGGTCAACATCCCAATGAGGGCAAGCTTGTCCTAATGGTGAGGAACCTAAGCGACTTAAAAAATGCTTGGTGATAAACACAACCATCGGTGCACCGCATCCATCCATAAGAGTTTGAATGAGATGGACAGGTATGCTAGTACTTTGAAGCATATTGAATATGAGAGATGTTTGGCAGTTGAGGATGGAAATCCGACAAAAGCAATTTAGAACCAAGAGGACGCCGATGGGGTGGAAGCCCCGACGATTGAACTGTTGGTTATAACTGCCATGATTGGCCCTGCTATTATATGAAAGATGCTGGTTGACTGCGGGAGTTCGGTCAAAATTCTATTCAAAAAAGCCTATGTCCTGATGATTCTAGAGGGAAAGGATATGAAATCATGCAATCCTCGGATATAGGGATTTAACAGGACGGCTAAGGAGCCAGTCGGATATGTTTACTGGTAATGCTTCGAGAGAGTGACCATAGGCAGGTGATGTTGTGCCTTTTGTGGTATTGGATTACTATTCCGCTTATAACACATTTTTGGGCCGATGGGCCCTGGCTGAGTTCAGAGCGACTATATCTCCTTAGTGTTTGAAGCTTAAATTTCCTACGGAGAACGGTATGGGTGGTGCCCAAAGATTAATGGATTGGCTGATAATTTTATGTCGTCGAGATAAGGCGGGCGAGGCATAGAGAGAAAGGAAAAGGTGTAGAGGGGACTCTTTACATCAAGGATTTAGATGCATAGCAACCATGCCTGAATCCTGGCTTGGGCAGCATAATCGGTTCCATAAGGATATGGATCCATGAAAAGAGCCAATGGATGGAAGAGCAGCTCCAACCAAGCTAATGATTAATATCCCAGTCAGTCGAGATGACCCAACATGGATATTGAAAGTCGGGTCAAACTTGGTGTCAGAATGATGAAGGAGTTGATTGGTTTTCTCTAGGAAAACCTAGATGTATTCACCTGGATGCACTCTAATATGTATGGGATATCGTCGAAGATTGCGAGCCATGCATTGAACATAAATCCCAAATGCATTCGTGTGAAGTAGAAGCGCCGTAGCATGGGTTTGGAGAGATCCACTGTACTTAAAGAAGTGGACGGATCTCTCTCCTAAGGGTGTGGAATAGTGAGCATTTATAATGCTATTTCACAGAGAAATAAATTTGTACATAATTGAAAGAAGCAATGTAATAGGAAAGAATCTGTCATTTCCTGCTTTCAATAAGTGGCTTTCCGAATCTGTCTCTACATTCCGTAAGAGTTGTGAACTGTGACCGTCTCGAATGAATCTACATGTGTGTAATACAAGTATGTAGGTTCTTGGAGATAGGTGCCAACCAAACTTCCATGGTCCATGATTAGACCGTCGAAGTTCAATCACTCTTAGTGTCTGAAGATGGGTACGAGCTAACTCTTTCCCCTGACATGGGAGTGAGAGTATAAACTCGAAATGGATGTGATACAACCATCCGTATACTAACTCTTTCCATTGATGTAGGGAAAGGAGTATAAATCGAAAGAACGTGATACGATCGTTCAACTTCAAATTCTTGACTTTAGATTGAGGACAAGAGTATAAACCAAAAATGACGTGACTTTCCCTTTCATCGACTAACTCTTACCCTTAGTATGGAGGCAACAGTATAAACAAAATGAGCATGATACGACCATTCACTCTTCAAACTCTTATCCTTGGAATAAGGACAAGAGTATAAACCCAAATGGACGAGACATGATCACCCCTCTATCGACTGACTCTTACCCTTGGTATAGGGTCAAGAGTATAAGCCAAAATGAGCATCATTCGATCGTTCACTCGCCCAACTCTTATCCTTGGAATAAGGACAAGAGTATAAACCTAGATGGACATGACATGACTATCCCCCATCCATCGACTAACTCTTACCCACTATGTGGGGTAGGAGTACAAATCAAAATGAATGCGATATTACCATTCAGTCGCTGAATCTCGCTCTTAATATGGAGCAGGAGTGTAACTTAAACTGGATGTGACACGACCATCCAATCACTAACATCTTTCTCGGAGCAGGCAATGCTAGAGATCCATGCGTGGCATAAGGAAGGATCTTGCAAGCAAACGTCGGCCACTACCCGAAGTTTGGCGCGACCGAAAATACTATCTTGGAAAACGGTATTGAAATCGCTATTTTAAGTGGTCTACTTCGACTAGTGCCTAAAGTTAGCATTTCAATGATTTCTTAACGTTTGCTAAAGCGATGAAAGTTTGGCAAATTAGGAAGCGGGCTGATGACTTAGTCTGGCGACGATAATAAAAAAGATGGGTTATGAGTGCATTGAATGGAAAGTGCATCTCTTAAATAACTTAGGAAAATTCACACAAAGACTTAACAAAACAAAGACCTTTGCTATTTATATAGAACTTGGAAAGATAAGCACAGGTTTTATTTATGCTTAAACAAAAAGCAAAAGCAGAGGCCGAATCTACACAAAGCTGGCCAAAAAACTAAGAAGACTCCTACAACTACCAAAAAGCGAGTCTATTTACACAAGTCTGAATGACAATCACTTCTTCAGCTTGTGCTTCCCCTGCTTCTTTGAGCTGCCAAGAGATACTTCACCTGAGCTCTTACCCTTCCACTTCCCTTATCTTTCTCTACTCCCTTTGCCCTTTGAAGGCAAATAATGGAATCGCTTTATGCACTCCCAGGTGGATGAAGAGAGACTAGAACGTAGATAGTTTGCCCAGGTAGAGATTAAATAAAGAATAGGGGATGTTCTCTATCTTCTCCAGGTTGATTTCTATGTCTTGGAGACATTCTTGCTCAAGTGTACTCATGGTGTAACTCGACAAGGACTCAAAGACTCCAGTAATCACGATCTCGTCATTTGTCTGAGCACCTGAAGTCCTCCAAGTCCTCCCATCTTGCAAATCATTTATCATTTTTTCATCAGGTCTAGGGGTCTCTTCAGCTGAATGCTTGGAATCATTATTGAAGTTGTAACGATTACTGATTCCATTACAGGTGCTTGTTGTCCCAACCGAGGCTCCTTATGGAGAAGTGGAATGATTTGAGGCTAACCTGAAACTCGAGAGATATAAAACGAGATATTATGGATGTTAATCGGCAACATATGAACTCTTTGAAATACAGGAAAAGTTAATGAGACACCTCCTTCAGTATGGGTTGTTGTATGCGCTGGAGCACCGCCAGAGGTCCCCTCCAAGATGGGAGAAAGGGTAGATGATTTATGCATTTGGGTTGATCTAGATTGTATGATGGAATCAAAGACGGATCAACAATGGTCTTAGGTCCTGGAGTGTCCCCAATAGCGGCATCTTGAGGCGATGCTCCAAAGCCTTCGCCTCGGTCTTTCTGCATCGTAGCTCTAGCTTAGGATGTAGAATAAGCTGACCCTCTTTCATCACCTTGGGCTTGTCCCCAACAGAGATTTCTTTCTCTAGCAAAGTCAGATCCACTTCACCACCTTTGGGAAATTACTTTTCTTCCTCAAAAATTTGTTCCTAAGCGAAGGCAAGAATTCTAGGGTAATCATTGTTGAACCTCTCCAAGTTGCAGAATTTGAGCACGTTAGCGTTATATTGTTAAGCAAAGGCTCGAATTTCTCTATTATCTATTGTTCTGCAGCTTTAACCTCCTTCTTGAAAAGTGCAACCATGTCTTTAGCACGTTCAACCGCCTTATCTCTTCCATCGCAGCAGCAAGCAGCTCTTCACAATAGTCCTGAGCTTGTTGAAGAGAATCATTCTTCACTTTTGTCTTACTTTCGAGTTTGGACGACAACTCAGTCACTCTCTTATTTGAGGCATCTCTTTCCAGCACCAAGGCATGATTTCGACGATACACAGCCTCAATCTCATCTCGATGCTTTTTTCTCTCATCTTCAAGCCTCTTGATGGCATCCTTGGCTTTCCTCTCAGCTTCAATCTATGATTTCCTTAAATTTTCCACCTCAGCATCAAGTTGGGTAATGATTTTTTTGTTCTATACTTCCGTGAGATTCAAATTATCAATGCTGAGTTGCCTTTCTCTCGAGACCTTGGATATTTTCTCAGCTACTCGCAACCATTATTTGTAATGGTTATAACCATCAATTATGCGTACGATGGTCATGTCTTGGACATCTGGTGGAATGCTCTTCAAGTTGGGCACGAACATGAGCTAATTAAAACAAACACCTAGAAATTGTTCTTTCAATTCACCTATTGGGGGCGCTATCGGCAAGTTCTTGCTCCACAGTGATGACAGAAGCTTCAATCAATTGTTTGCCAGCTCCATGATGGGAATTCTCAGAGCTACTTTGATGGCATCTATGGTTGGAGGATCGACTGGAGTGAGAGAGGCCCAAGTGCTGCATAAGAATGGAAGCTGGTGGAGGTGCACGAAAAAGGTCACCTAGTGGCAAGTCATCGCGACAATCAGAATGCTTATCAAATCCTATGGGTAGAGGTAACCTTGATCTGGAATGACATTTGGAAGCAGATTCACATGATGGATAATCTCTATTGTAACTGCCTCTATCGCGACTACCTCTATCTCGGTTTGATCAGTAACCTGACTTAGAATCTTGAGCACTACCATGATAAAATGATCCTAGACGACTCCTTTATGATCATGATGCATTTTCCTCAAGAGATTAATACATCTATTTCTTCTTCCCCTCCATGGATTCTGCAAATGAAAAAGGAACGGATTAGTTTTGATTAGAAAGGATGCGAGTCAAGTGCAACATAGTGCCTTGAAGTGCATTTGTGCGTGAGTATCCTAGTATACCACCGAAAATCCAAGTTCTAGAGCTTTGTTCATAGGAGTGATCTCCCACATGCTGATGGGTAGAATGTCATCATTAAAGCGGATAAGGAGTAAAGACCCACAAGGCTTACATCACCGATGCCAAAGGAGCCGAATTCGATAGGACTCTCCCCTAACTTAGACAATGTATCCGTGGAAGGAAGAGAAGGAGTTTTCTTGGCATTCGTAATGGGCTAAGGCTGTGTAGAAGTCTGCGCCTTAGAAATTTTCATGACTAGTCTCTTTTTTAGGGAAGATCGTTGGTCTTCTATGGGTTGTTTAGCCAAAGACTTGTAGCCTACATCAGTATCATCATGGCCGGCTTCATCATTTCCACCTACAATTTCGCCTTCCACATCATGTTCTTCTCTTTCTTTAACATTTTCTTCAACTTCTACCCTTTGACTTGGGACTGGAGGCACACCTGGATTAACCTCGCCTCCTCCAGGCGAGTCACTATCGTCATCATTGTCATCTCCATCATCATTGGCGGCCACTTAGACTAGATCGGTGTTGCGGCCCACTTCTAACAGATTATGGGCTAGGAGATTCTCATCGGAGAGAATAATTCCAATGTTTCTATCCCTCTCCAAAAGTTCCATGAGAACTCTGATAGCATCCACAAGAGCCACGTGCTAGGCCTTGTCAAAACATTTGAATGACTAAAGAATGAGTTAAGTTTAATAACTAACAAGGAAAACTTGTAGTACACGAATAAGGTAGAGCTTATGTCCATATATCCATCTTCAAGCAAACCTAGGTGGACAAGGTACGTAAAACCATTCGCTTTTGAAATAGCTTAACTTATTCCATGTTCCAGTGACAACTCGACAATTTTTTGCTGGCTCCAAGTAAATCAAGGGAGGACTTCCCTTTCAGCTCTTAAAACTACATATATATATATATATATATATATATATATATATCGGATCTCCCCATCATTGGGAACTCGGTGCATATGTTGAACGAAAACAATGTACGTGCCGAGAAGGAAGGCGTAGCTTTTCGGGTGTAACTGCATCGGAGCTAATCTCATAAGTTTAGAACCTGACGAATGAATGGATTGAATGGTGGGACACATCCCACCAAACACATATTTATTGCAAGCAGTGTAGCCTTCTAGGAGACCATGAGCTCTCTACTGGCGAGAAAGCACTAGTACATCATCAACTGGAATTTCATGTTTTTTGAAGATTCTGCAACCCTTGTCTATCTTTGAAGCAATGGAATCACTAGGATCATATAAAAGAACAACACCTTCGAGAATATCGAAGTAGGTTCAACCTATGGCCCTTCCACGGGCTCTATAGGAACTCATTTTCAACCTGTGGATTTTCTTGTTGATGCACATGCTGTGCTGGAGTTTGTTGTATAAGTGGAGTCATACTTGAACTTGACCCGGCATCGACTTTAATGTATTTGGAAGCAGATGGATCTGCAGCTTGTAAGGCAAGATGCTCGAAATGTCTGTTATTCATTTCTATAAAAAAAACAAGAAACGGTCAACATCAAATAAGTTATAAGCTATGCCCTGATGCTAAAGTGAAAATTAGTGCAGTGTCATGTAGTTTGGATTTCCGATATTATTTAACTGTTTATTTTATAAATTCATCGGTGATCGTCCCAACGAGCGTCATGCTATTGGCAATACTTCGGAGATGTTTAGAGACTATGAAGGAATTCAACACAAATCCATAAGGCGAAGTTTACATGCGAACTTCGATTTAACGAAATTCACCTAAGTGCTGGATTTATGCCAACCCAACTACTTAGGGAATTTCCATCCCTCTTCTCCATCCTCTTCCCAATCCCAAACCATGACCGTCCATCCTAGTCATCATCCATATCCAACACCATCTTCGTTCATATATGGTCCCAAACTCCTACACCTACCTAAAAGGCTTTGACTTTAAAATGATTCAAGTGGAGATTCTGGTTTGGAAGTTGGAGTCATGGATCGATGGGTTTGTTTGAGGCTAAGTCCAAGGAGGGGGCACTAGCAGTGTCAAGGTCGGGGAAGGAGGTGCTGCTTGATGGTGGTCATAAGCATGGAGAGGTGGTAGTTTGAAGGTAGGTCTCGAATGGAAAAGACGAGGTTGTTAATGGCGGAGTTCAGGAGCTTTGAATCGGTAGGAATAAGAGTGAGAAAGAGAATGGAAGGAAGTGGATTATATAACCCAATAATACCTATTTTCTAGACAACAAAACAAGACTTGTCTAAATCCTGGATTAGTACCGATCCACGGATTTGGATCGGTAATCCATGGATCAGTACCGATCCACGATTATTTAAAAGAAAATGGATGATGGACACAAACTTCATGTGTATATGGCTACATGGGTACATGCATTAGATAATGAAGCTATGCAAGAACACGCACGTGTATGCATGTACGTGAACCTATCCATATCCTACGGCTAGAATCAAAGGCAACTAAATAAATACATATGCATGTATTATACATATGCATGTATTATATATTATGACATATGTTATGTTATTTTAAAATGTTTAAGATATCATAAATATGCATGTTTATATAAATAATGATTTTCAAAATTAAAATAATTTAATTAAAATAGGTTAACTACATAAATTAATTAAAAAGTTTATGATATATGTGTTATACTACAAAGGTTATAGAACATAAAATATTAGATATAAATGTTATATCAATATAAAATTAATTTAAATGTTAATTAATTAAATATAATTTAATTAATATAATATTATACATAAGACTATTACATAAGTAATATGAAATGTAAAAGTTATATAATAATAATGAAGTATGAATATACAAACTAAAGGTGCAATATAATGAAACCCAAAATAGACTTAAGGAATAAATACATAAGTAATCGTACATATACCTTGATTTTCGATGTGTCCGATACTTGAATCACAAGGGTAATTCAAAAGGATTACTTTATTTCATAAGTCGATATCACTTAATATAATATATTAAAGACTATGAATCTTCTATTTAATGTCGTCTTCTACCATTTATATATCAACAGATTACTTGCATACTCTTTAGTTTTTGAGCTGTCCTTAAGCTAAGGATGTTATGTGTAGTACTATTAATATATTAAATAGACACGGTAAGATAACTTCATATATTTGTTGAGCTTTCCTCAAGGTATGTGCATTATACTTAGACCGCCGCGAAATGGTAGGTCCGAGTGAATAATCCAAATTTATTTGTTGAACTTTCCTTAAGGTAAAGGTGGATTAGGACAAGGTACCAAGGGTTAGGAGTTGTGTATGATACAACTGATAAGGAGTTATCCATTGCATGTGGAAGTATGATTTGTTGAGCTTTCCTCAAGGCCAGAATTCCAAGACATATGAGTTCTAACACCTAATAGTGAAGCCGAAAGACTTCTATATTTCGACTTTAAAGTTTGGCAAAACATAAAAGAATAGTGGGTGCTTATTAGTAAAATTAAATATACAGTTTAACCTTAATTATATTATAAGAACATCATCATGATTTGTCCTAATGATCTACCACTTAAATTTGTAGAAAATGTCAACTCCAATACTATTTTTTGAAAACAACAAACTCACCGGACCTAATTATATCGACTGGTTAAGAGCATTCAAAATAGCATTGACTTACGAGTGTCTTTGGACTCCTATTGCATGCGAACCCAAAAAGGAACCCGCCGATCGTGCAGACCCCCAACTACGATTTGCTTATGAAAAATGGGTGGCAAGCTTAGAGATCACCTAAGTTTTCATGTTATCTATGTTAGACAAACCGTTGCAGTATGGAAACATGTCTATCCATGAGATATTTGATAGTCTCAAGGCCCTGTTTGGTCAATAGTCATGTTCCGCGAGATATGAGCTTATGGAGAAGCTGTTCAATTCCAAAATGACTAAAGGACAGAAAGTGGACGATTACATGCCAATAATTAAATCCTATATCGATAGGTTTACACAATTGGACGTGCATATAAGCAATGAATTACAAGTAGATTTGATCCTTTGTTCATTTCCTTCTTAATATGAATCATTCATATTGAATTATAACATGAATCAATTAAATGTGAATCTCGTGGAGCTCCTCAATATGTTGAGGTTGACTGAATCATAATCAAAGGATCAAAGGGTTGTACTTTTTGTAAAGGGTAGTGAATCATCTTCAAAGAGTTTGAAGAAGCAAAAAAGAGAATGTAAGAAAAAGAAAAGTAAGAAGATCGATCGCAAGGGTGAATATGTCACCATTGCTACAAGAAAGATCACAGAAAAAGGAATTGTCTTGACTACTTGAAGATTGTTAGGGAAAGGAAACAGAATGGTTCTACTCCTCTATCTAGTACATTTATGATTCAAAATTATTTTGCAATTAATAAGATATCTTGGGTTTTAGATACTGGATCTGGTACTCATATATATAATTTGTTACAGGGGCTTAGAAACAAGCATCGCATGGAAAAAGGACAAATGAGGCTCTAAGTGGTTGATTAATCTATAGTAAATGCAATGACTGTAGGAGATCATTTAGTTTTGTCGACTGGTTTAGTATTACTATTAAGTAATTGCTATTTTGTAAAAGACTTTGTTTATGGGATTATTTATGTTTCCGGATTGTGTGAGACAGGATATATATATATTGCATTGTAGAAATAATGTTATGAACATTAAGTTTGAATGTAAAGTCTTCGATGGTATTTTTTAAAGTGGCATTTATGTTATTAATACTAATTATGTATGTTCTGTGAATAATTCTTCTAACAATATAATGATAGTTATATTTGGCACTGCATGCTAGGTCATATTAGTGTGAAAAGGCTACGCAAATTGAAAACCAAAGGTACTCTATCGTCAATTGATTCTAAATTATTTAACACATGTGAGTCGTGTCTCAAAGGTATAGTGAACAAGCACCCTTTCAGTAGAAGCAATGAAATAGTTGATGAACTCTTAGGGTTAATACATAGTGATATATATGGCCCTATCCCTATAATTACCGAAGATAATAGTTCTTACTTTGTTACCTTCACTGATGATTTCTCGAGACCAAATGTAATAGAAACCCAAATGGGCCACCAGTTTAAGATTCTTTGATCAGATCGAGGAGATGAGTATGTTGGACAAGATTTCTGACAGTACTTAAAAGATAATGGGATTATCTCTAAGGTTATTACATCCTATACTCTGCAACATAATGATGTGTCGGAGCAAAGGTACCGAATCTTATTAGATATGATTTATTGCATGATGTGTAAAGCTGAGTTACCTCTATCCTTTTGGGGATATGCGCTACAAACCGCAGCACATATGTTGAACTTATTGCCCACTAAATCTACATCTAAGATGCCATATGAGATATGGCATAGGAATAAACTCTATTTCAATTATACTTGCCTGACCTATGTTAAGAACATTGGCCCTAATAAGCTTGAGGCGAGATCAGCATTGTGTAAGTTTATAGGATATTCCAAAAATTCTAGGGGATATATTTTCTACAACAGAGATGAATAAAAATTGATTGTTTCCACATACTATGTCTTTTTGGAAAAGTAATTTCTGTCAAAATAAATTAACAGTGAAGTTATAGACTTGGATGAGATCCAGAAACTAACACTGAAGCCGAACCAATGGAAGAACAAAGTCCATCCATATTTGAAAACATGCCAACCTAGTAGAAGGTCTAGTAGAGAATCTCGGGCACTAGAGAGATATTACGGTTTTCTCCTGGATGACGAGAAGGAGGGCCGTGTCTTAGATGACGACACTCCTCTGTCTTTCTAACAAGCACTACAGAGTAAAGACTCAACACTCTGGCTTAGAGCTATAAGATCCAAGATGGATTCCATGTACGAAAACAAAGTTTGGAATTTGTTGGACGTACATGAAGAGATACAACCAATCAACTGCAAATGTATTTTTAAGAAAACAATAGATGTAGATGGGGAAGTGGAGACTTTTAAGGCTAGGCTAGCTGTGAAAGGATTTCATCAAGTTCAAGTTGTTGATTATGACGAGACCTTTTCACCTATAGTCATGCTTAAATATATTCAGATTATGCTAGCCATTGCTGATTTTATGACTATGAAATATGGCAAATGGATGTAAATACGGCTTCCTTAAATGGTGATTTAGAATAAACCATTTATATGTCGCAGCCAAAGGGTTTTGTGGTTGTGGGACTGAAGGCAAAGTTTGCAAGTTGTTAAAGTCCATTTATGGACTCAAATAGGCTTTAAGGAGTTGGAACAAGTGTTTTGATAAAGTAATCAAATAGTTTGGTTTTCATGGGAACATAGAGGAAGCATGCATACACACAAAGGAATAGGGCAACGCTATCGTATTCTTAGTACCTTATGCCAGTGATCTATTATTGATTGACAATGACACTTCATAATTGCAATTAGTAAAATCTTAGCTTTCCAAAAACTTCTACATGAAGGATTTGGGAGAAGCAACCTATATAATTGTTATTAAGATCTATAGAGATATATCTAAAAGGTTGTTGGGATTGTCCCAATCTTCGTACATAGACATCGTACTAAAAGGTTCAATATGGAGAATTCCAAGTGTGGAAATATTCCAACGCAATCTGGAATTTTCCTTTCTAAAAAGGACGCCCCTTAGGATCCATTATGTATGCCATGCATGTACTAGACCAAATGTTGCATACACATTAGGATGTGTAAGCCGATATCGTTCTAATCCTGGTGAAAAACATTGAACGGCCGTAAAATGTATACTTAAGTGTTTGAGAAATACTGAGGAATTATTCCTAATATATGGGAATGAAGATCTCTCTATGAAGGGGTATACAATTCGAGCTTTCAAAGTGACATAGATGATAGTAAGTTTGTATCTGGTTATGTCTTTACAATTAATGGCGGAGCCATTAGCTGGAAAAGTTCCAAGCAAGAAATAATATTTGATTCCACGATGGTGGTCGAGTACATTGCCTTTAATGAAGCATCAAAAGAGGTAGTTCAGATGCGGATGTTTCTGAGTGAGCTCGGAGTGATTCCCGATATCGAGAATTATGTGGCATTGTTCTGTGACAACAATGCAGTAATACAGATCGTAGAGGAACTAAGAGTACATAAGAAGTCATGCTATATTCTTCGAAAATTCAACCTGATTTGGGAGTTCGTTGAGAAGAAAGAAGTTATGATTCAAAGGGTAGATACCAAGGACAAAATAACATATCCATTTACCAAAGGCCCAGCTTGGTCGGCTCTATAGAAGATGATTGAAAGGATCGGACTAAGATTCCATAATTGGTCCGAAGTGCAAGTGGGAGATTGATAGAGTTGGGGGTATGCTCTGGGGGAATTCTGTAATTTATTGTTAATTAATTAACTCTGTAATCAATTCTCATTCGTAATGAAGCTATTTCTTTTTTCTTTTATATATTTGTTATAATGTGTTATAAAATAATTAAATGTTTAATTAAAATATATTTAATAGAAAACCATAAATGGTGACTTTGTAATAGTAATTTCAAATAGATGTAATCATGAGTATTGTATCACAATGTTATAAAGCATATCATTTTAAATGTTCCTAGTCAAGATGCATAGAGACTAGAATCAATGTATCCGTTAAGACTAGAGTACGTAATGCTCTTTAAATGTTGGGCAATGGATAATTCATGACTGCTGAGGACACCTAGGGGTTACGTACTAATAGTTATTGTTTAATTATGGGACGACTCATTTGATAGTTTTCTGTTGGTTAATATAACTAGGATCAAATAGAAAATATCGGCATGACTGATTTACACGGTTCTCCCGACTTGAAAATATTGTGAATCCTCAATATGAAAGCTCTGCTTTGATTATAGTCAAATTATGGCATAGCGTCCATCGAGTGACCATAGTTGGGTCGAGTGGAAGTATTGGAAACGAAGCACTATTCAAGAGAGGATTCGTCTCCTCAGTTATACGGGTTAGTATCACGGTCAAGTCAAGTCAACCCAAAGTCAGAATCTCCGACCAGAGTAGTTTAGTTAATAATTATTATTATTGTGAACCAAGGACTTTGTGTTTGGACTATAGAGTTTAATAAGGACGATGTTGGAATTTTGACCATTACCAAATTCAGTAAGTCCAAAGTGATATAGTTTTGACGAAGAGAATTGGTGTAAATAAATGTCACAACTAGGTAATACTTAATAAAGTAAAATTGGATTTTACTAAAGCAAAGTAAGCAAAAAATTTGGTCATAATGTCACACCACCTACTAAGTGACATGTGAACGCTAACACTCGAATTGTTCGATGTTAATTGCTGACCAAATTTACACTCGATGTGTCACACAACCAAAATGATGAATTCTCTTTAAACCAAATGATTAATTAGTTTATAATCATTATAAGTTAATTAAATTAATTAATATTTTTGAAAAATTAATTATAAAATCTAAATATGATTTGAGAAATAAATATTTTTGTACATATATGTAATAGTTATAAATATATCGATCGATATGAGATATCAATAACGAATTAAATTGGATTTAATCAAACATGTTCAATTAGGGTTAATGGACTATTAGCTAATTTATTTGAGGCATTATTTTGGTTGCAAAGACATGGTATAGGGGCGGCAAAACATGTGGCAGGTAGGGTTTGAAAAACATGGTTGAGATTAAATGAGAAAGAGTACGAGATACTATCATATTTTCTCTCTTATTCAACCAATATAAAATCATCTCTAAACCGAAATCGATTTTTTTTTTGGTTGACTCCTTTATCATTATAGTGGTCAAAATTCTACCCAAAAGCCCTAAAAAAAATTCTCAAATCAAATCAATTCAAATATAAGGCTATTTGAAAGCAAAAGGTCGGTGATTCAAGACTAGCAGTATAACAAATTAAGGAATTTTTAAAGGAAGAGGATCCATCATTCCGACGCGGACCGAGGGCATCTATTGTAGTGTTAAGGCCAAAAATGGGCATCAACTCCTGAGGAATCTCATGGAGATTAGACAATGAAAGAAATAAAAAACAAAGTAGAAAGAGTAAATGAACACATAGATTTTTATAGTGGTTATGCAATCTTGGCCTACGTCCACTTCATGTTTTTAGTAATCTTTCTTGGATTATAATTACAACAATATTTGGATCAGCTTGGATCCGTTAATACAAGATTTAAGAACAAAAATGGTAGATACTCCAATGCAGGAGGAAGGTCCTCTTCCTCAAGCTATGCTTGCTGTATTTATAGCCGAAGACACCCATAGATCAGATTGAAACTTTGCAAGAAGGCTTTTTGGGTCCAATGGAGCCCACCATATCGATCGGTAATGATATCTCGATGGTTTGGATCGATCAACCTAACCTTTGCTGATCGTTTCTATTCATTGCAATCAAGCTATGATCGTTACTGGAGGGTCCCACAAGCTCCTTGATTTTGCTCCTAATATAGCATCATTTCGAGATGTGGATTACAAGCTATGGGTCATTCTTGGTCCAAGTTGGAATGTACACTGAAGTTCATCGATCGTTATGTTGAATCATCCAATAATGATCGGTGAATATTGATTGACCTTCCTTCCCCTATCACCTTAGGATGCGCAATCATTATGGTATACTCCTCTTGCCATATTGTCGATACTCTAAAAGTCTCACATGAATTGGCTTCATGGATCTCAAGATATTGAATGCTCTCTGATGATTTGAACTATTTCCTTGATCATTATCTGGTCGATCCAAACAAACCATTGCTTCATCCGTAACTTGTACATATGAACTTCAATCAATTCCAAACTTGAGATCTAACTTCACCAGGCTAGGCTAGTGACGTCATGCTAGCTACACTTCGATTTGGTTGTTGTTCGAATCTGTTCGACTATCGTCTATAGTACTATATGTAACTGACTCTTCAAGCTACCGACCATTCTTTCCTAGTCGAATCGTTGATACCACGGCTTTGCCAAAAGGCGGGATAACATTTGCACCTAAAGTACGTCTTGTGAGTAACATGACATGCTTTGAATCGAAAAGAGACTGAATTGTCATAAAGAAGTCTATTCAGCTTCTTGATTGATTACCATTCCTCTATTGTATTGTTTGTATAAATCCGAAGTCATATTCGGTTTGTACATACATATTCGGTCACACGGGACCTCTAAGCTCTCTTTTATCCGATCTAATCTCAAACTCAAAATTCCAGCTTTGATTGCAAATTTTATTGATTTCGAAAGGCTGAACATTTAAATTTGTTCCTATGTATACACATTTATGTTGTTAGCTACTAGACATGTTCGAACGTCCACATATCGTTGTCTATCTTCATAATACTCTGCATGTTCGCGTTTGCGATCGAATTCTCATGATCATTCATCATCCTTCCTTTCATTCATTTCTTTCTCTTCCTTCTTTTTATATATACACCTAAATTGAACCATTTGCGATCATGGAATTGATTGTCGTAGGTTAGGTAGTGAAATGACCGCTCTAAGGCATAAATAAGTGGCAAAAAGGATCATTTGGCATAAAGTCTGGGATGGCTCGGCATATGATGGTATGGTATGGCTTAGAAATGGATCGGTCTAACCCTTTGAAGTGAAAACGATCGGCAAAACTTGCCCCATGCCTTACAACAAACATCATCTTACCCCATACCTAGGCTTCGAATTGATTTCAAACTCCTCTCCATTTTAGATCTCGAACATAGGTAGAAAAATTGGTTGATTTGCTTCACAATTCTTAGAATAGTGTAGTGAACCCAAAAAGTCAACTTGGTTCATGAGTCCTTTTACTTTCTTCGACTTCCATGATCATACTTAATGGAGTATCTCACCTGGATGAGACATGCATGAACTACGATCGTAGCCGATCGTTCGTTGAGGGAATTGAAGTGAATGAGATGAACGAGTTTCACAATCAACCATACATGGTCGTTTGTGGACGGTCGGTGGAGTTCTGCACCGTTGGAGTTAGAGAATTGTCTGGGAACGATAAGCTATGACCACTTGGGCATAAGAATGACCGGTGCGTGGTGGCTCATCATGTACGATCGACATATATTGATCCAGGGAAACGATTGGCTTGTACACACATGGACATTTCGGTCCACCTTCTTAACACTTAGAATGATTAACCTATACATACTGGAGTAGTCGATTGGACTTAAACTAAGTACTTTCACTTCGCATATGAACCATTCCCTTCTTTTTCCATAAAATGGAACAAAAATAGATCAACTTGAACCAAGCAGGGAGATCTAGCTTCTCGTACTTGGATAAATACTTAGGCATGAATATGATTTGCATATAATATGACCTCCATAACTGGTGGCAAATTGCCTTAAAACAAATGTCGCAAATGAAAGCCTTTAACTATCATGTTAAAACACATCCGTAACTTAAACAATAATCATAATTCTGTTGGCTAACAATTGTCTACGAAAATCAAACTGCGTCTCTCTGGAAAAAAATTAAGTCTTGTTGCCTCTTCTGCCTTCAGTTTTGCACAACTTATTACTATATTGAACAACACTTCATCATATTGCACTTACACTCACTATTCACTGGGGGATACATGTTATTTTTTCAAATTGTGCTTTTTACTAAGTTTGATAGCAAGGGAATCTTAGTGCTTTGGGCACTCCGTAATCATGCCAGTTGGATCATCTTTGCATAGGACTAATTTCGATGTAGAGCCTAGTTCAGTGTCCGAGTCTGATAGTTTACTGCTTAATCATAATTTGGAATAGCCAGAAGGCTCGGGTTCCTAACTTGATCTTTCAAAGATTGTCCCCATCTTTCCATTGAAAGTTATCGAATTGGCGCTTGATACTTTAGAGGATGCAATCATCCTCAAAAATCCTCCTGATTCAGTATTTCAAAGATTAAGGAAGATGCTCTCTAAAGGATATGCACAAGGAATGGGATTCCTTTCGGCGATGTGTAGGTTCCGTCATGAGACGACAGGGCTCATAGACCTCCTGAAGGGTACACATCATGTAACCAATTTATGTGCTGGGCGGGATGCATCTTGCCGTTTGATTCATATATCTGGGGGATCTTACACTACCTAAGGATTTCTCCTGCACAACTCCTTCGAAATAGCTATGCACTCCTCAACTGCACTTATATGGTATTCATGGAGTTTCTGCACCGCCCCTACCGTCAAAGATATTTGATTTAGTTTTACTTTTAAACGGTGGATAGGGAGTCCATTGTTCACATTCCTTGAGTGGCTGAAGAGATGCCAAATTTTGACCAGCACTAGGGACAAATTAAATGCCTTCAAGAGCAAATGGTTCTTCGTTCGCTGCCCACCTTGGATTCACTCGACAATGGCTTGAAAGGAAAAAATGTTACCCGCCAATTTCATAATAAGATAGGAAAATATTATCCAAGCTACATTCTAGCAATATTAATCATTTACAGGTTCCATTACCCGGCCTAGCGGTGATATTTACGAAGATGCAGTCTCAATTTGAAGAACTCTCCACCCGTAGATAAAAATATTGAACTTTTGCCCAGATATGAACGTCTCATCACTTTTGGCTTGATAGAGGAGGGCCTCAGCGTTGGGTCACTAAAACTGCCCAGATGGCTGGGATCAGATCATGGGTCGCTATTAGTTAAAGAGATAATCAATATGGTCCCGTAGTGCCCCCAATCACGAGTACTCATGAGTCTACTTATATCAGTGTTGAAGGACATGGTGAAGATGCATCTGGCCGTGATGATAATAGACCTGATCCCGAGGTTGGTATCGGATCCTTACAAGTCTCTTAACTCCCAGTCGTGGTTAAAAGGAAAAAGAAAACATTCATGCACAAGCCTTCAAGAAGTCGTCTTTCCGACCCAACTAAGTCATCGATGAATCTACCATTAGATCCTCTGTTCAATCTACCAATGCCACATGATATCGATGCTTATCATTTCACTAACATAAGCGTTGGAGGGTCAGAGTCTCCCATCAGAATTGGCTCAGAGATCCATATTTTTGGAGGGTAAGTTACACCGATGAGCAAAGCTCATGCACTTGGTTTGTCGGGGGGTTACACTAGGACACTAACACACACTCACACGTTCAGCACTGCACTGTACCTGACTTATACTTTCTAATACCAAAGGTGATTGATACCCGCTTTTCATTGTAGAAATGATGGTGAGGAAAAGGGGCATGTTCGATTCTTTGTGAGATGTATAGCATCAGTCATCAGGATCGCGATCCGGCTCCTACCACTACAGTCCAGATTATTATGATTCTAGCTATCGCCCCAGCCACGATCGGGGTTATCAAGGGAGAGATGATAGGGACAGGCCCACCCAGGATGTACGTAGGTCGAGATCGAAGTCTCCTCCCCGAAAGGGTCCTGAAAGACCAGCTGAGCGTAGGGACTTGCCTATTGATCCCCCTCGCGGCCCTTCTACAACTCCAACGCCTCCAAGATCCTTGTCCCTTCTCAATCTCGATGGCCGAGTGATCGCAGCCGTCATGGTGAAAAACACTACCGTCTTCATGCCTAGCGAAGAAAGCATTGGTGTTGAAGCTGCTTCTGAAGTCCTTCCAATTGATCCAAAAGTTCGTATGTTGTAACTTTGAGAGGAATTTCCGAACTTACGCTTTGACGGATTTTATTTTCCTCTCAATTTGAAGAGGGTTCTGGATGATGTTCAGAAAATGACCATCGATAGTGTGACCCGCATCCACATGCAATATCAAGAATGAATGAAGGCCGTAGAAAAAATGTCGTAGGTCTCCTTCAAATGCACGGCAGAAATGAAAAAACTAAAACGATTAGAGGCCCAGGACAAGAGAATCATCGACACTTTGACGAATGAACTGGAGGCCACTAGAATCGCGTTAACTGACACCGAAGGTAAAGTTGACGCCGCCTTGAAATCCATGGAGGAGATGAAAACTAGTCATCTTGATATGGTTCATATATTGCATCACCGGAACTAGGAAATAGCGCTTGAGCGGGATGCGGCTCATAACAAAGATTTTGTGGCCTTAAAGGAATTGTCCGAGCTCAAGGCCAAGCTTGAAGATGCGATTAAAGAAATCGACAATGCTCAAAAGATTGCTCAACATTCCCGTAAAGAGTTGGTTGATGTCACGCTTGAGAGATGCAACGATTGAAAAAGCTAAAGATGTTGATACGCTCATTCAATGCGAGAAAGAAGCGACCGAAACAAGGTGAGAGAAGATGCAATGAATGAGCTCGACCTACTTCTGGTTCTCTACAGTGCCAACATCCTCAAACATAGGAATTTGGCGTGGCTTGGCGAGGATTGTCCTTGTCATCATGCTTGGGAATTTCTTGTCACAGAAGAGAAAAAACTTCATGGCTTAGAAAATGTCGATGTAATCAAACTCGAAAGCAAAGTTCTACTGGAACTTGTGCCCAAAATTTTGCATGACATTCAGACTTCTCTTTTGAAAGAATTCGTGGTTGCTCCTTCACATGAGGTAGATGAGGGATTTGGATCGGGAACTTTGGCATCGCAATCGAATCGCCCATGGTGTCTCAAGTCATGACCATCTCTGTGGCTAGCTCCTCAACTTTCCCTGGGTATGATCCAGACAGACCACACCTATCTCCAATTCTTGAGCGCAGTTCCGAAGACGCTCCAACTCAACCCGGAGTTACACCGAAGAAGGTATTTCGTCGATTTTTCCCTTCTCTCATAAAGTTGGGGTGCTATCGATTGATATTTCTAATCATTTTGCCTATTTTTTTCTCAGCTTTGGATCCGGTAGGCATCGCTCCACTCCCTCAACAAGAGACATAGCTAGAGTCGCAAGCGGCCGTGACAGAGTCTGTTACAACTTCGGCCACCACTCAGAGTCCTCATGATGAAGCCTTTTCCTTTGATGACCAACTCACGGAGGCGTCATTCAAGGAGGGAATCGATCTGCACCATGAAATCCCTTTTGAAGCGGAAATCGTGATCACAAGTTCCTCCGATCCTACTAGCGGGCTCAGTATGAATGAGCAGATTGAATGAGAGGAGCTTTCTAAAAGGAGGGTAAAGGGAGAGCCTGTTGAGACATTTCCAAATGAATCGATTCCTTCCCTACTTCAAACGGTCCCTCTTGGTGAGACGATTCCTTTGGAAGACGTTCCTCATACTTCTAGTGCTGAAGATGCCCCCACCCCTCCTACTTCTAAAGATGATACCGCCTCAATTCACACAGCTGAGGAAACTCCTTTGAAGAAAAGTCAAGGCGGCAAGGGGTCGAAGAGGGGGGTGAGTAGTAGTTCAGAGGGAACCACTCCGAAGAAGCGAAAGAGGGATAAAAAACACAAAGAGTAATCTTCAGACATGTAAATAATTCAAATAATCATTTCTTCTTTTGTTGGTTGTATTCGTTTGGGCATGACCCCTCAGTTTTGCCATGCATTTTGTACAACCAATTTTATGTGAATAAAAATTCTTTTGTTCTTACATATGATTTTGGCATTCACTTGTTTAAACGTCTGAACTGTAACACTTCTCATTTTATGCACTCATGGCTTGTTGCTTGTTGAATAATACATTAATTTGATTAATCCATCTCAAGGACCCTCTACGGTCGTGGCCTTGAGTCATTGTAAATACTAAATATGAGTCGCGGTGTTGAGCTATCAAAGTCATTCCTTGGACGATCACATTTCTATCCCTAGTTTCGGGTCGATAAATGCACCATGTGGACGGTTAAGTCTCGTCCCAGTAGTGTTAATACTCTCACATAATCTCCAAAAAACTTAAAGCCGATCAATGAATGGCCGATTCATATTCATCATGTTTCTCTTTCATGCCCCCAAGTCCAGGGCATACATTGGTAAGTAAGAAGGCAGGTTATGTTTGCTTCAGCTTTACACTCTCTCCTGTCGAATCATGGGATCAGGCTAGTGATTAGAAAGCTGAGTCACACGTATTTTGGTCTTTAGCAGTTTGTATTCCTCTTGTCGATTTTAGGTTGGAATTATTAGAATTGAGAACGGTCGAAATCCACTCATGTATCCATGGAGTTTGCATTCTAGTCCGCACTTTGGGGACTTAGAGTTTTCTCGTGGGCAGTTGTGTTTCCGCCGAATCATTTATACTCCAGTCCGCACTCTAGGGACTTTGAGCTTTCTCATGGCTATCGTGTTCTACCTGGGGCAGCCGTGTTTCCGTTGAATTGTTTATACTCCAGTCTGCAATTGGGGGACTTAGAGATTTCTCGTGGGCAATCGTGTTTCCGCCTGGGGCAATCGTGTTTCCACCAAGTTGTTTATACTCCAGTCTGCACTTTGGGGACTTAGAGTTTTCTCGTGGGCAGTCATATTTCCGCCTAGGTCAGTCGTGTTCCCATCGAATTGTTTATCCTCCAGTCCGCACTCTGGGGACTTAGAGTTTTCTCATGGGCAGTCGTGTTTATGCCTGGGGCAGTCGTGTTTCCGTCGAATTGTTTATACTCTAGTCCGCGCTCTAAGGACATAGATTTTTCTTGTGGTCAGTCGTGTTTTCACTTATACTCCATTCCACACTCTAGGGACATAGAGTTTTCTCGTGGGCAGTCGTCTTTCCATCCGGGGTAGTTGTGTTTCCACTGAATTGTTTATACTCCAGTCCACGCTCTGGGGACATAGAGTTTTCTCATGGGCAGTCGTGTCTCCGCCCGGGGAAGTTGTGTTTCCGCCAAATTATTTATACTCTAGTCCTCACTATGGGGACTTAGAGCTTTCTTGTGGGCAGTTATGTTTCCGCTTGGGGCAGTCGTGTTTCCATCGAATTGTTTATACTCCAGTCCGCGCTCTAGGGACATGGAGTTTTCTCGTGGGCAGTCGTGTCCATATTCTATTGGATTCTAACCTTATCGAGTTTTTCATTATGTGCCTCGGTGTCCCAAGTCAGGGGCATATGGTAGCTGATGAATGGTCGAATCACATTCGTCTAGATAAAAACTTCATAGGTTCTGTCATGGTTTGCAGAGATCGGTTGGTGCCTAACTTTAGGTACTTGGTTACCTACATCATATTCACGTAGTTTAATTCAAGTTAGTCGCAGTTCACAACATAATTGAAATTGAAATTAAAATTAAAGGAAGATCGGAATAAATCTCAATGATAAGTGAAGCATCATCGTGCGCTCGCTATTCCACTTTGCCCCTAGCACCTTTTAGCAGGATATCGGCCGTTAGGGGTCCATTTGATAATCATAGTTCTTTATTGATAGGGTTAGGATGTTCCCATCATCATTAACCATGTACATTTTTAAGTTATGTCTACCTGTGATGCTCACGAATAACATATGCATGTCCAAGGTACGTGCAAAGTGAGATGAACCGGTATTGATGGGGTAATGATAAATCACTTGGAGTCAGAGCCAAGAAAATCTTATAATCGCTTGGAGTTAACCACTAGATGACTTGGAGTCAGCAAATTCGAAGACCTGGTAATCGGTGCTTTGGATTTCTTAGGAGTTTACTACGGGAAAATCTTTGTCTTACTCGAGTTCTGCTTTGGGCCAGTGAAGGGGTTCCAAGTAGCCGCTTGCTTTTGTACTTGTAAGAATTCACATGCAACATCAGGCTTCAATGGATTTCGTATGCCGTTTTTCATAATTCTCCATAGGAATGTAGGATATACTCTTCAAGGAACTTCAATCCCAATCATTGTTAGACTGTGAGCCTAAATTGCGGAATGGACGGTTGAGCAATTGTTGATGGATATGTTAATAAAAACGATCGATTGTACTCAGTTACCTTGAGACGATCACATTGGATCGATCGTATGGGAACGACAATAATTCAATTGTTAATTGGTGGATAGGCTATCAGAAAACGATCGGTTATAAGGATGAAAGTGGAACGATCATACTAGGTTCGCTACTGGAATGATCGTATAAGGAACGACTGCATAGAATTAATTAGTGAGGGGACTAGTTGGAACGATCGTATAAAAATGATCACACAGTAACGATCAATGAAAAACGATCATGAAGAGGAGAAATTGGCCAAATCCAAGCTATTGAAAAGACTAATATGAACCACTGTTGGGAATGATCGTTTAAGATGATAGGGAGCCTGGATTCATGATGGACAAACGTTCAATGAGTGTGTGTGGGTCATAGCCAATTGCCAATCGTTCCCTCATACTCTAAAACTTGAAAATGTATGGACATTCATGAATCATATAGCTACTTGGTCACTAATCCCATCATTTCCATCTTCTGCAAGGGTAGTAGACATGGTCTTATGGCCTTGTGAAATAGTTTCCATCTAGATCTCTTTTGAATCTAAGTATAATAGGAAACTTATCAATCAAAAGTTGGATCTATCTCGCGAACACGAAAATTCACCAGTAGAGAATGAGATCCAATCGAGCTGAGAATTTTCCCCTTTCGACGACAGCACCCAAATGTTGATGCCAAAAATAGGCATCAACGATCGGAGACTCTCGTGGAAATTAAACAATGAAAGAAATCAAAAAAAAAGCAGAAAGAGTAAATGAACACGTAGATTTTCATAGTGGTTTGGCAATCTTGGCCTACGTCTACTTCACATTTTTATTAATCTTCCTTGGATTACAATTACAAGAATATTTAGATCAGCTAGGATCCGTTAATATAAGATTTAGGAATAAAAATGGCAAAGCCTCCATTGTAGGAAGAAGGTCCCCTTTCTCAAGATATGCTTGCTGTATTTATAATAGAAGATGCACATATATTGGGTTGAAACTTTGCAAGAAGGCTTTCTGGGTCCAATGGAGCCCACCATATCGATCGGCAACGATAACTCAAGGGTTTGGGTTGATCGGCTTAACCATTACCGATCGTTTTTATTCACTGCAGTCAGGCTGCGATTGTTATTGGAGGGTCCCATAAGATCCTTGATGTTGCTTCTAAAATTTAGGATCATTCTGAGATGTGGATTGCAAGCTATGGGTCGTTCTTGGTCGAAACTAGAATGTACACTAAAGTTCACCGATCATTATATTGAATCATCCAATAACGATCGGTGAATATCGATTGGCCTTTGCTCTACCACCTTGGGACGCACGACCGTTGTGGTGTGCTCCTCTTACCATGTTGTCGATTTTCTGAAAGTCTCACATGAATTGGCTTCATGGATCTCAAGATATTGAATGCTCTTGACGATTTGAACTATTTCCTTGACCGTTCTCTAGTTGATCCAAACAAATCATTACTCTATCCTTAGCTTATGTATATGAACTTCAATCAATTTCCAAACTTGAGATCTAACTTCACAGGGCCAGGCTAGTGACTTCATGCTAGCTTCGATTTGGTCTTGGTCCGAATTTGTCTGACTATCGTACATAGTATTGTACGCAATTAACAATTCAAGCTGTCGACTATTCTTTGCTAGTCGAATCGATGATACCACGGCTTTAACAAAAGGTGGGATAACATGTAGGTAACCATTTATTTACATAATAAATAGATAATTATGGTATAATAATTTACTTCAAATGTACACTTATGTGTGTGTGTCTATATATATGTTATTATTGCTTAGTTAGTTAGGTGAGATTTCTGTAGGTAATGTTATTGTCACAATAATGACTGGTATGTGCATAAATTTAATGTACTCACACGTACTCATATTTCTTTAATAACTTAATGATTTATGCTAAATAAAAGTATTTTATTTTAATATTATATTAATTAATACATATATATTTTAATATATAAATCAATACATTTACACAATTCATACCAAAATCTGTATGTGTATATATAATTGATCCAATAATTTTCTGATATATATCTGTATCAATTATGAATTTTAACAGTCGAAAATAATCTTTTTTATCATTTTATTTTTTACCACTATTAATGAGTGTAAGATTTATTAAATTCATATAAAATAAATTATGTTTCTAAAATTAATTTTTTTATTTTTAAAATTAGTTCACCATCTTAGAAGCTCTTGGAAAAAAATTAGTTTTTTATATGGTTCTAATTTTTAAAAATTAAATTAAAAACCGACTGTTTAGTATTTAACTAATTAAAAATATTATTTTTATTTAAAAAACTATGAATTTTTTTGCAACCCTTCAAATATCATTCTTGATTTTTAGAAAATTTAAAATTTGATATTTAATTATATAATTATTTTATATTATTTAATTAATGACAAATTTATTAATTAATTCACAGTAGATATATATTAAAATTATAAAAAATTAGATCTATAATGATTTCAAACCGAAAAAATAAAAAAATTTAATTATATGTATTTATTTATATTTAATTTATTATAATACAAACTTACATTTAATTATTATATTTATATAGACATGAATTTGTATAGTTATTTTATTTCAATTCGTATGTATATATGTAAATAAATAAAATATTTATTTCCATAAATATATAATTTCATATATACATATATTTGTTTAATTGTTATTTATAATATATATATATATATGTGTGTGTGCGTGTGTGTGCGTTTTATACATTAAATATAATAAATATATTTGTATATATGTGTGTGTGTGTGTGTGTGTGTGTGTGTATGTATATATATATATATATATATATGTATATATATTTGTGACTTTAAGTATATGCATATTGTAACGACCCGCTATTTTGGACCATTCAAATCGACAATAAAACCATACATATCTGACTTGAATAATTCAAAATACGTAATTGTTAATTTAAATTTGGCAAAACTTAAGGCATACATTAAATCAATCAATCACAGATCACAGAGTAATATAGTGCAACGGAATAGATAAAGAATCGTAGTTCATGAAGCCTCTATATATATCAGAGTTAGAAAAATACAACCGAATAGTTCAAATGCAGTGAAGTCTCCAATGCAACAGATGTCTTCTCTGAACCAATCAACTGGAAAGGCTGGAATTTGAATCGATAGTTGGATTTCCAAATGAAGCTCCGAACTCCAAAGGTGAGTCTCAAATGCTGTATCACTCAGTCTGACCCGAGCGTAAAGCAAAACAAAAAACACTCGAGTCAGGATTAACATTCTTATATCAATAAATCCAACTCAAGTGAAATATCAACTGAAATACAAATAAGTTAAAGGATGTTTGGGATAACCATCCTCTAAGGGTCCATGGAACTTTCTACAAGGTAGAAATATACACTATAACACCATGGTCATTTCAGCTTAATTTATACTTCAAAACCAAATCTCATTTTCACTTCAAATATCTCTATATTTCCCAAAATAGTATTTCTATATATTGAATAATTTGTACAGTAAAGTATTTTCAATTTCCTCAACTTAACAAAACATTCCAACATCAACCCGACCTTCCCATTCAAATTAAATTCAATCTTCATTTATCAATTTAAATTCAACTCAATTTCTAAAATAACCACTTAAATTTTATCGATCTCAAATTCGGATATATAATCACAAATGCCTCTTTATATTTCCATATATTTCAAAACTTTAAGTATTCAACGTTTCATCTAAATTTTCATTCAATTTAGTTTTCTAAATAATAAATTCAAATTTAGTTCAACCTAAATTTTCATTTCAATTCAATTTAGTTGTTAAATAACAAATTCAACTACGTTAATTTCAAATACAGATCCGAATCTCGACATAAACCATTTAAATTCCAATATACTTTAAGGCTTTAATATTTAAATGTTCTATATAACAGTTTCATATAGATCTCGATTTAACCTCATTATTATTTAGTCTTGAAATACTCCCTTATTAGATTCAATATCATTTAAGTAACCTTAAATTACATTTTACTCAATATTTTCTTTAATTTATTTAAACGTGAAATATTCATTAAATAACTTAAATCAAAAATCCAGTTATAAAATCATACCCTTTAAATTTCCCATTCAAAAATTTCAAATCGATTTAATTAAATAAATCCTTATTTAAATACCATTTTTATAAACCCAAATTTATCTCCCAATGTTAATTATTCAATTTATTACAAGAGAATCTATTTGAAATATAGATTTACATAAATACTTAACCATATTATATGCATTAAATCAATCTAATTTAAATCAAATATTACTACTAAATCTATATATCTAATTTTCATTTATATAATATCTTAAGAATCAAATTTATTAAACCGTATATTTCTTTCCAAAATTATAGAAATTATTTTCAAAATATTTATATGGACGAATGGTGTCTGTATATATTTCCTATCATATAGTCAAGTGCTACGGATATTTATCATTTCAATCCATATACTAAATATATACGGGTGGATATCATTTCAACCCGTAATCCCAAATTCAATTAAATGAAAATCGCATGGATTTATCATTTCAACCCATAACGATTTTCTCCTATTCTAAAGTCTGTTCGGGTATGTATCATTTCAACCCATAGTGATTTCTAAACTACAGGGAACTTGCAGAGTGATAACAGAAAATACAATAAAATAACAGGCATATATCATCAATAACAATGTAATATAAACAACATGATATGGTGTCATATCCCGCAGGTGAACAGTTACAGATTATAGCAAATATAACAAATTTAAATAACTACAGCAGCATATTTCAATTGTCGTTTCAATTGAAATCAAATTTAATGAATAAAAAAATGTTAATCGTGAGTGATTACTCACCTTTCGAGGTTAGAGAGATAGACAATGAAGTTGAGTTACGAAATGCAAGCACGACTTCCAAAGCAAAGTTAGATGGTACGATTTTGACGGAAAAGCTGATAGATAGAAATTGATGAGAACGGATCAAATTTTCTTGATAAATTGAAACGAAGATTATATGATTAATTTATTACTTTCTTTCAAAATGAACGTTAAATCAAAACACGCATTTTAAAAAATGAAATATATATATATATATATATATGCACACCCATGAAAACCATATAACTTTAAAACGCTTCCATTTCATATTAATGTTAAATAACAAATATATAATTATTCAAAATGTCACATATATAGTATATTCATTTTATGGTTGTCGTTTCCATGTAATAAATATTCATTTGAAACCAATATTAAAATAATATATATGTATAGTTAAAAATCAATGTTCTAACATAAAACACATATATTAAAGATCAACACACACATATATAATATCTTTTGAAATGAATACTTATGTATATATATAATTATTATAGTTTATTACTTTCCTTTTCAAAATACCCAGTAGGAAATCAAACAAACTTATGCACATATATATATGCAGATAAACAATATTCTTTATAATACATTGTTAACTTACTCCTTTTTTTCCCTTCTTTTTTTTAAAGAGTATATATGCAGTACAGTTTATAAGAATTTTTTATTTATAAAACCTTCATATATAACAAAATATATATATAAAATAAAATATTTGTATATATAAAACTCAAAACGTTTCAAACATATATTCAAAAACTGGATCATATAAATAACAATGTATTTAGTTAACACGTAGTATAAAATTCAATTATATAACTCTCTTATATATTCATTATAACTATAATCGAAACGGTTATATATACTTTTATATAAATTAACCAAATATACACGTTACTTAACCTATCTTTACCCGATCAATATCTTTATTATTAAAGCATGCACATCATAATAGTATGAAGATATACAATGCTTTAGGCTTATTAAACAATATATTGCAACTTATGTATACTAATATGTGAATATAAATAAGCTTACATACTTATTATACAAAAATCAAAATTAAAAAAAAATATAACAAAATATATATATACTCAGAATTGATATATAAGCTTATACTGTTATATAGAGAAATTTTTTGTATTAAGTACAGCCATACATATATATCTTTGGGTACTACAATTTGTATTATTTGCCTTTTATAAAGAAAATTGCGGTTGCACTGAGTTTGTACATATAGCTTACTTTATGTATATAAATAACGTAAGCTGTCATACATATATATACTAAAATATGTAAATTTAAGGCAGTATACTACTAGCAAAGATATATAATATAATACAATGTATAGACATACCCTGTGTAAACTCGAGTCGCCGATGGGTGGGCAAAAGGAATAAATAAGAAACTACAGAAAATGGGAAAAATGTTGATGCCACCTATGTGCTGTCAGAAGTTATTACCTCTAGGCTTTACACTCGGCTATGATGAGGCTGTCGATGTGGATAGGGAAGATGTTGGGTTCGGCTGGAAGGCAGGGTGTTTCTTAAGAGAAGAGGAGGGAAGAAGGAGGGGACAGGCGCGTGGTGGAAAGAAAATTTGCAGAGAGAGGATGAAAAAAATGCAGATGTACTAGGTAAAAGAAAGGAGGAGCAGGCTAGAATAAATAGAATGTACGAAGAGAACAATGAAGGTTATAAATCAGATTGGAATGAAAACGTAAAGAAAGAAAGAAAGAAAGAAATAAAAGAAATCAATGAATGCGAAATAACGTATAGTATTTTATACGTTTCAAACTTTGAAATGGCAACGGTCATGAGTTGATTTAGCTACATTTAAAGCAATAACTTTTTTGTTTGTTTGGATAGTACGTAATAAGTTTGGAAAGGCAGTGATATTTAAAATGGAACAAGGAAGGTTATAAATCAGATTGGAATGAAAACGTAAAGAAAGAAAGAAAGAAATAAAAGAAATCAATGAATGCGAAATAACGTATAGTATTTTATACGTTTCAAACTTTGAAATGGCAACGGTTAATGAATTGATTTAGCTACATTTAAAACAATTACTTTTTTGTTTGTTTGGATAGTACGTAATAAGTTTGGAAAGGCAATGATATTTAAAATGGAACAAGGAATGGACAGAGAAATTTAAGCAAAGATAAAACGTACAGAATAAATATAGAGTAAGGGGACAGTCATGATAATTCAGTGGATAATTAAAGCAACTTTTAATGCCACCAGCTGCACGTTCAAATCTGAAAAGGCAGAGTAACGGACCATATAATAAATTGAAACGATGGATTGATAACAGCTGCAAGAATATATTTAATAGAAAAGAACGGACAGAGAAAATTTTGTGAAACGTACTGAAAATAAATATGAAGTACTTATTATATTATACGTTTCTTTTGAATGCATAGTCCAAAATTTGAAAGCCAAGTAACGGTCAACCCTTGATTTGGTGAAAATAATTGTAGCAATTAATAAAAGAAATAAATAGCAACGGTCACGTTGCTTTGATTTAAATGACCCATCAAAGCAAATTATTTATAATTTAACCGGTAGGAAACGTAAAGGAACGTACCACCACAAAAATGAAATTGATAACATCTATGCATTGATTCTGCAATATTTATTAAAGAAATTGATTCTGCAATATTTATTAAAGCAATTTATTAGCTAGCTTGAATTAAATAGAATTTCACAATGGAAAAAACTTTGATAAAATAAATTTAAAATTTAAAATCTGCTATGTTTAATTGGACGTAATCCAAATATTAAATTTTTATTTCAAAATATTATTATATAAAATTTCTCAAAAATTTCAATTAATTACGTGAAATAAAACCATTTAAAACTATTAAAATCTACGAGTCGTTACACTCTCTCCCACTCAAAACTTTTCGTCCCCGAAAAGGTAGGAGGTAGGAGAATAGAACAAGCAGAAATAAAATAGATTGAAAGACAAGATAAATAATTAATTTAAAACTATATAAATTTTATTTGAAATATTTATTTGATAACTTCATTTGAAATTTAATTTTCTTTAATTCTTTAATACTTTTCAAACTCCTTTGAAAACAATTATTTACATTATTACTTATATTTACAAAGAAGTTATTGAAATATTAAATCCAAAATTCATAAATTTTTATTTTGTTTCAAGATACCTTCCAAATATTACTATTAGATCACAAATCATTTTTTTTAATATATGTTTTATTTTGGATAAATAACTTCTAAAATATTTATAACACTAAAATTTCTATTAAACCATGTAGTATATAATTAAACAATATTTTAAAGGATATATCCAACAAGGAAGGAAGGTAGATTTGGAAAACAGAATCAAGGTGAATAACTAAACTGAGCAGATAAGGTAGATGCAAGAAATAGTATCGGGCATGAATAATTAATCTAGAACCATAAGAATTAAAATTTCAAATATTAATTCAAAATTTCTTTGTTGGGAAAAATACTTTTATAATAAATACCTTTATAATAATACTTTTATAATAAAATACTATTATATCGAAATAAATTTTCCTTTCGAAAATACTTTTATAACTCGATGTTTCAACAAGTTTATCCTCGTTCTGCAGACTCTGGTCATGCGTTGATCGGGCGCAAAGCTAGAATTCTTCAAGTACTTAGTAGACTTGTTTCAACACCCAGTGAAAAATACTTGAAAAACCTTTAAAACAGTTATGGAAAGTACAATCCAAACAAAACAACCAAACCAAAACCTTTGTCCGACCATGGTTCGCAGATACACAATGGTTACGCCTGGATCCCCCAGGAAACAATCCGTATTTGTAAGCTTTCTCCGCCCTACGAGTTACGCCATGATGACTAGTAGAGTGCAGGATACACAATGGTTACGCCTGGGTCCCCCAGGTAATAATCCGTACCCCTAGGCTATCTCAGCCAGGCAGTTTCGCTACTATTCGCGACCTACACAGATTGCAGGATACATAATGGTACACTTGGGTCCCCCAGGAATTAATCCGTACCCCTAGGCCAGACTCAGCCAGGCAATTGCGCTACGCAGTCGCGAGAGTAAAAAAACCATGGGTTACACCACGGTGGGAACACTCGAGTATTACATCCGGAAAACCAAAAATCAGAGAGAATAATATTGATAGAATGAACCCACGATGTGGCCACAAAGCGGATATCAAGCAGAAGGCACTTTCCATATCTTTACTTCGAAAATATATATCATATAGTACCTTTTCAAATCACTTTCAAATATCGTACTTATATAAAGTCCATATATATAGGATTCCATTTTTCCCAAATCGAATACTTTCCTAAATCAATAGTAGATCAAATCATACTTATATAGACTTCGATTATATAAAATCTCTTTCCAAATTGAGTACCTTTCAAATCAATAGATTTCAAATCAACTTCATACTTATACAATCCATTTTATATAAGTTCGACCACTCCCAAATCAAGTGCTTAATAATATAAGGTTCTCAAATTTCAAATCATTTCAATATCAATTCAGTTTCAAAATCATATATGATTTCACCAAATTTTCTTCCAAATTAAATACCTAAATTTCAAAGTTCCCAAAATAATAGGTTTAGAAAATTATCCCATTTTCCAATTTAAAATAATTCAAGTCAAACAAATTCATTTCCAAAATCACCATATAAGTACTGGTTTTTGATTCCAATTTAATTTCAAAACCAAATATTTCCCCAAAATCAATTATACTCAAAATGGTTTCCAAATTTATAATTATCCCTTTTTTTAAAACTTTTAAACTATCTATTTCTATGTGAAATATCCAATTTACCTTTCTGAAAACCATTATTCAACTATTTTTTTTTCAAAACATTTCAAAACTAAATTTATATTCTTTATCAAACATTTTATACTCTTCGAAATTTCTTAGCTTTGAAAATTTAATCTCGATTTGGAAGTGTTCGAACATTGAAAATAGTTAGGGAAATAAAATTTCCAATTCAAGACTTGAAAATCAACAATAAATAGATAGGATTATACCAAATCAAATCCGAAACTCGTGGACTGAATACCGGTTTCCTTTAAATCATTTTAAATATATATACATATATCTTTCGAATATCGAACTATTCTTCGGAATTTGAAATAAAAATTTGTTTCACAATATTACTCGCATAGCAAAGCCACTAGAGTGGCCTCTCCCCTACTCTGAAACTCGAAAATCAATGTCGATGATGCGTGCACTCATCACCGAAATTATTTTCTAGCGACAAAGTGAGTTCTGGACTTCTATTTTCTTAAAACTTCCTTGAAATTTCATTGAAATCATTGGAACTCGTTTGAGTCATTTGAAACACTTCTTATTCATAAAATACTTTCAAATCGTATTATTATATAATTTCAAAAATCTTAAAACCAATTTCAAAACACCGGAATTCAATTCTCGAATTTCAAATTTAACTCTACAGTTATAAATCATTTTTATATAAATCAATTTCTTATAATTTTTCAAAATTTCGAATCCTTTCAAAACCTTTTTATATAGAATAACATTTCTTATTTGCTTTATATATATAGGTATATAATCCTTATCGAAAATATTTTCACTTATATATATATATATATATATATATATATAAAGTCATAGTAATCAAAATAAAATTTTGGTATAAACAATTTCAAAAATACAAACAAAACCCGATTTTCAAAGGAGGATTCAAGAATGGATTTCAAAACAAAGATAGCGATTTAATTTAGAGGAACTCCAATCAATAGAATCCTGATTCGAAGATAGACTCGATCGAGGATGAGATAATCAAATTACAAAATAGAAGATGGATATACTTCTATAAATCACGGGCGACCTTTACCGGCCAACCGTGATTCCAAAATTAGATCGATGTAGAATTCTGAGGCAATTCGACATTCGATCGCCAGAGATATAGAATTCGGCATAACAAGATATAGCAGCATCGTAAACGAGGATACAGAAATCTTCGGTGAGTCAATGCTAATTGAAAAGGAGTTTTCACCCCCTTTACAAATCATTCAGTGGAGTTATGGGATACTCCGGAATCAAACGAATATAAATAGGGAGAGACAGAATGAATTTTGGAATAGAGGGACATTCCAAAATTCAAAGGAAATCGAATCAAAAGGAAGAGATTCAACTCGAGCGAAAGTGATTCTGTAAATAAATTTACCATATATGCTAAGTTTTGCCTAGAGCCAAAGCACTGATACCAACTGTAACGACCCGCTATTTTGGACCATTCAAATCGACAATAAAACCATACATATCCGACTTGAATAATTCGAAATACGGAATTGTTAATTTAAATTTGGCAAAAATTAAAGTATACATTAAATAAATCAATCATATATCATAGAGTAATATAGTGCAGCGAAATAGATAAAGAATCATAGTTCATGAAGCTACTATATATATCAGAGTTAGAAAAATACAACCGAATAGTTCAAATGCAGTGAAGTCTCCAATGCAACAGATGACTTCTTTGAACCAATCAACTGGAAAGGCTGGAATCTGAATCGATGGTTGGATTTCCAAACGAAGCTCCAAACTCCAAAGGTGAGACTCAAATGCTGTATCACTCAGTCTGACCCGAGCGTAAAGCAAAAAACAAAACACTCGAATCATGATTAACATTCTTATATCAATAAATCCAACTCAAGTGAAATATCAACTGAAATACGTATAACTTAAAGGATGTTTAGGATAACCATCCTCTAAGGGTCCATGGAACTTTCTACAAGGTAGAAATATACACTATAACACCATGGTCATTTCAGCTTAATTTATACTTCAAAACCAAATCTCATTTTCACTTCAAATATCTCTATATTTCCCAAAATAGTATTTCTATATATTGAATAATTTGTACAGTAAAGTATTTTCAATTTCCTCAACTTAACAAAACATTCCAACATCAACCCGACCTTCCCATTCAAACTAAATTCAATCTTCATTTATCAATTTAAATTCAACACAATTTCTAAAATAACCACTTAAATTTTATCGATCTCAAATTCGGATATATAATCACAAATGCCCCTTTATATTTCCATATATTTCAAAACTTTAAGTATTCAACATTTCATCTAAATTTTCATTCAATTTAGTTTTCTAAATAATAAATTCAAGTTTAGTTCAACCTAAATTTTCATTTCAATTCTATTTAGTTGCTAAATAACAAATTCAACTACGTTAATTTCAAATACAGATCCGAATCTCGACATAAACCATTTAAATTCCAATATAGTTCAAGGCTTTAATATTTAAATGTTCTATATAACAGTTTCATATAGATCTCGATTTAACCTCACTATTATTTAGTCTTGAAATACTCGCTTATTAGATTCAATATCATTTAAGTAACCTTAAATTACATTTTACTCAATATTTTCTTTAATTTATTTAAACGTGAAATATTCATTAAATAACTTAAATCAAGTTATAAAATCATACCCTTTAAATTTCCCATTCAAAAATTTCAAATCGATTTAATTAAATAAATCCTTATTAAATACCATTTTTATAAACCCAAATTTATCTCCTAATCTTAATTATTCAATTTATTACAAGAGAATCTATTTGAAATATAGATTTACATAAATACTTAACCATATTATATGCATTAAATCAATCTAATTTAAATCAAATATTACTACTAAATCTATATATACAATTTTCATTTATATAATATCTTAAGAATCAAATTTATTAAACCATATATTTCTTTCTAAAATTATAGAAATTATTTTCAAAATATTTATATGGACGAATGGTGTCTGTATATATTTCCTATCATATAGTCAAGTGCTACGGATATTTATCATTTCAATCCGTATACTAAATATATACGGGTGGATATCATTTCAACCCGTAATCCCAAATTCAATTAAATGAAAATCGCTTGGGTTTATCATTTCAATCCATAACGATTTTCTCCTATTCTAAAGTCTGTTCGGATATGTATCATTGCAACCCATAGTGATTTCTAAACTACAGGGAACTTGCAGAGTGATAACAGAAAATACAATAAAATAACAGGCATATATCATCAATAACAATATAATATAAACAACAGGATATGGTGTCATATCCCGCAGGTGAACAGTTACAGATAATAGCATATATAACAAATTTAAATAACTACAGTAGCATATTTCAATTGTCGTTTCAATTGAAATCAAATTTAATGAATAAAAAAATGTTAACCGTGAGTGATTACTCACCTTTCGAGGTTAGAGAGATAAACAATGAAGTTGAGTTACGAAATGCAAGCACGACTTCCAAAGCAAAGTTAGATGGTACGATTTCGACGGAAAAGCTGATAGATAGAAATTGATGAGAACGGATCAAATTAGCTTGATAAAATTGAAACGAAGATTATATGATTAATTTATTACTTTCTTTCAAAATGAACGTTAAATCAAAACACGCATTTTAAAAAATGAAATATATATATATATATATATATATATATATGCACACCCATGAAAACCATATAACTTTAAAACGCTTCCATTTCATATTAATGTTAAATAACAAATATATAATTATTCAAAATGTCACATATATAGTATATTCATTTTATGGTTGTCGTTTCCATGTAATAAATATTCATTTTAAACCAATATAAAATAATATATATGTATAGTTAAAAATCAATGTTCTAACATAAAACACATATATTAAAGATCAACACACACATATATAATATCTTTTGAAATGAATACTTATGTATATATATAATTATTATAGTTTATTACTTTCCTTTTCAAAATACCCAGTAGGAAATCAAACAAACTTATGCACACACACACACACACACACACACACACACACACACACACACACACACACACACACACACATATATATATATGCAGATAAACAATATTCTTTATAATATATTGTTAACTTACTCCTTTTTTCCCTTCTTTTTTTAAAGAGTATATATGCAGTACAGTTTATAAGATTTTTTTTTTATAAAACCTTCATATATAACAAAATATATGTACAAAATAAAATATTTGTATATATAAAAATCAAAACGTTTCAAACATATATTCAAAAACTGGATCATACAAATAATAATGTATTTAGTTAGAACATAGTATAAAATTCAATTATATAACTCTCTTATATATTTATTATAACTATAATCGAAATGGTTGTATATACTTTTATATATTAACTAAATATACACGTTACTTAACCTATCTGTACCCGATTAATATCTTTGTTATTAAAGCACGCACATCATAATAGTATGAAGATATACAATGCTTTAGGCTTATTAAACAATATATTGCAACTTATGTATACTAATATGTGAATATAAATAAGCTTACATACTTATTATATAAAAATCAAAATTAAAAAAAACAATATGACAAAATATATATAAACTCAGAAATTGATATATAAGCTTATACTGTTATATTGAGAATTTTTTTTTAATTAAGTACAGCCATACATATATATATCTTTGGGTACTACAATTTGTATTATTTGCCTTTTATAAAGAAAATTGTAGTTGCACTGAGTTTATACATATAGCTTACTTTATGTGTATAAATAACGTGAGCTGTCATACATATATACACTAAAATATGTAAATTTAAGGCAGTATAGTACTAGCAAATATATATAATATAATACAATGTATAGACATACCCTGTGTAAACTCGAGTCGCTGATGGGTGGGCAAAAGGAACAAATAAGAAACTACAGACAATGGGAAAAATGTTGATGCCACCTATGTGCTGTCAGAAGTTATTACCTCTAGGCTATACACTCGGCTATGATGAGGCTACCGATGTGGATAGGGAAGATGTTGGGTTCGGCTGGAAGGCAGGGTGTTTCTTAAGAGAAGAGAAAGGTAGAAGGAGGGGACAGGCGCTTGGTGGAAAGAAAATTTGCAGAGAGAGGATGAAAAGATGCAGATGTACTAGGTAAAAGAAAGGAGGAGCAGGCTAGAATAAATAGAATGTACGAAGAGAACAATGAAGGTTATAAATCAGATTGGAATGAAAACGTAAAGAAAGAAAGAAAGAAAGAAATAAAAGAAATCAATGAATGCGAAATAACGTATAGTATTTTATACGTTTCAAACTTTGAAATGGCAACGGTCATGAGTTGATTTAGCTACATTTAAAGCAATAACTTTTTTGTTTGTTTGGATAGTACGTAATAAGTTTGGAAAGGCAATGATATTTAAAATGGAACAAGGAAGGTTATAAATCAGATTGGAATGAAAACGTAAAGAAAGAAAGAAAGAATAAAAGAAACCAATGAATGCGAAATAACGTATAGTATTTTATACGTTTCAAACTTTGAAATGGCAATGGTTAATGAATTGATTTAGCTACATTTAAAACAGTTACTTTTTTGTTTGTTTGGATAGTACGTAATAAGTTTGGAAAGGCAATGATATTTAAAATGGAACAAGGAATGGACAGAGAAATTTAAGCAAAGATAAAACGTACAGAATAAATATAGAGTAAGGGGACAGTCATGATAATTCAGTGGATAATTAAAGCAACTTTTAATGCCACCAGCTGCACATTCAAATATGAAAAGGCAGAGTAACGGACCATATAATAAATTGAAACGATGGATTGATAACAGCTGCAAGTATATATTTAATAGAAAAGAACGGACAGAGAAAATTTTGTGAAACGTACTGAAAATAAATATGAAGTACTTATTATATTATACGTTTCTTTTTGAATGCAGAGTCCAAAATTTGAAAGCCAAGTAACGGTCAACCCTTGATTTGGTGAAAATAATTGTAGCAATTAATAAAAGAAATAAATAGCAACGGTCATGTTGCTTTGATTTAAATGACCCATCAAAGAAAATTGTTTATAATTTAACCGGTAGGAAACGTAAAGGAACGTACCACCATAAAAATGAAATTGATAACATCTATGCATTGATTCTGTAATATTTATTAAAGAAATTGATTCTGCAATATTTATTAAAGCAATTTATTAGCTAGCTTGAATTAAATAGAATTTCACAATGGAATAAACCTTGATAAAATAAATTGAAAATTTAAAATCTGCTATGTTTAATTGGACGTAATCTAAATATTAAATTTTTATTTCAAAATATTATTATATAAAATTTCTCAAAAGTTTCAATTAATTACGTTAAATAAAACCATTTAAAACGATTAAAATCTACGGGTCGTTACACATATACTTGGACAACATATAATACTTATAGAATGAACTAATGTGTCCACTGGATGTAAATCCCAACATATTTATACGGGCATGTTATACCTTGAACGGAATATCATGTCACACATGCACACACATTACATATGTATATAAT
Source organism: Allium cepa (assembly GCA_030765085.1). NCBI lineage: Eukaryota > Viridiplantae > Streptophyta > Magnoliopsida > Asparagales > Amaryllidaceae > Allium > Allium cepa. The sequence continues at coordinate 351,982,953 of CM060931.1, read as the reverse complement.
ACCCATGTATACTTATGTATTAAGTAAAACTAAATCAAGTAAACTTCACATAACAATTTATAAATTTAAATAAAATACATGATTTTATTTAAACTAGATTTAAAGATGTTCTAAATAAATTTGACTTCATAGGCCCAATAATGATCCAATAAGGTAATTTTCTGAAATTCACCCAAATCTTCGCTGTGAACTGGCCCAGTTCTAACATTATGGGCTCTACCTTAATATCAAAATGATTAGAGGTTTAATGAAGCTTAGTTAGCACTTATAAATATTATTTTAAAGTGAAGAAATGATTTTTATAAGTGAATGGTTTATTCATAAATATTTTTTATGTAAAGAGATAATTTTATATATAAAAATGATATTTATAAAATAGCGATTTTATAAAATAGTATAAAGAGATATTTTGTAAAATAATACGAGATTCTATAAAATATCATGAATGAGATATTTTGTAAATAATATAATATTTTATAAAATAATATGAAGAATATATTTTATAAATGTTTATAAAGTTTTATAAAATATTTATGAAAGGAATACTTAAATTTAATTGAAGAGATTTAGTACTTAGAGGTCTTAAATGGATTTATAAATTAGTATTGCATTATAAAACGGTATGAGATTTTATAAAATAATATAAAGAGTATTTTATTTTTATTAAACAATTTAGTAAATAAAAGTAATATTTGATTTAGCAATGATTCAGTTAAAGACTTAAATAAACGTGTGTGTATACATGCACGAGCGGGTATATGAATATGTGTGTTCAAAGTTATATAATAACCAAGATGACTCTTGTAGTGTAATTAAAATTGTTGAAGGTAGTGTTTTTTTGTGTGTGTGTGTGTATGTGAATATCTATATTTTTATATAAATACATGATGAGCTTATCACATAGCTATAGCAACTACTGTTTGCGCTAAGTTGTGTGAGTAGATACTGGATTGAGTTATCGCTCTGGTGAAGCCGGAAATATGATTTATATAGTTGAACGTGTGGTTGTGTTTTCATGTGTGTAAATGTACACATATAGGCGTTTGGGCACACAACTAGGCATCACACAATGAAGGAAGGCTGGTTATGTTGTTTTGGCATATTGAGGAACTTGGTTCGCCAGATTCATTCATCGAACTCTATACGTGCAAAGAGTGGATTTCATGTCCAAATCTGTTTTCGGACTCATAAGGAGAAACTTCCAAAACATGAACCAATGAACATTAGGGGAGGTCCGATAGGGTGGAGGTACGCTTTGGAATGTTAAGTGGTTCATTTGGAATCAACATCGATCAAGCATGAGATTGGTACGGTAATTGATTGAATGATTAAGTCTGACGAGCGTGTACGATCAAACAAAGTAAGTTCGTACCTCTTGGCTTTGACCTTGGGGTATATATGTTATAATTAACGGTGTTAGGCTTATATTAGTGACTGTTCCTAGAATGGGTCTTATATCAGTGGTCGTACCCAATACTGGTCTTATATTAGTGATCGTACATCGTATTGGTCTAATATTAATGATCATACGTGTTAGTATATGGTGACAATCATTTGCGAATGAGTCATATATCACGTATTCTCACTATTGGGTACAATGATGGATGATGAAGATCATCTAAGAGTGGATCATATGTCACTTATGCTCATTATGGGGTATAGTGAGATCCACATAGGTCTTGAATATCTATAGTCGGTCATTTATCACCTATGCTCACTGTGGGGTACGGTAAGACTAACACAAGCTCGACCACTCTGGGCATGACTCGAGGTTTATGGTACATTGAGGTACTAACTCTAGTTATTTTAGACTATTGATTCCAAGTGTGGAAACTAGGTTAATTATTACCTGTGCTCGATGAGGGACATAGTGAGATCTACACGAGACCCATCACTGATGATGTAGCTCAAAGTATATGAAAATTTTAGGTACTGACTCTATTAACTTTGGACCCTTAAAAATAATCATTATGTTACGGTGAGATCCACATAGGTGTCAAATATCTAGAGTAAATCGTATATCACTTATGCTCACTGTTGGGTACTATGAGATCTACATGAGTTCGATCACACTTAATGCGGCACGCAGTCTATGGTACATCGAGGTACCAACTCTATTTATTTCAGACCCTCGATGGGGATCATTGAACCACGTTAGATGTCCATAATGGACTTCACTTATCATTAACGATGGGTATTTATCTGTATTCTTTGGTCATATCTTATTACTATGTTGTGCTTGTGCTATACTAGTTGATTGATGTTATCTTTGTGTGTCACATAGTGTAGACTTATATATGACACTTTTATTACCTGTACATTAGTATGTTGGGTTATCTATACCGTAGTATATTGTTACGCTTCTTGATTGTGCTAATTCGTTGATTACATGAGAAGAGAAGGTTAAGGTATGATTACCTATCTTTAAGATAGGTTTACTTTACTTGTTTATGGACAGCTCGAATTACCCCTAAGCCACGTTCGTGGAGAGGACTAGTTATGCCTTAGCGGTTTACTGTTTATTTGTGTATAGCTTTACTATATGATATTTTGAGATAGTTCCCCTCACACCTGGCTTTATATCTAACATGCGCTTTGTCTTTGTCTGTTTAGTCATGACAACTCTCGAGTATTCAATTGAATACTTTGGGATTTAGGTGCTTTTGGGGATACGCTTTTAGGACGGCTGGGGAATTCTATGGAGGCGATGTCCATACTTTGTATGTATACTTGATATGCAGTAGTATGTAACAACCTACCATATTCCAATCTCTGGTTTCCGACATAAATCAATAACTTTTACTAAAGAAATCGAAAAACAACGGATCGTTAGGTAATTGACAAAATGAAACAAAACAAAAACTATCTATTTTGTCTTTCAAAACTCACAGCGGAAGGTACACAAAATATAATAATCAAATAGTACTATGTCATTATCAAAACCGATCTATACATAGTTCCATATGTCACTGATACACACACACACAATACAAATCCAAATTCACAAAATACTTCAAATATCTTACTTATATACACATGCATACTATATGTATATATATAACATGCCTTTGTCACTAGATCCTACAACGTCATCATAGTCTGACCTGTCTCCATCAACCTATCGCATATCACAAACAATGGAAACATGGCAGAGAGGGGGGTCAGACACAAAGTTTGGTGAGTGAATATAACTGAATTCAACATTTACTATACTTGTTTCATAATATAACGTGATCAAAAATGATAAGCTACCATATCATTATACATTTCAGTTCATATTCAATTCATATCAATTTAGATATACACTTCATATTCATAAACTTTCATATCGTCATTTCACTATATCCATTCTAAAATGAGATGACTAATTTCACATTTCATGCTTGTCCACATGATAAGTTGTATAGTTGTATAATGATAAACCGTACGAACCATGAACCTCGCTATACCCATTAAAAATTATATTGTCGCTAACTTACAACATCCAGATTCATGACTCCCACTCGTTCTGGCTCTATTTGTGACATCTCTAATTTTTGATAACATTATTTAGGAGATTTAATTAGATAAATTAAATAGAATTATGTAAATATTAAGAGACAAGGGGGTTGAAATTCAAATAAATATAATTAAGGCCATGCTTAATAAAATTAATAAATGGGCTAAAGTTGTATTTAAGTTAATTAATCTACATAAGGGTACAATGGAAATTAGCCGCACATAAACCCTTACCTTTATATATTCTCGTCCCTTACCATTTCATTCCCATTCACGTCATTTTGAAAGCAAAAACGTAAAGAGGAGCCACCATTAATAGGAAGAATTAAATCAAGAGATAAAGATCAAGCTTAGAGGAAATTAATCTCAATCCAATCTCCTTATCTTAACCAAGGTGGATAATAGTTCCATATCTATTTTTTTATAATCATATGTTTTCGGATTTAAGGGTGAATTCCTTTTATGGTAATTTGGATGATGATATGCTTGAATTACTATTCATTTGATTTAAACAAGGATGTTTAAATAAGATTATATAAGGTTATTGGGCAAACCGATTAATATTGATGTTTAAATGCTATGAATTTTTTTTATGTTATGTAAAACATGAGTTTGGAGTTAGGTTTTAATTTGGATAATCCAAGCTATGGAAAGATTATTATAAATTTTCAAAGGAAAAGAGGGTTAATCGGGTTTATAAATTTATTTCGAAAAATATTGAGAATTTGGGTCTGAAATTTTGATATGTTAGACAGCATAATTAAAATGAATTGCTGGAATTTTTGAGAATTTTTTCTAAGTGGTTTGCTATGCAAATTAAATTATTTTAGAAGAGTAACTTCTTTGCAATATTGGTTTTGCTTAATGGAAGAGCTTACTTATTAACTTAACCATGGTTTAGATCTAAAATCAACAGTGGTTATTTTAGCAAAGAATTTGAAAAGTTAAGGCAACCAATCTTGTGTTTACACGTGGCAGGTTAGTTAGAAAGTGTTTGCTATAATTATTATTAAATTAGGTTTACCCAAAAAAGTTGGTTCCGCCTTCTTTGGAAGTACCTTTCGACTTAGAGCTTCTGCCTTCAATCAAGTCGAAACCCATTAAGCCAAAACCAATGCACAAGGTATCACTTAGATGGTACATAGTGGATTGGGGAAAGGTGGAAGGCTTGGTGTTGAAAGCATGGCTTCCAATGGAGTCGTTACCTTTGTTTGTTTTAAAGAGAAGCACCTACCTTTGTTTATTTGAGCCTTCAAATGAGTCGAAGCATATGTTTTCGAAAGGGGGTTCCTAAATTCGTTTTAAGGGTTTCCACTAACTTATGTTTTAAGCTTTCGAATGGGTTTCTTTACTTATAAAACAATGCTTTTGAAAGGAGGGGTTTCGACCTAGTCGAAACTCTAATGCTGTTCTTTAGCCTTTCAAGGGTATTGAAGTCATCAATAATTTCGAAAGGTAGTGCTTGTTTTTAAAGATGTATTAAGATACTTCCTAAATGCTTTCAAAAGGGTCCAATGGTTTCGAAGGAAATGGTTTTGAAAGGGGGTTTCGACGCTATCCTTCAATGTTTTATTTAAATGATTTGAAGCTTTCGAAAGGGGTGGTGCCGATTCCATTATGTTTTCCCCAATATTTTTATATGATAAAGGATGGTTTCGAAAGGGATACTTTGGTTTATATTCACTGTGACTAAAATACTATTTTAAGTATAAACCTAATGGTTTCGGAAGGGTTACTTCTAATGGTTTCGAAGCTATGCTTTTAAAAGATAATAACTAACCCTTTATTATATTTGAAATTTTTTGAAATGTTTCGAAAGGCAGAGGTCTAATGTTTTAAAAAGAAACTTATTTGCTTTCGAAGTAGGTTATGAAAAGTTATGCATGTAGTTGTCCATTGTTAATTGGAACAACTACCAAGAAATTTTTTCGTTCAAGTCCGAAAAAGATGAGTAGAAAAAGCAGCTCATAGATCGTGACATGGAGATTGAGAGGCTAAAGAAAAGCAAAGATGATGCCCTCAAGAGGGAGAGAAAAAGTGCTTTGTTTAAGGAGTTGAAAGAATCCACTAATTGAGCCGCATTCGTATTTGAAATGAAATAAAGAAGTAGCATGCTGATGAGGCGGCTTTAATAGAAAACTTGAGGATAAGCGAGACTATGGTTGAGGTGCAGAAGAAAACCATCCTCGTACAGGCTCAAGGAATTTCCTCTCTTTGCGAAGAAGTTTCATATTTGGAGGATAAGAAGAAACAACTGGTGGTAGAGAAGGCTAGCATGGATGCCAGTTTTTCAAGGCTTCAAGATACCATCACAAAGAAGATGGAAGGCTTGGATGCCACTATTTTGGGCTTCTATATCAACTCTATACTGCATCAGGGGAGCCTTAATTACTTTAGTTCGATGTTCCTTTATATGCTTGTTGTCGTCTGGTAAGAGATTCTGCCCTAATTTCAACACATGAGTGGTGGTTATACCGAAGAGGGGTTGGTTAAGGCATATCTGAATGAAGAGTCCTGCCAAGCTTTAAGGGAGGGCTAGGAAATCTTGAGACTGGGGAGGGAAAGATAAGCGACTGGTGTCGTATTTGCCATTAAAGTTGTAACCGGGTATTTTCCTTCAAGCCGTGGTGAGCCATTGCATATCTTCTTGCTGATGAGGGGATCGTTTCTACTTCTCCCATGGATATGCAACCATTAAAGGAGGGAAATAGCGAAGGCTTTGAAGTTTTAGCGCATGAACAAACCCCCACAGCAGGTAATTTTCTTACTTCTCCCATGCTTGAAGACTCCTAATTTAAGCCAGATGAAATTCCCAAGATAACCGCCCTTTATTCTAATATTATAGATCAACCCTCTCTTCCTGTCGAGTTACCTCCTCCTCAAGGTACTAGATCTGCTTCCATTCTAATCGCATCAACCATTGTCTCCACATTTGGCTCGCATCTCGGTTCGCACTCCGAGAAAATTGCAACGCTGTGGCTGACCCCTTCTATCTCAAGAGTAGGGTCTAGCAGCTTTTGAAACATAGGAGCAGGCAGACCAAGCCAGCCAACCAGACAAAGTAGAGGCCGAGCAGCTAATGACCAAGCAGCATATGGTAGTAGTGAAGAAGGAGAAGGTTGAAGAGCAAAAGAGGTCATCGAAGAGCTCTCATAAATCCCGCAAGCATAAGGGCAAAGGAGGATCTGCTGGTGGTAATGTTTCAGAAAATAAGATCGCCCCAGGAGGGGAGAAGCTTGAGAAATTTCTGATTAGAGGCAGGAAAGGCGACAAGGGAGGTAGCAAGAAGAAGCCTCGATCTGTCTGCGGTGCTTTTTCTTTTTTGATTGTGTTTTGTACAAATACAGAGTCTACATTTAGCATTTCTTCTTGTTGTTACAACAGTTGTGTTTGTATTTTCCTATTCTTAGCCAATATTGTGCGGATACAGCCCACGCTGCTTGTTGTTGTACATGAAAAACATTATAAGTAATAAAACTATTGAAATTTTGATTGTAAGTTCATCTGTTTACTTATCTACATTCCATGCACTATTTTTTACTATACTGTTTTATTTAGTCCTATAATTACTGCCCAAATTCTTCATTTGGAGTAACAGAACTATAAAGCATTTGCAATTTTGGTCAAGTGTTGGTGTGTGCGCCCCTAGTTCACGGGACTGTTTACTCCGAACACTTGATACATGAAGCTTTTTAATAGACTTACAGCGAGTAATTCACGCACTTAAGTGTTTTACGCACTTAAGTGATCCATGATGCTGGAGCAATACTGGTTACTTGAAATTTTGTTAAGTGATTTCGTCCTAATGCTGACATTTAGGCTATCGTGCACACGTGTCGCTCCTTAGAGTGCTATTTCCTTAGCTCTGGAGGAAATGAATGGCTTTTTGTAATGTGAGAGTTCCTCATCTTTGGATGCAATTTTGCTGATCCAATCGTGATGTGCGGCTTACGAAATGCGCACAATGGGATCGAGGCTTCGTCGGACGCAGTTTTGCGAACCAAGAAGCAATGCATGGCTTACAAGATGCGCATCTAAGGTAATTATGTTTGCGTGGACATGATTCCGCAATCCAAGAGGCGACGCACGGCTTATGAAAATGCACGACTTTGATTCAGACCTTCCCGGTGTCGTCGGAGCAATACTAGTTCTTAGAAGGTTGGGATCGAGTTCCATTGATCAATTGTTTGAGTCGATTTGCTTCCATTGACTCGATGGGTAGATAGAGTATACTTGAGCATGGTTCCACTATCTCAAGTAGCGATCAGATGATTTTGAGTCGATTTGAGCCTATCGACTTGGCAGGTTATTTATATGAACATGGTTTTATTGGTTCAGAAGCAAAGCAATTCAATTAATTGAAATAAAAGTTGGGCAAATTCTTCCTATTTACAATGCTTTCAATATCCTAGGATGGCTTATTTGCAAAAATAGAAAATACACAAGATAATCCAAGATAAAGTAGTGACGAAGCGATTCGCTGTTCCAAACATGGGGAATTTGGATTCCATTAACGGTTATTAGCTTAAATGTGTCATCCCCTAGCTGTTGGCCGATTACATGGGGCCCTCCCCAGTTTTGTCTGTATGTTCTTGGTACATGATAGACTCGTTTGAGGACAAGGCCGCCTACTTCGAAAGTACCGTTGCAGACCTTGGACGTGCAACCCTTTTCTGGGTAGTGACGGTCTTTAGCTCAGCTTCTTCCCGCTTCACATCGACCATATAGAGCGACTCGAGCAAGAGTTAATCGTTCTTCCTTTGATTGAAGTTTTGCCTTCGATGAGAAGTGACTTCCAATTCGACTGGGATCATTGTTTTTGAACCATATGCCAGGGAGAACGGAGAGAGCCCGGTTGTAGATTTGTGCATCGTTCTGTAAGCCCTTAGTGTGCGTGGAAGTTCATAAAACCAATTTCCTTTAGATTTAGTTACCCACTTTTTGATGGGGGACTTATGATCTTGTTTACTGCCTCTACTTCCCTATTTCCTGTGGATGTGCAACAATGGAAAAGCTTTTCTCGATTTGGAAGCGTTTGGAAAAGTCCTTGAATTCGGCGCTTTTAAATTGAGTCCCACTATCAGTGATGAATTTTTATGGCACTCCAAACCTACAAATAATGTTTTTAGTGACAAAGTTAATAATTTTCTTTATTGTAATAGTGGCCGACGGTTTTTCTTCGGTCCATTTGGTGAAGTAGTCAACAATAACGATAGCATGTTTGGCTCCTCCTTAGGCTATTGGCAATGCACTAAGCAAATCAATTCCCCAGATTGCAAATGGCCATGGAATGACATAAGCTCTATTGAAGAAGTTCTTTTGATCTTGCCGAATCTTTAGCATTGGTCGCACCATTTAGCATAATCTAATGCATCGCGGTTGACTGTTGGCCAAAAATACCCATATCAGAAAACTTTCTTTGTAAGGGTTTTTCCTTTGGTGCGATCTCTGCAGTCACCTTCATGAACTTCCCTGAGGATCCTTTGAGCTTCGCCATTGGTTACACACTTGAGCAAGGGGGAAGAGAGCCTCCTTCCGTAGAGTATTTTATCCTGTATTACGAACCGTGGTGTCTTTCGAATGAGGTTTTTCCATTGATTCTTATATGTGGGGAGTTTTCCTTTGAGCAGATAGCCCTTGATTGGTGTCATTCATGTCTTTGGTTTTAGTCATTTAAAAAATCCAATTGATATCCATCTCATCTATGCTTGCAATAATTAGAGTTTCAAATGGAGCTAGTCCTATTGATCGAGTTTCTCCGAAACGGGCTAGTTTAGCTAGATAATTTGCCTTCATGTTTCGTTCCCTCACGGGATATGAGTTATGGTGTAATGCTCGACGTCGTTCAGCAATTCTTGCACTTTGGATAGATATGGGGTGAGGTTCTCTCCCAGGGCTTGATATTTGCCTCTTACCTGATAGACGATTAGCTGAGAGTCCCTATAGATATGTATGGACTTTATCCCGAGTTCCTTCACCACTTTCAGTTCAGCTATCAATGCTTCATATTCTTCTTAATTGTTTGTTGCAGGGAATTCCAAGCATAAGGCGTAGCAAACAGATCATCTTTCAAGAGTCTCGAGCACGACTCCTACCCCCGAGAAAAAGTTGTTAGATGCACCATCGATGATCTAGTGTGTCTCCACTTCTAGAGTAATTTCTTCTTCGTTGTCCCATATTGTAAACTCGGCAATGAAGTCTATCGGCGCTTGCCCATTGATTGTCCTTCGAGGATGGTAAGTGATTTCATATTGACTCAATTCAATGTTCCATTTGATAACCCGCCCAAAGGTCTTGAGACGATATAACACCTACTTCAAGAGTTAATCTGTTAATACTTTGATCGGGTGTGCTTGGAAGTATGGTCGTAACTTCTTTGATGCAATAAAGAATCTACTAGTTTTTCCAACTTCGGATAGTTCTTCTCGGCTCCAATGAACTGTTACTGATGTAGTATACGGGTCTCCAGACCCTAGCTTCTTTTTGCACGAGCTCTGCACTTAATGCATGTGGTGATACTACTGAGTAGATAAAGAAGTCTTCTCTCTCTACCGGCTTGGATAGGATTGGTGGAGTCTCCATATGTCATAGAAGTTCTTCGAAGGTAGTTTGGCAAGCCTGATCCCATTTGAAGTTCTTCTTTTCCTTCTTTAGTACGTCGAAGAATGATATACATTTGTCGGTTGCTTTTGAGATGAAACCGGCTTGGCGCTGCAACTCTTCCATTCAAACCTTGTAACTCCATATTTCTTGGGGACTCAACTTCCCATAAGGCGATAATTTGTTCGGAGTTAGCTTCAATGCCTTTGGCACTTACAATGAATCCTAAAAACTTTCTAGAGGTTACCCTAAAGTGACAGTTAAGTGGATTGAGTTTTATTCTATACTTACGGAGTATCTTGAACATTTCGGCAAGGTTTTCCAAGTGGTTTGCGGCTACGCACGATTTAACTACATATCATCTACATAGACTTCCATAGCCTTACCAATCTGATGCTTGAACATGGCATTCACCAGTCACTGATAAGTCGCCCTTGCATTTTTTAATCCAAACGATATCACTTTGTAGCAGTATAATCCCAGATTGGTGACAAAACTAGAGTTTTCCTATTATAGTGTACATCATAATCTGGTTGTATCCCCGTAAGCATCCATGAATGATAGCAATTCATGTCCTGCTGCTCCATCCACAAGCTGGTCGATTCTAGGAAGTGGAAAGCTGTCCTTTGGGCATGCTTTATCTAGGTCTGAGTAGCCAATAGAGGTTCGCCATTTTCCATTAGGTTTCTTGACCAAGACTGGGTTGAATACCCAACTGGGATTTGTTGCATCGCTGATAAAGCCATTCGCCGTCAGCTTATCCACTTCTTCTCTTAGTGCTTTGGACCATTCGGGTCCTAGGTTGAGCCTCTTATGCTTCACTGGTGTGTATTTGGGATCGATATTAAGTGTGTGGGATGCATTCTCTAGCGACATCCCGCACTTATCGGAATGCATCCAAGCCAATATGTCTAGGTTAGCATGAAGAAATTTGGTTAGTTTGTGTCGCATCTTGTTTCCAAGACGTGACCCAGTTTTCAGGACTTGAGTTAGGTCATCTATATCAAATGGGACAGGTGTAGTCAATTCTACTGGCGCTGCCTGATCCTCCCTTCAACTCTTCTTTCTAGGGTCCAAAGCCTTGTCAAATCGTCTATGGTCCCCAAGCCAGGGGTAGCTCTGTAGCTGCTATTTGGTAGGTTCACGAATGTCGAAAGTTTTCCCCACGTTCTTCCCTTTTTCTTTTCTTCTAAACTCGTGCATTTTTGCGATATAGCATTCTCTAACGCCACTTTTGTATCCTTTGATCACCTCAACTCCATTCTCTATTGGAAATTTCATAGCTAGACACCACTGAGCTAAAGCAATCCTGAAGTCTACCAAAGCGGGCCTACCTAAGAAAGCATTGTAGGCTCATATTTCATCTATGATCACAAAGGTCTGGATGCGGATGACTCTTTGGTTGCCTTCACCAAGTTCCACGGGCAAATATATTATTCCAACATGTTTCTTAGGTTCACCGTTGAATACCTAGATCTTTATACAACAAGCACATACGTCTTTCATACCAATCTTCATCTGATCAAACGTATGCCGGAATAGGATATTGACAGAGCTGCCACTGTCCACCAATACTCGTTGGACCATGGTTGGTCCGATTCCAACCATCATAACCATAGGGTCGAGGGTCGGAGCTTCTATTCCTTCAGCGTCTCGACTCTAGAATACTATATCATCTTTCAAGGTTCTCTGTTGCTTGACAGGAGTTCCGTCTTCAATCGCAAAGCATGAATCTTTCAAGGCATGTTCCAACAAGGTTGCATATTGCTCCATTTCTTTCCAACTCTTTTGTGCGGGATGAGGTCCTCCAAATATCGTTCTGATGACGAGTCTTTGGTCAGTTTGTCTAGATCCCTCTTCGCTGGTTCCAGCTTGATTTTCTCAGTCTTTTGGAGCTTGGGGCGCAACAGGTTGCTCGGGATTTTGTGGTTTCCTCACATATTGCCAAAACTTGTTTTCCCGAATCAGCTCATCAATCGGTTCTTCAAGTGTCGGCACTCATTCGTGTTGTGACCATGTGTTTCATGGAAGCGGTAGTACTTTCAAGAATGCTTTTGCTATTTAGTCACTCCCTTTTGGGCGACTTCTATTAATCCTTCGCCCCTTGTGTCGCAAGGTAGATGTTTTTTGGAGTCTCATTAAGCATGGTGTAGTCTTCGGGCCTTAAGTCTTTAAGTTGCTTGTTACCTCCATTTCGCTTGTTGAAAGTCTGGTTCTTCCTTTTATAGTCCCCATCCTTCCCCACGTTTCATGTAGCGGTCCCGGATGAAAGTCTATATGAGTGGATCGTATAGAATATATGTGCAAGTATATGCAACTAACTATATGATATAGCTTGATAGATGATAGTAGCAAAGTAAATTAAAATAGCCACACCAGGATTTTGTACTGGTTCGGACCTTCCGTCCTACGTCCAGTCCCGAAACTCCTCTTCGGAATTTCCTTTCAACTAACCCTCACTTGACCCGGAGGAACTGGTTTACAATAGCAGAGTTTCTTTGTCAAGAATGTATTCTGTGACACGGATGTTGACTATTGAGTACAGATGCTTCCAATATATATATATATATATATATATATATATATATATATATATATATAGAATATTGAATGAGGAGTTCTAAATATATGGAAGAGTTAACTACAGGTATTTGATTGCTAGAGATTAGGTATTGATCAGAGTATTAAAGTTAAGAGCGTAAGTAAGTAAGGTGAGATCTTCTCTTGAATTCCTGATTCTATTTATAGTGGTGGAGAGATCCTTTGTGTAGTCGCAACTGTTAGTAAGTGCTCTAAGGTTGCTTCTCATGGTGATGAAGAAATACAGTGAAGAGAAGCGAACGTGTCCTTTCGGATGTGACAGTTGTTCTTTGAATATTCACAGCCGAGTCCAAAATCAGACGTCTGGAAAATATTTCAAACGTCTGGTCTTCATATTTTTTTTTTCATCTGGTTGTATTTCATACGTCTGAGTTTTTTAAGCAGACGTCTGGTCTTCATATATTTTTTATATCCGGATGCTTTTCAGACGTCTGAGTGTAGTAACCAGACGTCTAATTCTTTATGAGTTATGAACCAGAGGAATCAATCAGACGTCTGGCTAGTGTTTCCAGACGTCTGAATGTGTGCATGTTGCTATATCTTTGTCTGTGTCATCCCTTTTTCACTTCTATCGACTTGAAGTCTTTTGATACTTCTTTTGATTCTTGTTTTTATTTCTTTGGTGATGTTACTTTATCAACTACCTATAAATATAGATATATATGTACATTCGATTTCCATTGTATAGTTGTTATTATCGAAACCATAGAATTGATTTCCTAACAATCCCCCCCTTTTTGATGATGACAACTATTCAGTGTACTTATATATAGATTATAAATCTCCCCCTGAATATGTGCTTATTTTTAATGTTGTATGATTCTACCTATATCTCTCCCTTTTGACATTATCAAAAAGAATTATAACATTGAAGCCAATCGTCAAAAAGGAAAAGTTTCATTAATAGCATGAAGGGGTTACAGTCATTAGATTTGTACAAAGAAAATATAAAAAAACTACAACTTCCAAATTCTAGATTTCCTTTGGGGAAGTTTATTTGGATCATCTTCCTTTGGTTCTTCGTTGTCAGAAGTGCTATCCCTTAAAGGAGATGTCAAAGCTTCCTTTGGAGGTTCATCCTCAGTTAGTTTTGAATGTTTTGCGGGAGGAGAAGGAACAGGGGTTGCCCAATCCTCAAAGGGTGGTGTTGGACCATGAACTCGTTGAAATACTTCTTTAAGAACGGATAAAACAGTAGAAAGAGATTCTTCAACTGTGGCAAGTCGTGTAGCAAATGAAGTTTCAAAATTGTCAATTCGCTTAGCTAAAATTTTCTGATTTTGAGATAGGATTTTTTGGTTCCGAAGAGTGAGATCTCGAACACTTTCATTTGGATTTGTATCCGTTCGAGTCTCCATAATTTCATCCTGTCCCGGATAATCAAATGGTGCGGGAGGAGGAGGAGTGACTTCTCGATGTTGTACTTCCTCTTGGGATGGATTAATATTTGGTTAAGGAGGAGGCTCAACTCTTCGAGATTGACGATTGTGCATCCAGTCTTCGAAGGACATAAACTTTGGAGGGATTTCAGGTAGGTGCATCAGAGAGAAGAATTTGGTGGAAGCATATTTAGGCGAGATTTCTTCGAATGTCGATAGGTAGGAAGGAATATTATGTGCACGAAGAAGTCTCATAATATAAGTAGGGTAAATGATTGATGGCCTTGATCGAGTCCAAAAGTGTTTGAGCTCCTCGAAGATGAATTTGGCCCAATTTACCCGAGTTCCACTAAAGAGAGCATATAGAGCTTTGTGCTCCATTTATGTTATTTGCTCGTGACTCCCCATACGTGGAACAACTGTATTTATTATCATTCTTGTCAAGAGTCGAGCTTTTGGATGTAAATATTTTGAAGCAAACTTAGGCATTTCGTCCTTCCAAATTTGATGAGTAATACTATTCCGTGGCTTGAAGCGCATATCCGGAATGTTGTATAAATCTTCTCCGGTGTCAAAGCATCCCAAAGTTCTACCTATTAACCCCGAAGTTAACCTAATCATATTACCATAAATACTAGACCATAACCAGTTGTCCTCATCTTCAGTATTCCATACTGAAGTACTGTCTAGATTTGCATAGAATAAAAATATAGCGAATTGGTCTATTTGAACATTATTAGGAGTAAAAGAGATTAGTAATCCGGCATTTTCACAAAGTTCATCTAGATCATACATAGGGAATTTAAGAAGATTATAGAATGGACCTACGTGGAGTTTTTTCTTTTGGATGTCTTGATACCTTTTGATGGAATGCGGTGCTTTATGCATCCATCTCTCGATTTGATCGTCGGAACATACCTGGGGGTTTGAAGATGAAGTGGGCTGGTCTTGTTTGCTTTTCAGAGCTTTGATATTCTTAGTGCGAGGAGGCATGTCGATTTAGTTTTGTTTGATTTTGAAGAAAAAATCGGCAATAAGAAAATCGTAGATTGGAAAAATTTTGAGATAAAGAAAAAATGACGTTATCTGGGTGAATATATATGGTCGATTGAATTCCAGACGTCTAAATTTGAAATCAGACGTCTGGTTTGCCCTAAAAATTGTACAGAAGATACAAACAGACGTCTGGTATTTGGAGAAGACGTCTGTTTTGGTCGAATTTGTGAGATTGAATAGGCAAAGACTTTAAACAGACGTCTGGTTATTTATCTCAGACGTCTGGTTTAGATAAATCTTGTAAGCATTTGTGACAGAAGACTTGGTCAGACGTCTGGTTCAATGTGTTAGACGTCTGAAATTTTCTGAATTCTATTTTTAGGAGGCAGAACTTAAATTCAGACGTCTGGGGCATATGTCAGACGTCTGACATATGCACACTGCTCAAAAATTTTAATTGTGTCAGACGTCAAGAGGATGTAGACAGACGTCTGAAATTTGCAGTTTGGCTAAAAATAGCCTAATGTTTATGGTTTCACCTATTTATCGAATGTTGATAACAAATATCTTTATTGTTGTAAAATATAATAACACATAAGTATAGATACATACAATAATTAATATGATTTATTTATTTAGACGACGACGGAGTTTTAGGATTTCCTGACTCGTTATCCTTCCATGGTCTAAGTGGAGACCACATATTTCCATGTTCGTGGGTCCATGGGGAGCCAGAATATCGTCTTGGAGAGGGATCTGAAGGAGTACGATATGAAGAAGATGGATCCAATGATCTACAAGGTTTTGGTAGCGGTTCATGAACCTCTTTCTTTCATGACGAACAAAACTTCATCGCCACTTGCTCTAGAAAGCTTAACCGTCGTGCCGTAACCTTTTGTTCGAAATAAAGCTCTCATTAAAGATCTATCTGTTGTTTCAGGTAATGATGAATTTCATCAATTTTCCCCTTTGTGTTAGGAGAGATAAACAGAGATCTTTTAGTTTTCTTATTATCTGGAGTAAAACCCGTATGATACGAGGAACACCTATTTGTTGGCTCTTGCTTTGGTGTAGGCGTAGGAAGCCGTTGTGGTGTGTCAACCGAGCTATCCGTCGATGGTGTTGATATAGAGATGGATATATAGGAGTTCCCAGAAGACATTGTTATATTTTATAAAAAAAATTGATTGTTTGTATATAGTTGTTATGTAACTATGTATATATATAAGCTGAAAACATTATTTATAGAACAACGAATTGTCTAAAAAATTAATGGTTCAGAAATTAATAAGTATAATTCATGGTAATAAAATAGATAACTAAACTTAGTCTTTAAATGAAGTTATTAATTTTTTAAGGAAGAAGATCATGAAGTGAACAAATACCTAAACTTCGTCGGAGTTTAATGAAAGTTTGTTCATTTAATGGTTTTGTAAAAATATCAGCTATTTGATTTTCGGTATTTACGTGTTCTAAAGAGATAGTTCCTTTTTCAACATTGTCTCGTAGAAAATGATGTCGTATATCTATATGTTTGGTTCATGGGTGATTAACAGGGTTTTTTGATAAATTTATAGCACTTGTGCTATCACAATATATTGAAGATTTTTTGATAATTTTACCGAAATCCGTTAGCGTTTGTTGCATTTATATCACTTGTGTACATGCTAGAGCTGCGGAGATGTATTCGGCTACGCAGGCAGATAAGGAAACACAATTTTGTTTTTTGCTAAACCATGAAACTAATGATTGTCCGATAAAGTGAAATGTTCCACTAGTACTCTTACGATCTGTTTTACATCCACCGAAATCTGCATCGGTATATGAAAGAAGTTCAACGATGATCCTTTAGGGTAAAACAAACCATAATCTCTAGTACAAGATAGATAACGTAAAATACGCTTAACAGCTCTTAGATGAGATTCTTTTGGTTTTTCTTGAAATCGAGCACATAGACATATACTCATCATAATATCAGGTCGACTGGCCGTTAAATAAAGTAAAGAACCAATCATGCTTCGATATAACTTTTCATCAAAATCTTTTCCATTTTCATCTTTTTCTAAGTGATTATTAATAGGCTTTTGTCTAATCAAATTATTATTTGTTTTAGGAATCCAAATTTTCATATTTTTGATATTCAATTTAGACTTAGGTAAATTTCTAGTTTTTATGTAACTAATATTTTTAGCATCATTTCCTTTTCGTTTAGGAGAGTTTTTAAATCCTATTCCATTTCTATTGCCTGATGGTTTTGAAGTTTTGATAAGATTTTCCAAATCTTGTTTTCCTTTATTAAATTTTGACACATTGTTGGTAATTTTATCCAATTTTTCTTTTAGTTCTACATTTACAATTTTCAATGATTCAATACTATTTTTAAACTCAACATTTTCTTTTAACAAATTTTCTTTTACTATAGTAATATTCTCATTTTCTATCAAATTATTTTTGATTTTTTTTTGGAGATATTTCAAGTTCTTCTTCTAGAATATTTTTTCCATCTTTCAACATTCCTACCTCAAGTTCTAATCTATTTATTTTTACTATATATTCTTTGTTCAATTTTTTTATTTGTCTAAATTTATCATCTAATTCCATGTTAAGTTCTAATAGTACATCTTAGCTAAGTTTAGGACATACCTCTTCAGTTTGTGCCATAAAACATACATTAGCCTGTTCTCCATCACTATTGCTATCACTTTTAGAAGTTGAAGAATTCGAGTCATCCCAAGTTACTTTGAAAGCCTTCTTCTTCTTGAATTTTTGAACTTTGCTATTATTTTTGTCATTATTGAGTTTAGGGCAATCCTTCTTCATATGACCGTATTGATCATATTCATAGTACTTGATTTGAGCTGTTGTGTTGGACTTCCCTTCTTTTTGAAATTTAGTCATCTTTCTAAATTTCTTGAATTTATTATAATTCTTGGCAATGAAGACTATTTCTTCTTCATCTAAATCAGAGTCATCATCTTTTGTTGCTGGAAATGCTATATTCTTTTTCTTCGAATTTAGTTCTTTTCGTGCCTGCAAATTAGCTTCATAGGACATTAAATTTCCTATCAACTCTTCAACTTTGAGAGAAGAAAGATCGTTAACTTCTTCAATAGCTAAAACCTTCCTTTTCCAATCTGATGTTAAAGAGTTGAGTATTCGAAAGACTAAATCAAAATCAGTAAATTTAACTCCTAATGCCATAAGATCGTGTTGGATAGTTTGAAATCTAGAATACATGTCAACAATAGTTTCATTTTGCTTCATATTGAATGAAGAAAATTGGTTTTGTAAAATTCAAATCGTAGTTTGTTTGACCTTTGTTGTACCTTCGTGTGTAATTTGTAAGGCACGCAAAATATCAAACGCAGTGGTGCATAACATGACACGTGAAAATTCATTTTTGTCTAAAAAGAAAAATAAAACATTCATAGCTTTAGCATTATTTGATGCTAAGGTCTTTTGTGCATCGGTCCAAGTGTTCATAGCAGTAGTAGGTGCTTCATATTTATCTTGTGTGGCTGACCAAATTTCAAGACCATTAGCTTCCATAAAAATTCTCATACGTGTTAACCAATATGCATAGTTAGATCCATTAAAGAGTGGGGGTCGTGCTGTGGATTGTCCTTCTTGAAAAATACTTGCCATATTAAAGTGATTCAAAAACATGTTACTGTTATTTGATCCAAACCTTGCTCTGATACCAATTGAAAGTCTATATGAGTGGATCGTATAGAATATATATGTAAGTATATGCAACTAACTATATGATATAACTTGATAGATGATAGTAGCAAAGTAAATTAAAATAATCACACCAGGATTTTATACTAGTTCGGGCCTCCCGTCCTACGTCCAATCCCGAAGCTTCTCTTCGGAATTTCCTTTCAACTAACCCTCACTTGACCCGGAGGAACAGGTTTACAATAGTAGAGTTTTTGTTGTCAAGAATGTGTTCTATGACACAGATGTTGAATATTGAGTACAGATGCTTCCAATATATATATATATATAATATTGAATGAGGAGTTCTAAATATATGGAAGAGTTAAGTACAGGTACTTGATTGCTAGAGATTAGGTATAGATCAGAGTATTAAAGTTAAGAGCGTAAGTAAGTAAGGCGAGATCTTCTCTTGAATTCCTGATTCTATTTATAGTGGTGGAGAGATCCTTTGTGTAGTTGCAACTATTAGTAAGTGCTCTAAGGTTGCTTCTCATGGCGACGAAGAGTTGCAGTGAAGAGAAGCGAACGTGTCCTTTCGGATGTGACAGTTGTTCTTTGAATTTTCATAGCCGAGTCCAAAATCAAACGTCTGGAAAATATTTCAGACGTCTAGTCTTCATATATTTTTTGCATCTGGTTGTATTTCAGACGTCTGAGTTTTTTAACCAGACGTCTGGTCTTCATATTTTTTTATATCCGGATGCTTTTCAGACGTCTGAGTGTAGTAACCAGACGTTTGATTCTTTCTGAGTTATGAATCGGAGGAATCAATCAGACATCTGGCTAGTGTTCCCAGACGTCTGAATGTGTGCATGTTGCTATATCTTTGTCCGTGTCATCCCTTTTTCACTTCTATTGACTTGAAGTCTTTTGATACTTCTTTTGAGTCTTGTTTTTGTCTCTTTGGTGATGTTACTTTATCAACTACCTGTAAATATAGATATATATGTACATTCTCTTTCCATTGTATAGTTGTTATCATCAAAACCATAGAATTGATTTCCCAACACCGAAGGTGTATGTGTCTTGGTTAGCTAACATGCCATTTTGGCAAGCGTTGGTTAGTTAAAGGTTAACAGATTGTCCTTCTAGCTCCTCTGCCTCTTCCAACCTCAAGTATTGGCGTGCCTTTCAGTTAAAGTCCTTCCTAGTGGTAGATTGTTTTATTTTGGTCCATTTTTCGAATTCAGTGTTGGGATGGATAGCATGGATCAAGGTCGTGAAAACCATATCTTTGTTTGGGTTACTTACTTCAGTCACCGCGGTGTTTAACCGACTCATGAAGGATTTCAAAGAATCATTCCGTCACTATAATAGGCTAGATGAGTACATCGCGTCTTTTGGTTGTGTTGTGTGAAGCCTAAACCGATCAAGGAATTTTGTTGCTAATTCATTGAATGTGGAGATGAATTTTGGTAGGCCTGGTGAACTACATAGAAGCAGTTCCTTGCAGGAAGGTAGGAAAACATCTACATCAATCAGCATTTGAAACATTTGCTCCTTTCATGTACCAACTGTACTCGTACAAGT
This sequence comes from Allium cepa, assembly GCA_030765085.1. Taxonomy (NCBI): domain Eukaryota; kingdom Viridiplantae; phylum Streptophyta; class Magnoliopsida; order Asparagales; family Amaryllidaceae; genus Allium; species Allium cepa. The sequence goes on along the minus strand of CM060931.1, from coordinate 351,962,626 downwards.
GAGGTTTTGGATCTCCAGTTCTGTCGTAAGATGAAATAGTCGACATAGTAAACTTTTCAGTGTACCGTTCATTCAGAATGTCATCAGTGTAGGGAGTCTGGCTTAGAGCGGATCCCCATTCGTCATCCCTCCTATCTTTACTTTTTTTATCAAGTGCTTGATCATATCTGCGATATATGCCCCTGATGTCCAGTAGTCCGTGGGTTGGCTATTAATGACTATACTTGATTTTGCAAACGGCTTGGTAAGTGGGTTGCAGCCTAGGCTCTCCTTTCTTCGTGAGAGCCACCCCTGGGAGTTTCATTGGCTTGCAATTGGTCGGGTAAGGGCAGTTTGGACCTCCCTGCCGGTATTTAGTGCATTAATGTTTTCTTCTAACTTATCGTCGTCAAATTGCTCACCATCTTTAGAGTTAGAGAGATCCACTGCTATATCTTCTCGTGGAGTTTTCGCCCCTAGATTCAAGTTTATAGTAGGTTGCTTTGCAATTGTAGGAGTGCTTGTGTTTCCTTTTATAGTGATTCCTGCAACTCCATCCACTACTCCTTTTTTCTTTTGCCTTCCGTTTTTCCTGTTCAAGCCAGAAACGAAAGAATTTTCCTGCTCCGTGGCAACAACGGGTTTTGCCATGGTACTCGAAGCAGCTAGCGATTACAAGGTCAGGAGAGCATTTAATTTATCTATGAGTGCTTTCTGTCTATTCTCCATCTTTTGATTGATTTCATCAACCATCTTATTCAATTCAACTTTAGTGACGACTTCATGCTGGATAAAAGATCCTGGTACCCGATCTCCAGTGTTTCTCCAAAATTTGCTTCGATTAGTGGATTATTGGCGTTGTTGACCTTAACTTGATGAGGATTGATTTCTTCTTTTTCTATTATAGCCCTTATGGATCTTTCAGAAGCACTTCTCTTTCTACCCGCCATTGATCTTCAATGTCAAGCTTCAAACTTCCCAAAGCTGATTTGATGGATCTAGTTTTTGGATTTGGCAGATCCAAAAAGGAATTTCTCAGTGAAAGCACCAAAATGTTAACCCAAAAAATGGATCAATACCCTGTATTGAGTGGGAAAGCACCAACCCAATTTATCAAAGCGAATAAAATATAAAAAAGCAATAGTAAATCATAGAAGAAGTAAACAGACAAGAGATTTTTATAGTGGTTCGGTTGTTAACGAAGCTTACGTCCACTTTAAAACTTTTATTAACTGATTGATATTACAAGATTGATTTATATTACAATATGATTGAATTTTCTAAGTTAGATCAAGCCATCATTGATAGAGACAACCGGAAGGATCTAAGTTGCCCTTTAATGGCTATTATGTGGAAGAAGAAGAATGAAGAATAACAATGGCAGAGTTGCAACCGCTAATCCAAAGATCCACTCTCTGTTGCAGATAAGATGGTATTTATAGGGGTTGGAGAGCGCTTGGTCTAGGAATTGCTTTGTCAGAAGCCTGTAGTAGTCATGCAGAGAGAGCTCAGAAAGTTTGGAGCCAAAATAGGCTATCCTTTTAGGTCGGTACCGATCCGACCCAACTGGGTCAATACCGATCCAAATCCTTTGCCAATTTTTAGCTCTGATTCATTTGGTCAAACTTCTTATTTCATAATGATGCTCTACAATAATTTCATAGCTTGTTGACTTGTTTTGATGATGATTCACTTGTGGGTCAGATTGAACTGTATTCTGAATCAGATGAACCTTTACTTCTTGAACTCGACTACTTGGAATGTTACAAAACTTGTTGGGTGAGCTTGGTTGAGGCATAGAGTCACAATGAAAAAGGATTCGGGCCATCACAAACCACGAATTCGGATTGGTACCGATCTAGTTGGATCTGATCGATGCCGATCCGAAAAGATAATATATTTTTGGATCAAACTTCTTAGGGTCCATTGTCTTATATTTTTTGGCCTTCTGATCAAGTTTCGAGTCGTTCTGGTTTAATTTGTATGTTCTAACTCCTATTGAATTCTACTAGATTAAAAACTCGGTAAACATCTGTCATTACATATACACTAATGTGCAGTAAAAAACAGTTAATATCTTCGAAAGCCACTTGCTCGCCATCTATCAAATCCAAAACGTCAAAATCATAACATTTCTTTCTTAGCCAACTCAAATGAGTATCCGAGAGTTTAAAGAAAATAAACTTTGAGTCGGATATGATATGGTATGAGAAACTCAAGATATATGCATAAATATATAACGGTACGTTATGGGACCACGTTGTAGAACAGAACGGGGTATTCGCTCACATGAACCAAAAGCGTTTTATTTTTATAAGAAAATAAGGGTGATAAATAAATAGTGTTTAATGTGTGAAAAAATGATGTATAAATAATTATGATGCTCGCATCTTACATCATAACAGTGTTCATGTATAAATCCAATTTCATAATGGCTACATTCGATAAATGGATTTCAAGGAAGAGCTACAGTCGTATGTGAACACTTCCAACATGACAAGGGTAGGGGCTCCCTACCAAATGCACAGTATATCTCTAGAGTTGATATACCCAAGAGCCTACGTAATTTAGGTCACTCTTGGATGTTACCGAGCCAACCTTTGTCTATCATACATGATGTCGAATGTTTCATATTTGTACACATACGGCGAAATCCGCTCTAAAAAAGATATGACATATGCTACCTCTCATGTGCTCAGTTATAGCCATTTCCCATGTCAAGGTCTGCGTTCGAATTGTCCTTTCAGCAAAACATAGGAATGATAACCATGTCTTCTTCCTTGGAATCAGCCTCGGGATAGGCAGCACAATAGGTCCAACAAACTGAATAGATCACAAGGACGTACTCCTTTGTAGTCATCATCCTAATAGGTAATACAGTAAGTCCAACATCCCAAATAGAATCTTCTCCATAGATCTTGAAAGTATCTTCATTCGATTTAATGTATTTTCATGTTTTGAAGTGGATCCGATTAAGTATATTTATGTATGGTTAACCATCTTCGAATTCTCCAAAATGATCATATAGTGAATTCTTGATTAACTCAATTCTGGTTTTTTGAAAATAAATGGACCACACATAAGGTAGAGCCTCACCGAGGAGATATCCTTATACTTTTCCATTAAAGAGAAATACAAGTTTATGTGTATGGTAGAGCCTCGCCGGGAGGATACCATATCATACAAATTTTCGCGCCTCCTTTGTGTATTTCCTAAGTCAAAGATCATGATTAATACTTGAAAAATCAACCATCTAGTATGTCCAAAAAAGTAAACCTATATTACCACTTTCTTTTATCTATATAATGTTTTACTTACTTTTCAAACACGTATACAAAATATTAAAATTTAAGGTCAACCTTTTTTGACTTACTCTATCTAATGGGCCGGGCCAGTAGCGAAGGAGGGGAGAATATTGGTTATCAACCTCAAGCCTAGACACTACTATTCTTAGACACACCTCGAATAGATAAGTTTATTAGTTGTTCCTAAATATTATCCCAGTCTATAAGCCATTTGAGTTATAAGAAAAGAAATTATATTTAAACTTTTATTACCAAAACATACATATCTTTTATTTAAAGTAACAATCCTTTTTCCCAACTCTTTTCATACTTAAATTATTTAACATACTTTTCTTAATGACATAATTATGTATATAAGTTTATTTGCAAAGAAAATACACTTAAAATTACAATGAGGAGATTAAAACAACCATTATTAAAACATTTTTTATTATAAACCCTTTTTCTCTTTTGATAAATTAATCATTTCTTTTCCAAAGCATTTTATATTCAAATTTATTTTTAAACTATATTTAAATATGTCTTATGTATTCCAACAAAATATCTTGCAATGAAAATGTACGTAGAATTATTTATATATAGTATACATAAGATATACATAAAATGCTATTACTAAGTGCAGTGAAAAGTGCTTAACTAAGCCTTATATTGTTCTATATTTTGTTATTTTTTATTTATAACTTTTAAATTATATAAAATGTAAACTAAACTACTTAGAGTCAAGAACATATTCTTATAATTATTTACCAAAATATACTAATATAACATCGTTTAAAATGATTTAAAATACAAGTATTTCAAAGTGCATCTATAACGACTCTTTCGCTTTCTAACTTTGAACTCTTGGCTTAATTTTATATACAACTCAAACAAACATACAAATACAAGGTGTAAATCATAAAAAGGTTTAGGAAGGTGATAGAATTGAAGTTATAACATATAGAGTTTCATATACTTTTTAAACGCGAGGTGGTCTAAAGTTAGCACATTCATTAGTTAAGGTTTATACTACCATAATAACTTACATATAAATCGTATTATGTCACTATAAAATTGTGAGAATCTAAAACTAGTATTATATTTTAGATAATGGTTTAACTCCCTGTAGATGTTCTTTTCCTTCTTTGTTTTTGTTCTTTAAGTTTATGGAAGTATGAAAATAAAATGGAATTATTATCCTGTTTATCTTCTTTCTCTAAGGCTAATTTAGTCATTTTAAATTGGACACTTGTCCTCCTTATTCCGTGAAAATATTAATGCAATGACATATGCCCCTTTGGTTGTCACCTAAATAAACAAGATTGTTTTGAAAGCTTACACATAATTAGCCCATATGTCACTCTCTCCTTTAAATGTCATATTTAATGTTAGCCCATGCTTTTTCATATGGAACTTCCAAATAATTATATTATACATGAATTTCATTTATTTAATATATAATGTGCCAACATTATTTTGAAAATTACGTATAATTTTTTTTCGAAAACTTTTAACTAGTTTAAAGTCGTATGTCGATAAACTGTTGTTTGGTCACATTGTCAAGTATATTTTTCTCTACTTATTAATGTAAAAATATCTGAAAATTTTATATCATTATTACATTTGAAAAGACTTGTATTTGGGTTATATAATCCATCATTCAAAATTTTAAATATTCAAATTTCTAAGCGATTAAATCATAGGTTGTTACATAAAGTGGAGTATTCATATTGAAGTTCCACAATATTCTCAAGTTGAGAGAACTATGTAACATCATCGTCTTGAGATTTCCAGTTTCACCTAGTTATTATTAACCAATGGGAACTATCTGACGAGTCGTTCCATAGTTATCTAATAACTATGAATACATAGCCTCTTGGATCCTCCAACAACCACGAGTCATTCCATCATTATTATGATATAATTGAATCAATGATAAATTATCTGGTTAAATATTTGAACAAATAAGAACATTGTTTGTATAATAATAATATAACATCATTTAAAATCCAAATCAATATCATCCAGTAATACATTAAATATGATTTAATATTATTGATATTAATCATGATAATTCTATAAAAGGTCTGGTACATAATGAATTAAAAGAGGATTTATTTTGAAATTCTCTCCTTTTACCGCTGTCCATGCACCCGATCCAATAGAAGTCAATTGTCAGTCCTTTATAAAGTGAAAATAGAGAAGGGGTCGAGCTCGGCTTAATCTTGGAGGGTAGCATTTGTATACCCAATGAAGGGAAGACAAAAGCAACCTCCTCCGCACATAGTGGATCAATAGCCATCACACTAAAGGATTCCAAAATTGTTGCTCACGAACACAAATTCCAATCCTAGAAGTGTCACAGGTAGCGAGGGATATCCATTTTTGTTTCATTTCTCATATGACTTTTGTATGAATTTTAAAGTGTAATAGCATAATCCCGAAATTGTTATGATTTTTTTTGATACATTTGGAAAGTTTGTACATTTTGTATGCTGATGTTATGACCGTGGTATTCATTTTATCTATGTATATGTGAAGTTTGCTTATGTTTCCTACATGAAATTTATACTTCATGTCGGCTTTTACTTCTTACATGCTATTATACTACATGCCTGCAAATATTTGACGTATACACGCTTCATGTTATCATGTAATATTATTACACATGCCATTTCAGGGTTGAATGTAGTAGCATGTTTTAGTAAACAGACTTCATCACCTACTTAATTCACAATTTCGTAGATAGCCATGCAGCCCTCAGCACACCTTATGAATATTCATTATTCACAAGTTCAAGTAGAATAGATAGCTCTTAGGATTTCTCTTCCTTCATTGTCAACATAAAAGGTCTTAGGGAAGTCCATCTTGACAAATTGGGGAAAGAATACTTCCCAAGCATGGTAAGTCAAGGAGACTTGTCTCTCTTTTACTATGAAAACATCTTCTTTAGTTTTACTAGGAGAATCCAGTTTTCTATCCACATAGTTACATCTATTTAAAGAAATTCTAGTTCAATTCATCATTCTTGAAAACACATCTCCTTTAATAACTTTAGGGAGATTCGATTCTCTATGAGGAAAACATTCTCTTTAATATTATCTAGGGAAATTCATTTCATGGTAGTGTATGAAAAAAATCCCCTTCAAGGTTTCAAGTGAGATTGATTCGGTAACTAAAGTGAAAATATTTCCTTTAAGCTTTAATTTCAATGCTAACATTTAGTGATGAACAAGCTATCCAATTCCACTACAAAAGTGTTTAGGCTTCGAATTCTTGTGAGTTCATCTGCATTGTTAATGTGAGAATATTCAAGCCATCTATTTGAAGTAGATTCAGTGATTTAAAGGATGGAATACATATTTCGATGATCTTCGTGATATCATAGGTGAGTCGATCCATCATCATCCACACGTTCAATGTTGAATATTTTGCAGGGTAAGAAATACTAGGTGCATCAGATGTTGGATGCCCCCAGTGTTGGTCTGTGTCAAACTCATACCGTTCCAAGTTATTAAGAACTTTTACCGATATGAGTCAAATATTATATTTTATATTAATTCAAGGTCGTTGGTAATTACTCTTGGCCTCAACTTTTCCTAGTCGATCCTAACATGCGACAAAGTCATAGGGTCTCGGTACCCGATAGCAATTACAATCGGTGCACAAAGATAGAACATAATGTAATTTTTTTTAGCGAGCGACAACTTTCAAGGCAACTTCATCTTACTTTTTCTCAATTAGGTTAAGAGACATATTTAATAGCTCTTCATTCCCCATAGGAACATAATGGATGTGTTAATGAGATGGGACTACAGTTTCGATAGAAACCATAGCTTTCGAACGATAGGCCAAGGCAAACGAAGTACGTCTCCTTGCAGTTTTGTATTGTGTGGAATGTTCGTTGTCTTATCCCCGTTTAGACTTCTACGTTCTCTTCTTGATAAGGGTCATGAGGATTTTGTTTACCACCTCAAACTATCCACTAGCATGTGGGTGAGCCACGATAGAGAAGCTTTTCCTAATTCAGTGCTTTTTGCAAAATTCAATGCGCTTCTCAATATCAGACTACAGCTCATTGTTTGATACGGTTTGTTGTAGGACTCCACACACGCAAATGATATTTCATACTAAGAAGTTAAGAATACCTTAGTAAGTGGTTCCACCTTTACTCATTTAGTGAAGTAATCCATTGCCACAATTGTTTACTCTGCTGTACCCCTGACCATAGGAAATTCTCTGATCAAATCAATCTCCATATAGTGAAAGGCCAATGACTAACCATATGAGTTATCTCGGTGGGTGAAGATTTCGAGATCTTAGTAAAATTTTGACACTTAGTCGCATTTTCTTGACTTCTGTATTGCATCATTATTGAGGGTTGACCAAAAGTATCCATATGTTAAGATTTTTCGAGCTAGGCTTTGCCACACCGCCCCTTACCCTCCCCCGTTCCCTCCGAATGCGGTCCTCACAATACCTTAATGCACGTTGTCCAATATAATCTTGCTCTCTTCTCCAAATACACATCTTGGTGGGGTTTGAAAAATCTTGTCCTATATAAGATGTCGTTAGTCAGGTATCCGTGATGGGTGTCATCCAATTTGCCTCACCATCGACTGTCGCCACAATGTTGACATCCTCAAAACTTGGTGTAGATAAGTTTTCCACTGGAATTTTTTCAAAAACGTCCCAGCTTCAAAACTTTCCAATTTCGCCATATTGTTTGCTTCCTAATTTTCTTTGCTCGATACGTGCTTCACTACACGGTACTCCAACTCGTTAGGTAGAGATTTCTTTTCTTTTTTAAGTAGGATGCCAACCATTCTCCTTTTGCCTGATATTTTCCTAGCGCCTACCTGGTTTACCACCAATTGGTCACTATGGATGCATAGTGATCGAACTCCCAATTCTTTTCCAATTTCATATCCATCTATCAATGTTTCGTACTCGGTTCATTATTTATGGCATCAAACCCTAATCATAAGGTATAATACAATTTTCAACCTTAGCATGTTACTGGGACCACATCAACTCCAAAATTATATTCATTAGACACACCATCCACGAACAATTACCGAATAAGTGCATCGGCCTCGCTAGTTTCCACCTTATCGTCCCTGGTGGTGAACTCGACAATGAAGTCTGTCAAGACTAATCCTTTGACTACCGTTCGAGGGTGGTATGTAATTTTGTATTAGCTTAAGTCATACTCCATTTTAGTAACATACCCAAAGTGTTATGGCAACGAAGAACTTGCTGAAAGGACCGGTCAATCGGTTTTCTAGATATAATCGATGAACAGTACGCCAATTTTTCCAATTTTGAGTTTCTTGACTCAAACCTTGTGAACCGTTTACTACATTAGTGAACCTTCTTTTGGACCTTAGGTTCCTCTTGGATTAGCGCCGCACTCAAGGCATGAGTAGATACTGCAAAAGAGGTATAGATCCTGTTCTTCCAAAGGCATTGACATGATCGGTGGCTTTTCTAAATGTTTAATGAGTTGTAAGAAGACGGAAAGACAATCATTGATCCGCCTGAGCTTTCCTTCCTTCCTTTTCAAGGGAAAAAAGGAAGTTTCAAACACACGTATCTTTTTTCCTTTTAAATGTACAAACTCAAAGCTACAATCTTCAATTTAAGCTTTGCATCTCTCTCTAGGTTTCCGTGATCTTTATACCATCAAAACCTGAAGTTAGTCACTGTTGGCTTCTACTCTCCTAGCATGCACAATGAAACAATTGAATTTTACAAACGAAACCATAAAAAGCATTTCAATGGGTTTAATATCATATCGAATTTTCTAAGTACTTGAAACATTAGCTGCTATAATGCACAAACAAAAAATGATAGGAAAAGTCACAGTTGATACATCCAGCTAGCAAAATACATATTAAGTTAATATTGCTCAAATGCGTTTCTTCAGCAAAATAAAAATATAACATAGAACATTTACAGATCTTGTTGCAACTGAACTTGAATATCAATAGATAACGATAACAACCATAAATTTACATATGCACAACTAAAACACACGCTACAGAAATACAGTAAAGAAGGTTGGCATGTAGGAGGATCAACTAAAAACACCAGAAATGACAACAAATAGACTATTTTGCACATGGTACGAATATTTACGGATATCAATTTCTTCTTTCTTCTGATTATCTATGGTGCTTGAGAAGAGCAACAGCTTTAATAACTTACAATATAGAACATGAACACCCAGACTTCGGCATGTCATCGACCTTCTTTTCTGATTATTACAACAAAAAGAGAAATCTGCATAAAAAACTTATTCAAAAATGTAATTTATGGCCTGCCTCATCTAAGAAATGCCAAGTGTGAATATTTTTTTAGTTGTGCTTATACATATCAAGGTGATGATAATTTTATTATAACAATAATAATGCTTGAACATAGTTAGTTTTACTTAAGTAAAGCCAAAAAGAAAATCAAACATTACTCTTTCTATATCAACCTTTCCCGATTCTAAAGGATAACAACGGTAACTTTTCACAATTTTATTACATCAAACATATCCAAGTCCATTTAAAGTTGAAAATAGAGCAAGTATCTGATGAATATTTGTATCTGGTGAGTGCCAGGCTGTTTGGTACCTAATTGACATTTCTTATTCTAATTTGAATGGGATAGGTGATGTTTGTGTTTTATCTTAAGAAAATGATTTACATTTGTATACATGATTATGACTTGGTAACAAACTTCTATGATGGATAATTTAGTCCCAACAATATTGAAATGGAACTAGATGATTATTTGTAGGCTTGTTTCTTTTAAGCATCACTTTACTTATAATTAGTTCCATCTTTGAAAGTTAAAAACCACCACACTCGTTCATTTTAGCCAAATTCCAGAAGAAGAAGAAATCTCAACCTTTGGCAAGTATTGGAATAATGATTTATGTTAACGTGTGTCCATAGGCGTATGTTAATGCAATCATTGCAAAGAAAAGGACAATTTTAATTACATAAGAAGACCAAACAATTAAAGGTTTGAATACAATCTACCGTAACATTTGGAATTAATCATTTACATTCAGTAAGGGTATAAAACGTGATTGAGAAACTTTAACACACGTCCAATGGGCACATATTAACATTTCTCAGGAAGAATAAGTGAACGATCCTCGTAAGATTTTTGGAACATTTGCTACCTATTAATAGTTCATCCTCATTGATTATAAAATAATAAAAAAAGTGTTTCAATTTTAAAAATCAAAATTTCCTTGTATTACAAATATAATTGACTCTACTAAACAGAGTACATAATGACAATTTAAATGACTTGTAAGCATGTAGAATTTCTTGGATAAGAGAGGGGGAGGGGGGGGGGGGGGGTGAAGAAAATACGGTAGGCAATTTTTCAAAACCTTGGCCAATGGAGTACTGATGACAATGCATGAATTGCAGTGAAAAAGATTTAAACAGAAGAAGATAAAGAAAATACATAGGTTCTTTGCTAGTAAAACAGTAAGTCAATAACCTTATCGAACTCTTCTTATAAATGACAGGGTCGGATTTACTACCACCTTGTTAGTTAGCACTTGACTAATGATATCACATGAAGGCTGTGCTCAAGATTATTTTAAGTGATATTTATCACATATTCCAACGGATCCCAGTAGTTTGAATATGACAAATAGAGATATTAATAACAGTAATGTGTTAACATACAACAGTACAATACTGCCATGTATAGCTAACCTGATTTTGATTTTGTTGATGATGGCTGCACAACAACATGCATTGTAATAACTCCTCCAGGTAGCTCGCCAAACGGTGTTCTACATTGTGCAATAGTTTTTTGGTTTTCCAAAATTTTCCCAGAACATATCAATTTCACATCATTAGCCACCTTTGGTATGACTTTTTTATCTATAATGAGTTGTTCATTTGTCAGCACTATGAACATTTCAGGGTAAGAAAATACCAAAATAAAAATTAAAAATAGCGCTAATAGAAAGAACACTGCTATATTTACGATACCACAAAGAAAACATGAATTCTTTAGAGAACTGATAAGAAAATTAAAGGGGGCCACTGTTGACAACCAATTTGGATATGGACAAAAATGAATAACTCAGTACTTTCTTCGTTTTCACCATTTCCAATTTTTAGCCATCACTCACTCACACGCGTGCGCGCACACAAATTTTGGGCAGTGCATTGCTTTCGAGACAATACTAAAGTTGTATGATCTTGCTAAATGTTGAAGCTAGGATGTTTTTCCATTGAAACAGGCTGGTAAAGTAGCAGCAAGATTATTTTAAGTCCAAACAAAGCTATCGTGCCCACATTGAACAAGAGAGCCAGCCTCAGTTAGAAACGGAATCTATTTCCACTGATAGAGCTTATGTACAAAATTTTGAGAAGTCAAAATATGGCATAATACTTCATAATATATGGAGTTCAAATAACATTGATAAAACAAAAGGAAAAATCGAGATTTCACAAAGAAAAAAAAGTCAAATAGTTTTGATTGCCTGAAGGAAAATCCGAAAAGCAACCATCTTGCTCAATCTAAAGCTTTAAACCTTATCAGTTGATATTAGCTAAAATTGAAGATTCAATCAATATTCTTGTACAAGGTTCTACATCCCTATATCCTTCAAACATAAGCAGATAAAAGGCAAATGAGAGAACAACATGCATGCAAATGAGAGAACAACAAGCCAACTCAAGGTTATTTATTCTTTAACTAAACTGCATATTTGGTTATGCTTATTTCTACACTCACAAACTGAGAGGCTTTTGTGGTTTTTAATATGTTTAATTACATAGGAAATGCATCCTCGTAGTTTACTTGGTGGTAAAAAATGGAGTTTTCATTACTCACGTTTTTAAAGTCTGAATTTCCCTCTTTTTGGGGCTAAAAGCTCCACATATCACACGTGTTTAGTTTAGTGGTTCTCTCAAACTTCATTCTGACGATTAGCTTGCAGTGGAAGTCTGGCAATTATATACTTTGGATCCTTTAGCTCTAAATTACATACACGGCTTTTTATAAATTTAGTATGTATACAAACATGAATTGCAGCAATTACACTAGTGAAGCATTGATAGGTACAAAAAACCAGTCATTTCTACAAAAAAATATGCATGGCTATCAATATATTCACTTTAATTTCTATTCTATTAAATAATCTGACGCATGCCAATAAAAAGCTACCAAAAAACTCAAATTTTAACATAAAATATATAAAACACCTTTAGGCCAATCGGAGATAATCCTCTCTTTAAGCATGGCGACAGTAGAAGAAGCATCGTATCGGATCGGACCGATATCCGATCCATCAAACAACCGAAATTTCAACTCTACCAGATCCTCTTCTCCAGGCATATCTTTCAACTGGCCAAACCCTTATTTCCAAAAGAAAGAACCGGAATTGAAGGAATTTCAGAATTAGGTTACGGAAAATAACAGAAAAGTATAGTTTTTGGACCGAAAATTTGAGGAAAAAGTGAGGTGGGTGGAAAGAGGTGGAGCGTGTCCGGTGTCTCTTTTTTCTTTACCCGACTGATTTTATACTGCTCTCGTTGGAGCGTGTTTTATTCATGTGAAAAAAGAGTGAATTACTACACTTTTTCCTTCGTTGCTTATTCAAAAAAAATATATAGTTTTGATTAAAAATGGAGATGGAGTGGGTTGGGCCGGATTTCTTATGCCCCAGAACCATTCAGGGATTTTTAAACCTTGGTAGACCCAGTGTAGATTTGATTTTTACACCAGACCCGAAACCATACGGATTAGGCTAGACTCGTCTTGTCTTGCCCTAAAACCCGACAAGACTCTGTGTATTGATTCAAAATTGTACACTAATGTACATATGTTTATTTATTTTTATTAATAAGAGTCATTTCACTAAATTATACATTAAATACAAATAACAATATGTTTACAATGATAAGAGAAGATAATAAAAATAAGGTGTACAATAACAATTCTAAAGAATATGCATATGTTATTGTATAATTATCAACGACACAACTTAGTACTATAAAAATTTATGGCATATTGAATGAAACATTATATTATCCATGTTATATCCACTGATATCTAGAAAAAGTTAACAAATCATCATTATAGTAATACAACGATTTCATGAAATTTCAACGGTGTGGGTCGGAATGGGACAGGTCTGCTGAACCCCGACCCGATCTCAGACCCGAACCTCTCAAAAACGGATCATGGGTCTAACAGTCCCGATGATTTAATGGGACGGGTCTTGGCCGGCTAAAACAGGGACGGGTCTATCGGGTTTGGAACCTCGACCCGCCCCATTGTCATCGCTAGTTTTGATAATCCGGAGATTAATCCGTAATTCTTAAATATTGACCATATAGATGGTTAATTGATAGAACCATTGAAACCATGTCGATTGTGATTTACGTATATATTTAAGGCAAATACGAAAAAACTTGAAATACGAAGCTAAATGAAAAACTTAACAAACAAATTAAAATAAATGGGCACACAATTGCATGATGATCTTAATTAAGATATGCATTGTTAACTGGGCTTTTAACCCAACAAAATTCAATGAAAGCTAGATTATCCACGTGAAGTCAAAACAACTCAAAAATCAACCAAAATGACTAGAATTCTAAGAGAAACCCAAGAGGAAAGATGCAAAAATGTTGTACTGTGATTTTCCAGTGAACTCTTGCACTTATGACTTGATTTAACTTAGAAGATTCAATCATATTGTAATCTTATTCCACTTGTAACAACAGCCAGTTAATAAAAAGTTATAAAGTGGATGTAGGCTTCCTTAACAGTCGAACCACTATAAAAATCTTCTTGCTTCTTTACTTTTTCTACGGTCTACAATTGATTTTTCTACTTAATTTACCTTGATAAACAAGGTTGATGCTTTCACACTCAATTCAGAGTGTTGATCCATTTTTTGGGTTAACATTTTGGTGCTTTCGCTGAGAATTGAACTCAGGCTCAAATCTAACTATCTACTTTGGATCAGACAGATCCAGAAGTTAGATCCTCAAACTCTGCTTAGAAGATTTGCCGCTGAGAGTCATATGACTGTAAGATCGATTTCACCTTAGATGGGAGGTGAATATGGTGATACTATTAATTATAAAAATTATTGCGGAAGTTTATATAGAATGATTTCAACACAAATCACAGTAGAATAATAGCAGCACAGATAATAGCAGAACAGAAAACAGAATACACAGATTTACCTAACTTCGGCAAAACCCTGCCTACGTGTTGCCCCCAAGGTTTCTACTAGAAATTAAGTAGTCAGAAGCTTACATACGTAAACTCGCGACACCCGCTATCGACTAACCTAACTCTACGCTCAAAACCCTGTCACAACTCGGCCACTAAATTGTGAATTCTCGAACTACACCACCGTAGTTCATCCCCTAGTCACACGACAAGAAATTACAAGAGTTTAAAGGAAAATTAAAAACAATTTAAACAATAAAAACACAAAGCCCTTAAATATAAATAAAAGCCCAAAATAAATAAACAAGACCGACCCCAAATTGAATAAGAAATCCTCTTTCTCTTCCTTTTATATTATGTCGGCCTGCTTTGCTCTAAAAAATAGCGGCCTCGTGTTCATTCCTCTTCGTTCCAAATTAGGGCTTTGTGGGAAAGTTGAAGGCGCCGACTTTGTTGATCGTTCTAGTGGATGTTGTCATGATTGCTTTGACAATCGATTATTTCTTCGTTGCTTTGCACATGGTTGCCCAATTTTTGATCGAGTTCGACTAAGTGGTATGTGATTTATTCTTTTTGCTTTTCTGGTTGATATGCTTGAACTAGATCTTGATTCGAGTTGAATGATTGTTCTTTTTGCTTGAACTCGAATGGCTTCTGAAAGCCATTGATGAATGGGTTTTATAGGATTCGAATTCATATATTTTCACCCATCTGATAATTTTCTTCGGCCATTTGATTATGTTTGAATGACTATGATTTTTCTGACTTGTTCAAATTCGTATATTTTGTGTTACTTGATTCCCACGGCTTCGAATGATTTCTCGGCCACCACTGTTTCGACGAGTTCGAATTTGCTCCGTGCATTTCTTTGTTGACATCGGCCTTGACTTTCAAACTTGATATGTTTAGTTCGAATTCCCTGCGTCATTATCTGGTTTGAACCTGCTGTTGACATTGGTCACTTTGAATAGATTTCTACTGTGACTTTGTTAATTCACCGTGTTATTCGTATTATCTGACTTCGGTCATTTCTCTATGATATTGTTTTGTTTGCATTGATGTGCACTTGTTGCTGTATCGTGACTCGAGCAAATACTCGTACGTTTGAAACTATCTGTGGTTCAAAATTGCTACTTGACTTGTTATAACTGTTACATGCTCTTTGGTGGTTTCATGTGTCCTAGTCATTTTTTAAAGCTTCCGTTCTTTTCTCTGGTACTTTGTTTGAGATAGGTCTTTGGGTTGATGTTCATGCAAAAAAATATTGCATTCATGTTCTTGTACACTTAAGGTTGCACCTGTATTCACATGCTTGAAGTCGTAGCCTTTGGTCTAGTTGATGATGCTGCATGTATATGTATATTTATGCATTGTTGTTACTTCACTTGAGTCATGTTGAACTGTTGAGTTGCCTTATTACGTTTTGTGCTGGTTCATTTTGATTTTGGACTGTTTTTGATTTGGCACTTGCATTTGAGTTGTAGCCTTGAGCTGCTATCTTCATTGCAACCATATTGTATGATGTATTGTCTGTGTACATTTGATTTGGTTGCAACTCATTTGAGCTTATGTGCACTGATTCTTTGACTGCATTGAGCTCTGAATTGCATTCACTTGTGTACAAGCTGCATATTCACTTGATGTTTCATACATGTATACATGTATGTTGAGATTTTCATTGTCTTCGACTTTTGCCTTTTCATGTGTGGTCTGGACTTGCTCGAGTCTAGTCTCATCTGATTTTTCAAGTGAAACTTGAACTGTTTATTCGAATTCATCGTATATGCATTGACTTCACTTGAGTCTAGTTCTAATGTGTATGCACACATGTCTGTTGCATCACTTGTTTCTTTGTTGGTCTGTCTCGATTGTTTGTGCTGACTTAATGTGTGCACCTGAGTTGAATCCAGCATAAAGCTCGGGTTTGACCTTGTGCTCATGTCGTGACATTATTTTTATTGCACTTGAGTTGAACCCGGCTTTTGATTTGGGTTTAACCTTATGCTCACCTGTCCCTATAGATTTATCAAGTGTATATTGGTGTGCACGGCCTTGTGGCATGTACAGTGATTGTAATAACCCATAATTTTGTAAATATTTTAATTAAGTTTTACTTGAAAACTTTGTTTTTTTTTAAAAGTAAAATTTTCAATAATTAAATTTTTTAAGTTAATAAGTTTTGGTAAAAATAAAACTTATTGTAATTTAAATTTAAGCCTTAATTAATGTAATATTTCTGTTATTGATTCAAATAGAAAACATACGTAGTTTATTAATGTTTGCATGTGTTCATTATTTAAATCCAATTTTTTGGTTTTTGCATACTTTTGTTTAAAGTTAAAAAAAAGGGGGGGCTTCTTTATGAAAATAACTTGAATTTATTACAAAATATCACGATTCCTTTTAAATTAACGTTAGACCTTAATTTATTGCTTAATATTAAAGAATTTACTAAGTTATGAATTTTAACATAAAGATGTTGTATTAGGTTTAAGACATTATTTACAATGATTTGTATATACATATGTGTGTGCGTTAATTTGACTTAAGATTTATAAGATGGACTTGTATGCAAAGTCATAACTTTTTTTAATCTTAAACCCTTTTAATCTGGAGATTAGGTTCAAAATTGTTCTCTTTAATTTTAGGCTCATAAAATAGTAAAACTTAATTTTAACACATTTATATGTATAAGTCTATTATATATATATATATATATATATATATATATATATATATATACGTATACGTATATGTTTTTAATAATACTATGACCAATAAAGATATATATGAAGGAAACATCATCTTTGTATACAATCTAATATTGCACTTACATAATTTACTGTAGAATACATTTGGACATAGTTACATTTCATGCCATGAATAAATAGCTTGTTAATGACATTTAATTAATCAATCAATTTGATTAGAGAAAGAATAAAAGGTTTCTCTCTCCATATACATAATTAAGCTCTAAATTAATTGCCTGTTTTTAGGGAAAGAAACGAAAGGTTACCTTAATTCTTGCCTTTTAGTTTTCCTAACATTTGTTCCTTTCTAGCCATTCATTCCTTTAGTTTAGCCGTATATTTTGCCTTGCAATTCACGTACAAGTTTCTCTTTTTCTCATCTTCTTTATTTTCTCATTTCCTAAGAGAAAGGAAAATATTACAAGCACTTTATTCTTTTATTTATAAAACCTTGTAATTTATTTTAATATAAATTTTTAATTTGAGTAAATCATTTCCCAAAATTCTATAATAAAATGAAAGTTTCTGAAATTTTTAACTTTGTTAAAGATAACTCCAATTGGAATTTTAAATAAAGAAATGGATTATCTACTTTCTTTAAAAATGTGTAATATTTTTTTGAATAATAAATTTCGTTGGAAATGGTAAATAAATCGGAATAATGTAAACATGTTAAGGAGTAACTTTTAAGAATTCAGTGTATTAATAAACTGTTAAATGTACGCATAAAAAGGGCACGAATTTTTAATGGAATAAATAACGTATATAATAGGAAAACGTATTAATTTAAAAAAAACGTTGCCTTTGTATATTTGGGTGCATATTATTGCGTGGGTTCTGCGCATTTTAAAAATTCATACCGCAATTATATATGCATAAATAAATCAGTTAAAAAATTACTAGCCAAACGTTACACTTTCCATAACATTCATTTGTTTTAATTTGGTATAAAACTTTGAATAAAATAACGTTCGAATCCTCATTAATTTCTTGCCAATCTTGTACCACAATCAACGCACGTATATATTCTTTTCAAATTCCATTTCTAGTGAAAGCCGTTTCTTTTCTGATAAATTTCTTTCCCTCTACAACATTTTTCAACACATCTTCTACGGGTAATAAATCGCATGCGAAGAGAAATGGTAATAAAAATAATTTCGTTTCCTGACTAAACAAAAAAAAAATTGCATACCATGAATTACGTCTATTTTCATTTCGTGTGTTCCAAGCAAATTTCCCCTATAAATACTAGAAACATCACAATATTTTCTCTACATCTCATTTTAGCTTCAGCCTTTGTTCTTGCGCAAGCTTCTTCAGGTATGGCTGTTTTCCTTTCCTCTTGCTTCTTCTTTTCTTTTTATTCTTCTTGCATTTTTTTTTTCTTTCTTTCTTTCGTGTTCCTCTGTTTTCTTCCACTGTTCCACCACATTGTCACAACCTCTTTTCCATACGTGGCCAAGCACCCCCCCCCCCCCCCCCCCCACATAGTGTAGCCGAGTCTTGCCATTTGAGTCAAAATATTTTCCATGAGAATGACGAGAAGGGTAGATGGGTTATAGGTTAGAGTTCGTAGTTTGCAAGAAAAAAAAATTAAAAAGAAAGAGAGAAAAGAAGTGTTAATACGAAAGAAAGAAGAGAGGAAATGCATACGTAAGTTTATAACACGTATGCATTGAAAAATGAAATGAGAAAAAAAATTAAAATAAATAAAAAAATAAAGTTTGTACGTGAGTATATAAAAAGGGAGAAGGAAGAAATGCATGAGAAGATAGGATGACCACCTGTACGTATAATAATCTTTAACCTTTACATATGATAATTTTCTCTCTTTATTTTCCATCTTTCCTCATCTTTACTCTCATCTAGATTACGTACTAAAACAAGTAATTTACAAATGCATTTATATTATATAGCAGTACTGTTAATGTAGCAATTTACATTGATTTACTAAAGTACAATTTATAAAGACAAAAATGCAACTACGGATTGTATATCACTGGTCATAAAAATTCTTCAATCCTGTATGCATTTTCACCTACTAGTTATATTCATCGGCATCTGCATTTCATATTTCTTCTATTTCAAATTTGTTCGGACAATACACAACATCTAGATGAGTCTCCATTTGAAATAAAATATATATAAATAAAGAAGAAGAATAATGATATGCAAGCGGAGAATATGGTTGGTCACCTGTACAAGTTAAGTCTAGGCCTGTGGAGGGTGCATCACTTTGCATTGTTGAATTGAAAACATATAGGGTGCATGCGTACATTCATCTACTTAAGATTTGGGTAGGGCGAACTTCGTTGTTTTGGGTTGAGCCAGGTGGTGGAGTGGTCGAGTCAAATTTGATTCCATTCGTCCAGTTTATTTCGAAATTTCGTGTTAATTTTTTTTTCTTAGTTTTGATTTTTTTTAATTAATTCGTTTCCTTTTCAAAAATATAAATCTGGTCGCAGCCTCCACATCAGTTTAATCGTGCTTCCGTACGTTTTCTTTTTTTTCAAGTGTGACCATCGTTTTAAATCAAATCTTCGACGGCATTCAGGTGAGTATTCCTCACCAGACAAACATGCTTGTATATTTATGAATTAATCACAAGTGCAATTGTTAACTTATTTTACTTAATTTTATCTGCCTGTGATATTAACTTATGATGTTAAAACCCATTATTTAATTGACACATCATCGGTTGTATTATCTATTGTTATATTTTGTAGTTATACTATTTATTACTGTTTGAATCACACTGCAAGTTCCCTGTAGAATAGAAATCGTTACAGGCTGAAATGATAGGCCTGAACGATAATTATTTATTCATTTATTTAATTATTTAATTATTTAATTATTTATTATTTAACTTGGGATTACGGGTTTGAAATGATAGAACCCGGGTTTTCTTTGTAAATTGCGGATTGAAATGATATATATCTATATCACTTGACCTAGGCTAGAAAACTATATACAGACCCGTGGTTTATATGATATTTTTCTAAAATGTTTTAAAAATATTTTAAATGGAAAATTTATAATATTCTGGTTTAAAATTTACTTAAGTGATTTTTATAAAATTTATAATAATTTTTGAATAAGTCAAATGTTAAATAAATGAATGTTTAAGTAAAATTTTGAAATATAACTTATTTTGGGAAATTCTGAATTTTTGTTATGAGATTTTTGTTAAGTAAAATAATTGATAATAAGTTATATTCTGTGAATTTAAAACTTAATAATTTAATTAAAGAAATGGGAATTTAATACTTGGATTTAAATAAGAAATTCATAATAAAATTTGATTTTTTGTATGAAAATTTACTTATAAATTCATAAAAATATGAGTATTGAAATTTTGACTTCATAATGTGAAAATATATGATTTGTAAGTTAAATATGATTTAAATAAAAATTTACTTAGTTATGAAATTTTAGTTAAACCTTGAAATTTTAAATATAAAGGATATTACAGCATTTGTAAATGTTGTAGTTAAATTTAAATGAACTTAAAGGCTAATTTGAACTAAAAGCTATTATAGCACTTTGTAAGTGCTATAGTTGATAAAGATAACTAAAGTTTACTTGGAAATAAAGAAATCTATTACAGCACTTAAAAGCTGTCTTTTGTAAATGAACTGTTTTAACCTATAACTTTAGGTAGCATTTTATAAGTGCTCGGAAACTGAATTTTTGATTGTTTTAATAAAAATTTAATGGAAATAATCTTTGGAAAAAAGGCTTAATTTTGGAATTTAATATGTAATTAACAAAAATAAGGAATTGACTTTAAATGGTTTTAAATGGAAGAATTTAACTTTTAAATGTGAGCTGAAAGGCAATTAATTCCTAAATAAATTGAATAGATTTAAATGGTATTTTATATTACATAAAATGACCGATGTTTAAATAAATGATGTTTGAAATGATATTATGATATTGAAATGTATTTGAAATTTATTTTGATTTTTAAAGTATAAATACCATTTTTAAAAGTTGTAACCACGGGTTATAATAACGTTTGGTTGTTAAAGAGACTGGGATCGGATATCTGGCATGCTCTCTGTCGATACCGAAAACCACTTTAACAACCATGTACGCGGTGGAGATTTCAGAATGAAGTAGGATGGTGGTGACGTTTCCTTTAAGGTAAATACGTGGACCCGACTCCCATGAGTTGACATAAGGTGGCTAAAACAGGAGCGATTCTCGGATTAATGAGGTAGCATCTCTGATCAGACGCACTTCTTCATATGACATTCTATTACTTTTGTGATTGTTTGGTGCGCACCTTTGATTTGGGAGTGTTGTTCGAGGTGGGCGGTAGTAGCAGCTACGCGTTACCACCGGTCCGGATGCGTAATTGGTATATCTACCCTGGCATTGCCTAGTTGTGCCGTGTCACCTACCATAGCGAGCCTTGTACAAGTTTGGTTTTCTCCCGTGGCCCGTGTGGTATCCTCTGGTGGCTTCCCGATCAGGAGGGACTATGATATTGGATGGACTACTGGGACTATTATTGTGTTAAGGGGAATATTGGGTCACTCCTTAACGCTATTTAAAAGTAAGTTTATTTTAATATAGACACTATTATAATAGCGAAATATTACTATATAGTAAATAGTTTAACGGATCCTTAGAGGATGGACGGTCCCAAGCATCCTTTAAGTTACTTGCTTTATATTACAGTTCACTTGAATTAGCTTACACTGTATAAGTATGTATGTCCTGACTCGAGTGTTTATGTTTTATTTTACGCTCGGGTCATCCTGAGTTTCAGTTCAGATTTCACCTTCGGAGCTTGGACTTCTGCTGATCATCTTTTTTCCAACTGCCGTCAAGTTCTGTTTAATTCTTTTTTAGGCTTTGAAATCAAGACAATCTAATATTGAGAGTTTCTGGGGGGATTTCAAACTATAATTGGTTTAAGACTATGTACTTTGTACTTATTTTGAGACTATTGATAGTGGCTTCATGAACCACTAAGTTATTTTAAATTCCGCTGCAAGTATTCTGATTCTGTGTCTGTGATTCTGTGATTATTTATTTACTGTATATTCTGAGATTTGCCAAATTTTATTTACAACGTGGTATTTTGAACAATTCAAGTCCGACATGTACGGATGCGAATGGTTGAAAATATCGGGTCGTTACATTTGGTATCAGAGCTTTGGCTCTAGGCAAAACTTATAATGTATGGTAAATTTAATTTGCAGAATCACTTCCATTCGAGTTTGAATCTCTCCCTTTTGATTCGATTTCCTTTGAATTTTGGAACGTTCCCTACGGTTCCAAAGTCCATTCGTGTCCCTCACTATTCATCTTCTTTCGATTCTGGAGTATCCCATAACTCCACTTCGGATGATCTTTATAGTGAATTGGCGGTCTCGCCAATATTCTAATAAAGGGGTGAAACTCCTTTACAACTAGCATTGATTCACCAGAGATTTATATTTATCCTCGGTTTAGATGCCAGTATCTTTGGTTATTCTGAACTCTATCTCCTCGGATCGAATGTAGATTTACCCCAAAAAATCCACATCGATCTTACTCTTTAATTCATGGTTGACCAGGTTAAGGTTGCCCGCGATTTATATAAACTTATTCAGTTCCTTATTCTGTTGTTTAATCATCGAATCTTCTGATTCCAACCCATCTGTAAATCAAAATTCTCTTTGATTTGAGTCCTTCAAATTTGAATCTCTATACTTGTTTTGAAAAATTTATTCATATATTTGGGAAAAATCTAATATTATATATATATAAGTGTAATTTTCAGAATTTAACTAGTTGTTTAGAGATAATTGTGTTTGATTTTATTTATGGTTTTGTAAACCATTGGTTTTGTCTTATATAAATAATTGAACTATAAAACATGGTTATAAATTTATTTGGAAACAGAAATGAATTTAAAACAAGAATTTAAGAATTTAATTTCTAATATTTCAAACCTTGTGTTTAAAGTCTTAAAAGGATATATTATTATTTAAATTATTTTCGAATAGAAATTTGTTTCCAATGAATTTTAAAGTTTTAAAAATTAGTGCTCTTCTCTTTGTCGCTGGAAAATAATTCGGTGATGATTGTAGCATCATCGACATTCATTTTCGAGTATCGAAGTGAAGAGACCACGCTGTAGTTTTGCTTCAAAAATTTAATTGATTTGAATTTCTAAAATATGACTTAATTTATAATATATATAGATATATGATTTAAATTTGATTTGACATATACTATATGTATGTATTTATTTATCTCTAAGTGTTTGAAGTTAATTGGAAATTTAATTCATAAATTTATGTTAAAAGGTGATTCTAATGATAAAATAAAGTCAAATTTTGAATGAATATTTAATCTTGAATAATAGAATTGGAAAAGTTTTTACTTGTATAATATTAAATTGCATGCCAATATAACTTACCTAAATCATTCAGAAATTAACTATGTAATTGGATAAGGTACAATATAAAAGGATTTTTTTTAAAATAAAATTTGAGTGGTTATAATAAATGTTATACACTTAAAGTTTCAGTTACAAAAAGACAAACAGGGGTAAATAGAATAAAAAAATAATTGAATAATATACAATATCAAATGGTGTTAAAGGAAATTTAGAAATAAACTGGAATATTATAATAAATGTAATCTACTTAATATGTGTGATAAGATATATTAAGTAGAATATATTTAATAATAATCTGGAATAAAGAAGAATTAAATTTGTTGAGTAAAAGATGATTATTATAAATGGCTATACAAATTTATGCTTTTTGAAATTGTTAATTTCAAAATAATTGGATAATAAGATAATTAATTTGGAAATAGTTAAGATTGATTTAACTTCAGTAAAAATCAAATGAATTAAATCAATTATTGAATATTAATTAATTTAAATTGAATTTATATGGTTTAAATCAATGATTCCATTTTGAGTTTCAATTTATTTTTCTTTCAGGGTGTTTCTATTCTCCTACCTCCTTCCTTTTCGGGGACGAAAAGTTTTGAGTGGGGGAGAGTGTAATAACCCATAATTTTGTAAATATTTTAATTATGTTTTACTTGAAAACGTTGTTTTTTTTAAAAGTAAAATTTTCAATAATTAAATTATTTAAGTCAATAAGTTTTGGTAAAAAAAATTATTGTAATTTAAATTTAAGCCTTAATTAATGTAATATTTCTGTTATTGATTCAAATAGAAAACATATGTAGTTTATTAATGTTTGCATGTGTTCATTATTTAAATCCAATCTTTTGGTTTTTGCATACTTTTGTTTAAAGTTTAAAAAAAGGGGGCTTCTTTATGAAAATAACTTGAATTTATTACAAAATATCACGATTCCTTTTAAATTAACGTTAGACTTTAACTTATTGCTTAATATTAAAGAATTTACTAAGTTATAAATTTTAACATAAAGATGTTGTATTAAGTTTAAGACATTATTTACAATGATTTGTATATACATATGTGTGTGCGTTAATTTGACTTAAGATTTATAAGATGGACTTGTATGCAAAGTCATAACTTTTTTTTAATCTTAAACCCTTTTAATCTGGAGATTAGGTTCAAAATTGTTGTCTTTAATTTTAGGCTCATAAAATAGTGAAACTTAATTTTAACACATTTATATGTATAAGTCTATTATATATATATATATATATATATATATATATATATATATATACACGTGTATGTTTTTAATAATACTATGACCAATAAAGATATATATGAAGGAAACATCATCTTTGTACACAATCTAATATTGCACTTACATAATTTACTGTAGAATACATTTGGACATAGTTACATTCCATGCCATGAATAAATAGCTTGTTAATGACATTTAATTAATCAATCAATTTGATTAGAGAAAGAATGAAAGGTTTCTCTCTCCATATACATAATTAAGCTCTAAATTAATTGCCTGTTTTTAGGGAAAGAAACGAAAGGTTGCCTTAATTCTTGCCTTTTAATTTTCCTAACATTTGTTCCTTTCTAGCCATTCATTCATTTAGTTTAGCCGTATATTTTGCCTTGCAATTCACGTACAAGTTTCTCTTTTTCTCATCTTCTTTATTTTCTCATTTCCTAAGAGAGAGGAAAATATTACAAGCACTTTATTCTTTTATTTATAAAACCTTGGAATTTATTTTAGTATAAATTTTTAATTTGAGTAAATCATTTCCCAAAATTCTATAATAAAATGAAAGTTTCTGAAATTTTTAACTTTGTTAAGGATAACTCTAATTGGAATTTTAAATAAAGAAATGGATTATCTACTTTCTTTAAAAATGTGTAATATTTTTTTAGAATAATAAATTTCGTTGGAAATGGTAAATAAATCAGAATAATGTAAACATGTTAAGGAGTATCTTTTAAGAATTCAGTGTATTAATAAACTGTTAAAATTACGCATAAAAAGGGCACAAATTTTTAATGGAATAAATAACGTATATAATAGGAAAACGTATTAATTAAAAAAAAGTTACCTTTGTATATTTGGGTGTATATTATTGCGTGGGTTCTGCACGTTTTAAAAATTCATACCGCAATTATGTATGCATAAATAAATCAGTTAAAAATTTACTAGCCAAACGTGACACTTTCCATAACATTCATTTGTTTTAATTTGGTGTAAAACTTTGAATAAAATAATGTTCAAATCCTCATTAATTTCTTGCCAATCTTTTACCACAATCAACGCACGTATATATTCTTTTCAAATTCCATTTCTAGTGAAAGCCGTTTCTTTTCTGATAAATTTCTTTCCCTCTACACCATTTTTCAACACATCTTCTACGGGTAATAAATCGCATGCGAAGAGAAATGGTAATAAAAATAATTTCGTTTCCTGACTAAACAAAAAAAAAATCGCATACCACAAATTACGTCTATTTTCATTTCATGTGTTCCAAGCAAATTTCCCCTATAAATACTAGACACATCACAATATTTTCTCTACATCTCATTTTAGCTTCAGCCTTTGTTCTTGCGCAAGCTTCTTCAGGTATGGCCGTTTTCCTTTCCTCTTGCTTCTTCTTTTCTTTTTATTCTTCTTGTATTTTTTTTTTCTTTCTTTCTTTCGTGTTCCTCTGTTTTCTTCCACTGTTCCACCACCTTATCACAGCCTCTTTTCCATACGTGGCCAAGCACCCCCCACATAGTGTAGCTGAGTCCTGCTTTTTGAGTCAAAATATTTTGCACGAGCATGACGAGAGGGGTAGATGGGTTATAGGTTGGAGTTCGTAGTCTGCAATGTGAGTATGTTTGCAAGAAAAAAAAATAACAAAAAAAGAGAGAAAAAAAGTGTTAATACGAAAGAAAGAAGAGAGGAAATGCATAGTAAGTTTATAACGCGTATGCGTTGAAAAATAAAATGAGAAAAAAATTAAAATAAATAAAAAAATAAAGTTTGTACGTGAGTATATAAAAAGGGAGAAAGAAGAAATGCATGAGAAGATAGGATGGCCACCTGTACGTATAATAATCTTTAACCTTTACATATGATAATTTTCTCTCTTTATTTTCCATCTTTCCTCATCTTTACTCTCATCTAGATTACGTACTAAAACAAGTAATTTACAAATGCATTTATTTTATATAGCAGTACTGTTAATGTAGCAATTTACATTGATTTACTAAAGTACAATTTATAAAGACAAAAATGCAACTACGGATTGTATATCACTGGTCATAAAAATTCTTCAATCTTGTATGCATTTTCACATACTAGTTACATTCATCGGCATCTGCATTTCATATTTCTTCTGTTTCAAATTTGTTCGGACAATACACAACATCTAGATGAGTCCCCATTTGAAATAAAATATATATAAATAAAGAAGAAGAATAATGATATGCAAGCGGAGAATATGGTTGGTCACCTGTACAAGTTAAGTCTAGGCCTGTGGAGGGTGCATCACTTTGCATTGTTGAATTAAAAACATATAGGGTGCGTGCGTACATTCATCTACTTAAGATTTGGGTAGGGCGAACTTCGTTGTTTTGGGTTGAGCCAGGTGGTGGAGTGGTCGAGTCAAATTTGATTCCATCCGTCCAGTTTATTTCGAAATTTCGTGTTAAATTTTTTTTCTTCTTAGTTTTGATTTTTTTTAATTAATTCGTTTCCTTTTCAAAAATATAAATCTGGTCGCAGTCTCCGCATCAGTTTGATCGTGCTTCCGTACGTTTTCTTTTTTTTTTCAAGTGTGACCATCGTTTTAAATCAAATCTTCGAGGCATTCAGGTGAGTATTCCTCACCAGACAAACATACTTGTATATTTGTGAATTAATCACAAGTGTAATTGTAAACTTATTTTATTTAATTTTATCAGCATGTGATATTAACTTATGATGTTAAACCCCATTATTTAATTGACATATCACCAGTTTATTATCTATTGTTATATTTTGCAGTTATACTATTTGTTACTGTTTGAATCACACTGCAAGTTCCCTGTAGAATAGAAATCGTTATAGGCTGAAATGATAGGCCTGAACGATAATTATTTATTCATTTATTTAATTATTTAATTATTTATTATTTAACTTGGGATTACGGGTTTGAAATGATAGAACCCGGGTTTTCTTTGTAAATTGCGGATTGAAATGATATATATCTGTATCACTTGACCTAGGATAGAAAACTATATACAGACCCGTGGTTTATATGATATTTTTCTGAAATGTTTAAAAAATATTTTAAATGGAAAATTTAAAATATTCCGGTTTAAAATGTATTTAAATGATTTTTATAAAATTTATAATGATTTTTGAATGAGTCAAATGTTAAATAAATGAATGTTTAAGTAAAATTTTGAAATATAACTTATTTTGGGAAATTCTGAATTTTTGTTATGAGATTTTTGTTAAGTAAAATAATTGATAATAAGTTATATTCTGGGAATTTAAAACTTAATAATTTAATTAAAGAAATGGGAATTTAATACTTGGATTTAAATAAGAAATTCATAATAAAATTTGATTTTTTGTATGAAAATTTACTTATAAATTCATAAAAATATGAGTATTGAAATTATGACTTCATAATGTGAAAATATATGATTTGTAAATTAAATATGATTTAAATAAAAAATTACTTAGTTATGAAATTTTAGTTAAACGTTGAAATTTTAAATATAAAGGATATTACAGCATTTGTAAATGTTGTAGGTAAATTTAAATGAACTTAAAGGCTAATTTGAACTAAAAGCTATTATAGCACTTTGTAAGTGCTATAGTTGATAAAGATAACTAAAGTTTAGTTGGAAATAAAGAATCTATTACAGCACTTAAATGCTGTCTTTTGTAAATGAACTGTTTTAACCTATAACTTCAGGTAGCATTTTATAAGTGCTCGGAAACTGAATTTTTGATTGTTTTAATAAAAATTTAATGGAAATAATCTTTGGAAAAAGGCTTAAAGTTTGGAATTTAATATGTAATTAACAAAAATAAGGAATTGACTTTAAATGGTTTTAAATGGAAGAATTTAACTTTTAAATATGAGTTGAAAGGCAAGTAATTCCTAAATAAATTGAATAGATTTAAATGGTATTTTATATTAAATAAAATGACTGATGTTTAAATAAATGATGTTTGAAATGATATTATGATATTGAAATGTATTTGAAATTTATTTTGATTTTTAAAGTATAAATACCATTTTTAAAAGTTGTAACCACGGGTTATAATAACGTTTGGTTGTTAAAGAGACCGGGATCGGATATCTGGCATACTCTCGTCGATACCGAAAACCACTTTAACAACCATGTACGCGGTGGAGATTCCAGAATGAAGTAGGATGGTGGTGACGTTTCCTTTAAGGTAAATACGTGGACCCGACTCCCGTGAGTTGGCATAAGGTGGCTAAAACAGGAGCGATTCTCGGATTAATGAGGTAGCACCTCTGATCGGACGTACTTCTTCGTATGCCATTCTATTACTTTTGTGATTGTTTGGTGCGCACCTTTGATTTGGGAGTGTTGTTCGAGGTGGGCGGTAGTAGCAGCTACGCGTTACCACCGGTTCGGATGCGTAATTGGTATATCTACCCTGGCATTGCCTAGTTGTGCCGTGTCACCTACCATAGCGAGCCTTGTACGAGTTTGGTTTTCTCCCGTAGCCCGTGTGGTATCCTCTGGTGGCTTCCCGATCATGAGGGACTATGATATTGATGGACTACTGGAACTATTATTGTGTTAAGGGGAATATTGGGTCACTCCTTAATGCTATTTAAAAGTAAGTTTATTTTAATATAGACACTATTATAATAGCGAAAATATTACTATATAGTAAATAGTTTAACGGATCCTTAGAGGATGGGCGGTCCCAAGCATCCTTTAAGTTACTTGCTTTATATTACAGTTCACTTGAATTAGCTTATACTGTATAAGTATGTATGCCCTGACTCGAGTGTTTATGTTTTATTTTACGCTCGGGTCAGCCTGAGTTTCAGTTCAGGCTTCACCTTCGGAGCTTGGACTTCTGCTGATCATCTTTTTTCAGCTGCCGTCAAGTTCTGTTCAATTCTTGTTTAGGCTTTGAAATCAAGACAATCTAATATTGAGAGTTTCTGGGGAGATTTCAAACTATAATTGGTTTAAGACTATGTACTTTGTACTTATTTTGAGACTATTGATAGTGGCTTCATGAACCACTAAGTTATTTTAAATTCCGCTGCAAGTATTCTGATTCTGTGTCTGTGATTCTGTGATTATTTATTTACAGTATATTCTGAGATTTGCCAAATTTTATTTACAACGTGGTATTTTGAACAATTCAAGTCCGACATGTACGGATGCGAATGGTTGAAAATATCGGGTCGTTACAGTGATACACTGTGCATGTCAGAAGTTGTTCGTCTATGATGAATTCAAGATTAAATGATGACGAACAACCCAAACGACAAAGGCAAAAAATATTTTCAAAATATATTTTATTTTAGACTACAAAAATGTTTTCTTTTCAATTTTACTATGTCAGTGTTTATTTTTGTAGATAGCTCAGATGTTGGATTCAATCTGAAATAGAGTTGAAGAAAAATACAAGTGAATGAGTGAATTGTAGCGAGCTGCATTTATAAATGAAAATTTGTGATGTGATCAAAATTGTATTGTCATTGAAATTTTATATAAAGTGAGCTCAAATTTGTACTATTCAAAATTGCAATAAATATTTGCTTGAATAAAATATCCGTTTGCATTAAATTCTGTGTTATTTATTTCATTCAGCAGACATTTATTTAATCATGTGAAAAATAAAATAGTACATTAACAAATACATTTAAATGAATATATATATATATATATATATATGTTTATTATCATCAAACAAAAATCGTATACTAGCATATTCAACAATCTCCCCATTTTGATGATAACAAACATATATTTAAGATTTTTAATTTGTTAAATGTATTTGATCGTTTAATTTTCTTCCCCTATTTGAATGCTCCCTCTCTACACAAAGCTCCCCCTTCATATACGCATGAGAATAAATGCAAATGATCTTAGATGCAAATACAAAATAAAATATTTTTCCTTTATTTTTCAAAATTTTAACTTTTCTCTCCCCCCTTTGTTATCAGCAAAGAGTAGTTGTGTTAGAAAAATAAAGATACGGTGATAGACATTAATATAATATCAATACCTAATCGAGTATAAATATTAAATTTCGATAAAAATTAATAAATACTCTTATAGGAACATATTCCACTTTAGAATGATACAGGTGATGTCAACATATAAAACCATATAGTTGTGTCTATTTGTGTTATATTTATTTTAGGAATTTGAATATCTATTAACCATGCATAACCGTTAGGACTTTTAAATGAGATTAGCAGTATTCAAAAATTTTATAAAAAATGAATTCAAGTATGTTCTAACCACGCATAACCGTGAGGAATTTTAAATGGGATTAGAATCAACTTGTCTATTTAATCAATCAATTTTGATATGCATTCCATACATGCATAACCGTGAGGACTTTTAAATGAGCAAGGAAGAACATAATCAAAAATTCCAAGTAATTCACCCATGCATAAACGTGCGGACTTTAAATGAGAGTGAATACTTTGGATTTTTTATTGCTAAAAATATAATAAATTGAATGCGTATAATTTCCTGTTTAAAATACCACATATTGACATACCATATTAGATTATGACGAGTGATGGTCGGTAGAAATATGATAGAAATAGAAATAGTCATGGAATATTTACTAACAATTTTTTTTACAACTCTTGTTTAAATTTCTAAAGAAATTTACTAATTATATTGTCTCAAGTTATAATATATGATTAATATCAACACTCATCAATTTTTGAATCACTAATTATCTTTTTGATAATTAGTCGAGAGTCAGGTTAGTTAATGTAGTCATTCAAATTCAAATCCAAAAATAATTATAAATCAGATTTTCTAAAATGGCTAATCTGAAACAATGTCAAAAATTATTTTGTAGAAGGGGTTTTAGAAAAATGTCTACTATTTAAAAATTGTTTCAAGTGAAAAATATGCAGATATTTTCTTTGAAAAACGATGCAGCTATTGAATGTCTTAATATAAATCATGTTCCACTTGTAATTTTTCTATCAACTAAATTGCCAATGTAATCTTCATCTGAATTTTTCTTTCACTCGAGATTATCATTTTTGGATATTATAGACCAGACCGTGAGGTTGCAACAAATTCCTTAAAACAATTTTTAACAGCTTTTAAATGAAATTCTTTTGAATTTGAATTGAAGCCGTGTAAATAAAAAAAATCATGAATGTAGAGTCAGCCGAATGTATTATCATCAACCAATAAAACACCATCATTGATCCAAACTATTCCATATGAAATAGTTAAAAGATTCAAGAGAATTTTAAAGTGTTCTTGGCATAGGAATATAATTGGCCAACAATTCAGAATCATTATCAACATTCATTTCATTATCACATTACTGGCTGATTTAATTCAGATACGGTGCAGATTATCACATTTAATATATTGTTCAAAATAAATATATCATTACCTATTTTACCTTTACGATAATTTTTTGTTGTATGCCCATTGTGATTCTGTCACCTTTATACTAGGCTAAGGAACTTTGATTTCTCGCCCGCTATGTGTTTGGAACAACCAGAATCCAGATATCACTCTTGCTTTTCCTTAGCCTGCCACCACACCTACACGATAAAAGATTTTTGTGACCTATTTGTTTTTATAGGTCCATGATTGTAAGTGGCAAATGATTTTGAAAAATAATTTTGTGGAGACCCAAAACTAATTATATATGTTCCTTTCGGCACCAAGATTTGTTTAACTTTGAGAGATTTTATATTTATGCATTTTGTAACCCAAATTGGTATAGTTTTCATGTGTTTGGGTCTATACCCACAATTATTTTGATTGTGTCCAAATTTTCTACAAATTGTGCACATGGAATTGACTTGATTAATTTTGTTTCTGTCAAGTTCAAATTGATTATGTCCAAGTCCTTGTCCATCTATAATTACAGTTTGTTTTCCTAGTAGCATATCTAATGATCTTTCACTTTTTGAAAATTTTCCTGAAGTCGTAGACAGTTGTTGGACTTGTGTTTTGAGCGATTCATTTTCATTTAATAATTGTGTGCACCTTTTAATTGAGTTCTCTCTCCTCGTGTTATCACTTTCTTTCAAAATCATAATTTCATTTTCAAGTGAATTAATTTTAATTTCTAATTTTTAATTTCATCTTCAAATGTTGGACACTTTTCAAACTTAGGACTCTTGCTTTGATAGTTTTTAACCAATTGATTAAGCTGTTTACTTGATTCTATCAAACTATCTCTTTATGATTCAATTTTGGCATATTTTTCCCTAAGTCTTTCAAAACAGCCATTTACTTCATGGAAATATATAAGTAATTCTGATAAGTGATTTTTGATACCTCGCTTGGCTCGTCATCATCGCTACCAGTTATATCACCTCGAAGGCACAAATCTGCTTTCTCACTCTTACTGCTAGTGCTTTTATAATCATTATCGCTTTTATTCCACGTGGCTGCAAAGCTTTTCCTTTTTTTATTTCTTTTCTTGGTCGAGTTGAATTCGGGATGCAGGATCGATTTCACCCTAGAGGGGGGTGAAAAGGGTGATACTATTAACTATAAAAATTATTGCGGAAGTTTATATAAAATAATTTCAGCATCGATCATAGCAGAATAACAGCAGCACAAATAATAGCAGAATATAATAAAAACAGAACGCAAAGATTTACCCAGCTTCGGCAAGACCCTGCTAATGTGCTGCCCCCAAGGTTTCTATTAGCAATTAAACAGTCGGACGCTTACACACGTAAGCTCGCAACACCCGCTATCGACTAACCTTAACTCTATGCTCAAAACCCTGCCACGGCTTAGCCACTGAGTTGCGAATTCTCAAACTATGCCATGTAGTTTGTCCCTTAGTCACTCGACTAGTAATTACAAATGTTTAAAGAAGAAAATACAAATTCAAAACAATTAAAAAAATGAAACCCTAATTTTAAATACTTTAAATCCTAGTAATAATAAAATTTTAAGCCGGTCCAAATTCACTAAAGTTATAAGAGTAAATCCCTTTCATGTTTTATTTCTTTAGCCCATCCTTATTTGGTGAAAATGGCGGCTCATCGCTTGCTCGAAAATTAGGGCTTCTGTTAATATCGAAGCACCCGATTGATTGTTGATCGATTACAATTGCTATTCTTTTGATTTGCTTCGGCAATCGATCATCTCCTTGATTCGAATATAGCTCCATCGATTTAGATTGAGTTCAACTATGAATTCGGTATGTAATTTGTTACTTTTTCTTTACTGTTTTGCTTGCTTGAACTCGATGGATTTTGAAAGCCGATGATGAATGGGTTTATATAGGATTCGAATTCCTATTTTCTCGTTCGTTTGAATTTTTTATTTAATTTATCTCGGCCACTGAACTTCATTTGGATGCTTGAGATTATTACTGACTTGTTCAATTGGTATATATTTTATGATTACTTGATTATCACGGTTTTGATTTTGGACTCGCTTGATTTCTTGATTGCTATGGCTTCGATTCTGAACTGTTCGATTTCTTATTTGACTTGTTCATTCATGATTACTACGGCTTGATGATTTCTGACTTGGTTCGAACTCGTTTCCTTCGTCATCACGGCATGACTTGATTTGACGATGACTTTGTTTGATTTGGTTTCTTTTTGACTTCGGCCACTGTCTTGCTCAATTTGAATTTCCTACATTGACTTAATTGAAACTGTGTTGACCTGGTTCTGCCTTTGTACATTTGTTTACAATGCTTCATCATGTCACTGTTTATATGTGCACTTGATAGCCTCGAGCCTGTTGATAATCTATAGTGTTGTATTGGTCTAGTTTACCTTGAACTTCATGTGTGCTCGAGTCTGGTTCATGTAGTCTTGCTTCCATACTGCTATGTTGTGTCTGGACAGCTGCTTTGCACTTGTAGTCTTCATGCGAGTTCATTGTATGTGCACTGTCTTCACTTGAGTTTGCATAACATCATGTATATGTGCAGTGTTTTGCTGTTTAATTTACTGCTCTGGTCATCTGCACTTTGATATGCATATAAATTTATGCATGATGTTTCACTGGCATGAGCTAGTGTTTATATATGTGTGTGTGTTTGTGTGTGCGTGTGTGTCTGATTTGCATTGGGTGTGTTCGAACTTGTACCCTATTGTCACCATGTAGTTGTATACACTTGTTTACCCTGTCCGTTGCTCGAATCGAAGTCTGGGTTGCTTTATGTTGTATTGTTTGTAGTATTTGGTTTAGGTTGCATATGTACTGGGTTGTAGCCTCGAGCTCTGTTAACTATTTATTTGAGTCTGCATATATGTGCATTCGTACTTGAATCCGTAACCTTTATCATGTGCACACATGCATATGTATGTGTGTGTGTGTATGCTTGTGTTGGCTGCTATGCACATTGTTCATTGTCTTGTGCCGTTTGTAGTTGTATTTGGTTGCTCATGTATACTCTAGTGTACATCACTTGTTGATTCTTTTTGAAACTGTCTTTGAGCTGCATTATTATGTAAACTTGTTGTCTCGAGTACATGTATATTGTTCATTTTGGTTTTGCTGCATTCTCTTTACTGTCATGTGAGGTCTGCACCATGCACTTTGCCGCACTGTATATTGGTTTGGTCTGGAATATTTGAGTTGATATTGGCCTGTTTTTGGTCTGTCCCATTTCACTGGTTTGGTGATGCTGGTTTCTTGTCTCTCTCTTGTGCATGCCTGAACTACTTTGTTCATGTATTGCTTGGACTTTGCTGATTTGAGGTTGCCTATGACCTTTGTACTGATGTACCACTTCACTTTTATCCTGTGCACCGTTGTACCTATTGCTTTTGTTGTTCCTTCTATTCTTTGATCTCATATTCATGTGTACTGACTATTTGAGATGCTAAGGCAATGCACACGTGTACTTGTACATTTTTGATTTTGGATTGCACCTGTGTTGAATCCAACTTATGATTGGGTTTGACCTTGTGCTCACATGTCCCTGCAATTTTATCAAGTGTATATCGGTGTGCACGGCCTTGTGGCATGTACAGTGATACACTGTGCATGTCACAAGCTGTTCATGTATGATGAATTCAAATTTAAATGATGACGAACAAACTAAATGACTGAGGCAAATAATATTTTAAAAATACATTTTTATTTTACACTGCAAAAATATTTTCTTTTCAATTTTACTGCGTCAATGTGTATTTTTGCAGATTGCTAAGATTCTGGATTCAATCTGGAATAGAGTTGAAGAATAATATGAGTGAATGAGCGATATGTAGTGAGGACAGTTGTATAAATTGAAATGTATTGTGATTGAAATTTTGTATATATAGTGAGAGCGCAAATTTGTACTATTCAAAATTGTAATAAATATTTGTTTGAATAAAATATCCGTTTGAATTTAAATTCTATGTTATTTATTTTATTCAGTAAATATTTATTTAATTTTTGAAAATAAAATAGTACATTAACAAATACATTTAAATGAATATATATATGTTTATTATCATCAAACAAAATCATATACTTGCATATTCAACAATCTCCCCCTTTTGATGATAACAAACATATATTTAAGATTTTGAATTTATTAATGTATTTGATTATTCAATTTGCTCCCCCTATTTGAATGCTCCCCCTCTATACCAAGCTCCCCATTTATATATGCATGTAAATTAAAAATATGCCAATGAGACTAGATGCAAATAGAAAATATTTGACATTTATTTGTCAAAATCTTAACTTTTCTCTCCCCTTTTGTTATCAGCAAAAGAGTAATAGTGTTAAAAAAATAAAGATAAAGTGATAGACATTAATACTCACCCGAGTATAAATATTAAATTTCAATAAAAAATCATTAATCATAAATACTCTGTTTGATGCATATTCCACTTTAGAATGATAGAGATGATGCCATCGTATAAAACCATATAGTTGTATCTATTTGTGGTATATTTATTTCAAGAATTTGAATATTTACTAACCATGCATAACTGTTACGACTTTTAAATGAGATTAGTAGTATTCCAATTTTTTTAATTATGAAATGAAAATCGACCTACTATATTGGATTTTGATGAGTGATGGTCGATAGAAATATGATAGAAATAGAAATGGTCATGGAATCTTTACCAAACGAAAGTTTTTATAACTCTTGTTTATATTTCTAAAGAAATCTACTAAATATACTGTCTTGAGTTATAATATATGATTAATATCAACACTCATCATTTTTTCAATCACTATTTACCTTTTTGATAATTAGTAGGGAGAAAAGATTTGTTAAATAGGCAAAAAGTCAAATTTCTAGAACACCTAAACTGAGACGTAGTTTATAGAAACTATTTTTTGGTAGGGGTTTTGTAAAACTGTATATCAATTGAGAATTCGGTTGAAATGAAATTTATATAGATATATTATCTCTAATAAAATTATGTCTTACATCTATATGTTTTGTTCGTGAGTGATGTACATGATTATTTGTGAGATCAATTGTGCTTTTGCTATCACACATTAGTGGTACACGTTTATAATTTAGACTATAGTCTTGCAAAGTTTGTGTCATCCATAAGATTTGAGCAGAGCAACCACTTAGAGCAATATACTCTGCCTCTGTGGTGGATAATGCAATACAATTCTGATTTTAGCTTGACCGTGCTACTAATGAATGTCCTAACGTAAAGCATGATCCATTAGTACTTTTTCTACCAACTAGACTTCCAGCATAATCTGCATCTGAAAATCCTTTTAATTCAAAGTTATTGTTTGTTGGATACCAAAGACCAAACCAAGGGGTGTGTAAAAAATATCTTATAATTCTTTTAACAACTTTTAAATGAGATTCTTTTGGGCTAGATTGAAATCGTGCACACAAGCAGACGTAAAAAACATTGTCAGGTCTAGAAACGGTAAGATAAAGGAGTGATCCAATCATACCTCTATATTGCTTTTGTTCAACTGCCTAACCTTTTTCATCCTTGTCAAGTTTAGTTGTTGTACTCATGGGGTTCTTGCTGGTTTAGCATCTTTCAATCCAAATTTATTTACAAGTTCCTAAATATATTTTGTTTGAGAAATGAATGTACCTTTATCGCTTTGTTTGATTTGAAATCCTAAAAAGAATTTTAACTCTCCAACCAAGCTCATTTCAAACTTTTCCTGCATAACTTTTTCAAATTTCTCATACAATAACTTGTTAGTAGCATCATTTGGTGTCATCGACATATATTTGTACAATCAAAGGATCATCGTTTTCATGCAACAGAAATAGTGTGGTGTCTACACGGCCTTTTTTGAACCCATTTTCAAGGAGATAAGTACTAAGGCATTCATACCAAGCTCTAGGAGCTTGTTTTAATCCATATAATGCCTTTTAAGTTTATATACATGGTTAGGATATTCATGACTTTCAAAACCTTCAGCTTGTTCAACAAATACATCTTCTTTTAAAATTCCATTAAGAAAAGAACTTTTAATATCCATTTGTCTTAGTTTAAGTCCTTTGTAGCAAGCAAAAACTAACAATATCTTAATTGATTCTAGTCTAGCTACTGGTGCAAAAGTTTCATCAAATTTAACTCCTTCAATTTGATTATATCCTTTAGCGACCAATCTAGCTTTATTTCTAATCACATTTTCAGATTCATCATATTTATTTTTAAAAATCCATTTTGTTTCTACGACTGGATAATCCTTAGGTCTAGGTGCTAGACTCCAAACATCATTTTGTTCAAATTGATTTAGCTCTTCTTGCATGGCCATAAACCAGTTTTCATCATTAAGAGCTGTATCTATGTCTTTACGTTCTATTTCTAAAATAAATCCACTATATAAACACAAATCACACAGATTTCTAAAGGAGGAACGAGTTTGTACACCTGTGATAGGATTTCCTATTACCAATTCTGGAGGATGATCTGCTTTGAATTTCAGTCTCTCTGGATCCAGATTCCTCCAGACTTCTTTTGTTGTTTCCGTTTCTTTTGGTTTTTCATTTTCATCTTTTTCGTTCTCCTCTTTAACGTTGCTTTTGATTGTTTTCGATCATCAATGCCTTCATCAAATTTCACATTGATTGACTTCACAATTGTTCTAGTCTTTTTGTTGTAGACTCTATAAGATTTGCTTCTAGAAGAGTATCCCATGAACATGCCCTCATCGGCTTTTGCTTCAAATCCTAATTGATCACCTATATTGAGAATATAGAAGGACACCCAAATACTTTGAAGTTAGCAATGTTTGTATTTTTGAACCACAACTCATAGGGTGTTTTGTTAAGAATTGGTCTAATCACAACTCTATTCATTACATAACAAGCTGTATTTACTACTTCTGCTCAAAAATGCAACGGTAGTTCATACTCATTTATCATAGACCTGCCAACTCTTGCAATGTTCGATTCTTTCTCTCAACTACCCTATTTTATTATGGAGTACGTGTTGCCGAGAATTCAAGTTTGAATCTATTTTCATCACAAAAAATTTCAAATTCCTAATTTTCAAATTCTCTACCATGATCACTTCTAACGAAATAATAGAAACTCCTTTTTCATTTTGAACTAATTTTATGAATTTTGTGAAGTATGAAAATGTTTTTGATTTTTTGGCTAAGAAATATACCCATGTATATATTGAGTAATCATCAACTAACACAAAACAATACTTCTTACCACCTAAGCTAGCAATGTCATTAGGTCCAAATAGATCCATATGAACTAGTTCAAGAACTCTAGAAGTGCTTACATTGTTCTTGGCATGAAACAATGATTTTTTAAGTTTTCCCATAGTACATGCTTTACATAAAATTTCTGTCTTGAAATCATGTGATGGCAACCCACTTACCAAATCTTTTCTTTTCAATTTGTTTAACAGATTCATGCTAGCATGCCTTAATCGTCTATGCCATAAATTTACTTCTACATCCTTAGCTACCAAACATTTTGAAAGGGTGAGATCATCAAAAGATAGAGAGTATATATTACCTTTCCTCTTATCCAAAAATAAGATTTCTTTTAATGATTGGTCAACAATTTTGCACAAGTCAGAGTCGAAAATAACATTCATACCTTTATCACATAGCTGGCTGATTGAAATCAAATTATGATGCAGATTTTCAACTATAGTACGTCATTTAAGGTAAATGTATTGTTACCTACTTTACCTTTACCAACAATTCTACACTTGTCATTGTTACCCATTGTGACTCTGCCACCTCTGTACTTTTCTAGGCTAAGAAACTTTAATTTGTCGCCTGTCATGTGCCTGAAATAGCCAGAATCCAGGTACCATTGCTGTTGTTCCTTAGCCTGCCAGCATACCTACACAAGAAAAGAGTTTAGTGTCCTATTTGTTTTAATAGGTCCATGATTGTTAGTGGAAACAAATTTTAAAAAATAAGTTTGTGGAGATCCAAAACTGTTTATTTATGTTCCTTTCGACACTCAGATTTGTTTAACTTTAAGATATTTTATATTTGTAGCTTTTGGAACCCAAATTGGTATAGCTTTTAGGTGTTTGGGTTTATGCCAACAAATATTGTGATTGTGTCCAAGTTTTCCACAAATCATGCACTTAGAATTTACTTAATTAATTTTTCTTCTAATAAGTTCAGGGTGAGTATACCCAAGTCCTTGTCTATCAATATTAACTGTTTGTTTTCCTAAAATCATATTTAATGATCTTTCGCTTTTGGAAAATTTATCCAAAGTTATAGACAATTGTTGGACTTGTGTTTTGAGAGATTCATTTTCATTTAATAATTGAGTGCACTTTTTAATAGAATTTTCTCTCCTCGTGTTTTCACTCTCTTTCAAAGTCAGAATTTCATTTTCAAGTGATTTTATTTTGATTTTTGATTTTTTAATTTCTTCTTCAAATGATGGACACTCGTCACACTTAAGGCATTTGTTTTGGTAGTTTTTAACTAATTGATCGAGCTATTTATTTAATTCTATCAAACTATCTATATGTGATTCAATTTTAGCGTATTTCTCCCTAAGACGTTCAAAGCACCCATTTACCTCGTGAAAATATATAAGTGATTCTGAATGAGTAAGTTTTGATACCTCACTTGGCTCGTCATCATCACTGTCAGTTACTTCACCATGAAGACACAAAAATTTGCTTTTTCACTCTCGCTGCTAGTGCAATCACTTTCATATTCATCGCTTTCATCCCAAGTAGCTGCAAAACTTCTCCTTTTCAGTTTCTTTCCTTGGCTCAGTCGATTTTGAGGGCAATTTGGCTTGATATGGCTTACACTTGTGGCAGATGATCTCTTGTTTTTCTAAATTGTCTAGAACTCTGTTTATTCTGCTCCTTACTTGATGATTTTTGGCCGGATTGCCATATTTGCGATTCCACTTTTTGAATCTTATTATTAATAGTGCTAATTCTGCCTCACCATCATCATCATCATCTTCATTTTCAGTTGTTCCTTTGCGAGCTATTGATTTCTTTCGAGTGTCGCCTCCTTCACGCTCTTCCTTGAATTTCATTTCTAGCTCATAAGCGGTGAGATTTCCAATGAGCTCTTCAACCTTGATTTGTTTCGAAACCTTTGATTCTTAAATAGCCGTGACTTTTGCTTCAAAACTCCATGGAAGGACTCTGAGGATTTTTCGAACTATTTCCAATTCCATGTATGAATTTTCAAGAGCTTTTGATTTGTATACAATATTGGAAAGTCGTCCATACATCTCTTTGACATTTTATTCCTTGGCCATTGTGAAATTATCATATTCGCTGCTTAGCATGGCGAGGCGAGATTCTTTGACTTGAGACGTTCCTTCATGAGTCACTTCGAGTGTGTGCCATATTCCTTACGCAATTAGACAATGTGAGACACGATTAAATTCAAATTGGTCTAATGAACAGATAACAGAATTCTAGCTTTAGCATTAGCATTTTGTAATTTATTTTCTAGCTCTGTCCACTGATCCATCGGTTTATCTATTTCCTGATTATCTACAATTATAGTTGGTGCTCTATAATCTGTCTCAACAATATTCCAAGCGTCAATGGTTTTCACAAAAAATCTCATTCTATTTTTTCAGTAAGCATATTCATCATTGAACATTGGTGGTCTAGCTATAGACTAACCCTCAGCAAAAGAATTATTAAAAGAAGCCATTTTAAAAATTCAACTTTTTAAAACGAAAATTGATTTTTGAAAAACCAAAATTTTAAAACAAAAGCTGACTTCTATTTCTAGCTCTGATACCACTTGTAGGATCAATCTCACCTTGGGTGGGTGAATAGGTGTAACGACCCGATTTTTCGACGCTCGAAAATCGACATTAATACATCCACTATATTATATGCCAAACAATCGAATGCCGAAAAAATGGTCCGTTAGGGTTAAAGAAGAAAGAGGTAGAAGAAAACAAAACAAAACAACAGTAGAATCTTACACCAAAAATAATTTGTTGAAGGAGAATTTGTTAAATTAAATTTATTAAATGCTAATAGATTGTTCGATTAACCAAAAGTATTAATAAACCGAATAAATGTTTATACAAGGTCAAAATCTGAAAGGAAGCAAGCCGGTTTGGAAATGGGCTGCATGCATAGTCAAAGATGAGTTAATCTCATTCATTTGGATTACTATTGAAATTTAAATAGTTAAATTTAAATTATTGGTAGAATGATTGAATTGACTGAATGTGATATTATATATAATAGTGTATATATATATATATATTTGGAGTGATTGATTTCCCGCATTATATAGCGGATGAGACCCTATGCGCCCCGTATAATAGCGGATGACCCCATATACCGCAATATTCCACCTTAAAGTGGAATTAGTATTTTATATTGTGCTAATATCTGTAGATGCAGGGAAACATGTTGGAGGGATCCAACTAGATTTCTCAAAATATTGAATTTATTTTATATATTCAGCGACGTGAATTATGTGATGATTTTATTAATTATATTTGGAATTGAATTATTGAACACTATGGCTTGGTTGAATAATATTGGAATTTTGAGAAAATAAAAATATATAAAGTTTGGATTTTTAAAGAAAATAAAAAGGAAATTTTTTAAGTAAAATAATATAGTGAATTTGGATAAATTAAAGATTGAATTTGGAAAAATATAAAAGGTTTGATTTTTAATTTATATTGAATAAATTCTAAGTATGGAAACAGAAATAGAAATTTTAAATAAATGGAAATAAAAGAGTTTTGAGATTAAGTGATATTTCTTAAGAATTAAAGGATTTTATTTTAAATTTTAATAATTAAAATGATTAGGTAGAATTAAAAGGGAGAATTTTAAATAAAGAATGGAATGGATATTTTCAGTTTAAAATAAGATTTTGAATCATAAATATAGAAGTGAGTTTAGAATTAATTAATTTTGGAAGAAATTTGGAATAAGTAAAGGAGTAATTTTTTTTAAATGGAGTAAATTTTGAAAATCGATTTAGTTTTTGAAACTGTGATTTAAAAGGAGTTTGAGACTATGGGATTTATAAAATGGGTTTATAAAGTGAAATAAGATATCAGTGGATATTTGAAACTAAAAATTCACGGTGGGAATTTATAAAGGAACGAGTAATTTGTTTTAAAAATAAATAGTGGTTTATTTTTAAAGGTGTGAAGGATAGTGTATTTCCCTGAA
Source organism: Allium cepa (assembly GCA_030765085.1). Lineage (NCBI taxonomy): Eukaryota > Viridiplantae > Streptophyta > Magnoliopsida > Asparagales > Amaryllidaceae > Allium > Allium cepa. The sequence goes on along the minus strand of CM060931.1, from coordinate 351,919,218 downwards.
AAGCTAAGTACATTTTCGAAGCAGATTTTTAAGTATAAGTTAAAAGTTTTAAAGCTATTTTAAAGGAATGTTTTAAGAAATTATTATTTAAATTGTTTAAAATTTTAAAGGTAAATATTTATTAAATTAGTTATAGTAGTAATTATTTTGAAAGGTTAATTGGTATTATGATTTAACGAGATAAGTATTAATATTTATATTTGATAAAGTAGTTTTATTTTAAAGATAGCAGGCTGAAGTTTTTATTTAAAAACTTGTATAGAATTCCATAATTTTTATTTTTATTTTAAAATTTGTTTTGGCTTATATTTTACTTGAGAATTTTTAGAAAATTTCATAATTAGTATTTTAAATAAAGTGTTTTAAATAGTTTTTATTTTAGATATTTAAAAATATATATTTTTGGATAAAGTGATTTAAGTTATTTTAAAAATCTAAAATATCAAGGCTTGGCGATTTTCAAGGGAAATAAAACAATTGAGTGGAAATTTTCTTCCGAGAGAGAGAGGGAAGTGATTTGAAAACTATTTTTCAAAAGGGTTGAAGAGTGGAAATATATCTTGCGAAGATATTTTGAGATTAATAAATAATTTAGAAATTTTTTAATCTGATGGTTGTTGGTGAATGTTATTTGATAGTTAAATAACCTACTATCAATATTTGATAATGCGCTGACGTTTCGAAGAGACGGGGATCGGGATTAACTTCCCGAAAACCACTTCGATCCGATTTGAACGTTTTCATGAGGAAGACAATAACTGGGAGTCGAAGATGGAGCAGTGAAGTGCAAGGGCTAATCGCTACTAATCCTGAGGGTGATTCCAAAAATGAATGTAGTAGGAGTAGTGCCTTCGGTTTCGTTCGAACCCGGAACGGACTTGTATAGATGAATGTTATCAGAACATCGTTAGGAGGACGATGAGAATTCTAAGTGAATATGTGCTAAAAAGGTAACGCATAGCCTCGAGGCTCATCAACCGGGAATGGCTAAAATAGGGGAGGTGCACACAAGGCTAAATGGCTAGCAACCAATCAAGGTAAGGTCATCCCTGTCTAGAGGTCCCTTTATTTCGGCTGTGTGGGCGGTTGCTGATCCCAACCGCAGGGTGATCTTATTCAGACTATCCAGTAAAGGGTAGCTCCGGTCTTGTGATGCAGGAGATCAAAGTGGATCCTCGGTACAGTGGTCTAGACCACATACTATGGTGGGCGGTACCCCAGTAGCCCTGCCATTGATGAAAATCCATTCTCCCTACGTGCCTTTACGGTTTTGTTTGTATACCTATTAGCTGGAATTTAATAGTGTAACAATTTCGGCTATTTGAATTAGTATATGTATATGGACACTACTATAACATCAGAGGATTTTATAAGAAATGTTTTGGTTATCGTAAGGTAAAAACCCGGCATGTTAATTTGTGGCATGGTCTTATGAGATACCTTTGATTTCAAAGGATTTTGAAAACTTTAATAATCCAATCGAGTGTGTTTTCTCACGCTAGTTTTTCAGAATGACTTGGGTGTTATTTAACTATAATTATCGGGTCAGACTGAGTATTATAGAACATAGGAAAGGATGCCGAGGAGCTCAGGAGACGAGCTGGATGGCGAGACGTATCACATATATTTGATGACCATTCCACTGTATTTGATTTATAGTCAGTTTTGTGAGGACAAGTTATGATAATTGTCCAGTTGTGTGTTATGAATTTTATTGTACTCTGATGATGTAATGTATAATCAGATATAAATATTTTTTTTGTTTTAAAGATTGGTCATTATCTGTTATATGTTATTCCGCTGTGATGGTAAGATTCTGTTGTTGTTTTCTTTTCTTTTCTTCTACCTCTTTCTTCTTTAACCCTAACGGACCGCTTTTCCTGCTTTTGATTGTTCGACATATAATATAATGGACGTATTAATGTTGATTTTCGAAAGTCGAAAAATTGGGTCGTTACAATAGGTTGATACTATTAATTATAAAAATTATTGCAGAAGTTTATATAAAATAATTTCAGCATCGATCATAGCAGAATAACAGCAGCACAGATAATAGCAGAATATAATAAAAATAGAAAACAGAACACATAGATTTACCCAGCTTCGGCAAAACCCTGCCTACGTGTTGTCCCCAAGGTATCTGCTAAAAATTAAGCAGTCAGATGCTTACACACGTAAACTCGCGACACCCGCTATCGACAAACCTTAACTCTACGCTCAAAACCCTGACACAGCTCAGCCACAGAGTTGCGAATTCTCAAACTAAGCCACGTAGTTTGTCCCCTAGTCACCCGACTAGTAATTACAAATGTTTAAAGAAGAAAATACAAATTCAAAACAATTACAAAAAATGAAACCCTAATTTTAAATACTTTAAAGCCCAATAACAATAAACTTTTAAGCCGGTCCAAATTCACTAAAGTAATAAGAGTAAATCCCTTTCACGTTTTATTTCTTCAGCCCGTCCTATTTGGTGAAAATGGCGGCTCGTTGCTTGCTCGAAAATTAGGGCTTCTGTTAATATCGAAGAACACAATTGATTGTCGATCGATTGCAATTACTGTTCTTCTGATTTGCTTCGGCAATCGATTGTCTACTTGATTCGAATTTAGCTCCTTCGATTTAGATTAAGTTCAACTATGAATTCGGTATGTAATTTGTTACTTTTCCTTTACTGTTTTGCTTGCTTAAACTCGAGGGATTTTGAAAGCCGATGATGAATGGGTTTATATAGAATTCGAATTCCAATTTTCTCGTTTGTTTGAATTGATCAATTAATTTATCTCGGCCACTGATCTTTGTTTGGATGCTTGAGATTATTACGGACTTGTTCAATTGGGATATATTTTGTGATTACTTGATTATCATGATTTTGATTTTGAACTCGTTTGATTTCTTGATTGCTGCGGCTTCGATTCTGAACTGTTTGATTTTTTCTTTAACTTGTTCATTCATGATTACCATGGCTTCATGATTTCTGACTTGGTTCGAACTTTTTGCCTTGGTCATCAGGGCTTGACTTGATTTTGACGATGACTTTTTTGATTTGGTTTCTTTTTTACTTCGGCCACAGTCTTGCTCAATTTGAAATTCCTGATTTGACTTAATTTGAAACTGTGTTGACCTGGTCTTGCCTTTGTACATTTGTTTGCATTGCTTCATCATGTCACTGTTTATATGTGCATTTGATAGCCTCAAGCTTGTTCATAATCTATAGCATTGTATTGGTCTAGTTCACCTTGAGCTTCATGTGTGCTCGAATCTGGTTCATGTAGTCTTGCTTCCATACTGCTATGTTGTGTCTGGACAGCCGCTTTGCACTTGTAGTCTTCATGCGAGTTCATTGTATGTGCACTGTCTTCACTTGAATTTGCATAACTTCATGTATATGTGCAGCGTTTTGCTGTTTAATTTACTGCTCTGGTCATCTGCACTTTGATATGTATATAAACTTGAGCATGCTGCTTCACTGGCACGAGCTAGTTGTATACACACACACACACACACACACACACACACACACGTCTGATTTGCATTGGGTGTGTTCGAACTTGCACCCTACCGTCACCATGTAGTTGTATACACTTGTTTTTCCTATCCACTGCTCAACTCGAAGTCTGGTTGCTTCATGTTGTATTGTGCTGTAGTATTTGGTTCTGGTTCCATATGTACTGGGTTGTAGCATCGAGCTTTGTTAACTGTTTATTCGAGTCTGCATATATGTGCATTCATACTTGAATCCGTAACCTTCATCATGTGTACACATGCATATGTGTGTGTGTGTGTGTGTGTATGCTTGTGTTGGATGCTGTGCACATTTTTCATTGTCCTGTGCCATTTGTAGTTGTATTTGGTTTCTCATGTATACTCCAGTGTACATCACTTGTTGATTCTTTTTGAAATGGTCTTTGAGCTGTACCATTATGTAAGCTTGTTGTCTCGAGTACATGTGTATTATTCGTTTTGGTTTGGCTGCATTCTCTCTTTACTATCATGTGAGGTCTGCACTGTGCACTTTGTTGCACTATATATTCGTTTGGTCTGGAAAATTTGAGTTGATATTGACCTGTTTTTGGTCCGTTCCATTTCACTGGTTTGGTGATGCTGGTTGCTTGTCTCTCTCTTGTGCATGCCTGAACTACTTTGTTCATGTATTGCTTGGACTTTGCTGATTTGAGGTTGCCTATGACCTTTGTACTGATGTACCACTTCACTTTTATCCTGTGCACTATTGTACCTATTTCTTTTGTTGTCCTTCTATTCTTTGATCTTATATTCATGTGTACTGATTATTTGAGAAGCTGAGGCAGTGCACACGTGTACTTGTACATTTTTGATTTTGGATTGCACCTATGTTGAATCCAGCTTATAATTGGGTTTGACCTTGTGCTTACCTGTCCCTGTAATTTTATCAAGTGTATATCGGTATGCACGGCCTTATGGCATATATAGTGATACACTGTGCATGTCACAAGCTGTTCTGTATGATGAATTCAAATTTAAATGATGACGAACAACCCAAATGACTGAGGCGAATCATATTTTCAAAATACATTTTTATTTTACACTGACAAAATATTTTCTTTTCAATTTCACTGCGTCGGTGTGTAATTTTGCAGATTGCTAAGATGCTGGATTCAATCTAGAATAGAGTTAAAGAATAATACGAGTGAATGAGCGATATATAGTGATGATAGTTGTATAAATTGAAATGTATTGTGATTGAATTTTTGTATATATAGTGAGAGCACAAATTTGTAATATTCAAAATTATAATAAATATTTGTTTGAATAAAATATCCGTTTGAATTTAAATTTTGTGTTATTTATTTTATTTGGTAAATATTTATTTAATCTATGAAAATAAAATAGTACATCAATAAATATATTTAAATGAATATATATATATATATATATATATATGTTTATTATCATCAAACAAAAATCATATACTCGCATATTCAACACGAGGACCATTAGGCTTGATCTGATCGGGTTTATTGCACTTAGAACATATGATCTCCCGTTCTTCTGGGTTGTTTAGTGCTCTGACTATTCTGCTTTTCAATTTTGATTTAGAGCTGGATTTCTGTATTTGCGGTTCCACTTTTTGAATCTCTTTATTGATAGCGCCAGCTCAGCTGCTTCATCATTACCATCCTCATCACTACTGCTTTTACCAATCCTATTAAGCTTGTTTCTTTAACTGAGTCGATTGAGGAGGATTTCTCATTGATGTTGACTTTTGCACCATATATTGCTTCAAAAGTATTCCATATTTCCTGTGCATTTTCACAATGAGAGATAAAGTAAAAATTATCTTGATTAATATGAGAATATAGTATGTGCATAACAAGAGCATTAATCGAAGTAATTTTCTCGACTATTATATCACACTCAATTTCAATAATATTCCAACATTTAACATTAACAGATTTTAAATAAAACTCCATTTTTAATTTCTAACTAAAAAATCTTTTCCATCAAAAACAGGAGGAATAATATCGGAACGACCCTCAGTGAAAGCATTATCAAAAGAAGCCATTTTATAAATTTTAAATTTAAAAAAAATGGTTTTTGAAAAATCAATTTTTTAAAACAAAAATGGCTTTGAACCTAGATTTAATACCACTTATAAGATCGATTTCAATCTAGAGGGGGTGAATAGGGTGATACAATTAATTATAAAAATTATTGCGGAAATTTATGTAAAATAATTTCAACACAGATCACAGCAGAATAATAACAGCACAAATAATAGCAAAACACAAACAGAACACAGATTTACCCAGCTTCGGCAAAACCATGCCTACGTGCTGCCCCTAAGGTTTCTGCTACAAATTAAGTAGTCAGACGCTTACACATGTAAACTTGTGACACCCTATATCGACTAACCTAACTCTATGCTCAAAACCCTGTCATAACTCAACCACCAAGTTGCGAATTCTCAAACTACACCACCGTAGTCCATCCCCTAGTCACACGACTAGAGATTACAAGAGTTTAAAGGAAAATTAAAAACAATTTAAACAATAAAAACACAAAGCCCTTAAATATAAACAAAAGCCCAAAATAAATAAGCAAGACCGGCCCCAAATTGAATAAGAAATCCTCTTTCTCTTTCTTTTATATGATGTCGACTTGCTTTGCTCTAAAAAATGGCGGCCTCTTGTTTATTCCTCTTCGTTCCAAATTAGGGTTTTGTTGGAAAATTGAAGGCGCCGACTTTGTTGATCATTCAAGTGGATGTTGTCGTGATTGCTTTGACGATCGATTATTTATTCGTTGCTTTGTACACGGCTGCCCCAATTTTTGATCGGGTTCGACTAACTAGTATGTGATTTATTCTCTTTGCTTTTCTGGTTGATACGCTTGAACTCGATCTTGATTCGAATTGAATGATTGTTCTTTTTTCTTGAACTCGAATGGCTTCTGAAAGCCGATGATGAATGGGTTTTATAGGATTCAAATTCCGATATTTTCGTTCATCTAATAATTTTCTTCGGTCACTTCATTATGTTTGAATGGCTGTGATTTTTCTGACTTGTTCAAATTCGTATATTTTGTGTTACTTGATTCCCACGGCTTCGAATGATTTCTTGGCCACCACGGTTATTTATTCTTCAAACGTAAGCAGATAAAAGGCAAATGAGAGAACAACATGCATGCAAATGAGAGAACAACAAGCCAACTCAAGGTTATTTATTCTTTAACTAAACTGCATATTTGGTTATGCTTATTTCTACACTCACAAACTGAGAGGCTTTTGTGGTTTTTAATATGTTTAATTACATAGGAAATGCATCCTCGTAGTTTACTTGGTGGTAAAAAATGGAGTTTTCATTACTCACGTTTTTAAAGTCTGAATTTCCCTCTTTTTGGGGCTAAAAGCTCCACATATCACACGTGTTTAGTTTAGTGGTTCTCTCAAACTTCATTCTGACGATTAGCTTGCAGTGGAAGTCTGGCAATTATATACTTTGGATCCTTTAGCTCTAAATTACATACACGGCTTTTTATAAATTTAGTATGTATACAAACATGAATTGCAGCAATTACACTAGTGAAGCATTGATAGGTACAAAAAACCAGTCATTTCTACAAAAAAATATGCATGGCTATCAATATATTCACTTTAATTTCTATTCTATTAAATAATCTGACGCATGCCAATAAAAAGCTACCAAAAAACTCAAATTTTAACATAAAATATATAAAACACCTTTAGGCCAATCGGAGATAATCCTCTCTTTAAGCATGGCGACAGTAGAAGAAGCATCGTATCGGATCGGACCGATATCCGATCCATCAAACAACCGAAATTTCAACTCTACCAGATCCTCTTCTCCAGGCATATCTTTCAACTGGCCAAACCCTTATTTCCAAAAGAAAGAACCGGAATTGAAGGAATTTCAGAATTAGGTTACGGAAAATAACAGAAAAGTATAGTTTTTGGACCGAAAATTTGAGGAAAAAGTGAGGTGGGTGGAAAGAGGTGGAGCGTGTCCGGTGTCTCTTTTTTCTTTACCCGACTGATTTTATACTGCTCTCGTTGGAGCGTGTTTTATTCATGTGAAAAAAGAGTGAATTACTACACTTTTTCCTTCGTTGCTTATTCAAAAAAAATATATAGTTTTGATTAAAAATGGAGATGGAGTGGGTTGGGCCGGATTTCTTATGCCCCAGAACCATTCAGGGATTTTTAAACCTTGGTAGACCCAGTGTAGATTTGATTTTTACACCAGATCCGAAACCATACGGATTAGGCTAGACTCGTCTTGTCTTGCCCTAAAACCCGACAAGACTCTGTGTATTGATTCAAAATTGTACACTAATGTACATATGTTTATTTATTTTTATTAATAAGAGTCATTTCACTAAATTATACATTAAATACAAGTAACAATATGTTTACAATGATAAGAGAAGATAATAAAAATAAGGTGTACAATAACAATTTTAAAGAATATGCATATGTTATTGTATAATTATCAACGACACAACTTAGTACTATAAAAATTTATGGCATATTGAATGAAACATTATATTATCCATGTTATATCCACTGATATCTAGAAAAAGTTAACAAATCATCATTATAGTAATACAACGATTTCATGAAATTTCAACGGTGTGGGTCGGAATGGGACAGGTCTGCTGAACCCCGACCCGATCTCAGACCCGAACCTCTCAAAAACGGATCATGGGTCTACCAGTCCCGATGATTTAATGGGACGGGTCTTGGCCGGCTAAAACAGGGACGGATCTATCGGGTTTGGAACCTCGACCCGCCCCATTGTCATCGCTAGTTTTGATAATCCGGAGATTAATCCGTAATTCTTAAATATTGACCATATAGATGGTTAATTGATAGAACCATTGAAACCATGTCGATTGTGATTTACGTATATATTTAAGGCAAATACGAAAAAACTTGAAATACGAAGCTAAATGAAAAACTTAACAAACAAATTAAAATAAATGGGCACACAATTGCATGATGATCTTAATTAAGATATGCATTGTTAACTGGGCTTTTAACCCAACAAAATTCAATGAAAGCTAGATTATCCACGTGAAGTCAAAACAACTCAAAAATCAACCAAAATGACTAGAATTCTAAGAGAAACCCAAGAGGAAAGATGCAAAAATGCTGTACTGTGATTTTCCAGTGAACTCTTGCACTTATGACTTGATTTAACTTAGAAGATTCAATCATATTGTAATCTTATTCCACTTGTAACAACAGCCAGTTAATAGAAAGTTATAAAGTGGATGTAGGCTTTCTTAACAGCCGAACCACTATAAAAATCTTCTTGCTTCTTTACTTTTTCTACGGTCTACAATTGATTTTTCTACTTAATTTACCTTGATAAACAAGGTTGATGCTTTCACACTCAATTCAGAGTGTTGATCCATTTTTTGGGTTAACATTTTGGTGTTTTCGCTGAGAATTGAACTCAGGCTCAAATCTAACTATCTACTTTGGATCAGACAGATCCAAAAGTTAGATCCTCAATCTCTGCTTAAAAGATTTTCCGCAGAGAGTCATATGACTGTAAGATCGATTTCACCCTAGAGGGGAGGTGAATATGGTGATACTATTAATTATAAAAATTATTGCGGAAGTTTATATAGAATGATTTCAACACAAATCACAGCAGAATAATAGCAGCACGGATAATAGCAGAACAGAAAACAGAATACACAGATTTACCTAACTTCGGCAAAACCCTGCCTACGTGTTGCCCCCAAGGTTTCTACTAGAAATTAAGTAGTCAGAAGCTTACATACGTAAACTCGCGACACCCGCTATCGATTAACCTAACTCTACGCTCAAAATCCTGTCACAACTCAGCCACTAAATTGTGAATTCTCGAACTACACCACCGTAGTTCATCCCCTAGTCACACGACAAGAAATTACAAGAGTTTAAAGGAAAATTAAAAACAATTTAAACAATAAAAACACAAAGCCCTTAAATATAAATAAAAGCCCAAAATAAATAAACAAGACCGACCCCAAATTGAATAAGAAATCCTCTTTCTCTTCCTTTTATATTATGTCGGCCTGCTTTGCTCTAAAAAATAGCGGCCTCGTGTTCATTCCTCTTCGTTCCAAATTAGGGCATTGTGGGAAAGTTGAAGGCGCCGACTTTGTTGATCGTTCTAGTGGATGTTGTCATGATTGCTTTGACAATCGATTATTTCTTCGTTGCTTTGCACATGGTTGCCCAATTTTTGATCGAGTTCGACTAAGTGGTATGTGATTTATTCTCTTTGCTTTTCTGGTTGATATGCTTGAACTAGATCTTGATTCGAGTTGAATGATTGTTCTTTTTGCTTGAACTCGAATGGCTTCTGAAAGCCAATGATGAATGGGTTTTATAGGATTCGAATTCCTATATTTTCACCCATCTGATAATTTTCTTCGGCCATTTGATTATGTTTGAATGACTATGATTTTTCTGACTTGTTCAAATTCGTATATTTTGTGTTACTTGATTCCCACGGCTTCGAATGATTTCTCGGCCACCACTGTTTCGACGAGTTCGAATTTGCTCCGTGCATTTCTTTGTTGACATCGGCCTTGACTTTCAAACTTGATATGTTTAGTTCGAATTCCCTGCGTCATTATCTGGTTTAAACCTACTGCTGACACTGGTCACTTTGAATAGATTTCTACTATGATTTTGTTAATTCACCGTGTTATTCATATTATCCGACTTCGGTCATTTCTCTGTGATATTGTTTTGCTTGCATTGATGTGCACTTGCTATTGTATCGTGACTTGAGCAAATACTCATCTGATTAAAATTGTCCTTGGTTCAAAACTGCTACTCGACTTGTTATACTATTACATGCTCTTTGGTGGTTTCATGTGTACTAGTCATTTTTTAAAGCTTCTGTTTTTTCTCTGGTACTTTATTTGAGATCGGTCTCTGGGTTGATGTTCATGCAAAAAAAAATTGCATTTTGTTCTTGTGCACTTAAGGTTGCGCCTGTATTCACATGCTTGAAGTCGTAGCCTTTGGTCTAGTTGATGATACTGCATGTATATGTGTATTCATGCATTGCTGTTACTTCACTTGAGTCATGTTGAACTGTTGAGTTGCCTTATTACTTTTGTGCTAGTTTATTTTTATTTTGGAATATTTTTTATTTGGCGCTTGCATTTGAGTTGTATTCTTGAGCTTCTGTCTTCACTGCAACCATATTGTGTGTTGTGCTGTCTATGTACATCTGATTTGGTTGCAACTCATTTGAGCTTATGTGCACTGATTATTCGATTGCATTGAGCTTTGAATTGCATTCACTTGTGTACATGTTGCATATTCACTTGATGTTTCACACATGTCTATATGTATGTTGAGATTTTCACTGTCTTCGACATTTGCCTTTTCATGTGTGGTCTGGACTTGCTCGAGTCTGGTCTCATCTGATTTTTCAAGTGAAACCCGAACTGTTTATTCGAGTTCGTTGTATACTTCACCTGAGTCTGGTTCTAATGTGTATGCACACATATCTGTTGCATCACTTGTTTCACTGTTGGTCTGTCTCGATTGTTTGTACTGACTTCATGTGTGCACCTGAGTTGAATCCAGCTTAAAGCTCTGGTTTGACCTTATGCTCGTGTCATGACATTATTTTTATTGCATTTGAGTTGAACCCGGCTTTTGATTTGGGTTTAACCTTGTGCTCACCTGTCCCTCTATATTTATCAAGTGTATATTGGTGTACACGGCCTTGTGGCATGTACAATGATACAATGTGCATGTCTTACGTTGTTCATGTATGATGAATTCAAAATTAAATGATGACGAACAACCTAAATGACCGAGGCAAAAAATATTTTCAAAATATATTTTATTTTACACTGCAGAAATATTTTCTTTTCAATTCTACTACATCATTTTTTATTTTTGTAGATAGCTCAAATTCTGAATTCAATCTGGAATAGAATTGAAGATAAATACAAGTGAATGAGTGAATTGTAGCGAGGTGCATTTGTAAATGAAAAGTGTGATGTGATCAAATTGTACTGTAATTGAAATTATATATATAGTGAGAGCTTAAATTTGTACTATTTAAAATTGTAATAAATATTTGCTTGACTAAAATATCCTTTGAATTTAAATTCTGTGTTATTTATTTTATTCAGCAAAAATTTATTTGATTATGTGAAAAATAAATTAGTACATTAACAAATACATTTAAATGAATATATATATATATATATATATATATATGTATGTATGTATGTATGTATGTATGTATGTATTTATTATCATCAAACAGAAGCATATTCAACAATGACACCGGGAAAAAAGAGAACTACTTCTAGAAGATCCATAGGAGCTGTAAGAGCTGGAGAAGAAACCAACCCTCAGCAAGTTGAAGTCAATGGCCTTAATAATCCATTAACCGGAGAAAATTTTGTAGCCAACACAGAAGATCAGATGCCGGGTAAATAAGATGGTTGATGAAATTAATCAAAAGATGGAGACAAGCCAAAAAGCTCTTATGGACGAATTAAATGCTCTCCCAACCTTGCAATCATTTGTTGCTCCAAGAACCATGCCAGAGCACGCGGTTTCCACAGAGTAGGAAAACTCTTCCATTTCTGGCTTAAATCGGAGAAATGGAAAGCAACAACAAAAAGGAGTAATAGGTGGAGGCCTAGGAATCACTATAGAAGGAAACGTAAGCACTCCACCAACTGCAAAACAACCAGCTACGAACTTGAATTTAGGGATGAAAACCCCATGGGAAGATATAGTCGTGGATCTCTCCGATTAAGAAGATGGTGAGCAACTTGATGACGACAAGTTGGAAGGCAACACTAATGCACTCAATAGCAGGGAGATCCAAACTCCCGCTACCCAACCAACCGCAAGCCAATGGAACTCCAAGGGTGTGGCTCTCCCGAAGAAATGAGAGCCTAGGTTTCAACTCGCTTACTAAGATCGTTTGCAAAATCAAACATTTGGTATAGTCACTGGCAGCCAACCCACAGACTACCGAACATCCGAGGCATATATCATGAACATGATCAATTGCCTAATGGACGGAAGTAAGGATAGAAGAGATGATGAATGTGGATCTGCCCCAAGTCAGACTCCCTTCACTAATGACATTCTAAATGAACGGTACACTGAAGAGTTCACTATACCAGCTATTTTGTCCTACGATGGAAGCAGAGTCCCGAAACCTCACTTGTACAAGTACAGTCGATACATGGATGGAGCAAATGCTTCAAATGTTGTTCCATGTAGATGTGTTCCAATCTTCCTAGAGGGGATTGCTTCCATGTGGTTCACCAAGCTTCCACCAAGATTCATCTCCACTTTCAATGAATTAGCAACAAAATTCACTGATTAGTTTAGGCTTCACATAACACAACCAAAAGATGTGATGTCTTTATCTGTCCTATTCCGGTGATGAAATGAATCTTTGAAATCCTTCATGAGTCGTTTCAACACCAAGGTGACATAATAAGTAACCCAAACGAAGATATATTCTTCATGGCTCTGGTCCGCACTATCCATCCCGACTCTAAATTAAAAAAATGGATCAAAATGAAATAACCTACCACTAGGAAGGACTTTAACCAAAAGGCAAGCTAGTACTTGAGATTGGAAAAGGCAAAGGAGCCAGAAGGAAAACCTGCTAACCTACAGCCAACCAACGTTGGCCAAAATGATATAGTAGCTAACCAAGACGCAAATACCTTTAGGACCGCAGTAGGAAATGCCGGGAAGGACGGGAACTAAGAAGGAAGATTCATAATTCCAACAAGAAAAACGGAGGTAACAAGAGATTTAAAGGCCTGAGCCCCGAAGACTACACCCCGCTCAATGATACTTCGGAAATTATCTACCTTGCAACATAAGGGACGGAAGAGTATAAGAAGCCCCATAAAAAGGAAGAAAATGAACACCAAAAGCGTTCTGGGAAATACTACCGCTTCCATAAAACACATGGTCACCACATGAATGAGTGCCATCATTTGAAGAACCTGATTGAAGAGATGATTCGGGAAAATAAGCTCTAGCAGTATATGAGGAAACCATAAAATCCTGACCAGCCTGCAGCACCCCAAGCTCCTAGAGATCGGGGAAACTAAGCTGGAACCAGCAAAGAGGGATCCAGGCGAACTAATCAGAGACTCATTATTGGAAAAATATATGGAGGACCACATCCTATGCAGAAGAGTTGGGGAGAAAATGGAGCGATATGTAAGCTCACTAAGACATGCTCCAAAAGATTTGTGCTTCGCGATCAGAGACAAAACTCTTGTTAAGTAGCAGAGAACCCTAAACGATTACATAGTATTTCAAAATCGAGACACCAAAGGAGTAGAAGCTCCGACCTTCGATCCCATGTTCATGATGGTTGGCATCGAAATAGCCATGGTCCGACGAGTATTAGTGGATAGTGGCAGCTAGGTGAATATCCTCTACAAACACACGTTCGATCAAATGAAAATCAATATGAAAGACATATCTGCTTGCCAAACAAAGATCCAATGATTCACCGACGAACCAAGGAAACCTGTCCGAATAATTGATTTACCCATAGAAGTTGGGAAAGGCGACTGAAGATTCGTCCTGGTCCAGACCTTTGTGATTGTAGATGAAATATATGCCTACAATGCTTTCTTAGGACGGTCCGTTTTAGCAAATTTCAGGATTACCTTAGCTCAATGGTGTCTAATCGTGAAATTTCTAGCAGAGAATGGAGTTAGGGTGATCAAAGGTGACCAAAGTGCCGCTAGAGAATACTATATCACTGAAATTCGCAAGTCTAGAAGAAAAGAAAAATGGAAGAAAGTGGGGAGAACTCTCCACATTAATGAACCTATCGAGTAGCCAGTACAGAGTCGCCCTGGCTTAGGGACTATAGCCGATTCAATAAGGCTTTGGACCCTAGAAAAAAGAGTTCAAGGAAGGAGTGGGAAGCACATGTTGAATTGATGGTGTCTGTCCCAGTCGATATGGATAACCCAACACGGGTCAAGAAAATTGGTTCACATCTTGGAAACAAGATGCGATTGGAACTCATCAAATTTCTCTGTGCCAATCTAGACTTATTCACTTGGACACATTCCAATATGTGTGGGTTTTCATCGGAGATTGCATGCCACACACTTAACGTTGATTCCTTGTGTACCCAGTAAAGCCAAAGAGGTGTAGCTTGGGACATGTATGGTCCAAAGCGCTAAGAGAAAAGGTGGATAAGCTGATGGAAAATGGTTTTATCCACAATGCAACCTACCTAGAATGGGTATCTAACTAGGTTTTGGTTAAGAAGTTCAACGGAAAATGGCAAACATGTATTGACTACTCGGACCCAAACAAAGCTTACCCGAAAGATAACTTTCCTCTACCTATAATCGATTAGTTTGTGGACGGGACAACTGGACATGAATTACTATCGTTTATGGACACTTACTTAGGATATAACCTTATCATGATGCACGAACTTCACCAGGAAAACACCATTCATTACTGACCTAGGATTATACGGCTTAAAGAATGCTAGGGGCACCTCCCAATGACTAGTGAACACCATGTTCAAGCATCGGGTTGGGAAAACTATGGATGTCTATATAGATGATATGTAGGCTAAATCACTCATAGCCGCAAATCACTTGGAAAACTTCACCGAAATATTTAAAATACTCCATAAATATGGAATGAAACTCAATCCACTTGAATGTCACTTCGAGGTAGCCTTTTGAAAGTTCTTGAGATTCATTGTAAGTGCTATAAGCATAGAAGCAAATTTCGAATAAATTACAGCTTTACTGGAAGTCGAGGCCCTAAGGAACAAGAAGGAGTTACAAAGCTTAAAAGAAAAAGTTGCAGTACTAAGCCGGTTCATCTCAAGAGAAACTGACAAATGCATACCGTTCTTTGACGCGCCAAAGAAGGGAAAGAAGAACTTCGAATGGAATCAGGCTTCTCAAACTACGTTTGAAGAGCTGCTACGATATATGGAAACCCCACCAATCCTATCCAAGCCGGTAGACGGAGAAGACTTGTACATATACTTAGCAGCCTCACCTCATGCTTTAAGTGATGCGCTCATATGAGAAGATGCCAAGGTCCAGCAACCCGTATATTATATCAGTAAACGATTTACTGGAGCTAAGAAGAACTATCCAAAATTGGAAAAACTAGCATATTTCCTCTTTATCGCATCCTGAATGTTATGACCATACTTTCAGGCACGCCCGTTCAAAATACTAACAGATCAACCCTTGAAGCAAGTGTTATCCCGCCCCATGACCTTTGAATGGCTTATCAAATGGAACATTGAATGAGTGAAATGAAATTACTTACCATCCTCGAAGGGCAAGCGTCGACAGACTTCATTCCTAAGTTTACGATATGTGGTAACGAAAAAGAAATTACTTTGGAAATGGAGACACATTGGAAGTTGTTCGTCGATGGTGCATCTAACAACTGCTACTCAGGGGCAAGAGTAGTGCTCGAAACTCCCGTAGGACGATCCATTGGCTATGCCTTACACTTGGAATTCTCTGCAACTAATAACGAAGCAGAATACGAGGCATCAATAGCCGGGCTGAAAGTTGTGAAGGACTTGGGATAAAATCTATACACATCTATAATAACTCTCAGCTAGTCGTCTACTACATGAAAGGCGGATACCAAGCTCGGGGAGAGAACCTCATGTCGTATCTATCTAAAGTGCAGAAACTGTTGAATAACGTTAAACATTACACCATAACTCATATCCCAAGGGAGCAAAACAAGAAGGCAGATTATTTGGCCAAACTGGGCACTTTCGGATCGGTCATGAGGCTAGTCCCAGTTGAAACCCCGACCGTTCCAAGCATAAGCAAGATGGATATTGACTGGATTTTGAAATAACCGAGGAACTGGAAACGTGGATGATACTGATCAAGGACAACCTGCTTAAAGGAACACTCCTCATAGATAAGAATCAATGTGAAAAGTTTCTTCGAAAGGCACCACGATTTGTAGTACCGGATGGGATGCTCTACCGATGGGGGTTATCTACCCCCTTGCTCCAGTGTGTGACAAATGACAAAGCCAAAAGAATCTTTAGGGAAGTTCATGAAGGCGACTATGGAGATTATGCTAGGGGGCAAACGCTTGTAAAGAAAGTGCTTTGATATGGTATTTTTGTCCAATAGTAAACCGCGATACCGAAAATTATTGCAGACGGTGCGAACAATTCTAAAAATTGGCAAGATAAAAAAATCTCTAACATGGATGGTCAGCCTATGGTCATTTGCGATTTGGGGAATCGATCTGATTGGAGTATTACCAATGGTAAAGGAGGAGCCAAATATGCTATCGTTGTTGTTGACTATTGCACTAAATAGGCCGAAGAGGAACTATTGGCCACTATTACCACAAATAAAGTTACTAAATTTGTCGGTAAAAACATTATTTGTAGGTTTGGAGTGCCACAAAAAATCATCATGGATAATAAACTCAATTCGAAAGGCTGAGTGCAAAGACTTTTGCAAATTCTTCTGAATCGAGAAAGCTTTTCCACTGTTGCACATCCATAGGCAAATATGCATTTGGAAGCAGTGAACAAGATCATCAAGTCCACCATCAATAAGCAGCTAACTAAAGCTAAAGGAAATTAGGTTGACGAACTTCCACTCGTGCTATGGATTTATAGAACAATGCACAAATCTACAACCGGGTACACTCTGTTCGTCTTGGCATATGGTTCAGAAGTATTGATCCCAGTTGAGCTAGAAGTCCCCTCTCAGCGAAGGAAAAACTTCAATCAAAGGCAAAATGAGCAGCTCATACTAAAGTCGCTCGACATGGTCGATGAGATGAAGGAAGAAGCCGAATTAAGGACTGCTGCTCACAAGAAATGGGTTGCACAATATTTGAATTCCAAAGTCTGTAACCGTACTTTCGAAGTGGGAGGCCTTGTCCTTAAATAGGTCTACCCTATACCAAGAACATTCAGACCAAACTGGAAAAGGCCCTATGGATCGTCCAGAAGCTAGGGAATGAAACATTCAAGCTAACAACCATTAATGGAACCTAAATTCCTTGAGCTTGGAACAGCGAATCGTGGAGTCGTTATTTTATCTATGACTATCTTATGTATTTTCTATTTCCCGCAGATAAGCTATCCCGGAATATCGGAGGCATTGTAAATAGGCAGAACTTGCCCAACTTTTATTAACAAAATTGCTTTGCTTTAACCTGCTGAGTCGACCGGGTTAAATCGACCCAAACCATCCAATCGCTACTTGATATAGTGGAACCATGCTCAAGTACACCCCATCTATCCGTTGAGTCGACAGAAGCAAATCGACTCAAACCATTAGATCGACGGAACTTGATCCCTGCCTTCTAAAAACAGTGCTGCTCCAGCAACACCAAGAAGGCCCAAATCAAAGCCATGCATTTTGTAAGCCATGCACCGCTTCTCCGGTTATAGAATCATGCCTAAGAAAATAAAATTACTTAAGTCACATATCTCGTAAGCTGCGCATAGCACCTTGGCTCGTAAAACTGCAACCATGTATGTCTCGATCAATCAGTGTGCATTTCGTCGGCTGCACACTACTACTTGGGTCAGTAAAGTTGCATCCAAAAATGAGGAACTCTCACATTGCAAAAAATTGCACACCACCCTTGGAGCCAAGAAAACAGCACTCCAAAGGGCGATACGTGTGCCCGATAGCCTGAATATCAGCATCGCGATGAAATCACTTAACAAGTAACGAAGTAATCAGTGTTGCTTTGGCATCACCGACCACTTTAGTACGTAAATCACTTAAGTAAGAAAATCACTTATGTATGTAAATTACTCATCGTGAGGCCCCTAAAAAATTTCACGGATATCTTAAGCCAAAAATTCCTAAAGATAGGAGTTGCAATATAGAACTGACTAAGGGTATCCAAAAGGCCACCGGGGGCACTCAGTCTTGTATCAAGTGTTCTGAGTGAACAGTACATGAACTAGGGGCGCACACACCAAAACTCAACCAAAACAACAAATACTTCATGGTTCTGTTACTCCAAGCAAAAAAATTTAGCAGCAATTGAGGGACTAAATAAAACTAAAAAAATGCAAACATAATGTGTGAAATCATAGGAATAAACAAACCAAGTAGATGATAAATAAGAAAGAACACAGAGGAGATAGCAGTAGAAACAATAATCTTTTCACTTCTTATAACATTTTCTGTAGAAAATCAAATTGCGGGGGACATACCTACACAATATCGACTAATAAAAAAGAAAAGTATAGATGCTACGGCAACAAAGGTAATAAGTGTAGACTCTGCACTAGTACAAAATACGTATCAAACAAATCAGATTTTTAGAAAATCCGTCTCCATTGTTACTCGAGCTCGTCAATGCTTCTTGCCATCACTTCCTTTCCCACCTTTGGTTGGAAGTTTCTTCTTCCCCTCGGCTTCCCCACCGGGAGTTGTATCACTACCAAAGATATTAATTATAGGCCCCATGCCCATGTCACCTTCTTGTTCTTTGGCCCCTCAAAAGGCTCCCCCATGGTCTTCCGCTTGCAGAACTTGCGGGACCTCCTGGAAGATTTTCATTCCTCAATTTTTTCCTTTTTAACTACCACCATTTTCTATTCTGTTCTGCAGAATACAATAGCCTATGATTTTTGTTTGATGATAATAAACATATATATTCGTATAAATGTATTTGTTGTTGTACTATTCTATTTTTCACATAATTAAATAAATATCTATTAAATAAAATAAACAACTCAAAATTCATATTCAAACAAATATTTTATTACAAATTCGAATAGTACAAATTTGATCTCTCGCTACATTTACACATTTTTATTTACAATACAATTTCAGTTACAACACAAATTTTAGTTTACAATTTTCACCTCACTACATATTCACTCTCACTCGTATTTGATCTTCAACTTTGTTCCAACTTGTATCCAACATTTGAACTATCTACAAAATAAACACTAACGTGGTAAAATTGAAAAAGAAATATTTTGCAGTGCACAATAAAGCGTGTGTTTGAAAATATTATTCCCCTCACTTATTTGGGTTGTTCGTCATCATTTATTTTTAGTTCATCTTACACGAGCAACTTGTGACATGCACAGTGTATCACTGTACATGCCGCAAGGCCGTGCACACCGATATACACTTATTTGTTAAAATTGCAGGGATAGATGAGCACAAGGCCAAACTCAAGTAAAAACTGGGTTTAAATCATATTCAATATGCAAATCATCAATTCAAACATCACATGAAACCGCACAAGGGCATAGAACAAAGAGAGAAATGACATGACTTGCTCATAAATTTAACTGGACAAAGTGCATGATTATACATATATACATACTTCAATGGAACCAGGCCATTCAAACTCTAGGCAAGAACAAGACAACATGAATTCAAACCAAACTCGAACAATACAAACTGAGGTGAACACAGACCAAATTTCAAATGGGTCAAGACTTGGAATAAGTGGTAGAAGCCAGACAAGCATAGTGATGTAACATAAAGACCAGTCATCATAACCCATGCATGTATTCAGGCAGAGATTGAAGTGAACACATACGAAAGCAAGCATCGAAGTAATAGAGGCTAGAAAATCAGTACAGACTCAACAAGCCGGTGCAACATGAACCAGAACCAGCATCAACATACATGAAGATCAATATGAATGCAAATCCACACATGCAACCAGACTCGAAGAAACTGCACATGTAACTCGAAGTAAACATGCAACCTAATACTTAACCAGACCATGGTAGTGAACAAGACCATGACAACAACAGCTCCATATGAAACCAAATTACATAAACACACACATACATACATACATACATACATACATAAATGAATGTATTAAAATGGAGATGACCAGCAATCAAAGTGCACCAGACTCAAATCAACCAAGTTCATGTGCATATGAACAAAGTGTGAAGACCAACATACTCAAGCAGGAACCATGCATGAAAACAATGCAACACATACAACATGGATTCAACCTAGTAGCAGACTTCAAATGCACAATTGGAAAGTTTATCTCGAAGCAAATCAAGACCAAATTCACACATGTGAATAAAGAATCATAGTGCATACCATCAAAGTGCACCAAACATGAAACTAGACCATCACACTAAGTCATAACCAAGAGAAAGCAGTGTAAATGCAAATATAGACACTAGTTCTATACATATGCAACATGACTACAGTTCATAGTTTCAAATGCACCAGACTGCAATGCTATGAACACATTAGAACCAGACTATAAAGAAGCAACTATGACTTGGGTGAACAGAGAGAATAGCAATAGCAATCACACACGTGCATACATACATATATATATCTATGTACATACATGGAGATATCTGCAATAGAGCAGTGGACAGAACAAGTCAAAGCCGAGATAAAAATATTGCAGTGAAGTGAATCAGAGAATTCAAAATGCTAAAGTCGTAGGAACAAAAGAATGAACCGAATCAAATTAATCAAGCAAATTCAACAACGAACAAGTCAGAGATCACATCACTCATTCGATCAAAAATCAGCGTAGAGAACAAAATCATGAATTATTCAAACTAAAGTTATACGAAAATAAACATTGGATTTTCAACCCTATAAATTAAACCCAAAATCATCATTGGCATTTATAGAGTTCAATCCCAAGAAAATATATATAGAATAATTTGAGCATAATCAATCGAAAAGGGGGCAAAAAATCACATACCAAATTCATAGCATTCGAACTCGATCTTGAGGCAACCGTAAGCAAATTGAAGAAGCATCGAAGACAAATAGAGGAAAAAACATCACGATAATCAATTTCAAACACCAATCCAAGCTGTGGCTTCAACACAGAAAAACCCTAGCTTTTGAAGAGGAACTAAGAAACAAAAGGGATCGGCTGATAATACAAAAGAAAGGAAGATGTCTATTTTTTCTTATGGGATAATTATTTAGGCCGGCCTTTATATAATTATTGGGCTTAAATTAAATAACTAGGGTTTTGTTTCTATTTGTTTTTTAGTTGTGTAATTTTCTTTTTTAACTTGTGTAACTTTCTAATCGTGTGACTAGGTTACGAACTACGATGGTGTAGTTCGAGTATTCGCAACTTAGTGGCTGAATTGTGCCAGGTTTTGAGCGTAGAGTTAGGCTAGTCAAATAGCCGGTGTCGCAAGTTTTGTGTAAGCGTTTGACTACTTAATTTCTAGTAGAAACCTTAGGGGCAGCACGTAGGCAGATTATTGCCGAAGCTGGGTAAATCTATGTGTGATCTTTACAGCATTTCTTTCTGTTATTATTTTTATTTCCACATTAATTTTTATCATTATTAGTATCACCATATTCACCCCTTCCCCTCTAGAGTGAAAACGATCGTACAAGTGGTATCAGAGCAAAGATTAGTAGCATAGATGTTTAACCTAGTTGCAAATATAGCGAGAGTCGGTCCAATATTATTCCCTTTTTTTGATGGAATGGATATTTTAAATTGGAAATAAAAATGGAATTCTATTTAAAATCTATTAATTCTAAATGTTGGGATATTATTGAAAATGGGTGTGATATGGTAGACAAGAAAAATACTTCGATTAATGCTCTTGTTATGCATATACTATATTCTCATATCAATCGAGATAGTTTTAACCATATCTCTCATTGTGAAAGTGCACAGAAAATCTGGAATACTTTTAATGCAATATATAGTGCAAAAGTCAACAATGGTGAGAAATCCTCCACAATTGACTCAGTTAAAGAAACATGCTTGACAGGATTTGCAAAAGACAGCAGTGATGAAGATTCAATAGCTAATGAGACAAGTGACCTTTCATTCAATGATTTATCTCTCTTATGCCGAAAATTGATTGAAAATAATGAGGCTCTTAAGATGAAAAATAATTTTGAAAAGAGAGATAGTACCATTAGTTGTTGTTCGAAGCAAAAAAATGAAAATAAAATTTTAAAATCCAAAGTTAATAAACTTGAGATGATTACTCAAAAAAATTTCTCTATAGAAAAATTATTTAATATACTCTTAGAAAATTTACTCTTCATGAATAAAAGGAAAGGATTTGGATTTGCGAAAGTGTCAAAATATGAACAAACGACAAATAACATTGTTAAAGAGAAAAGTGTGATACCAAAATGCGTAAAGTGTGGAATATTGGACATGGAAAGAATAATTTTCGAAATATATACAAACACAAAACCGTTAAATAAATAGGGATTCCAAAATGTATGAATATAAATGGTTGGAAATCTAAACAAATTTGGATTCCCAATGGTACAATTGTAGATGCTAACGATTTGTTATATAGACAAATTTGGGTATCAAAGATTTTAATAGATAATAATAGTGGTCTTACATCTTTAGTTAGAGCACTTGCCTTCTTCAAAATTTAGAGACATAAGTGGGCTAAGGAACAAATTTGATGGAGATAGATTTCGAGTTGTTCTAAGTTATTGAAAAATTAAAATTTAAATGTTCCTTAGCCTATAAAGATTAGATGGAGATCTTTACGTTTTGGATATCTCGGCATCAAAGGAAAGTGATGTATGACCTCTTAACTCAATTTTGTTCACATACCGTTAATTAAGTTTTCATCGACATTGTTGAAGTATTTCTGCCATATCTTGAGCTTCTTAACTCCAATTTGTAAAATTCTAGAAGTTCTGGAAAGCTAATCGATAATACTACAACTTTCCTGATTTTAGTTTTTATTGATTCACTTTGGAATGTCATGAAAACCCGCATTGGTAAAAAATAAATTGAATGTGTGTTTTTGCTCAATATAGCTTACTTTACATGTGTGAGATATAAATGGACGTGCTGAAAATTTCAAAAAACAATTCAAATGTTATGGAGTACACATTTTTCTTATATACCACTATATATCACCATGAATACCTCAAATACAAGTGGTATCTGATATCATCACGTGTTGAAATCATTTTTGCAATTATTTAATTATTTATATTGATTTTCAACTAGAAGTCATTTTCCACAAAACCCCCCTTATAGAAAAAAATTCACGTATTTTAATTTTTGAAACTCCGATTATCATCATGTTAAAAATACTCTAGTTTATTTTGGTAAGAGATGTAATTTAGAAAAGATAACCATTGACTAATTGAATCTTTTGGAACTCATCAAAATTATTATCGTGCTTGAAAAGTGATGGATAGTGATTAAATTATATTTCATAACGAAAGGAAGTATAATTATATAATTTCATGAAAATTAAACAAATTTTGTAATATTTTTAGATTAGTACTTTTACCATGATCATTTCTATCACTTTCACCTTTCTGTCAATCCATACATCATAATATAGTGTGCAGAATTTGGTATTTCAAAATAAGGAAATATTTTTTGTAAAATAATTATATCCTAAAGTATCCACTCTCATTTAAAAGTCCTCGCGGTTATGCATGGTTGGGATGCATTTAAGAAAGGGATAAATATCAAGTATATTTTAATCTCATTTAAAAGTCCTCATGGTTATGCATGATTAGAAAATACTTGACATATTTTTTTTTAAAAAAAAAAGAGTAACTACTAACCTCATTTAAAAGTCCTAACAGTTATGCATGGTTAGCAAGCGCTTCACATTTTTTTGTATAATATTTGAAAAGAGAAAATGCTCAAATTATTCCTTTATTGAAAATATCAAACTCTTGTCACTATATAGAAATTTTCATAATCCTACCATTTATCTAAAGCGGAGTTTGTTTCTAGTCAATAAAATATTATGATTTTTGTTTGATTAATTGGAATTTGAAATTAATATTTCCCTCTTGATTTGATTTTATATTTTTAATCAAAATCGTAGCTTTTTCAATTACTATTATTATTTTTAATGATAATAAAAGGGGGAGAGTGGTTAAGATTTTGATTTTTTTTGGGATATCCTCACTAATATTCGGGAGTGTTTTTTTTTCATAGCTACTTTTAATTAATTTTTCAGTTTTAACTACATGCATATGGGTAGAGGGAGCTTTGTTGTAGGGGAAGCATTCAAATAGGAAGAGCTAATAAAATTCATTAAGACCAAATGCATTTAACAGAGTCAAAATCTTAATATATATTTGCTATCATCAAAAGGGTGAGATTGTAGCATACAATAGCCTATGATTTTTGTCTGATGATAATAAACACACATGTGTATATACATATTCGTTTAATTTTATTTTTGTTGCACTATTTTATTTTTCACGTAATTAAATAAATATTTGTTGAATAAAATAAATAATTCAGAATTCATATTCAAACAAATATATTATTCAAACAAATATTTTATTACAAATTTGAGCTCTCGCTACATTTACCATATAATTTCAATTACAACACAATTTTTAATTTTTAATTTTTACCGCACTACATATTCACTCTCACTCGTATTTGATCTTCAACTCAGTTTCAGCCTGTATCCAGCATCTGAACTATCTGCAAAATAAATACTGACGTGGTAAAATTGAAAAGGAAATATTTTGAAGTGCACAATGTGAGTGTGTTTGAAAATATTATTTGCCTCGGTTATTTGGATTGTTCGTTATCATTTGTTTTTTAATTCATCTTATGCGAACAACTTGTGACATGCACAATGTATCGCTGCACATGCCACAAGACCGTGCACACCGATATACACTTGCTTATTAAAATTGCAGGGACATGTGAACACAAGGTCAAACTCAAGTAAAAACTGGGTTCAACTCAGGTTCAATATGCAAAACACCAGTTCAAACATCACATAAAACTGCAGAAGGACTAAGAACAGAGAGATCGTCAACATGACTTGCTCATAAATTCAGCCGAAAAAAATTCATCATGTACATATACATACTTCAATGGAACCAGACCATTCAAACTCGAGGCAAGAACAAGACAAAATGATTTCAAAATTAGACTCGAATAATACAAAACTAAGGTGAACACAGAACAAATTTCAAATGGGTCAAGACTTGGAATAAGTTGTAGAAATCACACAAACATAGTGATGTAACATGAAGACCTGCCATCATAACCCAGACATGCATTCAGGCACAATATTGAAGTGAACACAAATGAAAGCAAGCAGTCGAAGTAATAGAGGCCAACAAGCCGGTGCAACGTGAACCAGAACTAGCATCAACGTACATGAAGATCAATATGAATGCAGTTCCACACATGCAACTAGACTCGAAGAAACTGCACGGGTAACTCGAAGCAAACATGCAACTTAATACTCAACCGGACCAGGGCAGTGAACAAGACCATGACAACAACATCTCCACATGAAACCAGATTACATGAACACACATATATACATAAATAAATGTATGTATGTATCCAAATGGAGTTGACCAATAATCGAAGTGCACCAGACTCAAATCAACCAAGTTCATGTGCATATGAACAATGTGTGAAGACCAACATGCTCAAGCAGGAACCACGCTTGAAAACAATGAAACACATACAACACGGATTCAAACTAGTACCAGACTTGAAATGCACAATTGGCAAGTTTATCTCGAAGCAAATCAAGACCAAATTCACAAATGTGAACAAAGAATCATAGTGCAGACCATTAAAGTGTGCCAAACGTGAAACCAGACCATCACACCAGGTCATAACCAAGAGAAATCAGTGTAAGTGCACATACAGACACTAGTTCTATACATATGCAACATGATTATAGTTCAAAGTTTCAAATGCACCAGACTACAATGCTATGAACACACTGGAACCAGACTACAAAGAAGCGACTGTCACTTGGGTGAACAGAGAGAATAGCAATAGCAATCACACATGTATATACATACATACATGTATGTATGTATATACATGGAGATATCTGCACTAGAACAATGGACATAACAAGTCAAAGACGAGATATAATTATTGCAGTGAAGTCAATCAGAGAATTCAAAATGCCAAACTCGTAGGAGTAAAAGAAGGAAGCGGCTCAAATTATTTAAGCAAATTCAATAAAGAACAAGTCAGAAATCACAACACTCATTCGATCAAAAATCAGCGTAGAGAACAATATCATGAATTATTCAAACCAAAATTATACGAATGTAAATATAGGATTTTCAACCCTATAAATTAAATCCAAAATCATCATTTCCATTTATCTAGTTCAATCCTAAGCAAATATACAGAGAATAATTTGAGCATAATCAATCGAAAAGGGGGCAAAAATCACATACCAAATTCATAGCATTTGAACTCGATCTTGAGGCAACCGCAAGCAAATTGAAGATGCATCAAACAAAAATAAAGGAGCGAAAAACATCATGACATTCAATTTCAAACTCCAATCCAAGAGATGGCTTTAACATAGAAAAACCTAGCTTTTGAAGGGGAACGGAGGAAAAAAAGGGATCGGCTGATAATACAAAATAAAGGAAGACGTCTATTTTTCTTAAGGGATAATTTGTTTGGGTCGGCCTCTATATAATTATTGGGCTAAATTAAATAATTATGTTTTTGTTTCTATTTGTTTTTTTAGTTGTGTAATTTTCTTTTTTAATTTGTGTAACTTTCTAATCGTGTGACTAGGTTACGAACTATGGTGGTATATTTCGAGAATTCACAACTCAATGATTGAGTTGTGGCAGGGTTTTGAGCGTAGAGTTAGGTTAGTAAAGTAGCGAGTGTCGCAAGTTTACGTGTGTAAGCGTCCGACTACTTAAATTTCTAGCAGAAACTTTGGAGGTAGCACGTAGGCAAGTTATTGCCGAAGCTGGATAAATCTGTGTGTGATATCTACTGCATTACTTTCTGTTATTGTTTTTATTTCCGCATTAATTTTTATTATTTTTAGTAAATATCACCCTATTCACCCCCCTCTAGGTTGAAAACGATCTTACAAGTTCTACTTGGCTGGCTAGCTTGGTCTGTTTGCTCTTGAGTATCAGTTGCTACTAAATCACCCTTTAGAGATGTGGAAGAGTCGTGCAAACTATGCAATGCAGCAATCTTCTCGGATTTCGGCCCTGGTTGTGAGGTAGACATGGGCGTGATGATCAAAGAAGCTACAAAAACAAGCGTTGAAGTAGTTGAAATAGCAGCATGCCCTAGGATAAAGAAACTGGCAGTTCGATAGGAAAAGAAGATGGACATATAAGATCAAAAATGAAAGCATTCAATTTGTCTTGTTCTTGCGGCATGAGATTAAAATTCCCGAACTCGAGAGAAACAAGAAGGTTACCTGCATTTGAAGTGTGACCAAGAATTTCAACCCTATACCCCCCATCGTCTTTTTCTTCGGATGGTTACACGATCTTTGGTGAAGTTCCAAAATCACCCAAGGTTTTGGAGACAGTTGCTGAAGGGGCAGACAAAAAAGCAGCACCGACTGAACCCGAAATAATTCCTGACTGACCATGAGGCTGCTTTGATGATTCGCTAGGCCAAGAACCAAAAGACTCTAATAGCACTTTAGTATTTGCAGTTGCAGTAGTATCGACGACCTCTCGCTCCCTCTCAATCCGAATAATCTCTCGGCCCTCTACTAAAGCCGTTTTTGACTCTTCGTTGAGATAGGCATCCTCTAAGTCTTGCTCGGTGTATACATCCCCATCTTCAAAAACAGGTCAGAACTTCTTCCCAAACCACAATAAGGGTATGTGGGAATTTGGGGCCTAGATAGTTGAGGCTGCCCTGATGCAGCATGTAGTTGACATAGAAATTCAAGATGGTGTCATCCATCGTCCTTTCAAAGGTATCCTGTAGCTCCATGTAGTCCGCCATCATATTGGCCTTCTCAACTTCAACTTTGGTCTTTTCAACATTAAGCCGTGCGACTCTTTCCTGAAGTGAAGCAATCATTCGAGCCTGGTAAAAAATGGTCTTGTCATGGGATTTCACCATTCCCGCATAATCATCAATTATCTTTTTATAAGAATCGACGGCTTCTTCATGACCAACAATAGTTCTCTTTTGAGCTTCGATGATCTGGTCTCGAATTTCAAGCTCCTTTTACAGCTTAATCTCTTCAGCATGGGCCTTCTTGATTTCTTCTCTAAACTTGTTCTCAATTTTTGTATGGGTCGTTTTCAATTCCTTCAGAAAACTAGAGTAGCTCTTACTCCCTCGAATGGAAACATCCCTCTCTTTTGTCAATTGCTCAATTCTGGCATCACGTTCCTTTAACATCCTCTCATAATCATCCTTTTTTGATTCGAAGGAAAGATCTTTTGGTAGTTTTTATGGTTTGTGTCCACCGGTTGCTTACACAATTTCTACCATCCTTCAGCTTGATCCAAATAGCTCTGAATCGCCTAGAGATGGGGCATATAAGTCTTTACGGAATTCGGGTCAAAATAGAATTTAACTCCCTTCAGAAACCATCCGTGGAGCGTGGCTTCAAGCTTAGGGGGACCAAACAGGAGAATATAAGCTGGCCTCCTACGAAGGCATGAAGAACTAGAAGCAAGCACTACGTGAGTTGACGGAGTCTGGGTTGATGGAGAGACTTGAGCAGTAAAAGTCAGAACTTCAATTCTAACAAAGACTAGAGCCTAGGCAAATGCTTGGTGCTCTGAAGGATGAGAACCATGATCTACCTTCAATTTCTTGGATGCTCCTTCCAGTCGTCAAGAGTTTTCCTCTTCTCATAACCACTCCTATAAACTCTGCCTCAGTCCCCGTCATCCCGATGACAAAATTTGACTTCCCAATCATTCCTCCTTCTCCAGCATCTTGGGGCTGATGGTGGCTTAAAGTTCATCCTGACTTGCATTGTGGGTCTGTAAACTGTTCAAGGTCCTCATAAAGTCCACGAACTCCCATAATACCCGATATAAAAAAAATGAATGAAGAACTTTAGCGACATAAAATGAACTCAAATAATGCGTATGTATGTATATGTGATCCTAGAGAAGTGTGTAATGTGTCATAGGCAGCTTGGAAGAAATTCACAAACCAGGTTGGGAAGCAACCATAGTGGGAGTCAGGCTAACTCTAGATGCAACATGTCTAGGGTAGACAAGAAAATCCCTCGAACTCACAACCATTTCCCATAAGTTACCAATGTCCACATAAACGTTGTTCAAGTCCCCAAAATTGACATTGGTTTCCTTAGACAGAGAATCATGAAGTCGTTCGGCCGTTGGAGAAGCATCTTTAGCAGTAATCTTTTGGGGAGGCAAGTCAGGGAGATTGGAATTCATTCCTAGAGTTTCGTCATGTGATTTGGAATTTCCATCGTTGGAACATGCATCAAATTCATCATCGTTAGAGGAGGAATCATAGCTACTCTAGCTCTCAATTTCACCTTCCTTCTTTTCAATGAACACTGCAGCCTTGCCTTCTCACTGTTTGAACTCCTCTTCCCGCTCCTCTAGGATCGAGGGCATCCTTATCAGGCTACCGGTTTTAGTCGTATTGCTTTTTCCTTTATGAGTTTCCTCAATTGATCCACCAGATGGACTCTCTCCTTCCGGTGGGCCATCCTCTTTGGAATCATGCGATGAAGAAGTGGTGCATGTTTGAATCCTAGAACGGGTAGGGGATACGACTTCAACAACGATGACGGATCTCTCGGGATGCAACAAACTGTACGGAAGAAAATACTCGTCTGTTAGCAAAGAACTGACAGATCTCTCTCTCACATCTATGGCTTTCAGAGTACGAAAGAGGGGTCAAGTGATGGATCTTTGTTTGGCCTCGGAATAAATACAAGGAGTATTTAGTCTATTAAAATTCCCGCACCATTGTATTAAATCTTAAGAGTAAATGAGAAGTCTTATCCCATGTCATCCAAAGGCAATTAAATCCCTCAAGATACCTAATGAAAATATTGGGTCTTGAACTGGACAAATTACTTTGAAACTATAGCATAATTTTGTGATTTCTTTGAGCCTTGATGATCATAAGAGATGGATATCATCTCTCTTCTTGAATGAGAGGAAACTCTTCAGCTCATCAAAGCTTGGGGCATGATTGAATGTCCGCATAAACAAAACATGAAGACTAGTTAAAATCGTGTATCCATTAGGGTGAATCTGAAATGAAGCTATTTCCAAATTCAAAAGAGTCTCTCTCAATAAATGATTAAGGAAGGGCACTGCTCCATTCAAGCACATATACTGATGGCGGATGGTGTACCTCGAAGGTGGCATGTTTGCAAACTCGTATTTCAATGGAAGGCGTACATCATCGTCTGGAATGCCATGCTGTAAACAAACGTTGTGTAGAACTTTAGCATAAATTATGATGGAATCTCTTTCTGGAGGGTTGTGTAAAAATATAAAGTTTGGAGGAGTTTGATCTACAATTGGACCAACTGGAACCAATTGACCATATTCCACCGGTGGTGCCGAAGA
Organism: Allium cepa; assembly: GCA_030765085.1. NCBI lineage: Eukaryota > Viridiplantae > Streptophyta > Magnoliopsida > Asparagales > Amaryllidaceae > Allium > Allium cepa. Next base: position 351,888,378 of record CM060931.1, on the reverse strand, counting down.
AGTAGGCGCAGGTGAAACGTTTGTGAAGGCATAACTGATGTTGATTTCGCTTCTGAGAGTTGTGGGCTTCCTCCACTGGATTTACAATGGATGACGGGCGCTTTGTTCTATATGGAAGAACTTATATCTAACGCGGTCAGGAAATTCTATTTATAACTAGAAGTCCCCCTACGCTTAACACTTGAATTCCAAAAAAATATTGTTTATGCCGGCTCATCGGATTTCAAGCATTGACTGGGGAAAGTGTGATGTGTAATCTATGTGGGATAGGCTTGGTGTCCTAAACACTACGAATGCTTTAACCTATGTAGACAGTTCACTCGCAGCGAAGAAATGAAAAGGCTTTTCGTATCATTCATTAAAGTTATTACTCCTACACTTACCCATTACCGATCAACGATCGATAGCGGATTCGCTATCCGAAGCAACACGGAAAGCTTTTCCTACTCTAGGTACACTGATTGTGCAATGACAGGACCATCCAAAGTGAGCAACTATAGATTGATACGTCCGAATCTAGCAGCGAATTGTCAGCATAAGTCGATTTCAGTTCTCTGGAAAGTGATAACAGCATGAGCTACATATGAGACACTACCTTAAGACATTATCACCTCCTAGAAAAACCAAAATCATTCCACAAGAAACCATGCCGGGATCTATAGTGTAACCTAGTATAAGTTAGTTCTAACTTTGTGGATGAAGATAGTAAAACATGTCAAGCACCGATGCAAAACCCTAGATTCGTCCTGTGAAGAATTCAAGGCTCAACTTACTATATTCTTCCACAAAGTCATAATCAGCTCGAATTTTCCATTGCATCTATTAACAATACAACCTCATCACTAATCGCTAATACTACACCAAAATTCGCATCACCAACCTCAAATCAGAAGGAAAATGTGGTCAATTTCAATTCATTGGTGATCCAAGCTAGGCAAGGTCGGTCACGATTCAGGCAAGCAACGTTTCAAGTGCTAATTATTGACTCAAAATGGCAACGAGGTTAGGCTGGGTTGAAGGCAAAGAGTATCGACGGTGAAGATCGACGATGGCAGTGGCGTGAGCAAGCTTAGGGTTTGGCCGTGTAGCTCGAGTCACAGAAAGATTAGCTTAATTTGTAAGGAAAGTGTGAAATGATGAAGGATCAAATTAAATAAAGTTAAATAGGAGATTGAATGGAAAAAATTTCTAAGTCCTTGGATCGCTAGCGATATATAGGCTATGGATCACGAGCGATCCATCAAGTTCCAGTCAATTTTCTCCAAGCTCACCAAGCATGATCTAAGTGTTTTTTGCAAGCTTTTGAAAAGTTATGGGATCGAAATTGATTTATTGTTACGAGTAATAACAATTCACATCGAAAACTCAATAGACAGTTGAATGGCCAAAACCAAATTCGCATGATAGCCACAACATGATCAATTGAACTTCATGAAATGGGCACTCAAAGGAAGTTACTTCTAGAGTACACCTTGTTTTCAACGAAGGCATACTCTGGGGGGAAAATGTTAACTGAGTTTTTGACCAAATAGAATTCAACGGGAGCTAGAACATCCAACTCATGTCAAAAAACTCAAGAATCAACCAAAAGGACCAGAAGAAAAAGCTAAGAGAGGCCCAAAAGGAAAGATGTAAAAATAGGCTAAGGGGGTGGACCACTAGCGATCCATCACTTATAGGCTAGAAATTCATAAGGATTGCTTATGGATCCTTCGAACTTCTTGCATTATGAACCAACGTCTTTTCTAAGGATATCTTTCAAGTTTCATGATATTCCGTGCAAACTAGTTCGAGAAGTGAGCATTCATCCAATTCAGGTCATAGTTCAATGCAACATGTACATGAATCACCATCGAAACAGGGCAATTCGTTATGAAATTATATGGCAAGCATCTAGATAAAGCAAGAAGCGCGATCCAAGTGAAACGTTCCAAAAATAAATTAACTATATGGATCGCTGGCAATCCATTCCCTATGGATCGTCGACCATCAAGTTAGATCGGTTCATTATGAACTTTTTGGAGTATCTTCATACCATCAAGTATAGGCTTATGAAAAAGCGGCCTAGCCCAATATCTCTCCAATCCCTATGAATACTCACCTATCTGCAACATAAGGAGGATCTTTAGGATTGGTTGTTGAAACTCTACAGAAATTGTTCTTCACTGTTCTCCTCCTACACGATAGTCATCTAAGGATTCACTGTGATTCTTCAGTGAACTCTTGCATTTGTGACTTGATCTAACTTAAGAGAATCAATCATGTTGTAATCTAATTCCACTTGTAACAACAGTTAGTTAATAGAAAGTTATAAAGTGGATGTAGACTTTATTAACAACGGAACCACTATAAAAATATTCTTGTTTCTTTACTTTTTCTACAATCTAAAATTGTTTTTTCTATTTTATTTGCCTTGATAAAGAAGGCTGGTGCTTTCACACTCAATCCAGGGTGTTGATCCCTTTTTTTGGGTCAACATGCATCATACCCTCTTCTTTCTTCCCTCTATGAAGAGTCATTACTTCAAAGAAAATCCATCCATAAAAATTGGAATTATGGTAGTATTTTTAGAAATACAGGAAAATTAATCCTCAAAACTGTAGTTATCAAGTTATGTGTAATGATCCGTGTTTTACACATCAAAGGATCATAAAATATTATTTTTAAACCCAATTTTGGTCGTCTGGTGCTATAATTTTGAAGAATGTTGAGTATTGACATTCTTGATCCTTAGTAATTTTATTGGACAATTTTGACTCTGAAAATAACTTTTGATAGCAGCCAGATTAGGCTTTGAGGCCACTTCAATTTGAAAAAGATTATGGTTTCCCCTTTCGTTGAATGATCATAATATCTTTTTGGACTTACCGTTTATGATATATGACCATTTGAAGTTGGATAATTTTCGGATAGACTAGTGGATAACTAAGGAGGCCTGAATTAGGTTCAAAATCCCATTTTCGTATTTGTACTTAATGGAAGCGATGTGACAACCTCCATTCATTGTTCCACTTCCCAAAAATAGTAAGAAGCCTTCATTAATTAGTTTTTAACAAAAATGACATCATTTTTCATACTTTAATTAGTCAACATATTAGTGATGGACTGATTGATTACTATTTAGGTTGTCTTAGGATTTATGAAGACTACTGTTTATATAAGATTTGCCTTGGTATCTATGCATTTATTGATCAAGGTGAGTGGTTTTCACTTCTCACTATACTATGCTAGTTAATATAGCTAAAAATGGTATTTTTAAATTATTCGAATGTGAAAATGATTTCTAACATGGATCTATGCTTCATATCGATTTAAAAATCGATCTAAAAAGATAAACATTAATTTTGATTCTTTTTGGATGTTTGAGCATACCCGTCGTCATTTTCTATTTTGGTAGATATAAGGTGTTATAAATGTTTGGATATTGGTTGTAATGCTTTGTAATGATGTATGAATTTTTGTAATGTTTGTATATGAGTTGGATGAATGTTTGATTCATTTTCGTATATTGAGTTGATGGTCGCCATTTGAGCGGATCGAGTAGCAAAATTACTCAAAATGTGATGCAATCATTTTGAGTGGTAATGATGGCTTAGAGAACCTCCACTTTTGGTCACATGAAGAGTGGACTTAGAATGGTGAAGTTTTGGAGACTTTGGAGAGTGGTCGGTGGTAGGGAATGGAATGGTGGGAATAGTATTACCATAAGGATTTTGGCATATGACTTTGAGCTGGTGTGCTCGGAACACAAGAGTGAGTTCAATCAAAGGAGAAAACATTAAAATGTTTGGACTTAGAAAAATTTATAAGCAAAGGAAAATGATCAGCAACGAGAGCTTTCGGGATAGGTTGTCCGAACTTTAGGACATTGGCATAGAAACTTTGGTCATGTGTATGGGTTACTTTGAGGTCATTAAGGAGATGCTGAGAGGTCTTGGTTTCAACAATTAGACATTTTTGGCCAAGTGTTGGCCGGACCCATGCGTCGATGAGTTATGGTCGGTACCGACCATATCGAATTTTAGGAAATCAAAGCATGAACTTCAGAGAGTATGATGTGATCATCGTACATTTGTTTTACTGTTGGTTTTGATGTTATGGCTCTATGATGAGCAATTTCGTTAGTGAAGCGATGCTGCGACGCTTTGACTTGAAGACTTGGAACTTTAATGGTAGGATTTTACGACTTATGATAGATGTCTATGATTGTTCCAATATAATGACAAAATGATGGGAATTGTGTAATGATCCATATGGGCAAGGTTGATGATGGGAACTTATGGGTGTTGGAGCCGGACCAGTCAGAAGATGGTGAAATAGGTACATTTCAAAAGATTTCCTATTTGGATCCATTGGGCTTATAAAGCCTAAAGAGATTTTAAATCCAATCTAAAAAGCATTTTAAATAAAATCCTTTATTTTATTTAATTAGTTTGAATCTAATATTAATTTATATGTATGACTATATCAAATACACCCTTGTTTGTAGCAGTTACTCGATGAAATTAATTTGAGAAAGAAAACCTTTCTTTTCCTTTTTTAAAACTTACACAATCAATTAAGGGAAGAAATAATTTTGATTAGAGAGATAAATATTTCATTTCTCTCTTTAATTAGATTAATGATCCACTAAATGTCATTGAAGATCAATTTAAACATGGTAGAAATGTGAATAAATCCCATCTGCACTTGGGGTCAACTATGCAATGTTATTCCAAATTCATCGATCGGTATTTTCAAAAACTATTCGATCTAATTCTTTAGTGAATGGGTATGCTATTTTGTTTTATTTATCTACTCTATCAATTAACTCTCTCGGATGTTGATAAACTGCCATTATTATATGGAACTACTAGGAGTATGTCTCTCGACTTCTAGTGAGCTCTAGGCTATTTTACAAACTATATCGCAACATTGTTACCCTATAACAATGTCATGGGATTATCAACATTTGGAATCACCTTTAGCTCAGTTATAAATCTGTGTATTTGTTTATACTTCTTATATTGTAGTGGCCTTTGATTGAATTAGATACTACTTACTGTTTGGAACAATTCCAACTTAAATTTCTCGGCTTAAGTTTGAATATGAATTTAGGATTGACATACTATACTTGATATTACTATTGACGTTTGAGTCTGCACACTCCTTCATAAGGAGTTCATCATTTATATAGACAATTCTCTTATATTTCACAAATACTTGAAAGCACTCAAAATAAAAGTAAATATTAAATTGGATTTAATCATTATTCCATGCATCAAGTGCATATGCAAAGTGTGATATTATAGAAATAATTTGTACCTATTAATATTCTATCTTACAAACGCACGCTTCCTTTGTATTTTGACCAAAATTCAAATTATTTGATTTCTCGGTCAAAATACTTACTTAACTTTTATGCTTATTGAATAACACTTTCATATCATTTCTTAGATCATATCTTATACTCACAAACTCGGTTATTGTTTCAACTGACTTCGAGAAATTTTGGTTGTTATGTGTAACAGTCTATCTTAAATCGCAATTTAGAACTTTTTGTTTCAACATATATGTATCAAAACTCAAAGTCATACCGAGCGATAAATTATGTGAGTAAAAATCCATATTAACCGTAGTACATTGAATGATGAATCTGTTACATTAGTTTCAACAATTGAAATTTACAATATTATATTTATCAACATGGCTTGTATTCCAACTACATTGATCTTATTCCTAAAGAGACTTTTGTGGTCGACGAATCGTATCCTTTTAGGTATCAATATCAAAATCATAGTTTGATAATGTACTAGATTTCATTCCAGATTTGTCCATCATACGGCATGATAGAGTTAATACTCTTAATGGCTTACTTAAGACTGAGAAAGCGCTTTTGTCAACATTAATAAAATTCATAATTTCTCTTTAATGTTTGAGAGTTATCACTAGACATTCTAATGTTTAGTGCCTATTTAGCTCGGTTAATTTTGTTCCATCCAATTTTTTTTGGATCGTATCTAAGTCCATTTTACTACCAATAATTTCTAAAATATATTCGTTTGATGTGACGTAGGTATTTCTTAAACCAACAATTGCTTCTTGGTATAATTGAATAGGTATTACAAAAAATCAACTTTATTTTTGTTTACGATAATTATGTTCAAAACATAAATAGGTCATCCAATGACGATCGTTTCCAAACTCTTTCGGGGTGATTCATACAAAAACCCTCATATATAATTATTATGTGTAGTCTTTCGACTCGTACAATCTGCAACTCCTAGACTTATGATATGTTGGGGTTTCACATAAACTCTTATCTTTAATGATTCTGTAAACAATTCTTTAGATGGAATTAATTTTTAAGCTTATGTACTACTCTTAAGTACACAACTTTACGGAAATAAGTTGGCTAAACTTCACTTATCATTAATCGTATTTTGTCCAACAAAGTTTGATTACCCTTTATCAAAACATCATTATGTATCATATGGAGGAATCACTTTTGAGATTGAATCTTTATTCAATTTTTTAGGTACGTTCGAAACTCTATCCATTATACTCGCTTATTCGATCAAATCAAATCTTTTCTACCGCATGTATTTCTTTCGTTTTATATTATATAAACTTATCATAAACATACTACTTGTGTGTCATAACATTTATTCATGTTTGCGATAACTCATCAATGAATACAATGAAGCACATGGAACCATTTTGGTTCCAATAGACTTTTGATTTCATAAACCTATATGTATCAACCGGAAGAGTTCATCGACTCTTATGATGCTTCCACAGACTGGGTGTTTCTCCTTAATTGTCTGAGTAGGATAATATGGTTCATAATCATATAATTAAAGAACCATTTCTCAAAACTATGACTCAGTATATAATTCCAAAACAGTTGGAAATAATTTAAGATACATGTATATTTTCCAATGCATCACTTTTATTAAGAAAACAAGCACCACTATTATAGTTTTATTTTATAACAAAAATTCATACTATTCATATTGAAGTAAAACTATGTCTATTTTTCAATCGACAATGAAAAGCGGTTATTATTTCATAAATAATATTTGGTATGATTTATGAAAATGAATTCCATAACTTGATGCGACCTATAAGTGATATATGACATTCTCCCACTATTCCTCCAATTACTATAGTAGTGCACAAAATATGAAGGTCCATTCAACCACTTAATGTACGCTATTTATTCCATTCACTGTTATTATTTTATAGTCAAGACTTTTTAGATATCTTAAACTCAAAGGAATAAATTTCATAAAGAACGAATGTCTATAAAAAATACATTTCGGAACAGAAATCATATTTCTCATTTCAATGTTAAGTGACATTATTACTTTAAAATTCTCATTTTTGATGTTTCCTTATGAAGCAGAACTGATAATTCACTCTCTTCATCCCAAGTATACCTTAAGTTGCATCTACCCTCGTACATTTGTTTTTCTTTGTGAATGGCCAAACCATTCAAAAAGAAATCCTTGCTATAGTTAATCATATTGAATACATGAACTTGCGCCATGATTTATTTCTTATTCCAAATGAACCAATTTCATCGAAGTTTCGTACATTTAGAACAATAACTTTTCACCATACGATCTTTGTATGTGACTGAATATGATCAATTATCCATTTTTTCATATTGCCTACAAGTTCAAAACTCAAAAGACAATATATAGTCTTAGGCAAATAAACCTTTAAGTGACCAGGGTATGAACATATTTATTAGTTATAGAATTAGGATCTTGCATGGGTCTTGAAGTGACAACATTCCAAAAGATTTATTGTAAGTATATTTTATATTGGGACATTTTAGCTAAGGTCCCTATTAAGTTTCAAAATAAACAAAACATCCTTACCAAAAAAGTATGTAAATTAGGTCCCTCTTTTTCAAAAAAACATCAAAAAACAACGAAAAAAACTTCCAAATTTCAAAATTTATTTCAATTTATATTTATCTTCATATTTATGTCAGAAAAATAAAATAAAAAGTGGATGGAAGACAAGAAAAATGAAAATAGTTAGCACTTGGAAAATTTGTAGAAATGTATGCAATTATTCAAAATATTGCTGATATACAAGCATTTATAGCCAATAATTGCATACTTTTTATCCAATTATTTTGATGTATATTTCAAATTTTCAAAATTTATTTCAAACTATATTCAGCACCAAATTTATTGCACAAAAAGCAAGAAACAGTTGTTGGAAACAAAAATATAACAAAACAGACCATCTCCAGTCAAAAATTTCAAACATATATGCAATTTTATATAATAATTGCACAGACATTTCTGCAGTTTTTGGATGTCTGCAAGTATTGGCATATTGAGTGAATATTTGCAAATATGTCTGCAATTATTATGTGAATATTTGCTTATATGTCTGCAGTATTTCTCAGTAAGTGTAGACATTTCTGCACTTATTCTGTGTTTTTATGCAGTAATCTAGTTCTAATATTTACAATTTTATGAAAAAAATTAGGCAGTGAAACAAAAATGCAAAACAAATTCACTACGGTAAAATAATTATAGGGATCCTCTTTACATATGCGATTTGCACAGGGATGTCGTTTGAATTAAGTTTGACTTTAGGGATGTATGCCTAATATTCACTTTTGTATTTCTATGTCAACCTTAATTCAGTTCATTCATATATTTTACTGGTAAACATTTTACCAATTTTTACTAGTTGTACAAAATTATCATTGTAGATTATTTTAACTTTACATAGAAAATGTTCTTACAATATTAGGAAGGTTAAATGTTACCATTTCATTTTTTAATAAGGCTCCACAAGGCTTTTATGTTTCTCAAAACCCTAGGAGAAAACATATAAATCTTTCAATTTCTCTAGTGGGTGTTATGACTCTTATGCCTTGGGATTTTGTCCTTGAGGAAAAATCAACAAATCATAGGCTCATATACGATGGATAACTCCTTATCGGTTGTATCATGTACAACTTCTTACCTATGGTTTCTTGTCCAAATCCCATCTTTATCTTGAGGAAAGATAAAAAATAAAGAGATATTATTCACTCATACCGACCTTTTTGCGACGTTTTAAGTATAGTGTACATACCTTGAGGAAAGCACAATAAATATGTGCAGTTATCTTGTCTCGTCTATTCAATATATTAATAGTACTATACATATGATCACTACCTTGAGGAAAGCTCAACAACTAAGGAGTATGCAAGTAATCTCTTAATATATAAATGGTAAAGGACAACTTATATGAAAGATTCATAATCTTTAATATATTATACTGAGTGATATTGACTTATGAAATACCCTCGTGATTCAAGAGTCGAACACATCAGAAATCACGGTATACGTACTATTTGTATGTTTTTGTCCTTCAAGTCTATTTAGTTTTTTTATTCCACTTGATTTGATATATTCATAGTATGTAAGTTTAATTATTATATAACTTTTATAATTTAATCAACATATATAATAGCCTTATGTACATTACATTAATTAAATCTTATTTAATAATTTTAATTAATTAACAATTTAATTAATTTTTATGTTATTCATTTAAATTTTTTAATCCAATATGCATACCATAACATTTATGGTTATACACATATATTTATCTACCTCTATATATATATATATATGTACGTACGTATGTATTTTATTATTTGTTAATTAACTTATTTAATTAGATAATTTAGTTAAATGTTAATTTCTAAAGTTTCTTATATATATACATATATATTTACATTGTCTTGAACATTTTAAGATAATGTAACATATATATATATAGTACATGTGCATACTTTAATTAATTAACTACTTAATTAATTTATTTAATTTATTGATCTTATTAATAGATATAAAATTTTCCAAATGTTCTTATTATATTTTCAAACCACTTTTGGAAAAGTATATTATAACATTTATAGTATACCTTATTTTCAAAACCAATTTTGAAATCATATTATAACATTTATAACGTAATTCTTATTTTAAATTTAACTTTAAATTTGAAATCTTATGTTAATTTCAAAATAGTTTTGAAATCAGATTATAACATTTACAATATATCTCTTATTTTAAATTTAACTTTTAAACTTAAAGTTCCATTTTTAATTTCAAAACAATTTTGAAGACTAACCCAAGGCCTAATTCAATTGGGCATTTTCTTTTAGGGACAACCTTTAGGCTCACTTCATTTTTTGGGCCAAGTCGGTAGCCAAGCAGGGCAAGGTGCTTGATTACCCAAACCCAAGCCCAAACACTACTTTTCTGGACACTCCACTAAATTGGCAAGCTCAACTAGTCAGCCCTAACATGACTTATTTCGAGCACATAGACTATATGGCTTTGATTACATTGTTGGAATCACGCCAGTCGAAAGCAAGTAAAATAGGTAAGTTTTAGAATATTTCTTATTTAGGTATATTGGGCTGATGAAATCTAAAAAGATTTCAGATCTAATCTAAAAAGCATTTTAAATAAAATCCTTTATTTTATCTAATTAATTTGAAAGATTCAAAATTTGATATAAATTTAAATGCATGAATGTATCAAATACACCAATGGATGTAGTAGTTACTTGTTAAAATTATTTTGATAAGTAAATCTTTCGTTTTCTTCTCTGAAACCTATGCAATCAATTAAGGGAAGAAATAGCTGTAATTGGAGAGAAATCTTACATTTCTTTCTCTAATTATATTACTGATTCGCTAAATGTCATTGACGATCAATTTTAACATGGCAAGAAATATGAGTAAATCCAAATATACTAACAGTATATATATATTACGTAAGCACAACATATAGGAAGTGTTCATAGTTGTGCGGTTAAAACGTTTAGCGGTTCTATAGTAGCGGAGGTGTAAAAAGTTATAACGTGGATATAGCAGAAAATAGCGGATGTGTAAAAAGCTTTCATTTTATATAAATCGAACATTTAAAGCTGATTTATTCTCATTCTCACATTATATGTGTAGGAAAAAGAAATATTGTTTAATATTATACAACAAAACCGAAGAATATCGTGCTTTATGCAGACTCGATTTTGTGATTACAATAGATTTCTAAATTATATTGATCACTTATGCCTTAAAATTAGCTCTTTACCCTAACTTTATTGATTTGGTTTAAAAGAGAACTTGTTAAATCAACCTTTATATATAAATATTGTTAAAGCGGGTATTAAAAGCCATGATTTAGTGGGTGTAGCAGAAAATAGCGGGGCTTGAAGCGGATTTACTATTTAGTAGCGTTGAATTGAAATAGCGAAGCGTTCGAAAAGCTATGCGCTATAGTGGGGATTTAGCGAGGATTTAACTATAAAGATTCATAATTTATGAATACATATGTAGGTTTTGAGATTTACATCGCAGCGGACTCATTTCTCCTTTATATATGCCTTTATTCTATATGATTTTGGGTATAGAATGTGTATATGTTTGATGTATGTATGTATTAAAGTCACATTAGTCAAATTTATGTAATTAAAACCTAAAATTGACATTAATAAATATGGTTTCCGTTAAAGAAAAGGTTTGATATAAAAAGCTACATTATTATACAAGATCTTATTTTTAAAATTGAAAAAAAAACAAATTGTGTGTGATTCCATGTATTTTTGCAAAATTCAACGTATTAGACTTAAAATAACATATATTTGTGAATATTATATTTATACTATATATATGTGCATATATAAATATATATGTAAATAAGTTAGATTTAAAAGAAAATAGTTTAGAATTAGTTTTAATTTAGAAATGAAGTTAAAGTTAATGAAAGTTTTTATTAATAATAAATTTAGAAGAGGAAAAAATATTTAAAATTTTCACAAAAGTCCACTTGTAAATTCAGATCCAAAAACTTTCATTCTTGCATGAATAATATTCAAATGTTTATATCCAAAAGTTAACCATATAATAATAGAAATTAATCTTCAAGGAATAGTAAATAGTTAGCACAAATAATTCATTTACAGTTGTGTATATAACTTGTATAAAAGTATAAAATATATCTAAACCAAAATTAACTTTCAAAATTCCTTTTTTTTTAAACAAAAACATCAAAATGGAAGAAAAGATTTGGACAAATTAGGCATGTGTAAGAGCAAACAGATCATCGTATAATCAATTGTGATGGAAGAGAATTTAAAAAAGATTAGTTGAACATGTGACAAATCTTAAAATATCCAAGTAAATGAATGATAAAACATGTATAAATAAATTAATTGAAGAATTACGTTGGATGTTGCCTATGAAACACATCTTGAAACGATGAATCAAAAACTCCCAGACTTCGTTGAATCAATCTCCAGATCTTGTAGGAATCAAGTTGTAAGAACCACGTATTGTTATGATTTTATTTTATGTTTGATTTTGGAATCTTTTATCCTTATTCCCTATGAAATTTCGGCCATAACATTATAGGAGAGGTTGAGAAAAAGTTTGAATGAAAGAATGACATAAAGGAGGCAATAAAGATCACTAAAGATACGAAATCTTTTTACTACTTTAACTTCTTCTTTGCTCCTTCATTCAAAATTGAAAACTTCTCCTCTCCTCTATTGCAAGGAGGGAATGGTCCTAAAAAAAATTTCCAAATCTATTTATTATTTAATCCATTTAAATTTGATTTAAATAATCTCTCGATATAGTATATCGATATGCACGTTAATAACTTCTGCTTGCACACTTTATTAAATGCTAATAATGATAAAAAAATCAAATAAAATTTTAATAATTAATATTTCATAAATATTATTTAATTTAAAAACACACTTAGATTTATTCTATTTAATCTAATTTAAATATTCTATCGATATCATATATCGATAAGTACGTTTATAACTTTTATATACGTACTTTATTAATACTATTGTTATTTAAACAAACGAAATGAATTTAATAACTAATATTTCATAAATATCAATTCATTTAGTTAATGTTCAACGATTATAAATTAACTAAATCATGTGGTTCATTTGGGGTATTCATCATTTTGGTTGTACGACTCAAAGTTGTAAATTCAGTCAATGATAAATCATCGACCAATTCGAATATTAATGTTCACATGTCACCTTAGCTAGTGGTTTGACATTTTGGCTTAATTTATCGCTTACATGACTATTGGTAAATTCCAATTTTATTTATTATAATTGGCATCTGGTGATAGCGATTAAGTATACCAATTCTCTTAATCAACACTATATCACAGTAGGACTTATGAAATTCAGTTTTGGTCAAAATTCCAACATCGCCCACATTCAAATTTGCAATTCCAAAGGCAAAATTCTTGGTTCAGTAATAACAATTATTTTTAACCATACCTCTCTTTCCAGAGACTTTGATTTTGAGTTTACTACAATTGACCGTGATACTAAACTCATATAACCAAGGAGATGAATTCTTAATCGAATAGTGTTTCACTTTCAACACTTCAACTCAGACCCAACTATAGTCTTTCGATAGACTTCATGCTACAATTTAACTATAATCAAAGTGAAGTATCCACACCGAAGTTCCACTATATTCTCAAGTCGAGGGAATATATAACATCGTCACTTCGAGATTGTTTGTTTGACTTTAGTTATATTAACCAACAGTGAACCCTTGAGCTAGTCATTCCATAGTTATCTGATAGCTATTAGTATATAAACCCTTGGTGCTCCCAACAGTCATGAGAAATACATTACCCAACATATGGAGAGTGCTGCATACTCTAGTCTCAATGGATGAATCGATATCCTTTCTTAAAACATCTTGACTAGAAATATTTAAAACAATATGTTATTTTCACTGTGATAAAAAATATCATGATCATAACACTTTGTAATTACTATCACATATCATATCATTTAAGAATTTTCCATCTACATACTTTAAATTAATTACTTAATTATTTATATCACTATATGACAAGTATGATAGAGACAACTTTTATTTTGAAAAAGATTGGTCATAGAGTTAGTTATTTGTAACAAATTATATTATTGCCCCTAGGGCATACCCCTAACTCTACTAATGAGTGTTGTACTATGGAGATAAATGGAAAGGAACTTTGATGAATTCTACCGTAAAGACGTGTGCGAAGGGATCACTAGTACTTGGAGGTTTCAACTGTGCTCGTAAAGTAGTGGTATGTGAGGGCACTCATCTGGATTTTTGATGTTTATCCCAAATCGTTTGATGTTATCTATCTTACCCTAGACCTTGAGGGTACGTGGGTCTATTCCTAGCCTTACGAAGTGACATGGAGTTGAGCACTAAGTAATTGAGATGCTGAGTAGCCTATGGCTATTTATGTGACCATATGAGCTAATATATATCCAACGCATCGAGTGATGTGAAGACTGTTTGATATATGCGAGGTATGCTATGTTTTCTTTATCACTCTAAGGATGTCACATGGCACAGGTACTCTTGACTTAAATTCCTAGACATCCAATATCATACTTTGAAGTTTAGTACACCCAAATGATAATGATATTATATTAGCATATACTATTGTGTACTAACTCTTTGGATGCAAGAACATATCATGTATGATTCTTCACACTATATGTCCCATATTTCACTATCTCCACTTTTATAATATTTTGATATTGTAGATTACTCATACTATACTATTATCTGGCTCAAGGTTTTATGATTTTCCTCTTATTATCTCGAGTACTCTTAAATGAGTAGACTAGATAGTAGAATGGGATAGCATAGGATATTATGCAGATGGACTAGCAGGAGGTTATGCTTTCACATGCACTTATATTTGGGGTTACTATTTCTTATATGCCGTTGTGCAATACCGTAGGGCTTTATCAGTGCTTTACTTATTATTAGAGATAGTCTATCATTTTAGTTATCATTTGATGTATAAATTCTGTAATCTGTCTTGTACGACTACTATAAACCTATTGCACTCTAGTTATGTGGTTTGTTTTAAGATTGTATTCTCGTTTATTTTATATCAATGATGATTATTATATTTTATCATTATGTTGTGAGATATATAACAAGTTATGATTTGAAGATTTTATTAGTTTACCTACCCTTCATAATCGTCCTACATCAGTTGGGTACCGTAATGATGTGCTCTACAAGTTATATTGGGTACTCGAGGTATAGGACGGTCGTTACACTTGGTACCAAAACTTAGATTAAGTTTTTTCGGGGTAGGTTGCATAGGTAACCTTGTTGAATATGCTAGTATATATTTTTGTTTGATGATAATAAACATATATATATAAATTCATTTAAATGTATTTGTTAATGTACTATTTTATTTCTCATAATTAAATAAATATTTACTAAATAAAATAAATAACACAGAATGTAAATTCAAACTGATATTTTATTCAACCAAATATTTTACTACAATTTTGAATAGCACAAATTTGAGCTCTCACTATATATACACATTTTCAATTGCAATACAATTTTGATTAATCACAATTTTCAATTTACATTTTCACCTCACTACATTTCACTCATATTTAATCTTCAACTCTATTCCAGATTGAATCCAACATCTGAGCAATCTGCAAAATAAACACTAACGTAGTAAAATTGAAAAGAAAATATTTTTGCAGTGAAAAATAAAATGTATTTTGAAAATATTATTTGCCTCAGTTATTTGGGTTGTTCGTCATCATTTAAATTTGAATTCATCATACAAGAACAGATTGTAACATACACAGTGTATCACTATACATGCCACAAGGCCATGCACACCGATATACACTTGATAAAATTATAGGGACAGGTGAGCACAAGGTTAAACCGAAATCAAAAGCCAGGTTCAAGTTAAGTGAAATAAGTATTAAGTCACAATATTAGCACAAGGTCAAACCCGAGCTATTAGCTGGATTCAACACAAGTTCAGACCAAATTCAAAATGCCAATAGACCACCACTAACCACATATAAGTCAAAGAAACAAAATTCATCAGTGAAAGAGACCAGCTCAACATCAATGTAACAAATTCAATGAGCTGGCCAGAAAATCAAAATGTACAACCCAGACTGTTCAGAGAAACCATAGCGTAACTCATCACAAATATGCAATGCGCGAATGGAACAAATCATATACAACCAGATTACAATGAACCAGACCAACTCGAGCTAGTCCACACACATAAAGACCGCGCAGACCAAGTTAATGATTACTGCAGTTTGAACTAGACCCAAATGTATATGAACTCAGTGCACAAGACCGCAATGAGACGAGCTACATGAAGACCAGCTCAACAATCATTAACATGAAGAAGTCAACACATATGATTAGAGGAAAGCAACACAACATTCATCATATACAAGAAAAATCAAGGCTATAACTTCAATCATGTATGCAGTAAACAACATGTATTGATATACAGTGATATGTATGAAACAAGTCAAAAACTGCAACCTGAACCAAAGACTACGAGCACATAATATCAACATGAAGACAGCAGCTTCTATGAGCAAATGGACTCAAATATCATATGCAACAGACTCAATAAACAACACTGCAAACAAGTCACACATGTATACATATATCCAGAGCAAGTTGGAATGAGCAAGTGCACCAGGGTAGTATACAAAGTTCAGTAGCATGAGACAAAGCCGCACTCAAACAAATGAAACCAGATATATACATACATAAATGTATGTATGTATGTATACATGTGGAAATGTACTACAGGAAAAATGCATATGAACTCATGAATAAAACTGCAGACAAATGTACACAGTGAAGACATGAACACAACTTGAATGTGTACAAGCTTCACTAATCAAAGTTTAATACACTAGTTTAATACCCTGGACATGAAGCAACGAAAATGCAATGCATCACTGAAACATAGAGATCGGGGTCAACATGAAAACTACAAAATGAACTGGTTCGAAGCAATTAACACGAAGAAAACCAGTCATATATGCAGTTTCCAACAAAGATAGAGTTCTCATGAAGTCGCGATGAGCAAGTCAGAAAAATGGCCGAAATTAATGGAAAAAGAACAGAACCAAATCAAACAAGCCGTAGTGGCCAAGAAATTGAACAAATCCGTGATAATCAAGCAACACAGCATTATACAAAATTGAAGAAGTCAGTAATCATCTTAAGCATCCAAGCAACATCGAACGGCTATAGCAAAATTATCAAATGAATTCAAATAACATATTCCAAGGAAATTATAGGAATTAAAATCCTATACAAATCATTAACATCATCGGCCTCAAAATCATCGAGTTCAAGGAAATTAAGCAGTAAAGCAAAGAGTATAAAATCACACACCAATTTATACTGAACTCGATCAAATTTGAAGGAGCTGTGCGCAAATCAAATGACAATTAATCGTCAAAGCAAGCACGAGAATCATTTCAACTGATCAACAGAAAGCGAAGACTTCGAATTTCAGAAGCCTTAATTTACTTGAAGAGTAAGAAACGAAAATTGAAGCAGCCATTATCACCAACGAAAAAGAAAGCGGGCCGACATAATATAATAGAAAAGAAAAGGAGGTTTTTAATTTATGCTGGGCGGGTTACTCTTTGGGATTGCTTTATTTAAATTAGGGTTTTGATTCTTATGTTGTTTTTGAATTTGTATTTTCTCTTTTAAACTTTTGTAATTTTCTAGTCGTATGACTAAGGGACGAACTACGGTGGTGTAGTTTGAGAATTTGTAACTCAGTGGTTGAGTTATGATAGGGTTTTGAGCGTAGAGTTAGGTTTGTCGATAGAGGGTGTCATGAGTTTACATATGTAAGCGTCCGACTACTTAATATCTTGTAGAAACCTTGGGGGCAGCACGTAGGCAGGGTTTTGCCGAAGCTGGGTAAATTTGTGTGTTCTATTTTCTGCTTTTATTATCCTACTATTATCTGTGCTGCTATTACTCTACTATATCTGTGTTGCGATTATATACTTCCACAATAAATTTTTATAATTAATAGTCTCACCCTATTCACTCCCCTCTAAGATGAAATCAATCCTACAAGTAGTATCGAAGCTAGTAACAAAAGACATCTTCGTTTTAAAAAATTGATTTTTCAAAGACCGATTTTTGTTTTACAAATTTGAATTTTTAAAATGGCTTCTTTTAATAATGCTTTTACCGAGGGTCAGTCCAATATTATTCCTCCTGTTTTTGATGGAACAGATTTTTTGAATGGGAAATTAAAAGTGGAATTTTATTTAAAATATGTTAATTTTAAATGTTGGGTTGTTATTGAAAATGGGTGTGATATAAAAGACGAGAAAATTACTTCGATTAATGCTTTTACTATGCATATACTATATTCTCATATTAATCAAGATAATTTTAACTTTATCTCTCATCGTTAAAATGCACGGGAAATCTGGAATACCTTTGATACAATACATGATGCAAAAGTCAACAACCGTGAGAGATCCTCTATATTCGACTCATAAATGTGCTTGACAGGATGGCAAAGTACAGTAGTGATGAAGATTCAATAGCCGATGAGATAAATGATTTTCCAATCGATGATTTAGTTCTCTTGTGCCAAAAATTAATTGAATATACTAAAGCTCTTGAATTGAAAAATAATAAGCTGGAAAGGAACAAGCTAAAGTTCATCAGAAAAATAATGATTTGGAAAATGAGCTAAAAAATATTAAGAAAAATAAAAATTCTAATTGCGAAAGGTGTTTGAATCATGAAAAAGAATTTGTCCGTCTTCATGAAAACTTTCAAAATCTAGAAAACGAAATTTTAATTGGGCGAAAAAATAAAACTGAGTTGATTTGTCAAAATAATATTTTGCAAAAAGAGTTGGATAGTTTTAAGAAGTCGAAAAGTTCTACAAGAACAAATTTTTAGAAGAAATTAAATGAGATCAATGAAAATTTCAAAACCATTGAAAAAGAAAACATGATTTTAAGCAAACCTGAAATTATTAGATTAAATCACGAGTTTGAAAAGGAGATCGAAATAATCAAGAAATTTGAAAAAATTGAATTTAAAAAACTCTAACTCTTTGAAAGTGAGATGCTAGAAATTGAGAATAAAATTAGAGAGCTTAAAAATGAAAATATGGACTTGAAAATGAATTTTTTTGAAAAGAGAGTAAGTACCATTAGATATTGTTCAAAGCTGGTAAATGAAAATTAACTTTCAAAATCCAAAGTTAACAAACTTGAGTTGATTACTCGAAAAATTTTCACAAGAGACAAATCATTTAATATACTCTTAGAAAATCAACTCTACAAGAATCAAAGAAATGCATTTGGATTTGCAAAAGTGTCAAAATATAAACCAACAACTAATAACATTGTTAAAAGGAAAAGCGCGATACCCAAACACGTGAAAACCATGCCAATTTGGATTCGTAAAGGCACAAATATAAAATCCATTAAAGTCAAACAAATCTGGGTGCCAAAAGGAACACGTATAAATAGTTTTGGGTCTCCACAAACATATTTTTCAAAATTATTTGCCATCAATAACCATGGACCTATAAAAACAAATATGTCACAAAATCTTCTCTTTTGTTGGTTTAGTGGCAGGCTAAGGAACAACAAGAGTGATACCTGGTTTCTGGCTGTTCCAGGCACCCGATAGGCTACAAATCAAAGTTCCTTAGCCTAGTACAAAGGTAGCAGAATCATAATGGGCAACAATGAAAAATTATTGTAAAGGTAAGAGAGGTAATGGTATATTCATCTTGAATGATATATTAAATGTGATAATCTGTACCATAATCTGATTCGAATCAGCCAGTTATGTGATAATAAAATAAATGATGATTTTGATTCTGACTTATTTGACTTGTTCTTATTTTTGTTTCTGATTTGAGAAAAAATGTTGACCAATCACTTTTTATCTTTGAACTAATAAATTTGTTTGGTCTTATGATGGTGTTTTATTTATATATGTGGATATATTTGACTTGACATTATATTTTGTGTTTGCTTATATACACGGCTTGAAATTCAAGTTCAAGAGAAATTCATTTAAAAAGGGTTAAAAATGATTTTAAGAATGCACACTTTATGGTATGGTCTATCAAATCAAAATAATGATAATTTCAAGTGAAAGGAAAATTTAGATGTAGACTACACTGGAAATCTAGTTAGTAGAAAATTACAAGTGAAACGTGATTTATGTTGACACTCATTAGCTGCATCGTATTTTCAAAGAAAATATCTGCATATTTTTCATTTCAAATAATTTTCAAGTTAGTAGACATTTTTCTTATAAAACCCCTTCCAAAAATCGTTTTTTGACCTTGTTTCAGATTTTTCATTTTAAATTTGATTTTATCATTATTTGTGGATTTGATTTTAAATGACTATATTAACTAATCTAACTCCCTAGTGATTATCGAAAAGATACATAGTGACTGAAAAAGTGAAGAGTTTTAGTATTAATCATATATTATAACTTGAGACATTATATTTAGTAAATTTCTTTAGAAATTTAAACAAGAGTTATAAAAAAAATTGTTGGTAAAAATTCCATGACCATCTCTAATTCTCGCATATTTCTATCGACCATCACTTATCAAAATCCAATATAGTATGTCAATATGTGGTATTTTAAACGGGAAATTGTGCGCTTCCATTTTTTCATATTTAGAAACAAAAAACATTCAAAATATTCACTCTCATTTAAAAGTCCTTATGGTTATGCATGGGTGAATTACTTAGAATTTTTGATTATGTGATTCTATGCTCATTTAAAAGTCCTCACGGTTATGTGTGGTTAAAAGATACTTGAATTCATTTTAATTTTTTTTTTTAGGAATACTACTAATCTCATTTAAAAGTCCTAACGGTTTTGTATGGTTAGTAGATATTCAAATTTCTGTTATAAATATACCACAAATAGAGACAACTAAAAGGGAAATATGATGACATTATCTCTATCATTCTAAAGTGGAACATGTGCCAAGTAGCGTATTTATGATTTTTGTTTGATTTTTAATTTAAATTTAATATTTATGCTCGATTGGGAATTAATGTCTATCACTTTATTTCTATTTTTATGACACTATTACCCTTTTGCTGATAACAAAAGGGGGAGAAAAAGGTTAAGATTTTGGCGAATAAAAGTCAAATATTTTAATTCTATATGCATCTAGGTTCATTTATTCATTTACATATATGCATATACGAAGGGGGAGCTTTGTGTAGAGAGGGAGCATTTAAATAAGGGGAGCAAATTGAATGGTCAAATACATTTAATAAATTCAAAATTTTAAATATATGTTTGTTATCATCAAAAGGGAGAGATTGTTGAATATGCTAGTATATGATTTTTGTTTGATGATAATAAATATATATATTCATTTAAATGTATTTGTTAATGTACTATTTTATTTCTCACATTATTAAATAAATATTTGCTGAATAAAATAAATAACATAGAATTTAAATTAAAACAGATATTTTATTGAACCAAATATTTTATTACAATTTTGAATAGTACAAATTTGAGCTCTCACAACATATATACAATTTCAATTACAATACAATTTTGATCAATCGCACTTTTAAATTTACATTTGCACCTCAGTACATTTCATTTGTATTTTATCTTTAACTCTATTCCAGATTGAATCCAGCATTTGAGAAATCTACAAAATAAACATTAACGCAGTAAAATTGAAAAAAAAAAAATTGCAGTGAAAAATAAAATGTATTTTGAAAATATTATTTGCCTCAGTTATTTGGGTTGTTCGTCATCACTTAAATTTGAATTCATCATACACGAACAGCTTGTGACATGCACAGTGTATCACTGTACATGCCACAAGGCCGCACACACCAATATATAGTTGATAAAATTACAGGGACAGGTGAGCACAAGGTCAAACCCAAATCAAAAGCCAGGTTCAACTCAAGTGAAATAAATATTAAGTCACGATATTAGCACAAGGTCAAACATGAGCAATTATCTGGATTCAGCACAAGTGCAGACCAAATTCAAATGCCAACAGACCGCCACTGACCACATACAAGTCAAAGAAACAAACTACATCAGTGAAAGAGACCAACTCAACATCAATGTAACAAATTCATTGAGCTAGCCAAAAAATCAAAATGTAAAACCCAAACTGGTCAGAGAAACCATAGTGCAACTCATCACAAATATGCAAAGCGCCAATGGAGCAAGTCATATACAACCAGACTACAATGAACCAGACAAACTCGAGCTAGTCCACACACATAAAGACCGCATAGACCAAGTTAATGATCACTGTAGTTTGAATTAGACCCAAATATATATGAACTCAATGCACAAGACCGTAGTGAGACAAGCTACATGAAGACCAGCTCAACAATCGTTAACATGAAGAAGTCAACAAATATGATCAAAGGAAAGCAACACAACATGCATCGTATACAAGACAACCAAACTATATGCAAGAAAGGCTCTAACTTCGATCATGTATGCAGTAAACAACATGTATTGATACACAATGATATGTAGGAAACAAGTCAAAAACTGCAACCTGAACCAAAGACTGCGAGCACACAATATCAACATGAAGACAACAGCTTCTATGAGCAAATGGACTCAAATATCATATGCAACAGACTCAATGAAACGACACTACAAACAAGTCATACATATATCCAGAGCAAGTTGGAATGAGCAAGTGCACCAGGGCAGTATACAAAGTTCAGTAGCATGAGACAAAGCCGCACTCAAACAAATGAAACCAGATATATGCATACATAAATGAATGTATGTATGTATGCATGTGGAAATGTACTATAGACAAAATGCATATGAACTCATGAATAAAAGTGCAGACAAATGTATACAGTAAAGACATAAACAAAACTCGAATGTGCACAAGCTTTACAAATCAAAGTTTAATACACTGGACATGAAGCAACAAAAATGCAATGTATCACTGAAACACAGAGATCAGGCTCAACACCAAAATTACAACATGAACTAGTTCGAAGCAATTAACACAAAGCAAACCAGTCGTGTATGCAGTTTCCAACAAAGAAAAAGTTCTAATGAAGTCGTGATGAACAAGTCAGAAAAATGGCCGAAGACAAAAGAAAAAGGAAGGGACCAAATCAAACAAGCCGTGGTGGCCAAGAAATCGAACAAAGCCATGATAATCAAGAAACAGAACATTATACGAAATTGAAGAAGTCAGTAATCATCTCAAGCATCAAAGCAACATCGAACGGCCAGAGTAAAATTATCAGATGAATTCAAATAACATATTTTAACGAAATTATGGGAATTAAAATCTTATATAAACCATTAACATCATCGGCCTCAAAATCATCGAATTCAAGGAAATTAACCAGTAAAGCAAAGAGTATAAAATTACATACCAATTCATACTGAACTCGATCAAATTTGAAGGAGCTATGCGCAAATTAGAAGACAATTGATCGTTAAAGCAAGCATGAGTCATTTCGATCGATCAACAGAAAGCGACGACTTCGAATTTCAGAAGCCCTAATTTACTTGAAGAGGAATAAACGAAAATTGAAGCAGCCATTATCACCAACGAAAAAGAAAGCGGGTCGACATAATATAATAGAAAAGAAAAGGGGGTTTTTATTTTATGCTGGGCCGGTTATTGTTTGGGCTTGCTTTATTTAAAAATTAGGGATTTGTTTCTTAATTTGTTTTTAAATATGTATTTTCTCTTTTAAACTTTTGTAATTTTCCATTCGTGTGACTAAAGGACGAACTACGGTGGTATAGTTTGAGAATTCGCAGCTCAGTGGCTGAGTTGTGCAGGATTTTGTGTGTAGAGTTAGGTTAGTCGATAGAAGATGTCGCGAGTTTATATGTGTATGCATCTGAGTACTTAATTTCTAGTAGGAACCTTGGGGGTAGCACGTAGGTAGGGTTTTGCCGAAGCTGGATAAATATGTGTTCTATTTTCTGCTTTTATTATCCTGCTATTATCTGTGTCGCTATTACTCTGCAATATCTTTGTTGCGATTATATACTTCCGCAATAAATTTTCATAATTAATAGTATCACCCGATTCACCCCCCTCTAGGGTGAAATCTATCATACAAACCTAAGGGATTCAAGGATCCGTTAGAGATAGAGAATATGTTATTACTATAGGATGGATCGAGTCATATATAAGAGTTTGTTATATATTTTGGTTTCCAAAATTATATGGTGGTATATATAGAATAAATCATTGCATGCACGAGTACCATCGATGCAGCTTTTCTTTTTAAGAGATCGATCTTTTTTATTATAGATTAAGAATGAGCTAATGAACGAGAAATATTGTTAGAAACTCCATCTAGATTGGAAGAAGGGCGTTTAGGGGGGCGGCTAACCCTGAAATGCAGACCATATTCACAGAAATGATAAGGAATGTGTTGCGAAACACCTAAACGGTTGCTCTAAGTGTTGCTTTTGGTGGTGGTGCTCAAATGCAAGTGGCTAGCCGACTTTGCCAAACTAAACAAGGATAATGATAGCCTTGGTGGCAAACGATTCCAAAGGATGGAAACAGGTATGGAAGTGCAGGACTGGTTGGACACCAATGAAAGGATATTTAATGATTTGGAGTTGGACGATGCTACAAGGAGGAGGTTGGCCTCTAGATAAGTCTAAGGAAGAGCTATGAATTGGTGGAAAGCTCTTTGATCTTCTATTTTTGGGGATCAGTTTAATTGGGATTGATTCAAAACTAGATTTGAGGAAAATTCATACTGGCAGCTCAAAAGTTGGTATTGTTTAGGATATTCGCTGACCTGAAGCAAGCTGACTTGTCTATTTTAGAGTAAACTTCTGAGTTCGACACTTAGGCAAAATATCAAATTACCTTCATCGATACTCCATAAAAGAATAACACGGAGTTTATCGTTGGATTAAACGGTCATCTTGGGGAGCAACTGATTGGCCATATTGACGAGAGCTTTGAAAAGGTGGTCAAAAAGGCTTTACCATATGAGAGTCTATACCTGAAGGCTATGGTTTCAAAGAATGAGCCGATGCCGTAGGGGTTGGGGAAGGTAAGAGGAAATGAAATAATAAGAAGAAGCAGCTTCAAAACAAGGATAGTCAAGTGGGATCCCATTTGCTATAACTACGGTGACAAAGGCCAATGAAGTAAGAATTGGAAGAACGATGGAAATAAGTGATATAACTACAATAATTTTAGGCATATCCAAAAAAATATCCTGAGCTAGGAAAGAAGAAGAAGATGGTGAAAACATATGCCATGAACTCCATTCCGTCTTCATCGAATGCTCCATCATTGAAGAAGAAAGTAAAGGGCATCACTATTCAAGGTATACTTTTCATTTGTGATGTATCCATATGTGTGTTATTCGATACAAGGGCTTCACATTCCTTCATATTCGGTGACTTGGTAGATAAGATGGAATTAAGACCTAACATAGTAGATAGACGCTTGATTATATCAAAGCTAGTGAGAGATTTGACTAGTTTGAGTAGGTTTATCATGATGTAGTTTATCGAGTCATGGATTCCCCTTTTTGTGATTGTTTTGTACTTAGTTTTGTAGGGTTCAATATTATATTAGGGATGGACTATTTGACGAGGTATGGACTAGTGGTGAACTATGAGAGGCCGTTGGTGACGATAGGGACTGACAATAGGCCGAAGGTACAGTTAGGCTACCTACCGGATGATGAGGTGATGCTTATCTTTCTATATTCTCTTAATATCCCACATGATGAGCTGTCATCGATGCCTATAGCCAGGGAGTATCCAGATGTATTTGAGGAGCTGGCTAGATTACCCCCACATAGGGAGATAGAGTTCCGTATAGATTTAGTGATGGATTCCATACCAACAGTCACGCCTTTGAGGCATATAACACCCAAAGAGCATAGGGAACTAGAGGTGCAAGTGAATGATCTTTTGAGCAAGTAGTTTATTTGTAGGATTATATTTAAGTGGGAAGCACATGCAGTATGTTCTACTAAGGCGGATGACTCTTTGAAGTTGTATGTAGATTATCGTGAGCTAAACAAAGTGACGAAGAAGAACAGGTAATCACTCCATCGTATTGATGAAATTTTCGGTTAGCTTCATGGTGTGAAGGTGTTTTATCGAATGGACTTAGCGGCGGGGTTCCACAAAGTGAGAGTAACTCGATAGAATGTGGTTACAGCTTTTCGTAAGTCGTTAATATTTTATGAGCGGTTGAATATACCGTTCAGGCTAACAAATGCATTGACATACTTTGTTGATCTAATTAACTGTATCTTTTGGGATTAGTTAAATAAGTTTGTGCTCATGTTCATTGATGCTATTATCACCAAGTCAGTGATGGAAGAGGAACTCAAGTGGCATTTGAGATTTATGCTTGAGGTGTTAAGGAAGCACAAATCGAGGGAGAAGTTTTTAAAGTGTCACTTCTGAAGGAGGGAAGCGTGATTTTTGGATCACGTTGTTTCTGTGTAGCGCATTGTGGTGGATCCTACCAAAGTAGCAACAGTTTATGGTTGGGTTCAACCCAAGTGCTGGAACTGGGTTAGCGCATAGCGGAAATAATATATGAATTTCAACTTTTTTTAACCATTTTGGATCTTTATTGGGCCTATGAAGTTTAATTGATTTAGAACATTTCTAAATTTCTTTTAAATAAAATCATTATTTTATTTAAATTTATAATATGGTTTTATATTATGTAATTAATATTATATTATATATGTACCATATACACATATAAGTACATGTGCATGTATAACATATCAATCCGTGTAAGGTATAACATGCATGTATATAAATGTTGGGATTTATACTACAACGGACATGTTAACCCATTTAATATGCAAATATATTATCCAAATGTATGTTTATATAGTACAATTTATATGTAAAAAATATTACAAATATATGTATATAAGGTATTTTATTATATATATATATACGGATTTTAACAATATATATGTAATTATATAAGTATATTTTAAAACATTTATAAATAATATTAATTTAATTATTTATTTGTTGCAAAGTTGAAAGCAATATATAGATTATATATATATATATTTTAAATACGTATATATAATATAATATTAAATTCATGTATATTAATACCTTTAAAATATACGAAATATATATATTAAAATACATATATTTGATAATAAGCACGACATAGAAATGTTTTTTTAAATTAAATATATATATTTTAAAATTTATATCCGGACGAAAAGTAAACTAGAAATTATTTTTTGAAACATAATTTTGAATTTTAAAATGTCAATGAAAATCCACGTGATATTTTATTATTTTTTAAATATCTAATATATAATTTTATATAAAAACAATTAATTTATTTTAATTTTCGGCTGATATTTAAATATTTAAATTATATATATATGTATGAAATTTTCAACCGAAAGTATTTAGATACTAATTTAATTTTATGAAATATAAAACGTGCTTTTATAATATATATATATATATATATATATATATATATTCATATAATTAATTTACATAATTAATTGATCTAAATAATATTAAACATATATATATTATTTTATTTCTGCTGAAAATATTTTAAATGTTAAATTATTTATATAAAATTATAAAACCCTATTTGGTATAGAATAAGATGTACACTACAACAAAAATACTGTATTACAACGTTATTTTTACAACGGTCCATTTTTGCCCCTTGTAATATATCTTTATTACAACGGTCCGTTTTTGAACGTTGTAAAAGTGATTTTATATTGGGTCTTTTACAACGGTCCTCTGCTGGCCGTTGTAATAGGTGAATATTTTACAACGGCCTTTCTATGCCCCTTGTAATAGGGTTCATTTTCACAACGGGCCTAAATTGCCCGTTGTATAATGTCAAACGGTTTTTTCAATACCTACTCATCTACATACGTAAATATATTCATCCTTTCCCTTTCACTCCGCCTTTCCCCAAATTTGAACGCCAAACCCCAAATCGACTAACCCTATCCCTGCAATCATTCGCTTCGCTTGTTCTCAAAATCGAAGACTATCCAAATTCGAAAGGTCTGGACATTCCAAAAATCGAAGACTATCATTCGCTTCGTTGCAATCATTCGCTTTGATGTTGAGGTATTAGATTCGCTTCGGATTCTCTTTGGATTTTTATTATAAAGTTTCATCAATCATAGCATAATAATGCGAGAAGCAGTAGCGTAGAGTAGTTGAAATCAAGGGTTTTAGTAATTTATATTTGACACTAGAGAGTTACGAGAAACTGTAACTGAGTTAATATTGCAGTATATGATTTAATGGTTTAGCTTTAAGGAATCATAGTAATCTGGCAAACATCAACGGTCCAAACAACTGGCAACCGCATGTTTCAGAGTCAAAAAGGGCTGATTTTTAATCATTTTGATCTCTTCCCATTTTTTGATTCTAGAGCATTTGTTTTGTAGTTTTTTACATGTTGTTTGAACCGTTGATGTTTGTGAAGTATTCTAATTTATTGCTTGTCACTAAAATGTGTTTGCTTGATGAAATTCAGCATGTTATGTAATTTTGATGATTCCTTTTTCTAGTGGTGCAATGCTTAATTTTATTAATTATTTGTAAAATTAGCGAGGTTACGTATTCAGTGCCCGTTTTGGGGGTGCAGCATGTTATATATTTTTTGTTTTTTAATCTATATTATTTCCATTTATGCAGGCACATCTAAGTTTTGTTCTATTCAAGCTCTATCATTCCATAGGATTGACATATCCACCACTACTGGATCCTAAACTTGAAGCTTTGGCAGTTGGTAAGTGCTATAAATAAAAAAAAATCAAACCATAATTATCGTTCTTTTTTTATTGGATGTCAGAGTTGTATGCTAATATTATTTATGGAAACCACTTGAATCCAAGTAGTTAACATTAGATATATAATAGTAGTATCGCATCTTGGACTTGACATGATAATTTCCAAAATGTAGCGTGCCAATGCCTGTGTATAAATTGCAAGTGTATTATACATTCTGTTATGATATGAGCAAAATTTAAATTTCATATCCTACTTTTTTGTAATCAACTATGGAGTTGGAAATATGTAGTTTCTTTGCAGCTATAAAAATATCAATATACTATAATTATATCATCCATAATAAATACTAAAAATCCAGGTGCAAAAGAGCTAATATGCATATTGATGTGTATTTGAACATTGCTGCAAAAATCTAGTATGCAGTGGACACGTGTGTAAAATGAGATGCATTTACTTTATTTCCGTGATCATGACATTTTTAAAGTTTGATATTAGGAGTAAATGGATTGAAAGGTATAAATGCTTGAGTATAATTTGGTCATTGAGTGTCGTACTAATTGTTAACTGATACTAAATTATTATTCATGAGTTCTGTATGCTTTTCTTTCTAATCTGTAATTAGAAAATTATGTTCGGATAAAAACTGACCAAGGGGCATTTTAGGCTATCCTAAAGATAATTATATAATTGTTGTGTTAATGTTATTTTATTTCAAGTTATATGTCTTGTTTAATTTTGATTGGTGAAAAAGGAGTCAAAAATATCAATACTTGATTATTATAATTATTTTATTTCTTTTTGGGTAGAAACATTTTGATATTTTGCTATGATATTCAAGGTGAATTTATGGAATGATTGATATTTACTCTTATGAAATTGTCAGGCTCAGATGAACCCATCCCCATGCTTAGCATTATAATACTATATTTGACATTTTAATCATGGAAGATCCTTACAAGCTCTCTTTGTTACAGTGATTATTTGTTCAAGCTTTTGCTTATTGGGGACTATGGTGTTAGTAAATCTTGTCTTCTTTTAAGATTTGCGGTGAGTACCAAAGAATTTTATTATGGTTATTCTTGTTTTGTAAGTCTGCATATTAAATGATGCACACATACATACATGGGTTTCTGGTCTTGCATTTCTTCAGGGCTTAATTTATTAATTCAAACAATTGAAAATGCATGCGATGAAGTTGTTAAGCATAAAATGTATTAAATTAATGGATGTTATGTTATGTTATTAATTGAAAATGTATACCGTGCCAAATCTTCTATTAATTATGTCAAAAGCATCATGTAGATCTACTTTGACACATAATGTAGAATTTCTTAATCCCTTTAGCTGTTACAGATGACTTTTGAGATGATTTTATATAGCATATTGCAATAGGCTATTGGTCTATAATTTGATATACTTGATGGCTTGTCATTTTCTTGGACTAAATTTACGAGTATGTGATTTTAACCATCAGGTATTTCATGTGATAGACATAATTAACTGCTTATGTGATTTTAACCAGTTTACACAAGTGAGCTATGTCTGTGCCTGTGCCTATTTGCTAAACAGAGTATGCGCCCAGTTTTCTAAACTGAGCATGTGCCCAGTATGCATAAAACTGGGTTGTGCTCAGTTTGCATAACTGAGCTGTGCCCGGTTTCCTAAACTGAGCCGTGCCTGGTTCCTTAAACTGAGTCGTGTGCCCAGTTTCCTAAACTGCGATGTG
The DNA here is from genome assembly GCA_030765085.1 of Allium cepa. Lineage (NCBI taxonomy): Eukaryota > Viridiplantae > Streptophyta > Magnoliopsida > Asparagales > Amaryllidaceae > Allium > Allium cepa. The sequence continues at coordinate 351,857,956 of CM060931.1, read as the reverse complement.
GCCAATTTGCACAAAACTAAGTTGTGCCCAATTTGCAAAGAACTAAGCTGTGCTTGGTTTATATAATTGAGCATATGCTCAGTTTAGATAAACATATTTGTTCATGCAACAAGTTTAGTTATAAGAATATAACCCATAACATATTGTTCGTGCACCAAGTTATCCTAATCACTTATAGGTTTAATTGTAATTTTTTCGACATCTCTTAGCTAAACTTTTAGCTTCACCACTGTCTATATGGTTTGGGTTCTTCCTATGCAAAAATACTTGTACATTATCACTTTTTCTTATGCAACTAAATAAAGGGTGACTCTACATCCTATTTGTTTTATCACCGTCCCTCTTGTAAACATATGAGATATGACTTTATTCTCTTATGGCCATGTTAATGGGTAGTTGATCTAATCAGCAACTATCTACATTCAACATTTAACATACTGTCTGTTGACTGTTTTAAACTACATTTTTGCAGATTATTTACTTGCTTACAATCATAATATATCTACTATGTCCCAATTCAAAATAAAAGTATACATGCAGTAACATCATGCATGGTAAGAAAAAAGCTTAATATTGATGCCATAGGATGTTTAACAACACTTTTATTATAGAATAGACAACTGGTAACAGTATGATATTGTCTTCAACACTGGTAAACTAAATACTCAGATTAATTTTGAACAAATTATGCATAGTTTATTTTTTTATTAAGTACTATAATCATATATTATTATATAACAACGAAACATGCTATAGTTGACCTGTATGTCCTGATCATAGCCGCATACCATGTCTTGGCACCTAAGTTTTGTAGTCACAAGATAATGAAAAACCAATCATGCATTCTTGCATGCAAACCAAGTTGTAATTAACTATACTGGATAATGGATATAGTATGCATCACTTTTAGCAAGGAAGATCTATCTTTTTTGTCAACATTGAAATACAATTCAGTGTATATGGAACATTTTTAGTAGTAAGGATGGATGAATTAAGCTAGTTGGATTGATAACATCGATAATACTGAAAAACATTTGTTAATTCACTTAGGAAGACTTTATTGTAAATTCTGGCATGTGATGCATTGTGGCTGATATATGCATATGGTATATCTTGGGAATGGGTGTATAAGCATAATGCCAAGATTCTTGTTACCGGTACATTATATATAGTAGTACACTTAGTCACAATTCTTAAACGTAAAGCACAATTAATGAATATAATTTGTGATATACTTATACTCATGTTTGAAGTACCCAAGTAAGCTTTCCCATTTGACTGCATTATACAATATCATGTTGCTTCAACTGTATCCCTTATTAAAAAAAAGAAAACCTGTAGAAATACACTTTCATGACAGTTATTGCAGTTGCACATGCCATGGCTTTCAACTTGCACAGTAATTTTTATTTCAAATGTAATAAATACACGTCAGAAATAGGACCTTTAGTGCAAAGCCTCGAAAATTAAGCTACTTTCCAGACTTTTGCTTCACGCTATGATGGGCCTACTTTATTGTCCTGTTTAGCTGTTGAAAATGAACGAATGACATCCAAATAGTAGTGTAGTTAAAAAAACAAAATCCAATCGTCAAAAATACTCTTTTCTTCCCATTTCCATTTATGTTAGTTCTCAAAATTAATTCGGTCGGTCCTACGCTCAAGTTGTCAAAATTCATCCTCCTCTCAGAGTAAATTCCAAAGCTACTCATTTACATCGATGATGTCCATAATGAATTATAAGTGATAGTCATTTAATTGGGACGTGAACACAGTTTGAGGATAGAAGAATTCAACCCTCCTGTGGTGGCCAGCTTAAATCCCATCCAGCTCTTTTATCTGTCCCTTCCACCATATAAATCTTACCCACTGAATTTTCAACATCACATTTATATCGTATTTTGGGTCATATTGATTCATTGTTTTGTTGTGATAAATGACCGTGATTTCCTGTGTTGCATGGAAAAGCTTTAGCAAAGTCAAGGCAAACTGATTCTCATTTAGTAAATTATATCTCAAAATAATACTAAATCATACAGCTTTTCTAACATGTATCACAAATATGTCCTACATAAAAAGTCTTATTCGAGTGACTATATACGAATAACAGACTCAATTAGAGTCTTTCGTGCAGAGTCAGTCATAAGAGCTGATACTTCGATTATTTTTACACCGAAGTTTGATGGGGTGTTCTTAACACATTTATATGGAAATCTAACATGATTTAGACAATTTTTGAGCAACCAAATGTATTTTACGATGCAATTTTCGTCTATAGTCAACTTTTTCCCGGTTTGTTTTCATGTTTATATACAAAGCGAACTTTTTGGGTAATAAATGGTTTAAAGTTGCTTCCATGACCCTGCTTTTCTATTATATTCATGCTAATAAAATTTCATGGTAGTTGTGTTTTTTCACTGGAGAAGTTGTGATGCGCTTAAGAGGATCCTGATTTTCTTATCTGATTCACTGAATACCATTGGATCCAATCATCCAACTTGGTCAATTTGTTAGAGAATTGCCAACAGTGAGATTGGCATCCTGTGCCACGTTGGCTAAAATGGTGTGACTGACCTCGCGTTGGTCCAACAGGGAAACAAAAGGATAAGTTATCCAACAATTCTAATGCCGAAAAACAAATACAGCAAATTACACCCTCCATGTAGCAATCCACGTGGGTTTAAAAATCAAATCTTAATTGTTAGTTTATCCGACATTTATAATGCCGAACAAACTAGTATAACATAACCGACCTTCTTCTTCCGCCGACTACCTTTCCTTCTCATTTCATTATCTCCAAACCCAATTTTTTGTACCCAATCCCCCTAAACATACCAAATTTTAATATATTTTAAATTGTATTCTCCAAAAAAAATTGCCCAAAAATGAGAAAAGTATTGCATGGTGTTCATGGTGTAACATTCTCTTTTTTTACGTTAATTAAAATAAAAATTAATTAAGTAATAACAAATTGTGAAAATGGAATTTTTGTAAATATTGAAGTTTGGTTACGAAACTTATACCATTAGATTCGTGACAATATAAACTTTTCTAATCGAAGTTCAAACGAAAAAGTTATCAACATTTGAAATTTCGAAGTGGGAAGTAATTATATATGCAATTAAGGAAATAATTCAGAATATATTAATGATTAATTAACACTGTTAAAGTTAACGGTTAAAAGATTAATCAAGGCAGGAAAAACTCTAATTTACTTTAACAAGATAATAAAGGAAACGAATTAACAAAATTAAGAAACGCTCGAATTTTCACCATTCTGGCCTTTCCAGGTTTCGTATGAATATATGCCTAAACTATGTGATAATTATCAGTGCTAGAGTCATGAAAACGATGACAAGTCACTGCCTGATGCTTTAGACCTGAGGCAAGAGGCATTGTTTACTCATAATCTTGGTGGTGACAGTTGTGCTGTTTTTAAACTAGTTTCAGAAGTTAATGTGGTTTCATGTCATGGAGAGGTATTGGAAAATGAGTGATTTGCTGAGGGAACTGATTATAGGTGAGAAACTAAATGATGGGGAAGTGGGTTTGACAAATGTTGATGATTGTGAATGTACAGCTAAAGGTGTAGTGGAGAAGATGGTTGCGCTTACATCTCGTTTATCACACAAAGAGGGTGCGGGCAAGTATGAGGATGAAAGGATAGAAGCTAGGGAAATGTCAGGTGTAGTTTTTTGGTGATTCAAAGGTGGATAAGGGTGTGTGCTGAAATAGATGTCGGGTTAGTTGCGGAAAATGGTCTAGTTCGTAGCATAAGTCATCATTGATGCTTCATTATTTATTACATTTATATAAAATGTATGGTTTTGTCTCTGAAGGTGTAACCGATGTTTCATATCTGAAAAACTAGAGTTGCACGACTCTAATCCCATTGACGGCCTATTAATTATATACCCAATGCTTCATTTACTAAGAATTGAAACCTAATTGAAATTTTATTAAACCTAATTTGATTGCCAAGTGCAAGTTTCTCGAACTAACTAATTTACTAGTACCTTTGGGAACGGGTGAACTAACATAGTCTTGACCATCTACTCCTGTAATTGTTGACAAACTCTCTTATCAAGTGGAACTTTCGCGTTGTATGTCTTGATTTTTTGTGAACTCTAGATTCGTTCAATCTATCACTACAACAAAAATACCATATTACAATGCAATTTTTACAACGGATATACATCTTTTCATTCGGTTCTAACATCAAAGGATTATCAAGATGGACAAAGCATGGACTCATCTACCAATGTTTTGTCAATTTTATTTTATCAGTTTTATACTTGCAATTATTATGGTTGATTATTGATCCCTTTGTGTTATAGAATGACCGAAGAATACAGGCAAGCTGTTCGAAAATTTGTGTATGGGCATGCACAAAGGAAGGGAAATCCAGAAAAGATTATTTGCCCTTGTTCAAAATGTAGGAATCTTATCCTCCATCCGTCAAGAGAAGTTGTATCACACTTGGTTTGTTTTGGAATTGACCCAACATATGATGTATGGATTTTTCACGGGGAAGCACGCCCTTTAGAAAATGTAGGCAATGAAGTGACAAATTCATATAGAATGTACTTAGACACACAAATATGTAATGACGAGATGGAAGATCATTCTAATGTAAGACAAGGGGTAGGGAATAAGGAGATGATAAAAAAATTCTGAAATTCCTTTGTATCCTGGTTGTACAAGCCACACAAAGTTATCAGCTACAATACTTCTTTACAAGCACAAGGCTCAAAATGGTGTATCTGACACTGCATTTACAGAACTTCTTAAACTTCTTAAAGATATGCTGCCTGTGGAGAACACGCTTCCTGATTCGACGTATGCAACAAAGAAGCTGCTTAAATCATTTGGTTTAGGCTATAGACAAATACATGCATGTGTAAATGATTGTTGTCTTTTTAGGAAAGAGCTTGCACATAGTGATATTTGTCCAAAATGTGTAAATTCTCGTTGGAAAAAGAACAAGACAAATGAAGATGGAAAGCAAACCAAAGTACCTGCAAAGGTTTTGAGATACTTTCCAATAATACCAAGACTGAAAAGAATGTTTATGTCCGCAGAAACATCAGAGCAATTAAGGTGGCATAACAATCATAAGAGTGAAGATGGTAAATTACGTCATCCAGTAGATTCTTCTCAGTGGGCTACAATTGATAGGATGTACCCTTCCTTTGCATCAGATCCACGAAATTTAAGGCTTGGTCTTGCAAGTGATGGCTTTAATCCCTTTGGGGATTGGAATTGTGCGTATAGTTGTTGGCCAGTATTTCTTGTTGCGTACAACTTCGCTCCATGGCTTTGTATGCACAAAGATAATATGATGTTATCATTATTAATTCCTCGACCACGACAACCAGGGAATGATATTGATGTGTATCTACAACCACTTATCGAAGATTTGAAAAAATTGTGGGATAAAGGGGTGAAGGCGTATGATGCATACACTCGCAACGAATTTAGATTAAATGCAATTTTAATGTGGACGATAAATGATTTTCCAGCTTATGGAAATTTAGCAGGTTGCACCGTAAAGGGTAAAAGGGCATGTCCTGTTTGTGGCGTTAATACATGCTCAATATGGTTACCATTTAGTAAGAAGTGTGCATATTTAGGCCATAGGCGATTCCTTGATCCTAATCATGAATATCGCCAACGAAAAAACTTGTTTGATGGAACTATAGAGACTAGGCAAAGCCCTCCAATACAAACCGGTGCTCAAGTCTTTGATATTGTTAAAGATATTTGCAATGATTGGGGGAAAAAACCAAAGGAGGAAGAGAAAGAGAAAGAAAAAAGGAAAAGAAAAAGGGGAGATGAGAAGAAAAAAGGAAGTCAAATGTGGAAGAAGAAGTCTATTTTCTTTGATTTGCCTTATTGGCAGGTAAAGTTTAATCAGAAACAAAATTGCTTCTTCTTTTCTATCTATGTAATCAATACTTTATTATTAATTAGTTATAGTCTATTTTTTTGTTTTCTTAGGTACTTCCTTTGCGTCACAATCTAGATGTAATGCATGTTGAAAAAAATATTGGTGAAAGTATTCTTGGTACGTTACTTGATGTTAAAGGAAAATCAAAAGATGGCATTAATTCACGTAAAGATCTAGAAGTACTTGGTATTAGGAAAAAGTTACATCCTATAGACATGGGAAGCAAAGCATTACTTCCAGCTGCCCCATGCACCTTAACTGATTCAGAAAAAGAGATCTTTTACAATAGAATGAGGAATTTGAAAGTACCCGATGGCTATAGCTCAAATATTGGAAAATGTTTTGCAAAACAAAACAAAATTTCAAGTCTAAAGTCCCATGATTATCATGTTTTAATGCAACAACTATTGTCTGTATCACTGAGAGGACTTCTACCTAAAGGGACAAGGAATGCATTACTACGACTATGTTCTTTTTGCAACGACATTTGCCAAAGAGTGCTTGATAAAGATAAATTAGAATCCATCGAGAATCAGGTCGCATTAACACTATGCGACCTTTAGAGATTTTTTCCTCCTTCTTTTTTTGACATCATGATTCATTTAACAATACATTTAGCGAAGGAAGCAAGAATTTGCGGACCAGTACAATATCGGTGGATGTATCCATTTGAGGGGTAAAATTTGGCATTAGTACCTTTAGTAGTTAATAATATATGTGCTTATGAAAATATTTTACTTATGCATCTTGATTATAGATACATGAGAACACTGAAGGGGTATGTTAAAAATCAAGCACGGCCTGAAGGATGCATAGTTGAGCGTTATTCTACTGATGAATGCATGAAGTATTGTGCTGGATATATTAATGGTGCATTAGAAATTGGACAAAGGAAAAATAGAAATGGAGTGGAACAAAGTGATTCCATACTCGAGGGGCGTCCTATTTCCAAAGGAAAACCTATGGTAGTCACTAAGGAGGTGATTGATGCTGCTCATCGGTATGTGTTGTTTAATACCGAGGAAGTGGAGCCTTATATAAAGTAAGCATAAGTTCCATTCAATTAATGTGTGAAATAAATTAGATTTTGACATGAATGTCTACGTATATAGGATGCACGATGAGGAACTAAAACTTTTGCATCCCCGGCTTTCACGAGATGATTTGAAACTTTCAAAGCTGCGTTCAGAGACTTTTAGTCATTGGTTTAAAAAAAAGGTTGACATTGTTATATATTTTAAGATGGATAAGTTCGACATAGAAGTATATGTTATTGTGATTAGTCTTTATATATAACATTATGCATTTTCAGGTTCAAGATGATAGAAACACATCTGATGTTAGTGAACTAATAAATTGGCTTTCATATGGACCTCGCCATCAAGTAATTTCTTATACCGGCTATATAATTAATGGTCGCCGTTTTCATACTAAAGACAATGATAAATCTACACAAAATAGTGGTGTTTCCATTGAGGCAAATACTGTTCGTATGGATGGATCCATTGAGAAAGTAATATATTATGGTGTTTTGCGTGAGATTTTGTTGCTTGACTATCGGCAGTTTCAAATTGCCTTATTTAAGTGTGATTGGGCAAATATTGATCGTGGAGTTAAGGTCGAAGATGGATTTACGTTAGTCAATTTACATCAATTCCAAAATCAATTCGCAAGCGACCCTTTCATCTTGGCAACGCAAGCCGTACAAGTGTTTTTTTGTAGAGAAAGTAGTTTTTCGAATTGGTATGTTGTGCTAAGAGCACCCCCTAGAGGTTTTCATGAGTTGGAAAGCTATGATGAGGAGGATGAGTCAAGTAGCAAACCGGTAGATGAGTCACTACTTGATGATAGAGATGTCGATGATGGTGATGAAAGTTATATAAGGAAGGATTGTGATGGTATTTTGGTATGATATAAGCATCCTTTATTGATATTTGTGTTACATGTAGTTATATTCGTAAAGAGTGTAATTATACAGTTTTATGCATAGCTATATTAATTAATCATGAATTATTAACCATGAATTGTTAATCATGAATTATATATGTTATGTTTTTTTTTTCCCTAGGTTCCTCCCTTAACAGAAGATATTTGAACTTGAAGCGTCAAGAGTAAAATGGAGCAACATCAAAGAGAGGTAAAATATTAAAATTTTAATATGCACTTCAATTTTTTTAAACTGACATTTCTTCAATTTTTTTAAACTGACACTTCATTTTGTGTTTACGTTTGTGTTTACGTTTGTATGCCACATAGTTTACATTTCATCTCTTGTTACAAATACACTGCATTTTGCTTCCAGGCTCTCGTAGAATCAATGGATTTACTTATGTACATATCCAGAAACATCAAATAAAAAGGAACATTTGTTTTGCTGGGTTTTATTCATATCCGTTAGCAGACAAATTTCAGTCCACATATCTTGTATGTGATGTTGATACCAGTGATCTTTTAACAGTTGATATGTATTCGCCTGTTATGAATGAAACGACAATTGCTCTTGTATGTGATGTTGATGCTAAATATGTATAAAACAAAAACTGGAACATGAATTAGGAAATGTTCATGACAGTGACCATGTACATGCAAATTTGCATTCATCTATTCAAGAGCAAGTTATTAAATATGTTTCTTATAATGTAGTTGTAGTGGTTTATGTGCATGCACCTAAGAATGTTCACGTACTATAAATGTTGAATTCATGAACCATATTCCTGTATGTACGAATAAGCTTGTTATAATGCAATTGTTTAATACTCCGTCTGAGCATGAAACAGAGCAATTTCCAGAAACTGTGATAAAACAAACTTTGCCAATTTTATAACAGAAACTGTGAAACAGAGCAATTCATGAACCACATTCCTGTATGTACGAATGTGCCTTTTTTTTATAACAGAAGCATAACCTTCTTTATCAAACTTTGCCTGTGTGCTAATTTCAGATATCAAAGGTAGCAGCGAGATATGCAAAGAGGCAATCCTTAGCTGCAGTTGCAACTTTAAATGCAAAAGATAAGCCTGCTGGTGTGAAAATCAATGAAACAAGACATGCTGAAGCAACTCATTCTCTTCAAAGTTTAAACAGCAATATTAGAAGATCCCCTCGGAAGCTTACTGAAACCTCCACCCGATAAAATCAAGTCTCCAAAGCTCAATCATGTCCGTACTGGAATGCAGCCTCCACCCGATAAAATCCAGCCTTCAAATCTCAGTCCTGGCCCTAATTCAACTGGATCTCCAAATATCACTCCCAGCGCCATGGATGTCTCGAACAACCTAGATTCTAATGATGATATTCAACAAAAGACGGCAAGGAAAAAAAGAGGGAAGATGATGATGACTTGTATGCGGAATGAAAAGGCTGAAATTGAATTCAACGAGTGAGGTCAACCAATAGGCTCCAACTCCAAGCACTTATCATCCTATCTTGGTACCTTAGCAAGAGAGATGATACCTTTGACGATTTCAGAGTGGAAAAAAGTCGACGCAAACTTAAAGAAAGATTTATGGACTTGTATTCAGGTATGAAAAATGTGCTGAGAACTTTTTTATGAACAACTGGCCAGATGGAATTCACTGGAGTTGAATTCTTGTCTTTCAGAAAAATATTACCTCCATAAACTGCAGTGAAAAATAGTTTAAATCCACTGGAGTTGACAGCAGTTAAAGTTATGTGATGAGTTGAAGATGAAATTATTGACAACTCCATCCTGTAGTATCATAAATTACTTGTATTCTACCTCTAACCTAAACTGTGTTATAGTAATGATATCCCAATTTCTTGGGACTGTATATATAGACTGAGATTAGCATCATTCAGTTTATTCTCAACTAAGCCAACAATTGTTGGCTTAAATTTTGTTAGGAGATTAAACACATCATCAATTCCCTATGGCGTGTTCATTCCCCTAACATTCCATGTGATGTGGCTCGTTTTATTTTAGAATTGCTCCTTAAATTTCTTTTAGAAGCAGCAGTACTTAATGCCTGCGTAGGTCTTCTTATTGATTAAATACTCCATATTGTATATGTGACTTACCAACTATCGACCAAACTTTTGATTGGAACAATGAATATTTGACTGTGTTGGTTCAGTTTCAATGATGGCCAAGTTGGAATTCTAACTTTATTTAGATTTGAGTCTAATTGTGGTTTTGGTCTCAAGAGCTAAATAAATAGTAAAAAAAAAGGTAAATAAATTTATAGTTGAAAATGAAAAAAAAGAAGAAGAGAGAATGCAATAACATAAAAAAGAAGAAAAAAAGATAACTAACTAAACAATATAATAGTAAACATGATTAAAGATTAAATAGATTATAGAAAACTTGATACTTTTTTCAATATTAGCATAATTCAACAGAAATAACATGAATAAATAAAAAAAATTAATTATTAAATTAAAATTTATATAAATGTGTTTGTCCCCACATGAGTAGTGTAGTTGGTTGTGTTGACCAGCTTCCATTGGCAAGGTCGAGAGTTGAATGCTTACCCGCTACAATATATATGTGAATATACTCGGATTATGGACTGCGGGTACTGTACATACTTAGAGTCTACAAGTAAAGCTTGTTTTTTTGGATGTTCACACACACACATACGGTAAATGATTTGCTATACCTCAGTTTTGTGACACTTCTAATCCCCCTTGATTTCCACCGCGCATTACGAATCAGGTAATATAGTTAGTGGAAAATGAAAGTGGAACCGCAACTGAAATTTCCAATATTGATTGAAAATTTCAAAAATCTCTAATAAACTTGATAGAAGTCCCGGGTAGATTGTTATATATGAAATCAGATTATCTAAAATGTCTATTCAAGGAGTTTTCTTCAGTATTGACTACTGCTGTAAGTAGACAAAAATCATATACAATTTGGTTCTTCAGTATTTGTGTGCATGTATGCGTCATCAGAAGGAGAGACAAATCATGTGAGTTTTGGTTCAGATTCAAAGTGTTTGCTAATTGCTTCAAATGTTGGCGCAGTGTCGCCTGAGCCCACGTACACACAGTAATGAGCTGTATAATGGATGATTAAATTAGCAATTATAATCTATATATATTTATTTATTTATTTACATTATTTAAGTACATTGTCTAATGCTGGTTGAGTAAAATCATGGGCGGCGAGACAACATATTCTGCAGAAGGTCTCTGTTGGAGGTTTTTCTAGACAGCAAGCTATATTCATCATATAATATGTTCTGACCATTAATAATATAACGTTGCATTAAGTGCATTACTGCTCTTTGATATGTTATTTTTTATCAATACAGCATGCTGTTTTTGCAGTTTTTCGATGAGCTAGTTGTACCTTGCACGAGTTGATCAAATGACAGCAATGTGCTTCATTGGCAACAGTATTCTATTACACTATTTTTCTTCCGATGCAGAGAATTGCATCGTTTGTGAACATGCAATTGGATATTAAATTCGAATTTCGGGAATCCAATCTATTGTTTATATTTCAATTTTAATATTCCGTTTACAGAGAGTTTTTTTTTTGTTTTAATCTTCCTTGAATGGGTGAATCAAGTTGCCTTGCTCATTATCCATGCAAAATGCTACGCAGGCATTAGTATCATCTACATGAGACAGATGATGATTTTTTCGGTGAATATACAGTGCAATTGCGGCTTATAGACTAAGAAGTGTGTGAATACAATGCTTTTGTCCACAATAGTGTGTTCTATTTTTTACTTATATCCTTGAAATATCTCATGTAATTTAGTCAAGCATTAAGAAATTTCAGTGCATCCCAATAATTTTACCAAGTACAAAATACATGACATTAACATTAGTTTCTTTTAAACTTGACACACCCTGTCAACAGCTTCCTTAGATTGCTTGCATGACGTATATAGGTTTTGCTTATATTGGTAGCAATCTGTTACAAACAAATGCTTAGCTAGTAAGATTTCAAATTGTATTGTTTGATCTAGTCGAAAATCAAAGCAAGACTTATCACCTTTACATTGTTAAAATGCGGTCCTCAAACTAGTTAGAATATATATACAACATACGAGTAGTATGTTAACACACGAGTCAGTAATAACTATGAAATGTAAAAATATATGTTTATCTGTTTTTGGGTTTAATGTGTATGGAGCAGTACAAGTAGAAATTTGTGCATTGACATTGTAGACATCCATATCCAACAAACATGTACATAAACATAAACATGTAGAAATGTGTATGGAGCAGTACAAGTAGAAATTTGTGCATTGACATTATAGACATCCATATCCAACAAACATGTACATAAACATAAACATGTAGAAATGTGTACGGAGCAGTACAAGTAGAAAATTGTATGAAATTTGAACATTAACATAAACATGTACCTTATTTGTTACCTTATTTTTGTTATGCAGTCAAGATTCATAGTGGATGAAGCATACAAGGGTTTAATGTTTAAGATGTTGGGATTACGATGGAGAGAGGCAAAGTCAAGGTTAGTTTCCGCTATTAAAGTAGCTTCTACTTGTCCCGACGCTTCCTCTAGGCTAGCGATGCTAAAACCGGATACTACAGAAAATGTTCAAGAGTGGAACGACTTTGTTAAAGAAAAATTGTTGGAGAAATTTGGGGTAACTAGTTATATTTTATTCATTATAATTTTTTTAACTATACATATTTAAATATAAATATGTTATCCCTGCATATTTTGTTCCTCTAGGCTGAACATGCATAGTTTATTAATGAATTTCTCCTATGTAGGAAACTAGCAAAAAATTCAAAGCAATGAGAGATAAAAATAAAATTCCACATACAATGAGCAGAAAGGGATATGCGAGATTAGCGGAAGATATGGTAAGAAATGCATGTACGTTTACATCAATAATTTTTTTTCTTTGGTTCGTCTTCTTACTATTATTATTTGCAGAAAAAAGAAACTGGAATGTCAAACATTAGCAGAGATGAGCTATGGTGCAAAGCCCATACAAAGAAAAATGGAGACCCACCAAATTCCGTTGTTGTCGATTGCATCGTAAGTTTTTTTATTCTTTTGAGATAGGACTGGAGAGATTTAGTCAATAGTTTATTCATATTTCTTTTTTCTTGAAATGGTCTATTGAAATTTGTAGGCTAAGATAAAAGAGCAGAGTAGTGCTCAGAATTTTCATGGAACAGCATCAGTAAGTGGAGATGGAGTGTCACGTGTTTTTGGAAATGAACATAGGGGAAGGGTGAGGGGATTGGGTTTCGGTGTAGCATCATCTCAAATAGGTGTTTATGCACATAATTCAAAAAAGGTGGCTGCATTGGAAAATCAAGTGATAGTTCAAAGGGATATGTTAACTAATTTGGAGGCAAGAGTAGACTATTTGACTAATTTGATCATGACAGTAAGTTTATAGTTAATTAGCTATTGTTAATAAATATGTGATATGTGCTTATGAACTACTAAGTATTCTCTTGTACTTTTACAGAGAAGAAATGATAATGTGGCAGATATGGAGATGCCTCAGACTCATACACCTCAGGTTAGAATATATAAATAATCATGATTGCTTGCTTGACATGCTTGTCGTTTCCTTGAAACTGAATTACCAGAACATGATTGCTTGCAAGTTTTACGTAGTTGATAATGTTTGTGTAATTATTAAAGTAAAATCTATAACTACAACTTTAAAACCTATCTTTAATTATTATGAAGTCAATTTCTGAATTTGAGCAATGTGTATTCGTCACATCTATCGCCATTAGTAGCAAAAGTCACTGCTCGAGATGATGACGTGAACTGTAACGGTCCTTGAGGCGATTCAGTTTGCTGCATTTTAGCATACATTTGCTCATTGTCAATCAATAATCCTCCCATTAACATAACACTGCCATTATTTGTTTCACTTCTTGCGTTCGATTCTCTTCTTGCGTACAATCTGTACTTCTGTATCATGAAGGAAAAAAGAATTAATCATTAGTTAGCCCTTTTTTTCTTAATTACAGATTGTTTAATTACCTGTAAATGACTTTTAACTTCATCATTTGTTAATCCATCCACCTTCATCAACTCTCTGATCTGTTTTGGTGTTGCTACTGCATACGAAATATTTCCACACAACATTTAGTTCAAACTGCACCAAATTTTACATGTTTATAAGTTTTAAAATCTGGTGATTGCATTTTTAAAACACTCTGTAGAATCTTATCTGTACTTGGTCAAAAACTAAACAGACTTAATTTACCCTAGTAGCCCAATAAAAAAACTGTCTAAATTACAGTTAAGACAACTAAAAACAGTGCAGACCAAATGTTCTTGAGATAATTAAAGAAAAGAAAAGATTCTGATGGTGTTGGATAATAGCCTATAATAAATAGAAGAAAATAAGCACATAAGTTGCTTTTGTAACTTGAAGGGTTTGATAAAGACTTAATTTATCCACTAACTTTGAATTTCTAATTTCCTCAAGACTAATTCCACCGAAAACTATCAAAAAAGACTAAAATACAGTTAAAACCGCTGAAAAAAAGTGTAACTAATGTTAATTAGCAAACAGATTTAAAGATATTGTTGCAGCGATGAACTAACACTTGTATACACATATGTATACCTGGTTGAATGACACTAGATTTAGGCTTCGTTGGTTTAAAATGTTGGATTTTGAATTCTGATTGCTAAACTCTGAAGTCTGAATGTTGAATTCTAAATAATCACTTAGTTGTTTGTTTTCAATTCCGAACAAAAAATAATCACTAAAAAAGTTCTAAATTATTTTATCTGAATAGATAGTTTTATTCAAAACACTGATAAAAAACAAACGACATAAAAATTCTAATTTTTAAATCAGAACTTGGATTCAGAACTTTATATTAAAAACAAAAGGGGATAAGTACCAGGTAAAATACTAGAATGATCAGATATTGTCAATGAACTTAGTGTCAACTTAAGGACATAAATTTTAACCAACAAAAGATCAAATCTTTTCTTTTTATATCATATCTGCATTAATTCAAAAATGAGCAAAATAAATTCCTTAATCCTCAGAATTTCAAATTTATCAAAGGATGATTCCATCAAAAAATAAACTGAGAACAAGCCAAAAATAGTGCACTGATGCACTAATTCATATAATTAGCAAACTAATTCATAACCTTTAATTTTCTACTGTTTTCCCATGTTGCTGTTTGTTTAAATAAATAATCAAACTTTATTTCATACAGTGTCATTCCCAACATAAGATATATTTCAGGTCTCATTCATCAATTGTATACTACACTTCGGTAGAGCTTACATTTGGTGGTACATTTTTATGAACTGAGACAAGATTTCACTAAAACAAGATTTCCATTTTAATGAAATCTTTCAGTCTCTTTATGAATGACATTCAACGATTACAATTGATATTAGTACTAGACACAATGATATTGTCTATGCAAATTAAGATCAGGAGAGCATAAACAGTAAAGATATCCTATACATAAATAGGAGTTTCATGAACTTTCTTCTTTGCATGCACACTTGCAATTTGCTCTGTCTTGGTTAACATCCTACAACAATCAAGGATCATACAGTCAAAACATTGATTACTATTTTCTAAACATGCTATCAGTGAGATTTTATGTAATAAGAGCAAAGATATGATCAAAAGCATAGGAAGCTATTGCCAGTGATTTTTTAATTGTAACTTCACCTGATCATGATTATCAAATTCACTAAAGTCAATTTTTTATTCTTGCAGTCACACCGCGATAGCAACAATACGCAGCAGGTTCAAGATCAGCAAGAACGAGTTATTGTGGATGGTTTGATGAAAAAAAGTGCAGGCTATTAAGTTGGGAGAAGAATGTAGTTGCAAAGGGGAGAATAGCAAGCACTGATCTTGATGCGTCGGTACATTTTGTAAAGCTTGGAGCAGAAGCTTGGAAAGTATGGGTGGATGTAGCGGTGGAACCAGAAGCTTCTTTATTTAGGCCAAATTCAAAGATGTCCACTATTAAAGAGGCCGTTGGGTCAACCGTCGCGTGGCACAAAGACTTTATATCCTTAGTCTAGTATGATTGTACTTAGAACTTGCTATTTAGAACTTGATATTTATAGCCGACTGTTATGTATTAATGTTTTATGAATTTGGGAGGTAAACTTATCCGACTTTTTGGAGTGTTGGAATTTTATGACTATCTTTTAGTCTTTTCGCATGTGATTTTGGTTGTTTGTGCGTAATATTAATTACCGTTAAATTATTCATTATTTGTATGGATGTGCTATCTATACGCTGCTGTAATTTTTTTTTAATTTGTATTTTTTCTGCAACGGTCATAGGGCGTTGTAGTACACTTTATTACAACGGTCAGTGTACATTGTATTTAAGTCTACCACAACGGTCGACAACCGTTGTCAAAAGATTTTTTACAACGGTCAGGGAATGTTGTGAAACATGCTATCCATCTTGTATAATAGTATTTTGCAACGGTCATAGGGCGTTGTAGTATATTCTATTACAACAGTCAACGTACGTTGTATTTAAGTCTACAACAACGGTCGACAACCGTGGTTAAAAGATTTTTTACAACGGTCAGGGAATGTTGTGAAACATGCTATCCATCTTGTATAATAGTATTTTGCAACGGGCGAAGAAGCTTGTATTATAGTCTATTACAACGGTCGTTGACCGTTGTAAAAAAATTTACTACAACGGTCAGGGAATGTTGTGAAACATGCTATCCATCTTGTCTGATAGTATTTTGCAACGGGCAAAGAAGCTTGTATTAAATTCTATTACAACGGTAGACGACCGTTGTAAACAAAATTACTACAACGGTCAAAGCCCGTTGTAAAATATCGGTGACATATTACAACGTCGTCTATTACAACGGTCGGCTGCCCGTTGTTGGACACATATTACAACGGGCTTTGCCCGTTGTAAAAAGCCTGTTTTGTTGTAGTGGTAGTGTTTAAATTTTAAAGCTTATGTATGATCAATTAATGTATATTAAATTGATTAAAAATTATTATTTTTTCATTTTGAGCCGTGCATATTGTAGGTATATATATATGTCAAATTAATTTTTTTATAAATATATAAGTTTATAAATAACAACCAATCTGATTGTGATAATAGATTGATATAATAGAATCATCACCTAAAAGAACAATATGCATGTATAAATATTATGTATACATTAATTTTAATTAATGATTAAAAAATATATCTTATCACCAGTGCCTATAAATGCACCTTGAAACGATGAGATCTACTCCTTGAACAAGTTTCCAATGCTGTAGAGTGCTAGTCCCTTAACCGATGACTACAAGTTATCGAATAATATTTGTTTTACTTTAGTTGTATTTGTAAATGAAGGGATGAATGAGTTAATTTTCGATCATAGGTAAAAGACTTTGAGGCTTTAAAGTTCTCTAATATGTCTGGATTGAGATGCTTATATAGAGAAGAGATTGAAGACAAGTTAGGATCTAGATCTCTTCTTATCTCTTACCAATTATCTATCCCTTATTCATCCAAACCAAGTCCAACTTGCCATCATATAGGCACACTCATTTATGCCCTCATCATGGCTAAACCAACCGGCCCCTATATGGGCTTCAAACCCATTTAAAGTCCAAAAAAATATTTTGCATTTAAATCCAATTTAAACGCGGATCGGTATCATATTTCGATCGATATATTTATAACTTTTATAAATATATTTAATAATATTGTTCAACAAATAAATAAAAATTTATAACTAATATTTCATAAATATTAGTTAATTTAATTAATTTGTAACAATTATAAACTAATTAAATCATTTTGTCAAAGGAGTATTCATTATTTTGGTTGTGTGGCCATTTCGGTGTAAATTTGGTCAGCAATTAATATCGAGCTGTTCGAATATTAGTTGTCACACGTCACTTTGCAGGTGATGTGATATTTTGGCCAAATTTATTGCTTACTTGGCTTTGGTAAAAGCAAATTTTGCTTTGTTAAGCATTACATGGCTGTGACTATTATTTACACCTATTTTCTTTGTCAAAACAATATCATTTTAGATTTATGGAATTAGTAATGGTCAAAATTCCAATATCGTACATATTCAACACTGTAGTCCAAACACAAAGTCCTTGGTTCAATAATAAAAAATATTATAAACTGAATTACTCTGGCCAGTTGGTTTGACTTTGGGTTGACTTGAATTGACTATCATACTTAGTACACTACCCCTTGGGGCCCACGGTAGTCATGAGTAATACATTGTCCAACATTTGAAGAGTATTATGTACTCTAGTTTTAACATATGCACCGATATCCAGTTTCGATACATCTTGGCTAGGAATATTTAAAATAGTATGTTTATTTTATTATGATAAATCACTCACGGTTATAGTGCATTGTAACCGCTATCGCAAAACACACCATTTATGGATCTATTAAATATACTTTTAATTAAATTACTTAGTTTATAGAAAATATTTTATCAAGTATATAATATAAAAATTATTTTAAACAAGATTGGTTATCGAGTTAGATATATATATATATATATATATATATATATAACAAATTACATAATTGCTCCTAGGGTATACCCCTAACTCTATTAGTCTTCCACTTGCAGTGGGGTCAATTATGGAATCTTTATCCCATCCTTCAATTAGTTTAATATGAACTTACCGAGTTGGATCTGCTATGTTGGTTTAATTAACTACTATGTCAATCAACTCACTCCGATGTTGATAAACTACCTTTATCATATGGAACTATTCGGAGTATGTTTCTCGATTTCTAGTGAACTGTTATTATTCAGTTGTTATCATATAACAATGATGTAGTATTCTTAATACTTGGAATTAATCCTAGCTCAATTATAAATTTATGTATTTATATTTATATACATTGCTTTTATTGCAGTGCTATTCAAGGCGATGTACCAACCATAACCTTTACTTTTGGAACATTTCCAACTTAAAGATTCTTAACTAAGGTTTGATCATGGATTTAATGTCGACATATTATAATCAATAGCACTTACAAAGTTCGAGTTAGAACACTCTTTCATACAGAGTTCTTTTTTTCTCTGAACAATTCTCTAGTATTTCATAAACGCATGACAACACTCTAAACTACCATTTAGTGATCTTAATTCAAATTTGATATTTTCTTCATGCATTAAATACATAAACAAATTATGATATTCTAGACAATTCAACATGTATTATAATTCATATTGTCAATACATAAGGAATCCATCTTCCATATTCTTTATTAAACATTTTAGTAAGATGTTTTTGCATTTCGTTTGAGACATTCCCAGCATCCTTCATGCTTATATGAAAGATATAATATACAAATCCAATATCGAGTATCAAATAACCAAACTATCTAAGTTTAACATAGGTATATCATTGACAATCAGCAATATGTTGTTTACTTATAGTATAGAAATATCTATGTACCTTTTAACGGTCTTTCTCATGCACACATGCTTCCTCTGCATTTTGATTAAAAATCAAACTATTTGATATTTCTATCGAAATACCTTTTCAATTTTGATGCTTATAAAATGTGTAACACCCCGTAAAATTGGCGATAGCTATTTAATTTGTTAGTTAGTTAGACTCCAAATCTGGAATTTGTACAAACGATGGAATTCAACCACGAAACTTGCACCATTTGCGTTTGTGGAAAAATTCTGAGCAACTTTCATATTTACAGTTTTATGATCGGAGTCAAAATGAAGAAGTTACAAACGAAAAATGAAATTGAAACGAGAATAATTAAATTTAAGTTAATTATTGGACCCACAAGTCGACACGTTCATTGCGACCGGTCGGCATGTAGCTGTCGACCGGTGCACATGAGCGTTCTACCAGTTGGCAAGCTCGTAGCTAGGGTTTGCCTAGGCCAAAACAGCCTGGATTTAATATATTTCGATCTAATGGCTGTGGTTGACTCTAGCACCTATAAATTCAAACCTAACCCTCATATCTCTTCTCATATTTTTTTGAAAGCAGCAATGAAGCTCTGCCATTTTCTCTTCTCCACTATTTTCTAAATTGTAAATTTAAATATTTATATTTGTATATATACAAATTGGAGAAGAATATAAATCAAATAAGAGAAGAAGAAGAACGACTCAACACTATGCGATAATGAGGTTATATATATATATATATATATATATGTATGTATGTATGTATGTATGTATTTATATATTTATATTTCCTTTCAACCCCAAATCTCTTCTCAAATCCATAATTCTAATATATGCATATACCCTTTTTGTATATATTTATTGCAATAAGAAGGAAATAAAGTTGAATCAAAGGTTTTACTTCAGATCTAAAGATTTGGAACGCTTTTAAAAGGTGACTGTTACCATTTTGAAACTATTATGTTGGCATACATTTGATTTATATTCCTAAATCAATAATATTTTTGAATTGCAAGCTCAAATTAGCATAGAAAACTATCGCCTGCATATTCTTGTTTTAGATCTGATAGGAATTATTACTACACCCTGATTTGAAAATCGGTCCCAAAAGTTTTAGATGTGAATATTGATTAGATACAAAATTTAATCCAGATCTGAAATTAGGTTTTAGATTATTAGTATGATTTTGATTATTACCCTAATTATGCTGAATTAGGATTTTTCGTAGTTTAATTTATTAGGAACAACGTTCGTTTTATTTTTATAAATTTGTTTGTGTTCCCAAATTGCATAGAAAATGCAACGTTTGATTTAATAAGGTATCTATGCAAATAAAATGGAAGAGATGTGTAACGTACAAATTTATTCTTTGTAGTTTACATTGTCTACTCCAATAAAAAGGCAATCGTTCCTTGTAATCACGAACAAGGTAAATCTTTCCTTTTATTCCTGATCTTTTGTTTTAAATTAATTTATGGAAATCACAACAGAGAATCTTCCTAAGAAATGTAATTTCAGCAAAATAAATATAGAAAGAATATTCTAGTTATAGATTTGTAACTATAATATATTTGGTAGAAGTAGGTATTTATACGTATTTATATGCTCTAATAAATATGATGTTTTATGCCTAATGCTTGCACATGATATTAGTTGTACATAGTAATAACGTTGATTTGTTAATAGGAAATAGGAGGAAAGTTTGGAAAGGTTGTAACTCCAATTAATGGGTAATAAATGTGGAATGAATTAGGGAGTTATAATTAATTTATAGGGTAAATGGATTAATTGGATTGATAGATATGCAAGATTAGATAAATAACAATGGAATAGTTATAAAAGCTTATGAATTGGAACTTAGTAAATATATACAAATGTTATAGGAAATGTCCTTAGGATGATAATCTTTTGTCATGGACAACTTGATATTTATGGAAGAAGCAAATAAAGGGGATTTAGGAAAGTTGAATATTTAAGGTAAATTATATAGCCTTAAATAAGTAGGAGGAGGTTAGTATGCTAATTCCAATATCCAATTTAGGATGATAAAGCTTAATAATAATAAAGCTTAGACTAATATGGCTTAAGTTAGTAAAGTCTAGATTAGGTAATTGGACCTAGTAGGTTGAGATGCGAGGTCAGTAGAACTATACAAAAGAAGTCCGCCCTTCACTTTGAGGCTACCAGCAATTGTGTACAGCTCCTACTAATGTGAGACATCTTTAACCATAGGACCCATAGAATAATTGGGCTTAGAAGATTGGGATGTGAGGTCAGTAAAGTGAAGCAATGGAAGTCTACTCTTCACTCAGAGGCTACCATAGCTGTGTGTACTTATTACTGATGTGGAACATCACCAATCGTAAGGCCTAATGGAAGTGGTTATGGGATAATAAGATCTTCTTAGGGATTATAGGTATAAATGGTGGTTTAAGGGCTCGTCCCCTAATTAATTAAAAAGTATTTAATGATCTGAATTATCTGTTAAGAGTGGTAGTGGATATCTATGGATGAGTCCGCTTCGAGTTTGAGGTGTTAAGTGACTGAACTACAGTACGCCTCTTTCCTCTAACAAAGTATTAAATTTCTAATAGATTCCAAGCAATGTCAAGTAGATAGTACAAGTGAGAAGTCTGCTTTGGTGTTATATGAAATAGGCCTGCCTAGAAAAGTATTAAATGGTCAGGGGTCTGCCTAGTCCTTGTTAATAAGGTATTAAGTAGCTTGGATACTATATCTCACATGGATAAGACTTTAATGACGATAAATGCGTTAGTAATATTGCTATTATGTATTATGAGTATAAAAGCATGCCTAGGTGGGCTTACATCTAATCATAATGTGCATGTATCAACTAAACAATTCACTTTGCAGCATTTTTCAAAGTGTGTACAAAGTTTTGTTTACAGATATAGTAACACTTTCTTAATGAATATGTACCCAAAATCATAATTAATTAGATATATTATATTCAATAAATGAAATGTTATTAGTAGTTGGAAACAGAAAGAATTATGGATAAAAAAAACTCCGTGAAATAACTGTCGTGCAGTTAGCAAAGAGTAACACTGATTCTAAAATCATTTTCATTGTTTTTTCTTTTTATATGTATTTTATATTACATAAGCCTAAAGAACCTTAGGCCAAGCAATTAGAAGGTAGGGTGCGATCCTACCGCAGTCTCCATCCTTAATTCTTAAATCTTAATTTGGATTTTGATTTATCATTAGTCATATCTTTTGATCGGTTCATACATCCTAACGCAATTTGTTCTTCACGATCTCTTGGTTGTAATCCTACTCACTTAGAATTTTAAGTCTAGCCATACCCACTATTGGAACATATTTAACTGGTCATTTGTTCTTCAATCCCCAAAGTCACAGTGTTATGTGATATTGTATAATATATAAAAGAGCATGTCAACAATTCAATATAAAAGTGCGAACCCGTGCTATGCACATGGATTGTAGCAATATATTATTTTAGCAACTTTAGTTGAATCTTCGTTTTTGTTCTCTTACAATAATATTATTTAACTCAAACCGTAATTATTGAGGCTTCCGAACCATAATTATGAAGTGAAGGTCAGCTTATGTTTTGTTTCGTAGCAAGCCTAGATTAAACTATAAATAACTGTCAATATATCTGATCATTGCAAAAGAAACGAAAGATTTATCTTATTTTACCATTGAAATCTATAGTCTTGTGATCAAATATGGCATTCGTAGTGGCATAACCTGTGCTGCCATAAATTAACAAATGGAACAAATTATCATTTTCAACTCATTGCGTTATTGTACATGTGGCCACAGGCAGAGATTTATAAACTTGCACGAAATAGGGAAAAAAACTCAATGAACGGAAGGGCTTATGCATGCATTTATGCAAAAACTAAGCATTGTTATACGATCTACCTCATATGTTCTAAATATGCAAAATGGTTTTAGACTGATAACATAGCTTCATCTTTAAACAAATACATGGTCTCATTGTTGAAAATGCAAAGAGAACCAGGCAAGCATCAATGCTCAATAGTTAAACATCAAAAACATCATTGCATAATCTAACTTCAGCCACTTAGCACCGTTTGAAGTAGTTGAACCATACCGGATCCTGAATCCTAATGCTACCAGTTGACAGCACTATAGTTCATATTAGCCTTCATTTTCCTTTAGTGCCTGTATAAATATTCAAAATTTAGTTTGTGTATAACTCATAGAAACAAAAAAAATAAAAACCTATACGACGGAAATCAAATATATATTGCTAAAATTATGCTTGATTATCATAAGCTTTGTTCATGACAGCACTACAAAAAAGATCAAAGAACATTTTTTAACAGTGTATTTTGACTTTCATAGGTGCATTACCGACTGTAGCGATCTTTTGGGACTGCGAGGGAAGACCTTAATTAAAATGAATTGCACTAAAATGTAACAATTGCAAAATTGTAATCAGACCATAGTAGAAAGTAGGAGCATAGCAACCAGCAGAAAATAATGTAAACATCGATATTGGCTATGGAACTACTCCTATTAATATTAGGTTAGTCCCACATCATCCAAGACAAATCTTTTCTTTGTATATATAAGCTAATAGATGATGCAACAATCAAAATAATGTGGATAAACGTAGCATGCCCCTAACTTGGATGGCAGGTACGAATGAACTGAAGCACTTTTTCAAGCTGGTGTAGAGGGAAAAAAGGGCGAAGGGCATTTGCCGAGTAAAATCAATGGAATGAATTCTTTATATGCATCAAAGAGAGATATATTTTAAAATCATCGATGAAGCAATGCTACTGGATTGAGGCTTTAGAACTTGTGAATATCACATTGTGATTGTATACCAATATGTTAGATGTCAATACTCAATTAACTCAATGATATAATAGTTAAAACGCAGATGAAACTGTAAATAAACCCATACTCCTTATATAAAACTTCCCGTACAGCAGAAAATACTCTATATGTTTCGTTTCTAAAAGATTAGACTAAGTACTTTGCAAAGCAACAATGTATTATGAAAGAAGGATGAAGGGTATTATAGGTATTTCAAAAAGACACTGAGTAAATCAATGGTATTTCAAAAAGACATCGAGTCGGATAAATAAATAAATGGGATGCTCAGGTTTAATTTGCTAATCGTATATCATTACTGTAACATTAGTATAGTTGAAAACTCTTCATGTGCCTTGGAGGAAGAAAATGCGTTAGGGAAAAACCATATTCCCAAGTTAGAAAGACCCATACAAATATGATCTCCAAATACACACATCAATACTTATTCTATATCAAATTGAAACCTAACGAATGTTAATTATGTCTCTACTACATAACTTGCAATGTTGCAACTTGCAAGCAAGACCTTCTTATAAAGAGGAGTCCAGAATAGAAATTCATAAATTAAGTTTATTGCATGCTTAGTACAAAATACTGAAAATATATGGTGGTTCAGACTCATTAATCCTCATCTGATATTATATGGAGTGGAAAGCCCTATTGGCAAAGTACATCAAGCCTTAAAGAACAAACATTAAGTAAAGCGAAGTTAAAAATCATAATTTGAAGTAATCTTATGCATGAACTTGAATTCAAACTAAGCCAAACTGGAATAGAATAGAGTAATTTTCATGTTGTAAGTTCATTTTCAGTTAGCATTCAATAATTAAATATTCTGATCTTTCATGTAGGCATCCACTTTCAAGTACACCTTTTCTTTTAATACTTTGAATATTAGTTTAAAATTTTGTAATATTAAATTCTAATTTAAACTAATGAATGCCACAGTCCAAATAAAATATATAACTAAGTTATTGTTACATAGTAAGGTTGAAGACCTCACAGAGACGCTAAATCAAAATCAATGCATCTGAAAATAGTGTCACCAAGTGAAAAGTTTGGTCATTCCACATTTCAAACAATACTTTAGAATGATTTCTCTATTAGAATTAAATTCCAATATGGTATTTATTGTGAAGGTTTATGCCTTCAATAATGATAATTTTAGACTATACTCCATAACATATCAAAGGATGAACATAGCATAGAAAGAAATAATATTGTGACACTTATCTACTTATGTTCTTTTACTATTACCACACTTTCAGTATATCTATACTCCAAAAGTAAATGTAAATTCCAATCCCACTCATAAGCATGATACAAATATTTACTTGCTAAAAATGTTCAATTTTCATCCCATGAATTGGCATATGTACAGTCGTACTACCTTTGGTTAGTTTCTTTAGATTTCTTATTCTGATGCAATTATTAATTTCCATCATCTGATTCTATGAATTATAATATTTGGTAATTCTAGTTTTCTTCATAAACATACTAAATATTTCTCTTATCTTGATATTTATTATTCTGCAATTGAGCAATACACATACTTAATTGAATAGTACACATACTTAATTGTTGCACTCGTCGGTCATACTACACTTGTAGAATTGAAATTTATACTTCATCCCACTTTCAGTTAGTAAATAATACAAGCATTAACAGATGAACCTTTTTCAGTCATACTCAACATAACTCGAAAACAAAACTATAATGCTTTTCCTAATCAGTCCACTGAACGGTTGAAACCTAATAGTTTCATCTAATTAGTCCTCAGAGTTGGACAAACTGAGAACTCAAGAATTTAAATACTTGCATTAAACAGTTAGCATAGGATAAGAACAACATCCACATCTGAGTACAAATTAAGAAAGAACCATTTTAGTGTTTTAGCTTACTTTAGTGCATTCAAATTGATTAATGGGTTGTTTTATGTATGTTGTAAATCAATATTAGCATTAACATTTGTAAGCAAATGTCTTATATCAAAATAAGAGAATATCAAAATAAGTGAAGTACATAACTAAGTTAAATGAAATAAGTTGGTATTTAGCATCCAAGCAGGAGTATATATGAGGATTATCCATACATATACCAATATCCTTATCATCTTGGCTAAAAAACCTCAATTGGGAATAAGTATAGACATCTTAACTTCATTATCACTATTTGGATGGAATGTTGGAATAGATTATAATAAGGAAAAAATTCCAAAAATAAACTAGATGTTAACCATGGTCCCAAACTATAGATTACTAACGACATTAAAACTAAATAATAGTCTCCAATTCGGCGACCAATAGGTTCAAAGCATATGGAATAAATCAACAGAAGGTTAAGTCCATTCATACCTAAATAAAATATGGCAGGCAATGGTGCTCAACATCAAACGGTTTAGAGGTAGTGGTGGTCAACATCAAACGGTTTGGTGATGACATCGACGTTCGATTTAGTGATGGAAGCAGTGTTGGTGTTTTTTGTGAGGATAGCGACATAAGTCGATATGGTGATAACATGGTGTCGGTTGATTGGGTGATGAGAGGCATCATTTAATTTGGCGATTGCAGGTGTACGTCGATTGAGTTGGCGATGAGAGCCACTGCTTGATTTGGTGCTACCAGGTGTGCATTCATCTAAATGATGATGAATAGATTCGATGTAGATGGAGGTGGTATGTTCGATTGTATTCACTATAATGGTGGTGATTTAATTAGCCGTCAACTGATTTTGGGGTTGGTTTCCTGCAGAGAATACGTACATACGAAATTGGCCATCCTTGTTATTATTAGTAAGAGAAGAGAAGAGATAGGGTTGTTGAATAATTAGCCATAATAGCAACGAATTGGGTATGAAGATGGCGATGGATTTAGTTTAGAAGTGAAATGAAATGGAAAAAAGATACCGAGAAAGAAAAGGGAAATTTAGGTATTTTAGAAAGACATGGATGATTTATGTTCAGTGAATTCTCATTATTAATAATAAAGATAAAGATAAAGCCATATATAGTGGTCAAAGGTCTCTATAGCTAGGACCAATAGACCAACGATGATGATGCTAGGAGCCCGCTTCATATTTGAAAGTATTAAGTGGGTGACAGACTTACGTCAATATTTTGCACCTTGGAAAGGGTATATAGATTAATTATGCTAGGCGGGAATATCGCATGTGCAATATTAGGTCAATTTGGTTAACCTTAAAGTAATGGACGTAACAATTAAATGAAAACTAATCGGTATGAATTTATTTATAGACACTATAGATTTTCCAGTCACTAGATATTGTTAAGACCTAATCCTCATTACTACCCACATGATAAATTTAAAGGGAAAGGTCACTGGAGCAAGATGTGATTGATTGTTGGAGAAGTCTTCTTTTATCTCATGCTCAATGCTGAAGTGGCAGTCTGATATCCAATAAATACCATCAATTCCAAGGCAGTAGCCATAGTTAGTATTTATATTCTATTATTGTTCCCGCCTTGAACTTAGATTTTTATCAATCTGTGATAATGCTCATGCTTATTTGCAGGTACAAAATCCAATGATCTATAAGGGACTTGGGTTTCGGTTCTTGATGAAATTAAGGCTCATGAAGATGTGCTTTGTTACATTTGGTATCAGAGCCTAGGTTAGCCAATCAAAGGAAATATAATAAATTAAGAGAACGTATTCATACTTTTCTATCTATAATTATTTTTACGCTAGATTCTAAGAATCTCAACTGTAGAAATAGTTATAGTTCCACTACGATGGAACGGGCAAAGAAACTATGGGTTGGAAATGTTTTAGAGTGAGGATTTTCACACGACTCTAAATTACTCCATGGAGCGTTGGCGATGTGTAAGGCGCTAATGGAGAAGAACATGGGTTTTGACATTTGGAAAAATTACAGAGACTGGAGGGTGTTTGAGTTGATGGTTGAGATACTAACTACCTTATGACTTTTGGATTTCGATGATGGGTTACCGTCGAAGATACATAATTAATTTAGATAAGTGGGAAAAAGAATTATGTATGTCGCAAAAATACATAAACTAGTTGGTAAGGATGTGTCCACTAACCACCTTCAAATGGAAAACTAGATTTTTATTTGAAGAATTAAAGTTTATTCCTTAGCATAAACGCATGAGAGAATTTTTATAAAGTATTTTGGAGATGTCTTAGATTTTGAAAAAGGTTATTAGAGGATTTCTTTTACTAAATATTTATTTTAGAATTTTGGGAAGTTTTGAAATTTTAAATTTTCAAGAAACATGTATACCACTAAGTTGGTCGTGTTAAGAAATTTTGTTTTATACAAAAGTATGTTTTGAAATCCTTAAATATTTATATATGTATGTATATATATCAATAAAGGTTTGATTTAGATTTTTGGCAAGAAAATAGTTTTCAATTTGGAAATGAGTTTCAAAGGATGAATATTTAGCCCAATGATTTTCAGATCAAAGTTTTTTAAAAGTTTCTCTCTTCCAAGGGACAGACAAAGTAGGAATGACATTTAGTTTTATTGGGACATGAAGTTAGAAGTGTTGTTGTACCCGCCAGCTATTGAAAATAATATTTCCATGCAAAATATGCGTGATATAGTAATTGGAATATTTTTAGTTTCTTTGAATTGTTGATGGTTGAAGCAGTATTAAATACTACGAAATAGCGGAGGAGTGGTTCAGAAAGCTAAACGGTAAGTTTAGGAACTATTTGAAAGAGTGCTATGCCATGGATCGTGCAATATGAATATACAATAATGCAGAGAATAATGTAGATAACTATATAATTAATAATGCGAAAAATAAGTGCAGTAAAAAGATAACACCGGAGATTTTTGTACTGGTTCGGAGCACCGTTCTACATCTAGTCCCAGACTCCTTCTGGAATTACACTACAAACAATATCCCTTACTTAACTCGAAGGAACAGGTCTATACAACACCTGAACAGCCAAACAGGATTTCTGCCTCAACAGCCGAAGAGGTCTTTCTGCCTAAGCAACCGAACATGACTTCTACTAGATACAGAAAGCTTTGTTGACTAGTATGTTCTTGATAACACAGATATGTCTTGAAGTACACCCTTTCCTATAATCAAATCCTCAAGAGTATTTTGTGTATGTATTGATTGAAAGCAAGAAAATCACTTAGAATCAAAGAACGTATATATTAACTCAAAGATTCAAGCGATATAGAGTTTGTGAATGCTTTGAATTGCAAAGAATATAGAGCATGGATAGATTAAGAGAGTAAAGCAAGAATTCAGTGATTTTGAAAAGAATCAAAGCATGTTTATATAGAGGATATAGTGATGCAATTATTCGTGAAAGATCTCAATCAGAAGCTGCATCCGTTCCTCTTGAAATTGGATTGAAATCCCTTCATGAAAGAACGTGTCTTTTCAGTCAAATAGCCGTTATTTACCATTCAGTCAACTGACTCAGAAGTGTCAGTCGACCGAATTTAGAAACGTGCATTTCAAAACACTTATCTGTGCACTGACACAGGTCAGCCGGCTGGCTGACCTGAATCAGTCGATTGACCTGTGCTATGTTGCACAGATCACACTAAAAAGATTATATTTAAAAGTAAATCTATTTGTGTGTGTGATTACTTGAGAAATGATTTTAACAATATTTTCACATAACTAAGACTCAAAATCAAGATAAATATACATACTATATTCTGAATTGAAGCCTTGTCTTGTTTAAAGTTCCATTCTCTTTTTGTCGCTATGCTCCATCATCTTGTGATCTATGATCGTCAATGCTTGTTGATGTTCTTCATAATGAATCGAAATCCAGAACCCTTTATTACTTTTCAAGATTGGCAAGCAACTCAACGTCAAAGAGGACAAGGAATCCACATTGTTGAACATCTTCTTCTCAACCTCATCAATCCGAAGAAGAGGTTATTCGTTGTCCAGTTATTAGCCAAACTTCAAGAGAGGCTATTGATTTGCTCATGCAAAACCAACTTATTCTTGACTCTTTCTCAATAAAATAGATAAGAAGTTTAACAAGATTAAAGGATTCTTCACAACTTTTTGAGAAGCAATTTCCTGTGCAACTTCATCTACCGGACCTTTGCATTTGGATCCTGGAAAAAGGCCGGCTACACAATTCTCTTGGTCAACTTCCGAAGCCACAAGCTCCAGCACAAGTGGCACTGGTGGAACATCTCGTGACATTGCTAAAGGAAAGAAACTGGTTCAACCGGAGGAGGAAGATCCTTTTGATTCAGATGCAGAGTAAGTTGTCTTTTGATCTTTTGACTTAATGGTTAGTAAGTTATTTCTCTTATTCAAGAATATTCTCTTAGTAAGTTATTTTTCTTTTGTGCTTTGGTGTTTGTTTGAATTCATATGACTATGAACTATGTAATATTTTGTGAAGTGTTGTATGAATGATACGTTTATGTGATTATGTTAATTGTGGTATATTGGCTATCTCTAAGTATTCCTTTTTGTCGATGATAAAGGGGGAGAAATTATTGTGTTTTCTAACAATTTTTGCAGAGCCAAACATTCAGGAGGAAAAAACTAAGAAAACTAATTCTTTATAACTCGTATTATATATCATCAATTATATATGTTGTCATCAATCAAAAATGGGAAGAATGTTGAATCATGGTTTTTTGATTCATGACGAAGAACATCAACAAGCATTGACGATCATAGATCACAAGATGATGGAACATAGCGACAAAAAGAGAATGGAACTTCAAACAAGACAAGACTTCAAATCATAATATAGTATGTATATTTATCTTGAATTTGAGTCTTAATTATGTTAAAATATTGTTAAAATCATTTCTCAAGTATTCACACACACACAAATAGATTTTACTTCAAAATATAATTTTTTAGTGTGATTTGTGCAACATAGCACATGTCAGTCGACTGACTCAGGTGAGCCAGTCGACTGAGTTGTGTTAGTGCACACATAAGTGTTCTGAAATGCACGTTTTTAAATTCAGTCGACTGACACTTCTGATTCAGTTGGCTGAACGGCAAATAACGGTTATTTGACTGAAAAGACACGTTCTTTCATGAAGGGGTTTCAATCCAATTTCAAGAGGAAGAGATGCAGCTTTTGATTGAGATCTTTCACGAATAATTGCATCTTTATATCCTCTATATAAACATGCTTTGATTCTTTTCAAAATCACCAAATTCTTGCTTTACTCTCTTAATCTATTCTTGCTCTATATTCTTTGCAGTTCAAAGCATTCACAAACTCTATATTGCTTGAATCTTTGAGTTAATTTATACATTCTGTGATTCTAACTGATTTTCTTCCTTTCAATCAATACATACACAAAATACTCTTAAAGATATGATTATAGAAAAGGACATACTTCAAGACATATCTGTGTTATCAAGAACATACTAGTCAACAAAGCTTTTTGTATCTAGTAGAAGTCCTGTTCGGTTGCTCAGGCAGAAAGACCTCTTCGGCTGTTGAGGCAAAAATCCTGTTAGGCTGTTCAGGTGTTGTATAGACCTGTTCCTCCGGGTTAAGTGATGGATGTTGTTTGTAGTGTAATTCTAGAAGGAGTTTGGGACTGAACGTAGGACGGTTCTCTGAACCAGTATAAAAATCTCTAGTGTTATCTTTTTAATGCACTTATTTTCCGCATTATTAATTATATAGTTATCTACATTTTTCTCTGCATTATTGTATATCCATATTGCACGATCCATAGCATAACGCTCTTTCACTATCATGAAGATGGCATGGATTTTTTAGATCATGTCGAGTCAAGGAAACGGGGCAAAAAGATTATCATTATTATTAACTAATAATTATCCCAACCCGTTAGCATCTAGGTTCAGACCATGCCTAAATCTGGGCTAGCGGTCGACCCCTAAAAGTCGACCGTAAACAGTTAACCTGTTGACCTAGGGTGGACGACAGCTAGGCGTATTCGGGTACAGCCCAAACCTGGAATGGGACTATAAAAGTCGGGTCCATTTTTCTTCCAACCGCACTCGTGCCCTCCCCCTTCTCATCAGTTGAACCCAGGAACTCAACCACTTCCACCTTTAAATTGGCAACCGCCACCCCTATTCCACCTTCAGGCGATGCCATTTCTCTCTCTCTCCATTGAGCAGCAGCCTCGTCGCTTCCTTTGCGCTGTTTTTCATGCATTAGATCTTGTCCCACCTCGACTCCAGATCTAAACCTTATTTCTCTACTTCTTAGCCCATAGCACCTCCCCACACTATTGGTTCCTCCTTGTGCTACCGTGGTGTCACTCCTTAAGAGATCACATGGCCGGACTAGAATGACCAGAAGATCTCCATCTTTCTTAGCTCCGCCAGCTTCAAATTCCTTCGGGGGTGAGCGGTGAAGTTTGGCGACTTTGCAACTTTTGGGCTAGAAGAGCTTTTTGAAATGGTTTGACTTGCACCAATCCTGCGCTTCGAGACTTTTGAGCGGGAATGCTACCCCATTGCATTCCCCTTTTCGACGCTCATTTGGGGCCAAATTTCATTGAAGTAAGCAGTTTCATTAAGTCGAAGGTTAATGGAGTCAAGATTGAAATGTATGATTATGACTTCGATGATATTTTGAAGATTTCCACGAATGGCGCGAATTTGGATGATATTGAGATGACCGACCCAGAAATATTACAGTGGGTCTTTTCTCCTAATGTTGATGTTTGAAGGACGGAAAATTTGCATCTGACTGTCCATCTTGTTGTGCGCGTTATTCAACACAACATCGTTCCTAAGACGAGAAGCTATGATCAGATTTATCCTTTGGTGCGGAAGGCTACCTATGCAGTTATGGGTGGTGTTGCCATCAAGTGGGCATGTACTCTTATGATTCTTTTTTTTTGACCAAGGAGTTGACACCCCATGGAGTTACTTTCTGTATCGTCACCTATTCACTCACGTCTTCAGGCGATAAAAGATGAATCTTAGTAGGGAGACTGCCCAAACGAAGGTCCCTTCTTTCATTGGTAGAGCCTCCCTTAGGAAGATGAGAACTCCTTTTCCACCAGTCGCAGTGGTCGAGCCAGCAACAGAGCAGCAACCGCAGCAGGAGGTGGAGCAGGAAGAGGGCGCCAAAGGATATTAGAGTCTCGTGATGGTCGCTATTCGATAGGTCCAAATTGAGCTCCAGGGTATCCAGGCTGACAAACGAGAGATGAGGACCGAGCTACAGCGCCTGAGTCATGAGATCGGGTGCTTAGCCACTATGCTTCTCCTTTTTCGTGGCCACAACATCAGTTTGAGTTCCTGTCAAGGATCGGGACCGTTCTATTGTCTATAGGTAGTGTTTAGGTTCTGCAGTGTCATGTTGTATCTTTTCCCTTCCAGCATTTGTTCTTTCCATTTTATGTTGTTGGGTTGTAATTGTTAGTTATCTCTTTTTAAGATGTGCCCGATATTAATAGATGTATTTTTATTATTTACTGTGTTGCTATTTTCAAATATGTGAACCGCTCTTACATGTATGTTTGAAGAAATGGTATAAGTATTAAAATCTTATAAGAACACTTAACTAATAGTAAAATATATTATGAGGCCGGACATTTTAAATAGGTAGAAATTTTAGCAAGCAAATGACATGCTAAATTGTTTTGGAATCACGGGTCATTGTTCATGTTCCTTAAAAGTTAACATATTTGATTAACTGAGTATGTCGACATTTTTAGATAAAATCTCAAGTTTCATGGGTTAAGGTTAGTTGTAGATTGCTATAATTGGGCTTATGTGTTTAGCGCATAACTGACTTCCGACTAACACTAAATATGTGGCTTGAATTATGTAAATTTTTAAGAAGGAAAATATTTTGAAATGTTTCTCTTTATTTAGAAAGTTTTGCTTAAAAAAGAGAGTTTTGATATATTTTTTTTAAAATTTCGACGTTACAATAATTTTTAGAGGTTTTACCAAATTTTATTTCAAAGGAAAATTTTGCATCCAAATATTTTGGAAATTTATTTTTCAAGTGGCGTACAAATATGAAAAGAGTAAATGCTTTTACAAAGTTTTTGATTTTGAAGACCATATGCTAAGCGCAGCGAAGGAAAATAGATTAGAAATGCAAATTTAGCTGTGCCTTACGATCAACGATATGATAAAATGCAAGTGATAACAAGGAAAAAGCTGTTTTATCTTAGGAATTTCTACTTCCATACCTTTTCGATAACTCAAGCGAGTCTGTTTTTTAAATCAATTCTGGTTTAGAGCTTGGATAAAAGTATGCATTTTGTATGTAGAAAATTTGGACAAAATCCAGTGCAGTGAGGAAATTTCCATTGTACAATAGAAAATGGATAGCTTATAGAGCGGTGAGAATGTGAATTTCTCGACCTAAATTCCTTTCTCCGATATAGGAGTGACGTTTAAGATGCGAGATTTCGACGCATTAGATTTTTGGTTGATAGGAATTGGATGCAAATTAGTTGCATCTTACTTCTATTCATACAAGCATATGGATTTGTGGTTAAAAGATTTTTCAAAATCTGCGCATGCATATAGAACAGTCAAATCGAAGTTTTTCTAGAATACCTAATATGCCCACGCTAACTTAAGTCTTTGCATTGTGAATATATCGTTAGTTTTTTTGTTGAGTAAAATAATTAATAATGGGCAACAACAGCATATCACGTTCTCATGTCTTATCCATTTATCACGGACCACCGAATCCATTTTCTTGTTCCAATGAAACGTTAATTAATGGTCATCAACTTCCTCTAACAAAACAAATCATGAATTTATTGCTAGAACTTTTAATAGATGAGGAGAGAGTTACAAGGTATGAAAAGGGGGAATTACGAAAGAGGTTATGTTCAAAGCCCGGTATCTCTTATATACTTTTGGTATCAATAAGTTGATTTTTGCATGGATATGTATTGGTTAACTAGATTTGATAAGTTGTTTATGCCTAAATTTTCTTCTTTTACTACTACACTAAATCATGTTTACTTTGAAATCCTATTTGCTTCTGTTGAGTTTTCTAAAAATAAGTATCCACCGCTATTAGAAGGACCGATTGTGGTTGACATTATAGTTTGTATTAGTTATGCTGAATATGACATGAAAAATTGATGTTCATAATAAAACCTAGATGCAATTGCGTGAATCAGCAATTTCCAGCAACACACTCAACCTTGGTAACAACATTTTTGTGTTGATTAACTGATATAAGCCCTATCTGTTGTTATAGGGTCTTTGATTAATTTATAATATTATTTTCTGAATGTGCCAGTTATATCAATTATATATTTTATAATTTTAATTATTCATTTGGTTTTACAAGATAATTTGGAAGATATATCTTTTTTTTCTAACTTTCGCAACTGTGTGACTACACTTTCTTTTCTTTGAATTAGAGAATACAAAAGTTGTTTTTTTTTTTATATTTTTACAATATCTTCGTTTGTGTTCCAACTATCAATGATCATTATTTGACAACTTTGCTTATTTTTAATCTCATCTATTGTTTATTTTCTTCAAATTAAGAGCATATTGATTGATAATTTATTGCTGATATATAGTGTTACATTTATTTACATGTAATAACACATGACACACATACATTAGATTTTATAATAAGAGATAACTAATACGTGCAAATTCAAATTCTGGATACAATTCCTTATCCATCATGATACATTTGTATCGAACTCTAATGTTATCACTTCTTTAAACTAACTTTTCCATTTGCTACCTATTAACGGTTATGTAGCGTTATTTCTAAAAAAAATATCACACAGCCCAAATGAATGAGTAGAACATCAGTGCGATCGTCTTCTCATAAAATGGACCATTTCGGTTTCAAATAAAGAAAGTTCTTTGGAAAATCTGAAGACGTAAGTAACATGTACCAACTAATATATATAACTTATAATATATATGCACACATATACATATAGGCAAGAATCGGCTACACCTTAAATCTCCGCTAATTTCCACCACACATTATGATTTAAATAATATAATGAAATGACACGAGAGAGAAAATATATTATTTAAATCGGAATGTACGGTGGATGTTAAGGATGATTTGAGGTATGGCAAGAACGAGGTGTAGCAAGAATCGAAATGTGTGATGGAAGTTAAAGGAGATTTGAGGTGCAACAAAAATGAGGTGTATCAAGAATCGGTATATGTGGTGGAAGTTATTCAAACCCTTCTTTGCATTCATCCTTTACTCATACACTATTTCCATCTCTTCAATGCACAAACATTAGCTACGGCTACTTCTTTATTCACGCATACAATTTTTCCTATCTCTTTTAAGATTTATCTATTTTAAATATTTTTATATTATCTCTCTTTTGTCACGACAAAGGTTATACAATTTTCTTTTATGGTTGACATTATGAATTCTGCATTCATGACTTTTATACTTCTACTTTGTTTTAATATACATTTAATAAAAATTGCAGGGAAAATCAGTAGTAAAACTAAAGGACATCAGTTTTGAATTGGTTCCGATGGAAATGAAGAAAAACGAACGCTTCTGCAGTCAAGACAATGTTTCTTCAATTCAAATAGAAACAATTTATGAAACAAAAGTGATATTCCTATATGTTCAGTACGAATATACGACTCAAACAATTAAATAGATGCAGACATTTTTGAATTTATATGATTCAAATATTTTCCGAAGAAGACAAGAAAATAATTAATTTATTCCGTCAATCAATTAATTAGGCTATATATGGAAAGATAAAGATGAAGGATATATGTGATATCTTTTAGAGAAGGGAAACTAATTAATTGCTAATCAATTAATTAGTCAAAGAATTTGTTATATGAAGAAAGAAAAGATTGCTAATGGAGATTGATTCAAGAAAAAAAATTATGGAAACGAAGATCACCATTATCCATTTACATAGAAATTAAATCATGAATATTCGAAAAGGTTTCAAACATAATTTGAAAAATAATTTTCTTCATCCCCAAGCATCCTTCATTTTCATGCCTATTTAAATGAAGGAAGTTCCTCTTCATATCTGTGTGAGCGTGTGAGAGAGCATCCACCATTATCCTCTTCTTCAGTAAACCCTAATTTCCGCAGTCAATCAATTAGGGGTTTTGAGCGTAAGCAAGTCTTTGAATAAATTGATTATTCAATTTGTAATTATAGGTTATTCTCTCCACTGCTACCTATAATTTTGTAATCTTTCTCTTTTGTACTCTCTTTCTTCGATGAAATAAAAAATAGTTGTTGGGTCCATGGACGTAGGCAGTCTAGTCGAACCACGTTAAATCTCTATGTTCTCTACTCTTCTGTAATTCTTTGTTTGGTGATTATTTTTCATTGAATTTGTGGTTGGTAATTAATCGACAAGCTAGATCCTTCTTTTGATTGTTTCCGCGCATTAGCATTCCGCTGCGTTTTTGGAGTCAGTGCAAATCAATTGAAATTTCCACAGAACAGTTTGGTATCAAAGCTAGCTGTCTTGTTCTAGATTAGTTATCAATGGAAAATTCTTTCAGTAGTGGTATGAAAAATTATGGCATCACCAAATTTGTTAGAAAAGGAGTTTTTGGGACATGGAAGGTGAAAACTAATGATGATGTTCTTCAAAAACAACTTCGTTTATCAAAAGGAAGAGATAATAACCAGAAACACTTTGAAGGTAGAGATATGCTTGGGTCCCACTTCAAGGGTCCTAAAAGGGGTGCTTGATATTATTGTAAGAAGAAGGGACATTTCATATGAGATTGTCCAGCTCTTAGAAAGAAGAGAGAGAAAAGGAGAAAGCTTCAGTTGCGACAGCAGTTAGATCGAATGCAGATAGAAGTGATAGTAATACATCATTACTTTCAGCTAGTTTTTCACCTTTAGAGCATACAAGTTGGGTGATTGATTTTGGAGCCTCTTGTCATATGATGCCAAATAGGAGCTGTTTTGTCAGTTACAAGAAATAGATGGCGGAGCAGTTCATATGGGGAATGACACATCTTGTCTTGTTGTGGGCATTGGAAGTGTGAGGTTTAGGATGCAAGATGGTGTTGTTAGGACTATCACGGATGTTAGACATGTTCCGATGTTGCATGGAAGTTTGTTATCAGTTGGAGCTTCGAGTAGACTTAGTATGAGGATAATAATAGATGGATATAATTTGAGAATGAC
This sequence comes from Allium cepa, assembly GCA_030765085.1. Classification (NCBI taxonomy): domain Eukaryota; kingdom Viridiplantae; phylum Streptophyta; class Magnoliopsida; order Asparagales; family Amaryllidaceae; genus Allium; species Allium cepa. The sequence goes on along the minus strand of CM060931.1, from coordinate 351,819,696 downwards.
GAAGGGTCCTTGGTAGTGATGAAAGGGGTGCGAGTTAATGATATTTATGTGCTTCATGGAGAGACAGTCTTAGAAGAATCGGTAGTTTCTACCGATTCTAGTATTTCAAATTGTACTCTGTTATGGCATCTTCATTTAGGTCATGTTGATGAGGAGAGTCATGAAGTATTAAAGAAGCGTGGGTTGATTGATGGTGTTTGTCGGTCGAAGCCTAGTTCTTGTGAAGATTGTTCTTTTGGAAAGAAGAAGCATGTCACATTTGATATTGGAAGACCTAGAGCTACAGAGTTTCTAGAGTATGTTTATTCTTATGTGCAGGGACCCACCCCAGTTGCATCTTTTGGTGGAGCCAGTAACTTCATCTTATTTGTGGATGATTTTCACGTAAGGTCTGGTTCTATTTCTTAAAGGCAAAGACAAAATATTTGTCCAATTTTGTAAGTGGAAGACCTTAGTAGAGAAGCAGTCGAGGAAGCGTATGAAGGTTCTCAAAGTTGAAAATAGTAGTGAATTTATGTCACAAGAATTCACTAATTATTATTCGTCCGAACATGTAATTAGAGATTTTTCTATTTTTGTTGAGTCACATTGTTATGGAGTGGCGGAGAGCATGTGTCGGATATTGTGGGAGAGCTATAAGCTTAAGAACGACCGCTAGTCTAGAAGAGAGATTTTGGGCAGAAGCGATATCTATGCCAGTATTTCTCATCAACCGTACACCTTCTATTGCCATAGATATGAAGATTTCAGAAGAGATATGGAAAAGAGAGCCTGTTGATCATTCATTCCTTAAAGTGTTTGGTTGTTCAGCTTATTTAGAATATGAAGACATGTTAAGTTGAAGGCTAGAGAAAGCAAGTACATTTTGTTAGGCTATAGAGAAGGAGTGAAGAGGTATAGGTTGTTGTGTAAAACAACTAGGAGAATTGTGACTAGCAGGCATGCGATATTTGATGAGAGGTCTTTGTTGAAGGTGGAGCCTCTATCAAGTGATGACATTGGAAGGACAGAAAATTGCCAAACACATTTGGATTCATCAGAGTGTTTCCATATTCGGAGAGATATTGGTATTTCCGATGATACCATGGTTGATGAGAAGATTGTAGAGGTTCAGACTCTAGGTGGAGCTCACTTGCTGGAAAGGCTTTTTGGTTCAGTTGGCCATATTTGTAAGCATATTTGTAGTGATGATTCTTCATCTCATGCTTTGAATGTTGTGGAGCTTATTGGTGAGTCTGCTGATGTTGACTTAGGAAAGTCTAGCAAAATTCTTATGGAGGAGATTGGAGTAGATAATATTGAGTATGTCCTCACTCAATTTGTAATGGAGAAGGTGAAGCGTGCTGCTAAATCTCCATTGGTCTCTCGAAGATTAGTATCTACATGTTCGTCTCCAACATCAGATTTGTTGAAGAATTTTGGTACTTTCTCATACGCATTATGTTTGCGGATGTGCATACTATCTTTCTTGTGCTTGGGAAAGATTTGAAAGCTCTGTTTTCGCAATACTGCCCAAAATAGTTCACATTGAGCTTGTTGACGTAGACCCAACAATTTATCGAGATGTGGTGATGTAGAGAGATTGTTATATTTGAATCAAGGTGGAGTGTTGAACTTATGTGATTCAAATATTTTCCAAAGAATACAAGAAAATAATTAATTGATTCAGTCAATCAATTAATTAGGCTATATATGGAATGATAAAGAGGAAGGATACATGTGATATCTTTTAGAGAAGGGACACTAATTAATTGCTAACCAATTAATTAGTCAAAGAATTTGTTATATAAAGAAAGAAAAGATTGCTGATGGAGATTGATTTAAGCAAGAAAAATTATGGAAACCAAGATCACCATTATCCACTTATATAAAAATTAAATCATGGATATTTGGAAAGGTTTCAAACATAATCTGAAAATTAATTTTCTCCATCCTCAAGCATCGTTCATTTTCATGTCTATTTAAATGAAGAAAGTTAATCTTCATATTCGTGTGAGCGTGTGAGAGAGCATCCACCATTATCCTCTTCTTCAGTTAACCTTAATTTCCGCAGTCAATCAATTAGAGGTTTTGAGCGTAAGTAAGTTTTTGAATAAATTGATTATTCAATTTGTAATTATAGGTTAGTCTCTCCACTACTACCTATGGTTTTGTAATCTTTCTCTTTTGTACTCTTTTTCTTCAGTGAAATCAAAAATAGTTGTTGGGTCCGTGGACGTAGGCAATCTAGCCGAACCACGTTAAATCTCTATGTTCTCTACTCTTCTGTAATTCTTTGTTTGGTGATTATTTTTCATTGAATTTGTGGTTGGTAATTAATCGACAAGCTAGATCCTTCTTTTGATTGTTTCTGCGCATTAGCATTCCTCTGCGTTTTTGGAGTTACTGCAAATCAACTGAAATTTCCGCACTACAAGCATCGCATTGCTTTTTGGTTCATCATCTGTTCAAGAAAATAATTAAATAGATACAACCATGATAAACATTGTAATCGCTGTATTAACAAACTGATGCTGATTGAATATTGTGTTTATATTATCAACAAACAACAATACTATACTACTATATGTTTTATTGATCATTCCTTTCCATTATTGTAAATAGTTTATTTGATAAATATCCAAAGGGTAACAAGCCAATATTCAACTGGATCAAGAAATAATATAAGTTTCCCATAATCAGTTTTCCTTCCATGCTCATAATTCCACAGCATTTGGAGCGACCAAAAACACTTACAACGTAGGCGTTCTAAATAGTATGCTAGTAACATGACGCCACACAATTGTATATTATGAATGTAAGTGCTACCAATCCACTTCTGCTAAGCAAATAAACTTTGTCTCCTCTGTGTGTATATATTGTGTATTATGTTGGAGCAAAAGCTCCGTGCTACAAACAATCTACCTATCTATATTGTATTGAGCTATGAAGCAAATAAAAAAATATATGGCAACAAGAGTCCAATATTTAACTCATTTCCAACTAAGACAAATTTTCTATACATACGTCCATCAGACATGCATGCTAATCGTGTGTGTATAGAGGTTGTTTGCACCATATTTTCAAAAATATTTTCAAAAAGAAAGACATTCATATATGAGGGTCCAATTTAGAATCATTTTGCATACATGTTTTTTATGTTGTGATTCACCATGCACTTGAACATGATGGTTGCAAATTCGGTTGTACACTAATTGGTTGTGTAGTTTAGGATCATTACGAGCTAGCACCATGACTTAGCCATTGGTATAATTTCTGGGATGAAATTCTTTTAAGGGGAAGAATGTAATACCCCATAAAATTAAAGTTAGTAATTTAATTAGTTAGTTCGATAATTAGTCTTCAAAAATGGAATTTGTACAAAAGATGGAATTTGACCATGAAATTTGCACCATTGCATTTGTGGTGAAATTATGAACAACTACTATGTTTGAAACTTTGTGATAGAGTCCAACCAAAGAAGATACAGACGAAAATCAAATTCGATACGAGAATAATTAAATTACCGTTAATATATTAATTGCCGGAACCCACAGGTCAACATGTTCATTACGACCGATCGACATGTAGTGCTCGACCGGTGCATATAAGGGTCAACTGGTGTAACATCCCCTATTTTGAGGCCCAAAGCTAACTGCTATAGATGCTGTAGTATTATATAGTGTTAACTTCCGGTGATAAAATACGGTAATGTTAATGGTATCCATAATATCAGAAGCACATGAAAATGAAATAAAATCAACACAGATTTCAAAACAACTTTTCTAATTACATTTCAAATCAGTGTTTCATATTCAATTAGATAATCCCAAAATACGTTTACAAGGTTTTAAACAAATATAATTATTATAAATTACGCCAAGTGCAACATATGAAGATGCCTCTTAAGATGATCAGAGTACTAGATAGATAGACATATTAGTCATAAATACATCACAGCGGAAATAATATTAAATAACTCCTACATAGCTAGCTTTTCCCCATGCACGTTTACGAAAGCTTATTCGTCCAACCTATTAAACTTGAAAAATCCTTAACTCTCAATATACTTAAACTTAATTTTGAACACCCGAGAGTTTATGGGAAAAATATAAACATCGAGTCAGACATAAAGCCTGGTGTAAATAATTCTGTTACATCTCAATTTACCGATATTAAGTGAGACAACGCCACCTAGCAGAACGGGTTTCCCCTCAATAATATCCTTTTAAAAGCATATTTTTGCAAATCAAAATCCTGCAATCAAACTGATTATAACAACAATAGTAATAACATATATGCATATAAATCAGGTAATTAATGGACTATCCGTCCGAACATTATAGTTTTACCAGGTTAATTATTAACCACTGGTTGAGTTGGGCCTATCAGACATAATAAATAATCTAACTTCTATTAGACATCATACTGGACGGTATGTGTAACGATCCGGATTTTTCAACGTTGAATCTGAAATATTTAAGTGGTTCTAAATATAGAAATTGAATTATAAATTGGTTTTGAATACGGAAAGCTTGGATTTATCTATTCAGAATGTAGATACAGCAATTTGTTGAATAATGCAATTATTCAATTCAATAATTGAAGATTGAGAAAAATATTTAATCTTGAGTTTCGAGCTTGTTAAAAATATTTTAAAGGCTTGTAAAATTTATATTGATAGTACTGAAGATAGTAAAAGTGTTAAAATTGAATTTGGAAGTGTTTTGTTAAGTTTTGAAAATATATCGTTTAAATTGATATTTAAAAATAGCCTTCCAAGGCATAGCCTTGGATTTCGACGAAACCGGTTCCATTGGATCCATAATATTGTATTATTATCGGATTTCAATTTTCGCAGTATTTGGAGTGATTGTTTGGCCGTACGATAAGTAAACGCGCTGAATTTATATTGAAATCTAATATTAAATAACTGGGTCCAAAAAGCTATCTTCTCCATACGATCGAATTAGGACTCGAAACCTTTTCCAGTACGTTTGGAATAGGGGTATAACATTAGAAACGCCTAGCGGCATGCCTCGATAGGGGTTTGCGATTTTAAGCTACGTAAATCGAGGCAATTTGAATTTAATTTGAAATAAATATATATATATTCACATACACCAGTTAACTTCAGCTGAAATAATTTCACATCAGAGCTTTTTCATTTATATTCACATCAAACCTTTTTCCTTTATCAGCTTTTTGCTTTCTGTCCAAATCACTGTAGCCTGCCTGTATACGCTACCTATCCCTTCGTTTCAAATCAAAGACGTTCCCTTTCGTTTTAAATCACGGTGTCTCTTTCCATTCCTTTCAGAACGAAAACGATAAAAATAAAAATGGCGCCCCTCTCAGTTAAAAAGAAAATAAACAAACGAAAGTTTGAATCAGTTAAAAACATCGAGACCGCCATCCTCTGTAAAAATCAATTTGCGGAATCGAAACCCTATTTCTCCTTCCCACCTTCTTCATTCGAATTCATTCGAAAATCAAAACAAATAAAAGTCGCGAGCGACTCGCGATCGGAGGAAGGGCAAGCGCGCGAGGAACGCCGACAAGGGGATTGGCACGTGAGCTCGAGGTCGTGGCGATTGTTCATTTGGGCGAAGATATCAAGCAAGCAAGGTGTGGTGGGTGGTGGTTTCACGATTGCAGTCGGTGGTTCACGTGCGATGGGGAGCGAAATGGCTAGAGAAGGGAGGAGGGTATCGGGAAGCGAACCTTAGGGGATGTGCGATCGCTTGCTGGAAGTCGTTATTTAGGAATGTTGTTGTCTGGAGTCGCGATTGTCGTCGATGGTGGTTCTCGAGCAGATCTTGAGGTATTCGCAATTCCCTATTTATTTATTTTTCTTTTTCAAATTTAATTTAACACGTATATATAGATATATTACAGAAAAAAAAATATGAAGCTTAGAAACAGAAATTTGTCTGATTTGAGAAAAAAATGAAAATGAAGATATATGTTGTTTTGTGTAATCATGTTTAAACAGAGAAAGGAAAAAGGAATTTTAAAAACCGGATTTTTACTTCACAAATATATATTGAAGAAGATAGTTTTTACAGTAAAACCGATTACTGTTTTGTTAATTACAGAAAAAAGGAAAAAAAGGAAATATATATAAATATTTTATAGTAAGCTGTATAAAACAATTCTTTTTTTAAATTTGTGTATATACATATGATTTGGAAAATATAAGAATTTATATGAATTAGTTATTTAAAACAAAAAGGAATTAACGGTTCAATTAATTCAAAATATTAATAAATTGTATAATGTTGATACAAGGTTTTAAATCATGGAAACAAGCCAGTTTGGAATGGATTGCAAATTGCAAAATAAAAGGTGAGTTAATCTCACTCATCTGGATTTAATCTAAATTTAAATGGTTGAATTTAAATATTTGGTTGAATGATTGAATTGATTGGACGTGGCATATTATATAGTAATACATAGCATATATTGGAGTGATTGATTTCCCGCATTTTATAGCGGATGAGCCCTTATGCGCCGCATAATAGCGGATGATATTATATAAACCCATATACCGCAATATTCCACCTCGAAGTGGAATTGATATTTTATATTGTGCTAACATCTGTGGATGCAGGGAAATAGGTTGGAGGGATCCAACTGGATTCCTCAAATTTATCTAGATTGTTTAATATTCTGTGATATGGTTTATGTGATAATCTGTGATAAATTATATTGGTAATTTAAATGTTGGATGCTATGGTTTGATTGAATATATTTGGATATTCCAAGTTATCAAAAATATATAGATTTGGATTTTTAAAGAAAATAAAAGAGAGAATTTTAAGTAAATAATTATAGAAATTTGGATAAATGAAAAAATGAATTGGGAAAGAATAATAGTTGATTTTTGAATTCGAATAAATAAGATGCCAAGTATGGAGAAATGAGATTTTTGAATAAATGGGCATAAGTGATGTTCTTAAAAACTTAAGTGATATTATGTAAAGAATGAAGAATTTATTTTAAATAATTCAAGGTTTAAATTTAGTGAAAAGAATAAAGAAGGAATATGAAAAATATGAAATTGGTATTTTCAGTTAAAAAGATTTTAAATCATAATTGAGAAAAGAATATGAAGTTAATGGATTTTGAAATAAATTGAGTGAGGAAGGGAATTTATTTCAAAAGGGAGTAACTTAGAAATCAATTTTAAAATTGATTTAAGTGTTTGAAATTGGAATTTTAAAGGGGGATGGGACTAAGAAAATTCATAAACTGGGTTTATAAAAGTAAAGTAATATATCAGTGGATATTTGGAAGAATAAATTCATGGTGGGAATTTATTAAAGGAATGGGTAAATTTGTTTAAAAATAAATAGTGATTTATTTTTAAAGATGTGAAAGAGAAGTGTACTTTCCTGGATAGCCAAGTACGTTTTCAAAGCAAATTTTTAAGTATGAGTTAAAAGTTGTTTTAAAAGCAGGTTCTAGAAATTTATTATTTTAAATGTTCAAATTTTAAAGTAAGTATTTTTTTTCAAATTTATTTTAGTAGTAATTATTTAAAGGTGACTTGGTATTATGTTTTAAAAGGATAAAAATTTAGTTTTATTATTTTATTAAGTAGCTTTATTTTAAATATTCATAAAGCATATATCTTTGAATAAAGTATTAAAGTATTTTTTATTTAAATGTTTTAAAAGTATATTTTATAATAAGTGTTTTAAATTATTTGTACTAGGTGATTTCAGTGGAAATAGAAAATATTTGGGAAATGTGTTCCGTGAGAGGAAGATGGTTTGAAACTGTTTTCAAAGGGTTGAAAAATGGAAATATATCATGTGAAGATATTTTAAGACTAATAAATAATTTGGTGAAATTATTTATGTTTGATGGTTGTTGTGAACGTTATATGATAGTTAAATAACTGACTATCAATATTGGCCAATGCGCTGATCGTTTCGAAGAGACCGGGATCGGAATTTATTTCCCGAAAACCACTTCGATCCGGTTTGTACGTTTTCATGGGGAAGACGAGTTGGATTCGAAGATGGAGCAATGAAGTGCAAGGGCTAGTCGCTACTAATTCTGAGGGTAATTCCAAAATGGATTTAGTAGGAGTAGTGACTTCGGTTCCGTTCAAACCCAGAACGGACTTGTATGGATGAATGCTTTCAGAACATCGCCAGGTAGGGTATGAGCATTCTAAGAGATGCGTTCTAAAAAGGCTACGCTTAGCCTCGAGCCTCATCAATCGAGAATGACTAAAAATCTGGGGTAATGCAGTAAGGCTAAGTGGGTCGCGCCCATTAGGGTGAGGTCATCTCTGTCTAGATGTCCCTTTTTATTTCGGCTGTGTGGGCAGTTGCTGATCCTAACCGCGGGATGATCTTACTCGAGATTATCCACTAAGGCTAGTTCCAGTCTTGTATTGCTGGAGATTTAGGGTGGATCCTCGGTACGCTGATCTTGACCAGGTACTTTGACAGGTGGTACCCCAGTGCCTAGTCATTAGTTGGAAATCCTTTCTCCCTACGTGCCTTTTACGATTTTTGTTTGTAGAACCCACTTTGTGGCTAGTATGCTGGAATTTAATCATGTAACAATTTCAGCTTTTTTAATAAGTATTTGTATATAGACACTATTATAATATCAGAGGATTTTGATAAAAAGTGTTTTGGCTACCGTAAGGTAAAAACCGGACATATTTATTTGTGGCGTGGTCTTACGAGATGCTTTTGATTTCAAAGGATTTTGAAACTTTAATAATCCAATTGAGTGTGGTTTTCTCACGCTGGTATTCCAGACTTACTCGGGTGTTATTTAACTATAATGCTCGGGTCAGACCGAGTATTATAGAATATAGAAAAGGATGCGGTGGAGCTCAGGAGACGGGTTGGATGGCGATACGTACTTCCGTACTTGTATGAAATATTCCGCTGTGTTGATTAGCTGTGTATTCAGTTTTGTAAGGACAAGTTGTGATAACTGTCCAGTGGTGTGTATTGTGGTTATTATACTCTGATGATGTAATGTATAAACAGATATGTTTTTCCTTCATGTAAAGATCAGTTATTATCTATTATATTTTATTCCGCTGCGTTGGTAAGATTCTGGTGTTGTTTCTATTTTCTTCTTCTACCTCCTTCTTTTTTAACCCTAACGGTTCATATTTACGTTCACCTTGAGTTGATGTGTTGGAAAATAGTGTTGGCTTAAAGGGTACGGGTTTGCGAGTCGTTACAGTCTGTCCTTAACTTACTTCTCCTAGTGTTAACTGATCCTAACGGTTTTGCAGCTCACCAAAAATCAATCTCTACTCCATGTATTCCTTTCTATATGTAACATCATTTTAGTCCTACCTGTGACAAAGCCCTATACACTACAATTTTGGACTTATAATAGCAAGGGGCTACTAGTTAAAGTATATGGCGTGACCCACATTAGTCTCATCTTGTATTCTAAAAATCTAAATCATTCTTTTAGCTAATATCAAGGCTGTCCACCCTATTCAAATTTCATTTCTTTGAAAATATTCTTTACCAATAATTTACCCTTGAAATCATATTTTTTTAAAACAAGGAAATTGTACTCTTTTCTTTACTCAAAATACTTATGCCATAACCTATGTTTCATATGAAAATGTTGATGAAAACCTAAAATCAAGTGGGTTATCTATCTCTTTGGAAACAAATTAAGTACTTTAACCTTGAAAAAATTAGGTTGAAAGGCCAAAATCTTCCTTTCGAATGCATTGGAAATAGACCTTTTGAAATCATTACTTAAAAAAGACATCCTCTTTCGTGACTATTAAACGTATCTTTCGAAATATTTGGAAACATTCCTTTCGAAACACTTAAAATCTTATCTTTCAAAAGCATTGGGTTCAAGTAAAAAGTTATGGAAGCATAGCTTCGAATATTTCTTTCCAAACCATAGTTTGAAAACAAAAAAAAACTACAAAGTATAAAGAGGGACACGTTCGAAAGTCATCCATCCGAAACCTTTGCCTCCAAAACTATTAGTGAAATCGGTTAAGTTAATCCTCTCGAAAACATTGGGGAAGGTGGCTTCAATATTAGCGGAAGGTACGAAGATGGAAGTCTCCCCTTTAGCATGCATTGTTTAAAGGTTGTAAAAAGTGGCTTTAACTAAGGCAAAAGTAATGGTGCGGCAGCTAGGGTATTGAAGGGTTCAAAGCGACAACCTTTACGAAACACTGTTTTAAAAATGGCAGGTCTATAGACTCGAGATCTTTGAAAGACAACTTCACCCGTTTCGAATGCATGCCTTCTGTAACATGTTGGTATTTTCAACCATTCGCATCCGTGCATATCGGACTTGAGTTGCTCAAAATATCAGATTGTTAATTTGTATTTGGCAAAAATCAACACATACAGTAAATAAATAAATCACAGAATCATAGACACAAAGTAATATAATAGTATGCAACAGAAACAAAATAAATAGTAGTTCATGAAGCTGCTATATATATCAAAGTTAAATAAGATACAATAGAAGTTTCAAATACAATGTCAAATACCAAAATCTGAATATGTAACGGGAGTCAATTGAATAAATGAAAGCTGAAAAGATGTAGATGGATCTCTAAGCGAAGCTCCAACACCAAAGGTGAGTCTCAAAAGCTGTATCACTCAGTCTGACCCAAGCGTAGAGTAAACTACAAAACACTCGAGTCAGGATTAATATTTTTATATCAATAAATCCAACTCAAGTGAAATAACAACTGAAATACAAGTAACTCAAAGGATGTTTGTGATAACCATCCTCTAAGGATCCGTTAAACTATCTACTATGAAGTAATATACATAATTATAATAAATGTCTATAGTAAAGCAAACTATTAAAATAGCTTTAAGGCTTTACATTTTCCACCTTAACACATTTTATATATTCCCATAGTCTATACAGTACCATAATCTCCCGTGTATTGGGCATCGTCAGAGCGCACTCCATAGGTACGGTACAAAACAAACTCATAGTGATCTTGATAGGGTAGGTGACACGACACAACTAGGCAATGTTAGGGTAAATATACTAATTACACTTCTGGACTGGTGGTAACGCGTAGCAGCCACTACCGCCCACCTCGGAACACACTCCCAAATCAAAAAAATCAAATGTGGCCACCAAATCAATCACAAAGTCAGAATATTGTATCGAAGGAATGCGTCCGATCAGAGGTTCTACCTCACTTGGCCTGTCAATTGCTCTTGTTTTAGCCACCTTAAGCCAAATCACAGGAATCGGGTCCACGTATATACCTCATATAGGATCGTCGCCACCATCCTACTTCATTCTAGAATCTCCACCGCGTACACAGTTGTTAAAGCGGTTTTCGGTACTGGCAGAGAGTATGACAATATCCGATCCCGGTCTCTTTAACAGCCAATTGTTATTATAACAACACGGTCATTTAAAAATAGTTTATACTTCAAAACCAAAATATCATTCCAATTCAAAAACCATATCATTGCGATATCATTTCCATTTCAAATATATTTACTTCCAAAATCATAGTACTTTCAAAATTATAACACTTTCGAAACCAAAACACTTGAAATCATAGCACTTTGGAAATCATAACATTTTGAAATCATAACACTTTGAAATCATATCACTTTGAAATCATAATTCTTTGGAAAACCACAACACTTCCCACTTAACCGATTTAGATATTAAAATAGTATAATAAAATAGTTTATAAAATAAAATAATTTATATAAGATAGTTATAAGTTAAAATAGTTTATATAAAAATAATTAGTATACTAAATTTGTTTATATTAAAAATGATTTATATTAAAATAGTTTATATTAAAATAATTTACAAAGTAAAATATATAAATAGTTTTGACTATAATTTAAGTACTTATTATAATAAAATAGTTTCCTCAAATTTCATTAATCAATTCCAAATCAACTTGAATTCCAAAATTCAAATTTAACCAAATCTCAAATCATTAATTTCAATTCAATTCAGTTTCTCAATGAATCATTTCAAACTATATCGATTTCAAAAACAGATTTGAACCATAAAATAAACCATTTCAATTTAAATATATTTCAAAGCTTTAAGTATTCAACATTTTCAAAACTAAATTCGATAATTTCATATATATATATATATATATATATTAGTTTCGATTTACTATTATTTAGTTTTGAAATATTTACTTATTAAATCAAATAGCATTTAAATAAAACTTCAAATTTTAAATAACTAAATATTCCTTCAATTTATTTAAACTTAATATATTCATTTAAATCACCTTAAACGAAAATCAAGTTATAAAACCATATCCTTTAAAAATCTCAGATTCTATAAGTTTCAAATCGATTTAAGTAAATAAATTCTTAATTAAAGACCATTCAAATCAATTTCAAATCTATCTTCCCAACCTTAATTTATTAAAAATTATTATAAACTCTATATTTAAAAATAAAATTTTTAATAATACTTTAACAAATTAAATCAAACTTTATTAAATTAAATATTATTATCAAACTTCTTTATAATAAAACTAATTTACATATATTTTAAAATAGTAAAATTATGAGTAAATTCTTAAAATTTATAATTTCAAAACCAACTTATATTATTAAAATTTTCAAAACATATAAATTTAAAATCTACAATTTAAACTTTATAAAATACATATATATAATATCTTGAAATCAATATTTATTAAACCATATATGTCTTTCCAAAAACGTAGAAATCATTTCAGAATATTTATATATATAGACCAACGGTGTCTGTATATAATTTTCTATCCTATGGTCAAGTAATACAGATATTTATTATTTCAATCCGTAATTTAAATTATATACAGGTATATATATCATTTCAACCTACAACTAAATTCAATTCAATGAAAATCGCTTGGGTTTATCATTTCAACCCATAACGATTTTCTCCTATTCTACGGATCGTTCCGATATGCATCATTTCAACCCATAGGGAATTCTATACTAATCGAGAACTTGCAGAGTGATAACAGATATGATAATAATATAACAAGCATATATCATAAATATAAATAACAGATAATTGTGTCAGATATCACAGGTGAGCAGATAGCATATATATAGCAATGTAAATAACTAACAAAAGCATATTTCAGTTGTCGTTTCAACTGAAATCAAATTAAATAAATATAAGAACGTTAACCATGAGTGATTTCTCACCTTTCGAGGCTAGAGAAATTTGAAAATGAACAGAGCTACGGATCCAAGCACGAATTTCGAAGCAAAGCACGATGGACATGAGTTCGATGGACAAGCTGATGGATAAGAAATTGATGAGAATGAATCAAATCAATTTTGATATAAACTGAAAATATATACATTATTATTATACTATATATATTTTCAATATTTTTTATTTAATAAATATTAAAATAATATGAAATTTCAATTTCATTACTCTTAAAACTCAAGTATTAAAAATCAAAGATATATATTATATTTAAAACCCATACTTATACATTATAACAACTTTATATATATATATATATATATATATATATAATTTACAAATCCATATTTGATAAACAAATATAAAATCCCATAGACAAACAATATATATCAACCTAAAATTTATATGATATATATATGCAAAATCATTTGTTCATACTATCAAGTGCACGTTCTAATATGTTTAAGTAATACATATAGCAGTTTCAGAAAATATACATACGGAACATATATGCACATACTATTATATATGAGCTTATATACATATATATATATATACACAAACAAATTATATTACCTATATAACTTATATATTATAACAAACCCAACTCAACAATTTATAAACTGTATATATAATAATTATATACTAAACCCACATAATTTATAATATATAACACTATAGACTTATATATACAACATTGTATGTTATAAAATATTGTAACTTTTATAAACTAATATATATATATATATATAACTCTTAAGACAGAATAGTGAGCACTAATATATATAAACCTTATATAATAATATATATAACACCCATGACAGCAAGTTTGGATATAATTAAACTTATATTAATCAGTAATAAACTTCAAAATCTCATAACTCATAGCGTATCTATGCGAACGTGTATATATGTATACAATTAAGATTGTATCCATTATTATAAAACATAGTTATCTAATATTACTTGAAATGCACGCACAGTCTACACTAAAGAAAATGTTACAAAACTATTTTTTTTTACATAAAACAGAATTAACAAATATAATAATATGTATACAAACACTATATACTTACCTTTACGATCTGTATGCATTTCAAAACCACAAATATATATGAGATAACTATAAATTATATATACATGGACCTTTATATACAAACAACCGAAGTGAAGACAGGGTCACAAGCTTCGAATGGCTATGGAGAAAGATGGAAGTTGATGAGCAGGTCTGGCAAGCAAAGGGGATGGTGGTGGTTGCTGAAGTCATGGCCGGCTGGAGGTAAAGATAGTGGAGCGAGTGTGGGTGGCGGCCGACGAGGTGTTGTAGGCGAGGTGGACGAGGTCGCTAAGGCAGAGGCATAGTCGGAGAACGGTGGAAAGATGGCTGCATTGGGTATTGTGTTGAGTTGGCAGCTGTGTTATAATGTTTTATTTTTTGTATCATATGGAAGAAGAAGACAGAAAAAAGAGTAAAAAGAAGAAGAGGAAAGGTGATGAGATGAACAAACCAGTGAAACGAAAATGAACAAACAATATATATTGAAACCCGAGAATATTTAAAGTCAAAGGCTGAAAATATTAATGACTGTGGCTGTTGGATACACACGAGATAATGAAAGACACTAGAAGTTCAAAATAACCAAAACGTACCGATACGGTGAACCGTTTCACATACTCCGCTATGCACCGGACATCAAAAACACAAAATTGAATAAACCACAGAAATCAGCATGATGAGATGATCAAAATAGTATACAGATATCAGTGGTATGATTATCCTATCAAAAGTCGATATCGGTATCGAAAATGCAGCTAATCCATCGAAAATAAGATAAATGGAGCAATAGCAGTCCACATTTGATGAAACGGAATATGACGTCTCACTCAGAAGATGGTTTGCAAATTTATTTTGTAAAAATATCAGATTTGAAAAACATTTTATTATTATCAATTTTAACTGATTTGAATTGAAATAAGATTACACAACAAAATAAACTTCCATGTTATTAGATGAAAATTTACCATTTGCTATGTTTATATAGGTGTATTCCAAATATCAAATTTTTAATTCAAAATTCAAATATTTAAAATTTCACAAAAATTCAGTTAATTTTGTTATTAAAACTATTAAAATTTGCGGGTCATTACACTCTTCCCCACTTAAAACTTTTCGTCCCCGAAAAGGAACGAGATAGGAGAATAGAAACAACAAGAAGAAAAATAGATTTCAAAATAAAGCAATTAATTTAAACCATATAAATTTCAAATTTAAATTAACTAATATTTAAAAATTGATTTTAAATTCAAGTATTTCATTAAGTTGATCTAATTTAAATTTATTAATTCCTTCAAAACAAAATTTATTTTTATTTATATCATTTATTAGATCCATTTGATTTTACTTCAGCAAATTTTTTTATAACTCAATCTTAACTATCCCTAATTTCTATTTACTTATTTGTTATCTAATATTCAATTTGTCTCAATTAATTTTCTTCTATAATCATATATTAGAATAATCATTTGTTATAATCATATTTTATTCAACAAATTTAATCCTTCTTTATTTCAAATAATTATTAAATTTATTCCACTTAATATATCTTGTCACATATATTAAGTATACCTGCACTTATTATAACTGCTCAAATTTATTTAAAAATTCCTTTAACATCATTTTATATTGTAAATTATTCAATTATATATTCAACTTCTGAATGATTTAGGTAAGATATATATCGGAAAGTAATTGAGTATTATACAAGTAAAATTTCCCAATTCGATTATTTCAGGTTTATACATTTATTCAAAAAAACTTGGCTCCATTTTAAGAATTGAAATCATCCTTAACATAAATTTAAGAATTAAATTTTCGATTTCACTTCAATCCATATATATGTGTGTGTTATATAAATCACATCATACTTAAGAAATTCAATTCGAATTCATTTTTCAAATCAAAAATGTAGCAAAGCTACTTAGATCTCTCCACTCTGAAACTCGAAAATGAATGCCGATGATGCGACTGCCATCACCGAAATTATTTTCCAACGACAAAAGAGAGAGCACTGATCTAAAACTTTTAAATATTCTTTGGAAATTATTTCTATTTGAAAATACTTTAAATAATATACATTGAAAATTTAAAATCAAATTTTCTAAATATCAGAAATTAATTCTTAAATCCTTGATTTAAAGTTATTTCAATTCCAAATAAATTTATAAACCATAATTTTATTTATTTATATCATGTGGCAATAGTCATTAGTTTGCAGAACAATAAATGAAAATCAAATTTTATTATTTCAAACAACCAATTCATTAACAATCTAATTTCAAAAAATTCATACCTATATATATAATATAATTATACAAAATTTATTTTGCCAATATGGAAATAATATTATGTTAGTTTTCTTTGTTCATGTGTTTTGGAAATCCTATCGATAACTCTGCATAGACGAATCGATCGAAACCCAAATCAACATTAACAACTCAAACAACATAATATATAAATATTTTATATAAATTACAAATACACTCCCTTACTCGATGATTCCAGGATGGATTCTAGAACAAAGATAGAGATCCAAATTAAGAGGGACCCTAATCGAAGAAAATCTAACAAGAAATAAGCTCAAACACGAAGATAAGATGATTAAACAACGGAATAGGAAGTTGGATATACTAATATTAATTGCGGCTGACGTTAACCAGGTCAACCGTGACTTGAAGAATAAGATCGATGCAGAATTCTGAGGCAAATCGACATTTGATCGTAGAAGATAGAATTCGGGCATAGTAAGCGATAGAAGCATCTAAACCAAGGATATAGAAATCTTTGGTGAATCAATACTTGTTGTAAAGGAGTTTCACCCCTTTACAAATCATTCAGTAAAGCTATGCGATGCTCTAGAATCAAGAAAAATATGAATAGGGAGATACTGTTTGCCTTGAATGGTTTGTAATCCCAGCTATGAGATAAGTAATATTGTGTGATATGGATGTTTTGGTTGCATTGGGATGATAATATGGATTATCTGTTTATGATGATATGGATTATCTGCTTATGATGATAATGTTGATTATCTATTATGATGTTGAGAATTATCTATCTGTGTGTATATAGATAAAATTGAATTGTTTTAAAACTTTAAAACAACTTGGCCTTAAAAGATACATTTTGGATTCGGTGAGACCGGGATCGGGTTTCCATATTTGGATATCCGAAAACCACATCGATCCAAATTAACGACAGGTCGTGAATCTGAAGTGAAGATGAAGATTCAGAGTGCAAGGGTTATCGTCGTTAAATCTAAGGGTGATTCCAAAAATGAGTGTAACGAGATAATGCCTTCGGTTTCGTTCGTACCCGGAATGAACTTGTATGGATTGAATGCTTTCAGAACAACGTCAGGTGGACGATGAGCATTCTAAGTGATGTGTTCTATAAAGGTAATCGTAGCCTCAAGCCTCATCAACCGGGATTGGCTAAAACAGAGGAGGTGCAGTAAGGCTAAGTGGGTCATGCCCAAGTAGGACGAGATTTACCCCTGTCTAGATGTCCCTTTTATTTAGGCTGTGTGGTGCGGTTGCTGATCACAACTGCGGGGTGGTCTTGTTTGGGACTGTTCAATAAGGAATGGTTCCGACTTTGTGTTGTAGGATATCGAGAGTGATCCTCGGTACGGTGATCTAGGCCACGTACTGTGACAGGCGGTACCCCGGTAGCCCTGCCATTGTATGGAATCCAAAATACAATAAGTGTTGTTCGTATTAGTTGTGCCCAACTATGTTAGAACGTGACATGTAAGCATTCCAGCTATTTCTGTATTTTACTTGAAAACCCTAGACCTATTATAATATCATCGGATTTCCGATCAAATGTTTTTGTTAGCGTAAGGTAAAAACTTTTCCATGTTTATGTGTGGGAAGTCTTACGTGATACCTTTTGTTTTCAAAGGTTTTTGAAAGTTAAGCAACTTTAACATGTTACTCACACCAGACCTATGTCTGACCCGGAGTTTATTTCTGTTTTTCTTAAACTCTTGGGTACTCAAATTTTTACGAGTAGCCAAGGGATTCAGGTTATCTTTGACGAATTATGGAGGAGCAATGGAGCAGGAGGATTCAGCGTGTGTATATATATATATATGTATGTATGTATGTATGTATGTATATATAGTGTTCCGTTGTGTTAGTATCTCTGAGTGGTTTCTTTGTTGATGTTGTATTTGAGTTGTAATAACTAGACAGGTGTTTATAACTGTCTAGTATGTGATGTATTGTCTGTGTAACCCTGATAGTTGTTGTATACTATGTAATACTTATGTTTTAATATAATTTAATCGTTCCGCTATTAAGATTCTGATGTTGTTTTCTTCTTTCTCTTCTTTCTCTTCTCTTTTCTATCCATTTCTTTCTTAAAGATTATACGACTTTCTGGTCGTTGAAAGTCGGGTCGTCACAGGTGGTATCAGAGCGCTAGGTTGAGCGAATACCTAGGCTCTGGAGTGGTGTCTATCTTGAGAGAGCGTATTTGTATTTGTATTTAATATATATATATATATATATATTTCTACATATATGTTGGGTTACCTGTTCAGGTTTTCCAATATATGTTATAAAGGTAGATAGGGTAGTGGTGTGTGTAACACGACTATTACCATTGGTTGGAGTTTGAGTGATGAGGTTGGAAGTGTATCTGTCGACCTAATACTGTCTGGAGTGAGCTTTACAGCTTGGAGTAAGGATGTCATCGATCTCCGAAGGAAACCTGCTAAGGTTCAGAGTCTATCTTTGAAGTATAGAGATGGGTGAGTAGAGTTTGGATCTGTCGGTTTGGCAGAAATGAGTGCTGGTATCTCAATACCTCAGGAAGTAGTAGCTGCGTGATGAGATGCAGTGATTATGGATGTTTTCGAAGATATTTCTTTGGAACAAGAGTAAGGAAGTGTATCTGTTTCGGTGTTGTGGTTGAGTCCAACAGGGTGTTTCTGTTTTCTTGGAGGTTCGAGTTTCTCGAAGAGCTTTGGATTAGGAAGTTTTTGGCATCTATGGCAGCAGTGCAGCTCGGAGTGTTCTGTGTTGGCAAGAAGTCTTCTGGCTGAGTAGTTTATTGAAGGTGGAGTTCAGAAGCAGCAGAATGGATCCGTTTCTTCGGTGGATTGGCTAAGCCAGCATATGCTGTTCTGATTGGTAAAGAGAGAGCAGTTTCTTTGGAATTAGGCTGAGTTGATCGCAAAAGTGACTTGAGATGGTTTGAGTGTTCTCCTGGGTTGTTGGCGATTTTCCGGATGTTTTCGGGGAAGTCAGAGGTTTGTCCGCATCTGGAGATTGAGTTTTCTTATCGGCTAGCATTCCAGGATTGGAACTGGTGGTTCAGTTCGTAGAAGTTAGTAGAAGGATGGTTCCTAGGGATAGAGTTTGGTGAAGCAACTCAGGTTTCGGAGGAACTTCTGAGTTTTTCTTTATGGATCCGTTGAATCATATTTCTGGAAAGTGTTGTCCAGTTTGTGCTCGTGTTCTTCATCAGCATTTTCTTCTACTTCGGATCAAAGTTGTGCAGCGGAAGTAGTATGGGAAGTGCACTTGTTTTTCTTTTTTGGGTAAGGAGAAGTAAGTTCGGTCTTCTGTTGTTTATGGAGTAGAGTTGTGTTCTTTGTTTGGGTTGATCTTAAGGAGATCATTCTGATGGGTTGTTTTTGGTCTAGTTTGTTTCTAGAGGCATCAGCAAGGGTTGAGCTGATTAGTAAGGATGTAGGCAGCCCAGGATCGTCTGAAGAGTTTTTGTGGATAAGAGACGGAGGAATTTGGATTCTGAAGACAGAGATTTGTTTTGGGATAAGTTTTTCTCAGATCCAAGGAGCTATAAGTTTTGGTAAGTCTGGGAAGCTAGCTCTGAAGTGTTTTGGATTTCTTCTATGTTTTGGTAAGATAAGTGCTTTGGTTTTTCAAGAGTTGATTTGCTAGTTTGGATAACTGGGATTTGGTATGTTTCACGTATCTCTGAGGGAGTACGTGTTTGATATATCTCTAGTTGTAGAACCTGCAGTTCAGGAGGTTCGACTGTCGAGTCAGATTCGTCTGTAGTGTGATATCTTGTTTAGAGTTGTAGTTATAGATGAATAGGAGCTCTATAGCTTAGTAATATTGATTGTTTGGATTCTATAGAGCGAGTATCCCAATATTTATACCGGGGAAACTCAAGGAAGTTCTATCCAGAATTTTGTCTGGATAGTTAGATTTTTTTTATTTTGTGAATTGGTTGCTATGGTTATTAGCATATGATTAATATATGCTGTGTTTTAAAATTAAATCTTTAAATAGATTATTAAATTACCTTTGTTTTAAATTTTGGGGACGAAATTCTTTTAAGGGGAAGGATTGTGATATCCCGGAATTTTGGCAATATAAATTTAATAATCTGTATTTAAAATTAAATTTGATTTGATAATTTTTGTAAATAAATTTGATTTGATTTAATAATCTTCTTTTATTAAATATTTAATTAGTGAATTTATCTTTTAATAAGTTAATAAATTGTTTTCTATTTATAATGTATATATACATTATATACATATATATTAAATAGATGAGTTTGGTTTTAAATTTAATTAATATAGCATATTTTCTAGTTCCAATATTTTGGTAACTGGGAAATTTTGATTTATTTAATGTTAAGCTTTTCAAAGCTATTTAATAAAGAACTATATGATTTTAAAATTTATAAAATAAACGTTTAATTATTTAAAAAGGGTTTTAGCTTAAAATTTAAATAAGATTAATAATAAGATCTATTTTATTTCCTTTTTGAAATATTGATTAATAAATGTGATTGTAATTAAATATGAAAGTTTAAAATTACAATTAAAATATGAAACATTTATTCATATAAATAATAAGTAACTTACAACCTCTTTTATAAATTTATTTAAAATAATCAAAAATGTTATTTTCAAATAATAAATATGTGTATTGTTTTTATTTATAATTATACTTGGTTTTATTCTTTAAAAATTATTTATCTATATAACTAAGTATTAAAAACTAATTAATTTAGTTAAAAGCTTTCATTAACACTTAATTATAAATACAAATTATTTGAAAGACATGTGTAAACATCCTAGAACCTAATATAACATGTGTTAAGGAATAAACAATTTTAAGTGACAAATGTATAGTTTTTTACAAGTGTCGTATTATTTTTATTTTTCTTTGATTTTTAAATAAATCATAAAGTAAGTTATATAAACACACATCTTCCTTTCCTTTTTCTTTTTCTCATTTTCATTTCTAAACCAAGAAATCTTTCAGCTGAAAACTATTTACTCTACACAATTTTCAAAACAAATCATGCAAATTTGAGAATCAAATTCCCTGTAACATTTTCTGCATGCAACTCAGTTTCTAAATAAGTTGCAAATCACTCTTCAAAAATGCATAACAAAAATCCTGTATTTCATTTTCAAAAGCCTGCATTCATTTTTCAAAAATCTGGAAATCAAGCTACTGCATGCATGTAGTTTTAAAAATCTGAAGCATGCATGTCAGTTTGTAAATTTAGGAGCAAAAAGCAAACCTGTTCATCATTCAACTTGTTCTTTTTTTTAAAAAAAGCAAGCAAACCTGCATTCCTTTCTTCAAAATCTGGAAAGTGGCCACTACATGCAAAACCTGGGAATTAAAGCAAGTTTAAAACATCAGCAATTCAAGTTTAAGGTTTATAAATCAATAATAAAAGCATTCAAGCAAGTTTTCAAAAGATTCACAAGGGTTATTCAAAAACCTGTGCTCTGCTCAACAAAATCAGGTGAGTAAATTTATTTTAATTTTTTTTATAAAATCAGGTTGCATGCTAGTTGTATGAAATAAATATTTTTTTGTATGTTTAATTGTTGAATTCTCTTATGTATGTTGTATACATGCCTGTGATATCTGTAAGTCCTCTTTGCTTCCAGTTTTTAGCTTCTTGTTTTGATTTAAATTCAAAACTTCCTATTTTGACTCTGTTAAAAACTTGAGACTCAAAGTATACTCGTTTGTTTCATCACATACTTTAGATTAAATTTTTTACTTAAGATAAATAATAGGTGAATATCTCTAGAATGTATAAACAGATGAACAAACATTAATTAGTGAAATTTCAAATACACTGATTCAACGTTTCAGGGTTATAAATCAAATCATAATACAAAATCATGATTTTTAAAAGTAAGATTACAATTTTTAGAGTTAGAATCAGAGAGCAGTTCAAAATTTACTGTATTTTGCTTTTTGGGTTCTAACTGATGATCTATGGGTTTGGATGGGTTGGAATTTCTTCTGGGGGTAGATGAGTGATCAGAGAGGCCAAGAAAATTATCAGATTGGGGTGCATTTCATTTTGGAGATGATGATTGTGAATTGGAAGTTTGGAACCCTAGTTTTACTGGGTTAGATAAAACCGATCGCTACGGCATTTGTAGTTGATCGAGTTCAACTATTTCTTGGGCACTGGAAGTTAGTGGGTTGACGAGGACTTCGCCGGAGTTTCAGAGGCAACGGTGGTCGGAGCTTCCATGGCAAGGCGTTGAAAGGTTTTAGATTGAAGTGGTTCTGCCTGTTCTAGGTTTTGGTATTTGAAGTCGAATACAAATTCGAGTTGATTTTGGGCAATCTGATGATCGAGGAGAGATGAGGGGTTGCTGGTCGTTGTGAGATGATAGTCGATGTTGATCGGAGGTGATCAAAGTCACCGTGCATGTGCACGGTGCACTTTGATCTGATGGTGTTAGCTGATGGAGTTTGGTGTTGTAGCAGCTGTAGCATACTCGAGTGATTCTCGGGTGATTCGAGTTTTAACTCGAAGCAGGGTAGGATCTGACTCGAAGTCTTTTTAGAGTTGGCTCGAGTAAAATTGTTTACAGATTTTTAAAATCAAAACAGAAACTTGTTCTGTTTTTTTTAATTTTAAAGTAAAGTTTAAAATGCAAACTGAAAATTTAAAATAATTTTAAACTGAGTTTGAATCTGAATTCAAAGTAGTTTGAATTTGAGTTTTGAAATAATTTAAATTTTGAAATTTAAATTTGGTTTTAAACAACTTTTAAGTGTAAAGGTATTTTGGTTTTGAGAAAGTTTAAATTGTAAAATAGAAATTTAAAATAAGTTTAAATCTGAGTTTTGAAATCTGGAATTTGGGTTAAACTTCAGTTTTTAAAATAAATAAAGTTTTACATTTAAATTGTTTAGCTTCTTTTTAAAAAAAAGGTTAAAAGATTAGAAATTTAAAATGAAGTTTAAAATTTAAGTAAGCTTTGAATATAAGTAATCTGGAATCAAATTTAATATGTATTCCACTTTGAAATAAATGGAAGCTTTTAAAATTTAAAATGATTTAAATAATCTTGTTTGTTCAAGTGTATTTTTAAACTAATTTGAATTTAAAAATGAATTGGGTTTTAAATTCTTTTAAAACTTCTTTATGAATGAATATTTCTTTAACATATGATATAAAAAGATTTTGAATTGTTATTAAACTTTGTTTAGATAAATTTGAATGCTTAAATTTAAAATGAAGTTTAAAATGGAATTTAAAGTAAATTTGAACACAAATTGTTTTTTAATGCTTGATTAAGTAAGAAATGTTTTTCTTAAATTAATTTAGAATTTTAATGATTTGGATTCATTAAATTATTATGTTGGATAATTAATTATTTAATTAATCAATGATATGGGTGATTAGTTCAGTAATTAAGAATTTTTAAATTGATTAATTAAGACTTAAGATTAATTAATTAACGTTAATTAATTTGTAATTACGGAATATTAATTAGATTTTAATTCATGATTAAAGATTAATTAATCAAGTAATTAAGGATTAATTAAGATTGTAATTAACACTTAATTAATTAAATAATTAGAGATTAATTAATTGGTAATTAAATATTAATTAATTTTTAATTAATAATGGTTAATCTAAATTAATTACTTAAGAAAGAAATTAAAGAATAGTTAATGAATGTCATGAACTTAAGATTATTTAACGATTAATTAATGTGATTGATTTTAATAATTAATTAGATTAATTAATTAATGATAATCATTTATGAAATTGTTAAAGTTTAATTACTTAATAGAAGTAATTAATGAATTAATTACTTAATGTAATTAATTGGGTTAATGTGATTAGTTTAGATTAATTAATTAAGTTTAATTAATTTAAACACTTAATGATTTAATAAATAATTACTTAATGTAATTAATGGAATTATAATTACTTAGGGAAGTAATTAATTGATAATTACTGGATGTAATTAAAGATGTTTTAATAGTGGAAGTAATTTATATTAAATTACTTTGTGATTAATCAAGGGATTAATTTAGATAATTAATTAAGGGTTATTAATTTATGGAATGAAGCAATTAAGGGTAGTTAATTACTGAATGGGATTAATCAAGGGATTAATTAGAGAATAAATTAAGGAGTAATTTATTAATGAAGTAATTAAGAGTAGTTAATTACTGGATGTTATTAATCAAGGGTGATTAATATATGTGTGGTTTAATTGAAGATTAATTACTTATTGTAATTAATTTAAATAGAGAGATTAATTAAAAATGTAATTTAGAAATCATTAATTAATAAAATTAATGATGTAAATTTAGGATTGATTAATTAAGAAATAATTAATAAATGAAGTAATTAATTAATAAAGGATTAATGTAATAAATTTTAGTTGATTAATTGATTAAGTCATTAAAAGTTAATTATTGTAAGGGTTAAGTATAATTAACTTGTGTAATTAATTTAAAGGCTAATAACTTATTGTAATTAGAAAACTGTTAATCAGGAATGATTAATTGGAATGAATAATAAGATGGTGATTAATTAATTAATTTGTAATTAATTAATGGTTAAGTTAAGCAGAATTATAATGATGAAGTAATTAATTTAATTTATTTTAAATTAATTAGAGATGAAGTAATTAATTTAATTCATTTTAAATTAATTATAAATGGTGTAATCATTAAATCATTGCTTATGTATGAATGGATGATATTGTTTGCCTTGAATGGTTTGTAATCCCAGCTATGAGATAAGTAATGCTGTGTGATATGGATGTTTTGGTTGCATTGGGATGATAATATGGATTATTTGTTTATGATGGTATGGATTGTCTGCTTATAATGATAATGTTGATTATCTATTGTGATGCTGAGAATAATCTATCTGTGTGTATATAGATAAAATTGAATTGTTTTAAAACTTTAAAACAACTTGGCCTTAAAAGATACGTTTTGGATTCGGTGAGACCGGGATCGGGTTTCCATATTTGGATATCCGAAAACCACATCGATCCAAATTAACGATAGGTCGTGAATTTGAAGTGAAGATGAAGATTCAGAGTGCAAGGGTCATCGTCGTTAACTCTGAGGTTGATTCCAAAAATGAGTGTAACGAGATAATGCCTTCATTTCGTTCGAACCCAAAACGAACTTGTATGGATTGAATGCTTTCAGAACATCGTCAGGTAGACGATAAGCATTCTAAGTGATGTGTTCTATAAAGGTAATCGTAGCCTCAAGCCTCATCAACCGGGAATGGCTAAAACAGGGGAGTTGCAGGAAGGCTGAGTGGGTCATGTTCAAGTAGGACGAGATTTACCCCTGTCTAGATGTCCCTTTTATTTCGTCTGTGTGGTGCAGTTGCTGATCACAACTGTGGGGTGGTCTTGTTCGGGACTGTTCAGTAAGGAATGGTTTCGGCTTTGTGTTGCAGGGGATTGGGAGTGATCCTCGGTACGGTGATCTAGGCCACGTACTGTGACGGACGGTACCCCGTAGCCCTACCATTGTATGGAATCCAAAATCCAATAAGTGTCGTACGTATTAGTTGTGCCCAACTATGTTGAAACGTGAGATGTAAGCATTCCTGCTATTTCTGTATTTTACTTGAAAACCCTAGACCTATTATAATATCATCGGATTTCCTATCAAATGTTTTGGTTAGCATAAGGTAAAAACTTTTCCATGTTTATGTGTGGGAAGTCTTACGTGATACCTTTTGTTTTCAAAGGTTTTTGAAAGTTAAACAACTTTAACATGTTATTCATACCAGACCCATGTCTGACCTGGAGTTTATTTCTATTTTTCTTAAACTCTTGGGTACTCAAATTTTTACGAGTAGCCAAGGGATTCAGGTTAGCTTTGACGAATTGTGGAGGAGCAATGAAGCAGGAGGCTTCAGCGTGTGTGTGTGTGTGTGTGTGTATATATATATATATATATAGTGTTCCGCTGTGTTGGTATCTCTGAGTGGTTTCTTTGTTGATGTTGTATTTGAGTTGTAATAACTAGACAGGTGTTTATAACTGTCTAGTATGTGCTGTATTGTCTGTGTAACTCTGATAGTTGTTGTATACTATGTATTACTTATGTTTTAATATAATTTAATCGTTCCGCTGTTAAGATTCTGATGTTGTTTTCTTCTTTCTCTACTTTCTCTTCTCTTTTCTATCCCTTTCTTTCTTAAAGATGATACGACTTTATGGTCGTTGAAAGTCGGGTCGTCTCACTTTTAAAAACATATCTTTTGCAAATCATAATTTTGCAATCAAACTGGTTATAAAAACAATAGCAATAACATATATGCATGTAAATCGGGTAATTAATATACTATGTGTCCGAATAATATAGTTTTATCAAGTTGGCTATTGACCACTGCCTAGCTTGAGCCTATAAGAGATAATAAATATTTTAAATTCTGTTAGACACCATACTAGACGGTCTGTCCTCAACTTACTTCTCCTAGGGTCAACTAATCCTAATGGTTATGCGGCTCACCAATAACCTATCTCTACTCTCTGTATTTCTTTCTATGTGTAATATCATTTTAGTGCTACATATGACAAAGCCCTATACGCTAGAATTTTGGACTTATATTCACTAGAGGCTACAAGCTAAAGTATAGGGTGCAACCCCACATCTATCCCATCTGGTATTCTAAAAATTTAAGCCATTCTTTGAAACGCTCTTTTAAATAAAGGCGGGTCTATAGGTTCGAAAGCTTTGAAAGAAAACTTCATCCCTGTCACATGCATGCCTTCGACACCATCCTACCATCCGCATATCTCCAACACACTACATTCCAATGAATTGATACCACATATATTGGTTTCGAATGGGCACAAAAGGGGTTTTGTGTGGATATAGGATGTCGAAAGCTAGTAAGGGTAGTGGCGAAGATGTAATTTTAATAAAAACTGTATTTGACATTTTAAAGAAATTCCTTTTTACCTACCACTAATATTTGTTGAAATCTTATCGGTTCATAAAATTTTATCAATTTCCTTTTCAGAATTTGCTGCCGAAATCAAATTTGGTTTACTTGGAACAATTTAACATTTAAGCCCTTCTCTTTAATAAAATGTTTAAAACATTTAAATCCTCTAATTTAAATGATTTATTAACCATAGTAAAACACTTAGGAAAATCCCTAAAAATCAAAATAATTCACATTATATATGTTTTCTAACATATATAATTTTAGATCTGAAAATATTATAAAATGCCTTAAAAAATTTAAATCCGAAATTAACTATTTTCTCTCATTGAAAATTCATAATAAATTCACAATTACTTAAAAATTATGAAACTTGAAACCCACTTCTAAAATATTATTTTTGACCATATATCAAGAAAGCAACTCATTTGGAAGTCATATGAAAGGTTTTCTATTCTAAACATATCATAAAATTCTTATTAAATCTCTATAAATAATCAACTTAAAGCATATAATCATTTAATCACTATAACATAGCATATAACTTGCAAATATACGGATATATCCTTTAAACCGAAATCATTACCAAAATATGAGATGTAAACAAATTATTCACCTTGGCTTTGTGTTAAGAAGGTTGAGATTTTCCCTAAGATTGATTTCTTCAAGATTTCTACTTAAATACTAGACGATCTTCTCTTTAAATCTTCTTAATAGTGGCTGGTCTATGTTTAGTATTATTATTTTTTAGTTCATGAATGTAGAATGAATCAGGAAGTGGAGAGAATGGAAGGGTTTAGGGTATAGGAATAAAGGTTATTTCCATTTTACCCTCATCATATTCCTCCTTCTTAATTATGTTTAGTTTCCGTTCCATTAACATATTCATTAAGGCACGGCTCCTCCTTAATTTACAAATCTCAATCCCTTAACTTTCTACATTATTTATTTAATTTATCCAATTAAATGTTCTAAATAATGTTAGCTAAAATTATGGTCATTAAAACTGGTTGTCAAGCTGGAGGCTAGGTTTTGCCTTGGCCAAACTGTCTGGAATTAAAATATTCCGATCTACTGCTATTGTTGATTCTAGGGCCTATAAATTTAGGCCCAACCCTCTCTTTTTTTCTTATATTTTTCTGAAAGCGGTAGTGAAGCTCTGTCATTTTCTCTTCTCCACTATTTTCTAAATTTTAAAGTAAAATATTTATATTTGTATACATACAAATTGAAGAAGAATAGAAATCAAATAAGTGAAGAGGAAGAGTGAATCAACACTACGCAATAGCAAGAAAATACGCATATCTATATTCATATTTATATTTTCCCTTAAACCCAAATCTCTTCTCAGATCTATGATTCTAATATATGTTCGACCCCTTTTTAAACATATTTCTTTGAATAAGAAGGAAATGAAGTTAAATCAAAGGTTTTACTTTAGATTTGGAGTTGGAATGCTTTAAGAAGGTGAGTGAATTTTTTTTATTTTGAATCTATTCCATTGGTATACGTTTGATTTTTATACCTAAATCAATAATATTTGTGAATTGTAGGCACAAATTAGCGTAAAAAACTCTTGCCTACATGTTCTTGTTTTAGATCTGATAGGAATTATTACTATACCATGTTATGGAAATCAATCCTAAAAGTTTTAGATACAAATATTGATTAGATATGAAATTTATTATAGATCTGAAATTGGGTTGTAGATTACTAGTATGATTTTGATTTTTACCCTAATTATGTTGAATTGATAATTTTTTGTAGTTTAATTTTTGGGAAGAGCTTCCGTTTGATTTTTACCAATTTGTTTGTGTTTCCAAATTACATAGAAAATATAGTGTTTGATTTACCAAGTAATATATGCAAATAAAAAGGAAGAGATGTGTAAAATACATATTTATTCTTGGTAGGTTACACTGTTCATTCCAATAAAAAAGTAATATTTTCTTGTAATTTGAACGAGGCAAATCTTTCCTTTTATTCTTAATCTTTTGTTTTAAACTAATTTATAGAAATCATAATCAAGAATCTTCCTAAGAAATGTAATTTCAGCAAAATTAATAAGGAAAATCATTCTATTAAAGATTTCTAACTAGAATATATTTGATAGAAGTGGATATCTATATGTATTTATACATGCTAATAAATATGATGATTTATTCATAGCGCTCTCGTAGGATATTAGTTATATGTATTAATAATGTTGATTTGTGAAGAGGAAATAGGAGGAAAGTCTGATAATGTTGTAACTCCAATTAATGGGTAATAAATATGGAATGAATTCGGGAATTACAATTGTTTTGTAGGGTAAATGGATTAATGGACTGATAAATATGGAAGATTAGAAAAATGGAATAGTTATAAAGGTTACTAATTGGAAATTAGTAAATATATATATAAATGTCTTAGGAAAATTACTTAGGATGATAATCTTTTATCATGGATAAATTGACATTTATGGAAGACGCAAATAAAGGGGATTTATGGGAAGTTGAATATTTATAGTAAATTATATAGCCATAGATAAATAGAAAGAGGTTAGTAAGCTAAGTCCAAAATGCAATTTAGAGTGATAAAGCCTAGTAATAATAAAGCTTAGGATAATATGGCTTAAGTTAGTAAAGCCTAGAATAGTCAACTGGACTTAGTAGGTTGGAATTCAAGTCAGTAGAGTTATACAACAAAAGTCTGCTCTTCACTTTGAGGCTACCAATAGTTGTGTACAACTCCTACTGATGTGAGACATCTTTAACCATGGGACCTATAGAATAATAAGACTTAGAAGATTGAGAAGCGAGGTTAGTAAAGTGACATAATGGAAGCCCGCCCTTCACTCAGAGGCTACCAACTGTTGTGTACACTTATTACTAACATAAGGCATCACCAATCATAGGATCCATGGGAACCGATTATGGAAATAATAGGATCTACATAGGGATTAGAGGTATCGAGTAGTTGTTATATGCCTGCCTCTTTCCTAATTAAAAACACTAAATGATTCGAATTATCTATTAAGAGCGGCAGTGGATATCTCGAAAAGGGCCGCTTCGGGTTTGAGGTATTAAGTGACCGATCTAGGATATGCCTCTTTCGTATAAAGAAGTATTAAGTGTCCCAGTTAAATTCCAAGCAATGGCAGCTAGATCATACTAGTGAGGAGTCCACCTTGGGGTTAGGTATTAAATGACAAAGGCCTATCTAGAATATAGATATTAAATGGTCAAAGGTCTGCCTAGTCCTTATTAATATGGTATTAAGTGGCTTCGGTACTATCTCTCACATGGCAAAGACTTTAAAGATGATAGATGCGTTAGTAATACGACTATTATGTATTATAAAGATATAAATAGTGCTCAAAGGTCTCTATATCTAGGACAAATAAACCAACGATGACGATGCTAGGAGCCCGCATCATATTTGGAAGTATTCTGTGGCTGATAGACTTATGTTAGTATTTTGTACCTTGGAAAGGGTTGGTAGATGAATTGTGCTAGGTAGGTATCATGTGCGCAATATTAGGTTATTTTGGTTAATGTTAAAATAATAGACATAACTGAAACCAATTGGAATGAATTTATATTATGGACCTTGTATAGATTTTCCACTCACCTGAATGTTGTTCTAACCTAATCCTCATTACAACCCACATGATATATTTAAAGGGATACAACATTGGAGCTGGATGTGATTGATTGTCGGAGAAGTCTTCTTTCCTCTCATGCTCGATTCTTAAGTAACAATCTGATATCCAAGGAATACCATTAATTCCAAGGTAGTAGCCATAGTTAGTATTTATATCCTATTATTGTTTTCGCTATGAGTTTAGATTTTTATCAATCTCTAATAATATTCATGCATATTTGCAGGTACTAAATCCAACCATATGTGATTTGATGGACTTAGGTTTCGATTCTTATCAAAATTTAGGGTCATAAAGGTGCAGGTTGTTACATTTGGTATCAGAGCTTAGCTAGTCGACCAGAGGAATGAGGATAAATTAAGAGAATGTATTCATACTTTCCTATCTATAATTATTTTTGCACTATACTCTAAGAATCACGACTATAGAAATAGCTATAGTTCCACTACGTAGGAATAGGAAAACTATTGGTTTGAAATGTCTTAGAGTGAAGATTTTCACGCCGACTCCGAATTACCGCAAAGCGTTAGCGGTGCATAAGGCGCTGATGGAGAAGAGCATGAGTACGACATATGGCAGAATCACAGAGACTAGATGGTGTTCGACTTGGTGGTTGAGATACTAGCTAACTTTTGACTTTTGGATTTTGATGATGCTTGCAATCGAAGATACACATTTATTCTAATAAGTAAAAAAAAGAATTCTATACGTTGGAAACGTCCGAAAACCAGTTTGGTAAAGGAATGTCCATCAACCAACTTTAGATGGCAAACCAAATTTTTATTTGAAGAATTAAAGTCAATTCCTTAGTCTAAAATCGTGAGAAATTTTTTATAAGATATTTTGGAAATAGAGTTTGGATTTTTTTCCAGAGGATTTCTTTTTTTTAAGGATTTATTTTAGAATTTTGGAAAGTTATAAAATTTTAAATTTTAAAGAAATATACACCACTAAGTTAGTCGTGTTAAGAAATTTTGGTTTACAAAGAAGTAGGTTTTGAAATCCTTATAAATTTATATATGTATGTATGTATATCAATAAGGTTTAATTTTGATTTTAGGTAATAAAATAGTTTTTGATTTGGAAACGAGTTTCAATAGGTGAAGATTTAGCCCAATGATTTTCCTGTTTATAAAATTTGAAAATTTTAAAGTTTTCTCTCTTCTAAGGGATAGATAAAATAATAATGACATTTAATTTTATTAGGGTATGACATTAAAAGTGTTGTTATATCCGCTAGCTATTAGAAGAAATATTTCCATGCGAAGTATGCGGGAAATAGTAGTTGGAATATATTCGGGTTTTTGGAATTATTGATGGTTGAAGTAGTATAAGTCTGAAGTACTACCAAATAGCAAAGGAATGGTTTAGAAATCTATACAATAAGCTTGGGAACCATCATGGAGAGGGTAGGGATTTCACGTATTATGTCGAGTCAGGGAAATCAGGCAAAATGATTATCGTTGGTATTATTACTAACTTATAAATTAGCCCAACCTGTTTGGGTCCTGGTTCACACCGAGCTCGAGTCTAGGTTAGCAGTCGACCCCTAGAGGTCGATCGTAAGCGGTCGACCTATTGAAATAGGGCTGTCGATTGCTAGGTGGATATCAGCACAGCCCGAACCTAAGACGCGATTATAAAAGTCGCGTCCATTTTTCTTCCAACCACACTCGAGCCCTCCCACTTCTCAACAGCCAAATCCAAAAACCCCACCACATCCCCCTCATCTAAATTGGAAACCGCCACCCCCATTCCACTTCCAGTGATGTTATTTCACCCCCTCTCCGACGAGCAATGACCTTGCCTCCCTCTTTACGCTATTTATCGTGCGTTAGATCTTACCCCACTTCAACTCTACATTTAAACCTTTTTTCTCTACTTCTTAGCCCATGGCACCTCCCCACACTATTGGTTCCTCCTCATGCCACCCTGATGTCACTCCTTAAAAGATTAGGTGGCTAGACTAGAATGACCAGAAGATCTCCATTTTTATCAGCTCTACCAGTTTCAAATTCTTTCAAGGGCAACCGATGAATTTTGGAGACTTCGCGGCTTTTGGGCTAGAAGAGCTTTCTCAGACCATAGAACTTGCGCCAATCCTACACTTCGAGAGTTTTGACGGAAATGCTACCCACGCTGCATTCGCCTTTTTGATGCTCGTTTGGCGTCGAATTTTGATGAAGGCGACAGTTTCATTTCATGGGAGGTTAAATTAGTCAGGATTAAAATGTCTAATGATGACTTTGGCAATATTATGGAGATTTTCACAGATGGCGCAGATTTGAATGATATTGAGATGACCGATCCAAAGATCTTACAACATATCTTTTCTAAGAATGTCGACACTTGGAGGATGGTAATCTGGGTCCGACTGTGCACCTTGTTATGGGCATTATTTAGTACGACATCATCCCTAAGGTGGGAAGTTATGATCAAATTTATCCTTGGATGTGAAATGCAAACTATGCAGTTATGGGTAGTGTAGTCGTTAATTAGGCACACACACTTATGATTCATTTTCCCGACCAAGGAATTGGAACTCAATGGAGTTACTATATACCCCATATTTTTGGTAATATTATTTAGGATATTTAATTAGTTAAATAAAATAAAATAATATGTTGATTAGGGTTGAGATTTGATGTAATTAAAGGGTGGTCGTGCCATTTAAACTATGAATTAAAATAAGAGTTAAATTGAAATAGAGGAGGGGTAAGGTAGGAAAGAGGCCATTTCTATATCCCTAAAACTTGGTTGTGTATTCCTATACACGTTCATTTCATTTTATCAAAATTTTAAACAAGAGGCCGACCACCAGTAACAAGAGAAAGGGAAAAAAGATAGGGAGAAGCTAGGAAGAAGCTTAAGCAAACCAAATCCATTTACATCTCAATCTCCTTAATCTCTAAAGCTAAGATGAATAATGTTTACATCTTATATTTCTTTTGTTTTCGGTTTTAAGATGAAATTGGAAATGCTTTGCATTGATTTGCCATGTTTTTGAATGATGGAATGTGTATATATACATGTTAATGATTTATGTATGTTCATATTGATTTTATGATAAAACCCTAATAAATGACATCCAAATGCCTTGCGATTTTTTATATAGACCAGAAATATTATTTGGAGATGATTTTCAATTTTCAAAATTTTTTGAATTTTTTTTGGAATTTATATGAATATTCTAGTAAAGAAAATGTTATTTAGGGTTATAAATTATTTACGGTTAAATAATTAAAGATTTGGGTCTGAAATTTTTATATGTTAGAAAACATATTAAAAGAGATTTTCTGGAATTTTTGTAGAATTTTCCTAAGTGTTTTAATGGGTATATAAAATTATTTAAGGTATGAAACTTAAATGTTTTATATATCCGTAAAATGAGAAGGGGCTTTTTATAAATAATCCAAAGAGTTACCAATAAAAATTACAGCACTTTTTATTGCTAAAGGAAAGATGGAACCAATCAAAATTTAACACGTAAAGCAAGCTAGTGAAAAACACTATTTGTTATATGTTTTTCATTGTTTCGATGCTTTCGGTACTAGGTTCCGCCTCCTCAGCTTCACCTCCGACACAATCGAAACCAATGCACATAGTATCTGGAAACTGGTACGTAGTGAATTGTATGTAGGTGGAAGGTATGGAGTCGAATCCAAGGGTTCCAAACGGGTTGAGGCATCACTTTTCTTTCAAATATAAAATGTGCTCGCTTGTTTTGACTAAATAGCTTTCAACTTATTTAGCTTTTGACTGGGTTTGATGGATTTAAAGAAATGGTTTCGATTGGATTACGCTTTTGTTTTAAATGATTGCTTTTGGCTAAGATGCTTTCGACTTAAATGTTTTAAAGACCTTTTTTCTATTATTGAAGTAAAACCCAAATGATTTCGAAAGAGATAGTTTTAAATGGTTTCGAAACAGATGATTTCGACCTTAATGGGTTTTTGATAGTTTTTCTCTATTTGAAGGTATAATCCAAATGGTCTCGATCGAAATATCTTTCAAAGGTTTCGAAGAGGTAAATTTTTGAATGGCTTCGAAAAGTTTCCACATGTTTTAAATTGAACCCAAAGGCTTTCGAAAGGTTTAGTATTTTAATATTTTCGAAATGTTTTAGTGAATTGTTGCGAAGGGGTGGTTCCCTAGGGTTTCGAAAGGGTTAAAAGGAAAGGTTTTTCCTATTTTTTAAAAAGGGAATATTTAAGGTTTTAAAGAGGGATGCCTAATGATTTAATGCATTCGAAGGAAATGTTTTAATGGTTTTGAAAGGGACACTTTCAATGGTTTCGAAGGGGTTACCTTCAAGGGTTTCGAAAGGGTTGTTTGAAGGTCTTAAACAAAGGTTTCAAATGTATTAAATAGGTAATATGGCTTATGTATTTTAAAGTTAAAAAAGGTTTCAACTTGTTTTGGAAGGGTAGCTAGTCCTCATTAAAATTCATCAATATTGTTTTGAGTAAAATATATATAACATGGCAAAAATAACTTAAGAATAAAGCTAAGAATATACTTTCCTTGTATAGGTAAGATTTAGAAGGTTAAATAATTTTGAAAGGTTTTCAAGGAAAAGATGGTAGTTAACCCTAAGAAAATAATTCAGACAGATAATCCTTTTTGATTTGGACAGTTAGTCTAGTTTGCAGGCAGTCAGCCAAGTTTTCGGACAGATAGTTCATTAGTTACTTGGTTATAGCTTAACGGACTTAGCTATTATTATCATTATTATATCATTTGATTAACCAGTTTGGTTGCAGGAAAGGATTTGCAAAATATATATTTTAAATAGGATATTAGTGAGGGGGAACCCATTCCGCTAAGCGGCCTAGTCTCACTTAATATCAGTAAACCGAGATGTAACAGTATTATTCACACCAGGCTTTATGTCTGACTTGAAGTTTTTATTTTCCCTTAAACTCTCGGAAGCTCAAAATTTATTTGAGTAGGCTGAGGGTTAAGGTTTTCAGGTTTTAGTGATTTTTTCTAATAAAGCTTCCGAAGACGAGTAGGTGGCTGATGGATAGCTAATTAGGAGTTATAGTTTTATCTAGTTTGATTCCGTTGTGTATATTAAGTCAGATATGACTATATTGATTTTGATCAACCAAGGGGGCATCGTCATATGTCGCTATTGGCGTATTTTGTAATTATTATAATTAATCTTCACCTAGAAAACGATTACGGGATTATGTAATTTGGATATGAATTTGTTTTGAAATGTAATCAGTAGAATGCTGCTTTTGGAAATCTGTGAATTTGTTTATGTTCAAGTGCTTCTGATATTATAGATACTATTATCCCGCCTTTTGGCAAGGCCATGACACCAAAATATTAAATGAAAAACGAAGATAGATCATCCGCGAAGATCGTTTATACATAGGTTCGCTATGGATACTGGCAAATTTGGCCCGAGCTCGGATCGAGCTACAATTAGTAAGATGCAAAAAGCAATGCTATGAGAGTCGAAATTCCAAATTTCAAGTCAATCGGAGTTCATATGCTCGATATATTGATCGATCAAGGTCAAGGGAATTAATACCATTTGTATCCATGCAAGTCCATATCTATCCATTCAGAAGACCTCTTTCGTATCCACCAAGCAGCCATTAGTTCGTATCCATTGAATGTGCAGTGGTCCATATCCATCAAGCTCGCCCTACTTTATATCAATTATAGCTAATAACAGTTCGTATCCATGAAAGAACACCACGTTCATATCCATTCCCCAAAGGAGATGTAGTTCGCATCCATAGAACACCACCTTCCTTCGTATCCATCGAACTAGAGCTATTTCGTATCCATCAAGTTAACACACTTCGTGTCCATCAACAATCGGCATCTCATATCGATCCTCTGAATGCACTTTGCATATCGATCTTCACCTATATGATTCGTATCGATCATTACTGAATGGGTGCGATTGACCACTCGAAAAATAAATTAAGTCCCCGAAGCGCGGACATATCTTTAAACATTAAACGGGCGTGACTGACCACCTGAAAAACAATTTAAGTCACTGGAGTGCGGACATATCTTTAAACATTAAATGGGTGTGACTGACTGCCCGTAAAACAACTTAAGTCCCTGGAGCACGGACATATCTTTAAACATTAGGAAGGCATGACCGACCGCCAGCATACAAATTCAATCCCTAGAGTTGGATGTGGTTGCCAATAAATGAGCGGTTGTGATTCGACCACTCGAACTCGTCTCACTTTGACTTAGTTCTGACTAAGTTAAACTAAAATTGTTGAAGATGGAAAACAACTATATCCCGGCCACTTCAATTCATCCCTAGGATTAGGAGCATAACTTGAGCACTAGCTACTGATCGGGATAGTACAAAAATAGGACTCGACTTAACGTTTGGTTACGGCCCGAAGCCATGACCCCAGGATTTAACAACCGAACACAAGTCCTATCCAGAGATTAAAGCTTCACAAGTATATTGAGTAGAAATTCAAGTACTGAAACACTTAAGCAAATAAACTCAGAGTTGTGCTGGAAACAAAAGGAGATCTTATTTCATCTATTCCTTGGAAAAAAATATACAAAAAGAAACTTATTCCAAAAATTCCTATAAGCAGAGGTCGAGCCCGCAACTATATATGGCTTACTGGAGGCAAAAATGAAATTCCTACCTATCTACCAAAAAAGAGGACACCAAGAGACATGCCTACTCCCTCGAATTCTTCTTCTTCCTCTTCTTCAGAGAACGGTCCAGGAATTGGGTGCTCAACTGGTGACAATTCCAACAATGAACAACAAATCGCTAACACTCGACACTCAATTACAACAATGCACTTTACAATAATTGGCAATCAACAATTCGGTATTTATATTACCAAGAATCAATCAATGGTTACATCTTTTGATGAAAAGGCAACGACTGTTCAGCGAATCAGATAAACTTTTCAAACTGAAGATTGTAGTTTTTCAAAGCACGTCATGTTCACACAGGACATACTTTGGGGGGAAAATGTCATCCCGCCTTTTGGCAAGGCCGTGACACCAAAAGATTAACTGAAAAATAAAGACAGATCAAATACCAGCAAATTTGGCCCGATCCCGGATCAAGCTACAGTTGGTATGACACGACAAGCAAAGCTATGAGAGACGACATTCCAGATTTTAAGTCAATCGGAGTTCATATGCTCGAGATATTGATCGATCAAGGTCAAGGGAATCAACACCATTCGTATCCACGCAAGTCCGTATCCATCCCTTCAGAAGACCTCCTCCGTATCCACCAGCGGCCATTAGTTCGTATCCATCGAATGTGCATTGCTCCGTATCCATTAAGCTCACCCTACTTTGTATCCATCATGGCCAATAGCAGTTTGTATCCATGAAAGAATGCCATGTTCGTATCCATTCCCCAAAAGAGATGTAGTTCGTATCCATCGAACACCACCTTCCTTTGTATCCATCGAAATGGAGCTGTTTCGTATCTATCAAGTTAACACACTTTGTGTCCATCAACAATCGAAATCTTGTATCGGTCCCTTGAATGCACTTTGTGTATCGATCTTCACCTACATTATTCGTATCGATCATTACTAACCGATACGAGAGAGGCTATACATTATTGATACGAGATCGAACACTTTATAATCAATACGAAGGGGCAACCAACAATCGATACGAAATGAGTACGATAGATGGATACGGATGAAGTCATGCCAGTGGATACGAACAAAGCCTAAAAGAGAGGAAGACTTGGTCAATTGGCATGATAAGTGGATCGATCCTAGAATATAGCGCGACATCATCTGATTAACATTTGCAAATCACCGACATGAAGTCATCGATACGAGATGGTATCGATATGAAGCTCGGCAATACACTGCAAACACAAATTTGGGTCGATCATAACTCAAAATTTACAAGTCCCAATGCCACCAAATTTTCACAAGAGCTTGCGTACTACCTCAAGAATGTTCATGATCGATATCGGCCCAAAAAGACCAAATTTGGATCGATACGAATTCCATGCATATCGATCATGGATCGATCCCACACATCCAGGAATCAATCATGTGGGCCCATCCACGTGAGAGAAGGAGTCTTTCAAAGTTTGAGACAGATATTCTCAGGCTACACCTATAAATAGCAATCCATGGCCTTCAGAAAATGGACTTTTTGGACTTTGAAACCCCAATACTTTGCTGAAATCTTCATTGTACCTTGAATATTCTATTGCAAACAATTGTAAACAGTGAGAGTTATTAATAAACAACAAATTTTCTATAGTGGACACAGGCTACGATGCCGAACCACTCTAAATCTCAGTGTTTTCATACTTCTATTTTTCTGTTTTTGGTGTGTTTGTTAGATCTACTTCATTTTCCATTTATATTCTTCATTTTAATCTCTTCAAACATGCCCAAAGAGTGTTGTGCCCCATTTTGATACAAATACTTTGGTGCTTTCACCGAAAAAACCCAGCTTTTCTCCTGCTCTTTGGATCTACTACCATCATCGGATTGCAAGAATCTACGGAGAAGATCCAGATCTCACATCCAGTAGTTCTTCCATCCTATTTAGATTTCATCAAATCTAGGAGAGAGCTATATCATTCACCATGGTACTATAAGGACTACCTCAACCTCTGCAGATCAGGATGGAAGAGATGGATAGAACCCTACGCAACTACCGGCCACATGCCAAAACTTAGCTGGACCTTTGGATCCACAAGGCCCTATCACCAGGGAGGAGTTCCAAATGTTGATGCAAGAAATGACCCAAACCACCAGTAGCTTACCCAAAAGAACCATGCCAACAGATTTAACCGGCCAACTGAATCAGGAAAGGCGAAGGAGATTCAGGAGGGATCAAGCTTCCGACTCATCTACTGAGAGCTCAGCTTCCTCTGATTACCATCACAGATCCACACGTCCACGACTGGAAGGAAGCAACGCACAAGCCCTCGGGCATCTGCGCACTCTGAATCTTGGACAAGCAGGACCCGGTCCATCTGCGAGTCACCAGGTAGGACCCTCCTCCCGAGGAAGGACAATTCCTTATCACATTCCTGATAACCATGTTACTTCCGCAGCCGTCGACTTGGAAGCTGTCATTCAAGACCGAACAAATTTGAACCTTCATCAATGCGATCGTACTCATGAGCCCTATGTGCCCAAAGATCTTGAGCCAAGGAGGCGAGGCGTGGACCATCGACCATGCCCAGCCCAACCTCGCATTGTGGAACTCGACCACACCTTGGCCCAGAATGCTCAGAATGTCCAGATGCTAGACATTCCAACCATGATCCATCAGATGATCCATGAAAGTTAGGGCCTCATCAATGACGATTGGGGAATCTCCTGAAGTCATACTCTATTCACTTATGACAACCTCTATGCTAAACCGCCCATCGATTTAGAATGCCAACTTTACATGTTTACGAAGGGAGTTCAAACCCTAACCAACCCATTTTAAAGTACGAATGGCTGATGAATGCCACACGGGCTGATGATGCGGTCAAGTGTCGAAGTTTTCCAATCTCCTTAGGGGCATCGCGACTATGTGGTTTACTCGCTTGCCACCTCGATCCATTTCATGCTTTGATCGGTTGGCTATGAAATTCGTCGAATAGTTTTGTATGCATGTCATGAGACCCAAGGATGTTAACACCTTATCCAATAGCACTCAAGATCTTAGAGAGATGCTTAGATGTTATCTAGAAAGGTTCCATGCCGCTTGCGCATAGAGATTAGTAACCCTAATGATAATTCCATGTTGATGGCGCTGACTAAAGGGATCGATCCTGATTTCGAATTCGACAACTGGTTGGCTAAGAAACCCCCTACTTCGCTGGACCATTTCTCCTCTAAAGTAACCCAGTTCTTAAGAAGAGAAGATGCTAAATAATCCTGGAAGAAGGATGACGCGAGGCCTAATGTGGAAGGCATTCAAAGTAATGTCGCTGTGAAATAGACCGGTGAAAGTTCTGGTAAGATACAATTGAATATTCAGAACAAGTAGAATCAGCAGAAAGGCGATGGAAGTCAGGGTAAGAAGCGAGATCAAAATCACAGACTGCGATGCAGAGCTTCCATGTTTGACACCTATGCTCCTTTGAATATATCTCTGGAGAATGTATACTTGCAGACCTATAATACTGGCTAATATAAGAAACCTGCTTCAAAGCAGTCGTCCGAAAAGTAGATCCAATCTGGAAAATTCAGTAGATTCCATGATTACTATGGTCACAATAGCAATGAATTTCGCCATTTATAAGATATTATTGAGAAGCTAATCCATGATAGGAAGTTAGAACAATACGTTCGGGTATCGCAAGATGAAGGTGCGGGCCCATCAAACCAGAATCAAGTTCAAAATCAGGCTAGACCAGAGGAACCCGAGCGCACTGGCGGGACATTGGTTATTGACACAGTTAGTGGTGGTCCTCATCCAGTTGATCGAAGTTGGAAGGAAATGGAATCGTATGCCAGCTCTATTAGGCATGTGGAATTCGAATGTTGCAATAATCTTGATGATGGGACTCCGACGAAACAACCAAAAACAATGACAGACGACATCATTTTTCGAGACAGGGTGCCGATAGAGTCGAATCCCCCGCTGTTGATCCACTAATCATATCAGCTCAAGTAGGTTATGCTTGGATGAAGAGGATCTTGGTAGATAGTGGAAGCTCCATAGATATTATTTTCAAATGGGCTTATGACCATATGAAAATGGAAGCGAAAGATTTGAAGCTGTGTCCGTCTCGCATACATGGCTTTAATGGCAGTGCAACGATACCTACTAGGATGGTGGAGTTACTAGTGGAGTTGGGAATAGGAGATAGCCAGAGAGTCCGGATTCTACAATTTGTTGTGTTGGACATTAAATCCCTATATAACGCTTTCTTGGGCCGACCGACTCTAGCTGAATTTAGGGTAGCCATTGACTCATAGTGCTTGACCCTTAATTTCCCCACAGACAACGAGGTTGGAGTTGTTAAGGGAGATCAGGCGGCTGACGCGCGTTAATGTTGCCGAACTACGGGAGGCGCAGCGAAAAGAGAAAGGCAAGGATATAGAGAATCTCTCTGCGTCCATTTTAGTGAAGATTGACAACTAACGCGTGGGCCTAGGCCTGGGCGCCAAAATCAGTTCCTACAACATCTTGACCCGCGAGATGATGACAATGAGGAGGAAGTCAAAATAGTCAGGCTTCCCCGGAAGAGCGGACGATCGATGTTCTGATCAATGACGACGACGACTCTATAATGATAATGGTCGGGTCTCAATTAAGCCAATAGACGAGAGAGGAATATGTTAAATTTCTTCGAGAAAACCTCGGCATGTTTGCCTGGACGCACTCAGACATGTGTGGGATCTCATCGGACATCGCGAGCCATGCATTGCATATTGACTCGTGGCATGTCCTGGTCAAGTCTAAAAGGCACGGTATGGATCCAGAGAGATCTGTCGCGCTGAAAGAAGAGGTGGATAAACTCAAGACAAATGGGTTCATCTGAGATGCATTATATCCAAGGTAGGTATCCAATCCGGTACTTGTCAGGAAATCCAACGGGAAGTGGAGGACTTGTATGGACTACTCGGATTTGAATAAAGCACCCCCCAAGGACAGTTTTTTGCTTCCCAGAATTGATCAGCTTGTAGATTCAATGCCCGGACACGAGCTCGTATCCTTCATGGACGCATACTTCGGCTCCAATCAGATACCGATGCACCTACCCAATATGGAGCATATCAACTTTGTCACCAATCTGGGACTCAACTGCTACAAAGTGATGTCGTTCGGACTCAAGAATGCTGGAGAACCTTACCAATGGCTAGTTAACTGAATGTTCGCCAACCAGATTGGGAAAACTATGGAGGTGTACGTGGATGATATGCTTGTAAAGTCGCGACTCTGCACCAGTCTGTCAATGACTTGGAAACAATGTTCAATGTCCTCCGAGAGTACCGAATGAAGCTCAACCCATTAAAGTGTCACTTTGGGGTCGTGTTTGGAAAGTTCCTTGGATCCATTGTCAATGATCGAGGAATTGAAGCCAATCCTGAAAAGATCTGGACGATTCAAAATCTCGAGACTCCCAGAACTATAAAGCAAGTACAAAGCCTCAACAGGGTTGTAGCAGCATTGAGCAGATTCATCTCCAAATCCACCGACAAATGCATTCCCTTCTTCGATTTGATCAAGAAAAGAAAGCGGAACTTCAAATGGACTAGGAGTGTGAAGGTGCATACGGAGCACTGGTTTAACACCTAGCTATGCCACCTATTCTGTTAAAGCCAATTGATCATGAGAGACTATACATCTATCTGGCGGTTTTAGAAAATGCCCTCAGTGCTGCATTAATTCGGGAGGAGGATCGGATACAATGACCAGTTAGTACATTAGCAAACGATTGATCGAGGCGGAGAGGAACTATCCAAAGTTGGAGAAGCTGGCTTACTGTCTCGTCATTGCCTCGAGAAAGCTCTGTCCATAGTTCCAAGCCCATCCGATCACATTCTACACTGACCAGCCATTACGATAGGTCCTTACGCTGCCTGAAACATCTGGTAGGTTGCTTAAGTGAAACATCGAGTTATGTCATTTTGACATTACTTATACATCGAGGCGAACCATCCAAGGACAAGTTCTAGCAGACTTTATTGCTGAGTTTACTATCCCTGAGGACATTCTTAAAACCAGTGAATCTCCCAAATACATATGGAAGCTATACACAGATGGCGCATCGAACGACTGCTACCTAGGCACTGGAGTTGTACTTGAGACCCCAGAAGGTCGATCCGTGTGTTATGCTTTGAAGTTTGATTTCCTTGCAACCAATTACATGGCCGAATATAAAGCTTTACTTTCTGGACATAGACTCGCTAGAGACTTGAGAATTGTTGCTGTAGAGATTCCACGATTCATAATTGGTCGTATGTCAAGTTCGAGGAGAATACCAAGCTAGAGAACGGAGGTTGGCTGCTTATCTTGCTCGGGCCAGGAAGTATCGAATTAGTTCGATTATTATGCCATCTATTGCATGCCCCAAGAGCATAACCAGAAGGTCGATTCTCTAGCAAAACTGGCCAGGACCAGTGAAGGGCAGCAAATGGGACTAGTCCCTATTGAAAAACTTTCCTCCCCGAGTATCGATCAGATGGAGATAGACTGGGTGCATGTAGCAACGCCCGATGAGGAGTCATGGATGACCCCATTCAGAAACTATCTCCAACACGGAGCTTTTCCTGAGCGTAGGAGTGAGAAAAGACCAGTTCTCTGGAAAGCT
Source organism: Allium cepa (assembly GCA_030765085.1). Classification (NCBI taxonomy): domain Eukaryota; kingdom Viridiplantae; phylum Streptophyta; class Magnoliopsida; order Asparagales; family Amaryllidaceae; genus Allium; species Allium cepa. Next base: position 351,775,341 of record CM060931.1, on the reverse strand, counting down.
TCACGGTTCATTATCTAGAGTGGAGTCATTTATAGAAGCGGATACTATATTCTTTTACTCCAATGTATCACGTATGACGAAATCAAACAAGCGTTACACGATGTGCACGAGGGAGAATGTGGTGATCACACTGGGGGGAAAGCCCTTACTAAGAAGATACTCATATAAGGATACTTTTTGCCAACAGTAAATCATGACGCATTAGACTATGCTAAGAAGTGTGACAGATGTTAGAAACATGAACGGATTCTGAAAGCCCCACTTACCAAAATTACTCAAATGGTTAGTCCATGGCCGTTCACTATATGGAGCATCGATAGAATTGGGTCTCTTCCTCTGACTAAAGGTAGCGTGAAATACGCCATCGTTGCAATTGACTACTTTACCAAATGGGTGGAAGCTGAACCCCTTGCTACTACCACGACTTAGAAAGTAATCAACTTCATAGTACATAACATAATATGTCAATTTGGCCTTCCACGCACCATTATCACCGACAACCGAGCCTAATTCGATAGTGTCGAATTCAAGCACTTCTGTCAAAGATTTCACATTCAAAAGTAGTTCTCAGTAGTTGCTCACCCTCAAAAAAATGGATAGGTCGAAGCTGTTAGTAAAGTTATCAAGTCCATTCTGAAGAAACGTCTGGAGAAGGCAGGAGGTAGATGTGTCGATGAACTTCCCATGACCCTATGGGCATATCGAACTACCCACAAGTCCACGACCGGCCATACTCCATTTTTACTTTCCTACGGCTTTGAGGCCGTCATTCTAGTTGAATTGAAGTACCTTCTCATCACGTGACATATTATGATAAGAAGATGAACGCCATATTACTTGCCAAATCTTTGGATTTATTGGATGAGAAGCAAGAAGAGGCTGATTTGAGGGTAGCCACGCACCAAAGTCGAGTCGTCTGATTATAAAATGCTAAGGTCTAACCCAGAACCTTTGAAATTGGCGATCTCGTACTCACAAGAATTTATCTGGTGCCCTCGCATACGAAACCAACATAGGAAGGACCGTATGTCATCTAAGAGAGACTTGGAGATGACACATTCAAATTATCAACTATTGATGGTCTCACTTTATGGAGAGCTTGCAATAATGAGAGTCTCTGTTGCTCTGCATATGATAGGCTTTATTTATTCATTTAGTCTATTTTCATTTGCAATTTGTTTATGCATTTCGAAATTTGAACTTGTAATAAGGCAACTTATTTTGTGGTATTTCTTATTTCAGGAATAAAATGCAAACCCGGCAAGCCAGAGCGGCAATCCTTGAAAAGCGACCCTCACAATGCACGAAGAGCTAAATTCCATCCTACGGTGGATTTATTCAAATAGGGAGTGACTGTGGTATGACCAGTCACTCGCTAAGTGAAACCCCGAGCTCGGGGGCAAACAACTACATTGAAGCCAAAAAGGATTGATGCATAACAATCCTCCAACGAACTCTGGTTTACATAGCGTAAGATGGAGTGAAAATTCTAAATCCAAAACATAAACTCGAGGAGGATGGACCCGTCCATACACGAGCTCTAGGAGGATGGACAAATTCCAAGAGTATGAAACTAGAGTATAAACACTAACTAACTCTAAGTCCTCAAAGCGTGGATTGGAGTATAAACACAAATTATGACCACCCACAAATCGGTGTAAGTCCCCAGAGTATGGATGTAATTCTGAACTTTAAACGGGTGTGGCTGACCGCCCATAAAATAAATAAGTCCCCAGAGCATAGACATATCTTTAAACATTTAACGGGCATAACTGACCGCCCGAAAAACAACTTAAGTCCCCGTAGCGCAAACATATCTTTAAACATTAAACGGGTGTGACTGACTGCCCGTAAAACAACTTAAGTTCCCGAGCACGGACATATCTTTAAACATTAAGCAGGCGTGACCGACTGCCAACATACAAGTTCAATCCCTAGAGTGTGGATGCGATTACCAGTAAATGCATGGGTGTGATTCGACCACTCAAACTCATCTCACTTTGACTTAGTTCCGACTAAGTTAAATTAAAATTGTTGAAGATGGAAAACAACTATATTCCAGCCACTTCAATTCATCCCTAGGATTGGGAGAATAACACGAGCACCAGCTACTGATCGAGATAGTACAACAATATGATCCGACTGAACGTTTGGTTACAACCCAAAGCCATGACTACGAGACTTAACAACCAAACGCAAGTCCTTTCCAGAGATTAAAGCTTCACAAGTACATTGAGTAGAAATCAATTACTGAAACACTTAAGGAAATAAACTCAAAAGTTATGGTGGAAAAAAAGGAGATCTTATTTCATCAATTCCTTGGAAACAAAATAAGTACAACAATAAACTTATTCCAAAAATTCCTATAAGCAGAGGCCAAGCCTGCAACTATACACGGCTTATTGAAAGCAAAAAAAAATTTCATACCAATCTACCAAAAATGAGGACACAAAGAGACATGCCAACTCCCTCGACTTCTTCCTCTTCTTCGAAGAACGGTCCAAGAATTGGGTGCTCAACTGGTGATAATTACAACAATGAACTACAGATCGCTAACATCGACACTCAGTTACAACAATGCACTTTACAATCATTGGCAGTCAACAATTCAGTATTTATATTACCGACAATCAATCAATGGTTACATCTTTTGATGAAAAGGCAACAATTGTTCAACGAATTAGATAAACTTTATAGACTGAAGATTGCAGTTTTTCAAAGCATGTCATGTTCACACAAGACGTACTTTGGAGGGAAAATGCTATCTTGCCTTTTAGCAAGGACGTGGCACCAAAAGATTAATTGGAAAACAAGGACAGATCATCCGCGAAGATCGGTTATACACAGGTTCGCTATGGATACCAACAAATTTGCCCCGAGCCCGGAATGAGCTACAATTGGTAAGACGAGGAAACAAAGCTATGAGAGTCGACGTTCCAGATTTCAAGTCAATTGGAGTTCATATGCTCGAGATATTGATCGATCAAGTTCAAGGAAATCAACACCATTCGTATCATGCAAGTCCATATCCATCCCTTCAGAAGACCTCCTCCGTATCAACTAAGCCGCCATTAGTTCGTATCCATCGAATGTGCATTGCTCCGTATCCATCAAGCTCACCCTACTTCGTATCCATCATGGCTAACAACATTCCGTATCCATGAAAGAACACCACGTTCATATCCATTCCCCAAAGGCGATGTAGTTCGTATCCATCGAACACCACCTTCCTTCATATCCATTCCCCAAAGGCGATGTAATTCATATCCATCGAACACCACCTTCCTTCATATCCATCGAACTGGAGCTATTTCGTATCCATCAAGTTAACACACTTTGTGTCCATCAACAATCAGCATCTCGTATCGATCCTACGAATGCACTTTGCGTATCGATCTTCACCTACATGATTCTATCGATCATTACTGATCGATACAAGAGAGGCCATACATTATCGATACGAGATCGAACACTTTATAATCGATACAAAGTGACCACCAACAATCGATATGAAATGGGGTACGATAGATGGATACGAATGAAGTCACACCAATGGATACAAACAAAGCCTAAAAGAGAGGAAGACTCGGTCACTCGGCATGATAAGTGGATCGATCTTAGAATATAGTGCCACGTCATCTGATCGACACGTGCAAATCATCGATACCAAGTCATCGACACGAGATGGTATCGATACGAAGCTCGACAATACGCTGCAAATACAAACCTGTGTCGATCATAACTCAAAATCTACAAGTTCAAATGTCATTAAATTTACACAGGAGTTTGCGTACTACCTTAATAATGTCCATGATCGATATCGACCGAAAAGGACCAAATTTGGATCGATACGAATTCCATGCGTATGGATCATGGATCGATCTTAAACGTCTAGGGATCGATCAGGTCGGCCCACCCATGTAAGAGAATGAGTCTTTCAAATTTTGAGACAGATATTCTCAGCCTATATCTATAAATAGCAGTCGAACGCCTTTAGAAAATGGTCTTTTTAGACTCTGGAATGCCAATACTTTGCCGAAATCTTCATTGTACCTTGAATGTTCTGTTGCAAACAATTGTAATCAGTAAGAGTTATTAATGAACAACAAACTTTCTATAGTGGACATAGGCTACAACGCCGAACCACTCTAAATCTCTATGTTTTCAAACTTCTATTTGTCTGTTTTTGGTGTATTTGTTAGATCTATCGAATTTTCCATTTATATTCTTCACTTTAATCTCTTCAAACACGCCTAAAGAGTGTTACGCCCAATTTTGGTACAAACAGATACCAATAGTATTATCGTCTTTTATCACAAGAAGTCAATACTATGGACGACTGCAGCATTTGTAGCACTTAGATTTTGGCCTCCTGATACGAGATGTTACAGTTACCTTTCCTATTGTCACCTACTCACTCTTGTCTTCAAGCGATACGTGGTGAATCTTAGTAGGGAAACTACCCAGAAGAAGGTCCAACTTTCCATTGATAGAGCCTCCCTTAGGAAGATGGGAATTCCTTTTCTGTCATCCTTAATAGCCAAGCCAACTGGAGAGCAGCAGCCGCAGCATGAGGCAGTGTAGGGATAGAGTGTCGAGATATATTAAATTCCCATGTTGGTCGCCATCTGGCAGGTCAAGACTGAGCTCTATGCAATCTGCTCCAACCAGTGAGAGATGAGGACCAAGCTACAGCACTGAAGTCATGTGATTGGGTGCTTAGCCGCTATGCTTCGCACTTTTCAATGTCTCGACAACGGCCCGAGTTCCCATCGAGGATCGGGACAATTCATGTAGGTAGTGTTTAGGTTCTATTGTGTGTTGTTGTATTTTTCACTTCCAGCATTTGTTCCTTTTGTTTTAGGTTGTTGGGTTGTAACTGTTAGTGGTCTCTTTTTAAGCCACACGCGATATTAAGAGATAATTTTCTATTTATTTACTGTGTTGTTACTTCCAAATATATGAACCACTCTTATATGTATGTTTGGAAGAAACGGTCTAAATAAGAATATCTTATGGGGCACTTAACTAATTGTAAAATGCAATATTAGACCGGAAATTATAATTAGGTAGCTATTTAGCAAGTGAATGACAGGGTAAATTGTTTTAGAATCATGGATCATTGTTCCTTTTTCTTAAAAGCTAATTTTTCTGGATAACTGAGTATGTCCACATTTTTAAATAAAATGTCAAGTTTTATAGGTTAAGGTTAGTTGTAGATTGCTAGAATTGAGCTTATGCGTTCAGTGCATAACTGACTTCCGATTAGCGCTAAAAATGTGGCTTGAATTATCCAAAAATTTAAGAAAGAAAATATTTTGAAAAGTTTCTCTTAATTTAGAAAGTTTCACTTGAAAAAAAAAGATTTTTGGTTTTTCTAAAATTATTTTTGACGCTCGGATAACTTTCAGAATTTTTACCCAAATTTTATTTTAAGGGAAAGTTTTACATTCAAATATTTTGGATATTTATATTTCAAGCGATGTACAAATTTGAAAAGAGAAAAAGGTTTTTATGAAGTTTTTGATTTTGAAGGTCACATGCTAAGCACAAGGATGGAAAATAGATTAGAAATACAAATTTAGCGGTGCATTAGGATCAACGATACAATAAATACAAGCAATAACAAGGGAAAAGCTGTTTTAGACTCAATTCCGTTTTAGATCTTGGAAACAAGCCTTCTTATGCATTTTGTATGTGGAAATTTTGGAGTAAATCTGGGATAGCGAGAAAATTTACATTGTACAATGGGAAACAGATAGCTTTTAGAGTGGTAAGAATGTAAAATTCTCCACTTAAATTCCTTTTTTCGATGTACGAGTGAAGTTTAGGAAGCGAGATTTCGACGCGTTAGATATTTGGTTGGTAGGAATTGGACGCAAATTGGTTGCACCTTACTTCTATTAGTAGGATTATGAGGATTTGCGGTGAAAAGATTTTTCAAAATCTGTATGCGTATAGAACTACCAGTGTATACATTGGTTGTTTGCGCCCTATTTTCAAAAATGTTTTCAAAAAGAAAGGCATTTGTATAGGAAGGCCCGATTTAGAATCATTCTGCATACATGTTATTTATGTTGTGATTCACTATGCACTTGCGCATGTTGATTGCAAAATTGGTTATACACTAACTAGTTGTGTATTTTAGTGATAATTATGAGCTAGAACCATGACTTAATTAATGGTATAATTTTGGGGACGAAATTCTTTTAAGGGGAAAAGAATGTAACACCCTATAAAATTGGCGTTAGTTATTTAGTTAATTAGCTAGTTAGTTAGGCTCCAAAAATGAAATTTGTGTAAAAAATGGAATTCGACCATGAATCTTGCACTACTGAATTCAAAGTGAAATTCTGAGCCATTTTGATATTTGGAGTTTTGAGATTGGAGCCTAAACAAAGAAGTTACGGATGAAAAATGAATTCGAAACGAGAATAATTAAATTAATGTTAATATATTAATTATCGAGGCCCATAGGTCGACAAGTTCATTACGATTGGTCGACCGGTGCACATGAGCGGTCAACCGGTTGGCAAGCCTATTACTGGGGTTTGCCTATGTCAAATGGCCTAGATTAATATATTTCGATCTAACGGCTTTGGCGGTTCTAGTGCCTATAAATTCAGGCCTAACCCTCCCTTCTCATCTCATATTTTTCTGTAAGTAGCAGCGAAGCTCTGCCATTTTCTCTTCTCCACTATTTTCTAAATTATAAATATTTATATTTGTATATATAAAAATTGGAGAAGAATAGAAATCAAATAAGAGAAGAAGAAGAACGAACCAACACTACACAATAACAAAGTTTATATATATGTGTGCGTGTATCGCTTCTATCCTAAGTCTCTTTTCAGATCTATAATTCTAATATATGTATATACCCATTTTATACATATTTCTTGGAATAAGAAGGAAATAGAGTTGAATCGAAGGTTTTACTTTAAATCTGGAGATTTGGAACGCTTTTAGAAGGTAAGCAGGAAATTTATATATTGTTTACGATTTTGAATCTATTCCATTGGCATATGTTTATGCCTAAATAAAAAAATGTCTATGAATTGTAGGCTCAAATTAGCGTAGAAAACTATTGCCTACATTTTCTTGTTTTAGATCCGATAGGAAATATTACTACATCCTGATCTGGTAATTAGTCCCAAAAGTTTTAGGCATGAATATTGATTACATATGAAATTTACTCAAGATTTGAAATTGGTTTGTAGATTAATAGCACGATTTTGATTATTACCCTAATTATGTTGAATTAGGAATTTTCCATAGTTTAATTTGTGGGAAGAACATCTGTTTGATTTTTATAAATTTGTTTGTGTTTCCAAATTGCATAAAAAATGCAGCATTTGGTTTAACAAAGAATATGTGCAAATAAAAAGGAAGAGATATGTAAAGTACGTATTTATTCTTCGAAGTTTACACTATCTATTCCAATATAAAAAAGTTATCATTCCTTGTAATTTTGAACGAGGAAAATCGTTCCATTTATTCTTGATCTTTTGTTTTGAACTAATTTATGGAAATCACAATGGAGAATCTTCCTAAGAAATGTAATTTCAGAAAATTAAATATGTAAATCATATTTTAGTTAAAGATTTGTAACTAGAATATATTTGGTAGAAGTAGGTATTTATACGTGCTAATAAATATGACGATTTATGCGTAAAAATCACATATGATATTGGTTATACGTAGTAATAACATTGATTTGCAAATAGGAAATAGAAGGAAAGTTTGGAAAGGTCATAGCTCCAATTAGTGGGTAATAAATATGGAATGGATTAGGGAGTTACAATTAATTAATAGGGTAAAAGGATAAGTGAGACTAATAAATAACTATGGAATAGTTATAAAAGGTTACTAACTGGAAATTAGTAAATATATTATTATCTTAGGAAATGTCCTTAGGATGATAATCTTTTATCATGGACAAATTGACATTTATGGAAGACGCGGATAAAGGGGATTCATGGGAAGTTGAATATTTAAGGTAAATTATGTAGCTTTAAATAGATAGAAGGAGGTTAGTGAGCTAGGTCCAATATACAATTAGGATGATAAAGCTTAGTAATAATAAAGATTAAGATAATATGGCTTAAGTAGTAAAGCTTAGAATAGTTAATTGGACTTAGTAAGTTGGAATGCAAAGTCAGTAAAGTTGCAGAATAGAAGTCTGCCCTTTACTTTGAGACTATAAGCAGTTGTGTACACCTCCTATTGATATGAGACATCTTTAACCATAGGACCCATGGAATAATTAGGCTTATAAGATTGGGATATGAGGTCATTAAATTGACACAATAGAATTTCTCCCTTCATTCAGAGACTACCAGTAGTTGTGTACATTTTTTTCTGATGTGGGATATCACCAATGATAGGACTCATGGGAAGTGATTGTGGAAATAATAGGATCTACTTAGGGACTAACAGTGTTAAGTAGTTATTTGAGGGCCTGCCTCTTTCTTAATTAAAAATTATTAAATGATCTATATTGTTTATTAGGAGCAGTAGTGGATATCTCAGGAAGGGTCCGCTTCATGTTTGAGGTATTAAATGATTGATCTAGGGTATGCCACTTTCCTATGAAGAGGTATTAATTGTCATAGTGAGATTCCAAGAAATATCAGCAAGATAGTACTAGTGAGAAGCCCGCCTTGGGTTTAGGTATTAAATGATAAAGGCGTGTCTAGGATATATTTATTAAATGGTCAGAGGTCGGTTTAGTTCTTATTAATAAGGTATTAAGTGGCTTGGGTACTGTCTTTCACATGGTCAAGACTTTAATGACGATAGATAAATTAGTAATATGGTTGTTATGTATTATAAAGCTATACATAGTGGTCAAAGGTTATTGTAGCTAGGACCTATAGACCAATGATGATGCTAGGAGCGTGCTTCGTATTTGGAAGTATTAAGTGGCTGGTAGACTTACGTTAGTATTTTGTACCTTAGGAAGGGTAGGTAGATGAATGTGCTAGATAGGAATATCATGTGTGCAATATTAGGTTAATTTGATTAACCTTAAAATAATAGATATACCAATTAAATGGAAACCAATTGGAATGAATTTATATGATGGACATTGTATAGATTTTCCAGTTACCATAACGTTGTTCTAATCCCTCCTCATTACAACCCACATGATATATTTAGAGAGACAGGTCACTGGAGCTGGATGTGATTGATTTCTGGAGAAGTGTTTTTTTCTATCTGCTCGATGCTGATGTGGCGATTCAATATCCAACTACATTTGTTTTTCTCTTAAGGACATTTTGCCACCGATCGATCATATCCCTTTAGGTCTAATTATCAAAATCTTATTTTGATAATGTACTTGAAATCTAATTCAGATCTGTGCATTGTACCATATAATAGAGCCAACACTCTAAAAAATTTAATTAAATAACCGAGGATTACTTATTCTTAACATTAATAAGAAACTCACAGTTTCTTCTAACAAGTAAGAATACTTATTAGACATTCTAATGTGTTGTGTTAATTTAGGTTTGTTTAATTTCATTTCATCTCTTGCAATCAGTTTTATTCTTGGATCAAATCCATTTTATACCAATAATTTCTTAAAGAAATTCCTTCGCTACGAAGTTGGTATCTCTTGAAACAACGGTTGTTTTTTAGTGCAACGGAATGATCATTCATAAACATTTTATGAATTGCCTTATATAGAACTAATTTTGCACTAGTTTATAATATATTTATGTTCACAACATAAATTAGTCATCTAATGATTATCGTTCTCAAAATTCACTACGGACGATTCATACAAGATCCCTTACGCAAAATTATTACGTGTAGTCTTTCAACTCGCACAACCTGACAACTCCTTCATGTAGTATACGTAAGGATTTCTTATAAATTCTTATCTTATATGGTTATGTAATATTTTTTGGATCATATTAATTTTAACCTTTGTGTAATACTCTTAAGTGCATACTTTATAGAAAGAATTCTAGCTCAACTATACTCATCATTTATCGTGCTTTTTCCAACAAAATTCGATTACTCCTTATCAGTACATCATTATGTAGTGTAGGAACGAGTGACCTTTGAGACTGAATCTTTATTCACATTAGGTACATAGGGAACTCTTTTCAATATACTCACCAATTCGATCAAATTGAATTATATTTGTCGCATTTTATATTAGTTTCTTTTGTTTTATATTCTATGAGCTTATCATACACTTGTACATGCATATCAAATACACATCCATGTCTATGTTGATTCATCAGTGAATATACACTAAACCATTTGGTATTAATAGACTTATGATCGCATACATCTATATGTATCAATCCGAAGAGTTCATCTACTCTTATGACGCTACCACTAAAGTGGTGCATTGCACTTAATTGTTTGAGATATAATTAGTTAGTATCGTATGATTCATAATCATATGACAAAGCTTATTTCTCAAAAGTAAGGCTTTGTCCATATTTCCAAAATAACTGTGAATAATTTTAGATACCTTTGTATTTTCCAATGTACCAAATATCTCTACTATAGTATTATTTTATAGCGAATATTCATATTGAAATATAATTAAGTCTATTTTTCAGTCAACACTGTAAAATTAGTTATCATTTTATAAATAATATTTGGTACGTTTTTTCAAAATAATTTTTGCAAGTTGATGCATCTAATAAGTGCTATATGGCTCACACTATTCCCGCCATTATTAATAATGTCTAAAGTATGAAGCTCCATTCAATCACTAAATATAGGCTATTTATTTCATTTATTGTAACAGGTTTACATCCATAAAATTTTTAGATCCAGTATTTTAAATTCAAAAAAATAATAATCATAGAAAGCAATTTTCTATTGAACATACATTTTGGAATAAAATCACATTTGTCATTCCAATTTTATGTATCGATTATTTTTTCATAATTCCTATTTTCAATGTTTCGTTATGACGCAGAAGTGACGATTCGCTTTCTTCATCTCAACCATGTCTTAGGTTACGTCCACTCTTATACATTCTATATTCATCTAAATGGTTGAACCATTCAAAGGAAATTCTTAATACAATATCCTAATGAACACTTTACAAAAGCGCATTTGGTAACCCTTAACTTTTAGGAACATCAAATAAATTGCAGTTTACGTAAACTGATTAAACCAACATTTTAATAATCGAATTCTTAAATCTATTTTGTAGCCTTTAGTCCAGTGTTACATTTAATGCAACAAGATCATTATTATAATCAATCATATTGAATACACGATCTCACACTACAACTTACTTGCTTATTTTAATGAACTGTTTTTGTCAAGGTTTCGTACATCAGAAATTATGATCGTTCATCATATAACATTTATGTTAATCGTATATGGATCAAATATCCATATTCTTGTATTATCTTTAAAGTTCGAAACTCATTGAAGAAAATACACAGTCCCATGCAAGTAAACTCGTAAGTGATCAACTTACGAACTTACTTAGTAGTATAATTAGGCACTTATGGGTCAACATGCAAATATTTATTGGTAAGTATATTTTATATTTCTATTTTTCAATATTAATTCAGTTCCTTTGTATATTTTAATTGATAAACATTTTATCAATTATATTTAATACGCAAATTTATCGAAGTGGATTATTTTATTATATGGAACAAATGTTCTTAAAATATTAGAAAGGTTAAATGTTATTTTTTTCATTTTTCTAATAAGGCTCCCACTAGTCTTTTATGCACCAAACACTAAGACAAAACATAGAAGTCTTTCGACTTCATCAATGGGTGTTAGGACTTTTACATCTTGGGATTTTGACCTTGAGGAAAGCTCAACAAATCATGCTCCCATATACAATGGATAGCTCCTTATCAATTGTATCACATACAACTCCTAACCTTGTGATCCTTGTCCAAATCTCATCTTTACCTTAAGGAAAGATCAATTAATAAAGAGAGATTATTCACTCTAACCCACAATTTCACAATAGCCTAATTATATTATATATATACCTTGAGGAAAGCTCAACAAATATGCATAAGTATTTTACCTTGTCAAGTCTATACACTAATAGTACTACACATAATATCCCCAGCTTGAGAAAAGCTCAACAACTAAGGAGTATGCAAGTAATCTATTAACATATAAATGGTAGAGGTCAACTTTATGTTAAAGATTCATAACTTTCATATATTTAATTGAGTGATATCGACTTAATGAATAATGTATTTTTTATGAAATACCCTCGTGATTCAAATATCGGACACATTGAAAATTATGGTACACATACATTCATGTATGTATTTATTCCTTAAGTCTATTTATGGTTTCTTAACGTTCCACCTTTAATTATACATTCATATTATATAAGTTTTACGCTTTTATATTTCGTATTACTTATATAATAGTTTTATGTATAATACTATATTAATTAAATCATTTTTGATCAATTTTAATTAATTTTATATTATCTTTATATATATTAAATATTTATTGATTACTATAACCCTTTATAGTATAACATATACCATATATATATGCATATTATTTAATTAATTAACCTTTTAACCAATTGTTTAATTAACAATTTTACTTATATTATATTAATTTTGAAATTCATTTATATACATACATGTATACTTATGCTATTTTAACATTTTAAAACAACATAACATATATTAATTAATTAAATTATTAAATTAATATATTTTATTAACCTCGTTAATAAATTTTATAAATTTTGAAATTAAGTTATATTAATTTCAAACATATTGAATTTTTTACTATATTATAACATTTATAATAGGTATATGTATTTTATTTTAAATTTAACTATTAAATTTAAAATTCTTATATTTTTAGTTTCTAAACAATTTTGAAATTTAGCCCATAGCCCAATTTATTGGGACTTTCGAATAGGGGAAACCATTGGGCTCATATATCTTTGCAGGCCAGGTTGGTAGTTAGGTAGGGCAGAGTACTTGATTACCCTAAACCAATCATTCAACACCACCTTTCTTTGACACCTTACTAACTAGATTGTGAGCTTAATTGGCTAACCCTAACGTGATTAATTTTAACCGCATAGGCTATTGGGCTTTAACACCACTGTACCAGCACTTAGTGGAAGTAATGGGTAAATTTTAAATTTTTACCATTTTGAATCTTTATTAGGCCTATGAATTCTCATTTATCTAGAACATTTTTAAATTTTTATTAAATAAAATCATTATTTTATTTAAATTTATCGTATATATACATTACGTAATTAATATTATATTATATGTGTATGTGTATCACATTCACGCGCTCCCACCCCCACATACACACACACACATACACACACACACACACACACACACACACACACACACACACACATATATATATATATATTTGTATGTGTGTGCATGTGTAACATAGCAATCCATGTAAAATATAACATGCCCATGTATAAGTGTTGGGATTTACACTACAACGGATGTATTAGCTCATCTAATATACAAATATATTGTCCAAATGTATGTTTATGTACTTCAATTTGTATATACAAATTATTACAAATATATGTAGAACTATATTTTATTTTAAATAATTTGATATAGTACATACATATATATATATATATGGATTTTAACAATACATGCATACATACATACATACATACATACATACATACATACATACATATATATATATATATAATTTTATAAGTATATTTTAAAACATTTATAAATAATATTAAATTTAATTATTCATTTGTTGCAAAGCCAAAAGCAACATATATAGTATTTGTTTTATATATTTTTTTGGCAAGTCCAACCGGTTTTATAGCGGACCATCCACTTTTTATTACGAACGTAATAAAGTACTTAAAACAGGAGTAAGGTTGAAGCACCTTAACTACTAACAGAAAGGAAAATACAGCATAGGATTGTGACAGAGATGCCACAACAACTACAAATTACCAAGCGACTAGGTCTCCTCAGAAGAGGAAGAAGCACCAACGACCGCTAACTCCTAGGAAAAAGCCATGGGAACTTTTCCAACTGTACGAGCATAAAGGCAAAAAAGCATAACGAGACAAGGGTCATAATCCATTGAATCAGGAGAGTAAATGAATGATCGGTTCTAAGCGGCATCATCAAACAAGTCAGCATTCCAACTAGCGTGTAACACATCCATAGAGAGTGCTAGAGAATCACCATGTATGCTATAACTAAGGCAACTAAGGTCCTGCTGATTAACGGAAACAAATCTAAAAAAAGAATCCTCCACAGGTTATATATTATATCGGTTTTGAGATTAAACCTACACCTTTCGTACTCAGCCCAAACAACAGGCAATCTAGGCGATACAGGATCGGGAACATCTAAAGAAACTATAACATTATGAGAAACCACGCTTTCTACGATTAAAGGGGAGGCAGGCCTGGCATCAGCACAACCAGGTGGAACCACTCCAGGCAAGTCTGACTGAAAGGCAGAGGAAGGAGCCTTAGGAACCCGTATCCTAAGAGGGACGAGGCTGAGGGATTTTGGAAGCAGCTACAGAGATGACTGAATGGTTGCAAGAGACGGCAGTGTGGCCAAAGGAATGATAGGTAAAACAAATGTCGGGCACCTATCTATAGCGAACAAAGACTTCCTCTACATGCCCAACAGCAAGCTGAACCAAAATAAAGAAAGGGATGGGCTTATCTGGGGTAATTTCAATAAGTGCATTAGCATACACTAAATTCTCACGTGCAACTTTATTAGAGTCAAAGCATTTCAATTTGCCTACATTATACGCTAGCCAATTCAAATTAAGCAACGACTGTAAAATAGAAGGAATATCTGAATAGTAAACCCAAACAGGAATAGAAAGAACCTGTTCATGAGCACTTACTATTGTAGGAGTTCAAGGAGTAATAATAAAAGGTTTTCCATCAAAAAAAGTAGGCTCGGCCTCAAGAACACGCCGACGTTCCTCGGAGGAGGAAAACTTAAGATAATACATGGAATCAGCCAACAATACTCTCAAAGCACCGTATAGCTTCCAAGTCCTATGGCAAACCTTAGCCGCATCATGGAGAAGGTGATTAGGATCCAAAAAGAAACCAATCAAATACTCCGACTAGTAGTCCATACCTAATCGCATCACACTAGGTGGAGAAGTCATAACTCCATTTTCCTCCACAATTTCAAATTCAATAAGGTTGTAGATTCCCGCATTTCAAGCCGGGTAAGAGAAAAGTGACGACCATGGTTTAGTACAAGATGGGACAGGGACAGCAGACTGCTCTTTTTTCACAGTAGGAGATGATTGAACAGCACCAACACGGTCTCTGGAAACCATGTCATTATGATTTATAACAAATTTCTTTTGGCATTAACACAAACAGCAGATGCGCATAAATTAGTTTCAGAATTAACTACTGTACTAACATTACCAAAACCTTCAGACAAAACCGTTTCCTCACTACCCTCGACAATCGAGAAATTCACGTTCAACAACTCACTATCAGTTCACTTACAACCAAATACTGCGGCAACATCAGGGGAAGACTTTCCAGACGCTGGCTCAAGAAACAAAACATCAGCCGATGCTTGATTAGGAACATAAGGCTTTGAGGCGCTTAAGCGTTGCAAAGCAGAAGGATTAAAAATTCGGCTAGATCTAGTACAGGACGACGATTCTAGAGTTGGGGAAGACGTGGAGGACGCAAGTATAAGGGAGCAGTAGGAGAGGCGAGAGAGGAAGAGAAACGGAGGCGAAATGGAAAGACGAAACCAACCAACGAAGTTACAGACGCGTGAAAGATAAGTAGTCGCCAGAAGAAGGAGGCGCCATTGTTTTATTAATGATATACCATTGTTTTATATATATTGAATACATATACACGCATATATATATAATAATAATAATATATGTATACATGTATTTTAAATTATATAAAATACATATATCAAAAATATACATATACCTCATAATGCGCATGACATAGAGATGAACTTTTAACTTATATATATATATATGTATGTGTATATATATATATATATGTATATGTATGTGTGTATATATATATGTGTATATATATATATATATATATATATATATATATATGTATATATATAAATTAATATCCATATGAAAAAATAATTAAAAAATATTTTTTAAAACATGATTTTTAATTTTAAAATTTCAGTAAAATCCGGGTTATATTTTATTATTTGAATATTTAATATATAATTTTATAATTTAAAACTATTTTAATTTTTGGTTGATATTTATTAAGTTATATAAAATAATATACTTTTTCCTACCGGAATTATATTAGATATAAATTTAATTTTATAAAATATAAAAAATATTTTTATAATGCACATACGGATATATTTAATTTACATAATTAATCGATTTAAATAGTATTAAACAATACACAAACACACACACACACACACAATATAAATTATTTTATTTCTTCCAAAAGTATTTTAAATGTGAAAGTAGTTATATAAAATTAAAATATCATATTTTGTATAAAATAAGATATAGTACTTAAATTATAAAACTTATATATAATTAAATAATGTATATTAAATTAATTAAAAATTGTTTATTAATTATTTTGAACCGTGCATGTAAGAGGTAGATATATGTCAAAATAATTTTTTTAATAAATATATAAGTTTATGAACATACAACCAATCTGATTATGGCAATACATTGATATAATAGAATCTCACCTAACTAACAGCACAATATGCACGATATAATATCTATATATTAATATTCATTAATAGATTAGAAAATATACCTTATCACCAATTCATATAAGTACATCTTGAAACGATGAGATCCACTTCTTGAACAAGTTTCAATCCAGTAGAATGCTAGTTCCTAAACTGATGACTACCAACTATCGAATAGTGATTGTTTTACTTTGATTTATGTTTGTAAATAGGGGGATGGGAGGAGTTAATTTTTGCTCGAAGGTAAAGGACTTAGAGGCTTCAAAATTCTCTAATAGGCATGGGTTGAGATGCTTATGTGGAGGAGAGATTAGAGAGATTTTAGGATTTAGTTCCCTTTTTTATCTCTTACCAATTATGTATCCCTTTTCCATCCAAACCAAGTCCAATTTGCCATCATAAGGATGCACCCCTTTATGCCTTCATCTTGGTTGAACCAACCCGCCTCTGTATGGGCTTTAACCTATTTAAATCCCATACAAAGTAGTTTGCATTTAAATCCAATTTAAACGAGTATCAATATAATATATCGATCGATATATTTACAACTAATATAAATATATTTAATTGTATTGTTCAACGAATCTAAATTAAGTTTTATAACTAATATTTCATAAATATTAACTAATTTAATTAATTTATAACAATTACAAATTAATTAAATCATTTGATCAAAGAAGCATTCATCGTTTTGGTTGTGTGATCCGTTAGGTGTAAATTTGGTCAGCGATTAATATCGAACTATACGAATACTAACGTTCACACGCCACTTAGCAGGTGATGTGGCATTTCGGCCAAATTTATCACTTACTTGGTTTCGGTAAAATCCAATACTTTGCTAAGCGTTACCTGGTTGTGACTATCATTTACACTAACTCTCTTCGTCAAAACTATATCATTTAGACTTATGGAATTTGATAATGGTCAAAATTCCAATATCATCCATATTCAACTCCGCATTCCAAACACAAAGTCCTCGATTCAATAATAGCAATAATAATAACAACAATTATTATTAAATGAACTACCCTGGCTGAAGATTTTGACTTTTTTTTGACTTCAGTTGACCTGATAGTAACCCTATATAACCAAGGAGATAAATCATCTCTTGAATAGTGTTTCGCTTCGAATACCTCCGCTCGACCTAACTATAGCCACTCGATGGACGTTGTGTCATGATTTGAATATAATCAAAGCAAAACTTTCATATTGAAGATCAACGGTATTCATAAATCGAGAGAACTATGTAAACTAATCAAATCAATATTTTCTATTTGACCTTAGTTATGTTAACCATCAAAAAACTATCGAGTGGGTCATTCCATAGTTATCTATTAACTATCGGTACATAACCCCTGGGGGCCCCCCAGTAGTCATGAAGATACACTGTCCAACATTTAAAGAGCATTATGTACTCTAGTCTCAATGGATGCATCAATATCCAGTCTCGATACATCCTGACTAGGAATATTTAAAATGGTATGTTTATTTTATTGTGATAAATCACTCACGGTTACTATGCATTGAAATCACTATCTCAAAACATACCATTTATGGATTTTTTACTAAATTTACTTTTAATTAAATTAATTAATCAATTAATATAACACATTATATCAAGTATATAATAGAAAAAACACTTTTTATTCTAGACAAGATTGGTTATTGAGTTAGGTATATGAAACAAATTACATAATTGCCCCTAGGGCATACCCCTAACTTTATCACTAAGATTGCTACAGATTTAAGGAATTTTCTTGGATTAGCAGGATATTATAAACGATTCATAAAGGACTTCTCTAAGTTAGTAGCACCATTAAACAATTGATAAGGAATAATAAGACTTTTGGTTGGGATACGAGGTGTGAGCATGCATTCGTCGGTCTAAAAAAGTGGTTGGTTAGTCATTCCAAGTAGAAATGAGGATTTGATGGTATACACAGATGCTTGTGGTACTGTATTGGGTGAGGTATCGATATAGAGGGATAAAGTTGTCGTGTATGCTAGTCGATGGCTGAAATCGCGTAAGAGGAAATACGGCCAATTCTTTGGATTTGGATGCGATAGTGTTCTCTTTGAAGATCTGGAGGCACTATCCATTAAGAGAGAGGTTTGAGTTGTTTACCATCATTAAAGTACCACTTTTCATAATTTGATCTTAACCTTCGCCAACAACAATGGTTAGAGTTCCTGGTATCCTACGACTTTAACTTTTCATGTACGTTCGTTAGGGAAATGCGATCATTGATGCTCTGACTAGAAGACATGCCAATTTAGGAGCGATGTTCCTAAAGCAAAAGCAGCTTGAGTATATTGCTAATTATGACTACAGACCTCGTTGTAAGCTATAGCCAGATGTGTTGGCAAGTTTGACTATCAGACCTACTCTAATTCACTGGGCCGATACTGGTTAGAGACATGATGCTAGGATTGCAGATATCATGGCTAGGATAGAGGAAAGAGTAGAGTTTAAAGAGATGAAGTGGTGCAGACTCGACCATGATGGTTGGCTCTGTAAGGATGGGAAATTGTTTGTACTTGATTGCGTTGATGTATGAGGTGCAAGCCAAGTGAGATCGTTCAAGATTGACTACACATTTCGAGGAAAATTAGGTGTACTGTGATACCAAAACATACATTTTATTGGAAAGGTATGAAACAGAACACTGGGACATTCATCTCGAAGTGTATGAACTATCAGCCAGCAAAGGATGAACAGAAGAAGCCAGGTGGTTTCTACAACTGCTTCCCCAAGTGCAAAGTGGGAAAAGATATCAATGAATATTATCGATGGATTGCCAACGACCAGAGGAGCGTACATTAGCTTCTTCCTCCTTCAACCGTTGAAATCATTCATCAAAAAGTAATTGTTCAAGAAGTCATAACTTTTCAAAAACAACTCTTTAATTCAATAAATAATTCAGTCGATTGAGATTTTACTTTAACTTATTTTACTATTCTCTAACTTCTATATTCAGATTTTCTTATGCTATTATTTACTTAATATTATCAATCACTTCCAACCAAAATTTATATATTTTGGTTAAACTATTTCCTACAAATCTAAACAACTCACATTCATTGTCATTCAATGGATATTATAAGAAGAATTGTACTAGCAGTCAATATCTGTGTTATTTTAAACACAAGATTGTCAATAAAGTACTATTTGTATTAGCCTATTCATCCAGATGAAGCGAGAGTTATTGTTTAATGAAATACCAATGGGGAGCTTCGGGAACTGGACATATGACGAGAGGTCCGAACCAGTATAAAAACTATAGTATGCTCGTTTTTATACTTTATTTTTATTTTGTTATATTGCCATATTTAGCTCATAGATTGGTATACACTCACATACTAATATACTAGTCATATTAGATATGATCCACTAGACTTTCATTTGGTATCAGAGATCGGTTATTTTAATTTACAGTAACACATGATTAAAAAAAAATTAATATGGAAAGTACATTTCAGGAAGGTCAATCAGCTGCTCATCTGCACTATTTACTATTCTAATTATGATTATCGGTCAACATGTATGCGAATTTTTATGGAAGCTAATGGTTTAGAAATTTTGCAAACTACTCAAACAAGATGTGAAGAATCTACCACTGACATAAACACTTGGACCGATGCATAAAAAACACGGCAACAAATAATACCAAAGTCATGAATGTTTTATTTTGTTCACTTGATAAAAATGAATTTTCATGAGTTACGCTTTGCACTACTGCATATGATATATGGCGCACTTTGCAGGTTACTCATGAAGGCACGACAAAAGTCAAGAAAAAAATCTCTATTTTACAAAATCAATTTTCATTATTTAAAATGAAAACAAATGAATCTATTATTGACTTGTATTCTAGATTTCAAACTATACAACACAATCTCATGGCACTTGGGGTCAAATTCACTGATTTTGATTTAATTACATGAATTTCAAATTCTTTGACTGTCGAATAGGAAAGAAAGTTTTAGCCATAGAAGAAGCTAACGATCTCTCTCAACTCAAACTCGAAGAAATAATAGGAAATCCGATATTATATAAAACAAATTTGCAGACAAGAAAGGAGCAAAATCAAGAAAAGAAGAATATTGTTTTTCAAGCAAATAATGACCGTTCTTACTTGGATGAGGAAGAAATTGTATTCATAGCTAAGAACTACAACAAATTCAAGAAATTCAAAAGGATGACAAATTTTTTAAATGGTGGCAATTAAAACTCATCAAATCAAATATCAATCAAATGTTATGGATGTGACAAGTTCGGTCATATGAAGAAAGATTGTCTACAACTCAATAATGGCAGAAAAAGAAAATTCGAGAAATTCAAAAAGAAATGAAGATCCTTTCAAGTAACTTAGGATGACTTCAGTTCCTCTTCTTCCTATAATAGTGGTAGTGAATATGCCTTGAAACAAGCAAACGTCTATTTTATAGCTAATACTGATGAGGTAAACCTTGAATTAACATTTGATGAAATTTTTGGAAATTAGCATAGAATTAGATGATAAATATAGAGAATCCAAAGATTATGGACTTTTCTGCGATACTTAACCAACACCAAAGATTACGGACTTTTCTACCCAAAAGGCAACTCTTTCGAACTCGTATCATATACCGATGTAGATTTTGATGGTTGTGAGACAGATAGAAAATGTACGAATGGAACATGTCGTTTCATTGGTCAATCTCTAGTTCGTGGTTCAGTAAAAAGAAAAATTGTGTTTCTCTCTCTACATGTGAAGCTGAGTATATATCGATAACTTTAGCCTATGCACAAGTAATTTATATGCAACAAACACTTCAAGATTTCGGTAAAATTATAGCCAACTCACATATATATTGTGATAATACTAATGCTATAAATTTATCCAAAAATCCAATCAATCATTCTCGTACAAAATATATCAACATTCGTCACCATGTTTTAAGAGACAATGTAGAAGAAGGAATTGTCTTTTGAATTTTTTAATATTGAAAATAAAATTGCCGATATTTTCACCAAACCACTATGTAAATCAACTTTTATAAAGCTACGACGAGACCTTGGTATACGTTCAGTTCTGAATTAATTAATTTATATAGGACACATTTATTCATCATTAGAAAAATTTAAACATTATTTCTCTATATAAAATTGTAACTTAAATTCAGTCAATCTTTTAACAACCATAGAAATAAATCCTTTAACTAATTTATGGTTAAAACAATTCTACCCATAGAAAGTTTTCACTATGAATAATCTATACAACCTATTTATACATGATGAAAGAAAAATAGAAACATAAATATTATTTATAAATTTACAAAAACTAAATATGTTTTCTGATCATGACTCCACTTATTCAACTATCGCCTTTAGCTCACCTTCATTAAATTGCACCTACGGATCACAAACAAAAACCACCCCTCCGTCAATTCGATCATCCTTACTAAATATTACAACATCACCTACATATCACACCAGCTTCTCTCCTGTGGAAAAGAAAGCTAAACAAGCGATTGATCTAGAATCAACATCTCTCGACACTAAAGTTGATGCAATATATCACTATCAATAAGAAACGATGTGAGTTCAACGAGAAATGTACTACAAGCAACGATGTCAAGGATCGCATCTTAACTTTCTCAAAAAATGTATTCTAGCAATTTGTAGTCATTCACCAAATTGCATTCATCAAAAACCTCCCCGTTTAATAGAGCTCCTGTAAAACTTGTAACATTACTCTAAGAAATTTATGCAAGGCAGGGCCATCAAATAAAGAATGGATTGATACTCTAGTTCGCCCAAGTTGGTCTCCACTTAAGCCTTAATATGAGCAAAATAGCACACTCTTGGAATCAACCTAAATTTAAAAATTCTTCGGCAGATAACTAATTTTATGTACATATATATATATATATATATATATATATATATTTACATGCATATATAGAAATAAATATATAAACCATATAATATATAATTTTTGTATGTCTATTGATTATAATAATCATTTATTATGACGACTCTATGAAAATATTCAATTAAAATAAAAAATTCAAACAATAGACTTAAAAAAATTCACCTCTGCCTCTCTTAAACGTTTGC
Organism: Allium cepa; assembly: GCA_030765085.1. Taxonomy (NCBI): domain Eukaryota; kingdom Viridiplantae; phylum Streptophyta; class Magnoliopsida; order Asparagales; family Amaryllidaceae; genus Allium; species Allium cepa. The sequence goes on along the minus strand of CM060931.1, from coordinate 351,752,514 downwards.
AAAGAAGAGAAAGACGTCTGTCATATTCCTCGGGAAAACAATCTTGAGCGATCTCAGACGTCTATGACTCTTCCTCAGACGTCTGAGCCAAATTTTGGTTGTTATCAAAGGCACTTCGTATATATATTTTTACCCAACTATTCACGAATCTACTTCAAATCTAAAACTCCAACTCTAAAACCCTAATTATCCATAACCCTAGTTCATCAAAAATGGCTCCCAATGCAAAAATCCCATTAACAAGAGATAAAGAGAGGTCAATCTTCTTCTGAAACCCATCTTTTTACCGAAGCCCATATTCAAGAATAGCTTTGAAATAGTCCAATTTCAAACAAAAGATTTGATGAACTGAAGCAAAAGAGACTTCATTCGGGTCCGTTCTACCAGTATGCAAATTTGGAGAATATGGTCATTTGGAACTCACCATCGCCTTTGGTTGTCAAGAATTAATCAATTTTGATGAAATGAGGTACAGATTGATCAATTGTCCATCTTTTTTTATGCAAACTTAGGTAGTAATGATATTTGGACACTTGAAAATAAAGATGGTTGGTTATTGACTAGTGCGTAGGGTCATGTTTTGAAAATTAGCGTAAACATAATTGGTCGTTTACTAGATTGTTCCTCTACTGGACTTGATTTAGAGGAAATTCCCAACCAAGGAGATCTACCACATGACGAAGTGAGGCATCAAATTTAGGAGGATAGAATGCCACAGTAGAAATTTGTTTATCTATGACCAAAAGCTAGGCTATTAAATCGTATGATAATTAATATGAAAATTCCTCGTTTAGGAAGTCATGAACAAATATATGAAAATGACCACAAAGCCATATATGCTATATTTGGTGGAATTCAAGTAAATTGGGCTATAATGTCTTGGCCTAATCCTTCAGCACCACAACAAATGAATCTTGCAACATTTCAAGGATTTCCTATTCAAGAAAACGAAGAATATACGTAATGGCCAGAACACTATCACGGTTATCGTACTATCAATAACTGTTCCTTGCAATTTTAGGATGGTTTATTTTCTACTCGTTATTGTTCAAGCATACTAGTATTGATGTTTTTATTTCCATAATTATTTCATTTGATTTTTATTGTTCATGATTTTTATGGTTTTGTCATTAGTCTATTTATGCAATTCTTATTTTTGATAATGCCAAAGGTAAATATGAATATACATAGGGGGAGAAAATGTTCAGGGGAGTTATCTTTTCATTACTTATTACTAACCATTTTATAGTTGTCATCATCAAAAAGGAGGAGAATGTTAGAACTTCTATTATGAGATTCCAATGACAACAACTATACAATCACGTGTTCAAGATGTATCTTATCATATTGCAGATATATATATTAAAAGAAGATCTCGGTGCACAACAAGATTATGGCTCACAGACAATTGAAGAAAGATGGATCATACTATTTAAGGTCATATTTTTGTATATAGTCATAGATATATGTTTTATAATCTCCTTAATCGATCAAAACACATATAATTTCACATTGACAAAATCTTACTAACATATACTCTAATTTTATAATTCATAATATGACAGATATTTATCACTCAGTCACAGATATCTGTGACAATTATCTGTTTATTATTTCCAGAGATCCATAGACGTCTGTGATGGAATGGCAGATGTCTATAAACTGTCTTGGGTTAAATACAACAAACTGCAACTGTCATTTTTTGAATGGATGCTTCTCTCTATTTTGAACAAACATCTTCCTCTTTCAACAGTTGCAATCATTCATCAAAGAGTAATCTTTAAAGAAGTCGTAACTTTTCAAAAACAACTCTTTGATTCTATAAATACTTCGATCGATTGAGATTTTAATTCAACTTGCTTTGCTATTCTCTAACTTTTATGTTCAAGTTTTCTTATTCTATCATCTACTTAATATTCTCAATCACTTCAAACCAAAATCTGTATATTTTGGTTAAACTATTTCCAATAAATCCAAGAAACTCACACTCGTTGTCATTCAAAGGAGATTATAGGAAGAATTGTACTAGAAGTCAATATCTGTGTTATATCAAACACAAAATTGTCAAAGAAATACTATTTGTATCAGCCTATTCCTCCGGGAGAAGTGAGGGTTATTATTTAGTGAAATACCAAAGGGGAGCTTCGGGACTGGACGTAGGACAGAAGGTCTGAACCAGTATAAAAACTCTAGTGTGATCGTTTTTATTCTTTATTTTGTTATATTGCCTTATTTAGCTCATATATTAGTATACACTCACATACTAATACACTAGTCATAAAAGATACGATCTAGTAGACTTTCAGAGCTTACAAGAGGTGTTGAGGATAGAGTTGCATTTGAGTGCAGCTTATCACCCACAAACTGATAGGAAGACTGAAAGGGTGAATCATATCTTAAAGGATCTCTTTCAAGCGTGTATACTAGAGTTTGGAGGCTTGTGGGATGATCATTTGCAACTTGTTGAGTAACAATAAAAGTTATTAGTCTAGCATTGGTATAGCACCATTTAAGGCATTGTATAGACGACCATGCAATGCTCCTTCAAGTTGGTGTGAAGCATACGAGAAACTGATACTTGCGCTAGATATGATAAGAGAAACTTTCGAAAAGATTGAGATCATTTGATAATTAATGAAAACTACTCAAGATAAACAGAAGAGCTATGCTGATAAGAGATGTAAAGATTTGGAGTTCTTTGTCATTGATAGGGTGTTTTTCAAGATCTCTCCATTAAATAATGTAGTTTATTAGGTACTAAAGGAAAGTTGGCAATGAAATTCATAGGTCCTTTCTTGATGCTAGAGAGGATTGGGAACCAAGCTTATAGGGTTAACATTACCTCAAAAGATGCATGTGTGTACAATTTGTTCCACGTGTCTCATTTGCAAAAATTTATGCATAACTCAAGCATAACTATTACATCGAATTAATTGGATGATATTAGATTGAACTGGAAGCTTCGAGACCTCGTAGGCCTATTTGCATCGTTGGACGTGATATGAAGCAGCTTAGGACGAAGACAGTGGAGTAGGGGAAGGTTCAATGGAATGAAAGCGAGATCGGTTACAAATGGGAGACCAAGGAGAGCATAAGGATAGGTTATCCAAAGCTCTTCACTTAGTGATGTTTCTTGTTTATTGTGTTTACTTTCACTTTCAATATCTTATAGAGTAGCGTGACACCTTGCATGCTAAGAGGCATATATTTTATTCCTTGCTTGTGTGTTTATTTTTGATTTTTGATGTTCTTTCTTGTGGTTGTTAGGTATGTGGGATATCTATGTTAATTGAATTTATCTTGTTTAAGTGAAACTTGAGGGGAGAGGAATATTCCTAAAAAAGGGAGGAGTGTAACGATGTGTAATTTACGTATCGGAGGATTGTGAAATATTATTTTTAAATCCAAATTGGGTTGTATAGTCTTATAACTTTAGAAAATATTGAGTATTGAATTTTTTTGATCTTTTATAATTTTAATGGATGATTTGGACCATGAAAACTTGAAAGGGCTATAACTTTTGATAGCAGCCAAACTACGGTCCGAGACCACTATTATTTGAAAGATATGATTTTTCTTTACGTATAGTGGTCATAATAGTTTTTCAAACTTAAGTTTAAGAGATATGAACATTTGAAGTAAACTAGTTTTTGGGCAAATTAGAGTAATTAGAGAGGCCCCGATCAGGCACAAAAGCTCATTTCGATATTTGGCCTAATGAAGCTGATGGGATAACCTCCATTCATTAATCCACTTCTAAAAAACAGGTAGAAACTTTTAACTCATTTTAAACCAAAAGTCCATCATTCTCCTTATTTTAATTAGCCAAATCAGGAGACTAGTGATAGATTGATTGATTACTGTCTGGGGTCTTGGATTTGTGAAGACTACTGTTCATACTAGCTTTGTCTTGGTATTCATGCATTTATTGATCTAGATGAGTTGTTCTTACTTTTTTATGCTAGTTAATATAGTTAAAAGTGACGTTTTTAAAATGATTTCGAATGTTAAAACGATTTTTAACATAAATCTATGCTTCATTTCAGTTTTAAAAAAACAAATGTAGATTTTGGTTCATTTTTGGGTGTTTTATCATAGCGATCATCATTTTATAATTTGGTAGACCTAGGGTGTTACAAAAGTTTGGATATAGGTTGTATTCCTCTGTAATGATGTATAAATGTTACATAATTTTTGTATATGGTTATTGGATGAATGTTAATTCGTTTTCGTGCATTGAGTGAGTAGCCATCATTTGAGTGGATCGAGGAGAAATATTACCCAAATCGTGGTGTAGAATTTTTTAGTATTGATGATGGCCTAGAGAACCTCCACATTTCGTTTCATGAAGATTGGACTTAGAATGGTGAAGTTTTGGCGACTTTAGAGAGTGGTCGGTGGCAGGCAATGGAGTGGTCAAAGTACCTTCGGGGGTATTGACATTTGACTTCAGGATGGAGTGCTCTGCACATGAAAAAGGCTTTGGGAAAAGGAGAAGACACCAAAAGGTTCTGGGAACTAGAAAAAAATTTGGGCAAACGAAAATGATCAGCACCGAGAGCTTTAGGGATGGGTGTTTTGGACTTTAGGACAATAGGGTAGATAATCCGAGAATTTGTATGGTTACTCGGGGTTTTTAAGGAGATGCCAAGAGGTATTGGTTTCAACACTTAGCTATTTTTTGCCAAGTGTTAGTCGGACCTATAAGAACCGAGCCAGCTTGTAGTGGAAGTTATAAGTGAATTTCAAAATTTTTTACCCTATTAATTCTTTATTGCGCCTATAAAGTCTAATTTATTTAGAACATTCTAACTATTATTTAAATAAAATATTTATGTAGTTTTATTTAATTTATGTCTTGATATATATATATATATATATATATATATATATATATATATTTGTGTGTGTGTACTTTTATGTGTGTACCATATACACATACATATGTGTGTATGTGTAATATATCAATCAGTTCAAGGTATAATATGCCAGTGTAGATATGTTGAGATTTACATTGCAATTGACATATTAGCTCATCTAATATGCAAATATATATTGTCCAAATATATGTACAAATTTACTATTATATGTATAAAATATTAATTTTAAATATATATATATATTATATAATAGATTTATATAAATATAAAGAAATTGTTTTTATTTTATTTTTATTTTTTAACCGAAAGCAATACGCGCACACACACATATAAACAAGTATGTTGATAATTTTTTTTATTGGATATATATATATATATATATATATATATATATATGCATAATAAATTAATAGATATAACCAATACTCAAAATATTTTGATAAATATAATTTACTAGGTCTCGCACATGGCTCTATAAATACATATAATTTTATTAATATATGTTTTATTTAAATATCTATACCATAAATGTTAAACTATTAATTAAAAATAATTTATAAATTTTATTTCAAATTTTAAATCTCCAGTAAATCCTAAATTATATTTTATGTTTTGGAAAATATTTTCACAATTTTTCGGTTTTAAAAATGATTTTAAAATGATTTCTATTTTAGGATGAAATTTGAAATTAATTAATAATATATAAATGATTTTTTTAATTTTTATCGATAACTTCTTTACAACTTATATTATTTATGAAATACAAAATGTAATTTTCATAACATATTTGAATTAATATAATCTATTTATGTAATAAATTGATTTAAATAATAATCAAATATTTATATAAATATTTTGTCACTGACGAAAATTATTATTGCTTTAATTCTTTGCATTATAAAATTACGTGATTAGTTTTAATAAAAGTATGATCCTGTAATTAATTATAAACTACATACATAAATAAACATTATATTTTAATTTAATAAAATATAAAAATTATATTTTTTATTCAGAGCCGTACTGACGTGATGTATATTTGAAAAAAATTAAATATATATATACATATAACCAAACAACTTTGTGAAAATATTATTTTCATATTAGAATCGTTGCCTAATTAACAATGTAATAAACATATATAATATACATAATAATTATGTATTAAACATTATATTATGATTAGATACATACCTTACTTCCAATGCCTTGAAGCATATCTTTAAATGATGATATGTAACAACCTGTATTTTTAACGATGAGATATTTAAATAATTGATCTAAATATTTAATCGTTAATTAAATGAAGGTTCGAAAATATGATTTTTCGCATATGATCAAACCAAGCCTCAAGACTATTACTATTGTGTTTGGATTGATTTTGCAAATTAAAATGAGATAAAGATCGCTGTATTTGGATATTAGATGATCCGGCAGCCGAAACGATCTCGAAATACACGAAATTAGCATTCCACGGCACAGTCTCGAATAGTGATGAGATTTGTATAGTTGGATCCGAAAAAATGAGGTAATGTACACAGACGAGTATCGTTGCGATCGGACGCATCGTGTGATCGTACGGACTCGAAATGTATGATCATTTATTTGAGAGAATAAATAAAAAAATGAAATATTATTATAAAGACCACTCAAATTCTTCCTTTCCCTCACTAATCTCGTTATCCATTTACCATTACATTCATCTCTAAGAAATCATAGCCGCTCCTCTTATTCCACTACAAAATTCAAAATCGACTAATCTACTCAACGATAGATTACGAAACTAGGTCCAATGAGTTCGTATCGATGAGAGCTTTGAGATGCTGGTGTTGCTGTAGTGTGCAATGCATCGTAACCGAGACCTATTTTCTATGGCCAATTTTGGGTTTGGTCTAGTTGGAGATTCAGACGATGATAGGCGAAACGGAGATCGCCGTTGGATTTCTCTTTGAAAATGACAACATGTCCTTGGCTTTGGATGAGAGTGGCTATCAGGTCACTTTTGTATAGGAATGATCGAGTTGACTATCTTGGTGTATGTCGTGAAGCTTTTATGTAAAGAACACGTTGGCAAAGATGGATTTCGATTTCGTTGAGTAATGTCCAAGAGATTGAAGAGAGAAGCAGAGAAAGAATTGGTTCATGCATGGCCTGGTATCTTTGTGCACATATAAGCATTGAGGAAGAAAATTTAGAGGCTTAATTAGGTAATTAATATTTGTAATTAGTGAATTAATTATCTTATTAATCTTGATTCTTATATCAGCCATATCTTTTGCATATGAGGTCCGTTTTGAATGCGGTTTCTTGTGTTACACTCATGATGGAGAGATATATGCCTTGGCACCAGTTTGGATAGATTTTATTGAGGTAAGTAATATTGTCTCTCACCATACTATGGTTGGCTGTATAATATTATATCAACGTTCTGGAATGATTTTTGGTTTTGAAATGTGAGTTTCCTCTACTTATACACCTACAAGATTTTTATAAAAGAAAATAAAAATGTTTTTAAAATGATCTATATTGAATATCATATATTTTCCATTGACGTGCCATTTTTAGGGAATTATTAGATTTGGGCTATTTTTGATATATTTCCCTATTGGTTGGTATGGATGTATTAACATGTTGCATGTATGTATGGTTGTTGGTTGTATGTTTGGTTTTTTGGCTTGTTTGGTTGTTTTGGTTGAAAACGCTGATTAGCGGTGATTGGGTGTTAGGAGAATATCTTGTATGCTGGGATTTCATACACGCGAAAATCCCACAAACGAGATAAGCTATGTAGGAAGGCTAGGATACGTGCCAAGGAATCTGAAGGTAGAAGATGAGACTTTGGACTTCAAGATAGAAGACGAACATTTCCATTCGGTTTGTACTTATCTGTTTTGGTTAAGTACAAGACCAAAGTGGTTGGTATGGACCACTATAGAGTGGTCATCACTATTGTTGATTGGGGATCTGTCCTATGTTTGGCTTCGACGTTGAGGAGATTTCAGGGGGTGTGATTTGATGGTTTGTTCGTGTTGTTGACTCAGACTCTTGATGTGATTGCTTTATGATAAGCGATTTAGATGGTTAGATGATGATGTGGAACTTTGACATGGGAGTTGGTACTTTGGATTATAACTGGACGTGTACGGTGTAGGTTCCAAGGTTGATAGCTTAGAACTCTATAGATCATGTTGGAGGTGTTGGATCATTCGCATCATAGGGGATGGTGACATATAGCATGATGAAAAGCCTTGTATCTTTGGTTTGTGACTTGTGGGGGTAGTAGGTACCGAATATTAGAACTCCATATCTTCGGTTTGTGACTCGAGTAGGGAGTAGGTTTCAAAGAGGCTCGTGGTAAGGGTCTTGGAGTGGAGGAACGTGGTGGGTTCCAGATAGTGGAAATCGTATTGAGCTAATAAGGCTCGGATGGATGCACGCATGTTATGGGATCATTGATGACTCGTAGTGTTTTTTGTTGTACTCAAAGCAGGGGTATTGTATAGTGGGGATGTCCATGGATCATGTTGGGATCTGTATACCCTGGACCCTTTGGGTCTAGTTTCCAGCTTTGGGCCGCGAGACGTGTAACCAACTTTGGACTATGAGATGTGAGAGTGCAACAAAGAACCAGAATTTCTACTAGTCCCTAGAATGGAGGCCAGACGAGTTATCATATATCTAGAGCACATTGGGTGACAGTTAGTATTGTTTAATGGATGTTATGTTTGTTCTGTTTGTTTCACTAGTCACCTATCACCCTAGTGATGTCACACGAGTTAGGTATTGTGCATAGGGATACCTAGATACCCCGACTTTATAGTATGGAGTAGGTATTGTGGATGGAGATACCTAGGCACCTTTATAGTTTACTGAGTATGAATTACCCCTTTTATTATGTTGTAGAGTAGCATAGTATTAATATTATGTACCGACCTTTGGCTGCAGGGACATGTTAGGTATGATTCGTATGCCCTTTGTTCTGTATATTATATTGATTTTTATATTATTTTGAGATTATTTATCGCTCGTACTAGATTGCTGTCTGATCCGAGGTTTTACGCTTTGCTTCTTATTATCTCAGGTACTCTTAAATGAGTAGATTAGAGAGTAGGTGTTGATGGCATATGGAGTTCTGTAGATGAACTAGCAGAAGGTAACGTTTACTTATACTTATATTTGAGTTTATTATTGTATATTCTGCTCTATGACACTATAGAATATTTATAGTGTCTGACTTACTATTGTTATTGATAGTTATCAGTTGAGTTTATATATTAGTTGTATAAACTATATTACTGTGTTGTATAAATCAGTGGATCTTATGCTCTGATGAACAGTCACATTTTTACTACTGTTTCAACTGTTTTATATCTGTGTTGCTCGTTATATTTTATCTGATATAATGTGAGATATATGATAGGTTATGTAATTATTTGATGTTTCCTTTTCTTCTTTTCCATTCTCTTCTCTTCTATTTCCTCTTCTTTACCTCTTTTCTTTCCTTTGACAATCGTTCTACATCGTAGGTGCAGGGCGATCGTTGCATTTGGCATCAGATCTTAAGTTACATGATTAAACTAAGTTGACTACCATGATCCAATAGAGATAAGGTAGGAGTTGTCACCTTAGACTTAATCAAGAGTGTGTGTGTATATACGAGAGAGTTTGTATTTGTTATATATTTTGGTTTTCAAAGATATATAATAGTACAAATATTATATTGATGTAGTTTTCTTTACAAGAGACTGATCATCCTTATTATAGAATAGGAATGTTTTGGTTTGCGAGAAATACTATTATTTGAATCTATCTTCAGAGTTGAGGAGTGGGCGGGATTGGGTCACCAACACTGATTGATAGAACATGTTTGCAGATATGGTGTGAATCATTTTATGGAATGCCCAATTTCTACTAAATGGTTATGGTGCTCAAGTGCAAATGGTTAGAGTCGACTTTGTCGAGCTGTATAGAGACTACGAGTCAAGGAGGCAGACCATTCCTTGGAATGGAGTCGGCTATGGAAAGGCAAGATTGGATGGCTACTTGCGAGAGGATCTTTGATGACTTGAGGTAAGATGATGCAATGAGGTAGAAGTTGACCTCGTGATGACTCTAGGGATGAATAATGAACTAATGGAGTGCCTCTGTAGTTACGATTCTCGAGGATCAGTTTACATGGGATCAGTTCATAGTTCGCTTTGAAGAAGATTTATCTTGACTTTTCTAAAGTCGGTGTTGGTTAGAGAATTCGTCGACTTTAAGTAAGGAGATATGCCTATTGTTTGTACCAAAATTGGAGACAACACTCTTCGGAAGCGTTTGATGAGATAAAATGAAGAAAGTAAATGTAAAAAGAGGATTATCTAACAAACACTCCAAATTATAATCAGAAAGTAGCAGAGAAACACAAGATTTAGAGTTGTTCAGCGTGTTGCCTACATCTACTAAGAAATGATTGTTCTTTATTAGACTTAGCTTGCTGATCATAGTGGATTACAATAGATAATTTCGAGTACAACAGTGAATTTTGAATACAACAATGATTCCGGTAGAGTCTCGATGTTGTGGAGCCAAAAACTTCCTTTTCTATAGGCTATGGGATGCTATTTGTTGATGTAGGGTGCAAATATTTCGCTCAGATCTCGGAAGACCTTTTCTGGCATGTGGATGGGCCCACGCGATCGATCCCATGTTGTTTGCACTCGGTCCATAATCGATACGAATGAATTTCGTATCGATCAAGATTTGGCCCAATCGAGTCGAAATTGAGCATGAACATTCCTTAGGTTGTACGTAAGCTCCTGTGAAAATTTCATAGCATTTGGACTTGTGGATTGTGAATTATGATCGACGCAAACTTGTGCTTTTCGAAGGTTGTTTCCTTCGTATCGATGCCCTTCGTATCGCTCTGTTCGTATCGGTCCGAGCACGTGCCTGTAAGTCGACATGGCGCTAAATTTTGGTCGATGCATTTTTCATGGCGTGTTGACTGCTTCCTCCCTCGTATCCAATGTCTAAGCCTTGTTCGTATTAATCAAAATAGCCTTGTTCGTATCGATCACAACAGCCTTGTTCGTATCGACCATAACAGCTTTGTATCAATCATAGCAGCTCTGTTCGTATCAATCAATTGCATCATTCTTTTCGTATCAATCGATTGCATTCCACTTTGTATTGATGGGAAGCGTTGATTCCATATCAATTTTTGGTTCATTAATATGAAGCATGTTTGAAGCTTGACCGATACGAAATGGACGTTCGTGCTGTAGTCGATGGGTACGAAATAGGTGGGTCTGGATGGATACGAAGTAGAATCACTTGCCGTCGATCGACACGAAGTCATGCGCGTCTAATGGGTTCGAACAAGATCAATGTGAAGGAGGTCGATTCTCTCGATGGATACGAAGTAGTACTTGCTGATGGATACGAATATGCTGAGGCTTGATGGATACAAAGTCGACTGATACAAAATAAGGGATACGACTTGACCGATGTGAAATGATGAATGTGAGTGAGTTGATTTCCTTGGTTTGCATCGATTATATCTTGAGCATACAAACTCGAATTAACTCGAAATTTGGAAAGTTGGCTTGCACAGCTTTCCTTGTCTTGTCTTGTCAATTGTAGCTCGATCCGAACTCAGACAAAATTCATCGGTGTCCATAGTGAGCCTGCATATAACCAATCTTTGGGATGGGTTGTCCTCGGTTTCGAATTAAGTTCTTGGTATCATGGCCTTGCTAAAAGGAGGGATAACATTTTCCCCCAAAGTACATCTCGTGAGAACATGACGTGCTTTGAAAAGCTGCAATCTTCATTCTGAAAAATTCCATCTGACTTGTTAAACGATTATTGTCTTCTGGTCGAAAGTTGTGACCTTTGATTGATCCATAGAAACATGAATCATGAACTGTAGACTACCAATTATTGTACCATGTGCTGTTGTAATTGATCGTTATATGATAGTTATCTGTCGTTTGTTGTTGTAATCGTCACTAGACAAGTACTCAACTCCTGCGAATTTTAAAGATCGGATGTTAGTCCATTATACATGAATGTAGGTTAGCCTGACTCCTGTTAACATTCGTACATTCACGAGTCTTTGTCAGGTTTTCAGGTATATATATCGAATTTCGTATTGACCCTTTCCTGAATCAATGTGAAATTCGATTTGCAACAACGCTTGACGGTTGTTTCGAAGTGTCCCTTCGTATCGATCCTCTCCCGGATCGATTCGGGATGAATGAACGTAGATTTCGTATCGATAAAGTTGAATGGTCCAGATATTATTTTGCAATGATCTTCATATCGAGAGACTTATGAGGGATATGAATAGTCCAGCTGGTCCTTTGAGTATTATTTGTATTGGGGGATACGAGTCTTCATGAGCTATACGTTGATGGATATGAATAAAGCAGTTCATATTGATGCACTCCGGATGGACTCGAATTTCTATAGGCTCGAAAATAGTGGATACGAAATAAGCGTTTCGTATTGGTGGAATCCAGTGGTTTAAGTAAGGCTTCATTGTAAGTTTCATACCGATAAGACTCGAATTGATTGATGTGAATTGCCCTCTTCGTATCGATTTGAGGAGAAACCTATTGAAACCGGTCGAAATGACTGGAAGATGAATCATTTTTTCTTCTTGGTTTCGTGTCCATATAAGTATGTTCTGTGCTTAGCCAATTTTTCATCCGCTTTTACTTTCTAGCTTGTCTTCATATCGATTAAGAAACCGAGAAATTTAAACTGTCCCCATCCGAACTAACATACCTTCTTAAGCCTTCGAATCTACACTTTTAATCTAGGTAATTAGTCGATGAATTCATGTTAAAACGATAAGACTCGATTTTCAACACCAATTCAATCAAAGCCATGGCATATTCCGACGTTGTTGATGCCGAAGTTGGGTCAAAGCGAGGTCAACGAAAGAGCAATGGCGTTTGTGCTTATTGGAGAAGAAGGAGTGAGGAGGGACACAAAGGAATTGGTGGAAGGTTGTTCGGCCTCAATTTCATTTAGATGAAGAATGAAAGATGAATTTGCATCGATCCAGATTGAGAATGTTTGTACCGATCCGGGTTGAGAACCTTCGTATTGAGCTTGGTGTTGGTGCTTCGTAATGAAGAATTGGAGGATTATGAAAAATTAGGCATATGGTGGTTCGGTCTTCATTTCATATCGATGGATTGGGGAAGAAGGCGTTTAATTTTGTATCGATTATAACATGAGCTCTGATTTCGTATCGATAGAGAGTTCTCTAACTTCGTAATGATCATTTCTAATTAATATATGTGCAAAAAAAATTATTGACATGAAATCAATGTCTCTCTGATCGATACAAAACTAAGTTGTTAGATGGGTACAAAATTAATGCCTTTCGATTGATACGATGTATGCTAATCGACCGATACGAAATCAGTTCCTTCTCATCGATGCGAAGTGACCTTCTTTGACCAATACGAAGTACTTAACCTTGATGGATACGAAATGACTATATGTCATCGACACGAAGTTTCTGGATAGTGATCGATACAAAGCTACCAATTCCAGATCGATACGAAATTCAATACTGACCGATCGAAGTGAAGTTGATGCTCTAAATTGATATGAAATTTAATGACTTTGTGGGACGATCCAAGTTTGAATTTTGATGGATTTGAAATCTTGAACACTTGAACATTTAACTCCGATGAGCTTCTGCCTTGCATATCTGGACTTAACTATTACACTGCACACTTGACTGCCTTTTGAAGCTCGTCGATAGAACTGTAACTTAACAAAAAAAATTAACAAACTTTAACTCGGGTCGGTCTTTAAAGTCAGGATGGTATGGTGGTGACGGTCAGCGACGACGACCACTTCCAATTGAATCTCGAAGTCTCCTCATTTCAATATTTTTCTCAAACTCCATAGAATTTCTCAAATAATATGTTGCACTACACTGCACAATACATTCATGCACTTCACATTGGGGAACACACAGGCTTATTATCATCTAATAATGGTTTTCGATAAGTTGATTATCTATGGAATCCACAAGTTCTCAACAGCAGGAAACCCGAAGTTCGTCTCTTCTAATAATAGAGTTGCCGGCCATCGAAGCCGAAGTAATCGATCCAACTTCGGATGAGTTGCCAGTGCAACTTTTATTTCAAACCCTCAAGATTCTATGCCGTCCAATGTTTTCAAAGATATGTTAGGACGAATATGCCTAAGACACGGTTTGTCGTTGGACGACGTCTTATTACCGAGGCCGAATGATAGACCACATGCTCCTCCTGAAGGGTTTACTGCTTTCAACAAGCATTCATGCAAAGCTAGGATGCTTCCTCCCTTTAATCAATACATTAGAGAAATGCTAGCCTTGTTCGAAATTGCCCAGTCACAATTACACCCTAAGGGTACGCATTGCTGAATAGTTTGTTCTTTGTATTCATGGAGCATCTTTTCTGACCCCCGACTCTGATCGAAATTACATACCTATTTAATGTTAAGATTCGGGGAGATAGTCCTTCGTTAACATTCCTAGAGGCAGTTAGGAACTGCCAAGTGGTGATGGGCTATTGGACCAGGCTCAACTTTTCAAGACAAAATGGTCTATGACCGATGCTTCCCAGGAGTCGCCACTCAATGGTTAGCCAGACGTAAGTGTCTCGATTTTCTTCGGTAATTCAAGTATTTGTTGTAACCAATGTTGAATCTCGTATCTTTTATTTTTTATAACCGTAATTCCTTCACTTAAAGGCGCACATTTTAAAGAAATAGTACGGGTCCTTCAAGAAGTGTCGAGTGAAATGAGGGACATAGACTCGGTGCTAACAGACAGAAACTTGAGAACCGTCAGGCTAATCGAGCAAAATCAAAGCATTAGGCTTGAAGGAACACTGAGGGTGGCTCCATTGTAATAGGCTAAACATATAGCACCCGGGATCATAATAACCGAAGAGGATAAGAAAGAAAATATGCCCGCCAATGATGAACCCATAGTCGGGCCCTCTGACAGCTTTCAAAGCCTTGAGGGAAGGACAAAAGGCAAGGCTGCAGTGCATAAGCGCCATAAATCTTTGAGATGGAAATCCGTAATCGTGTCTTTGCCTGTTCCTAGTATTTGAATTTCAGAGGCTCCCCCCTCGCAAGTGGAGAACCTTTTCAAAGGGCTTGCCAATATCCCAATCTCGGATTATGTGTCACTTAAACATGATGTCGGATTGGAGTAGCTTCAGAGTGCTTTAGACTTAAGCGAGTCTCTTCCCATAAGCATGGCCGACATTTCCGGTTGGTCGGGGGTTACACATACATATCCACTTCACGGCACCACATAATTTCTAATCTCGAGCTATTCACTTTTAGAAATCATTAACTTTGTTCTTCTTTTTTGTTTACAGATTCAATGACCAAAAGAGATTCTACGTTGGGAAGTCTCCGCTCTACGCGACAATCATCCAGCTCGTATTACGACTCCCGCCGATGGGAAGACGAAGATCGCGGTTATTCGAGCCAAGAACGCTACGAGAGAGAGAGATAAGGATTATAGACATCGATCTCGATCGCGATCTCCTCCTCGAGCCCCTATACAATCATCGGGCCATGGAAAACAACCGGTAGAGCCTCCTCACCAAAAATCAACTTCTCAAACCTCTAGACCTGAATCACAACGTCGTAGACATGAGGCCGAAACTCCCATTGTTGTTGAACAAGATGTTACTGAGCCCACCGGGGAAGAGGCTATTAGAATTGCCCAGTTGAAGAAAGATTTTCCAAACTTACGCTTTGATGGTTTTGTCTTCCTCCCTCATTTAAAGAGAATCCCATCTGAGACAGAGCACACAATGCATGATTATATTCATGATATCTATACACAGTACAAGAAGTGGGGTAAAGCTGCAGAAAAAGCGTCAAAGGTGGCCTTTGAGCGGGCGAATACCATTGACAAATTAGAAGCCGAGCTTGCTCAAAAGGGCCGGATTATTCAAGTGCTTAACGACGAAGCCGAATCTCTCGGAAATTAGAAATAGAGACCACCCAAAGGCTGACGAGGTGAACCTAGCAATGGAGAGGTTGCGGCAAACACATTTTGCCTTAGTGGAGGAGATGGGCCACCGAAACACCACTATCACAGCTGAACATGATGTTGCTCTTAAAGAACTTAACGAGCTCAAAGAAATTTTTTCTAAAATCATCAAGGAGGGGGACGATGCAAATAGCGTAGCCAAGGAGGCATGTAAACAAGCCTTAGTGCTTCGGGAGGAACGGGATGCAGTTACAGCTAAGGTCCAGGAGGTGGAGACTGTGGTCGAGGAAAAAGTCCAAATGCTGGAGTCCGAGCTAGAGGCTAACATTGAAGGTCTTCTCATTACTTATAATGCTAATGCCTTGAAGCATAGGAACCTAGTCTGGATCGATAACTATCCGACACATTTATACAACGACTGGGGATGATTAGTGGAAGATGAGAAGGCAGACCATCATGGTGAATTGATCGATGAATTCGAGCTTAAGAACCGAGTGTTGAATGAAGACGAACGGAAAATTCTCCACGATGACATGATTTCATATGAGAAGGAGATGCTTGGCGCTCAGCACTCAGAGGTCGAAGAAGGTTATGGTGTCGAGCATTGCAACACAATTCACGAAAACCTTGTGCCGACTCAGCCTAAACCGACTTCTACGGTTGATTCTCAATCCGTTCCTGCTTACAACCCAGATCAACCGCAGATATCTCAACATAGCGAGCAAATTTCTGAGGTTGTTCAACCGACAACGAGTCAAATTGAGGAAGGTACTCTGAACATTTCGTATGCTTGTTCACGATCAGAAGCTTCACTTGAAATATTTAATAACAGTTTTCCTTTGTCTCTTTCCAGTGATCAGAGCCACATCAGCGCGCCTCCTGCAACTCAAGAGTCGCATCATGAGCATGAGGCGATTATTACGGAAGCGACCACGACATGAGCCACTGCACCTTCATATGATGTACAAGGGAGCACACTTTCATTCGATGAACAGATGATGGAGGAACTTCTCGGTCATAGTGACCCTTTCTCTGACTTGCTGTTTGTCATGAGTGGAGTAGCGCCAACGACCATCTCCTCGGTCCCAACGGCAAGCATTTTCGGTGAATCACAAACACATCATGAGGAAGAAATTAGAGTCGAGATTAATGCATAAATGGAAGTAGTTACTCGGGCCAGCAGCTTCAGAGGTGGAATGGCGGCTCCGTTACAAATGATATCTCCTAGTGGCACTGTTGTTGACACCAGCGTACCAATTCCGCCTTCCGTAGTTGACCCGACCCCGCCGACTCTGCCTGCTAAAAGTATTCCCATACACTTGAGTTCGGAGGAGGAAATCGATATGATGCCCCTCGAAGGAGATCAGCCATCGAAAGGTAAAGGCTCAAAGTGGAAGATAAATGGTAGCTCCAACGGGTCTACGCCGAAGAAGAAACCAAGAGAGAAGAAAGATTAGATATGCTTCTTCGACTCATTTTTGAGTAGATAGGAATTTCTTTAGCTTTTTTTGGCCGTGTATAGATGCGGGTTCGCCCCCTACTAATAGAATTTTTGAAAATAACTTATACATAAATTCCTTCCACAAATAGTTGAAATGAAATTCTATTTTGTCTTCAACTCAATTATCATATATTTTCTTAAGTGTTCCAGCATTTGAATTCTTGTTCAGTAAACTTGTGAATTTTTTGACCTTTGGATCGGGTTTTTTAGTATATTTGTTAAGTCCTGGAATCATGGTTGCGAGTCCTGACTTGACACTAAGCTGAACTTCGATGCTGCACTGCTTCAGCCAGTGATCGACACTTAAGTTCTGCCCCTAATTTCAAGGATGAGATTTAAAGACCAGCTAGCGACTGCATTCCGCTATCAATACATTGAGCTTAACATCGTTAAATTAATGCTGAAACAAGTGAAGGTCATGTGGTCGAATCGTACTCGCTCACTTATTGATGATCACATCCGCACTCCAGGGATTTGCATTTGTGCGTCGGCAGTTGGTCATGTCTGTTTAAGTTTTAAGTATATTTTCATACTCCGGGGACTTAAGTTGTTTTATGGGTGGCCAGTCACACCCGAGTTATATTTATACTCGACCGCACTCTGAGGACTCAGAGTTGTGTTATGGATGATCGATTCACATCCGGTTTGTGTTTAAACTCTAATCCACTCTCTGGGGATTTAGGGTTAGTCGATGTTTATTCTCCAATCCGCGTTTTGGGGACTGATAGTTAATTACGGTCGATACTCCGGTTTGCCCTTTGGGAATCCAGAGTTAGTCGACGTTTGTACTCCAGTTCACACTCTGGGAGCCTGAAGTTGGTTAATGTTGACACTCCGGTTTACACTCTGGGAATCCGGAGTCAGTGCTTGTGCTCCAATTCGCACTCTAGGACTTGGAGTTGATGTTTATACTCTAGCTTGCACTTTGGGAACTTAGAGTCGGTGTTTATACTCTAATTCACACTCTGGAAACTTGGAGTTGGTTTTTATGCTCCGGTTTGCAATCTAGGAACCTAGAGTGGATGTTTATACTCCAATTCACGCTATGTGAATTTGGAGTTGGCCAACAGACGGTCATTCACGTCTGTTTAGGTGTTCGAAATTCGTTCGCACTCCGGGAATGATGGATTTATCGGAATCATGGATGGTCGGTTCATATCCACCCTAAGTTAATAAGCGAGGTCATTAGATGGACGGGTCCATCCTCCTCAAATTTGGTCAAGATACGGGCGAAGTTGTTAGGTGGACGGATCCACCCTCTTCGAAGCGTGTTTATAAGTTTATACTCCAGCTCGCACTCTGAGAGACTGGAGTTAGTTAGAGGATTGTTGTGTATAAATTCTATTTAGTCTTTAGCGTGATGGCTGGCCCCCGAAATCGGGTTTCACTTAGCGAGCAACCGGTCATATCACAGTTACTCCCTATTTGAATACAACCCATCGCATGATGGAATTTAGCTCTTCGTGCATCGTGATGGTTGTATGACACATTCAATAAATCACAGCTCCGGTTCGAAGAGATTGCATTTTATTGCTGAAATAAGAAAATATGGCAAAGTCAGTTTCCTTATTACAAATTGGAATTTCAAAATGCAGAAACAAACTACAAATGAAAAATAGACTAAATAAATAAAGCATGTCATGTGTAGTAGCGAATAAGGCTTTCATTGTTCCAGGCTCTTGGCAGAGTAAGCCCATCAACGGTTGATAATTTAAATGTGCCATCTCTGAGCTTTCGTTCAATCACGTACGGCCCTTCCCACATTGGTTTCATGTGCGAAGGAATCGGGTAGATTCTTTTGAGGACGAGATCGTCGAGTTTGAATTTTCAATGTCGGACCTTGGCATTGTATAATCGGGCGACTCGACTTCGGTATGCGGCTGCCCTCAAGTCAGCCTCTTCTCGCTTCTCATCCAATAAATCCAAGGATTTAACAAGTAATATGGCATTTGTCTTCGAATTATAATAAGTCACACGATGAGAAGGTACTTCCATCTCGACTGGAATAATGGCTTCTGAACCATAAGAAAGAGAGAATGGAGTGTGGCCGATTGTGGACTTGTGGGTTGTTCGGTAGGCCCATAAAGCCATAGGAAGTTCAACGACCCAATTTTCCCTGGCCTTTTCTAGTCGTTTCTTCAGAATAGACTTGATAACTTTATTAACAGCTTCGACCAGTCAATTAGCTTGAGGTTATGCAAATGCAGAGAATTTCTTTTGAATGTGGAATCATTGACAGGAATCCTTGAACGCAACGCTGTCGAATTGGGTTCCATTATCTGTGATGATGGTATGCAGGAGACCAAATCGACAGATAATGTTGCGGACTACAAAGTTGATCACCTTCTTCGTCGTGATTGTAGCAAGGAGTTCAGCTCCAGCCTACTAGGTAAAGTAATCAACTGCGACGATGACGTACTTCGCACCACCTTTGGCCAGAGGTAGAGTGCCAATAATAAAGACTGCAAACGGCTACGGGCTGACCATTTGGGTTATTTCGATAGGAGAGGCTCTAGGAATTCGAGCGTTTTTTTGATGTCTATAGCATTTTCTAGCATAATTTGAAGCATCATGATTCATGGTCGGCCAATAGTATCTATATTGGAGTACTTTCTTAGCTAAAGCGTGTTTCCCGGTATGATCGCCACATTCTTCCTCGTGTACATCGTGCAGTACTTGTTTAATTTCATCGTGAGCGATACACCGTAGTAAAGGAACAGAGTATCCTCTTCTATACACGACTCCATTCTGAACAGTGAACCGCAAGGCTTTTATAAGAACTTGTATTTCTTCACTCCTGCGCTATTGCAGTGTTCCATGCTCGAGATAATTTCTGAATGGAGTCACCCATGACTCCTTATCGAGAACAATCTCAAATACCCAATCAGTTTCCATTCGATCGATGCTTGGGGAAGACAATGTTTCCATAGGAACGAGTCCCATTTGTTGTGCTTCACCTGTGTTGGCTACTTTTGCCAATGAATCAGCTTTTTGATTGCGCTTTCGGGGGATGCAGTAGATAGCATAATAATTGAACAGATTCAGTATCTCCTGGACCCGAGCTTGGTAAGCAGCCAATCTTCGATCTTTGGCCTGGTACTCCCCTCGAACTTGACATATAATCAGCTGTGAATCACAATAAATCTCCATAGCAGCGACTTTTAAATCTCGGGCAAGTCTCAATCCAGCAAGTAGGGCTTCATACTCAGCTTCATTGTTGGTCGCATGAAATCAAACTTTAAAGCATAGCATATAGGTTTACCTTCAGGAGTTTCATGTACAACCACGACACGTTAGCAACGGTCATTTAATGCGCCATCAGTATGCAGCTTCTAGATATATATATATATTGGGAGATTCACTGATTTCAGGGATGTCCTCTGGGATAGTAAATTTAGCTATAAAATCTTCTAGGACTTATCCATGAATGGCTCATCTTGGAGTGTAGATAATATCAAACTGACTTAGCTCGATATTCCACTTGAGTAACCTACTGATGTCTCGGGCCACGTAAAGACCCATCGTAACGGCTGGTCGGTGTAAATGGTGATAGGATGAGTCTGGAAATACAGACGGAGCTTCCTTGAGGCAATAACAAGATGATAAGCCAACTTCTCTAGCTTTGGATAATTTCTCTCAGCTTCGGTTAGTTGTTTACTACTATAGTAGACCGGTTTTTGCACTCGGTCTTCTTCCTGAACTAGGGCATCACTAACTACGTTTTCTAATACCACCAAGTAAAGGTGAAATTTCTCATGATCGATAGGATTTGACAGAATAGGCAGTGTGGATAGGTGCTGAATTAGTGCTTGGAATGCACCCTCACATTCTGTGGTCCATTCGATGTTCCATTTCCCTTTTCGGATCAAATCGAAGAAGGGAATGCATTTGTCAGTGGATTTTGAAATGAACCAGCTCAATGCTGCTACTTTCCTGTTGAGGCTCTAGACTTGCTTTATGGTTCTTGGAGTCTCAAGATTTCTGATCTCCCAGATCTTCTCGGGATTGGCTCCAATTTCTCGAGTGTTGACGATGAACCCCAGGAATTTTCCGGATGCGACCCTAAAGTGACATTTCAACGGATTGAGCTTCATTCTGTATTTTCGGAGGATATTAAACATTGATTCCAGGTCTTTAATATGATCAATGGAGAATCATGATTTCACTAGCATGCCATCCACGTATACCTCCATGGTTTTCCCAATCTGGTTGGCGAACATTCGGTTAACCATTCGTTGTTAAGATGCACCATCGTTCTTGAGTCCAAAAGGCATAATTTTGTAGTAATAGAGTCCCAGATCGTTCTCGAAGCTGATATTCTCTTAGTCGGGCGAGTGCATGGGTATCTGGTTATAGCCTGAATAAGCGTCCATGAAGGATAGGAGTTCATGTCCAGCCGTTGAATCTACAAGCTGATCGATTCGAGGAAGTGGAAAAATGTCTTTGGGGCAAGCTTTATTCAAGTTTAAATAGTCGACACACGTTCTCCTTTTCTCATTTTGCATTCGTACGAACGCAGGGTTGGATACCCATTCCTGGTATAATGCGTCTCGAATAAATCCATTCGATTTAAGCTTATCTATCTCTTTCTTAAGGGTGGCAGATCTCTTTGGATCCATACCACGCCTTTTTTGTTTGACCGGGATGTACCGCAGGTCAATGTTCAATGTGTGGCTTGCGATGTCCGGGGGGATTCCAAACATGTCAGAATGTGTTTAAGAAAACATGTCAAGGTTTGCTTGGAGAAATTCAACCAATTCCTCCTACATTTGTTGGCTTAACTAAGATCCAACCATTTCACTGTAGAATTGTCTCCATCGTCAATCGAGACATCGATCGCCAATTCGTTCTGAGAAGCTTGACTGTCTTTGCTTTCATCTTCACTTTCGTTATCACTCAGGTCAAGATCTGTTTGGAATTAGTTGGGGCTCTCGAGCTTGGGCCCAGGTACTAATTGTCAATTTTCAACAAAACGAATGTAAAGAGATTCCTCTACGCCCTTTCATTTTTCTCTTCGTTGTGCCTCGCGTAGCTTAGCAACATAACAGGCTCTTCCAACAGCCTGATCTCCTTGAATGACTCCGACTCCATGATCGCGGGGAACTTTAGAGTCAAACATCATGTGGCTATGGTTGCCCTGAACTCAGGGGCCGGTCAGCCCAAGAAAGCATTGTACGTCGAGTCGATGTCCAGCACAATAAATTGCAATATCCAGACTCTCCGGCGTTCTTTGGTTCCTAACTCCACTAGCAATTCCACCACTCCAGTGGGTATGGTTGCACTCCCGTTGAAGCCACGAACATGGGACTGGAAAGGTTTCAAATCTTTGGCCTCCATCTTCATCTGGTCATAAGCTTGCTTAAACAGTATATTAATAGAACTTCCACTGTCGATTAAGATCCTCTTCATCCAAGTAGGACCTACTTGAGCTGATATGACAAGTTGATCAATAGTGGGTGCTTCGACTCTATCAGCATCTCTATCTCGGAACATGATGTGATCAATCATCATCTTCTATTGTTTGGTCGGAGTCCCATCTTCCAAATTACAACAACACTCGAAGTCTGTATACCCGGCATACGACTCCATTTCTTTCCAGCTTCGATCTGCTGGATGAGGACTACCACTAACAGCATTTATCACTAACCTGCTACTAGTATGAGCAAGTTCCTCCGGTCTTACCTGATTAGGTCCACAATTTTAATTTGATGGGCCTGCACCTCCACACTGTGGCGCCCGAACAAACTGCTCTAACTTCCTTTCTCTTATCAACTTTTCAATGAGATCCTGCAAGTGACAGCACTCATTCGTGTTATGGCCGTAGCTACCATAGAATCTACAAAACTTTCTCGTCTAGATTTGTTTCTCTGATGATGGTCTTGGGGTAGGTTTCTTATATTGAATGGTATTACAAGTCTGTAAGTACACATTCTCAAGCGACGTATTCAAAGGAGTGTAATTATCAAACATGGGAGCCCTACGTCATGGACCACGATTCTGATCCTATTTCTTATTTCGATTTCCATTACCTCTCTGCTGATTTTGTTTATTTTGAATATTCAATTGCACTTTTTCGGAGCTCTCCCCGGATTGTTAAACGGCTACATTACTCTGGATTCCTTCGACACGGGGCCCTGCATCATCCTGTTTCCTAGACTGTTTATCCTCCCTTCTCAAGAATTGGGCTGCCTTGGAATAGAAACGGTCCAATGATGTAGGGGGGTTTCCCACCAACCAGTTTTCAAACTCAAAATCGGGGTCAATCCCCTTAGTCAGTGCCATAAGAATAGAGTTATCATTAGGGTTGCTGATCTCAGCGCATGCAGCATGAAATCTTTCTAAATAATGTCAGAGTGTCTCTCCAAGAGCTTGAGTGACACTGGATAAAGTATTAACATCCTTCGGCCTCACAACATGCATCCGAGACTGCTCAACAAACTTGGTCGCCAGTTGATCAAAACAGGAGATAGACCGAGGTGGCAAACGAGTGAACCACATAGTATCTATGCCCCAAAGAGAGATTGGAAAACTCCGGCATTTAACTACATCTTTAGCTCATGCAACATTCATCAACCATTCGTACTTTAGAATATAATGATCGAGATCTGAGCTTCCTTCATAGATGGGTAGAGTTGGCATACTGAATTGCCGAGGTGGTTCAGCATAGAGTATGTCATCAATGAAAGGGGTATGACTTCAAGAGATTCCCCGGTCGTTGTTGGTAAGAAACCGATTTTTATGGATCATTTGACGTACCATTGTCGGTATATCTAGCATCTGGACATTTTGAGCGTGCTGGGCAAAGGTGTGATCGGGCTCCACAATGCAAGGCTGGGTCGGACGTGATCAATGGTCCAGGTCTCGCCTCCTTATTTCTACGTCTTCAAGGATGTAAGGTTCGGGAGTATGTTGACGTTGGATCGGATCTATCTGGTTTCGGGCATCAACTTCCAGCTCAGTAGCAATGATGGTAGTGCGGTTGTTTGCAACATGATATCTAATAGTACCTCCTCGGGAGGAGGGTCCAGTCCGATGGCCGGTGGATGGGCCAACTTTTGGTTTCCCAAGGCTTAGTGCGTGATGATGTCCAGTAGCTTGGGTATAACTTCCATCTAGCCGTGAGCGCATGGATCTGTGATGATAGTCTGAATAAGCTGAACTCTCAGTGGATGAATAAGAAGCCAGATCCCTCCTGGATCACCTACGCCTTTGGCGATCACTACAACAAGATTCACTTTTGACCGAAATTTTTATCAGCGTTTCAACAACAAATGCAGTTAATGGTATTTTAAAGGAATAAGATTGATCAATAAACGCTGACTTTCTAGGTTAGAGCTGAAATTTTAACGCGGGTAATAAAAATTCTTTTTAGCCGCATTTTCTTCTTACCCACATACTTCATCCCCAACAAATATCGATTATCTTCTTCACCAAAATCTACTGCATTTCATTCTTCGTGCATTTATCTTCAAATCTAATCTTAGTTTTATTTTTTTTACCTTATTCATGTTCATTCTTTGATTTTAAACCGATATCCCCAAATACAAAGCTCAACCCTAAATCGTCGGCATTTGTCCAACGACAACTTCAATTCTACCACCACAACATGCGAAAGGCTGCTTAGATGGCCATTAGGAGCAATAGTGTATCAATCGCCATTAAGATCTGGATGATGATTCGGTAATTTATAATTTTAATATAATAGTTATCACAATCAGGAATTTGATAGTTTATGCATCCTCTAGAATTTTATTATTTCAGTGAGTGTAGTTTGAATTGAGCTATAAATTTACAAAGGTTTTATAGTTTATACATCCAATAGAAGACAAAACGAAGCAATACGTGTTCAATAACTATGTAGTCTTAGAAAGCAACTATCACAATCAGGAAATGAAGCAAATCTATGTTGAAAGCATAAAAAGAAGTAGTTCCATCCAAAGAGCAGTAAAGGCAGCAAAAAGAAACTCCGAAGGAATGCAAGTCTGTATCGCTTTCCCATGCTTTCATAGTTCAAGAATAAATGTTTGTGACAAACAAGTGCATGTGCCATGTTAGGCTTGCTGATAATTTGCTGCATGGGCATCTTTGCAGAACCCTGGAATTGCATTCATTCATAGCAAATAACAAATTGAGGGTACTTGGAAATCTACAGCAAGGGTACACTAGATGCAAGAAGTAGAATTGCATGGATATAAGGTACCATGGGCTACAAACTAACAACAAAGTTATACAAAATAGAATCGCATAGAAGCTAGAACAGTATAGTTGAACAACATAAGCAGATCATGAAGTGTATGAGCATGTGAGGGAGCTGCTAAAGCTGTTGGGTTAGAGAGCAACCAAACGATTGTAACATGAGACATAGCAAGTTTCCCAAGTGATTAGGAAGGAGATGTCAAGGCAAAGAGCTTTTCCAAGTACATGATAATTAGGATATGCATGTTTACCTAAAATTCAAAAAAGTAGACCAGGGATGCAGGCAAGGCTTTATGTAGAAAAAAGTGTCCATAGTTATGAGGTTGAATGGTGAGGACTTCAGTATTGGTAGAAGATAAAGCCAAGAAGTTGGTGCTATTGAGAATAGTGTAATGCAGAATAGAGTACCAGTATGATTAGGAAGACTTGATTGAACTTTGTTTTTATTGTTGTGAGGAATTGTATTTGTATCGCCATGCACATCTTGTGCATGTCTGGATATAGTTAGAAATGAAACTCAATTTCATGTTTCATTAAGATGATCAAGATTGCATTCATATTTGGATAATTCAACTAAGAGGGCAAAAGACTAGATACATTAGTGGTTAAAGCTAGATTTTGATGATGATCATTACTAGAGGATGATTCTTTTCCTTGTTCCAAAGGATTAGGCTTGATGATAAGATAAGAGATAGGATTTGTAACAAGGGACATGACATAAGTTGTTGCATGGGTGAGGGGATGGGGTAGTCGTTGATTGGACATAGGTTGAGGCAATATGATTTTCATTTTGATTTAGACACATGGCAATAATGCCTTGATGGGAATTAACAAGTCGTTTCTTTGTTTTCTAAAGACGCAACTTTTGAAATATAGACTTTCTTATTAGCTAGTTGTTTAGAGGTAGAAGGCTTATGAATGGGTACTGTTCTTTTTGAGTTCTGAAAATGACATAAAGATCTATGATTAGCCAGCCTTATATATTCTTCTCCATATTAATTTTAAGGTTTAGCTTGTATCTCATTTACATAACTATTTTGGATTCTCTCCATTATATGGGTAGAACTGTAATTTATGCCAAAAATCTTTACACACAGGTCATATATCAGATAAGTGCGAGTAGTGAACATTAACGTGAGCAATTTCTTTAGAGGACACGTGAACATCAATTTGTTTATCAGCTTAGTTTGGATCATAGTTGGATTTACTTTTGAGCTTATATCTTTTACTACAAGTTTGTTTGTCAGTTTAGTAATACACTCATAATATCTTTTACTTATCTCTTACTATATTTTTTCTTCAGGTTTCCAACTGGAAGTTGCAGATACATAATTAGTGATACATCAAAATTTGCTTCTAAGGTACAGTTAAGGATCAAATCAGCTTCTCCTGTTCATTTATTGAACACCAAGGCTTAAGTTTTATTTCAGGTTTAGATTGACATGACATTGAAGACTGTATAGTTTGCAAAAGGTAACTAGGTATGCATATAAAAATATCGTGTTGATTTATTTATATTTTATTTCAGGCTATTCATTTTTTCTACGAATCAGTTTCATGTATCAATTGTTCTATTAATTATACTTATATGCTTCAAGAAGCTTTAATTTTTTTATTAAACACACTTAAAACTAAACTGTGGGTATATCCGTATAGGTACTTTACTATTGTCCCACGGATTCTCAAACTTATATATATATGTGTGTGTGTGTGTGTGTGTGTGTGTGTGTGTGTGTGTGTGTGTGCTTTTCACTTTTGTTGCATATCAGTTTCATGAATTAATTGTTCTATTAATTATACTTCTATGCTTTAAATAACTTTTAAAAACTTGATTAATCACACATATAGCTAAACTATGGGTATAGTTCCTTACTTCTTTCCTGGGACTTGTAAGGTTAATATTCTAATTCAAAACAAAAGGCTAGTGGAAGCAATTCTTTCCCATCTTAGTTAACGTATAGTTAACAGAAATCTTTCAAGTCCGTGGTTTTAAAAGGTAAGCATTGCTAACAGAAACCTTTTGAGCTTAACAAAATTTATAGCATACAAATTAATATTGCTCAAGTTATGAATGTGTTTTTCACACTAAAAATATGAATTGTTTTTCTAGTTTAATAGAACTTTCAGAACTAAGGCACAAACATGACATTATAAGTCACCGCCTGAGTATGCAAAGAAATTACATATAAATATATAAACTTATTTTGTGAGATGTTTATCATACATAACATAATTTAGCAAATATTATGTCAGGACTAGTGTCCACAGATTGACTAAAAAACAATATAAAAAGACCCGTATTTAATTCAGCATTTGAGCGCAAGTCTATAAATAAAATATCCGAGGAACAAAGGAAGATAATGAATTATAGCAAAGATAGTTGATGGCTGCCCATAAGAAAACCAAGCAGGGGGGACTTCTTCAAAACAACATCAACAGTTTTCTTTGCAAACTCTTCTACAAGAGTTGCTCTGGGGCCTTGAGAAAGAGTAGTACGTGAGCGTATTGCAGCCTCAAATTGTTTATAATATTTCCATTCGGGCATTTTGCTGTAATTGGCCATTGATGAATTTCCTAGATTTGATTTAATTGCACCTGGAACTACATGTATGACATTTATGTTGAAACTCCTCAGTTCCAGCCTATAATTAATGTAAAACAAGTTCAAAATATATAAACAGTGACTGAACTCCTTTTCTTTTATATAGCAAATGCTGTATGAATTAGTATCATTCACAACATGATTACCCAACATGATTATTTTCAATTTTCATACTTATAAACCGAAAGCATTGATCGGTCTCTTCTCGGGTAGAAACGTTGGGAAACAAGTAGTTGCCATTACCCAACATGATTAGAGAATTTTGTATGAAGTTGGTCGCTGTCGCTGCTATTATTATTTTCTTCACTTGGATTAATCCTACAAATAAAAAAAAGCATTATGTATTTTCTTTTATTTAGTTGTTTTTTCACAATGTCACCCGTTGTCATTGCATTTTCACTTTCATGCTTTTATAGATTTGCTCGTCTGGGAAATTGATGGTTCCAACTAACTATCTGCGCATAATAATACCCAGGGGAAAGTGTGTCCCATAAATTGCAAGTTACTCGTTGTCACTGAAGTTTAAGAGATGAATTCGGTAAATCACGGCTCCTTAGAAACAACAAGTTGCAAATATTTTGTCTGCATCTCCTCCGGTAGATTTCAACATCCAATTTTATGTCGATGAGAATTTCTAGTATTCCATCCGCAACAAAGAGACAAACTATTGATGCTACTTCATCACCCAGATCTCTATCTGAGCCTTAACACGTGAGAAATCAATCAATTACTGATTCAGAACTGACTGATTTCAAAAGTGTGGTTGAGCACCATATGAGTGTATACTATGTAGTCATGACAACATTTTTATTAAATGAGATATTTTCTATATTTTTGCAGATGAGGTAACAAAATATACGCTTGTTTGTCGTCGTCGTCGTCACCATCTTCTTTGTCTCTTTCATTTCAAACGATTGGATCGACAACTTAAACTCTTTTAACTATAAGTTTCTATCTTCAGTTACATACTCGGCTAAAGTTAGTTTTAGTTATTGTATGACCATTTATAATATCTTTTTACTTTGTTTTTCTTGTGAAGGATCCTCCGGCTGATGACGGTCAATGGGACCAGAGCTATATCAACATTAGGATGGAAATTCTAGGCTTAACTATGGAAAATTTAATTGCAAATTTAGCCATACATCACCAGGAAATGCTTCAACTTTCAAACCCGGAAGTCGGAAAACATGGGCTCAGTTATTCTCTGCCCAAATAGAGAATTGTGAAGATCTGAAACCACTTCGGAAGTCGGATATAACTATTGAAGAATTTAGCCCTTAAACGAATTTGCATTCAGAACCCTGGGTAAGGGTAAAATTGTTATTAGATATGTTTTATATCAGTTTGTTATAGTTCAAAGTTGAATTTAATATTTCTACAAATTATTTCCTTTACCAACTTGATCTGCTCAAATGTTTGGTCTGCTCATATGATGTTGCGTATCTTTTTACGAATATTTTAGTAAACAACTTGATAGTTTGTAGCTTTCTTAATAACTTATTCTTTTTTCTCAAGGTGCTATATAATTAAGGTACCGTGTTTATAGGTTTGAGCTTGGAGTTAAATATTAAGTAGATTCTAGGAGAATTAGTTTTGCTACAATGAAGTTCATGAAGCTTGGATCGAAGCCTGATTTATTTCAGACAAATGGAAAGGATGTGAGGTAGGTATTCATTGTTAAATTGCTACGGTTAAATTTAGATTTACATCAGCTTGTTATGCTAAATGCTGAATTTAACCTATGAATATCTGCTTGCTTGTACTTGCATGAGAGTTGTTAATCTATAATTCTTAGCCCTAAGTAATTCCTTGCATTGAAATTCATATTTTTTGTTTGCATTCTATTTAGCATAGAGACTTTTTATATTTCAAATTTCTAACTGTAGAAGTTTTATATAATTTATCTGTAAATTTCTATCTGTTAAAGATTTACATTAGCTTGCAGCAAACTAAAAATATATTTTTTTAGCCCATTTCACATATCCTAGCTAATCATATAATTCTATTTATAATGAATTTTTTGCTTTTCATCTTACGCAAAACTAATTATGGATCGCTAATGATCAATATCTTCAAAGTTTATGTGATCTAAGTTGGTTTATCTTGTAGGTTTGTTGGAACTGAACTGGAAACTGACGTCGTTGTGAATGTCGGAGATTTGAGCTTTTACCTACACAAGGTAACAATTTCTCATCACCTAGAAAACCCATTAAATCTTACTCTACCAATAGGCAATAGTAGATGATTATCCCATTTTATGTTTTAGCCATTTTTCATGACTTTATTTACCAACAAAAAAATACCATGTAAAAAGAGCTCTATTTTTGTTGCATAGTACTGAACATGCTTGTTAATTTATGATAAAACACCCTTCAACTCGTTCTACTGTTTTCTCTCTGGAATTCTTCTTGCTCAAGTATTAAGAAATAAAAATGACTTGATTTGGGGGTCCATCCTTCGTAAACAAAATTGTCTCTCCATGATCACATTGTTCGCTACAGAAAATATGATCATGTGAATGATCAGATGATGTAGAAAAATTTTCCTATGTTAAAAGATTTTCCTTGCTTGAATTTAAGAGCAAAGAGAGTGCCTTAATCTTACCATTATATGACAAAACATGAAATGTTTCTGGAATCTTAAGCTGGAACTTCATCCCAGTCAACACATAAGAACGACCCTGTAATAAAAATGCAGTTAAAACAAATTAAATGATTTTCTTTTTAATAATGTAGTTTCCCCTTCTGTCTAAGAGTTTGCTTTTACAAAGATTAGTAAACAACAACGACGACAATGACCTAGTATATAAAATACACGATATTTGCAATCACTTTATTTATAAAGATAATTGTTATATCTTTTTGTTATATATTACATAGAATATTAGGTGTAAAACTGAAAATGAATTCAAACATTGGGCCCAAAACCATTTCAGCCAGGCTAATTTGGGTAGGAATCTGACTAAAATTTCAAAAAGGAAAACTAAATTAGCATAGGATTCAAGATGTACTTTTATTCATAGAAAAGAAGCTATATCTTGCGTCGTATGCAAAGTATACATTAAAAAACCATCATCATGTCTGTGCATCTGAATTATATTACACCTGCAATGCTTCATATACAAATCTCCTATTCATATATATATATTTATAGTTAGTTTTCATGTACATGCATTCTTGTCTTATCGCTCCTCTGGTTTCAGTAGAAAAATAAAGCACAGTAGAAAAATGTAAGTGTTCCTACTCCTGGTTTAGTTTTTTCTTCTAATTATTATATATTTGACGTACTGAAATTACAATATTGACGTTATTGATGATGCTAGATGGAGTTTCTAAATAGATGCCTAACCGAATTTGTTAGAACATTATGGCACCATAAATATTCATATATTGGTAGTTAAAGAAGAAATGCGAAGATTAAATGGTTTTTGTTAGAAATATTTGGTATGTACTTGAGTCCCTCCCCCCTCGAACACTAGAACATTTTAAATTCATCATGTGATTAACAATGTTGTGATTTAGTTAAATTTGTAAGAATTTATGAAACACAAATAAGTTCCTTAAATTAATTTATATAATAACAAGGATTGTGAAAAAAAATCTCTCTAGATTATTGAATTTAGTGATGGTTTTCCGAAATTTGAGCTATTAAAGACTGATGATTGCAATGTGTTTTTTTTTTTTTTTTGAACTGGTACTTTATATACAACAAATCAATGGGACAACATATCCCATGTCAAATAAACGTTCGAAAGGAAGTTTCGAACTTGTGACATCCTGCACCAAGCCGAATCAATTAACCACTTGGACAATGGTGCTTGTCATGATTGCAATGTGTTGCACTTAAGACATTAATAGTTTTCTGATTGTTGATGTCTTGGTGATAACTATGTTAATGATTTGCAATAATTAATTTACTTGCATATGACTTAAAAGTAAATTATTTTGGGTACAATGAAGGTAAAAATATTTATTGCTTGCATAGCTTTAATATAGTTTGTACATGACCTTATAGCGTGTTAACTTTGTAGACCGATACATTTGGTCAAGTTATCAACGAATGCACTGAGCACAACTCGCAACTCCTGCCCTTAATCAGGTACTTATTAATTTCCATTGGATTAGATATCCTGAGTTTTGAAGATTAAAACGGGGTTATCATTTTAATTTTGTGTTTTTGCATTGTTCCTCACATCAATTTCCACTTTTTGTGCACTACACATAACTGGTAGAAAAAAAATGCTTGTGTAATCTACCTATATTATTTCTTTTGACAATGTTGCCTATGCATTCAATAGGAAAATATCAAAGATGGAACTAGGCATAAAAAATAAACTAGAAACAAGGATCATTTTTTGTTATTATATATCACCTTTAAAAAAAAAGTTGCCCCATCCATATATAAAAGAACATCATATAACCTGTAAAACCATCCATAACTTGATTATAAGACGATGAACTTGATTTTACTAATTTTTCAAGTTTTTGTTTCACTATCTGAACCAACTCAGATTGTCCACAGTATATGCCACTTCAAAAAATATTACTTTTAATTACATTTATTAACAGTGTTTTGATGTAAGTATAGCCTAAATTTTTTGTACTTTTATTTGTGTACTACCATTGGAACACCAATGCCGTTTTCTTATATATATATATATATATATATATATATATTTATATATATATATCCTGAAGTATATAAAAAATCTCACCTGCAGTCTAATCTATTTTATCATGTTAAAAAAATTAAATATGTGACTGTTTGTATCCTTTGCTCTCATTCAATAGATCATATTCTTATTTCTTCTTTGTTTGAATAAACATTTGCATTTATCCCCTCCATCTATTCGTTTCCCACTTTTCTCCTCTATTAAATTTGTATGCCATCCATTATTTATTCAACTCTTCATCTTCATTATCTTTTTTAAATCTATTAGTTTAGGGAAACTTACTAGAAAAATGAAAGAAAATCATCGTTTATCAAATAATTTTTCCCAAAATTGTGTAAAGATATCATAATCTTATCAGAAACTGCTCTGTAATATTCACTTCTTACTTTTATTTTTTCAATTAGTTTGCAAGTGGGCCTGGTTCTCATAACAATTCCGGGCTGCTTTTCTGGAAAGCACTATTGCTCTTCTCGCAACTTTGAGTAGAAAACCTTGATAATAAGGTTAATTATTACCTAAAATGTTGTTAGGTTTTTTTATTTGTTTATGTGTATATTTTATTAATTTATATGTTGATGTACAAGCAATTGATTATCATTAGTCAAGCAAGGATCATAGGGCGGTGGTGGATTATATTTAGCTAAGACATTGAAGTCTAAAAAGATTCATTACATAGATCAGGTATGTTAATGGCAATTTTAGGATCCGAGAATTACTACTCTGGAATTTTAGTTCCTTAGTTTACTATTTATTAAGGATACATGTGGAGGAATAAAGAGTATATTTGGTGATTGAAGGAAGTTTAGCTTAAGTCATTCATCATTCTCAATGTTTGCGTTTAATGTCACAAAGCTGCAAGGCTTTAGCTGTACAAAACAAATTTATACTGGAATCAAGATTCCAAATGATAATTTTTACAAAACCAATATTGCAATTGTCAACCTTTGTTTTTCGACTTACTTTTTAGCTACTACAAAACCAATAGAGTTTTTCGACTTACTTTTTAGCTACAAATTTATTGTATAAATATCTTTTATGTTTATTCGCATCTTAATATTGATATGTACCTAGTATGCTGTGAAGGTGGTATATGGATGCATGCTTTGTTCCAAATCACAACAAGAGGAGGTAATATTATATGATTATTTATGCATTTTATATGACATAGTTTTCAATCTATGATGTTAAATTTTATTTTATCATGATTTCAGACCATCTCGCTATTCTTGTTTGTTGTCAATTTGTCAAAACATGTTTTCTTTCCCACAGTGGTGCAACTCATATTGCCAACAACTACATTATTCCTTACTTACCTTAGAAGTTTACTGATTTTATAATTTCCAAACATGAACATTGTAATCCTTCGTTAAATTCAACGTACAATGCCATGTTCTTCTAACACTACATGCTATAAATGCAATGAAAAAAATCAATTGAAAAGCTTAAATATGTATCATAAAATTTTAACTAAATTAACTATGTTTTATAAAAAATTGATCAAATATATAAAAAATAACTATTATAGATAAGTTTTGTAAAAATTAATTAAACTTAACAAAAACTAAGTTTTTGAAAGTTAACCATCGTTTATTAAAATTTAACCAAGTTAACTAAGTTTTAAAAGAAATAACTATGTTATGTATTCAATCTCTATTAACAATTAGTCATGCTAATAGGAAAATTTATAATTTAGAATCACACCAAAATGATATAACAATGATAACTTAAACTTTAATAAAATATTTAAAATGGAAAACAAATAACAACAAAATTGTTGCTAACCTTCTTCGAGGGTATCCTAGTTATGCTCTTTCAAGTCGGTACTCGAGTTGTTTGAGTTCTTTGAGACTTAAAGCACTCAGTGAGTCACCCATTAAGTGTCTATATTTTGAATACAATAAATAGTATGTAAATACAAATATTTTCTGAGATGAAATGCTTTCAACATTAGCCATAATTAAGCTAACTTGTTAGCATTAGTTAAAATTTTAATCTGATGGCGTAATTTTACAGCTTCCTACTCATAGTACTGCCAACCATTTCACACATATTACACTTAATATAATTTTAATCATATACCTCTAAGGATCTGATACATTTTAATCATATATGAAACCTTACATTTCTATGTTTAATTAAAACTATAAGCAGTTCAACCAAAATTGGTGTATAATTAATTTCATGCATAAATTTCAAAATTAATAAATAAACAAAGAATTTGGAATCAGGTAAAACATTTAATTTAAGAAACAAAGAAAATGGAACTGATCAGTCATATTTAAAAAGAAAAATATATACTATAAGAAGCCTGTCATAAGTCGACTGAAAAACAAAGATTGCTAAAATATGAAGAGGGAAAAAAACTTTTCTATCTTATTAAAAGAAACAAACATGATCTACACTTAACTTTTTGTTCTTTTAGTTATTTTGTTTCAAACAACATACATATAAACTGCTGGAAATACACAGAAAAACATAAAATATAGCAATTGTTGACCTTGATCTTGTTAGTTTTTAACTAAACCCAAGAAAAGAAAGAAAATGAGGTCTGGAATACAACAACCTAGATCTAGAAGATGTAATAAAAGATCAAAGATGTATAAGACAAGTTGAAGAACTTAAGCTAAATCAAGAATAACTAAGAAACTGACCTATTCAAATTTGAGTATTCGTCGAGGCGGCCTCGGCTTGAAAAAACAATTAAGGCAATTTCAGCATCACAGAGCACAGAAAGTTCATAAGCTTTTTTCATTGATCCATTCCTCCTTTTGCAGAAAGTAACTTGGCAATTTGTTGTGTTTTCAATCCTATTAATTTCAATCTTTCCTCTCCCCATGGCAGTGATATGTTTGATGACCTGATACATTATACATTTTGGCATTCAGTCAGTTTATTATTATTATTTTAACGTATGTGATATTTCATACGATAAACATCATAGTACTAGATAGTGTTACAATATATTGTGCAATCAAAATGAACTGGGATCGCAAAATTTTGCTATTTCATAAAGGATCTTGTTTCTTACTTTTAGTTGAACACTATTTATCTTCAAAATTGATTTCTTGCATTACAAACATAAAATTGTCTGAGTAACAAATATGCTCTGGTATTTCTAGAGGAAGATGATGAGGCTCTGGTGCTGGTTGTAGGTGATGTTGTTGTTTGAAGGAGGGGGAGGTTGCAACTGCAGTGAAGTGGGAAGGCTGTTTTGATGTACATAGCAAGTTACAAGGTAATTCATGTCATCTTTTAGCCCTTCACTTTAATATAAATTTGCTTGCTAACATAACTGTATTTATATGGCTATTTGTTTTGCATATATATGCAGTTTCTATCACCATCCACATAGTGGTAATTTTTTATGCAGTTAAATCGTTTTCGTGCATTGAAAAGGTACTGTATATGACCCAAAGAGAAATTTGTAAATGGATATTGTGCTAATTAAATATGTTGGACCAAAGGAATTGGATTATCATATTGGTAAATATCAGATTATAGGAATTTAGAAATTATAATGGTAAATTATATATTTGATAGTACATATTAAATTATTTATATTAAAAAAATCATAAAGTAATCAAAACCGGAACCGAAACTGACCCAAAACTTTCAATATTCTGAAACAGAACATAAATTTCAGATATGTCAAACTGAACGAAACTGAATCGAAAACCAAATTTCAAACTTTGTTTCAACCAAGTATTTAAAATAATTTTGGTAGCTTTCTTTTCATGGGAGGTGAATATAGTTTGTTATGTGCCAATAGTAAATGTTAATGTATGAAACTTGATTGGCATGATCAATCATATAATTTAGTCTACCTGATACACAATAATTTAATAATTTGTTAGGCCTTACTGTTATGATGATGTTCTCTCCATACTTATGTTTGATATGGTCATGGTGATCTACATGTGCTAAACTTGATAGGGTTAGTTATATTGCTAATTTCATAGTTATAATCAATAAAGCAAGAACTTAACAATCTATCAAAATGTTTTAACCAGCCTTATTACTGATTGAGCTCATCACCAGCGCATTGTACATAAAAAATTAGAGCTTTTTTGTCCTATTTTTATTAACTTACAAATGGTTTATATTCATTACCATACAGGTTTAGATTGTCGAGGCTACTCTGATTTAAACTAAAGCTGACGATGAAATCTGTGTTTCTTTTACTAAACCTGTTTGCAAGATCAACATTAAAGGCACCTGGTTTGGACCATATGTGATCAACCAGATTGAGCAGTTGCATGGGTTATCCAGTTGTTGCAAGGCACCAAGCATGAAGCATAGATCTGAATGAATCTTCCACATGACAGTGCTTCCAATTTTGCCGTGTTTACTCCAAATTGTTGGTTCCGGCAGAAGTAGGAGGCAAGGGAGAAGTGATATGCCGCAGGGTGTTGGAGATATGGTGGAAGTAGACAGTAGAAAGGAGTTTGATAGGGTAGTTGCAACGTTGAACAGTGGGGAAGTAGATGGAGATGGTCAGATTGTATACGTATTGAAAGTTAATGCAGTGGTCTGTTTATAGTTGCAAGCACTATGATGATGAATAGTTTGTGATTTCTGCTGGGGGTGAAGAAGTGGGAATGTTTTGGTTTGTGGCCTGTGTGAAGTCTGGTGAAGGGAGAAATGACCAGAAATGTGAAGTTTGATGGTTTTAGTGTTTGCAAGGAGCAGAGGGGTGGATTTGTTTGTGGTGCTTGAATGTAATTTGTTTGTGATTGGGCTTTGTCCTTTGATGTTGATGAATATAAGGCAGCAAGCATAGTTTGATAACAAGTCAGAAAGGAGCTGACAGATTGAGATGGTGGTCTGAACTGAATGAAGGGGATGGGAACAGTGTTGTTTGCAAAGTGAAGGCAGCAGGAAGGCAACAGTTGTGAATGGCCAGAGTACATACTACTTATAGGACACAGCATGTACATACTACTCTCTTATCTTCCTGATTCATGTTTTGTATGATCTATATTTACATGCCTTGCTTTCCTGCTTTTGATAGATTTGGCACTCATTTTTCTTACTACTAGATACTAATTCCCAATCTTGTTCATTCCTCACTGCAGATTCCTGTCACCAGCTACATTTTAAGAGATTCACTCAAGCTAAAGTCCAACTATGCGGATATGGTTGTTGGCATTTGGTGCGGACTTACTGTATTGATATTATATTTTTGTTTAACATATAACGTGTCTTTGTTTAGCAGAATTTGTGGCAACTTGGTTTACTTTGTTATTTTTGTTTATGGATATTATTGAAACTTGGTTTATGGATGTCTTTTGTTTATTAATATTGTCTTAACTAGTTTATGTAACTAATTAATAGTTATTAGAACATGTTATATTTACTAGTTGTTTGAATATACTCAAAATATAGTTCTGGAATATTCAAAAATAGAGTGGAATATTAAAGCTGTTATATAAATAGAAGACAACGTTTGATTAATGCTGTCAATGAAGAAACAACAGCGTTCAATTCATGTTGTATTTATCTTTAAATAGTCAATAACAGCGTTTAGAACATGTTGTCGAAATAGTTGATGATTCAATAATAGCGTTTATAAAAAGCTGTTGTAAACAGTTAAAGTGGAATTAAAACATCTCCGACAACATGTTTAAAAACGCTGTAAAAACATTATTGACAGCTTGTAAGAAACGCTGTCAAAGTGATGTTTCAACAGCGTTTATCAAAAAGCTGTTGTAAGTTCTGTATATACGACAGCATGTCGTTATACAACGTTTGAACTAACGCTGTTGTATCTTATTACATCGTTTATCAAACGCTGTTAAAAGCCTTTTGTGGTGTAGTGGATTCAGTTGAACGATTCTACTTTGGCATGCAACTGTTGAGTAAGTTGCTGACGACTCTGTGCCAGCTCTTGCATTAACATCTGAAAATCTTCCCAGGTGATAGGGTCTTGCGGATCTGATGGTCCGGTCGCATTCTGATCAGTCGGATGTAGCTGTGCGAGATTCTATCGATCCCATCCTTCTGGACCTACAACAGTAGAAGTGGCCCTTGTGTTAACCATGATGAATAGTGAAGCTCTTTCCTAGACTTGATGCAAATATGAATAGGATGAAAGAACTTTGAA
Organism: Allium cepa; assembly: GCA_030765085.1. Lineage (NCBI taxonomy): Eukaryota > Viridiplantae > Streptophyta > Magnoliopsida > Asparagales > Amaryllidaceae > Allium > Allium cepa. The sequence continues at coordinate 351,713,543 of CM060931.1, read as the reverse complement.
CTTGAGGTCTGGATCTTCTTCTTAGATATGTGCAATCCGATATCGACAGTAGATCCAACAGGCAGGAGAAAACTGGGTTTTCTCAGTCAAAGCACCAAAGTGTTTGTACCAAAATTGGACACAACACACTTCAGAAGCTTTGAAGAGATAAAATGAAGAAAGTTAATGTAAAAAGAGGATTATCTAACAAACATTCCAAATTATAATCAGAAAGTAGCAGAGAAATACAAGACTTAGAGTGGTTCGGCGTGTTGCCTATGTCCACTATGATTGTTCTTTATTAGACTTAGTTTGCTGTCACAGCAAATTACAACAGTGAATTTTGAATACAACAACGATTCCGGCAGAGTCTCGACGTCGAGGAGCCAAAAAGTCCCTTTTTGTAGGCTCTAGGATGCTATTTATAGATGTAGGGTGCAAATATCTTGCTCAAATCTCGAAAGACCTCTTCTGGCATGTAGGTGGGCCCACAAGATCGATCCCATGTGGTTTGCACTCGGTCCGTGATTGATATGAACGAATTTCTTATCGATCAAGATTTGGCCCAATCGAGTCAAAATTGAGCATGAACATTCTTCAGATTGTACGTGCGCTTCTGTGAAAATTTCGTAGCATTTGGACTTGTCGATTGTGAGTTATGATCGATGCAAACTTGTGCTTTTCAATGACTGTTTCCTTCGTATCGATGCCCTTCATATCGCTCTATTCGTATCAGTCCGAGCACGTGCCTGCAAGTCGACGTGGTGCTAAATTCTTGGACTGATCCACTTTTCATGTCGTGTTGACTGCTTCCTCCCTCGTATCCAATATCTAAGCCTTATTCATATCGATCACAATCGCCTTGTTCGTATTGACCACAACAACCTTGTTTGTATCGACCATAACAGCTTTGTTCGTAGCAATCATAGCAGCTCTATTCGTATCGATCAATTGCATCATTATGTTTGTATATATCGATCATATTCCACTTCGTATTGATGCGAAGCGTTGATTTCGTATCGATCTATGGTTGATCGATACGAAGCATGTTTAAAGCTTAACCGATATGAAATGGACGTTCGTGTTGCAGTCGATGGATATGAAATAGGTGGGTCTAGATGGATACGAAGTAGACTCACTTGCCGCTATGAAGTCGTGCGCATATGATGGGTTCGGAAAAAGATCAATGCGAAGGAGGCCGATTCTCTCGATAGATACAAAGTCGCACTTGCTAATGGATACGACCGATCGATACGAAATGAGGGATGTGACCTGACCAATGCGAAATGATGAACGTGAGTGAGTTGATTTCCTTGGCTTGCATCGATCATATCTTGAGCATACGAACTCGGATTGACTCGAAATTTGGAACATTGGCTTTCACAGCTTTTCTTGTCATGTCTTATCAATTGTAGCTCGATCCGGACTCAGAAAAAATTCATCGATATCCATTGTGAGCCTGCGTATAACTGATCATTAGGACGGGATGTCCTCGATTTTCGGTTAAGTTCTTGGTATCACGGCCTTGCCAAAAGGCGAGATAACACCTATGTCGAAGTATGTAGCTGAATTTGATGTGCTATTGTATTGTAGCACGGTCTGTTTTCCATTGATACCCTATATTGAAAGAATGAAGAGTTTGATATTGGGTTGAGTGATTATCTTAGGAAGCAAAAGATTGGTCATAGTGATGCGGGCTTCGAGAAGATGATCAAGAAGGCTTTATGATGAGAGATCCTATACCCAGTGCAGCTGAGTAGGGATAAGCCATTGTAGCATATGTATTATTTGCCATTCTGATTTCGTTGGGTGCACCATCGACGAAAGAGAAGGGAAACGGCATTACCATTTTAAGTATGCTTTCCAATTATGACGTTTCCATACATATTTTATTTGACATTGAGGTTTCATATCCCTTCATATCTATATTTGATGGAGATATTGGGATTGAGACTTGAGATGGTTAACCGACCTTTGATTATGACAACCTAGTTAGGAGCTTAGTCAGCCTATACCTTGTTGGTCGAGACTTTGTCTCACTAAGTCATGGATGTTTGTTTGCTACTGATTATTTTGGGTTTAGTTGGGTTTGGTATTATACTTTGGAATGGACTAGCTGAAGGGTGTATGGAATAGTGGTGGACTGTGAGAGGCCGTTGGTGACGACTGGTGTTATAGGGGAGCGAACGGTAATGATGGACTGCATGCAAAAGATGGAGTTATGGTTAGCTTTCTATATTCGCTCGATGTTCCACATAACTAGTTGTCATCTGTTCCTACAGCTAAAGAGTGTTCGGCCATATTCGATAAGGTGATAGGATTACCACTATATGAGGATTAAATTCCCTATCGACCTAGATACAGGTGCCAGACTAGTAGTTGTGCTTTTAAGGCATATGATGCCCGAAGTGCAGAAGCAGATAAAGGTGCGAGTGAATGACCTATTGAGAAGATGGTTCATTCGTAAGAGCATATTTGGGTAGGATGCACCTGCATATTGGTATCATTTGAGAAGATAAAGGTGCTTTAGGGTTTTTTGTTGGTTGTCATGAGCTGAATGAGATGAAGAACTCCTGCATATTGGTATCTTATTCGATCAGCTTTGTAGTGCGAGCGTGTTCTCTTAGTTGGACCCTATGATGAGGTTTCGCCAACTGAGAGTATTTTGAGAGAGTGTGTCGATTATAGTATTTTGTACGATACCTTGATTTTTGATAGGTTGGTTATGTCGTACAGGCTAATCGATATGTCGGCATGCCTTGTTGACCTCATAGACCATGTTTAGAGGGGTCACTTGAGCAAATCTATGCATACGCCCATTGATGATGTTTTCATCCACTTATGGACGAAAGAAAAAGCATAAGGCATGATTGATGATTGCGTTGTATGTGATGAGAAGATACCAATTGGTGATGGGATTTCTGGAGTAGTACTTCTATAGGTGGGAAGTGAGATGCTTGGTTCATGTTGTTTTAGAGTAGGACATCGCTGTAGATCTTGCAAAGATTACGATAGTCCAGAATTTGAATAGACCTAAGGTAGCGGTATCGTTAACTTTTTTAATGGGAGAGGATTAGACTTTTATTTAAGACACAAGGTGTGACAACTGTTAGTGAGTCTAACCAAGAGGTTAACAAGTGCACCGATGTTACTCATGCCGAGCAGGAATGAGGAGGTGATAGTACACACATGCCAGTGGTACTTAATTGGATGCGGTATTGATACTAGAAGGTAAGGTTGTCACATGTTAGTCGACAGTTGAAACCACATGAGAAAAGTATCAGATACTTGATTCAGACTTAGAGGCGATAGAGTTTTCTTTGGGGATTTGGAGGCATTGTCTATTAGGAGAGAGATTTAGTTATTCAGTGATTCCACATCTTTAGAGTATCTCTTCTCCAAGAATAATTTTGACCTTCTCCGGTAGCGATGGTTCGAGCTCTTAGCCTCCTCTGACTTTGACATTTCCTATATGTCCATAGGGGAAATGTAGTTATTGATGTTTCAAGTGGAAGACATGCCAGTTTGGGAGCAGTATTCCTAAAGTGGACACTGCTCGAGCTTATCACTAGTCATGACTTCAGACTCTATGAGTTAGGGCCGAATGTGATGGCTAACTTGACAATCATACCTACTTTGATTTAGCTGATTGGTACTAGTCAAAGCCATGAGGTTAGATTAGTGAAGATCGTGGCTAAATTAGAAGAATTTGTAGTGTCTAAAGAGGTGATGCAGTGCAGACCCGATCGAGACTGTTAGTTCCATAGGAATGAGATATTGCTCATACGCGAGTAGAGGGGACATATATTTATAAGCTACATTGATGGATTGCCAATGACTAAGGATAGTGTGATAACATTTGAGTCACAGTCGATTGGTTGATGAAGAATGCTAGGTTTTTATTCCTTAAGTCTAGTAGAATGACATCCATATTTGTTAAGTTATATGTGGGATGGATGGTTTGATTCCATTGTGTTCCAAGAGCATTATAAGTGGCTGAAACCCGTTGCTCGGTATTGGATATTGGAAGAACTTACAATCGGTATTTGGGAATTTGGCACCGAATTGATCATATGATATTGATACTAAACCAAGGACTTTGAGACCTTGAAGGCCTATTCGATTACCAATAGTTTGATATGAAACGGTCACGAGGAGGGTAGTGGAAAAGTAGAGATCCAGTAGAGTGAAAGCAAGTGTGATTTTATATGATGGACCGAGAATAGTAGGAAGACCACTTGTCCACAGCTCTTCAGAAGGTAAGATTTCATTTGTATCATCGGCTTTCATCTTGGATATCATATTTGATGTTTTACACTAGATAGTTTGGTATCCTACATGCTAGAATAGGCATGGATGTTACTTTTTGATGTTTGATCTTATGTATGCATGTTTGATGTTGGATTGTTAGCATTTGAGATGACGGCCTATGCTTATATGATCATTAGGCATGTGGGGATAGTTATGGTTTGATATAACATATTTATTTGAGACGTTTGTTATATATGATCTAGTATATTTAAATATATGATGTATATATGTCTTTATTGTATTGGGATTTTTACGGACCTAGCCACACAAAGGAGGTTCTGCCGAATTTTTTGAAATCTGAAAGGCTTTTGAAGGCTTACGGGTTAAAAGATGCTCTCCTTACTTTGTAATTTTAGGGACGAAATCTTTTAAGGAGGGGAGAATGCAATGATCCATAATTTAACGACGGGATATTTAACTAATTGATTTAAATATTTAATCGTTAATTAAATGAAAGACCAAAATATGATTTTTTGCATGCTTGTGATCAAATCAGGATTCAAGATTACTTCTGTTGAGTTCAAATTGATGTTGTGAATTAAAATGAGTATAAGGATCGGCTATATTTAGAGATCGGATGATCTGATGGTCGAAATGATCTCGAAATGCATGAAATTAGCATCCCGTGGCGTCATTTCAAACAGTGATGAGATTTATACCGTTGGATCTGGAAAAAATGAGGTGATGTACGCAGACGAGTTTCGTTGTGAACGGACACGTCGTGTTCATACAGACTTGAAACGTATGACCATTTATTTGAGAGAATAAATAAATGAAATAAAATATTATTGTAAATACTACTCAAAGTCTTCCTTTCCCTCTATAATCTCATTATCCATTTACTATTACATTCATCGCTCAAAAATCATGGTTGCTCCTCGTATTCCACGTTAAAAATCAAAATCGACCAATCCGCTGAAATCAGATCTAATGAGATCATATTGATGAAAGCTTCGAGATGGTGGTGCCGATCTAGTGTGTGATCCATCATAGCCAACATCCACTTTCTATGGTCGATTTAAGGTTTGGTATAGCTGGAGATTCACACAAGAATAAGCGCAACCGAGATCGCCGTTGGAATTCTCTTTGAAAATGACACTTCCTTATGAAATTTGGTTAGATCTGGTTGATCGAAGCAAAGCACGTTCATGGTTTTGGATGAGAGCGAGCACCAGGTCACTTTTGTATAGGCATGATCGAGTTGACTATCTTGGTATGTGAAGCAAAGCTCTTGTGTAAAGGAATGAGTTGGTGAAGAAAAAGTTCGACTTCGTTAAGTATTGGCAAAGAGATTGAAGAGAAAACGAGAGAAAGAATAGGTTCATGCACATTCTAGTGTCTTTGTGCATGTTGTCATTGACGAAGAAAGATTAAGGGCTTCATTGGGTAATTAGTGAATTAATTATCTTATTAATCTCGATTCTTATATCGTTCATAACTTTTTCATACGAGGTCCCTTTTTTTGGATATGGTTTCTTGCGTTGTACTTATAATAGAAGGATCTATGCCCTTGGCACGAGTTTAGAAAGATTTTATTGAAGTGATTGACACTGTCTCTCACCATACTATGATTGGTTGTGTAATATTAGATCGACGCTCTGAAATGATTTTTGGTTTTAAAATGTAATTTTCCTATATTTATACATGTACTAAATTTTTATAAAAGAAAATAAAAGTATTTTGAAATGATTTATATCGAATATGACATATTTTCCATCGAAGTGCCATTTTTTGGGAATTATTAGATTTTTGCTATTTTTAATATGATTTCCATATTGGTTGATATGGATATTTATACATGTTATATGTATGTTGTTCCGGATGTATACATGGTTGTTGGTTGTATGTTTGTTGTTTGGTTAAAAATGCCGATCAGTGGCGATCAGGTGTTAGGGAAATATCTTGTATATTGGGGTTTCGTACATGTGAAAACCCAGCGAATGAGATTAGTTATAGACGAGGGTTAGGGTACGTGCCGGTGGATCTAAAGTGTAAGATGAGGCTTCGAACTTCAGGATGGATGCCAGATGTTTTCGTTTGGTTTGTATTTACCCATTTTGTTAAGTACAAGGCCAAAGGAGTTAGTATTAACTACGATAGAGAGGTCAATGTCCGACACTATTATTGATTGGCGATTTGGTCGATCTTTGGCTTGGACGTTGAGGTGATTTCGTGGTGCATGATTTGATGGTTTGTTTGTGCAATTGACTTAAAGTCTTGATGTGATTGCTCAACGACAAGCTATTTAGATGGTGAGGCAATGATATGTCACTTCAATATGAGATTGGTACTTCAAATTATGACTCGACAGTGTATGGAGTGTGTTTTAAGGTTGATCGTTTCGGTACTCTATAGATTATGCTGGAGGTGTTGGCTCGTTCGCATCATGAGGGATAGCGATGTACAACATGATGAAATGCCTTGTATCTTCAGTTTATAAACCACGGGGGTAGTAGGTACTGAAGATTAGACACTCCATATCTTCGGTTTATGACACGAGTATGGAGTAGGTATCGAAGAGGCTCGTGGTGGGAGTCGTGGAGTGCAGGAACATGGTAGGTTCCGAAAAGTGGAAATTGTATTGAGCTAGTAATGCTTCGATGGATGTGCATGTGCTAAGGGTCGTTAATGACTCAAAGAGTTTTCTATTATACTCGAAGCAGGGATATTGTATAGTGGGGACGCCCATGGAACGTGTTGGGATCTGTATACCCTTGACCCTTTAGGTCTAATGTCTAGCTTTGGGCTGCGAGATACGAGAGTACAACGGAGAACAGGGATTTCACTGGTCTCTGGCACGGGGACCATTCGAGTTATTATATATCTAGAGCACACTGGGTGACAACTATTATTGTTTGATGGATGCTATGTTTGTTACGGTTACTTCACTAGCCACCTGTCACCTAGGGATGTCACGCGACGTAGGTATTGTGCATAGGGATATCTAGACACTCCAACTTTATTTAGTATGGAGTAGGTATTGTGGATGGAAATATCTAGACACCCCGATAGTTTATTAAGTTTGGAGTACCCCATTTATGATTTTATAAAGTAGCATATTATCGATGTTATGTGCTACTTCTTTGGTTGTAAGGACATGTCATGTATGATTCGTATACCCTCTGTTCTGTATACTATATCAACTTTTATAGTATTTTGAGATTGTTTATAGCTCACACCAGACTGTTGTCTAACCTGAAGTTTTATGCTTTGCTTCTTATTATCTAGGGTACTCTTAAATGAGTAGATTAGAGAGTAGGCGTGGATGGCTTAAGGAGTTCTGCAGATGGACTAGTAGGAGGTGACGTTTACTCACACTTATATTTGAGTTTGTTGTTATATGTTCTATTGTATGAAACTTTGAAGCCTTAACAATGTTTGACTTGCTATTATTAGAGACAGTTTTTAGTTGAGTTTATGTATTAGTTGTATAAACTCTATTACTATGTTGTATAACTCTGTGAATCTTACTCTCTGATGATTATGTGATAACCCAGATTTTTGGACATCTGTTAATTGGGTAATTTACTGGATTAAAAAGTTTTAAAATATAAATTTGTAATTTGAACATATAAAATAAGTATTAATTTGTTATATATTTACAAAAATAGATTTTTAAATAAAATTTAGATTTCAAATTCAATTGAAAATAAATTGGAATTAAAACTCTGTATTTTGGAACTAATAAAATTTGTTTTCAAATTTTAATATAAATATATGTAAGGAAATGTTTGTAATATGAATTATATGTATAAATATTTATTATCTAAAAAGTATAATAGTTAAAATAAGAATTAAATAAAAGAATTATATATTTCCTTTTGAAGCTTTATATATAAATAAAAATAGTTTGAAATTATATATGTATTTCAAATATAAAACATTTAAACATATGTTAATATAATACTTAAATCAACTAAAGACATTTTTATTTTCAAAATTTATAATGTAAACATAAGTACTTTCAATATAACAAATGTAAACTAATTATAAAGTGTAAATGACATTTGTAAGAAATTTAACAAGTGTCATAAATTTGGTTTTGTTTTTAAATAATAATTAAAAGATAAAAGAAAATATATACGTTTTCTACTCCTTTCTCATTTCTTTTTTACCATCAATTTTAAACAAAGAAACCAACCTGAAAACAATCAAAGAAAACTCAAAACCACAATCTAATTCTTTCAAGTTTTTCAAACTAAAAACTTAACAATTCAAAACTCAAGCCTGCTGTTTAGTTATCAAACCACTTCCTGCATTGTTTTCAAAAGCTTTCAACTGTGTGGACAACAATTCAAATTTCAGTTTCAAGTTTCAAGGAAGCAACTTTTAGTTTCAGATCATCTCTGCTCCTTTGTTAAAAATAGTCTGTGAGTAAACAAATCCTCCTTAGTTGCTTGATTTTGAGTTGTGATAATGAAAGCTTTAAAACTGTTTAATCTCTGAATGCATGCAGTGAACCTGATTTAAAATTTATGACAATGTTTTGCATAGTTGATTTATATAGTTATATGCATGGATATATCAATATATTCTTGTACATGTCAGTATTTTCAATATTATGCTCTGTTCTTATACTACAGAATGCAAAAATAATTCAAAGTCAATTGTTCTTTCTCTGATCAGTTTTATGTATTGATCTTTAAACATAAATTGTTAAGAAATAACCAGATTTTTAAATTAAAAATAGTTTTGGGTAAGATTGTAGGAAGTTTTCCACTGGGAAGTGAAATCACAGTAAAAATTTGATTTTTATAAAAAATTCGATTTCAATAATTAAAGGTATCTTGAATATAACTTGATTTGCAATTAAAAACTATGAATTATAAAAACGAAATTAGGATTTTTAAGTGAGTATTTAGGGGAAATTCGCGTGTTGAACGTGAATTGGGTTTGAAGAATTTTCTGATGATCGATGGAATTTGGAATCTCGGGATCGTGCTTGGAGGTGGATGAATGGCCTGGGGTCACGGCAAAATTGTCTTCTGGATTTTTCGATCATCGTGGTGACGACGTGAGGACGTTGTAGGGTTTTAGTTCTGCATTCGGTCGAGAGTCTTTGCGAGGCATTACTGAACTCGTCGAGGCATCGGAACATCATCGGGTGGATACAATAGGAGCGTATGACGTTGCCAAAGCTTTGGGTGAAGTCTCGTGATCTCTAGTGGTCGGAGTAGTCTTGGCGAGGCGGTTCTAGGTCGCGGTGCTTTGCTTCTATGAGTTCGTTCTTGTCGTTTTTCGATTTCGATTTTGTTTTGCTATTTGGATGTTTGGGATCGAAGAAGAGTATGGCCGGTAATTTGTTGAGGATGTCAAAGTTGGTCAGAGTAGGGCTGACGGCGTGCATGTTGCACGTATGCACATGATGTCTGGACGATGGAAGGTTTTAGGAAGGAAGATCATTTTGGGTTTTAACTTGAGCCATTGTTGCGTTTGACTCGAAGGAGGAGAAATTGTGAGTAGCTCGAGTTTTAATTTGAGAAATTTGAGGTATGGCTCGGGTTTCATTTGGGTATCGGGTTGACTGATTTATTTTTAAAAGTTTTATAATGAAAAGAGAAGTTATAGTCAGATTTAAAGCAAATAAATAGGAACATGTTTCCAGAGCTTTATTAAGCAGATTTTCAAATATAAGCATATGAAAACTTTAATAAAAATTGTTTTGACTTAATTAATTTCAAAGCTTTTGAATTTAAACAAGCTTGTTGATGGAATAAGTATTTAATTTAAGTAGGTAGTTTGTCTTAAATTATTTAAGATTTTACAAATCAAATATACCTTATTAATGAAATTAATGGATAGTTAATTACTTAATGTAAGTAATTAAAGAGTAATTACTGGATGATAATAATCAAGAGATGATTAATTACTTAATGTAAGAAATTTAAGGATTAATTTATTGAGGGTTAATTAATTTAAATGGCAATTAAGGGATAAATTAATTAATGACCAGGGTTAAATTTAGTTATGACCTAGATTAAAGTAAGCTAATTGAGTAATCAGATTTGGAAGGTTATAAATAATATAAGTTATAGAAATGTTTAATCAAGTTTTTAAAGGATTATTCAAATGTATAATTTTCGAAAGTAAATTTGGAAGTATAATGTTTTCAAATGCATTTGTAAATGATATTTAAGTCAATAATAGAAGATTAATTAATTTGTAATTAATATTGAATAATGTAAGTATAATTACTTAAGAAACATAATTAAAGAATTGTTAGTAGTCAATGAAGTTCATTAACTTGAGATTATATAAATTAATGTGATTAAATTTTAATAATTAATTATATTAATTAGTTAAAGATAATCATATATGGAATTGTTTAAGTATAATTACTCAATGGAAGTAATTAAAGGGATTAATTACTCTATGTAATTAATTAATATGATTAGTTTAAGTTAATTAATTGGTTTAATTAATTTAAATAATCACTTGATGATGGGATTTAGTATAATTACTTAATGAGGTTTAGAAAGTGTAATTACTTAGTGAAGTAATTAGTAATGGTAATTACAGGGTGTGATTAATTGAAGGTTGGAGTAGTTTTGGGTTAATTACCTGATGTAATTAATATGAAGTAATTAATTACTTAGTGTAATTAATTTAAGAATTGACCAATAAAAGATATGGGAAGTTAATTAAGTGATGTAATTAATTAAGAGTAACTAATTGCAGAATGAGATTAATCAAGGGTGATTAATAAATATAATTAATAAGATTAAGTATAATTACTTAAGGTAATTAATGAGGTGTAATTCCTTAGTGAAGTAATGAGTGGATAATTACTAGATGTAATTTATTAAAAGGAAATTACCCGATGAGAAGTAATTAAAGGATAATTACTTGGTGGAAGGAATTAAGTGATAATTACTCAATGTAATTAAGCGATTAATTATTATAATTCATCAAGAAGTTGGTTTAATTGATAGAATAATTTAGGAAAGTAAATTTCTGATTGTGATTAATCAAGGTTGATTAATGAATGTAATTAAGTTAAAGGTTAATTATTAAATGAAATTTAAGAATAATTAACTAATGAAAGTAATTGAGGATCATTAATTAATTTAATTAATGGAAGTAATCAATCTTGCTTATTAATGATTGAATGGTGATGAGTGTTTTGAATTGGTTGATATCTCTGATAAAAATTGCTTTGTGATATGATATGTTGGATGGACGTTGATAATGTGATTATCTATAAATTATGAATTGCTGTGTAAAAGTGTTATTTGGTAATTAAAGTTGAATTGTACTTAATTGGATAACTTGGGTTTAGGTGGCGTTGGATTCAAAGAAACCGGAGTCGGGTATTAGTAAATACCCGAAACCACTTCGATTCATTATAGATTGATATGTGAAATCAATAAGCTGGAATGAAATGATTTAAGTGAATTGGACTATTTAATCTAAGTTTTGGTACATAGAAATTTGTGAGTGAAACAAGTAATGTCTATAAACAATTTGTGAACTTGTAATTGATACAAGTTACCCGGGTTATATATATATATATATATATATATATATATATATATATAAGTTGTATGCTTTTGTCATTCATGTTAGATGGGTTTACTCACGCTGGTTTCCAGCCTGACCTGGGTGTTACTTTGATGTAATGCTCGGGTCCGACCGACTATTACAGATTTTCAGGTAAGGACGTTCTGGAGCTCAGGGAGCGAGCTGGATGGCAGGAACGTATGGAGTGTATCCGCTGTGTTATATTGTTGTGTATCTGGGACAAGTTATTTTAACTGTCCAGTGGTTGTGAAATGTGTAACTCTGACGTGTTAAGATGTAATTTGATAGGTACAGTTTTCCTTTGTATAACTGTTATTATTTGATATTATATTTTATCCACTGCGAATGTGAGGTTCTGAGTTTGGTTTTCTGTTTCTTCTTCTTCTTTCTCCTTCTTCTTTTCCTAACTATTTGAAAATTTTCGGAATCGAAATTTCTGGGTCGTTACATTTGGTATCAGAGCAGAAGGTTAAGCGAGAGCCTTAGCTCTGGTGGAATTTCTCATTAAAGATAGGGTAATTGGTACCCTATAATGAGTTGAGTGTGTGTGTGTGTGTGTGTATGAGAGCGTACTTGTTATTTTCTTATATAAAGAATTTAAATGATTTTATATAAGAATATATTTTGATATATAAAGCAATATTTCTTTTTAATATGGTAATTGGTTGTTAAATTATTGGAATTAAATTAAGTGGTGATAGAAATACAACCAAATTGAAATTAAATAAAGATAAGTTTGAAATGGATGCAAACCAAAATTTAAATCTTGAACTTGGGAAGGAGTTTCAGAATAAGATAATAATGAATTGGTTTCCAGAAAAGGTAATCTTGGTTATTGTCATAAATGATTGTTGTGTTTAATAATAAAATATGTATTAATGAGTAAGAAAAATGAAATGTTTTAGGAAAGTAAAACATTTGGGTAAGTATGACTTATAAATTGAAATTGGAGATGATCTAAATTGTGAAGTTTTAAATCTAGGTCCAGAAATTTGAAAATTATTTTTGAATTTAAAACCAAAGGTGGTTTAAAAATTAAAATAACTTGCTGTGTAAAGGAAATAATATGTATATCCAAGGAATATACATAATATCAAAGATGGTTTGAGATAAACTCTAATAGTTGAGTTTTAAATTTGGAATGAGATGTGATACCCAAAGTGATAAGTTTTTAAACTTAATAAGTGGAAAGATTGTTAATGTGAAGTTTAAAATTTGAAGTGGGAATTCAAATTTGAGTAAGGATTAACGGGATTAAATTGAAGTGAATTTAACTTAGAAGAAGTTAAATAAGTATGAATGATCAACCTGATTTGGAAATTTCAAAATGAAATTGGGATTTAACTTGGGAAGTTAAATGGTTAATTTGAATTGGGAGTTTGTGTGATCTCAAAATGGGTTTGAGATCTGTAAATTGGAAATGTATGGGTGTTTTAAAATAATTTGGATAATATTATCCTATTAATAATCTTTAAACTGTGAATTGGATTTGAATTATTATTTGAACCTAGAAATAGGTTTATGAAGAAGTAAAGGTTAAATTGATTTAAGGGAATTAAATCAACATTTGAAAGTTTAACTCGAATTTATATAATTCGAGATGATTTAAAGTGAGATTGAATTTGAAATTAGTTCAAATTGAAATTGATTTAAATAGTTTGGATTTGTGATTAAAGTTGAATAGTTTTAAATTCAATGGAATTTGATTTGAATTTGGAAAGAATCAAGGATAATTCAACTTGAATTGGGATTAAATTCAAACTGGGGTTGAAATGAATTGAAAATTTAAAATTGGTTCAGTTTGAAATTTATTTGAATTAGTTGGAATTATGATTGAAGATGGATAAGTTTAAAAATTCAAATGGAAATTTGAATTGGATAATTTGAAAACAAATTGAAGTTGAATGAGTTCAAATTCAAATAGAAAGTTGATTTGAATTTAGGATGAGAATGGAAGTTAACTTAATTTAAATTGAAATTGAAAGTTAACTGGAAATTGACAATTGTTTGGAATTGGGATCAATTCATATTGGAATTGAATCAATTTAATGGAAGAAGAAATTTAAATTGAATTGATGGGAATAATGATTGGGAATTGAAAAGTTTGGCTTTGGACTATTTTCAAAATATTTTTTTTTAATATAAATCTATTTTTCCAAATTATTTACTATAAACCTTTCTTTTTAAAGCCAAATTATCTTATACTTATTTTACAATTATTTTTGAAACTATTTAACAATTTTTCAACTGTTTTATAAATTAATTACTGATTTTCAACTATAATTACTACTTTACAACTATTTTGCAATTATTTTACTATTTTTCAACTATTTTACAATTACTTAACTGATTTACAGCTATTTTACAAACTAATTATTATTTTTCAACTACTGATCTATTTTTAAATTTTTTAAGCTATTTTCTAAATATAAGCTGGTCAGAGTTCAAACTGTTAATGATTAAGTACCCAATTGAGTTAAGAATTGAGATGATAACCCAAATGGAATCAAGACAATTGTGAAAAAATTGGATAGAGATAAAAAGGGATGTGAATAGAAAAGGGAATTAATTTGGTTAATCATCAATGGAGATAATACGCAGGATGTACGTATCTTGTTCTATTCGCATAGTGATTTGATCCAGATTCGAGCATAGAATTTCGGGATAGTATTATTGATCCGAGTTGGGATTTTTCACTCGATTTTCGACGGCGAACCTGGATATGGGTTGTTGATTGGTTCTGGATATTCTCTATCATAGTTATGACTATGCAAGGAGAATGACGGTTTCTGATTAAGAAACCAGATCTGAGTCCGCACTAGGAAGTCGGGTGGACGATAGTAGTTCGGAAGTGAAATTGTGCGATCAAGCGAGCGATCAGATTGATATAGCATACGAATGATATGTGCACACCTTATGAGTTTGAATGAAACTGATACTAGAAATTTGTGGATAAGAAATGAGAAATGGTTTTTGAAATGAAAGGTATATTTTGTGAAATATATGATGAAGTAAAGTGGATATTGGGTATTTCTATGGTAAAAAAATTTACTTTATTGAAGTAAGTAATTTGGTAAGTGACTTTATAAAGTAATCAAATTTGAATATTTGATTTGGATTAAATAAAGTTATATATCTTTATTATATAAGATAAATCTCCTCTTGTTGAATCTATAGTCAGAAGAAAGAGGTTTTTTGAAAGTTTTTGAAGTATAAAAGTGGTTTTATACAAGTTTGAAGAGATCCAAAGTTTTTAAAAGTTATATATATATATGTATGTATGTATGTATGTATAAAGGATCTTATGAGAATGATTTTGAGAAAACGTTTTTGGAACCTTTGGATTTAAAAGGCTTTTGATTTTTGGGTAAAATCAATATTGGATTTGGAAAGCCTAGTTTGAGAATTATCGATTTTGGGATAATCGATTTTGAGAAAGGAGATTTATATGAGATTTATACTAGGTGTATGATATTGGAAGATACTATATGCGTATAGTATAAAGTGCTTTTAAAATGGCTCTGGAGAAAAAGGCGCTCCCTTGAAATGAACTTCTCAGGAGTACCATAGGTTGGTACTGCCTTGAGCCTCAAAGGGGAAGGTTCTAAAGTTGATCCTGTGAGGAGTCAGGACAAACTAGTTCCTGAGGATTATGTGTAGTGCGTAGCAAAAGTCGAGGGCGCTGATGCCTACAGAGGCATTTGGGTTATCTATGACGACAGTTCAACTCGATGTCACTGCGATCTACTGCAGACCATAGCGAAAGTTGTGTGTGCCGCTGAGAGCCAACAGTCTACATTTGATTTTATATCGGTAGACTACGACATATGGTAACATAGCGGAAGTCGTGTGTGCCGCTGAGAGCCAATATTCTACGTTTGATTTTATATCAGTAGACTGCGACCTATGTGGGAGTGGAGAAGTTTCATTCTTTTGGCAGCGGAATTCGAGGGCGCTGAGGCCTATAGTTATATGGGTTTTTGCCGTGATAGCAATGTAACCCCAGTTGTAGCTGCGATCTGTAGCGGGTTCCATGGTGTAATCGAGAGGCACGAAGGCCTATGGTTATCTATGGATTTTGTCGGGATGGCAACATAACCATCGGGTTAACTGCGACCATGGATGGGAGTGATGATTTTCAGAGCGTTCTCACCAAAGATATTTCCTCTATTTTCAAAAATGTTTTCTATATTTTCAATAAAATATTTTTCAAAGTATTTTCACTGGATGTTGAAAATGGGTCTGCCAAGCACTTGTAGATTTTCAGTCTTACGCCTGATCAACGTATGACTGAATTTCTGTGAGAACAAGGATGGACTGGTTGAAACATCGGGTTATAAAAAGTATTTTTATAAAACTATTTTGGCAATATTATAGATTTTAAAAGTGTTTTAAAATGATCAAAATAAAATTTATTTAATTTTAAGCATTTTAATAAATTCTGGCTTCTTTCCTTTTCGGGGATGAAAAGATTCAAAGGGGGGAGGAATGTGATAACCCAGACTTTTGGACATCTGTTAGTTGGATAATTTACTGGATTAAAAAGTTTGAAAATATAAAATTTTAATTTGAACAAATAAAATAAGTATTAATTTGTTATATATTTTTATAAAAATAGATTTTTAAATAAGATTTGGATTTCAAATTCAATTGAAAATAAATTGGAATTAAAACTCTGTATTTTGGAACTAATAAAATTTGTTTTCAAATTTTAATATAAATATATATAAGGAAATGTTTGTAATATGAATTATATGTATAAATATTTATTATCTAAAAAGTATAATAGTCAAAATAAGAATTAAATAAAAGAATTATATATTTCCTTTTGAAGCTTTATATATAAATAAAAATAGTTTGAAATTATATATGTGTTTCAAATATAAAACATTTAAACATATGTTAATATAATACTTAAATCAACTAAAGACATTTTTATTTGCAAAATTTCTAATGTAAACACAAGTACTTTCAATATAACAAATGTAAACTAATTATAAAGTGTAAATGACATTTGTAAGAAATTTAACAAGTGTCATAAATTTGGTTTTTTTTTAAATAATAATTAAAAGATAAAAGAAAATATATACATTTTCTACTCCTTTCTCATTTCTCTTTTACTATCAATTTTAAACAAAGAAACCAACCTGAAAACAATGAAAGAAAATTCAAAACCATAATCTGATTCTTTCAAGTTTTTCAAAATAAAAACTTAACAATTCAAAACTCAAGGCTGTTGTTAAGTTATCAAACCACTTCCTGATTTGTTTTCAAAAGCTTTCAACTGTGTGGACGAAAATTCAAATTTCAATTTCAAGTTTCAAGGAAGCAACTTCCAGTTTCAGATCATCTCTGCTACTCTGTTAAAAATAGTCTGTGAGTAAACAAATCCTCCTTAGTTGCTTGATTTTGAGTTGTGATAATGGAAGCTTTAAAACTGTTTAATCTCTGAATGCATGCAGTGAACCTGATTTAAAATTTATGACAATGTTTTGCATGGTTGATTTATATAGTTATATGCATGGATATATGAATATATTCTTGTGCATGTCAGTATTTTCAATATTATGCTCTGTTCTTAAACTACAGAATGCAAAAATAATTCAAAGTCAATTGTTCTTTCTCCGATTAGTTTTATGTATTGATGTTTAAACATAAATTGTTAAGAAATAACCAGATTTTTAACTTAAAAATAGTTTCAGGTAAGATTGTAGGAAGCTTTCCACTGGGAAGTGAAATTACAGTAAAAACTTGATTTTTACAAAAAAAATCGATTTCAATAATTAAAGATTTCATGAATATAACTTGATTTTCAATTGAAAATTATGAATTTTAAAAATGAAATCAGGATTTTTAAGTGAGTATTTAGGGGAAATTCGTGTGTTGAATGTGAATTGGGTTTGAGTAATTTTCTGATGATCGATGAAATTTGGAATCTCGGGATCGTGCTTGGAGGTGGATGAAAGGCCTGGGGTCATGGAAAAATTGTCTTCTGGATTTTTCGATCACCGTGGCGACGACGTGAGGACGTTGTAGGGTTTTAGTTCTGTATTGGGTCGAGAGTCTTTGTGAGGCATTACTGAACTCGTCGAGGCATTGGAACATCATTGGGTGGACAAAATAGGAGCGTATGTCATTGTCGAAGCTTTGGTTGAAGTCTCGTGATCTCTGGTGGTTAGAGTAGTCTTGGCGAGGCGGTTCTAGGTCGCAGTGATTTGCTTCTATGAGTTCATTCTTGTCGTTTTTCGATTTCGATTTTGTTTTGCTATTTGGATGTTTGGGATCGAAAAAGAGTATGGCCGGTGATTTCTTGAGGATATCAGAGTTGGTCGGAGTGGGGCTGGACGGCGTGCATGTTGCACGTATGCATATGATGTCCGGACGATGGAAGGTTTTGGGAAGGAAGATCGTTTTGGGTTTTAACTCGAGTCATTGTTGCGTTTGACTCGAAAAAGGAGAAATCGTGAGTAGCTCGAGTTTTAATTCGAGAAATCTGAGGTATGGCTCGGGTTTCATTTGGGTATCAGGTTGATTGATTTATTTTTAAAAGTTGTGGAATGAAAAGAGAAGTTGTAGTCATATTTTAAAGCAAATAAATAGGAAGATGTTTCCAGAGCTTTATTAAGCAGATTTTCAAATATAAGTATTTGAAAACATTAATAAAAGGTATTTTGACTTAATTAATTTCAAAGCTTTTGAATTTGAATAAGGTTGTTGATGGAATAAGTATTTAATTTAAGTAGGTAGTTTGTCTTAAATTATTTAAGATTTTACAAATCAAATATACCTTATTAATGAAATCAATGGATAGTTAATTACTTAGTATAAGTAATTAAAGAGTAATTACTGGATGAAAATAATTAAGAGATGATTAATTACTTAATGTAAGAAATTTAAGGATTAATCTGTTGAGGGTTAATTAATTTAAATGGCAATTAAGGGATAAATTAATTAATGACCAGGGTTAAATTTAGTTATGACCTAGATTAAAGTAAGCTAATTGAGTAATCAGATTTGGAAGGTTATAAATAATATAAGTTATAGAAATGTTTAATCAACTTTTTAAAGGATTATTCAAATGTATAATTTTCAAAAGTAAATTTGAAAGTATAATGTTTTAAAATGCATTTGTAAATGATATTTAAGTCATTAATAGAAGATTAATTAATTTGCAATTAATATTGAATAATGTAAGTATGATTACTTAAGAAAAGTAATTAAAGAATTGTTAGTAGTTAATGAAGGTCATTAACTTGAGATTATTTAAAAATTAATTAATGTGATTAAATTCTAATAATTAATTATATTAATTAGTTAAAGATAATCATATATGGAATTGTTTAATTATAATTACTTAATGGAAGTAATTAAAGTGATTAACTACTCTATGTAATTAATTAATATGATTAGTTTAAGTTAATTAATTGGTTTAATTAATTTAAATAATGACTTGATGATGGGATTTATTATAATTACTTAATGAGGTTTGTAAAGTGTAATTACTTAGTGAAGTAATTAGTAATGGTAATTACAGGGTGTGATTTATTAAAGATTGAAGTAGTTTTGGGTTAATTACCTGGTGTAATTAACATGAAGAATAATTACTTAGAAGTAATTAATAGTTAATTACTTAGTGTAATTAATTTAAGAATTGGCTAATAAAAGTTATGGGAAGTTAATTAAGTGATGTAAGTAATTAAAAGTAATTAATTACAGAATGAGATTAATCAAGGGTGATTAATAAATATAATTAATTAAAGATTAAGTATAATTACTTAAGGTAATTAATGAGGTGTAATTCCTTAGTGAAGTAATGAGTGGATAATTACTGAATGTAATTAATTAAAAGGAAATTACCCGATGGGAAGTAATCAAAGGACAATTACTTGGTGGAAAGAATTAAGTGATAATTACTCAGTGTAATTAAGCGATTAATTATTATAATTCATCAAGAAGTTGGTTTAATTGATAGAATAATTTAGGAAAGTTAATTTCTGATTGTGATTAATCAAGGTTGATTAATGAATGAAATTAAGTTAAAGGTTAATTATTAAATGAAATTTAAGAATAATTAACTAACGAAAGTAATTAAAGGATCATTAATTAATGTAATTAATGGAAGTAATCAATCTTGCTTATTAATGATTGAATGGTGATGAATGTTTGAAATTGGTTGATATCTCTGATAAAAATTGCTTTGTGATATGATATGTTGGATGGACAGTGATAATGTGATTATCTATAAAGTATGAATTGCTATGTAAAAGTGTTATCTGGTAATTAAAGTTGAATTGTACTTAATTGGATAACTTGGGTTTAGGTAGCATTGGATACGTAGAGACCGGAGTCGGGTATTAGTAAATACCCGAAACCACTTCGATTCATTATATATTGATATGTGAAATCAATAAGCTGGAATGAAATGATTTAAGTGAATTGGACTATTTAATCTAAGTTTTGGTACTTAGAAATTTGTGAGTGAAACAAGTAATGTCTATAAACAATTTGTGAACTTGTAATTGATACAAGTTACCCGGGTTATATATATATATATATAAGTTGTATGCTTTTGTCATTCATGTTAGATGGGTTGTAACAACCCTGTATTTTGTAATTATTTTATTGTATATTTTAATTATTTTTAATGTAAGATTTTGATTTAAAAACTTATTTTACTTATTTGAAATGATTAAATTTATTATTTAAATATAATCTTGATTTTTATGAGTTATAATTCCAAACTTGTGTAAGTTGAATATTTGCCTGATATGCTGATTTTGGTCAAAATAGTCAAACTGTGACTTTCAACTTAAAATTTTAAAAGTTTAAAAATTTAATTTTTTTCATATATTTAAAGACTTTGGCTTCTGTTTTCTTAAAAATCTAATTTTGGAAATTTTCTTGAAATGATTTCTGATCATTTGTCCAAATAAAAATAAACAATGTCTGAAAATTTGATTTGGATAAAAAGTGTAACTTTAATAGAAATTCTAAATTTTATAATTCTAAAGGCAAAATTTTCATCTTGAACTGTATACAATTGTGTAACATTTGTTTCACTTTTGTTTTGGTCAGATTTGTTGTATACTTTTTTTTTTAAAAAAAAGTTAGTAATAATTAGTGTGAAACGGGAAATAAACTTTACATTTCTTTTACATATGTTTACATCTGTTTCTTAACTTTATATTTAACAATCAATTGGATGAAGCTAAATCAAATGTTATTAATTATGGTATAATAGCTATTAAATTTTGGTTTAAAGTGATGGTTTATTTTCTTAATAGAAACGTTAGTATTTTAAATTTATTTAATAAGAGAAACAAAATAATTTGTACGTTATTTAATAAGAGAAACAAAATAATTTGTACGTTACTTTGGGCATATATTTAATTGTTGCTCTTGCCTTTTCGTTATCTATTTGATTTTTTCTTGCGTTAACAATGCAAAGTTTTCAGCCGTATATTCTCTTTTGAGAATCCAAAATCTTGCTCAAATCTTGCCTTAAATCATTTCCGTATGTGAATTATTTCTTTCCCTCTTGCCTCCCATACGTTTCCACCTATTGGATAGAATTAAATTGCCTCTACCGTTCAAGCATTTTACTCTTGCCTGCCCTCTACATAAATTAGTGAGCAAATGTTAATATATATTTCACGTTCAAAAGTTCCATACCACAAATTATTCATTTTGCTTCCATCAAAATTTGCGTGAGCATCTCCTGAAGGTATGAACCGGCGCATGCTTTTCCTTTCATTTTTTTTTTCTCTTTTTTTCTTTCTTTCTTCTTTTCACTCTTGTTTTATTTCATTTGTTCTCCTTTCATTGTTTTGCTTTATCCTATTGCCTGCCTCCGTGCTTGGCCATTCACCATATTTTTCCGACCCTACCCATGCCAGACCACCGAGCCTTGTTTGAGGAAAAAAGGAATGAAAAAAAAATTCCATTTTTGTCACCTTTGTATTTTTTTTTTGAAGTAATATTGCCACCGAGCCTTGTTTTGAAAAAAAAAGGGGAAATGAATGAAAAAAAAAGTTGCTTTTGTCACTTTGTATTTTTGAAGTTATAATCTATTTTTCCACTGGCCCTTGTTCTGGAAAAAAATAATAATAATGTTTTGTCACCTCTGTAATTTTGCATTCTAGTCTATATTCCCTCTGCCCTTTTGTTTGAAAAAAAAAGAAATGAACAAAATTTGTTTTGTCACCTTTGTTTTGAAGTTATAGTCTATTTTAAAAGTGGTCTTGTATTTTTGAAGTCATAGTTTATTTTGTTTTTATAAAATTAAATAGAAAAGGAAATTTGAAAGGCCTTAAACTTTTTGTCTTTCTATGGGCCTTTATAGTCCACCCTTTTACTTTTAACCTAACCTTTCACCAATTAACCCTAACACCTCCTCATATCATCTCCTACCACTTCATATTTTTGTGCTTGCCATGCCTTTGTGATGCCAAACCAGATCCTTTTCCACCTGAAAACATGTGTGGCCTAGCCCTAAGCATGTATGGCCGAGCATACATGGAGTTGTGGTCAAGCAAAAGTGGTTGAAAAGATTGATCATTATCAAGGCTTTCCATTCATTCAATTCAAATCGTGTTAGTCGTGCTTTTGGAATCGCTCTTGTGTTTGTTGTTTTGGTCTCTAGCTTTGAAAAAGGTGAATCTTTCTCACTCTGACATATATACTTATGAAAAGTGGATTGATGACAAGTGTTTAGTAATGTAAAATGTTTATGCAAGTTAATGATGATCATATGATATGCTATGCCGTGTTATTACCATGTTATTACCATGTTAAAACTGTTAATTTTTACGTGACATCTGATACATGATTGTATATTGTGATATTGACATTGTTTATATTATTTCTGTATATGATCACACTGCAAGTTCCCTGTTAGGATAAAAATCATTATGGGCTGAAATGATAGGCCTGAGTTATTTTATTTATTTATTTAAACTTGGGATTGCGGGTTTGAAATGATAGAACCCGGATTTTTACCTTTTAAACTGCGGATTGAAATGATACATATCCGTATCACTTGACCTAGGTTAGAAAACTATATACAGACCCGTGGTTATTCTATAAAGTGCTTTGAATATTTTAAGTATTTTAAAAATATAAAATTATGAAATTTGATTTAAATAGATTTTGAAAGGTTTTTAAATAAATAAATTATGATTTTTCTATGTATTAAAAATGTAATTTATGAATGGATTAACTGGATTTCGAAATATAACTTATGTTTGAAATTTGGAATTTTGACTAAAAATGATATTTAAGTTACATGAATAAAATGGACTTTAATTTTATTTGGAAATGGTAAATATGATAAATTGATTTATATTTGAATTTAAGTGATTTATTAAAGAATTATTGATTTTCTATAAATTTAAGTGGTTGAATAAATGACTGTTGAAAATGAAATTTTAAAATATAACTTGACTTGAAAATGTGAAATTTGAGTTTTAACTAAAGATGTTAAATTAATCAAATAAATTGGAAGTTTAGTTAAATTTGTAAAATGGTAATATAAATCTGAAACGTATAGGTTTTAAGTTATGAAAGAAACGTATAGGTTTTAATTTATGAAAGAAACGTATAGGGTTTAATTTATGAAAGAAACATATAGGTTTTAATTTATGAAAGAAACGTATAGGTTTTAATTTATGAAAGGAACGTATAGGGTTTAATTTATGAAAGGAACGTATAGGTTTTAATTTATGAAAGAAACGTATAGGTTTTAATTTATGAAAGAAACGTATAAGTTTTAATTAATGAAAGAACGTATGGTGTTCTAATTAATGATAGGAACATGTATATTCCTAATTAATGAAAGAAGGTATAAGTTTTAATTAATGAAAGAAACGTATAAGTTTTTAATTAATGAAAGAAACGTGTAAATTCCTAATTAATGAGAGAACATGAAAGTTTTAATTAATGCAAGAACATGTAAAGTTTTAATTAAGAAAGAAACATGTAAAGTTTTAAGTAGTGTGGTATTGATTTAATTAATAAATGTTCATTATTGTAATAGGAATATAAAATTTAAAACGTACATTTGACACGTAGATTTTAATCAATGTAATGGTGTATTTTAAATTGATTAAAATGATAAATGTTACTTATTGTAATAATAATGTAAGTTAATAAGGTGCTTTTAACTTAACATAAGAATTTCGGTGTAAATTGTATATTACAGTAAGAAAGTTTATTTAACTATAAGGCTATGATAAATTGACATGTTAAAATTTTAAGCTTATCAATACTTTGATTATATACAATGTAAAGTGGAAAGTAGTACATTCCAAAAATGCTATGATTCCTTAAGGTAACATTTCCAAAATGCTATGATAATTTAAAGGAATATTTCAAGTTTAATAAATTTAAAGAAATATTCAATGATTTGAAAATTTGGGTTTTATTTGAATGATATAATATTGAATTATTTTTGAAATGGAAATGATACAATTGTGATATTGTTTTGAAATGAGTATGATATTTTGGTCTTGGAAGTATAAATTATTTGAAATAAATATCCATGGGTTATAATAACGATTGGTTGTTAAAGAGACCGGGATCGGATATTGTCTTATAGCCGGACAATACCGAAAACCACTTTAATAACTGTGTACGCGGTGGAGATTCCAGAATGAAGTAGGATGGTGGCGACGTTCTCGAGGTATGTTACGTGGACCCAACTCCCGTGAGTTGGCATATATGACTAAAACAGGAGCTATACCGGGCTACACAAAGGGTCGCACCCTTTCATCGGGCATGCTCCATCGGAAACTATTCTATTACTTTTGTGATTCGATTCGGTGGCGCCACTTTGATTCAGGGTATTGTTCGAGGTGGGCGGAAGCTGTTGGCTTACCGTCACCACCGGTCCGGGAGTGCAAACGGTGTATCCACCCTGGCATTGCCTCGCGTGCCGTGTCATATCCTTATATCGAGCCCACTACGATTTTGGCTTTAAAGATCCGACCGCATTAAGGTTCACCATCCCCTTAACGCTATGTTCTATATGATTATACTTTACTGATTAGACACTACCGTATATAGCGTATATTACTACATAGTAAATAGTTTAACGGATCCTTAGAGGATGGGCGGTCCCAAGCATCCTTTAAGTTACTGATGCATTTTGTTACTGTTCACTTGAGTTGATTTACAGTTTATAAGTATTTATGTCCTGACTCGAGGGTTTTGTGTTTTGCTTTACGCTCGGGTCAGATTGAGTGAGTTGGCATTCCAGATTCACCTTCGGCGTTGGAGCTTTTCTTGAAGATCCAGCCTTCTATTTTGTTTCAGTATCCAGTGTTTCAGTGATGTATCTTGTTACTCTTCTGTTGTATCTTATTTAACTCTGATGTATCTCATATTTATATAGTAGCTTCATGAACTACTATCTCTTTTTCTTCCGCTGCATTTTTATATACTCTGTGTCTGTGATCTGTGATTTTATTTACTGTATATTCTGAGATTTGCCAAATTTTTATTTACAACGCGGTATTTTGAGCTATCCAATTCCGGCATAAGTGTCTACCTATACACTTATAATGGATGCGAATGGTTGAAAATACCAGGTCGTTGCAGTTGGTATCAGAGCTTTGGTAGCTCTAGGCAAAGCTCAGCATATAGAGTGAATGTATTTACAGAATCACTTTCATTCGAGTTTGAATCTCTTCCCTTTTGACTCGATTCCTTTGAATTTTAGAACGTTCCCTGCGGTTCCAAAGTCCATTCTTATTCCCCGCTTTTCATCTTCATTTGATTCTGGAGTATCCCACAACTCCACTTCGATTGATCTTTATAGTGAATTGGCGGTCCCGCCAATCTCAAAAATTTTCTTGTAAGAGGGGTGAAACTCCATTACAATAGCATCAATTCACCAAAGATTTTATATCCTCGGTTTAGATGCTAGTATCTCCTATTATCCCAAACTCTAACTCTTGAGATCAAACGTAGATTTACCCCAGAAAATCCACTTCGATCTTATACTTTAAGTCATGGTTGACCCGATTAAGGTTGCCCGTGATTTATTTTAGCTTATCCACCTCCCTACTCTGTATTTAATCATCTTGTCTTTTGTTTCCAACATATTTTCAAACATTTTGAATTGTATTTGTCAATCTATATTTTTTTTATTGTGTTGTTGGAGTTGTTGATGTTGATTTGGGGTTTCCGATCGATTCGTCTGATCAACGCTATCGATAGGATTTCTAAAACACTTTGACAGAACAAACTGACACGATATTATTTTAAATTTTGTTTTGGTTAATGAAATAAAATTTTGATATATATATTTATGGAACTTAATAAAATGATTCAAATTGATAATTTGAAATGATAATACTTGATTTATCATTTATTGTTCTATAAATGAATTTATAAATAATTGTTTATAAATTTATATGGGAACTTAAATGAATTTAGAAAAATAAATTTGAGAATTTAATTTCCGATGGTTCCAAACCTTTTGTTTAAAAGTTTAAAGGGATATAATATTTAAAATATTTTCAAATAGAAATTTGTTTCCAAAGAATTTTAAGTTTAAAATTAGTACTCTTCTCTTTGTCGCTGGAAAATAACTTCGGTGATGACTGCAGCATCATCGACGTCCATTTTCGAGTTTCGAAGTGAAGAGACTGTTCTGTAGTCTTGCTACAGCTTTGTTTTGGGAATTAAATTGATTTGAAATTCTAAAATATGACTCGATTTATAATAAATATAGACATATGACTTAAATTTTATTTGATAAACTATGTACATACATTTATTTATCTCTAAATGGTTTGAATGGAATCGAAAATTTAATTCTTAAACTCTATCTTAAAGAATAATTTCAATTATAAAAAGAAAATCAAAATTTTGGATAAATGATTAAAATTTGAGATAATTGAATTGGAAAGTTTTATTTGTATAACACAATTGCATTCAAATATAACTTACCTTAATTTCAGAAGTTGAATATGTAATTGGATAATATACACTATAAAAAGATTTCATAAATGAAATTTGAGCGGTTATAATAAATGTTATACACTTAAATTTTAATTATAAAATGATTAACAGAGGTAAATATAATAAAGGGTAATTGAATAACTTATAACAAAATAATATTAAAAGAACTTAGAATAAAAGAAAGCAGTTATAATAAGTGTAAGTATGTTTAACATAAGTGATAAATATAGTGAGAGGAATAAATTTAGTTTTATTTAGGAATAAAGAAGAATTAAATTTATTAAATACATTGTGAGTGTAATAAATGATTATTTTTCAAACCCATGGTTTTGAAATTTGTTAATTTAAGATGATTGAATAATAAGATAATGAAATTTGAGATAGTTAAGATTTATTTAACTTGTGTAAAGATTTATTCTCTATTTAAGTTGCAATTTTCGTGCTTTCAAATTTATTTCCTTATTTTGTTTAACAAACTATCTTTTGGTTGTCCTTATCATCCTTATCTTGCTATAGACTGGTATAGGCATCTTTCTATAATCTTTCTGTTTAGAAATCTTTCTACAATCTTTGATAATCTCCACCTTGTAAAACTTACCTATAACAACAGTTATCAGGTATAACTTCAATCTTCTTGTCATCTTATCTTAATTCTATTTCACTCTATCTTTTCTGTGCCCTTCCATACCTCATTCCTTTTCGGGGACGAAAAGTTTTGAGTGGGGGAGAGTGTAACAACCCTATATTTTGTAATTATTTTATTGTATATTTTAATTATTTTTAATGTAAGATTTTGATTTAAAAACTTAT
This sequence comes from Allium cepa, assembly GCA_030765085.1. Lineage (NCBI taxonomy): Eukaryota > Viridiplantae > Streptophyta > Magnoliopsida > Asparagales > Amaryllidaceae > Allium > Allium cepa. The sequence continues at coordinate 351,685,958 of CM060931.1, read as the reverse complement.
TTTACTTATTTGAAATGATTAAATTTATTATTTAAATATAATCTTGATTTTTATGAGTTATAATTCCAAACTTGTGTAAGTTGAATATTTGCCTGAAATGCTGATTTTGGTCAAAATAGTCAAACTGTGACTTTCAACTTAAAATTTTAAAAATTTAAAAATTTAATTTTTTTTCATTTATTTAAAGACTTTGGCTTCTGTTTTCTTAAAAATCTAATTTTGGAAATTTTCTTGAAATGATTTCTGATCATTTGTCCAAATAAAAATAAACAATGTCTGAAAATTTGATTTGGATAAAAAGTGTAACTTTAATAGAAATTCTAAATTTTATAATTCTAAAGGCAAAATTTTCATCTTGAACTGTATACAATTGTTTAACATTTGTTTCACTTTTGTTTTGGTCAGATTTGTTGTATACTTTAAAAATAAAAAAAAGTTAGTAATAATTAGTGTGAAACGGGAAATAAACTTTACATTTCTTTTACATATGTTTACATCTGTTTCTTAACTTTATATTTAACAATCAATTGGATGAAGCTAAATCAAATGTTATTAATTATGGTATAATAGCTATTAAATTTTGGTTTAAAGTGATGGTTTATTTTCCTAATAGAAACGTTAGTATTTTAAATTTATTTAATAAGAGAAACAAAATAATTTGTACGTTATTTAATAAGAGAAACAAAATAATTTGTACGTTACTTTGGGCATATATTTAATTGTTGCTCTTGCCTTTTTGTTACTATTTGATTTTTTCTTGCGTTAACAATGCAAAGTTTTCAGTCGTATATTCTCTTTTGAGAATCCAAAATCTTGCTCAAATCTTGCCTTAAATCATTTTCGTGTGTGAATTATTTCTTTCCCTCTTGCCTCCCATACGTTTCCACCTATTGGATAGAATTAAATTGCCTCTACCGTTCAAGCATTTTACTCTTGCCTGCCCTCTACATAAATTAGTGAGCAAATGTTAATATATATTTCACATTCAAAAGTTGCATACCACAAATTATTCATTTTGCTTCCATCAAAATTTGCGTGAGCATCTCCTGAAGGTATGAACCGGCGCATGTTTTTCCTTTCATTTTTTTTCTCTTTTTTTCTTTCTTTCTTCTTTTCACTCTTGTTTTATTTCATTTGTTCTCCTTTCATTGTTTTGCTTTATCCTATTGCCTGCCTCCGTGCTTGGCCATTCACCATATTTTTCCGACCCTACCCATGCCAGACCACCGAGCCTTGTTTGAGGAAAAAAGGAATGAAAAAAAAAATTCCATTTTTGTCACCTTTGTATTTTGTTTTTGAAGTAATATTGCCGCCGAGCCTTGTTTGAAAAAAAAAGGGGAAATGAATGAAAAAAAAAAGTTGCTTTTATCACTTTGTATTTTTGAAGTTATAATCTATTTTTCCACTGGCCCTTGTTCTGAAAAAATAAATAAATAATGTTTTGTCACCTCTGTAATTTGGCATTCTAGTCTATATTCCCTCTGCCCTTTTGTTTGAAAAAAAAAAAGAAATGAACAAAATTTGTTTTGTCACCTTTGTTTTGAAGTTATAGTCTATTTTTAAAGTGGTCTTGTATTTTTGAAGTCATAGTTTATTTTGTTTTTATAAAATTAAATAGAAAAGGAAATTTGAAAGGCCTTAAACTTTCTATCTTTCTATGGACCTTTATAGTCCACCCTTTTACTTTTAACCTAACCTTTCACCAATTAACCCTAACACCTCCTCATATCATCTCCTACCACTTCACATTTTTGTGCTTGCCATGCCTTTGTGATGCCAAACCATATCCTTTTCCACCTGAAAACATGTGTGGCCTAGCCCTAAGCATGTATGGACGAGCATACATGGAGTTGTGGTCAAGCAAAAGTGGTTGAAAAGCTTGATCATTATCAAGGCTTTCCATTCATTCAATTCAAATCGTGTTTGTCGTGCTTTTGGAATCGCTCTTGTGTTTGTTGTTTTGGTCTCTAGCTTTGAAAAAGGTGAGTCTTTCTCACTCTGACATATGTACTTATGAAAAGTGGATTGATGACAAGTGTTTAGTAATGTAAAATGTTTATGCAAGTTAATGATGATCATATGATATGCTATGCCGTTTTATTACCATGTTATTACCATGTTAAAACTGTTAATTTTCACCTGGCATCTGATACATGACTGTATATTGTGATATTGACATTGTTTATATTATTTCTGTATATGATCACACTGCAAGTTCCCTGTTAGGATAAAAATCATTATGGGCTGAAATGATAGGCCTGAGTTATTTTATTTATTTATTTAAACTTGGGATTGCGGGTTTGAAATGATAGAACCCGGATTTTTACCTTTTAAACTGCGGATTGAAATGATACATATCCGTATTACTTGACCTAGGTTAGAAAACTATATACAGACCCGTGGTTATTCTATAAAGTGCTTTGAATATTTTAAGTATTTTAAAAATATAAAATTATGAAATTTGATTTAAATAGATTTTGAAAGGTTTTTAAATAAATAAATTATGATTTTTCTATGTGTTAAAAATGTAATTTATGAATGGATTAACTGGATTAACTGGATTTTGAAATTTAACTTATGTTTGAAATTTGGAATTTTGACTAAAAATGATATTTATGTTACATGAATAAAATGGACTTTAATTTTATTTGGAAATGGTAAATATGATAAATTGATTTATATTTGAATTTAAGTGATTTATTAAAGAATTATTGATTTTCTATAAATTTAAGTGGTTGAATAAATGACTGTTGAAAATGAAATTTTAAAATATAACTTGACTTGAAAATGTGAAATTTGAGTTTTAACTAAAGATGTTAAATTAATCAAATAAACTGAAAGTTTAGTTAAATTTGTAAAATGGTAATATAAATCTGAAACGTATAGGTTTTAATTTATGATAGAAACGTATAGGTTTTAATTTATGAAAGAAACGTATAGGGTTTAATTTATGAAAGAAACATATAGGTTTTAATTTATGAAAGGAACGTATAGGTTTTAATTTATGAAAGGAACGTATAGGGTTTAATTTATGAAAGGAACGTATAGGTTTTAATTTATGAAAGAAACGTATAGGTTTTAATTACTGAAAGAAACGTATAGGTTTTAATTAATGAAAGAACGTATGGTGTTCTAATTAATGATAGGAACATGTAAATTCCTAATTAATGAAAGAAGGTATAAATTTTAATAATGAAAGAAACGTATAAGTTTTTAATTAATGAAAGAAACGTGTAAAGTCCTAATTAATGAGAGAACATGAAAGTTTTAATTAATGCAAGAACATGTAAAGTTTTAAGTAGTGTGGTATTGATTTAATTAATAAATGTTCATTATTGTAATAGGAATATAAAATTTAAAACGTACATTTGACACGTAGATTTTAATCAATGTAATGGTGTATTTTAAATTGATTAAAATGATAAATGTTACTTATTGTAATAATAATGTAAGTTAATAAGGTGCTTTTAACTTAACATAAGAATTTCGGTTTAAATTGTATATTACAGTAAGAAAGTTTATTTAACTATAAGGCTATGATAAATTGACATGTTAAAATTTTAAGCTTATCAATACTTTGATTATATACAATGTAAAGTGGAAAGTAGTACATTCCAAAAATGTTATGATTCCTTAAGGTAACATTTCCAAAATGCTATGATAATTTAAAGGAATATTTCAAGTTTAATAAATTTAAAAAAATATTCAATGATTTGAAAATTTGGGTTTTATTTGAATGATATAATATTGAATTATTTTTGAAATGGAAATGATACAATTGTGATATTGTTTCGAAATGAGTATGATATTTTGGTCTTGGAAGTATAAATTATTTGAAATAAATATCCATGGGTTATAATAACGATTGGTTGTTAAAGAGACCGGGATCAGATATTGTCTTATAGCCGGACAATACCGAAAACCACTTTAACAACTGTGTACGCGGTGGAGATTCCAGAATGAAGTAGAATGGTGGCGACGTTCTCGAGGTATGTTACGTGGACCCAACTCCCGTGAGTTGGCATATATGACTAAAACAGGAGCTATACCGGGCTACAAAAAGGGTCGCACCCTTTCATCGAGCATGCTCCATCGGAAACTATTCTATTACTTTTGTGATTCGATTCGGTGGCGCCACTTTGATTCGGGGGTATTGTTCGAGGTGGGCGGAAGCTGCTGGCTTGCCGTCACCACCGGTCCGAGAGTGCAAACGGTGTATCCACCCTGGCATTGCCTCGCGTGCCGTGTCATATCCTTATATCGAGCCCACTACGATTTTGGTTTTAAAGATCTGACCGCGTTAAGGTTCACCATCCCCTTAACGCTATTTTCTATATGATTATACTTTACTGATTAGACACTACCGTATATAGCGTATATTACTACATAGTAAATAGTTTAACGGGTCCTTAGAGGATGGGCGGTCCCAAGCATCCTTTAAGTTACTGATGCATTTTGTTACTGTTCACTTGAGTTGATTTACAGTTTATAAGTATTTATGTCCTGACTCGAGGGTTTTGTGTTTTGCTTTACGCTCGGTTCAGATTGAGTGAGTTAGCATTCCAGATTCACCTTCGGCGTTGGAGCTTTCCTTGAAGATCCAGCCTTCTATTTTGTTTCAGTATCCAGTGTTTCAGTGATGTATCTTGTTACTCTTCTGTTGTATCTTATTTAACTCTGATGTATCTCATATTTATATAGTAGCTTCATGAACTACTATCTCTTTTTCTTCCGCTGCATTTTTATATACTCTGTGTCTGTGATCTGTGATTTTATTTACTGTATATTCTGAGATTTGCCAAATTTTTATTTACAACGCGGTATTTTGAGCTATCCAATTCCGGCATGAGTGTCTACCTATACACTTATAATGGATGTGAATGGTTGAAAATACCGGGTCGTTACATGAGTTTACTCACGCTGGTTTCCAGCCTGACCCGGGTGTTACTTTAATGTAATGCGCGGGTCAGACCGAGTATTATAGATTTTCAGGTAAGGACGTTCTGGAGCTCGGAGGCGAGCTGGATGACAGGAACGTATGGAGTGTATCCGCTGTGTTATGTTTTTGTAAATCTGGGACAAGTTATTTTAACTGTCCAGTGATTGTGAAATTTGTAACTCTGATGTATTAAAATGTAATTTGATAAGTACAGTTTTCCTTTGTATAACTGTTATTATTTGATATTATATTTTATCTGCGGCGAATGTGAGGTTCTGAGTTTGGTTTTCTGTTTCTTCTTCTTCTTTCTCTTTCTTCTTTTCCTAAATATCTGAAAATTTTCGAAATCGAAATTTCTAGGTCGTTACAGATTAGTTCACATTGTTATTACTATCTCGACTGTCTTATATCTGTGTTTGCTTATTATATTTTATCTGATGCGATGTTAAATATACGAGATGTTATGTGATTATTTGATGTTTCATTTTTCTTCTTTTCCATTCTCTTCTCTTATATTTCCTCTACTTTTCTTTCTTTTGACAACCATTCTACATCGTAGGTGTAGGGCGGTCGTTACATGATACCCACCCGTTAAAAAAAATTCCGATTCGACGGAGAGCCAGTCTTTGAACCCTTGACCACCAACTATCAGAAGCGATTGAATTAACTTAATTTGAGGTTGATTAGATGGATAGACCGGTGGGAATTTTCAGCCAACAAGCATTAGGAGGAGGGACCAAAAATAGATCTCAATAAAGTTAGGTTACAAATGCTTATATTATGGATAGAAAGGACAGAAGTGTGGATCTCATCTTATGCTCATTCTCCTTTAATCTCAGCTATCCAAGAACAAGCCCTTCTAACCTAATTTTAGCCGCCCATTCCACATAGTTGCTACCAAAAATACTACCCCTATGATAGGCCTTAAACCCACTTAAGTCCAAATAAAATATTATACAGTTAAATCCAATTTAACCGCTTATCGATATCGTATACTAATTGATATATTTATCATTATTATAAACATATTTAACAATATTTATTCATCAAATATAATCAAATTTCATAATTGATATTTGATTAATAATTTAAAACAATTATAAATTAATTAAATAATATGGTCAAAGGAGAATTCATCATTTCGGTTGTGTGATTTGTTAGGTGTAAATTGGATCAGCGATTAATATCAAACTATTCGAGTATTAACGATCACACGTCACTTAGTAGGTGGTGTGATACTTTGGCTAAATTTATCACTTACTTGGTTTTGGTGAAATCCAATTTCACTTTGTTAAGCATTATCTAGTTGTGGCTTTTATTTACACTAATTCTCTTCGTCAAAATTGTATCTCTTTGGGCCTATGGAATTTGGTGATGGTCGAAATTCCAATATCTTCCACATTCAACTCTACAATCCAAACACAAAGTTTTTGGTTCAAAAATATCAATTATTATTAACTGAGCTACTCCAGCCTGAGATTTTGACTTTAAGTTGACTTGTGTTGCCAGAGACACTAACCCTATGTAACTGAGGCGACGAATCCTTTCTTGAATAGTGCTTCACTTCCAATACTTCCATTCGACCCAACTATAGTCACTAGATGGACATCGTGCCATGATTTGACTATAATCAAAGTGGAGATTTCGTATTAAAGACCGATAGTATTCTTAAGTCGAGAGAACTGTGTAAATTAGTCACATCGATATTTTATGTTTGACTTTGGTTATATTAACCAACAAAAACTATCGAGTGGGTCATTCCATAGTTACCCAATAATTATCAGTATGTTACCCCTAGGTTCCTCCAGTGGTCATGAGTAATACACTGTCTAACATTTGGAGAGAGTTACATACCCTAGTCTCAAACGATATATCGATATTCAGTCTTGTTGCATCTTGACTAGTAACATTCATAATGATGTGTTTTATAATATTGTGATACAATACTCATGATTACAACAATTTGTAATTACTGTCATAAACACACCCTTTTATGGATTTTCTATGAAATATATATTAAAATTTAACCTTTAATTATTTCTAGCACATTATAACAAGTATATAACAGAAAGACAAGTACCTTTATTACGAACGAGAATTGATTACAGAGTTACTTTTTTTTGGCAAGGCCAACCGGTTTTTAAAGTGGACCGTCCACTTTTTATTACAATAAATGTAACAAAAAAAATACAACGAACAGGAGATAGGCAGGATGCCTATGCTACAATACATGGTTTTTAAAGTTGTCCGTCCACTTAAACTAACTAGCTTAGATAATAGGAGCTAGACAACATGTCTAGACTACTAATATAAAATGCACCATCAGGGAGCAACATCACTACAGTTTACCAATAGGAAAACCAAAATATAATGACCAATATCCTAAGCAAACAATTACATAAGAGAGTGACAAAACACATTACAAGCCAGCAAACAGCTAGCAATTGACAAGTTCAATTTGACCAAGACACAATCACAAGAGGCATTAGCCAACAGCAGCCACGAAGAAAACCAGGGCAACACCAAGTTTGCCAAGGAGAAAATTACAACCTGAATTAAACAAACAACATCTACCTGAGAAGATAGTTGCCAAAGAAATTGACAACGAGCATAACATACTAGCAGACTTCATGAATAGTAGTACCACTACAACCACTGAACACACAAACTCAGTCGTAGCAAGGCTATCGTTGTCGAGCGAGGCAGTGGAGGAGGAGCAAAGCTATGGAGATGCACCTACAAGGAGAATCCAAAAGCCACTCACAATTCTAAGAACAGATCAAAAAATATCTTATTATACAACCCAGGTTCAAAACTAGACGCAATATACACATGACCAAAACTGAGATAGCTCACCCAAGTCTCGAGACGACAACCAAGGCTGCAAGTTCGCCAAACAATGAAAACAGTAACTAAGGCAGCAAACCATGTTGACTCATGAGAGGGCGCAGGAGATCTGGAGGTTCTGGCCATGGTCGATTCATCAGCGTAGAGAAGTAGAGCCAAAAAATATGGTAAAGAATCAGATCTGGAAGTGTAGGAAGGGGTTTGAGAGTGGAGACATCAACAAATTGACAGTGGTGAGGAAAGCTAGGGTTAGATGAGCAGAAAATGATGAAGCAAAAAAGGATTGAAGAGATAAGATACGATCAAGAAGAAATTGGAGGCGGCTGCTCCTTTACCCTAGTCCCATTAATGGGTATTTGTTGAAAGGAGGCTGCTAACATATTTAATTACAGAGTTACTTAATTTACAATAAATTGCAGAATTGCTAGTAGGGCATACCCTTAACTCTATTAATCCCCCACTTACACTTGAGGCCAATTATGGATTCTCAATCCCATCCCTTCAATCAGCTTCTCATGAGTCGACTGACCTAGCCCCTTTGTGAATGGATCTGCTATGTTATCCTTAGTGTCTACCCTTTGTATTACAACCTCTTTCTTTTCAACGAATTCTCTAATGAGGTGGAACTTTCGAAGAATCTGCTATGACTTCTTATGTACTCTGGGCTCCTTTGCAATCTACATCGCCTCATTGTTATCACATAATAATGCAATAGGATTCTTGGTATGGAGAATCATCTGAGCTCACTCAAAAACTTGTGTATCCAACATACTCCGTACAATGCAATAGGATTCTGGTTGAAGTAACCTGAGAAATAATCCCATTATCTTTTATGTATTGTTGGAAATCATGTTTTTAACATACTCACTTCCGCAATCTGATAGAAGGATCTTGATCTTATGGCCCGTTTGGTTCTTAATTATAATTTTATATTCAATAAATTTCTCATAGACATCAGATTGTTCTACATAAGATACACATACCCTAGTCTCGAGAAATCATCAGGTAATAAAGCAAGAACTACTATCTTTGGCGATTACAGGCATCAGGCCATATACATCACTACGTACTAACTCGAAGATTTCATCAAGTCTTTCATATTTCTCCCACTGAAGGGGTGCGTAATCATTTTACTTTGAGACACGACACACATATGTCAAATGATTCAGAATCACTTGACGATAGAAAACCTTCGGTTTTCAATTTGTATAGTCGTTTCTCACTAATATAACATAGCCAGTAAAGCCAAGCATAACTATTATTTATATTGTTAAAAGAATTATTCATAGAACACACATAATTATTATTAATCAAATAAATGCCATTTTCAAGAATACCATCACAGACTTTATTTTCATCCATACCAATGTTCATAACATTATTTGCACAACGAAATATATATCCAGTCTCAGACAATCTAGAAACAGAAATAATCCCACAAATAAAATCTTTTACAAAATAGAAATTATTTAATACTAATACTAATCCATTAGGCAAATTTAAATGATAGTCTTGTACTTCCATTGCATCTACCATAGATCCATCAGCAACTTGGAGCCTTATTTCTCCTCTTGCCACACGTTGTCGGTTCCTAATCCCCTTATGGAGCCGCAGAACCATTCTCCTTCTTTTCCCTAACAATTTTCAAGTAGTCAGGACAATTCCTTTCCAGTGACATTTCTTATGGCAGTGGTGACATCCACCCTTATCATCGGTCTTCTTACTTTTCTTTTTCTTACCTTATCTTTTCTGCTTCTTCGAACTCCTTGTGGATGTGCTCCACCCTTAATAGCAAGTACAGCCCCTTGATCCTTAGATTATGAATCGGCCGACCTCAATATATTAAGGAGCCCCATAAGATTCACATTCAGTTGGTTCATATTGTAATTCAATATGAACGGTTTATACTAAGTAGTAAGTGAACTAAGGATCAAATCTACTTGCAATTCGTTGCTTATATGTACGTCTAATTGTGAAAGCCTATCAATATAGCCCTTCATCATTAGCATGTTATCGTCCACTTTCTGTCCCTTGGTCATTTTAATATTGAACAACTTCTTCATAAGCTTGTACCTTGTGGAACGTGACTGTTCACCAAACGGGACCTTAAGATTATCAAATATCTCATGGATAGACGTATTTTTATATTTCCTCTTCAATGCCTTGTCCAGCATAGACAACATGAAAACTTAGGCAATCTCTAGGTCTGACACCCATTTCTCATAATAAAGTCGTAGTTAGGGGTCCGCATTATTATGAATGAAGCTAGGAATTTGAGCGGGGGGTCAATATTTTTATATTTACTTTGCTGTCTAGAATATTTCATGATAAAATGAACAATCCAAAAGGCAAATCAACTAGCCAAGAATTTGAGTACAACTCCACTAAATTCTTTATTTCGCAATATATTTTGCAAATACCTGAATAGGCTTTGGATTATTTTTTTATTTATTAAAGCAACTGGATTTAGGAACCTGAATTGAGTATTCTAATACTTTACTAGCCCTAGCAAATTTTGCAAATACTTGAATAGGTTAGTAAAGAATTTGGATATAGGAACATAGGAAAGGTTAGAGAGAATTTTAAAAATCACGGGGGTCGTGGCCCCTACTTTCCCCCTCCACCGGCTTTATCCATGTGCATCATCAGCGGGTTGTTCTTTAGGTTCGCATGTAACAACATTCCAAAGGCACTAGTAAGTTAATACTATTTTAATTGCTCTTAGATAGTTGGTATAGTTTGGTCTAATGAGCTTGTCATTTTTAGAAAAGGATTTTAGAATCGTCATTTTCTGCAAGTTTAAATAGTAGATTATTAGGGCAAATCATGGTGGATGTTCTTATAATACTAGTAAGTGTTAACTTTATGTTTCATTTTACTAATAAGCTCCAACTAATCTTTTATGTTTCACCAAATCGTAAGTTAAAACATAGAAGTATTTCGACTTTACTAGTAGGTGTTAGGACTCATACGTTTTGGAATTTTGACCACGATTTTGCTCAATAAGTCATAGCTCCATGGATGATGGATAACTCCTTATCGGTTGTATCATATACAACTCCTAACCCTTGGTATCCTGTCCTAATTTCACTTCGACCTTGAGTTTTCTCAACAAATCAAAATAAATTTATCCACTCATACCTACCATATTGGGACGACCTAAGTATATTATGTGTACCTTGAGTTTACTCAACAAGTACTAGTTATCTTACCTCGTCTATTCAATTTATTAATAATACTACACACAATATCCCTAACTTTTATTTTCTTAACAACTAAGGAGTATGCAAGTAATTTATTAATATATATGGTAGATGACAACATTATATTGAAGACTCGTAATCTTTAATATATATAATACTGAGTGAAATCGACTTATGGAATTATGTAATTCTTATGAATTGCTCTCATAATTCAAGTGTTGGACACATCGAAAATCATGGTATACGTACATTTACATATGTATTTATTCCTTAAGTTTATTTGGGTTTTTTTAACATTCCATCTTTAGTTTATACATTTATACTATACAAGTTTTAATATTATATAACTTTTATATTTTATATTGCTTATTATAATAGCTTGTGTATAATATAATATTAATTAAATCTTAATATAATTAATTAATATAACATTTATATTCAATAATTATCATATATTATAACCTTTATAGTATAACATACATATCATATACATGTGTATATTATTAAATCAATTAACCTTTTAATTAATTTATTTAATTAAACTATTTTAATTAAATTATATTAATTTCAAAATTCAATTCATATACATACATGTTTACTTATGCTATTTTAAAATTTTAAAACAACATAACATACGTCATAATATATAATACATGTATATATTAAGTAATTAATTAACATGTTCATCTTATTAATAAATTATAAAATTTTCAAAATTAATATTTATATATTTTAAAACATTTTGAATTTTTTATTATATTATAAATTTTATAATATATTTATATCTTATTTTAAATTTAAATTTAAAATCTTTTATTCTTAATTTTCAAACAATTTCGAAAATTAGCTAGGTAGAGTAGAGTACTTGATTACCCAAACTAAATCCTTCAACGCTACCTTTCTAGACACCCAACTATCTGGGCTGTGAGCTTAATAGTTAACCCTGACATGACCAATTTAGACCACATTAGCTATTAAGCTCTAATATCATTGTTTGTACTAGGCTGGCATGTAGTGAAAGTTATGGGTGAATTTTAGAATTTTTTACCATATCGGATTTTTATTAGACCAATGAAGTCTAATTTATTATAACACTTCTGAATATAATTTAAAAAATATTTTATTTTATTTAAATTTGAAAATTATATAGTTTTATTTAACTTATGTCTTGATATGTGTGTGTGTCATGTACCAATACATGTGTGAATGTGTAACATATCAATTCGTACAAGGTATAACATGCCCGTCAATATATACTAGAATTTACATTGCAACGGACACGTTAGCTCATCAAATATACAAATATATATATATCATCCAAATATATGTATGTACAAATATATTATTATTTGTATGTAAATATTATAAATATTTATATACATATAGAAAAACACACACACACACACACACACACACACATATATATATATATATTGTAGTTTTGTTTAGATAATTTTATATAAGTATATAAATGTGTGTGTATACACATATATTTATATATATACTTATATATATATAATATTCATTTTAAATATACATATTATATGATATATTATAAATTATTATTAATGGCGACCTGTAGTGACCATTATTTTGCTTTCAGCAATCTTTTCTCTCGTCGTAATTTTTATCCACCGATGATCTTCCACCATTCTCGTTCACCTCTTCACTTCCTCTACCCTACAGAACCTATGCTAAAACCCTAAAATCCTATCTCACCCGAACTCATCTCCCCCAAATCCCCAATCTAATCCCACCGACCTCCTCCTTTTGGATAAGGCGTCAAAGCCAGAGCACGGTTTGTTTCAGGTGTGGCGATACAGGGCACCTTGCTTTATCTTGTAGAGATCCCATCTGTTGTTTCCATTGTGGTCGATTTGGTTACAAGAAATACTACTACTCTTATCATTGGACCACTTTGCCACCTATCATCAACCAATCAGTGCTATTAGTACCCTCTCCTACACCCAATACAAAGCCGAAACCTCCTTTTATGTTTGGTTTAAACTACCTGGAATTGCGTTCTCTCATCCACGGTCATCTAGCTCCACTCCTGGCATAACCTTTCCTTTTGAAATCTAAGCCCTATGGAAGCATAAAAATGTGTTGTTTTGTCTCACTCTTTTGATCAGAAACTGGGCAAGGCAAATGTTGGTGTCGTACAAAAATTCGACTCTGTTTGTGCTTCAACTTGTAGTCGCTCGAAATCAGATAAGACCCATTTTTATGATTCATTGCTTGCTGACCCAGATGTCACGTGTTGTATGAAACCTCACAGCTCATCAAAACCTCTATCTAATGATATTTCTAAGGCATATGGTGTTGTCGATTTCGCCAGCTCGATTTCTGATGCTACCTTTGTTTGTGCTACTAAACGTATAGCCAGTTTAGCCATTTTTTCTTTCACTGAAGTTGATACCCATAATTCTTTTGGTGTTCTCAATAATGTTATCGATAATTCATGTACTATTTCTCCTCGCGACTTTGCTGGTGATTGTTTGATTAACTCTGAAGTGGTTCCTTAAGCGAATAAGATAGTATCAAAGGGCTTGACAGTCATATCTGGAGCATGTGAAGATTTCTTGCTTGCTTAGTTGTTAGAGGATGGTATGCAAGGGGATGGAAAGGATAGTGTTGATACTGCTGTAGTTTCGGTGGTGGAGGCTTGTTTTGAAACTATTGGAGCTGCTGTTATCGAAACCAATGATTAGGAGGATGATGATGTTTCCACTCTTGAATTTAGGGTGCTTGAATATTCGATTTCAGGTGGGCTCGATTTCAGGTGGGCTGTTTATTGAGTAAGGGTTGAAGCGAGGCTTTAAATTGATAGCTCCTACAGCATGTTTTTTTGCATAAACATGGTTTTGATTCTTTTCCTTCCATATGTCATGTATTGTTTTCTCCATAAAAAGCACTTGCAGCAATATCACATTATGCACACGCACCTGCACCAAATAATGCACATGTAATTCTGAATCTGTATGGTAGGGCTGTTGGAAGAGATTTTGATGTTTGGGTAGATCGTGAAGTTGCTAATTTCTCTCATGATATTGTTGAGGTGGTAGATTTGTCGATGGCCACAGGTGGTAGTGTTAATGGAGTTAATGCTCCAAAAGAGGGTAGAGTGAATGTTATGCCGAACAGCATTGGATGATGATGTGTCCGGAGCTTCTGTTTGCCTTGCGCTAGTGCTATTTTCTATCGGGTTGGTCGATCTCAATGCTGGTGAAGGAATAAGGGCACCTAATTCTCCTTCAGATCATTTGTGCTTGAGTTCCAAAAGCACGGCCACCACCAAAAGATCCCGTAGAGGCAAGAACAAAGGAACCCTCAGTGGTACTGTTAGAAGAAGCGTGAGATTGATGGGCTTTAGGGATACTTTTATTTTTTTTATAGGGGACACGTCCCTTAACCTGGGTGCTAAAGTCAGCACCGCTAGGTCGGGATCAGGCATGGACTCTATTCAATTGGTAGCACATACAGTATGTGTCCCCTGAGTATGCTTTCTATTCAGGCTTTGCACCTCTTAGTCACTGGTGTTGGTTTTTCCTTTAGTGATATTCAGATCGATGCTGAGCTTATTAGTAGTAGGGAATTTTAGAGGGCTAGATCTTTTAGATCGTGAGATGCATTAGTTGGAATGTTAAGGTCTTTACGTTTAGACAAGTGTAATAAAATTAGATCTTTTTTTAAAGACAACAATATTAACATTGCGCTATTACAAGAAACTAAAATAGAAAATCTCCGTTCTTGTTTTTATATGAGCTTAGGAGGCTTTCACTTTAGTCACTAGGTCCGACTCCTGGCTAGGGGTGGTTCGGGGGTTTATTTGTGGGTTGACGCAATAGTTGCTTCTAGCTTTTACAGCAAATTATTAATATACACCCAATGCACCTTATTTTTTGGGACATTTCTGATAATTCAATCATCAGCGTTTCTTATATTTATGGACCTCAATCCAAGGTCGAGCTTAGGGCCTTTTGGCGCGAATGTCTCATTTTAGACCACTCGCATGTAGCCCTTAGATCTTGGATGGCTATTTCAATGTTACTAGGATTTTAAGAGAGAGGGCTCCTAAAGAAGGATACTTTTTTGCTATGGAGGAGTTTGACCATTTTATCATTGATGGTAATCTGATTGAGCTTCCTCTAACAAACAGACATTTCACCTAGTCGAATACTACAGAAGTTCCCTCCATGGCGTTGTTAGATAGGTTTTTTTATTAGTAATGATACTGAAGATAAGTTCCCTAATTGTAAGATGGTTGGTCCTTCGAGTATTTATTTAGATCATTGCCCGATTGTTCTTTCTTGTGATATTGTCAGCAGCGCCCAGAAAATATTCTGATTTGAGAAGGCATGGTTATTAGAGAATAACTTCGCCAACTTACTTTCACATAAATAGATTTTCTTGAGTTTTTATAACACTATTTTTGGGTAATACGGCCAAGATAATTGTTAGTATACTTAGATCTCTAAGGATATTTCTTAAAATTGGAGCAAAGACACCATTGGGAATATAAATTCCAAAAATAGAATTTACTTCATATGATTCTTATATTAAATAAAATTGAAGAAACTAGAGCCTTAAATTTATCGAAGAAGAATGCTCGTCCAACTTAAAGAAAGATTTGAATAAAGTTTTAACTCGGGAGGAATCAACGTGGAAACAAATATCTAGAATTCACCGGATGGATGAAGGTGATAAGAATACCAAATTCTTTCACAAAGTGACTAACTAGAAAATGTAGTAACACTATTTACTCTATTATTATTAATGGGATAGAAATATTGATCAGAATGAATTAACCTAGGCCTTTACTAAATATTATAAAGATATTTTTGAAACTAAGCCAAGTGGGATGATTAATATTTCGACAAGACTAGGATCAACTTAAATGACATAGACTCCCCATTTCTCGAGGAGGAAATTTTTGCAGCTATTAATGAAATGCCTTGTGACAAGACGCCTGGCCCAAATGGGTTCTCTATCATTTTTTAACAAAAAGTTCTGGCTTGTTATAAAATTCGATCTTCTTGAAATGTTTAATGAATTCTATGATGGTGCGCTTTGATTAAGTAGGTTTAACTTTGCGATAGAATTCTTCTGCATAAGAAAATAGGTGCGAATGAATTAAAAGATTTTAGACCTATCTCGCTTTTAAATTGCTGCTATAAGATTACCTCAAGAGTTCTAGCGAATAGACTTAGTACTAAAATGAATGCTTTTATTGATAGCTTACAAACTGCTTTTATTAAGGTTATTAAGGGTAGAAATATCACAGACGGGTTTGTAGTTGTTCTAGAGTTCATTAACTACTGTTGTAGAAATAATATAACCTATGTGCTTCTAAAGATGGATTTCGCTAAAGCTTTCGATTCTTTGGATTGGACTTTCCTTAATGACTTACTACTAGCTAGAGGTTTCAGCGTACAATTGGTAAGCTAGATTATGTCTCTACTTAAGATGTGCAATTCTCATATTATGGTAAATGGTACTTTAGCACTAAAATTCAATCGAAACGTAGACTTAGACAAGGTGACCCTCTATCATCTCTCTTATTAACTTAGTCGCTAACATTTTCACTAGAATAATCAAGGTAGCTACTAATAATGTGATTTTAGGTAGGATTGGAGATGAGATTACGAGTTGTGGTCTCTCTATCCTCCAGTATATAGATAACACCATGCTCTTTACTTCGCCTTTGCCTTGCCATATTATAGCCCTTAAATTTATTTTTTATAGCTTTCAGTTATTATCTGGTCTAAAAATTAATGTTGCTAAAAGTTCGGTCTTATTGCTAGATGAAGCGAATAACATAGAGAGTCGGGTTGCTTCCATTATAAATTGCAACACTATGGACTTTCCCATTTAATACTTAGGGTTCTTACTAAAACCAACCTAACTTAGGCTCGATGAATGGCTAACTATCATTGACAAAATAAAAAAAGATCATGTAGATGGACTAGTAAATTCCTATCGTGGGCAGGTAGGGTAATTCTATTTAATTCCATTTTATCAGCCTCCCATCTATTGGATGTCGTTTTTATCTCTTTCCAAAATAGGTAACTAATAAAATAGTTAAGATTAGAAGAGACTTTTTACGGGCTGGGGATAACGCCAATAGTAGTGTAAAGTGTCTCGTCAGTTGAGATTAAGTTTGTAAACCGAAAGATGAGCGAGAGTTAGGATTAGTTAACCTTCACAACCTCAATGTTGCTCTATTAGGGAAATGGTTGTGGAAGTTCAATACTAATAATGAGAACCTAATTTGCAAAGATCTAATTTACAACCAATATTATGGTCAATCTCATAACTTGCACCTTTTAATGCATAACAACCATAATAACTTGTCGCACTTTATTTGTGACGTAGGGCATTCAGGGAATAACACATCCTTCTGGCATGATTACTGGATCTCTGTTATTACTCTTAAAGTAGAACTTCCATAACTTTATGATTTTTGTATCTTCAAACATGGTCTAATTTCGAATGAATATAAACCTAATTCAAATTTCCATTGGGAGTTCAACTTTACTCGTGCATTGGAAGGGTCTACATTCTATCAGTTGGCCCATTTATGTGCCAAAGTAGAATTGTATAATTTAGATAATAATAACGATATCAAAATATAGTGTTGGGATAAGACCAATAATTTCACAACTAACTCATAGTACAACTTTCTAAATTTCTCAGGAATTAAATCTAATCTTTTTAAACGTATGTGGAAAACAAGGCTCCCCCCAAATCCAAGGTACATATGTGGTTAATATTACGTGGAAAAGTTAGTACTATCAAACTTTTAAAAAGGAAGAATGTGCTTATTGATAAAAAGTGTATTTTCTACGGTGTGAAGCTAAAATCAGTTGTGCATATATTCTATGATTGTCAATTTATTAGGCTTACGCTTCTACATGTTCTTAGAATTTTTGAGTTCAACATTGCTCCAATCACGTTAGTTGTGAGTATTATTAGTCTAGATTGAGATTTTACTTCAGTCGGGCTCGGCGAGTCTTACTAGATACTATTTCACTATCGCGACTGGGTGTACCTTGTTTGACAAAAACCAAAGACTTTTTTAATGAAAGTACTATTTCAACATCGGATTATTTGACCTATATAACCGTCTTATTTTGTTTTAACTGGCTTTCAAATAATAATTAAAATTAGCAAAATATGATGGCTTTTAGGAGTTCCTTAAAATTATAAAATCTAATATTTATGTATTGCGAGAGATAGTTGTTGTTAATAGTGGAAATAATAATAATTTAACAATTATCCTGCCAGATGAGAACACACATTATCTACCTGGCTCGCCTCTATTATTAGATAACTAACTCATAACTGTTGTTATTGTCCTTTGGCTTTTTGTTCACATCCTCTTTATTTTATCTCATTTATATTCATTTTCCTCTTGCATATTGGATACATATGTGTATATAATTGACTTGTGTACATATATATGGTTTAGATTCACCTTATTTGCTAAGTTTTTGCAGTTCTAGATCATCAATGGGTCTTTCTTATCCACTTTCACCGATCGAAATGAGCATCAGTTTGTTGTTGGGACTTCTATAGCTCCTTCAGACTTTCTTGACATTTTTTATATAGACCACTCCCTTCTTAGGGGTTAGACGAGGTGTCCTCACATCAAGGCCTCTTTTTTTATGCTACTTTCGACTAGTGTCGTTTTCTTTTTACCTTTTCTCTTGTACTATAGGCCTATTTTTTGGAAGGATTTTTTATTCGCTTATTGTACAGGGCCATGGGGAAGAGCTACCTACGAGGCTTGCTGGTAGCTCCTTTTTTAAGTGTGGAATATACGTGAGTGCTCTGCTCTTCACAAAGGATCACTCATTTCTCTCAAAACAAATATACACATTATATAATAAATTTAAATAAATATAAAGAAATTATTTATAGATGTTTTTATAAAATATTTTGTAAATCGTAAGCAATAAACATATATATACACACACACACACAAGTCCATTGATAAAAAGTTTTTTATTGAATATATATATATATATATATATACATATATATATATATGTGTGTGTGTGCGCATAAGAAAATAATATACATACAAATAGAATTTTAAAAATATTTTGATAAATATAGTTTACTGGGTCTTGCGCACGGCTTTGTAAATTTATACAAGTTTTTTCTTGTTTTAATATATGTTTTATTTAATATTTATGGAAAAATGTTAAAATATAGTTAAAAATTAATTCCTAATTTTAATTAGAATATTAAATTTCTTGTAATCCTAAATGATATTTTATGTTGTGGAATTTTTTTTCATAATTTTTTTGTTTTAAAAATAATTTTAAATGATTTTTATTTTCGGTTGAAATTTGAAACTAATCTAAAAGTAAAATAAAATGATTTTTTTATTTTTGTCGAGAGCTTCTTTGCAGCTTATATTATTTTATAAAATATAAATATAATTTTCATAACATATTTGAATTAATTTATGTGATAAATTGATTTAAATAATATAAGATAATAAGAAAAAATATGTAAAAAGTATTTTGTCACCGCTGAAAATTATTATTGCTTTAGTTCTTTGCATACAAAATTATATGACAATTTTTGATTAAAATGTGATGTTGTAATTAATTATAAACTATATATATCTAATTACATATTATATATTAGTTTAATAAAGTAAAAAAAAATTATTTAGAACCATGCTAGCCTGATGTATATTTGATAAAAAAAATTAAATATATATAGATACATACAACCAAATGACTTGTGACAATATTACTTGCATATGAGAATCGTCACTAAACTGACAATGCAATAAACAAATATAATAAACATTAATATTGTGTATTAATAATTATATTATGATTAGATACATACCTTGCTTCCAATTCCTTGAAGCACACCTTGAAATGATGATATCTGTCCTTGATACTATTTTTGACTCAACAGAGGCTATTCTTTGAGCTGTTGACCACCAACTATCAGATAGTGATTGAATTAACTTGATTTGAGTTTGATAAGATGATAAACTAGCGGAATTATCAGCCAGCAAGCACTAGGAGGAGGCACTAAAAAAGATCTCAATCAAGTTAGGTTAGAGATGTTTATATAGTGGATAAAAAGGATAAAAGTGTGGATCTCATCTCATACTCATTCTTCTTCATCCAAAAACAATCCCTTCTAACCTAATTTTAGCCACCCATTCCACATAGTTGATGCCAAAAATACTACCCATATGATGGGCCTTAAACCCGTTTAAGCCCAAACAAAATATTATGTGATTAAATCCAATTTAATATCTGGTCGATATCGTATATCGGTTGATGTATTTATAATATTATAAATATATTTAATAATATTTATTCATCAAATCATAATCAAATTCATAATTAATACTTCATAAATACTAATTAGCTTATAAAAATTATAAATTAATTAAATCATTTGGTCAAAGGAGAACTCATCATTTTGGTTATATGACTCGTCGGGTGTAAATTGGTCAGCGATTAATATCGAACTATTCGAGTATTAACATTCACACATTACTGGCAGGTCAAGTGACATTTTGGCCAAATTTATCGCTTACTTGGTTTCGATAAAATCCAATTTCACTTTGTAAAGCGTTATCCGATTATGATTTTTATTTACACTAATTCTCTTCGTCAAAACAATATCACTTTGGACTTATGGAATTTGATAATGGTCAAAATTCCAATATCGTCCATATTCAACTCTATAGTCCAAAAATAAAGTCCTTGATTCAATGATAACAATCTTTATTAACCGGACTACTCTGACTAGAGATTTTGACTTCGAGTAACTTGAGTTGACTGTGATACTAACCCCATATAACTGAGAAGACAAATCCTCTCTTCAATAGTGTTTCCTTTCCAATACTTCCACTCGACCCAACTATAACCATTCGATGGGCATCGTGTCATGATTTGACTATAATCAAAGCGGAGCTTTCATATTGAAGATCGACAGTAATCTCAAGTCAAAAGAATTGTGAAAATCAATCAAATCGATATTTTCTATTTGACCTTAGTTATATTTACCAACAGAAAACTATCAAGTGAGTCGTTCCATAGTTATCCAATAACTGTCAATACATAACCCCTAGGTTCCCCTAACGGTCATGAGTAGTACAGTACCCAACATTTGAAGAGCGTTACATACTTTAGTCTCAGTGGATACATCGATATCTAGTCTCGATGCATCTTGACTAGGAATATTTAAAATGATGTGTTTTATAGTATTGTGATACAATACTCATGATTAAAACTATTTGTAATTGCTTTCAAAAACACACCATTTATGAATTTTCTGTTAAACATATTTAATCAAGCCTTTAATATTTATAACACATTATAACAAAAAGAAAAACATCTTTATTACGAACGAGAATTGAATACAGAATTAATTAATTTATAATAAATTACAAAATTGCCCCTCGGATATACCCCTAACTCTATCAAAACACACATGGTTGGTGACCACTATTTATTGTCGATATCGACTATTTTGAATTTTGAGAAATCGAAGCATGGACTTCAAGGAGCACGACACAACAGTTCATGTGTTCATTTGATGCTTGGTTTTAATGTAACGGCTCTATGATGAGCGATTTTGTTAGTGAAGTGATGACGTGATAATTTAACTAGGAGACTTCAAACTTTGATGTGGGCACTCTAAGAATTATGTTGGATGTCTACGGCTGTTTCAGTGATGGTGAATTGATGATGGGAGTTGTGATGATGATTTATAAGGGCATGTTCGGTGATGAGAACTTTTGGGTATAACAATGACGTGTTCTACTATAGAGAAGAATGGAATGGAACATTGATGGGTTCTACCATGAAGATGAATGCAAAAGGATTATTGATACTCGGAGGTTTCTATGCACCTATAAAGAGAGGGTATGTAAGGATGCTCACCTAGATATTTGTTGTTTATCCCATATCGTTTGATGTGGCCTGTCTTCCCCTGAACCTTGAGGACATGTAGGTATAGTGGCCTTACAAAGTGTCATGGAGTCGAGCATCGAGTAACCAAGATTTTGAGTAGTCTCTAGTTGATCATTCTGTAGCCATTCGAGCCATCATATATCCAACACACCCTAGTGATGTGAGGATTGTTTGATGGATGCGGTGTTTTCTTTATCACTCTAGGGATGTCACACGACATAGGTTTTGTTGACTTAGATGTCTAGACAACTGACATTGTAATTTGACTTTTAGTATACCATATGTTGATGATAGTAGATTAGCATATACCGTTCTGTTTTAACTCTTTGGGTGCAGAGACAAGTCGGATATGATTCTCTATACCCTATGTACTAATTTTACTATATCGACTTCTATAGTATTTTGAGATTGTAGATCGCTCATACCAGACTGTTGTTTGACTTGAGGCTTTATGCTTCGCTTTTTATTATCTCGGATACTCTTAAACGAATAGACTAGATAGAAGATATGAAATAACGCAAGGCATTATGCAGATGGACTAGCGAACAACTATGTTTTGACATATACTATTATTTGCGATTATTGTTGCTTATATTCTATCACGCAACCAATTTGTCACAAAGTGAATCAGATAACAATGACTACACGACACAAGGTAGATTTTACGTTGTCCCGCTTTTTCACACAACGCATGAAAAAAACCATTTGTTGTCTGAAGAGCCACAAAATCTTTTATCCGTTGTCTGAATAGCCTATGAAATCTCTATAAACAAGCTTATTATTCAGACGACATTTTATATGTTGTCTGATTTAAGTTATCAAAGTTTGTATTTTGGGCTCCATCTTATCCTTCTTAATTATTTCATGGCCGCCCTTTATTTTTTTTCCCACGTGTATATTTTTGTTCCTCCTTTCTTTCTATTTTATTTTTTACTCGTTTCTTTCTTTTACTCCATATAAAAAATTTGATCGTTTCTGGAATTAGGATTTCAGTCACTTTGAAATTCGTTTGAATCATCTTGCTCCTTTAATTGCCTTTCTTCTTCAATCCCCTTTCTTTGTGGGCTCGTTACTAAGTTGATTGCGTGCTATAATATTTGAAATTGTTGAAATGAATCGCCTTTCTTCTTCGATCGACGCTTGCGTTCATCGATTAGTAGACAATTTATGGTTGCGGCTGCTTTTTGTCGATATTTCTTCAATTTATATTGGTACGATTTTTATCCCTTTTGATTTATATTGTTATCAACTTCTATGTCTAAAGCCAATGATGATTTGGGTATATTTGTCGGTTTTCTCTCTCTATATTTTAGGTTTTAAAAATTTCATGCTTTGATTTCTGTTGTTCCATTTCCACACTCATGTTTGTTGTTTGTACTTGCTGTACAATGTTGTATTTCTTACTTAGTTGATGATGAAGGCAGTTTGGTTAGTTCTTGCTTTGATGCTTACGTTGGCTGTTGTTTGAGTTGTTTGTTGTGTTGAATTTGATTTTCCTAGAGCTTGCTTATGTATGACTACATTTAATTATGTTTATTCTTGTACTAGCTATTGTTTGGGTAATTTATAGAATCTTTCTCGGCTGTGGATTTCTCTGCTGTTTTGATTTTATTATTCATCTTGGTATGATTTGTGGCACTGGCTTATTTCAATTTGTGCCTTGTTCAATTTGTGGTATTTGTTATTTTAATTCATGTCACTTTTTGTTTTAATTTGTGCCCCTTACTGTTTCAATTTGTGACAAGGAAGTGCACAATAGTGATGCCTTATTTGTGCACTTTGATGGTCCACGTTGCTTTTGCTATCTTCGTTCATCCATATATGTTGTTGAGTTTCCTTTCTACTCACCATGTACATATATACGTGTATATACATATGCATATATATGTGTCTTAGTGTGCCTGGTTATGTCAAAATGTGTGTGCTTGGTTATATTGAAACTATCCCTTGTTTCTGCATTTGCACTGGTGCTTGTATATACATATGTGTATATATGTATATGTATGTTTATATCTGCATGTCACTACATATTTATATATCACTACATATGTGTATGTATATGTGTGAACTTCCATTTGTATACATACATACATATGTATATATGTATGAATGTTCTTATATGTGCATATATATGTTTTAATTTATGGCACTTGCTTTTGCACTGTGATTTCTTGTTACACTTTCAATTTGCGATTTTTATTGTGTGAACGTCCATTCTTGAACCATTTGAGGTATAGTTGAACTTGTTTTCAGTTTTGAACCATTTTGAATTGCATTTGAGTCAATGTGTATGCTTGGTTTTGCTGCCCGGTTCAAGGCAGTGTTGAGATACTTTCGATACTTTTGAGCTGAACCAATTTTGAATTACTTGAGATATTTTGATTATGTACATATATACATGTACACACACACACACACATATATATATATATATATTACTTGAGCTCTGAAGCTTGCTGTTTGGTTTGCTTGTACTTGTATATGTGCTTAGTTTGTTTTGATTGACTCCCTGATGCATGCTGTTGGTTGAATCTCTAAAGATGTGTTGCATATACACATGTATACATGTATATAAATATGTTTATATGTGTATATGTATGTTGCTATAATACTTATTGTTTTTCTTGAGCTTGTTTATATGCACTGTGATTTCTTACTACACTTTCAGTTGCAAATCTATTTATGTTCAGTTCTCACATACACTAGTATGTACTTGAGCTTGAACCATTTTGAGTATGTACATATGTACATGTATATACATAAGTGTATATATGTATGTTACTTGAGCTCTGAAGCTTGTTGTTTGTTTTCTTGTACTTGTACGTTTATATGTGTTTGGTTTGTTTTGAGTTGTTGAATTGTTGGAACTATTTTTATGATATGCACACCCAAGTTGAGCCCAAGGAGTTTTGGGCTTGACCTTGTGCACATTTTCACTGTGTTGAGCCTTTGGGATTCACCTTTGCAATAGTCCATGAGATTTAATCGATACCCAGCCTTGTGATATTCATAGTGATACATTACGCATATCATAAGTTATCCGTGCACATATATATTTGTCTCTATCTAGAACATGAAAAGAAAACTAACCCATAAGCTGAGGTAATATTAATATTCAAATTCAATTTTATTATTGCAATTTAAGTTTGTTTCCTTTTCCATTGTGTTGTTTATTTGACAGGTATAAGAGATGGCTGGAGACAAGCTGGAGCAAGCAAATCAAGGTCGACATCAAAAATAAACTCGAGTGTGTGTGAGCGTGTGCTAGTAAAAACCATTATATATGAGAGTGTAGAGAAAAGTTGTATATATGAGAGTGATAGTGAAAGTTGTATTGTATTTGAATTTGATTTGAAATAAAACATTTGTTTAAATAAAATTGCGATTCATTATTTCATTCTGCAAATATAATATAAGTGTAATTGGTATGCATAGTAGTCAGTATATATATGTTGTCTAGTAGGAAATTCTAGAAATAATACTATAACATCAGACAATATATGGTTTTTTATTTTTGTTGTCTTAGTGCATATCAGACGACGGGGCACATATATGGTTTGATGTGCAATGAGACGACACTGGATTTAATGACAGATAGATATGCAATCAAACAATGGAGCATATATGTTGTCTGATGTATTTTTTCCCATAGTGAACGCTGTGAATCCTTATCGTTATTTTACTTATTATTAGAGATATTTTGCCATTTGAATTATTATTTGATTTATAAACTCTATGATATGTGCTGTATAGCTTCTATGAACCTTTCCACTCTGACTATGTTGTTCGTTTTAGTTATTGCTGTGTCGCTTTTTTATATCAATGATGATTATTATATTTTTATCCCATCGTCGTGAGATATATGCCAAATTCTGATATGGAGATTTGATCAATTTACCTGCCCTTGACACTTCCTACATATACTGGGTACCATGACAGTGCACTCTATGGGTTATATTGGATGTCGGAGGTGTAGGGCGATCATTACATTATGTGAAGGTGATGCGATTTAATGAGGTTAAAGTATAGTTTTATGCAAGTTTCTACTTTGTAGGCCTCCAAGTCGTCGTAGCCGAAGACTTGTGGTTCTTAAGACTCAACTGACGGTTTGGTCGGGTCTTCAAAAATGCGGACTGTAATATTTTTGTGATTCCCACCCATGGAATGTGGAACTAGCCAATCATATATGGCGATCGACACTTCAATAAAAGCATCCAATCATTTCAATTTAAACCGTTGTTCGTTTAATTGACCTGATTTACTAAACATGATGTTTCCCCTCTAAACCATTGTTGGCATGTTTATCTTTAACATCTGAACATGATCTTCGCAACTGAGAATGGGCAATCAACCCCAATGGTGGTACTAAAACAGGAATACCTTATTGAAATAGAGATAAAAGTACAAGGCAACATTGATATCCTTATAAATGAAAGAGTTATGGGTGTAACCTTGGGAAAATTAGTTTATAGACTTAGTCCTCGGCCAATATTTAAATAATTTAAATACTGAAGCATGTGAAGACTTTGCTGAAGTACAATATGAGGTATAATTTCAATGCTTACAAATAATTTAAGCAAAATCCAAATTCTAGCCCATAGTGATCTTGCCTTGTATCGACATTTTTGTACACAAATTCTTTTAATCATCGTAGTCTAAGGTCGAAAACTCTATTAATATCCGTACTAAATTCCGCAAACCACTTTAAAGTCGTTGGTTTAATCCAATAATATTCATCAATTGACTGATTTACTTTGGCAAGAAATTTTGACTTTAAGTTAACTACTGATTGCGTTGGTACCAACCTCCTACAGTGAAGGAAATGAACCCTCTCTCACTTCAATTAGTTTAGTACATGACCAATTATGGTCATAACAAGGTTGTCATGCCATGTATTTAATCATAATCAAAGTACAACCTAGCCACTTAAGATCAACAGTACTCTCAAGTCTGAAGACTACTCTACGTCAACCAACGAGACCTTTAATTTTGACTTAGTTGTACTAACTTATAAAAGAAACTCGAGTCTTTCTGTGATTGTCCTAAACAACCACAAGTACATAACCCAATAGTTCCCTCGATGGCCATGAGTAATTCACCATCCATCGCATAAAGAGCTTACATACGCTAGTCCCAGCGGATGTATCAATATCCTTTTCCTAGTACATCTTGACTAGGAATACTTGAGTAATCATTTAGATATCAATTTAATACTTGCTATTATGAACATATTCGTAGCTTCAATCAATAAATGCTTCTCTTGAAGATTTTCTACTTACATATATTTGATATATTTAATTCATTTATATATATAACAACACATATAATAGAAAATAAAACCAAAATCATACTTTATTTTGAGCAACATCGTTTACAGAGTTAAGTTTATCTAACCATATAGATAATTACCTTAGGGCATACCCTTAACTCTATCATACATAACCTAAACTCTAGATGTCTTATAGCATAGTGATAAGAAAAGAAAACATATACAATATCGTTGCTTAAGGGTGATGCTTTAAATAAACTAAAAATAAGGATTTTACCTAGATGATCTATAAGCATCTAACTCATGCCCGATAACGTACAACAGCAACAATCGTACAAGCTCAAATTGTTTGAATATTAACTAAGGACCGAGTTCACACTTAAGAGCCTCATAACAAAATTATCAATGCATTCTAAATAACTTATATACAATTTATAAATGTTGTAAACTATATAAATGGAGTATTAATATAAATGTTATATAAATATATGATTTAAGAATAAAATATTTATTCAGTTAAATATATAATTTTTATCTATTTATTTTACAAATAAGGTGTTAAACTAAATTAAATAAATAGTGTATTTGTTTAGTTGTGTAAAATACGTGTTTATGTTTATTTAAAAGGCCACATAGTATTTTATTATTTTTGATTAATTTCAACCATAATATTAATATGTGTGTGTGTGCGCGCGCGCGCGCGTTTGTTGCATTTTTTAAAGGGATAATGGTTAATATATCTATATTAAATGGTAAAAGGCATGATCCGATTTACAAGGAGATATTTCGAGATATTTATATCCACTTTCTTACATAAATAGAGCCTTACCCTTTCATTATTCTACAGAACAAAAAAGGAGAAAACTCCATCAATAAGACAACTTGAATTAAAGTTGCATCTCCTCATCCAAGATCTAAATTGTTTCGAGAAGGAAGCATTGATATTCAATTTGATAACTATATGCATCATCATCATCAGGGTAATAATCGTTCAATTTAGTTTAATAATTGATGATAATAAACTAAGAAGAAAAATAAAAAAAATTAATTTCTTTCGATCAAAGCTATTTTTTAAAAGTGTGTGTATATATGTATGTATGTATATAGATTAAATAATATATAATCATATGTATACATTATGCTTATCAAATCTATATCAAATAAATTATACATAATTTTAAAATAATAACTTTTCAAACAAAATTGTTTTCCTATATTTATATCCGATAGGGGTTTTTAGGCTCGAGGAAAAAGTTAGAGAAAAATTTAGTTTTAGGGACAGGAAGTTTGTTTTTTAGGCTGAAGGACATTTTTTAGTGTAAACTAAAAATGATAGTTCTAACTGTCATTCTGTGATTTACACTAAAAAGTGTACTTCAGACTAAAAATCAAACTTGTTGTCTCCGAGACTAATTTTTTTTACAACTTCTTTCTTATGCCTATTTATCTGTAACTTATAAATATATTTTAACATAATTATATTTGTAATATTAACATTTAATTGTTTGCGCCTTTAAAAGATATTGTATATATAATATTGTTTTGGATGTTAATACATCATATATTAATTTTGATGACAACATAACCATATAAATATTGATATTAATGTTTTTTCAAGTTGTATAGAGTATTTTGTGGGAAATTATATAGGTTTATACAAATACAGAATAATCGAGTTTGAAGGCTAATCAAGAAAGACTAGAGATCAAGATCAGTTGGAGATTGTAAGGTATTATGATCCGAATTTGTTGGATGTTAATAGATTTGAAGATCCATTTTAGGCTATATTTATGTATTATATCAATGGTAGATCAATATTACGAAAAGGCATTATACAAACACCTATAGCATCCTCCACCGTAGAAGTAGTGTTTGTGATTTGTTACGAGGCATCCAATGATGGAAAATTTCGACACAAGGCTAAGGAATATTAAGAAAAATGAAATACCATTTAGATTGTATTATGACAACAAATAACAATATTATTTTCTGATAACAACAAGAGCTTAATCAAGTTGAACCATATTGACTTAACGTTGATAATTGTGAAGGAGAGTGCAAAAACATATTGAAATCCATAGAGCACACCAGGACAAGTTCCATATTAGCGGATTCGCTTAGAAACTGATCACTATCCAAGGTCGCTCATGCGAATGTTGCTCAAACGGGTATACTCTTCATATGAAGATATTTCAATTCAATGGGATTTTGTATTTGGTATTGTTGTATGATACTGCTTCATATTTTGGTTATGGACATATTCAATAAAAAAATTTGATTAAAAACAAATTTATTAAGTTTTCTTTGCACTTCATGTTGTTCAAATATTGAATGTTTTTATCTCGGTAAAGTAGCACCATTTAAAAATAGACATGTATGGAACACATTTTGATATATTTTCGTGTTACGGATACATGATTCATCTATATTGTTTGATTATATTGATATGTGTGACCATTGGCGGGTTTAGTTACATTAAAGGTAGCAAAAACCGCTTTGATCTATTTTAGCACAATTAGTGGACGATATTGTTTTGGATATAACTTATGCTAAATGATAAAATTCTAGGAGGTTGTAAAGTTAAAATAAATTTATAAAGTTATATATACGGCCTATGTAATATTTTGGTAAAATTCAACATGTGAAGCAACAGTCGAATTTTGAAATATTGCATGCTATTTTTTTTTTTTACCAAGCCTAATTGGATTGGTCAATTTAGAGATTATATTTTAGAGGTTAAGGGTATAAATGTGTAAATAATGCATAGATACTAAGATAGTTTAAATTTCTGAATGATCAAGTTAGAAAATGACAACACAACAACCTATGGTCCCCAAATCATATAAGCTTCAATTATTTTTTAAATCTCCAATATGATGATAACTTCGCCTATGTTTTGGATCAATTTCCACTTGACTTGGCACGTTTATCGTCTTTGCGGAGCCTCCAAAGGTCTTTATCTAGTCCATGTCTATGAGAAGATCGCTGGAACCAGTGAACTTGAACCAATATTAGTCATAAATAATGGGTAACCAATATTAGTCATTTTAGTCATAAATAATGGGTTCAAATATGACTTTCACTATTATGTTTACTATTCTCTCGTTTTTCTCAATCAAAACAACATCAGCAATACACTGACTGAGATTTCATAACTAATCAAATCTTAAATATATTAAGTTCATTCTTTTCTCCTCTGAAGACGTAAACTTGACATTATTCGTAAACTTCCGAGAAATTTTTACATCGGAGTTTAACTCTTGAATCACTCATTCAAGATGAACTATTCTTGACAAATAACTAAATTCATTACGAAATCATTTACACCAAGAGGTTTCTTTCATACAACTTACAACAAACATTATTACAGGCCATCTTAAATTCATAGTATACAAGTTTCTTTAAAATCCAAATTTAAATTAAATTAATATAAAATCAACATCTATATAATATAATCTAACATTATCTAACATCGCCATGCCGAGGCAGCAATTATAGCTCTATCCTGCCACCCAAGCAACAAGCAACCATGATCTTGGTTCAGTCGATAGCCTTCGCAGGAGTACAACCCAAGCAATATATTAGACTGAGTGACTGCATTCTGACTCAACGCTACTTCTTTGAATCCTTTTCCTTCCATTATTTTCCTCCATTTTTCCAGCCTTTCATGCCTTTCTACTCTATATGGTCCCTCGCATGCTACAATGTTGCGTATTTCAGGCAAGAAGATGCATTGTTCTACTTTTGCACGTGCGGTTGAGTCGGAAGGAAAGGTTGCGTCGAGCGAGTCGAAAATGGCAGAGTAGTAATGGAGAGCTTCGAGGAATCTGGGTAGGAAGTGTGGGCTGTTGTGGGCTGCTTCTTGTTCTACTAGGGTTACTATGTTTGGTGCTTGGTCCCGGATCATTGATAGGAGATTGCCTGCAGCATTCATTGTAAACATTTACATTACAGATTTAAGCAACAGTTGAATCATATATCCATAATATCTGTTCTGCAGATTGAACTGTTTTTTCCCCTTTCATATTTAAGTTTGCTAAGTAATGGGCTATCAGGAGAAACTTGGTATAATTGATAATACCAGTACTTCTTTTGATTTTGACCTTTTACTTTCGAGAAGAATAACAATATATTACTGGCTGTAAAGATGCAGGAATGTGAGCATATTAACGGAGAGAATACATGCTTAATATAACAACAATTTATCAAAGTATGGCTACTATACAAACTGGATTTTGAAGGGGTCTCAAAATATACTGGTAACTAGCTGTGTTATTACATACAACATATATCAATCCTCTTATAGCAGGCGTTAATCCCGTAAATACGGTATTCTATAAGGCCCGGAAAAGAAGGCCGGAGAAAGCTAGTTTAGAGTTTAATTTAAAAACAAATGACTTCTCTTAATTAACTTTAGAGGCAAGTATAACAGTACTATTTCAATTCTGACTTCAGTAGTTCATTACGCAAGGGAATGATCACTATTGTGTTTCCATAAATGGTGAATTTTAGATGCATCCATTAATCCGTAGCCATTATGCATTATACATCAAAAAGGATGGTTGCCGTGTACTCTAAAAGGTAATACTCGACCTTATGCACGCTCATGTCTATAAGACACATAAAAAGACAAAGCTAGGGGTAGCAAGTAGACACCATCTGGCCTGACCTCATTGAACATATTTTAGGACTATCGTACGGATATTCTGATTCTTGGAATCAAATTGTATTAGTTGGGAAAACTGCATCCTAAAGGTTTGTTCAGGTAAAACCGGAACAGATTCAGAACTGAAGTTGTGATGTATGCCTACCATTTGAACTTTAACAAGAACTGTTAGAATAAAAGTTTAATGAATTAATAACATGAATGTTGTAGTCGTTGTATCTCGGTAGAATATTTATTTGTCCCTCAGTTATCGTTTTTACTTTCTTGTACAAGAATTGAATGATAAATTACATTTAAAATGGGGACAGAGGGATTTAAATTCTGATATATACAAAATAATAATAATCAAAACTCACCAAGCTGACGCCCAGGAACACGATGAAGCCTATTAACAGAATTAACGGCAAGGGCCTCCCCAACCCTCCTATGCAACATATGAGGCCTAAGCTCTTCCAACCTATCCGCTACCGCGACATGGAATTCAAACGGGACCCCCAAAGAATGAGCCAGCTCAGTAAGATGTCTACCTGTCTCTCTAATCAACTCGGCAGGGTACCCCACCCCAGTTATCCTCAAACTCGGAGGCCCACCGGGCCTGGCAGCCAACGCTTGCAGAAATGCTGGCCACTGATAGCCCTGTAAAATGTCCAAGTCGATCACATGCACATGTTCTTCAGTCTCAAAAGCCTCGAATATGGCTTGATTGGCGGTAAAATGCGCGAATTTAATGTAGGGGCAAGCTTGGTATAGTATTTGATATATTTTAAGGGTGTCAAGAGTGGACGATATGTTCGCTGTGGGAGGGACAACTGGTGGAGGGGAGAGGCGGGATGAGAGGGCATTTGCAAAGCATGAGGCAACACGTTGCATGGAGTCGCCAAGCGGCGATACGATAAGGTTCAGATGGTGAAGGTAGCGTTGTGCCGAGATGTAGTCATCTTTTGCTGCTGATTCTGCACAAGCCAGAAGAAGATGGACTAGGTGGAGCCCATTGTCATCCTGATCCTGTGCATAAATACCCGACTGTAATCTAGGAGCGGAATACGTCTTTACATACAAATATGAAGACCCGAATATATGTATATGTATGTTTATATGTATGTATGTATATAAGAGCCATAGATAAATACGAAGACCGCTGGTTTTATCACTTTCTAGATGATAAATTTTCCTATCAAATTTTTCATGTGGATCCCACATGACAAATGTGGTTTACATATCCATATCTCTATATGGTATAGCACCACGTAGAAAGTGGAAAAAGCAACATTTTTCTTGGATCACCTAAATCTTAAGCTAATGACAAAATTCGCACAAAGGAATTCATATAGTAAATCGCAAAGTTACCTAAAACTCAATTATCTCTCTATTATTTTACGCAGTAAAAACATTTGAATTGGAACTGTGAATCGAAATAAACATATTAAATATATCAGTATATATTGAATGATTTTTCGTAACCATGATTTTAACTAGGTTTGAATCTGTGTATAAATCAAATCAAATTGTAAAGTGAGAAATTCGATCTAAAACAGAATTTAAATTGTATGATCTTTAGGTTTTTGACAACAATGGGTAATATGAAAATAAACTATATTCACATGACAATCTAACCATTAGTTATACTAAAATGTCCACAAGATAGCAATACAAAAGAAAGAGATACTAACCAGATCATGATGTTGATTATTAGACGCATTCCCCATCATCAAACCTCCACTTTGAGACTGAGAGTTATAGCAATTTACATTTCCATTCATCATCATTCCATAATCAGGTAGTGCATTGCTATTATTACTATGTTGAGTTCCGACTCCAATGCTACTATTGTCATCTTCATACTTCAGACTCATGCTAGGCATCGACATGCATTCCATTAAAGTAGCCGTCATTCCTCCTATGGCTGCCACATCGTACACCTCTGGTGTAATTTCTTCCTTGAAATTTGAGTACAAGCCAAATTCTTCTAGCAATGCATCGTACTGAGCTGCAGTGTTAGAAGAAGAAGAAACATTGAAAACTTTATGGAGAGGACTTTGTGACTTTCCTTTAAGGTTGCTATTATTTCCTTGAGCTCCATGAACATAGCCGAAATTTTGAGTGTACATGGAAGCAGTGCTCATGCTATTCATGCCTGTTCTTTTCGGAGATGCTACCATGTACTCTCTTTTTGGGGAAGAGATCATGTAGTCCCTCCTAGGCGAAGAGATCATGTAGTCTCTTAATGGAGAAGACATCATGCAGTCTCTTTTAGGAGAAGATATCATGAACTCTCTTCTAGGGGATGATATTAACATGAAGTCTGCCGAGGCATCAATTTGATCGGAGAATAAAGAGTCCCATATAGAGTTAGTAGGAGATTGAATTTCTCCATCCAGTTCGGCATCAAATCTTAGGTTTTGGATTAAAGAGTTGGCAGGGATGGTATTGTTGTTATTGTTTACCTCGAGATCCGAGGTGGCCATTATGTTGGATTCGGAGATTGAGGTGGTTGGAGAAGGAGGATGGTAAGTTTTTGAAGATAATGAAGTTTCAATGCTCTTCAAACCACTCGTGCTTCCACGTGTTGATTTCATCGTGGCATCTTTTTCTTTCGAAGTTTGAGAATGATCATTGGATAGTAGTGCCCCAAGGCTTAGGGTTTCATTATCATTGCTCATAGACATTGTAACGTGAAAGTAATGATATATATTTAAACTTTAAAGCATTGAAAATACTAGATATTCTCTCCTTTTTACTGTATCTGTTGTAAACTAAAGGTGGTGTGCTGCCAAAAGATTAGGAGAAGAGAGCTGGAAAATGAAACTGTAAAGAGAAACAGGAACTAGGGATTGATTTCTATAGTAGGAAGACCCATGTGTGTATTATGGCCAGCATAGTTTAGATAATAAGCTATCCGTTGAAAGAATTTCATGAAAATGACTCGAGATCAAACGTACTCATTTGGAAATTTGATTGCCATCATTCTAGATTTTCCATTGTTTTTTCCAACTCAATCATTTTGTATTCTATGCACTTTTGCATGCAAATGGGTCCACTTATAGTAGGCCGGCCCAAGAATAAATTGACAAATAAACTAAAATTTTGGAGAACTAATCAATAAGAAATGGCTCTATGACAAAGTGAAGAGATGGTGAATTTTAGAATTGTTTGCTAGTGAATGGAAGGTTTATGAATTTGTGTCGTTAACAGCGTCGGTGGCACCGCTGAGTCTTTGGATTTGCCACAGAATGAAGCAATTGCATTTGTCTTCACGAATGGCTTCTAACTTAGTATTAACTCCCATCATACCTTTTTGGTTTTTATAACAAGAATACAAGTTTATTCACCATTCCCCATGGTTATAACACGACTTAATACCAAGGACGGAGAGAGAACCAAATTTGTGTAAACATAACGCGCATTCTGTTCAAATTCACTGCAAAATTCAATAATTGTACAAAGTTGGATTCACAAAAGGATTACTTGAAATAGTCTGTAAAGTACAAGGATATAAATCCACATAAGTCGTTCGCTTCATATTTTAGATGAAAAGTTGTGAACGAATTTGAACCGGTTGTCATCCTCAATAGAACATTCTTTACTTGATTTACATTAACATTTTATGCTCTATAAAATTTGAATAATAACATCCCATAATATTCTGTTACAATGTTCAGGCTTGATTGCTACTAGCAAGACAAAAGTACACACTAATACTGGCAGTGCAATTGGTGTAAAATTTTTTTTACATTATTCAGCTTCAAATTTCGGGCTTTTATTATCCAATTTCATAAAGTTATATGATAGATATAATATAATGACATATGACGATAGAAGTAGTTTATCTCAATGATTGGTTATGATAGTATTAGAAATAGAATAAAATAGAGAAGTCACACCTTGAAGTCAGTATTTTTCTTTTTCTTTCCGTCAACTTCGTCGTCTCCTAGGATAATGGACGAAAAGAATGTGGATCCTTCCTCCAGTTTTTTGTCTTGCTTTTAACTGCACTATAAGATGATAAAAGATGATTAATTTTTACCCCTTGGTATTTTCTTTAATCGCTTTAGATCATGACATGAAGACAGTACACATAATGCAATAGGTTCCTTGATTAAAAGATCTTATCCTGTATGATATTTTGATCTATCGAGATGCAGAGAAATATTTACTTGGCATTAAGTAACTGTACGGTTATACCTTTCATTTTCATGATTGGGTAAACTTCAAGTTACCAACTTATAATAACATTCAGTCACTAATGTCATTGTTATAAGACAATGGGGATTTAGGCACTGCATGCAGTTGTTTTGTAGGATAGAATAGTGAACAGTGCATGATAACTAACGAACTTCTTTTTCCGTTTAAATAAACTTAGTTTTGAAGCAAACCCTACACCAGCTTCGAAGACTTCAGACAGCTACAACATTCTTGCTGAAGAACTACCTGATGAAACTGAGTCAATCCCTATGGTGACAAACCGTTTTCAGAAGGTATCATCCTTCAGATAAGCAACTCAATTCTCATAACCAAGCTACAGTAACCCAAAGCCGACTGTTGCTGTTACCCAAAGCCCAAATCAAAAGCATTTCGATCCATTATCGCATCAGCTTCAACTCCTCAATCCAACCCATTCACTTCTAACCTGAATCACTTTGCAATGAATTCTTGCTCAATGAAATACTCACCCTCTTCGAGTGATCTAGCAATCCTATTACCTATTGATGAACATTGTGTGCATGCTCTTAGTGCACATGGACATGCACAACCATCCAACACAATGCAAGCTCTTCCTTCATTTTTGGAGCATGATTCTGATCTGGGCATTGAGTGCTTCTACAATGGCTGCATCGCTGACCATGAAACCAATCATAAACCTGACGCACAATTTAGTAATTCAAAAAAAAGGCTTACTAGGCCATTTGCCTCCTCATCTCCAAACTTTTACATTGTAATAATGTTGCACAAGCATGGAATGTACATGGTGCTCATATCAAGCTGAATGAAATCAAGAAACTCATCAAATTCCATAACCTTGTGATTTTTTAGAACCCTGACATCTACTTTTCGAACCTTATTCTTAAACATAGGCAGTGTATTCACTACCAAACTATCAACCTTCCAAGCACCACCATTTTCTTTACAACCATTATTATTAGTATTAAGAATTTTCTCTCTCATAAGAAAATATTGCATGATTACTATGTCTATTGATGTTGACTCAGATGTTAATTCATTTTTGTTTCTCAACTCAATATTTCATTGTTTCAATTAATCTTCAACTACTTTCTTAGTTCTGTTCTTTTCAGAGACAATTTGCGTTTATTCATGAATTAGTTTCTTGCTTCTATATTTTTTCAATTAATGTATTTGAAAAATGTGTGTACCCTTCATACTTATTTTCAATATTTCCTGCTTCTATATTTGCATGATTACTATGTCTATTTTGATTTCACCCGTCATGGTTTTGCATGATTTATCAAGCATCTTAATTACATGCCTAAATGGCATCACTGAAAGGATCAACTCATTATGGAAGTAGATGTTCAGCGAGATTTAAAGGGTTAAACGTGAAGGAAAAAAAACAGAGAGAAAAAGAGAGATTAAATACGTGCTCTTAAGACAACTTATACATATGGATACAAGTACCGCACATTCGTAGTAGCGCTACTAGAACAACAGTAAATAGCGACGGAGCCTTCCAACGGACGCCGATGGCAAGCGACGGCTGTCGATCTTCGTGATGTTTTCGTAAATAAAATATAATAGCCGTCGGAAACCGACGTAAAGTTGCCGTCGGCAGTCGTAGGAAATTATCTTGTATACAGTCTTCAGGCCGAGAGCTGCTTCATTATTCTTCAATCCCCCTTTCCACAAAAAACCTACCTCCACCACCTCCTTCCTGTCGTCAGTCAGCCGCCACGCCTCTTCGAGCATCTCAAACTTCATCATTCTCCTCTCTCGACAAGCCTAGGCCCTTCATTAATCTCCAATCAGGTTTTATTTCTAAACCCTAATTAATTTTGATTTGTTAAATTAGGGTTAATTTGTTGTTATACTTGTATAATACTCCATTGATTGTTTGGTATGCCTATTGAATACTAATTAGCTTGTTATTGTAATTGTTTATCATTGAAATATTGTAAGAGTAATTTTGTTTAGTGTGTATGTGCATTAATTGGTGTATATACGTTGATTAATTAGTGCATATGCACATTAGGGTTGGTTTGAATTAATTAGAGTCGATGCTCAGGATTTACTGTATGTGTTTTCAAGATGACGAAAATGACGATTTAGTGTATGCGTTTTTTTGAATGTAAATAAATTATTGTAAAAATTGTTGTATAATACGATTTACTTTTTATAAATCCCTTAGAAATTTTTTGGCCCCGTCTGACAAGTATTGTATATGATCATTGTACGAATGTTCGTTTTTATCACAGAACGAACTTTTATATTCTTCCGATACAATATTTGTCAGATTTGTCCCTGTGTTGGATAAGTTACAAACATAATAGAGTAATTATATTTTGTAAATCATTTCATTTTAAACGGTTCACAAAATTTCGACAACACATTCTTTTTGTTCTCTGTGTACACGCATATGTGTACATTTCAAGGAATACATGAATAGTGCTCTTGAAATTTTGTTGAATCATTTAAAATGAAATGATTTGCAAAATATAAATACCACTGCGTTTGTAATGGGAAGTAGGATGACCAACCATCAAAGTGTAAAACAATAACCTAAAAATTGTAGATTGTATTCATATAATAATTTGTGTAAATCCGTTTCAAAATAAAATAAAATAATATTATATATTTCCGAAAATTTAAATTTATGATTTAATTGAAAAATAAAATGTCAACCAGTAAATGATTAATACGTTTTTATGTTTTAAAGTAGGAAAATGATCAATTATTTTATCGATCGGAGCTAGATGTACCAACAAAGAAGAGAAATTGAAGGTTCAATGAGTGAATATTTTCAAAATGGTGTACACATCTTTATTAAATTCGCTTTAAGTAATAATGAGAATGGTGAAGAAATTCGTTATCTATGTGCAGGTGCAATTATTGAAGCACTTGATACAAATGTGACAATAGTCCATTTGCATCAATATGATTTCATGCCGAATTATTTTGTGTAGGATTGTCATGGAGAACTTATAACACATAATCTCGTACATTTGTAGGAGGAGGTGGTATTGAAATTGTTTCAACGAATCTCATAAAAGATATGGTTGAAGATGCAGCACGCTCAACGTTCCATACTGTAGAAGTTGATGGAAACGATGTTAATGTCGAAGAAGAACCAAGTATTGGAGTGTTAACTCGCCTTTTGGCAAGACAGTTCACATGCGGATTTAACCCAACAGACTTCATGATCATCAAGACAGGAAGCCCGAAGAAACGGTTACCAAGCTCAGAGATCGGTTATAAACAAGACTATGAATGATGCTCAAGAGGGGGGGTGAATATGGTGATGGTATAAATTATAAAAATTAATTGCGGAAGCTTATAAAATAATTTCAACACAGATCATAGAATAATAGCAGCACAGAAAAATAGCAGAATAATAAAATGTAGAAATAGAACGACATTGAATTTACCCAGCTGCGGCAAAACTCTGCCTACGTGCTGCCCCCAAGATTTCTATTAGAAATTAGATAGTCAGACGCTTACACACGTAAACTCGCGACACCCGCTATCGACTAAACCTAACTCTACGCTCAAAAGCCTACCACAACTCAGCCACTGAGTTGCGAATTCTCAAACTACGCCACGTAGTTTGTCCCCTAGTCATACGACTAGAAATTTAAAACGGTTTAAAAAGAAAATACAAATTAAAAACAATTTAAAATAAAATAACCCTAATTAAACAATTAAAAGCCCTTATTAAACTTAAAAATAGCCGGCTCCTTTTGTTTATTATTCGGCCCGTTCTCTTTATTTTGGTTAGTGGTGGCTTTGTTCTCTCGTTTGTTCCTCTTTGCGAAATTAGGGTTATTTGAAATTCGAAGCTTGCGACTGTAAATGCTCGATTGAATTATTGATTCGGCGTTCCTTTGTCAATCGATGGTTTCCATTGGTGCACTTCGACTGCTTCGAATTGATCGAATTCGAAAAGCTTCGGTATGTACTTTCTGCTCTTTTTGCTTCTCTGTTTGTATGCTTGAATTCGATAGATCTATGCCGATGATGATTATTGCAATTTATAGGAGTCGAACTCCTAAATTTTCATTCGTCTGATTTTTTCTATACTATGCTTTCGGCCGATCGATATTACTTGGATGATTGAGATTTAATTGACTTATTCAAATTCGTATTTTTTGATACTCCTTCCCACGGCTTTGAAGTTTAACTTGGTCAATTTTCTTGGCCACCACGATTTCGAATTTGACTTGTTCATACTTTGATTTCGGTCATTTTTGGTTTCGTGAATTTCCCGTTGACTTTGGTATGCTTCCACGACTTCGACATTTACATTGTTCATCTCTGCTTCATGTTCGATTATACTGCTGTTGACTTGACTCGTTTACCTCGGCTTTGATTTTGTAACCCTCGTATATGTGTATGCATACTGGTTACATTCTTGGTTATATTCTTGGTTGCATTCTTGGTTGAAACCGGTCAGTCATGTTGTATTTTGCATTGTCCAGTTTGTAGCTTTGAGTGATGTAGTTTGTAGCAGAGTAAATTTATCTCGGCTTGCTTTTTGTGACTTCGACATCTTATATTCATTGAGATGTTCATTGTGAAGCTTGGTTTACTGGTCTATTGTTGTCCTACTTGACTCTTCTGAATCTCGAGTTGCACACTGCTGTGTTTATTCACTTGGTTGTGTACTTGAGCTGTTAGCATTGAAACTGTATGATTCATTTTTGTATGTTGTTACTGCAATGTGAACTGTTGAGTTTTTGAGCATTGCCGAGCCTTTGTTCATCCAATCCATTGAGATTGTTGCATTTTTATAACACATTGGATTGTGCTCGGGTTGCTTCACTTGATTTAGTGCCTGATGCATATTGTCTGACCATTGTTGCTGTGTTGATCTTGCTTGCTACCTAGTCGACACTTGCAGTTCACTGTGTCAAGTTGCTGCCTTCATATTCGCTGTGTCACTTACTTGGTGCATTTGTGCATTCATGTGTATTGGGTATTGTTTTTAGTTTTCCTTGATCATATGGACTAAGTCGTACTGTCCACCTGCCCTTTTTCATATTGTTGCTTCATTGTAGTAGTTGTTAGAATTGGCTTGTGGTCTTGGTTTGATGCAGTTGCTATGCCTTTGTGCATTTCACTGTGTTCATGCACTTGAACTACTCTCTGGCCTGGCTCGTGCACATATGATTCTTTGAGCTGGCTTTATTGTTATTTGTTTCTATGACTTGAATGCGGCACTGTTGTATTATGATTTGTACATTGAATTGAATCCAGCTTAAATGCTCGGGTTTGACCTTGTGCTTGTGTCGAGATTTTATTTATATTGCACCTGAGTTGAACCCGTCCTTTTATTTTGGGTTTGACCTTGTGCTCACCTGTACCGGTAAATCAATCAAGAGTATATCGGTGTGCACGGCCTTGTGGCATGTACAGTGATACACTGTGCATGTTACATTATTCGTGTGTGATGAATTCAAATGTAAATGATGACGAACAACCCAAATAACCGAGGCAGATAATATTTTCAAAATTCATATTTTATTTTATATTGCAAAAATATTTCTTTTTCAATTTTACTGCGTTAGTGAATATTTTTGCAGATTGCTCAGATGCTGCATTCTAACTGGAATGAAGTTAAAGATCAAATACGAATGGAGTGAATGAGTGATGTGTAGTAAGGTTAAATGTAAATATGAAATTGTGATGTATCTGTAATCAAAATTGTATATGTATAGTGAGAGCTTGAATTTGTACTATTCAAAATTGTAATAAATATTTGCTTGAATAAAATTTCTGTTTGAATTCAAATTCTGTGTTATTTAATTTTATTCATCAAATATTTATTTAATCTATGAAAAATAAAATAGTATATTAACAAATACATTTAAACGAATGTATATATGTTTATTATCATCAAACAAAAATCATATAAGCGCATATTCAACAATCTCCCCCTTTTGATGATAACAAACATATGTTTAAGATTTTGAATATGTTAAATGTATTTGATCATTCATATGCGCTAATTGCTCCCCCTATTTAAGTGCTTCCTCTCTACACAAAGCTCCCCCTACATATATGCATACAAATAAAAATATGCAAATGAGCCTAGATGCAAATAGAAAATTATTTGACCTTTGCTTGATTTTATTTGACAAAATCTTAACTTTTCTCTCCCCCTTTTGTTATCAGCAAAAGAGTAATAGTGTTAGAGAAAATAGAGATAAAGTGATTGATATTAATCCAACATTAAAACCCAATTGAATATAAATATTAAATTTCAATAAAAAAATCAAACAAAAATCTTAAATATTTTGTTAGACGCATATTCCACTTTTAGAATGATGGAAATGATGTCATCATATAAAACCATACAGGTGTGTCTATTTGTGGTATATTTATATCAGGAATTTGAATATCTACTAACCATGCATAACCGTTAGGACTTTTAAATGAGATTAGTAGTATTCCAATTTTATTTTAAAAAAAATGAATTCAAGTATCTTCTAACCACGCATAACCGTGAGGACTTTTAAATGGGATTAGAATCAACTTGTTTATTTTAAAAATCAACTTTTGATATGCGTTCCATACATGCATAACCGTGAGGACTTTTAAATGAGCATGGAAGCACATAACAAATTCCAAGTAATTCACTCATGCATAACCGTGAGGACTTTTAAATTGGAGTGAATACTTTGGTATTTATTTATTTATTTATTTTTATTTTTTTTACTATATAAATTTTTTCTATTTTTTTTTTTTAAAAATGTGAAAATGAAAAACGAACGATTCCTGTTTAAAGTACCACATATCGACAAACTATATAGAATTTTGATGAGTGATGGTCGTTAGAAATATGATAGAGATAGAGATGGTCATGGAATTTTTACCAACAAAAAGTTTCATAACTCTTGTTTAAATTTCTAAAGAAATTTACTAATTATACCGTCTCGAGTCATAATATATGATAAATATCAACACTCATCATTTTTTCAATCACTATTTATCTTTTTGACAATTATTAGAGAGTTAGATTAGTCAAAATAGTCATTTAAAATCAAATTCAAAAAAAATTATGAAATCAATTCTTCAAAATGACTAATCTGAAAATACGGTCAAAAATGATTTCTCGAGGGGGTTTTATAAGAAAATTTTCTGCTATTTAAAAATTGTTTGAAATGAAAAATATGCAGATATTTTCTTTGAAAAACGATGCAGTTACTAAATGTCTCAAAAATCACGTTCAACTAATTTTTCTATCAACTAGATTACCAGTGTAATCTGCATCAGAATTTCTCTTTCACTCAAAATTATCATTAATTGAATTTGATTGATCAAACCATGAAGTGCGCACCAAAAATTTCAAACTCAATTTTAACAGCAATTTAAATGACATTCTTTTGAATTTGAATTGAAGCCGTGTAAATAATCAGAAACCGTGAATGTAGAGTTAGCCGTATTATAACCAAATGTATTATCATCCAACAAAACACTATTTTTAATCCAAACTTATATATATGAAGTGATTCAAAGAATCTAGAGAATTTTATAGTGTTTTTGGCATAAGAATATAATTTGGCCAACTATGTTGCATAACTCAGAATCAAAATCATCATTTTTTTCATCA
This sequence comes from Allium cepa, assembly GCA_030765085.1. NCBI lineage: Eukaryota > Viridiplantae > Streptophyta > Magnoliopsida > Asparagales > Amaryllidaceae > Allium > Allium cepa. The sequence continues at coordinate 351,642,294 of CM060931.1, read as the reverse complement.
TCTCAATATTGGCTGATTTAATTTAGAATATGGTGCAGATTATCACATTTAATATATATCGTTTAAATAAATATACCTTTACCTGTTTTACCTTTACGATATTTTTCGTTGTCGTCCGTTGTGATTCTGTCACCTTTATACTAGGCTAAGAAACTTTGCTTTGTCGCTCGGTGTGCTTCTGGAACAGCCAAAATCCAGAGAACACTGTAGTTGTTACTTAGCCTGCCACCACACATACACAAGAAAAGATTTATGTGACCTATTTGTTTTTATAGGTCCATGGTTGTTAGTGGCAGAAAATTTTGAAAAACAATTTTGTAAAGACCCAAAACTATTTATAATTGTTCCCTTCGGCATCCAAATTTGTTTAACTTTGAGAGATTTTATATTTGTGCCTTTTGAAACCCAAATCGGTATAGTTTTCACATGTTTGGGTCTATACCAACAATTATTGTGATTGTGTCCATATTTTCTTCAGATTGTGCACATAGAATTAACTTGATTAATATTGCTTTCAACAATTTTCGAACTACTATATCCAAGTTCTTGTCTAACCGTATTAACAGTTTGCTTTCCTAATAGCATATTCAACGATTTTTCGCTTTTTGAAAATTTATCTAAAGTCGTTGACAATTGTTGGACTTTTGTTTTGAGAGACTCATTTTCGTTTAACAATTGTGTCACTTTCTAATAGAATTCTCTCTTCTAGTATTTTCATTCTCTTTTAAAATCAGAATTTCATTTTCAAGCGATTTCATTTCAATTTATGATTTTTTAATTTCTTCATCAAATGTTGGACACTTATCACACTTAGGGATCCTACTTTGATAGGTTTTAACTAATTGGTCAAGTTGTTCATTTAATTCCATCAAAGTGTCTTTTTGTGATTCAAGTTTAGCATATTTTTTCCTAAGTCGTTCAAAACAGTCATTTACTTCGTGGAAATAAATAAGTAATTCAGAGTAAGTAAGTTTTGATACCTCGCTTGGCTCGTCATCGTCGCTATCGATTATATTCCCATGAATGCACATATCAGCTTTCTCACTTTAACTGCTATCGCTTTTATTCCACGTGGCTGCAAAACATCTTCGTTTTGATTTCTTTTCTTTGTCGAGTTGAAATCGGGGATAATTGGGCTTGATATCACCGGGTTTGTTGCAAATGATCCCGTGTTCTTCTGAGTTGTCTAGTGCTTTGATTATTCTGCTTTTTAATTTTTGATTTAGAGCTGGATTTGCGTATTTGTGGTTCCATCTTTTGAATTTCTTCATTATTAACGCCAGCTCAGCTGCTCCATCATCATCATCCTCATTACAACTGCTTTTTACAAATCCTGTTAAGCACATTTCTTTAACTGAGTTGGTTGTGAAGGATTTCTCATTGCTGTTGACTTTTGCACCATATATTGCATCGAAAATATTCCAGATTTGCTGTGCATTTTCACAATGAGAAATGAAATTAAAATTATCTTGATTAAAATATGAGAATATAATATATGCATAGGAAGAGCATTAATTGAGATAATTTTCTTATCTGTTATATCACACCCATTTTCAATAATATCCCAACATTTAATATTAACAGATTTTAAATAAAATTCCATTTTCAATTTTCAATTCAAAAAATCTGTTCCATCGAAAATAGAAGGAATAATATTGGAACGACCCTCAAAATTATTATTAAAAGAAGCCATTTTAAAAATTCAAAATTTTAAAACAAAAACCGATTTTTGAGGCACGAATTTTTTTAAAAAATTGACTTCTATTCCTAGCTCTGATACCACTTGTAGGATCGATTTCACCCTAGAGGGGGGGTGAATAGGGTAATGGTATAAATTATAAAAATTAATTGCGGAAGCTTATAAAATAATTTCAACACAGATCACAGAATAATAGCAGCACAGAAAAATAGCAGAATAATAAAATGCAGAAATAGAACGACACAGAATTTACCCAGCTTCAGCAAAACCCTGCATACGTGCTGCCCCCAAGGTTTCTACTAGAAATTAGATAGTCAGACGCTTACACACGTAAACTCGCGACACCCGCTATCGACTAAACCTAACTCTACGCTCAAAACCCTGCCACAACTCAGCCACTGAGTTGCGAATTCTCAAACTACGCCACGTAGTTTGTTCCCTAGTCACACGACTAGAAATTTAAAAACGGTTTAAAAAGAAAATACAAATTAAAAACAATTTAAAATAAAATAACCCTAATTAAACAATTAAAAGCCCTTATTAAACTTAAAAATAGTCGGCCCCTTTTGTTTATTATTCGGCCCGTTCTCTTTATTTTGGTTAGTGGCGGCTTTGTTCTCTCGTTTGTTCCTCTTTGCGAAATTAGGGTTATTTGAAATTCGAAGCTTGCGACGGTAAATACTCGATTGAATTATTGATTCGGCGTTCCTTTGTCAATCGATGGTTTCCTTTGGTGCACTTCGACTGCTTCGAATTGATCGAATTCAAAAAGCTTCGGTATGTACTTTCTGCTCTTTTTGCTTCTCTGTTTGTATGCTTGAATTCGATAAATCTATGTCGATGATGATTATTGCAATTTATAGGAGTCGAACTCCTAAATTTTCGTTCGTCTGATTTTTTCTATACTATGCTTTCGGCCGATCGATATTACTTGGATGATTGAGATTTAATTGACTTATTCAAATTCGTATTTTTTGATACTCCTTCCCACGGCTTTGAAGTTTAACTTGGTCAATTTTCTTGGCCACTACGATTTCGAATTTGACTTGTTCATACTTTGATTTCGGTCATTTTTGGTTTCGTGAATTTCTCATTGACTTTGGTATGCTTCCACGACTTCGACATTTACATTGTTCATCTCTGCTTCATGTTCGATTATACTGCTGTTGACTTGACTCGTTTACCTCGGCTTTGATTTTGTGGCCCTCATATATGTGTATGCATAATGGTTACATTCTTGGTTATATTCTTGGTTGCATTCTTGGTTGAAACTGGTCAGTCATGTTGTATTTTGCATTGTCCAGTTTGTAGCTTTGAGTGTTGTAGTTTGTAGCAGAGCAAACTTATCTCGGCTTGCTTTTGGTGACTTCGACATCTTATATTCATTGAGATGTTCATTGTGAAGCTTGGTTTACTGGTCTATTGTTGTCCTACTTGACTCTTCCGAATCTCGAGTTGCACACTGCTGTGTTTATTCACTTGGTTGTGTACTTGAGCTGTTAGCATTGAAACTGTATGATTCATTTTTGTATGTTGTTACTGCAATGTGAACTGTTGAGTTTTTGAGCATTGCCGAGTCTTTGTTCATCCAATTCATTGAGATTGTTGCATTTTTATAACACATTGGATTGTGCTCGGGTTGCTTCACTTGATTTAGTGTCTGATGCATATTGCCTGACCATTGTTGCTGTGTTGATCTTGCTTGCTACCTGGTCGACACTTGCAGTTCACTGTGTCAAGTTGTTGTCTTCATATTCGCTGTGTCACTTACTTGGTGCATTTGTGCATTCATGTGTATTGAGTGTTGTTTTTAGTTTTCCTTGATCATATTGACTAAGTCGTATTGTCCACCTGCCCTTTTTCATATTGCTGCTTCATTGTAGTAGTTGTTAGAATTGGCTTGTGGTCTTGGTTTGGTGCAGTTGCTATGCCTTTGTGCATTTCACTGTGTTCATGCACTTGAACTACTCTCTGGCCTGGCTCGTGCACATATGATTCTTTGAGCTGGCTTTATTGTTATTTGTTTCTATGACTTGAATGCGACACTGTTGTATTATGATTTGTACATTGAGTTGAATGCAGCTTAAACGTTCGGGTTTGACCTTGTGGTCGTGTCGAGATTTTATTTATATTGCACCTGAGTTAAACCCGTCCTTTTATTTTGGGTTTGACCTTGTGCTCACCTATACCTGTAAATCAATCAAGTGTATATCGGTGTGCACGGCCTTATGACATGTACAGTGATACACCGTGCATGTCACATTGTTCGTGTGTGATGAATTCAAATGTAAATGATGACGAACAACCAAATAACTGAGGCAGATAATATTTTCAAAATTCATATTTTATTTTATATTGTAAAAATATTTCTTTTTCAATTTACTGCGTTAGTGAATATTTTTGCAGATTGCTCAGATGCTGGATTCTAACTGGAATGAAGTTGAAGATAAAATACGAATTGAATGAATGAGTGATGTGTAGTGAGGTTAAATGTAAATATGAAATTGTGATGTATTTGTAATCAAAATTGTATATGTATAGTGAGAGCTTGAATTTGTACTATTCAAAATTGTAATAAATATTTGTTTGAATAAAATTTCTGTTTGAATTCAAATTCTGTGTTATTTAATTTTATTCAGCAAATATTTATTTAATCTATGAAAAATAAAATAGTACATTAACAAATACATTTAAACGAATGTATATATGTTTATTATCATCAAACAAAAATCATATAAGCGCATATTCAACAACAATGGGCCTGGAAATTTCTGAGTGGCCACGTCTTGGTCTCTCAAATCTTCTGTCGAAGTTTCAGCCCGATCCGTGCACGTCTTCCCCTATAAATACAGCATGCATGATGTCAGAAAAGGATCTTTTTTTCTGTTTTTCTTTATTTTCAATCTAGGCAACACTCTGTCAATTTTATTCTTGGATTTCAGATTGTAACTGTAAACAATTTTCAGTATAATAAAAAGGATTATTCGAGAGTGGACGTAGGCCAGAGTTAGCCGAACTACTATAAATCTTGTTTTCTTTTACTTGCTTTCTAATTGATTTGATTTCGTTCTTCATTTATTTCTCTTTATATTTCTGCGATTGGATTGGATATTGATGCTTTCATACAATTGGGTGTCGGTGGTCAATTTTGACGTCAACATGGAGCAAAAAAATTTATGATTTATTGGATGCTGCTAAGAAATCCCACTGGGATGGTTGTACAAGCGGTACTCAACTATCAGTAACTGTAGAATACATTACGATGAAAACAAAATACAACTTCATAGAAGTCGGGTTTGCAGCTATAATACATGCTGCAAAACGACATATGTCACCCGATAATTTAATGTGCGAAAATCATTATGAAGTGCAAAAACTTATGTCTCCTTTTGGTTTTCCGTATCAAAAAATAGATACATGTTTAAATGGTTGCATGTTGTTTTGAAAAGAAAACATCAATCTTAGGAATTGTAAAATATGTAATCAGGAAAGATACAAACCAAGAAAAAAGAAGGAAAATGAAGTTCCGTACAAGCATATGCATTACTTATCCATCACTCCTAAGCTTCAAATGTTATATGCATCTTCTGTAATCGCGCAACACTGTGTGAGAATACAGAAAGAAGGTACGTTAACACATCCAGCTGATGGAAAAGTATGGAAGCATTTTGATAAGACATACTCCGCTTTCGCAGCGGAGAGTCGTAATATTAGACTTGGTTTATGTACGGATGGATTTTCATCATTCTCTCAAAGAGTTAAAACTACAGTTACAAAGGAGATATTATATTGCATAGTAAATATATTACGTAAAGTTTATTTGTTTTCAGCATAAGGCTCTTAATTCTTTTTTTCTTTTTCTGATAGCAAGAGTGATACTTATTTTAAGTAAAGCACTTATTTTGATGTCTCAGAAGATCGAACTCATGACCTCTAGAATCTGTCTAGAGCATCATACCACATTACCCCTAACCAATCGAGCTAATGGTGTTTGACAAGGCTCCAAATTCTAGTTGTATTGTCTAAAGCGTGGAGTAAACTACTAAAAAAATAAAATAAGATTTTAAATGGTTTAAGATGTTAAAAAAAAAGTTTGGTATACTTCGCAGTTGAGATAATACAGAAAAGGAGGGAGTAAAAATAAATGAAGCAATGAAATCACCTATAGTGGTAATGCATCCTCCCGATTCAAAAGATAATACCCAAGTCAATGAAAGTTCTTAACTATGATGACAAAATAGTAGACAAATAGGTAGAGTGTTACGGTTAAGTACGACAAATGATAAATTTGCTTATTCCAATTCAAAATTTGAATTCGCCATAATTTTCAATTACATAAACTGAGTTAAGAACTAACTAGATTTAAGATAATAAAATTTGTAATGCATCTAGATAATTAGTTAATACTAGTTGGACGTTTGCACGCATTTTTTAGATAATAAAATGTGCGAGCACCTATTCAAATGTTGAAATAAATCACTATAATCCAAGAAATAAATACGAAATTAGAGCTAATGTGGACTAAAATTGGAAATCACATATTGCAATAATGTGCTTAACCCTTTAAGATTAGATGTCAATTGGAAAAACAAATGTTGACTGGAAAAACAAAGATGATTAATCCAAACTCTAGCAACATACAGAAAGAATTTCAGGCTCTACGCGACAGACTTTAAGCAACAAATTTGGACATAGTTTTAAAAAATATCCAAATTTGGGCATAGTTTTAAAACATACCTAAATTGAAGTCAATGTTGGATATTGAAGCACCAGTCGAGGCGATGCGCGAAGGTGAGGAATCGCAACAAAGTAAGCTAACCCGAGTCCACGAAATCCGACGATTGTAAAACTCTGACCCAAAGGAGTAAGTGTAATGTCTAGTACCTCTTCAACAATCATTTAGCGATGGTGGATGGTCGACATCGATAATGGATTATCGACGATAATGGAAATGATGTTTAATATGGAGCGATTAGGATTTTCTGTGCTGGCGTGAAATGAAATGAAATGCGTAACGTGCGAGATTAGATGAAAGTGTATTTTTGAAAGTTCAAAAAAACACGATGTACAACAGTTCTTTGAGTTCTTATTATTAATAGTATAGAAGTAGAAATTATTATTGTTACTGCTACTATTACTATATATACTATTACTATATATATATATGTATGCATGTATGTGTATATATATATATATATATGTATGTATGTGTGTATATATATATATATATATGTGTGTGTGTATGTATATATACAGATACACATTTGGTACTTAGATGGTATGGTAGTACATAGTTGAACTACAGATCTTAGGTACTATATAATACTACAAATCAACATATGTCCAGTGAGCTCACAGACCAAAGATGGAGTGTCTATCCATGGGCCACTGGTGGTGGACTCTATAACCATTATATTTACAAAGATAACTGCATTGCTGCAAGGCAGCATACGCTTGATCTCTTGCATTCTTTCAAACACCACGATGGCCCATGGATCATGTTAGGTGACCTAAACTGTATGCTTTCTTCTAGTGATCGTTCTGGAGGAGCTCCATTTACTCATAAAGACACTGGCCATTTAAACCAGGCTATCGTCAGTGCATAACTGATCCAAGTTGACACTTTTGGTGATCCTTATACTTGCAGTAACAAGGGCAGATATGGCAATGGAAATCTGTGCAGAATTGATTGAGCATTTTTTCACTTTCCAAACCCTTACTTCTTGGCTTTCCATCACAACCAAAATACCGTTTGTGGCATATCCGACCACAACCCAATCATCATATGTAATGGTGTTGCCACCATGAGAGTTCCATCTTTCAATTTTTTTAATATTTGAACTACCCATAATGATTATTTCTGATCTACTGTTAAGCAGGTTTGGGCGATCAATACCAAAGGGAATCCAATGTTTGTTTTCCAATGTAAACTCAAAGTCAAAGCAATTAAAACTGCTGTCAAAATCCAGGCTAAGAATACATACGATGATGACAACTATTTGTCTACTGTTCTAAAAAATCTCAAAATTCAATTTAACCAAACGGAGCAATATGACAAACCCAAGGGCCATGGATGCAGATGCTGTTGCTACTGAAGCTTTAATTGCTAATTAATTGAGTAATGCTCTACAGTCTGCAGCTTCCATGCCAAACAGAAACTTAGGTATCAATTGGATTCTCAAGGAGACAAGAATACCAAACTCTACTGCTCTATTTCGTACGTGAAGCACGCTAAAAAAAAATATCGACTCCATTCAGGATTTATTGGGTTGCATTCATAGTTCACAAACTGATATTAACGATGTCTTCCTCTTACTACACTTCTTAGTATTCCTAACCCTTAAGAGCTTGTCCTTAGCATTTTTAATACTATTCATCTTCTTGGTATTCCTAACCCTCATTACTCTGATCACTAAAACTGACATCAAGGATTCAATCTTCTCCATGAACTATGATAGCACTAGCAGTACAATGGCATCAATGCATGCTTCTACAAGCACTCTTGGGACCTGATAACCAAAGACCTTTGCAAACTCATGCGCAACTTTTTCTAACATAACAAAATGCTCAGTAGTATTAACTTCACAAATCTCTCACTTATTAAGGTCAAAAAACCTACTTTGCTTGGCTCTTTCATAACTATTGCTGGTTGCAATGTCATTTACAAGTATAACTAAGTTCATAGCCAACAGACTCAAAGTTGTTCTTCTTACAGTTATTTCTAGCAATCAAGTAGTATTTCCACCTAATAGGAGTATAATTGACAATATGTTGCTTTCACATGAACTCTGAAGAGGCTACAATATGACTTCTACCTCCCTTAAAGCAATGCTCAAGCTTGATTTCCAGAAGGTCTATGATTCAGCGCAATGTAAATCTATTGTTGTTATGATGTCTAGAATGAACTTCGTTTCTTCTTCCTTAGCCTGGATTACATTTAACACCACAATTTTTCTAGCCTCAACAGCATTAATTTCGAGACGAAAATTTTTTATATGGCATATAAGGCACTAAACAAGGAGATCCATTCTACCCATCTCTTTATCATTAATTATGGATGTTCTGAATGGGTTGCTCCTAAAGCGAGTGCATTCCAAGAAGCATAAGCTACAAGTAAAATGCTCAAATCCAATCATCACATCACTCATATATGTTGATCACCTTCTTTTATTCATCAAACCAACCATATCTTCTATTACTTGCATTACGAACAACTTGAAGAACTTTCAGTCACTTTCTGGTGTTGGGACTAATTCACGTAAATACCTCATTCTTGTTGTTGGTATGACAGAGAATGCTAGGAATACCATCGTAAATTTATCTAATTTGTACTCTCTTCCGAATCACATAATTTACGATGTTCCACTTTCAACATCCACATTTATTGAGGCACGATGCATATCTTTTTTGAGAAAATAACAAGCAAAATTCGGTCATGATCGAACAAATACCTAAGTCTAGCTGGAAGAACGACTACTGTTGGCTCTAGCTTGTTTTCCATATCTGCGTATTGGTGCAGAATTTTTGAACTTCCAACTAAGCTTTTTGGTATGATAAAGGCCATCAGTCACTTCATTTGGACTGGTAGCACAATTTCCAGCAGACTTAACCCTATCACCTTTCCCAGGTTTGGGAAGCCTCTTAAACTTGGTGGGATCTTGGCATTAAAAATCTAGTCACTTGGAAGATAGCTGCTATTTCTAGGCAAGTACATCTCCTTCTCATCAAATGCCCCCACTCTTTTGTTGTAATGGCCCTACAACTATCATTGAGACAATTCTTGACACTGCTGGGTCCGGAACCAAGAAAAAAGCTGAGCATACCAAATCTGCAGTTTATAATGATTTAGAAACAGTGACGAGTCACCTTTATTTCCTTCATATAGTAGAGTTTGGTTTCATCAAGACTGTATGAGAGAAAATTGTCGTCTTTGAAACGTGCCAAGGAATGGATTACACATTTTAGACAATCTGTGCACTGGAGGTATTGTTACTGATACTATTTGCTATATATGTAGGAGAGGTCGCGAAAATTCATATCATTTATACTTCGATTCCCCTTTGTGTGGTTTATTCGGAAGAAAATACTTGCACATGTTGATTTACACTCCTCAAATGCCAATCGCAGCATGGAAAGTTTTGTGATAGTCAAAACGACAGGATGAAACTTGATATATACTTCTACTAATTATGATACAAAGTTGCGTTGAGTGACAGAAATGAGAGGATTTTTAATGAAAAATCCAGCACTATGTTACAAACATACTATAAGCTTATACATGAAATAACCATACATAGAAGAATGACAAATTTAAGCATGATCGATGGGTTCTCGATGCATGGGCTTTACTTGATGAAGGCTGATAGTTATGCATTTTTGCTTTCCGTTGTTATAACTGTTCAACCCGCTAGCTTGCTTTGAGACAGTGAATTTCACCCAAATGTTCTTTAACCATGGCCATTTCTCTAATGATGGCTGCCCTAGGCATCAAAAAAAAAAAAAAAAAAAAAAAAAAAAACCTTGTTTCACATTGTCATCAAATTCAAAACTATGAACTCTTTATTACATATTTTTAAGCAACCAACCAATCTAATGATGTATGAGCCACATTGCGTAACATGGTACACACGTAATATGGTACAGGTGATAACTACATAACTAATTAGGCACCCTCCTCATATAAGTTAATGTTTGGAGGCGAGTTCTACCTAATTTGATATGTTAATATGTGTGCGCGCGTATATCTACATACATACATATGCGTGTGTATGTTTTTCCTCGCTTATTTCTCAAATTCAGTAGTTCAAAACATCCTCTGTATCTATAAAATCATCACTTGCGAAATATGCGTTCACCTCCTTTCTCTACTCTACTCCTGTCAGCGGCACAAAAACATTTTCACCCCCGGTTGGAATCAAATAGAAGTACGAGTTTTTTTGTATGAAGATATAATGAAATTTAATGGATTTGCATGGTCATTTGTTTTTTCCTTTATTTGTTAAGTTTGTGAAATCAAATGGAAAAAGGTTTGGATTCTAGGTTAGGGTAGGGAAAGAAAATTGTCGTGGGTATTCATTTCATATTTTATTTGTACGTGTAATGATAAAAAGTGGCAAGGCATAAGAAATTTAAGATATGACTTTAATTTAGAATCCTAATCTAAGAATCGATGTGTAATTATGGTGTTAAACATTCTAATAATAATAAAAAGAAGACAAATTTCTCCTGTTCAACATTCAAAATTAAACGTTCAACATAAAAAGTTAAAAACAAACGCAACCTTAAAACTATCCAATCACTGAAAGTCAAAATTCATGACTCTTATTTACTCGGAAAACTCATTCTCCTACCATTGATCTAAACCAGTGATTTAAATGTTCACAAAAGTGCATTGATAGGAATGCTTAAGCTATGTTCATACCATGCTTTGCAGCCCATATATCTATAAAATCATCACATTCAAGAAACAAAACCAAAGCCTGTTATAACATGACAAGCCTTTTGTGCTGCCTGTTCCAATAGTAGCATTTCAAAGCACAGCTGCTATTTCTTACATGCAATGACGAAAGGAACAGACGAGCCAGGTGGGCAGTTGCCCTATCCAAGATTTTCAAATAATAAAATAACATAAAATAAAAGGAAAGAAAGAAGCGTATGTGAAAAAACCTATATTACATTATCCTCCCATCAGTCCCATCGCGGCTTCGAACAAGCAACCCGCTGAATTCGAACCTGGAAGAAGAATCCTTAAGTACCCGACATCGTCTTTTCCTAGACATTACAACTCCCGAAATACGATTATTATGGAGTAACTGAATTTTGAGTGCATTTGTATTTTTTGATTATGCACTGAAGTAGAATACGCAGTTAGGCATCCTCTTTTTCTAAGCAAAATGCTGTTAGGCCCGAATTATGAGTAACAAATTAGGCCCGAATTATGAGTAACATGGTGGTTCCATCGCCATACTCAAATCAACGATCCCCTAATTTTACTGCGATACTGCAACCCTAATTTCGGGCACTATTGCTACAATCCTTTTCTAATCACAAGTATTAGCAAGCATTGTAACCGTCTCTTGGTAATCACAAATTCATGAGAAATACCAGCGTAAAATATACAAAGTTTGAAGGAACATAGATCGGATGAGATTTTGATTTTTGCTCCTGCAAATTTTGTTCTCCCGATTCATGTCTAAATGAAAATTAAATGGATTTGAACGGACGTTTTTAAGACATTGACTCCAACGTTACAAAGGTGTTACGAAACTGTTATACTACGTTGCAAAACTGTGATAACTTCGAAACTGTTAAAAAATATGTTGCAAAAGTGTTACGGATACGTTGCATTACTGCTACAACTACAGAACTGTTACAAATATGTTACAAAAACTATTACGAATAGAACTGTGCAGTAAACAGATTATGCAATAAATATAATACCAACTAGGCTGTCCAAGTCCAGCGAAAAACTGTTCTTGAAACAATATTGCTTCCTCTACGATACTTAAAGATATCAAGCAATTGTTTTCCAAGTTGAAACGACCTATTTATGTGATGCTGCGCAACAATCACAGAGCAACGACAAAATGAAGAGAATTTAAGTAAGAACATAGTTTTGTGGGAGAGGAAAAAGTTTAAAAAAACTTAGTAAATTTTCTGTTTTTGTTCTGCCTATACAGGCACGGGGAGGTGCCTATTTGGTAATAGGTGCTTGTTCGAACGGTTGCGATGGTTGAAAATGTTACGACTCTTTACCAGACAGTGCGACCGTTTCAGTTTGAATGGGAAAAAAATGTTCGGTCTGAACAGCCAAGCCAACTGTCACTGCTAAGTGCCTCCGAGACAATTCAAACGTCCATTCTCCCGCAACGCGGGTGTGAATTCGGGCTCGGCCTCGAGCAGGCGAGAGCGAGCGCGTGTAGGGTGGTGCGTTGCACCACCTGCCAAGATGGCTATCCTTTCATGTTTCTCTTTGTCTCATAGTAACTATAATAGTGTCCATATTTGGTATATAAACACAAAATGTCTATTTTATTCTAAAATGTGGGACTATTCATTTCCTAAGGCGTTCAATGCCTCACATTTTCCAATGAAATGCTCATTCGTTTCTAACAGTCCCCCACATGAATGAGTAATTGCTCAATTTGTTTTTAAATTTTTGCGAAACATTTATTGTATCGGTTAAACTAGCACATTGGCTTTGAACTTTCCTAATGTTTATCCTTTTGACTTACTAGTGAATCAGTGGACTTAGGTTGTCTTTGAATTGTAAGTCTTTTGTGTAAATCTAAAACAGATAACACGCAATAAGCGTTCCTTATCTTCCTTGGTTCTTTGTTTGTTTTCGTTTTTGCCATGAACACTAGCTTGGTCTCATGAGTGATTGGAGAGAAGTCATCTAACAGTTTTATGTCTACGACAAATATGTCTAGACTTGCCATTATAAAGCTTACTATTGTCCCTTCCAATAGTTGATTGGCTGTCGCGATGTATGCTTATTGGAGACACGGGTTTTTCCCAATTCAGAATACATTCTAAAAAACCTCAAAACCAATCCGCTTCTTTCGCGGCTTTGTCAAAGGCAATAAATTCTTATTCCATGGTTGATCTTGCTATACAAGTTGTTTAGAAGATCTCCACGATATTGTCTCATTAGCTAAGGTAAACACATATCCACTAGTGGATTTTGTATCTACTGAACAAGTTATTTTATTTGCATCACAATACCTTTCTATTACAGATGGGCTGTAACGACCCGAAATTTTCGATCCCGAAAATTTCAGATAGTTATGAAATAGAAGAAGAAGAAGAACAGAAACATCAACAACTCACATACGCAGCGGATAAAATATAATAATAAATAATAAGTGTCTACAAAAGAATACTATATCTGTTGATTACATTTAATATACATCAGAGTTTCACACATATACAGTCACTGAATAAATACAAGTATCATGTCTCAGATTAACGAATATATAAATACAGCGGAAGTACTCTATACGCTCCTGCCGTCTAGCTCGCCTCCTGAGCTCCAGAACGTAACTACCTGAAAATCTGTAATACTCGGTCTGACCCGAGCATTACACCAAAGTAACACCCGGGTCAGGCTGGAAACCAGCGTGAGTAAACCCTACTAACTGAAATATCCAAGCCAACAATTTATATAAAACGCGGGGTAACACGAGTCAACTTACAAATTTACATTTGTTATAGTCTTCTCTAATTTCACACATCCATATCCAAGTACTAAAACTTAAGATTAAATAGTCCAATTCACTTAAATCATTTCATTTCAGCCTATTGATTTCTCATATCAATCTATAAAAATTTAAAGTGGTTTTCGGGTATTTCCCAATACCCGACCCCGATCTCTTCGAAACTCATGTTATCATAACCCAAGTTATCCAAATGGAATACACAACATTTCATATCAGAGATATCAACTCATTCAAAGCATCCAATACCATTCAATCACTCATAAGCAAAGCTTAATTACATACAAATCAATTCAATTGATTCTAATTGAATTTCAAACCTCAAACACCTAGACTCCTTCATTAATTAATTCCAAATCAATTAACTAATCAACGCTTCCATATTCCATTCATCTTAATTAATCACCCTGGATTTATTATCTTTCAATTACATTCAAATAATTATCTTTAATTAATTTCACGATATTAATTATTCTTAATCCAAATCAATAAGTAATCTTAATTATTCATAATTTAATTAACTATATTAGTTACATTAATCCTTAATTTCTCATAAGCCTCTTATTATGGATTAATCAGTTTTAACTTACCAATCTTTGATTACTTCATTAATTATATAAATTAATGATTTCAATTATATTTTAATTTATCCTAGTCAAATTTAATTACCATTAATTAAAACACAATATTAATCATTTCTGATTAATCCCAAACTGTAATTAATTATCCTTTATTTTACTTCATTCATAAATTAATTACTCCTTACTTAACTATCTTGATTAATCTCTTGATTAATTTCACAAAGTAATTACCTTTTATTAATTACATTAAGCAATTATTTATCACACCATCAAATGATTATTCTGAATTACTTATACTTAGTTAATTAACTTACAACTTAATTTATTATTTATCCAAACCTTTAATTACCAAATTAAATAACCCAAATCATTAATTAATTGGATTAATTAATTATCCATTTTAATTACCCTGCTAATTTAATGTATCACAAATCATTAAGCCTTTAGTAACTTTTAAAACGGAAACATTTTCTTATTTATTGTTTTAAATTTAAAACAACTTAAAATTCCCAATACTTCGAGTTAAGCAACAATTAACTCGAGAACCATCCAAAACCAAAATCACCAGATCATCAAGTCACAGTGCATATCAAATCAATTCAATCATTTAACCAAATATTTAAATTTAACCATTTAAATTTAAATAGAAATCCAACGGAGTGAGATTTACTCACCTTTGAAATTTGATTTGCAGTCCATTTCAATTTCGACTTGGTTTCTCAGTTTTTACCTTGAATAAACAATTTATTAGCATTTGAACTAATTGAAAAGTAAATTGCCATTTAATTATTTAATCTAAATAGTTTAATTAAACCAAATTTTCCCTTGAATAATCTTTAGTAATTAAATTAAGTTGATAAACAAGTAATTTATATATATACAATAAAAATATGATTTAATGTTTCTTCCTTTAATTAACAGTAAGCAAAGCTATAATTATATCTGAAACCACCGTCCTATATGTGTATATATTTAAAATCCGTAAGTGTATAAATGATTATTAAATCAGAAACTAAAGTGAATAATACCTCACTGCTATCAGAACAACCCAAACTCAGGCACCATCGGACTTCCTCCTCAACCGCCGCCGACTCCTCTTCCATTCGAGCCCGCGGCGACTCCAGCAGCCACCTCAAACCCTAAATCGAAAGATCGACCCTACCCAGAACTCAAGATTGAAACCAGAGACAGCGACACCCATGCCGAAGCCTTCACGTCGCCGCGCCAACTCAACACGCTCTCGCCTTGTCGTGCATTGCCTGCCGCCTCCAGATTGATGTTCGCGACCCTCAATTCTTTGCCCACAAACACATTGCAACCCATATCTCAAGGCTAGCGGCCATTCCAAAATTTCGAACGAGAGTTTAGGGGTTTTTTTTTACGACTTCGGCCATTGATGTAATTAATTTTTTTCCCTTTCGATTTTGAACCAGGGCCGAAGAAAAATAAGGGGGCATGAAAAATGAAATGAAGGAACGAGGGGGTAGATGCGATCGCCATTTTTATTTTTATTTCGTGAAGTTAGAATTTTTGTTTGAAGATTAGAGAGGAGAAACGAAGATAAAATATCAATTTGGGGAAATCTTCCTGCGTACGCTTATTCACTAAAAATATCTCTGACTTGTTGATTGTAGGATCGATTTCACCCTAGAGGGGGGGTGAATAGGGTGATGGTATAAATTATAAAAATTAATTGCGGAAGCTTATAAAATTATTTCAACACAGATCACAGATTAATAGCAGCACAGAAAAATAGCAGAATAATAAAATGCAGAAATAGAACGACACAGAATTTACCCAGCTTCGGCAAAACCCTGCCTACGTGCTGCCCCGAAGGTTTCTACTAGAAATTAGATAGTCAGACGCTTACACACGTAAACTCGCGACACCCGCTATCGACTAAACCTAACTCTACGCTCAAAACCCTGCCACAACTCAGCCACTGAGTTGCGAATTCTCAAACTACGCCACGTAGTTTGTGCCCTAGTCACACGACTAGAAAATTTAAACGGTTTAAAAAAGAAAATACAAATTAAAAACAATTTTAAATTAAAATAACCCTAATTTAAAACCAAAACCCTATTTTATTCTTTAACAAGGCAGGCCTCTTTTTTTTTAATATTAATTGGCCCGTTCTCTTTATTTCATTCCTTTGTGAAAAATGGCCGCCGTTGTTAATCTCATTCGTTCCTCTTTGCAACTGAATTAGGGCTTGCGTCCTTGATCCAAATTAGGGCTTTCGAAGAGCCGTTATTACTTCGATCGAATCTGTGGTTGTTCGAGAGTTGCCTTGCTCGATCGATTTCTCGTTGCTCTCTCTGGCTACTTCGAGTTGATGGAGTTCGACTTCGATTCGGTATGTGATTTTCGTTTATGCTATTCTGTTATGCTTGATTGAACTCCATGATTTCGAAAATTGTCGATGATGATTGTTTATATAGGGTTTGTAACCCTAGATTTGCATTCGTACGAATATATTTGAATTTGTCAATTATGTTTGGTCGGCTGTTCGATTTCACTTTGATGCTGAGATGATTTCTGACCTTTTCATATGCGTATATTTTCATTGCTTGCTTCCCACGGCTTTGATTCATTTCGTGATGACCACGGTTTCGAATTTGACTTGTTCGTTTGATTGCGACTTGTTCAAAATTGACTTTGGCACGAACTTGATATTGATAGCTTCGGTAGTACTTTCGACCTTATTTGATTTTTCCTTTGACTTTTCCCAAATTTTTAATTTCGTGAATTTTCTTGTACTGCTTCGGCCTTGACTAGAGAATCTTCACTGTCTGTATTTGTGTCATCCTAGACTTGCACGGCTTCAACTTGAATTTGTTATAACTATTAAAGGCTTTGTAGTCTTCAAGCATTGCTGTGTCACTGATGTACTTCATATATGCACTGTGTTGATCTTGCTTGCTACCTGGTCGACACTTGATGTTTGTATGTTGGTTTGTGTTGTTGCTTGATGAAGAGATTGAACTGTTGTTTGCATTGCATCACCACTGTTGGATTGATGTTCTTCATGTTGTTTGGTGCATTGTTGTTTGCTGTCATGTTCGCTGTGTCACTTACAAAAATTGGTGCATTTTTTTACACTGTGCATTGAGCATTGTCACTTGTTGTGTTTCCAGTAGCCTGGATTCAGATATCTCTTTCTTCCATGTTTCTGCACTCCATAGATCAACTCCCATTCCTCCATAAAATTAATTTGTCTTCATTATCATGTGTCTTGTTGAAGTGGTTGAGACTGGTTTCATTCTTTGGTTGGGTTTGCACATTCACCTGGTCTGGGTTGTGCTTTTGATCTGGTTGACACTTGATGGCATTTGCTTCACTGCATCTGTTGCACTCTCTAACCTTTGTTGCCTCTTTGTGTATGCACTTGCATACTGCTGCTTGTTGTTTGCATTGAGGATTTCCAGTTGCAGTCTTTTGTGGTTTCAATCATGTAATTTGTTCTGTGCACACTTTGATCTTGGTTTTCATGTCAGTTGTCTTTGATGCATTGCCCTGTACAATTTGTTGCTTGATTATGGTCTCTGACTTCACTTTGATTTTGTGGCCCCTGTGAACTTCAGCTCTGACCATCTTTGATTTTTGGTGGCATCAGTTTGCTGTGCATTGAGTATTGTTTAAATTGACCGTGTTACTTGCTTATGCTATTTGTATGCATTGCGCATTGATCTGGATTTGCAGTTTGAATTGCCGACTTCATGTCGCCTTGACATTGATTGTTGCATTGAGTTGAGTCATGATTGCAGTGACTTGACCTTTGCATTTTGTTTATTTTTCGAAATTTCATCTGTGTTGAATTCAGCTTAAGCTCGGATTTGACCTTGTGCTGAGATCGAGATTTTATTTATATTGCACCTGAGTTGAATCCGATAATTTGGGTTTGACCTGTGCTTACCTGTTCCTGTAGATCAATCAAGTGTATATCGGTGTGCACGGCCTTGTGGCATGTACAGTGATACACTGTGCATGTCACATTGTTCGTGTGTGATGAATTCAAATGATGACGAACAACCCAAATAACCGAGGCAAATAATATTTTCAAAATCCATGTTTTATTTTATATTGCAAAAATATTTCTTTTTCAATTTTACTGCGTTAGTGAATATTTTTGCAGATTGCTCAGATGTTGGATTCTAACTGGAATGAAGTTGAAGATAAAATACGAGTTGAGTGAATGAGTGATGTGTAGTGAGGTTAAATGTAAATATGAAATTGTGATGTATTTGTAATCAAACTTGTATATGTATAGTGAGAGCTTGAATTTGTAGTATTCAAAATTGCAATAAATATTTGTTTGAATAAAATTTCTGTTTGAAGTCAAATTCTGTGTTATTTAATTTTATTCAGCAAATATTTATTTAATCTGAAAAATAAAATAGTACATTAACAAATACATTTAAACGAATGTATATATGTTTATTATCATCAAACAAAAATCATATAAGCGCATATTCAACATTGATTTAATAAATTTTTTTATATTACAAACTTCCAAAACGCCTCGTTAATTGCCATTTAAAATTTCGAACTTCTCTTAAGGAATGCCACTTGGCGATTATAAGGTTTTACCCGCGTCCTGAACACGATGGAATGCATTCCGGAGGCTAATTTGATCGCATGAGGAAGTTAGCCTTTTAAATCGATTTAAAATATTAAATTATCGCTTTTAATTTCAAAGCGTTTCTCATCCGTACGAGCAAACGGTAAATCCAAACGCTTCGAGAATTGAAATCCGCTAATAACTAACTATTACGGATCCAAAGGGACTGGTTTCGTCGAATTCCGAGACTATGCCTCGGATGGCTATTTTTAAATATCGATTTAAACGATATAATTTCAAAACTGAAAAAATCACTTTTAAATTAAATTTCAACCATTCTATTAACTTCAGTGTCATCGTTATAAATTTTATAAGCCTTCAAATTATTTTAAACAGGCTTAGAATCTCAGATTCAATAATTTATCCAATTTCAATTATTAAATTCAATATTTAAACTATATAACTCAATAATTAAATTATCAAGTAAATATTAATATTTTGAAATTCAAATTAAAATTAACTTTTAAGTATTTAAAACCAATTAATTATTTCATTTTAAATTGTTAAAAATTCCGGGTCGTCACATGGGTACATTTTGTATGTAGTCCATGACTTTATGTATACCTTAGATATCCTATTTCTCAAATTATAGCTTTCCATTGATTCTTTCCTAGGTTGCTAGTATATCTGCTTAGTTTACTAACGACATATGCTATATCAGGTCCAGTGTAGTTCATTAAGTACAAAATGCTGCCTAGTATACGAGAGCACTCCAGTTGGTAAATACCATCACCGCTATTTTTAACCCAGTTTTGGTTCAAATCTATGAGTGATTTTGCTGATATTATATTATGTTGTTTAAACTTTTAAAGTATATTCCCACTATAATGTGATTAGGACAACACATATCCATGGTTGGTTTTATGTATTTTTACACCAAGTATCACATCGGCGATTCCCAGAACTTTCATGTCAGATCTGGCAGAGAGCATATCTTTTGTAGTTTTTATTATCTCCTTGTTGCTTTCAAATTTTAGTAAATCATCTACATATAGACATACGATGACATATCCCATATTTGTATATTTAGAATAGGCACATTTGTCACATTCATTTATATGAAGTCCATTTAGTATCATATTTTCATCGAATTTTTTATGTCATTGTATAGGCGCTTGTTTAAGTCCATACAGTGATTTTCTTAATCTACAAACCTTACTTTCAATTTCAGTTTTTAGAAAACCTTCAGGCTGTTTCATGTATATTTCTTATTCTAGTTCAACATTTAAAAATACTATCTTTACATTCATTTGATGTATTTCTAAGTCAAGTGTGGATGCAATTTCTGTGAGCATTCTTATTGATGTTATTTTAGTTACTGGAGAATATGTGTCAAAATAGCCCAGGTCTTCTTTTTGTCTAAATACTTAAACCACAAGTCGAGCTTTATACTTGTCTATTGAACCATCAGGTTTCAATTTCTACTTAAATATTCATTTATTACCTAAGGTCTTGCATCCTTGAGCTAAATCAACTAATTTCCATATATGGTTTGCCATAATGGATTTGATCTCATTGTTACCGGCCTCCTTCCGATAAGGAGTATCGGCGGAGCACATAGCTTATTTGTATGTTAATGGCTTGTCTTCTAACATAAATGTGTAGAAGTCTGGTCCAAAGGTTTTTTATGTCCTTGATTTTTTGCTTCTCCTTGGTTCCTCAACTTGTTGATTAGCACTATTTTGCTAATCATTATCAATATTTTGTTCAGTATCTTCAAAAGAATTGGATATTTCAGTTTCTCTTGGTCTCTTTTGAGTATAATTTTCATTACCTTGTTTTAAAGGGTATATATGTTCAAAAAATCTACCATTTCTCGACTCAATGATGATATTTACGTGAATATCATCAATTTCGAATTTGTGTACCAAAAACCGATAAGCGACACTGTTTTGTGCATATCCAATGAATACACAATCAATTGTTTTTGGTCCAATTTTGAATTTCTTTGGTTTAGGTACCTCCACTTTCGCAAGACACCTCCACACTTTTAAGTATTTGTAGGATGTGGTCTATTTTTTCAAAGTTCTTGGGGAGATTTAGATGTTTTCTTTCGTGGTATCTTATTCAAAATATGTTTTGCAGAAAGAATAGCTTCTCCTAAGAAATTATTTGGCAAGCTAGAACTAATTAGTAAGGCATTCATCATTTCTTTAAGGGTTCTATTTTTTTGTTCGGCTATACCGTTGGATTGAGGTGAATATAAGGCTGTAGTTTTATGTATAATGCCATGCTCGTTGCAGGATTCCTCAAAGGGAAATTCATATTCTCCTCTATCACTTCTTAAAGCTTTTATTTTATTGTTGAGTTGATTTTCAACTTCTGTTTTATACTGTTTAAACTTGTCAAATGCCTCGTCCTTGCTTCTAAGGAGATACACATAACAGTACCTTGTACAATCATAAATAAAGGTATTTCAATGAACTACCTTTTTCCACCTTTAGTTTGACAATTCTAAGTCACATACATCTGTGTGTATTAGGTGTAAGGGTTCAGTTTCTCGTTCAACATGGTGAAACGAGATTCTTATCAATTTTTCTTCTGCACAAACTTGACATTTACAATTGGAATCTATTTTTCATTTTGGTACAAAGTCTACATTAATCAATTTTCGCAAGGTATCAAAATTTACATGGCCTAATCTACAATGCCATATGTTAGAAGAGTCAACAATATAAGCAGAAGATTCAATTTTATTCATATCATCGTTTGATACAATAGTTGTTACATTTTCTTTAAATAAACCATCACACACCTATCCTCTTCATACATACACTCCATTCTTTGACAACAAAAACTTATCAGACACAAAAATGAGTTTGAAGCCACGCTTGCTAAGTAACGATTCAGAAATCAGGTTCTTGCGGATCTTTGGAACATGAAGAACATCTACCAAAGTGTTCTTTTCCAGAAGTCATTTTCAGTACAATCTTTCCCTTGCCTTTGACTTTTGATGCGAATGAATTACCCATAAAAATTTGTTCGTCTCAATAGCAGTTTTGTAGGTTGTAAAGATCCACTTATATGCACATATGTGTCATGTGGCTCCTGTGTCTACAACCATTCCTTCGAGTTACCAACAATGTTGCATTCGGACACTACTGCACATAAGTCCATATCAAACACACCTTCTGAAATGTCAGCCATGTTTGCTTTTGGTTTCTTTTTTTGGATGCACGACATTCGGTGGCTTTGTGCCCTTCCTTTCCACAATTATGACATGAACCTTGAAATTTCTTTGATTTCTTATAAGCATGCCCACGTTTCCTTTTGTTGGGTTTTTCTGACTCAATTACATTTGCCTTAGCAATCATGGTATGTGAAGTCTTCTTCTCAGATTTTCTACTATCTTCCTCAATCCTCAATCGAACTACAAATTCCTCCATTATCATCTCCTTACGCTTGTGCTTAAAGTAGTTTTTGAAATCTTTCCATGATGGAGGAAGCTTTTCAATTGCAGTTGCAACCTAAAAGGATTCACTTAGAGTCATTCCTTCATCGTGCAGTTGGTGGATGATGACTTGTAACTCTTGAATCTGGTTGATTTGCATCAATCATTTTGAAGTCAAGAAATTTTCCTGCTATGAATTTCTTCATGCCTGCATCTTTGGTTTTGTACCTTTTCTCCAATGTCGTCAAGAGTTCTTTGGAAGTTCGAGCAGTGCAACTTCATTGTATAAGCTGTTGATATTTGTTCTTGCATACGAAGTCATACTCTTCCAAACATTCAAGGCTTCATCTTTTGTTGCATCGGGTTCCAATTCTTGGATTATGGAAGTATCTTTTGTAAGAAACTTTGAAAGGCCCAAAGTCGTCAAATAGAACATCTTTTGCTACTAATGTTTGAAGTCTATCCTTGTGAACTTTTCTAGCCTTTCTCCATGAGACAGCGCCATTGGTGGAACCATAGTTGCAGGCTGAGTAGTAATCACAGTCCATGTTGATGTAGAAGTGTTGCTTTCATAAGACATTGTCGTCTACAGAAACAACCAACAATAAAACAATATTGTTTTAAGGTTGTTAATAGAACGTTACAAAGATATTAGAAAGCTATTACGATTACGTCGCAAAACTGTTACAACTTCAGAACTGTTATGTGATGACCCGGAATTTTTGGATGTTTGAAATCGGAATATTTAACTGATTTTTAAATATTTAAAAGTTAATTTTAACTTGGATTCAGATATCACAATTTATTTGATAATTAAAATTTTTGAATTAAATAATTTGAAGTTGGGTAACATGTTGAATCTGGAGTTTTAAGCCTGTTAAAATTAATTTAAAGGCCTGTAAAATTTATATTGATAGTACTGAGGATAATAAGTCTTGTAGAATTTAAATTAACAGTGATTTATTCAGTTTTGAAATTTTATCGTTTAAATTGAATTTAAAAATAGCCTTCCGAGGCACAGTCTCGGAATTCAACGAAACCAGTTCCATTGAATCCATAATAGTGTATTATTATCGGATTTTAACTTTCGTAGTGATTGGAGTTGTTGTGTGAGTGTACGACATATAAACGCATTGAAATCTATATCGAATTCAATTTAATAACTGGATCTAAAAAGCTATCTTCTCCATACGATCGAATTAGGAATCGAAACCTTTTCCATTGTGTTTATAATAGGGGTATAACGTTATGAACGTCTAGCGGCACACCTCGGTAGGAGGTCAGGATTTTAAGCTACGTAATTCGGAACGATTTAAATTTAAACACACTTATATATATACACATTTCAAAATTAAAAATCTTTTCCCATCAGCCACCCTATTCTATACCTATGTACGCTTAGCCGACCATCCTGTAGCCTTTTTCTCCAACACGCGACAGCCTTTTCTCTGTTAAATCACCACGAGCCTTTCATTCTGATCTCAGAGAGAGAAAAAAATATCTAGCCCCTTGGTAAAAATGGCGTCCCTCTTCACTTATATTCAATCACAGAAAGAAAAAAAATATCGGCAAAAGAAGAAAATAAGGGCCGAGTTTTTTTCCACCTCTTTCTCCCTTCTTACTTCATTGCATTTTTGTCCTAGCAACGAAATCGAATCTGATTCGATTCCTATAAAAAAAACTAAACTCTCGTTCGAAATTTTGGAATGGCCGCAGCCGCGTGATGGGGAAGGAGGAGAAGCCGATGCAGATTCGAGAGGTACATGGTTCGATAGGGGAGTACGAGTTCGATTTGAACTCGAATGTGCTTCCTTACTCGAATCGGTATCGGCAAAGCGGGAGCGTGTTGAGTTGGCGCGCTTGGTTAGTGGTGGGTGTTGCCTCAGACGAACGAGGAAGAACTCGGCGATTTGTTTTCAGCTGAGTAGCCTCGTGGTGTTGCGCCAGTGTTCGTAGTTAGGGTTTGGAATTCTGGATGTGGCTCTCCTGAGCACGAGAGGGGCAAGTCATGATTTATTGTGGGTATGATTCCTTCTTTCTTTCGAATTGTTAAAATGCAGGTAGAAAATATTTTTACTGTAAAATAAATTTCTGTTATTTTCAGAATGGATAAGCTTTGAAAGATAGGATTTTTTTTAACATAGTAATATAGATATATATTCACATACATGCTTTGTTTTAAATAGTAAATGTATATACATACATATATATATATATATATATATATATATATATATATATATATAGGAACATGATTTTTAAAGGATAATTTTAATAAAAATAAATGTTTGAAAATTTATATGAATTGGATTTTTATGAAGTCTATATAGATTATTTTAGAAATATATGGTTCATAAATAAAATAAATATTTTCACGTACTAGTTAATTTTAAACCAGTGTATTATGGAGATTAATTGTCTAACTAATCTATTTAATTATCTTAGGCACAAAAATAATAATAATTTATTAGAGGGAAATTAGTTGAAATTTTATTAATAATTGGTAACTGACTGTTCGATTACTTTAAGTGTTAATAAAATGTAAAATGTTTTTACAAGCTCTGAAATCGGAAGAAAACAAGTAGGTTTGGGTTGGATTGCTAAAACAAAATCAAAGGTGAGTTAATCTCACTCAGTTGCATTTAAATTTAAATAATTAAATTTAAATAATTTTTTGAATGGTTGAATTGATTGATGTGCTATAGTATGGTATATTTTGGAATTGGTATTTTATATTGTGCTAACGTCTGTGGATGCAGGGAAAACAGGTTGGAGGGATCCAACTGGACCCCTCAACATTTGTTTAAATTATTTAATACCCTCTGTTGTGATTATTTGATATTCTATGATGAATTATATTAGAATATTGAATGCTATGGTTCGATTGGATATAATTGGGTATAATAAATTTCAGAAAATATATAAATTGGATTTTTGAAAGAAAATAAAAGAAGTGAATTTGTAAGTAAAATAATTATGGAAATTTGAATAAATTTAAGAATGAATGGAAAGAAAAATAAAGTGACTTTAAAATTCTAATAAATAAATCGTGAGTATAGAAAGGAAAATTTGAATAAACAGAAAGTTAATGAATTTTAAAATTCAATGTGATTATTTAAAAAGAATATAACATTTATTTAAAATTCAAGATTTAAATTATTGGAAAGAATAAAGAAGAAATTGGAAATAACCTGAAATTCGTATATTTCAGTTAAAAAGTTTTAAAATCAAATGGAAAATAATAATGATAATAAAGTCCATAATTAACGAACTTTGAAATGAATTAAAAAAAGTAAAGATATTTATTTCAAATGGAATAAATTGGAAATCAATTTGGGGAAATTGATTTAAGCAATTGAAGTTGGAATTTTTCTTTGGATAACCAAGTACGTTTTTTAGAGTAAATTTTTAAATATAAATTAAAGGTTTTAAAGTTGTTTTTAAAAAGCAAGTTTTGAAAAATTTATTATTTCTAAAATATTTAAATTCTAAAGTAAGTGTTTTCTTTTAATCTATTATAACAGTAATTATTTAAAGAATGACCTAGTATTATGTTTTTAAAAGTGTAAATCTAGTTTTATATTTTATTTAGTAACCTTATTTCCAAATATTCATATAGTATGTATTTTAACAAATTATTGAAGTAGTTTTACCTTAAATGTTTTAAAATATATTTCAAAGTAAAGTGTTTTAATTATTTTAAAAATCTAGTTTTGTGCTTGGTGATTTCGGTGGAGATGGAAAATATTTGGGAAAGTTTATTCTGAAAAGGAAAGATGATCTGAAACTGTTTTCAAAAGGTTGAAAATAGAAATATATCTTGTAAAGATATTTTGAGATAAATAAATAATTTGGAAAATTATTTATTATTGGATAGTTGTTTGTGAATATTAATTGATAGTTAAATCACCGACTATCAATATTGGACAAATGCGTTGATCGTTTCGAAGAGACCAGGATCGAGATTTATTTCTCGAAAACCACTTCGATCCGGTTTGTACGTTTTCGTGGAAAACGATTTTGGATTCGAAGATGGAGTAGTGAAGTGCAAGGGCTAGTCGCTACTAATCCGGAGGATATTTCCAAAATGGATGTAGTAGGAATAGTGCCTTCGGTTCCATTCGAACCAGGGACGGACTTGTATGGATGAATGCTTTCGGAACATCGTCGGGGGACGATGGGCATTCTAAGGTGTAACGACCCAGAATTTCAGTCATTTGCAATTCGTATATTTAATTGATTTTAAATATGCACAAGCAAAATTTATAAACTGAATAAATAATATTTCGAATATCTAGATTTAATTGGATAATTAAATTGTTAATTTAATATTTGAAATTGCATAAATAATTAGAATTTGCATTTAAAATGAATAAAAATGATTTATAAAGTTATATTAAATCATATTGGAGTTAGAATGATGTTATATAACTTTTAAAATTGAATTAAAAGTTAAATTGCAGAAATTGAATATTTTAATATTTAACTAACGAGTAAAAATAGCCATTTTTCAAACAGTCTCGGATTTCGACGAAACCAGTTTCATCGGATCCGTAATGTTATATTATTGTAAGATTTGAAATTTCGTGTCAATCGGATTTACCGTTTGTCCGGGGTAAGCCAAAACGCACAGAAAATTAGTTTAATCGGTTTAATTTAAATTTGATCATTTATTTTCGTAACTCGCACATACGATCGAATTAGCCTTCGAAACACGTTCCATTGTATTTGGAACGTGGGGTAAACCCTAGAAATGCCAGCCGGCACGCTTCGTTTGGAGTTCGGAAAATTTCGGATGAATAGTGTTTTGAGAATTTTCTATATAATCACCTCTATCATTTCATTTGCAAAAATAAAATAAACCCTAGGTCAGAAAACCCTAGCCGCCACTTATGTTTTCAATGGCCAGAAAACTCCCATCTTCTTCCTCCATTTTCTCACAATCCATCGACTTTCATCCAAAACTTCCAACTACAAAAACGTAGAGAGCAGTGAAATCTTCCACTTCAACGGTCAAGATCGTAAAACGAGCTACGGATTAGCGGCAAATCGACCACAAACGGCTGAACTTCATGCACGCATTTCAAGGGCAGGTCAAGGCCGAGCTCTGAGATTCTTTGGCCGAGCATTGGGTTGGAGGTGGCGCTTCGAATGGCAGTGGTTGATCGTTGTAGAGTTCGTCGTATTGGCCGCGTGCATTAGGGTTTTATGGAGGCTATGGGTTTGGTTGAACGTGATATTCATATTTGGGAAGAAGCTTCAAGGTGCGGCCTGGATCTGATGGGCAAGGATTGCACGGCCCAGATTGATTTGAGGGTAAAAATAGAAAAGAAAATGTAAATTAATTTATATTAAAATGTATACGAACTTTAAAAATTGATAACTTGTTCTTACGAGGTCCGTTTCGCACGAAACGAATTGCATTGGGTTTGTATTGACGAGCACTACATTATGGAGCTGGATTGGGATTTATTTAAGCTAGTGAAAATTTTGGTTGAAATTAAACGCTCGTTTAATTTTAATCGGAATAAATCGCTAACGCGACGACTACAAGCAAAGTGGGTACAACTCACTCTTTCTGACTCACTGATATTTTTATATAAGTGATAAATAATTTATCATATGATGATTGATGATTGTTTGGATGATATATGATATATTGATTGGTATTTGGATATATACCTGCATATTGGAGCAGATGAAACCCTATACGTTCCCGTGTATGAGCGGATGACCCTTTGTACGTGCGTCTGCCTTATAGCGGACATTGTACACATATTCTAATATGTATATTTGTTGCAGGCGACAGGTTGGGGGGATCCAACTGGATTCCTCAACAGTATTGATTTTATTTACAAATATTTGTGATATATGCTGTTATCATATGATATATGACGTTTGGATGCCGTGATGGATGTATTTGGTGTCGTTGCATCATTTGGCCTATTTTGAAATAACAAAAATATTAAAGTGATGATTTCCAAATTTAAATGGATTTTTATAAGTGAATAAGATTTATAATTTGTGAAGTTGTTAAACGAATGAATTTTATAAGTAAATGATTTATAAGTAAATGATTTATAAGTAATTAACTTATAATTTGGGTTTTTGGGTATAAAATTGAGTTATAAATGGAATTGGTTAATAAGGGATTTTATATATAGTAGTTATTATAAAAATAAAATGGAATTTATAAACATGGTTTCATAAACCCGAAATCAAATAAATTTGATAAGTAAGTATAGAAATTATTAAAGGAGATATATCCACGATTTTGGACAGTGGATAATCCTTTAATTAATTATGTAGAAGTGTTGAATTTGGTTAGAGATTTATATCCACGATTTTGGACGGTGGATTATCTTTAATAAAATGTGTAGAAATATTGGATTTGGTAAATGGACTATATTCACGATTTTGGACAGTGAATAATATTTTAAAATTATATAAATGTTTTGGGAAGTGATATATTAAATAGAATTAAAACGGTTTGAAGTTGTTTTAAAATGTGTTAAGGATCGAAACCATAGATTTCAACATTCATTGTTGAAATAGACGTTTTCGAGAAATAAGGAAATGATGGACTATAACACTGTTGTTATAGTAAATGATTTCCGAAAGGAAATGTTTTTTTTATAGTATTGGGATTTATATATCTATCTTAATTTCGAATCCCATTACTATTGATTTTGGGTTGTCGTAACGATGTTTTACGCAACATTCGTTTGATCCGGATAAAGATGTTTAAGAGAATGATTTCCTTAAAGAATAAAATACATACTTAATCGTATTTTAAGTATATGTAATATTTTCTAAGTGGTGAAAATAAATTGAATTGTGAATTACTTATTATTAAATAAGTATTTGGAAATGTTTTCCAATGATTGAAATGTTTTGAGAATTATATCTTTTTAGAGATAATTTGAAGTGAATATTTGGCAAGTAACTTACTTAATAAAAGATTAATTGAAGGGCCCAATGATTGTTATAGTGCTGAATATTTGTTTGTTTGCTTTGATAGTTAAATAACCGACTATCAAATTGCCCAAAATTTTAGTTGCTCGACTTGATGTGGGAACTATTTAGTTGTGCACTTAGTACGTAGCCTTCTGTGTAGACTTGATTATCGTTTGTGTTGAGGATGTTGATTCGTATAGTGCGGAGTATTACTCCAATCTATCGAGCTTCCTTCTTGGCCCGAAGGATAGCAAGTTGAAAGTTGGAAACGTGATAAGTCTACGACACTTAGTTGCTGTGTGAGGTTGAGAAACGCTTTTGCGTTGTTGGTCCGAAGAGACCGGGATCAGATCTATCTGAAAACCACTTCAGACTAACGTATATGCGACGATTATGCAGGTTGCTTTTGATGATATTGATTTTCGGAGTTTCATAGTGGGGGACTGCTTGCTGATCGTTTGGGGATTAAAATCCCAATATACATCCAGTAGCAGTGGTCTCTTCATTATGAAATATATCCAATGCGAGGACTATTCGCTACTAATCCTAGGGATTTCCCGACAGGATGTGGTAGGAAAGTACCTTCGGTTTGTCCTATTCCTGGACAACTTGTATGGATATTTGTCTGACATTGCATTTCTAATGATTATGAACATTGGTTTTTACAAACGTATATCAGTGGTGGCGGAGAAGGCAACTTCTCTTAGCTTAACACCCTCCTTGAGACGTATGTGCTTAAAGGTTGTATTTTTGTGGAAGGCAATTAGTAGTCAACGGAAATGGCCGTGTGGCATTCTAAGTGATGTGATATGTGATTGTAAAAGGTAATCGTTACCTCTAGCCTCATCAACCGAAAATGACCAAAACAGGGTTAGATGCAGCAGGGCTAAGTGGGTCATTCCCATCAGGATATGATCATCCTCTTCTAGATATATCTTTGCATGCTATGACGTCGTGTACCTGATTATTGTGGTTTGTATGCTAGAGGGCCCTTGGAAAGGTCGGTAACGACCGGAGGATGACATATTCGGTATCATCTAGTAAGAGGTGGGTCGGTCTTGTGTTGGTAGAGGGCAGATGTTCTGTGCCTCGGGACATCCATCTAGAGGTGTACCCCTTCGGAAGGTAGTCCCTTCACCTGGTCATTTGTGTGGAAATCCAAACTCCACTACGTACCCGGCATTTTGATTGTATTACCCAATTAGGCTATATGCTGGAATTTAATCAATGTAACAATTTCGACTATGATTAATATTATTTGTATACAGTAGACACTACTATAATATAACATGACACTTGATATGAAATGTTTTAGTTATCGTAAGGTAAAAACATGTCCGTGTTTATGTGTGGACTTGTCTTACGAGATACTTTTGTTTTGAAAACTAAGGAAAAGTTTGGTAATTTAATAAATTCAGTTGAGTGTGTTTCTCACACTGGTTTACCAGACTGATCCGGGCGTTCTCCCCTTTCAATGCTCGGGTCAGACCGAGTATATCTACAGGTTATGCTTTGGTGCTTTTGGAGCTTCAGCAGGAGAGCTGGAGATCTTCATTTCGTACGTCCGTATTTGCTTGATTATCCGCTGTGCTTAATTGTTATTTATTATCGGCTTGTGAGGACAGGTTATTATAACTGTTCAAGCCGATAACTCTGATTGATTGTTGAACTCTGATTGATGTATGTATATAAAATTTCTGTTTTGTAAAGATCATTGATATGATATTATATATTTTCCGCTGCGATGTGAGATTCTGTATTATTCTGTTTGGTTCTATCTTCTCTCTTTCTTCTCTTCTCTTCTTCTCCCTTCTTTTCTTTCTCTTGACTTTCCGTCAGTTTGTGCTTTTTGGGTCGGACATGTGTGGATTATTGTCGATTCAAAGGGTATAGATTTTCGGGTCGTCACAGCTGGTATCAAAGCTTAGATTTTGTATATTCCTAAGCTTTGATGTGTACTCAGTATAGATAGGGATAGTAGTACCCTAGATTGATTTTGAGTGTATTATATATATGAGCGCGTATTTGTTAGTGAATATAAAATATTTTATATTGTGTTTGCTTATCCGTTGAGCTGTTTGTGAATTCTGGTCGGTATGTGGGACGCCCTGTTATCGATAGGGATTTTCAAACACTTAAACGAGGCAAGTCGACATGGTATTATTTTAAAACTGGGTAAATGAAATAATTTTACCTAGATTATATTTTATATATGAATAATTTTTCAGAAATTATTAAAGTGTATATAAATTGATTGTTTGGTTGTTTGAAAATGAAAATATATGTAAGTTAATGAAAGATGTTGAATAATCTAAATAAAAACAACAATTGTAAGATAATAAATTGTATAAGCAAATGAATTATATAGTATGGAATTATAATTAATATGATTTACAATTGTGAAATAATCTTATATATAAGAAATGAAACTATTTGAGTTGTAAATGAAAAGGGATTTAAATTAAGAATTAGGGAAATTTGAATCGCGTTTACTTTGAAAAATTGTTTTTCAAAGTTAAAGATGTTATACTATTATAAATAAATCTAGAATGATCTTATATAAGTAAAGTGAAATAGTGAAATCATATAAGTAAAAGATTTATAAATGTGATTTATAAAGAATAAAAGAAAATATAATTTTAAAAGTATATAAAGCACTGAATTCACTACTGTTACTGAGAAATAATAATGGTGATGACTGCAGCATCATCAGTATCATTTTCGAGTTTCTGTGTGATGGATTTGCTACCAATAATAAATTGAAATTGAAGTTTTGTTTTGATAAACTAATTTGATTTAAAAATCCAAGTAGAAATTGATAAAAATAAGTGAAACGATTTTTGTATTTATAATATGAAGTATAAATTTAACTTTGTAAAGTTGAAAGAAATTTGAGTTAGTAAGTGAATTATATGATTTGAAATTTAACTAAAGGAAAGTTAAATATAATTGAATTGGACTTTAATTTGATTAGATACGTTATTGAAATGGAAGTTGAACCTAAGTGTAAAGTGATTATATAACCATGATTTGAATTATAAAAATGTGAATGGAAGTATACTTAGGTGAATGTTTATGGAAGTTGAATAAATAAGATTTATAAGTTATAAAATGTGAAAAGGTAAGTAAAACCAATAGCTAAAGTGGTTAAACTATTTTGTTAAGTAAAACAAGATATGAGTTTGAATAGTGATATGGAATTTGACTTAAGTAAAAAAGTTAAAAAAATAGAATTTCAATTAAATTAGAAGTAAACTTAAGTTGTATAGTGAAAGTGAAGGTAAATGAAGTTGAAATGAAAGATAACTTAAGTGATGTTGAATAAAATTGATTTTGGTACCGAAGTAAATTGTAAAGTGAATAAAATGAAGTGATGAATGTGAACTTGAGTTATATAAAGAAATTCAACTTTAATGATAAAATGAATTAGCAACTGAATTAATAAATGGATTGGATGTTAATCAATCTAATGTAAATAAATTGATATGGAATAGTGAATGCAAGTGTTAATTCATTAAGCTAATGAAATTTGAAATTAAATAATTGAGTGAAAGTCAGTTGAATGTTAAACCAATTTGAAATTAAATGTGTTGGACCAAATTGAATGAATGTAAAGTAAATAAATTTGGTTGTGTTGGATATGCATTGATTGTTAGATGAATGTTATTTGATTGAATAGAGATTCATTAAGTGTTAATGAAATTAAATTAATGAAAATGAAAGCTATAAATAGTTGAATCCAAATTGAAAGTGAAGTAAGAATAAATAGAATTGAATGTGATTTGATTTAAAAGTGAACTAACTTGAATTTAAATTAGTGAATGCAAACTAATTCGAATGAATGAATGTTAGTAAATCCAATGTTAATGAATCAAATGTGATTAAATTGAAAACCAATTCAATGAATATTAATGAGAAGTGAATTTATATTGATATGGTTATGGATATATTGGATAGATATGGTTTGTTGGATGATAGTTGTTTGATGGTTGGATTTGTTGCCTTTTGTTGCATTTGCTATATTGGCATATGTAGTTGTTGTAGTGGTATATGTTGTATATTGATATTACTTTCATATATACATGTTTCTCATTGTTGTTGAGTGTTTAGTAGGTGCGGATTGCGCTTGCTTCGCATTTGGAGCTCGCTTTCGCGCTATATTAGCCGTATATGCTCGCTAATAATATATAAGGTACATATCTCGGATTACATATCGTACTTTTACACTTTTTTCTCTGCGGGATGCCTCATTACTTGATGAGATGTATATTTGTGATATATATATTGCCATTTTTTTTGGACCGAACCGCGCAAAGGAGACTATGGCGAATTTTTTTGAAAATTTAAGGCGTTAGAAATTTTTTAGAAAATTGAAATTTTTTTGTGAAAACTAAAAGTTTGATCTTTGAGTTAAAAGTTAAACGATATTAGTTGGTTTTGAAAAGATAACTAAGTAGGTTTGAAAACTTAGAAAAGTTTTTGTAAGAAGTTTAACTAATGAAAAGTTAAAAGGTTAAATAGATTTGATAAATCTAATTTGAACGAATTATTTTGAAAAGTTAATGGATTTTGTGACTTTGTCTTACTTTGTAATTTCGAGGACGAAACTCTTTAAAGTAGTGGAGAATGTAACGACCCAGAATTTCAGTCATTTGAAATTCGTATATTTAATTGATTTTAAATATGCACAAGCAAAATTTATAAGCTGAATAAATAATATTTCGAATATCTAGATTTAATTGGATAATCAAATTGTTAATTTAATATTTGAAATTGCGTAAATAATTAGAATTTGCATTTAAAATGAATAAAAATGATTTATAAAGTTATATTAAATCATATTGGAGTTAGAATGATGTTATATAACATTTAAAATTGAATTAAAAGTTAAATTGCAGAAATTGAATATTTTAATATTTAATTGACGAGTAAAAATAGCCATTTTTCAAACAGTCTTGGATTTCGACGAAACAAGTTTCATCGGATCCGTAATGTTATATTATTGTAAGATTTCAAATTTCGTGTCAATCGGATTTACCGTTTGTCCGGGGTAAGCCAAAACGCATAGAAAATTAGTTTAATCGGTTTAATTTAAATTTGATCATTTATTTCCGTAACTCGCACATACGATCGAATTAGCCTCCGAAACACGTTCCATTGTGTTCGGAACGCGGGGTAAACCCTAAAAAGGCCAGCCGGCACGCTTCGTTTGGAGTTCAGAAAATTTCGGATGAATAGTGTTTTGAGAATTTTCTATATAAGCACCTCTATCATTTCATTTGCAAAAATAAAATAAACCCTAGGTCAGAAAACCCTAACTGCCACTTATGTTTTCAATGGCCAGAAAACTCCCATCTTCTTCCTCCATTTTCTCACAATCCATCGACTTTCATCCAAAACTTCCAACTACAAAAACGTAGAGAGCAGTGAGATCTTCCACTTCAACGGTCAAGATCGTAAAAGGAGCTACGGATTAGTGGCAAATCGACCACAAACGGCCGAACTTCATGCACTCATTTCAAGCGCAGGTCAAGGCCGAGCTCTGAGATTCTTTGGCCGAGCATTGGGTTGGAGGTGGCGCTTCGAATGGTAGTGGTTGATCGTTGTAGAGTTCGTCTATTGGCCGCATGCATTAGGTTTTTGTGGAGGCTATGGGTTTGGTTGAACGTGATATTCACATTTGGGAAGAAGCTTCAAGGTGCGGCCTGGATCTGATGGGCAAGGATTGCACGGCCCAGATTGATTTGAGGGTAAAAACAAAAAAGAAAATGTAAATTAATTTATATTAAAATGTGTACGAACTTTAAAAATTGATAACTTGTTCGTACGAGTTCCGTTTCGCACGAAACGAATTGCGTTCGGTTCGTATTGACGAGCACTACATTATGGAGATGGATTGGGATTTATTTGAGCTAGTGAAATTTTGGTTGAAATTAAACGCTCGTTTAATTTTAATCGGAATAAATCGCTAACGCGACGACTACAAGCAAAGTGAGTACAACTCACTCTTTTTGACTCATTGATATTTTTATATAAGTGAGAAATAATTTATTATATGATGATTAATGATTGTTTGGATGGTATATGATATATTGATTGGTATTTAATTATTTACCTGCCTATTGGAGCATATGAGACCCTATACGTTCCCGTGTATGAGCGGATGACCCTTTGTACGCACGTCTGCCTTGTAGCGGACATTATACACATATTCTAATATGTATCTTTGTTGCAGGAGACAGGTTGGAGGGATCCAACTGGATTCCTCAACAGTATTGATTTTATTTACAGATATTTGTGATATATGCTGTTATCATATGATATATGACATTTGGATGCCGTGATTGATGTATTTGGTGCCGTTGCATCATTTGGCCTATTTTGAAATAATAAAAATATTAAAGTGATGATTTCCAAATTTAAATGGATTTTTATAAGTGAATAAGATTTATAATTTGTGAAGTTGTTAAACGAATGGATTTTATAAGTAAATGATTTATAAGTAATTAACTTATAATTTGGGTTTTTGGGTATAAAATTGAGTTGTAAATGGAATTGGTTAATAAGGGATTTTATATATAGTAGTTATTATAAAAAGAAAATGGAATTTATAAACATGGTTTCATAAACCCGAAATCAAATAAATTTGATAAGTAAGTATAGAAATTATTAAAGGAGATATATCCACGATTTTGGACAGTGGATAATCCTTTAATTAATTATGTAGAAGTGTTGAATGTGGTTAGAGATTTATATCCACGATTTTGGACAGTGGATTATCTTTAATAAAATGTGTAGAAATATTGGATTTGGTAAATGGACTATATTCACGATTTTGGACAGCGAACAATATTTTAAAATTATATAAATGTTTTGGGAAGTGATATATTAAATAGAATTAAAATGGTTTGAATTTGTTTTAAAATGTGTTAAGGATCGAAACCGTAGATTTAAACATTCATTATTGAAATAGACGTTTTTGAGAAATAAGGAAATGATGGACTATAACACTGTTGTTATAGTAAATGATTTCTGAAAGGAAATGTTTTTGTATAGTATTGGGATTTATATATCTATCTTAATTTTGAATCCCTATACTATTGATTTTGGGTTGCCGTAACGATGTTTTACGCAACATTCGTTTGACCCAAATAAAGATGTTTAAGAGAATGATTTCCTTAAAGAATAAAATATATACTTAATCGTATTTTAAGTATATGCAATATTTTCTAAGTGTTCAAAATAAATTGAATTGTGAATTACTTATTATTAAATCAGTATTTGGAAATGTTTTCCAATGATTGAAATGTTTTGAGAATTATATCTTTTTAAAGATAATTTGAAGTGAATATTTGGCAAGTAACTTAATTAATAAAAGATTAATTGAAGGGCCCAGTGATTGTTATAGTGCTGAATATTTGTTTGTTTGCTTTGATAGTTAAATAACCGACTATCAAATTGCCCAAAATTTTAGTTCCTCGACTTGATGTGGGAACTATTTAGTCGTATACTTAGTACGTAGCCTTCTGTGTAGGCTTGATTATCGTTTGTGTTGAGGATGTTGATTCGTATAGTGCGGAGTATTACTCCAATCTATCGAGCTTCCTTCTTGGCTCGAAGGATAGCAAGTTGAAAGTTGGAAACGTGATAAGTCTACGAGACTTAGTTGCTGTATGAGGTTGAGAAACGCTTTTGCGTTGTTGGTGCGAAGAGACCGAGATCAGATCTATCTGAAAACCACTTCGGACCAACGTATATGCGACGATTATGCAGGTTGCTTGTGATGATATTGATTTTCGGAGTTTCATAGTGGGGGACTGCTTGTTGATTGTTTGGGGATTAAAATCCCAATATACATCCAGTAGCAGTGGTCTCTTCATTATGAAATATCCAATGCGAGGACTATTCGCTACTAATCCTAGGGATTTCCCGACAGGATGTGGTATGAAAGTACCTTCGGTTTGTCCTATTCCTGGACAACTTGTATGGATGTTGATTTACATTGCATTTCTAATGATTATGAACATTGGTTTTTACAAACGTACATCAGTGGTGGCAGAGAAGACAACTTCTCTTAGCTTAACACCCTCCTTGAGACGTATGTGCTTAAGGGTTGTATTTTTGTGGAAGGCAATTAGTAGTCAACGCAAATGGCCGTGTGGCATTCTAAGTGATTTGATATGTTATTGTAAAAGGTAATCGTTACCTCTAGCCTCATCAATCGGAAATGACCAAAACAGGGTTAGATGCAGCAGGGCTAAGTGGGTCTTTCCCATCAGGATATGATCATCCTCTTATAGATATATCTTTGCACGCTATGACGTCGTGTATCTGATTATTGTGGTTTGTATGCTAGAGGGTGCTCGGAAATGTCGGTAACGATCGGAGGATGACATATTCGGTACCATCTAGTAAGAGGTGGGCCGGTCTTGTGTTGGTAGAGGGCAGATGTTCTGTGCCTCGGGACATCCATCTAGAGGTGTACCCCTTCGGAAGGTAGTCCCTTCACCTGGTCATTTGTATGGAAATCCAAACTCCACTACGTACCTGCCATTTTGATTGTATTATCCAATTGGGCTATATGCTGGAATTTAATCAATGTAACAATTTCGGCTATGATTAATATTATTTGTATATAGTAGACGCTACTATAATATAACATGACACTTGATATGAAATGTTTTAGTTATCGTAAGGTAAAAACATGTCCGTGTTTATGTGTGGACTTGTCTTACGAGATACTTTTGTTTTGAAAACTAAGGAAAAGTTTGGTAATTTAATAAATTCAGTTGAGTGTGTTTCTCACGCTGGTTTACCAGACTGATTCGGGCGTTCTCCCCTTTCAATGCTCGGGTCAGACCGAGTATATCTACAGGTTATGCTTTGGTGCTTTTGGAGCTTCAGCAGGAGAGCTGGAGATCTTCATTTCGTACGTCCGTATTTGCTTGATTATCCGTTGTGCTTAGTTGTTATTTATTATCGGCTATTCTGAGGGCAGGTTATTATAACTGTTCAAGCCGATAACTCTGATTGATTGTTGAACTCTGATTGATGTATGTATATACAGTTTCTGTTTTGTAAAGATCATTGATATGATATTATATATTTTCCGCTCCGATGTGAGATTCTGTATTGTTCTGTTTGGTTCTATCTTCTCTCTGTCTTCTCTTCTCTTCTTCTCTCTTCTTTTCTTTCTCTTGAATTTCCGTCAGTTTGTGCTTTTTGGTTCGGACATGTGTGGATTATTGTCGATTCAAAGGGTAAGGATTTTTGGGTCGTCACATAAGGGATATGTTCTAAAAAGGTAACACTTAGCCTCAAGCCTCATCAAATGGGAATGACTGAAAATCAGGGGTTATACAGCAAGGCTAGGTGGGTAGCACCTAAGCAGGGTGAGGTCATCCCTGTCTAGATGTCCCTTTTATTTCGGCTTAGCGGGCGGTTGCTGATCCCAACCGCGGGGTGATCTCACTCGGGATTATCCAGTAAGGGGTAGTCCCGGTCTTGTGTTGTAGGGGAGCGGGCACACTCCTCGGTACTGTGATCTAGGCCACGTACTGTGACAGGTGGTACCCCAGTGCCTAGTCATTAGTTGAAAATCCATTCTCCCTACGAGTTTTGTTTGTATTACCCACTCTGTGGCTAGTAGCTGGAATTTAATAGATGTTACAATTCAGCTATTTTAATAAGTATTTGTATGTAGACCCTATTATAATATCAGAGGATTTCTATAAAAATTATTTTAGCTATCGTAAGGTAAAAACCCGACATGTTTATTTGTGGCGTGGTCTTACGAGACGCTTTTGTTTTCAAAAGGATTTTGAAACTTTAATATTCAATTGAGTGTGATTTTCTCACGCTGGTATTCCAGACTGACTCGGGTATTATTTAATTGTAATGCTCGGGTCAGACCGAGTATTATGGGATACAGGATATGATGCTGTGGAGCTCAGGAGACGGGCTGGATGACGATACGTACTCCCGTACTTGTTTTATATATATTACGCTGTGTAGAGTAGCTGTATATCCAGTTGTATGTTATTGATGTTTGTTGAAATGTGATTGATGTACTCTGATGATGTAATGTATAAACAGATATATTTGTTTTTGTGTAAAGACCATTATTATCTATTATATTTTATCCCTCTACGATGGTTAGATTCTGTTGTTGTTTTCTATTTTTCTTCTTCTACCTCTTCTTCTTTAACCTAATGGTTCGTATTTCTGTACAACTTGAGTCGATTTAGGCAGAATAGTGTTGACTCAAGGGGTACGGATTTACGGGTCATTACAGTTGGTATCAGAGCTTAGGTTGGTGATAACCTTGGCTCTGGTTGGAATTACTCATAAAAATAGAGTCTATAGTACTCTAGAATGAGTTTGAGCGTATTGATAGATATGAGCGCGTATTTGTTAGTGAATATAAAATTGTTTTTATATTGCATTGATTTATCGGTTGAGTGTTTATGGATTCTGGTCGATATATGGGATGCCATATTATCGATAGGAATTTCTAAACTCTCAGATAAATCGACACAATGTTGTTTTAAATAGGGTAAATGGAATAATTTTACCCAAAATTATTTTTGTTTATAAAGGAAATATTTTTTCGTAAATTGTTATAATTATATATGGATGCTTGGATGGTAGATAGTGATAATATTTAATTATTATCATTATTATATAAGAATCGAATAAGAAATTGAAATAATAACAAGAGATTAAGGAATAAATTGATAAATAAATAAGATTTGTAAATGTGATTCATAATTGAATAAGATATTGAAACCATACTTAAAAACTAAGAAACCAATTTGTATACAAATGAAATTTGTAAAGATAAACTAAATGTAAATTATAATGTGATTAATAATTAAAATATGATAAAATTCCAAAGTAATGTTTGAATATAAGTTTAAAGGATTTGGGATTTGGAAATTTAGATTCCTTTGAATTTGGTAATGTCTCTCAAAAGTTGGGAAGATAATATAATGAGAAATATTTTTGAATCAGATTTGAAATCTAGAGAGATTTGGAATTTAAAAATATTTGAAGGGATTTTAAAGAGATAAAAGCATTGAACTCTTTCGTTCGCTGGAAAATAATTTCGGTGATGACTGCAGCATCATCGATGTTTATTTTCGAGTTTCCAAGAGAGAAATTGCTACCAAATTGTTTTGAATTGGAATAGTTTGCAAAGGATGAATTTGATTTTTAGAAATGCAAGGAATTTTGGATATAGAAGATTTCAAAGGGGATTTTGAAATGTTAAAGACTGTTTAAATTCTGGAATCTTAACTAGCAAAGCTTATGGCATATAATAAGTTTGATGACATGTAAATTAGGAATTTGTTGAAATAAAATTCAACTTTGTAAGTAAGTAAAGTGGAAACTGGATACTGGAAATTTAAATTTAAATTGTGTTAAATTATGTGAAATGAAAAAAAAAATTTAGTCAAGTTGGGCTAAATAAAACAAAGTTTTGAAATTTAACATTTATAAGTAATGGATAAATTAATATGGTATGCAAATGAAATGAAATTCAATATTGGATGATGTTTGATTTAATTGTGTAAAAATAAGTGTAGAATTAGTTCAAATGAACTAAAAAATAATTAATGTTGGAAATAAAAATTATTGATTGAAAATGAAATTGTGAATGAATAAATGGATCAACTATTGAACTTATAAAGTAAAGTTGATATTAATAAGAAGAAATTGAAAATTTTAATTCGGAAATTAAAATTTAACTTAAGTGAATGAAGTGAAGAAAATATATTTGAATCTAACTTGAGATAAGTTAAATAAAATTGAAATTGAATTAAATCTGATATAAAGTTGAAAGGTAAAATGATTATAATTGTGAAATGAAAATTTATACTTTAAGCTAGTAGGTGTTATATACAATTTGAATTTGGTTATAAGATGACATGACTCAACCAAGCAATATAAGATTTTAAGTAAATAAATAAGTTTTGAACTCACATATATTGAGAAATAAAATTTGGATTGAATTGAATCAAAAAATTCAGTTGTGTCATGAAGGATATTAAATGGAATTAAGTCCATGCTTAATAAAACTTAAAAGAATGATATGTAACTAGATTTAACTGAAGTTGAGTTGGAGTAAAACTGAATTTAAATGAATTCAGTCGAATTATGGATAATACTGACTGGAATAAAATTTTACTCAAACAAATAAATGTAAATTAAACAAGTATTGAATTAAAATAAATAAACTTCAGAAGCTTATAAAAGAATTGAAAAGCATTGGAAATATATATATAACCCCTAGTTAAAAGTAAAATGTGAATATGATTGATTGTAAATAGTTGGGGAGGAGTGAATATTAATAAGTGAGTAGTTTATAAAAATTAAAAAAGGGGAATAAATAAGCCGGAATAAAAATATTGTATTCTGAGATAAAAATCCAAACTTGGATGTAAAATAAGATTGAACTCAAGGAAATCAAATCAAATGATTTTATAAAATGATTGCCAAGTTAAATGGAAAAGAAAATCAAGTATGGGATTATAATTGGAAGTGTTGTTGAATGAAAATTGAATTGGGATAAAATGGATATGGTGTGGAATATAAACAAATCCAATTGAAGCATAAATTGAATGGCCTTATTATTAATAAATTTAACAATGAATTGTTAATGAAAATTAAAATTTAAAATGGATAAAAGAATAAACTAATCAAATAAATTAGTGAAATGGTTGGATTTGATCAAAGGAAAATCAAATCAAAGACTGTGAATAGATAATTGAGTTTGGAAATGAAGCTTGAGTTATAAATAGAAATTCAACTTAAAATTTTAAGTGAATTAAATATGAATTGAGTTGTATAGAATTGGATTAAAATAAAAATTGTAACGACCCGTATAAATTCGATGTTTAAAATGAATTAAATTAATAAGATTTTAATTTAAATTTAGAAAGAAATAAAAATATTATTTATTTATATGAAAGCGAATGTTGAAATTAGATGTATCAAGGGTAATTAAAATTTACAAATTAAATTATATATTGCAATTAATTGTAATAGTGGAAATTGTCGCATTTGGATATAAAGTTAAAATAAGTAAATTAAGGCAAGTATTGGATTTATAATGGAATAAAATATTGATTTATGGAAATTGAATGTAAATGGAGGTAATAAAGTAATGCAGGACAATAAATAATTTATTTAGTACAATCCCTTTTATTTGTAAACTATTGTGAGGTGTTAATTAATTGAAATATGAAAATTAGGAAATAGATTCAAAATTTATGTTAGATAATGAATTGCAATAATTAAAGTTAGTAATTAATGGGTTAAATGGAATACCAATTTATTCATAAAGTGAATATAAGTGATTGTAACAAAATGAATAGGAAATGCTAATTATTCATAAAGTGATGGTTGATGTAAAAAGGAATGGAACCTAGATGGAATAATTAATTGGATTTAGAATCTTAATTTGTATGTGTGCATATATTTATAATGGAATATAAAAGGGTAAAATAATCGTATACAAGTATATAAAAGGTATAATAGTGGGTTACTAGTAAATTCACTCATTTACCAATAAAGATAATTAGATTGTGCCTTGATGATAATTAATAACATAACAGAAAGGAGTAAATGTATTCATTAAAATATTAATTGCAATTGGATAGAGATTTTAAGTAACCATGTTAATGCAAGGTAAGTAATGCTAAATATGAAGTCAATAATAATGAATAGTGATTAGTTCAAAATTTGTAACATATATTATAAATTACCTGCTTATTTGTTAATGGAATTAGAAATTGTAATAAGTGATAATAAAATAAATGAATGTTACACTAATGGAAAATGAAATAACGTTCGTTTAAATGTTTAGTAATTATAGGATCGTATTTATTATAAGCGTTACTTTAATAATTATGTTTATTGTGAAATTAATACGGGAAGATGTAAAGTAATAACTAGGAAGTAATACGTTATAAATTAATTATAACCTAAACTTAAGTGTAAGTAAAAGGTTGATTTTGAATCTAATCCATTGGAAACTTATTAAAATAAATTGGATTCAATTTATAATAAAGAGGTTAGTTTAAGAAGCTGAAATAAATGCTAAAATTGGTGAAATAATTTACATTTAAAATTTGAGACGAGAATTTGTTTGAGGAAGTATAAATTTATAAGTAAGTGCTAAAATTTATGAATTATAGAATTTGAATTTTTATCCTGAGTTAATTTATTTAATTTATAATAGGTGGATTTATTGCAAATGAATAAAAATCAAATATGTAATTATTACGTTAATTTAAAAATTAAGTTGAAAACTGGAAATATTTATGTGATAATTTTATATCCAATGGTAAACCTTTATATTTGAAATTTATGAATGGAATAAATATAGGTTAATTCAATTAAAAGGAAATTTTGGAAATTTATCTACAATTTTGAATTTTATGAAATCGAAGATTTATATTGATTTAATCTTTAATCAATTGACATTTAAAAATTGCCAAATCATTTTAAATGTTTGATAATTATTAAGTGATAAAAATTTCCAATTCTAAAACTGAAATATAAAAAAATTGGATTTATTTACTAATTCTTAATTTATTAATTAATATAAAAACAGCTATTTTGGTCACGGACTCGGATTTCGACGAAACTAGTTTCAACGGATCCGTAACAGTGAATTATTGTAGGTTTTTAAGTTTCGTATCGATCTGCCTTGTCGTTTAATCGTACGAACGCGAAACGCCTTGAAATCGATTTAATTGAAATCAATTTGAAAATATTGATTTCAGCATAACTTCTTCATACGATGAAATTTGGACATGAAACTTTTTCCATCGCGTTCAGAATATTTTAAAATACCTATTGTGATATATGGGTTGACCCAATTTCGTTCCAGGGTCAGAACGGGCTTTTTGGGCCACGTTAACGATAGCACGTATATCTATCAACCCGATCCATCTACTCTACTTCTAACCTACCTATATAAACCCTAGCCTCCATCTATTATCATTTGTTTGTGCGTTCATTTTTCTCAGCTCCTCCTCTTCCCAATGGCTGCAAACCCTAGATCTAAATTTAAATTTCAAAAAAATAAAATCAAATCCAAAGCCTAAAATTCAAAGTCCTCAGAAAATTCCGAAAAAATTATATGTTGAAGCACTCAACGAGCGTATTCTTCTGGTACTGTTCGTTTTTCGATTCGAAGTATAGTTTTTTCAGAAATTAAAGATGAATTTCAGCCGTCGAAATTTAGTTTCCA
Organism: Allium cepa; assembly: GCA_030765085.1. Lineage (NCBI taxonomy): Eukaryota > Viridiplantae > Streptophyta > Magnoliopsida > Asparagales > Amaryllidaceae > Allium > Allium cepa. The sequence continues at coordinate 351,597,565 of CM060931.1, read as the reverse complement.
TGACCCAACGGCGGATCGTCGACAAATCGACGATCAGAGGGTGGCGTTGCGAAAAGGGCGGCGAGTAGGTCTCGGGGATGTATTCGTGCGCCTCATAGTGGTCAGGATTGGCCGTGATTGGTGTTCAACTAGCAACGACGGCGAAGAACAAATTGGAGCCAAGACGCACGCGCGTGGGCCAGGGTGGGGCGTTCGAGCACGAGCGTCGTGGTGGTGCTAGCCGATCATGGCGCGATGTTGACGATGGATGGCAAAAAAATTCGAGGATAGTGGCGGCTAGGGCTTCGGCCTGTTTTGTTTTCGCGTGAACGAGGGGTGAACGAGGGAAAGAAGGAGGTGATGTGTCCTTGCTTACTGGGTAATGAATATCTTATTTGATTTTTTTTAGTTTAAAATTTTATTTTCAACCACTCAAACCATCATAACTTTCGCACACGATCTCGAATTTACGTGCCATTTTTTTGTTAGGATCGTATTTAAATTCCGGAGACTTTGACGCTGGTTTGGTTGGATTTGGAGACTATGAAACTTTGGGTTTAAATCGGATTTAAATTCGATTTAAATTCAAAAGGTGAGTGTTTTAACCCACTCACAACTTCTAAAATTTCCTATGTCTGTTAAATTGACTTAAGGTATGAGTAGAAATTTATTTATGACTGTTTGGCAGGTTTTATTCACCATCTCTGTTAAATCGCATTTATTTAATTTAACTGTTAATTAATTTTATTATTGCATATAAACTGATAGTTAAACAGTTAATAAATTTATTTTTGAAAATAAACTGTTAGTTAATAACTGTTATTTATTACCTTTTATATTTTATATGCTATATATTGATGATTGGTTAAATTGATGATGATTGCAATAAATTGGTTGATGATTGATATTGGGTGAATGGATGATGTGTTCTACATTATATCAACAACAAGTTATTATGCATTTTCATTTCATTCGGGATTGCGGTTTGAAATGATATATAACCGTAATTTTTATTTTTAAATTGCGGATTGAAATGATAAATATACGTATCACTTGACCATAGGATAGAAAATTATATACAGGCACCGCAGTATATATATAAAATTATTTTTGAAATGATTTTTCTATGGTTTGGATAGGATACAGTTAATAAGTATAAATTTTGATGTTTTATAAAATCTTATTTTATATATACATCTATAGTTAAATTATTGAATTTAAGCAATGTATGGATTTGTTAAATAAAATAAATAAGTTGAATAATGGAGTTTGATTATTTTGTATGGTTAAGTACATGTTAAGATACAGAAAATATATAGAATTTTAAATGATTTAAATCATTTAAGATTGGAAGTTAATTTGGAAAATTTATTTGAAATTGAGCTTAATTAAGAATTTAACTTCATAAGTTGATGTAAAATTTATTAACTTGAAATTTTAAAAGGGGTATGATATTTATAACTGAATTTTTTTCAAGGTGAATTAAATAAATATTTCTAGTATAAATAAATTAAAGGAAATTTCTTTTTTTTTTCTAAAGTAATTTGAGTTTTACTTAATTGATTACGGGTTTATTATGCAATTATTTCAAACTAAATAATAGGACTTTAAATTGTTGAATAGAAATTTCCAACCATAGTTCCAATTGTTCAATATTCAAAGTTTGAAATATATTGAAACTGAAGTGGTTATTGAAACTGAAAGCGATTTTTAAATCTATGGATTTTGACTTAATATTAAATAAAATAAATTGTAAGTCGCGGTTATTTTAATTTATAAAGAAACTTTAAATGCAAACTATTTTATTTTATATACCGTTTGAATATCCAAACCATCCAAGTTTTAGAAGTTATGGTTTTAAAACTATGAATTTTCGAAGTATTATGGTTGAAAGTTATAATCCAAATATTTGGTTTCCAATTATTATAAAGCAATATGATTGTGGAAAAGAAATATATTTGAAAAAAAAATGATATCATTGATTTGGGTTTTATAAGAATAATATCAAAATGTATTGTTTTGGAAATGGAAATGATATCGTATTTATGGGTTTTGAAATGGATAATTATATTCTAATTTTAAAGTATAAACTATTTTAAAGACCGCGATGTCTAATAATGTTTGGTTGTTGAAGAGACCGGGATCGAAAGTTGTCATACTCTCTGCCAACTCCGAAAACCACTTTAACAACCGTGTACATGGTGGAGATTCCAGAATGAAGTAGGTTGGTGGCGGCGTTTCCTGTAAGGTAAATACGTGGACCCAACTCCTGTGAGTTGGCATAAGGTGGCTAAAACAGGAGCGATTGACGGGTTAATAAGGTAGCACCTTTGATCGGACACATCCCTTCGATATTATACTTTGACTTTTGGATTGATTCGGTGACCACTTTTGATTTTATTTGGGGATGTGGCTCGAGGTGGGAGGTAGCTGTGCCCTACGCGTTACCACCGACCCGGAAGCGTAATTGGTATATCTACCCTGGCATTGCCTAGTTGTGCCGTGTCACCTACCCTATCGCGCCTTGTACGAGTTTGGTTTTCTCCCGTAGCCCCTGTGGTATCCGTTGGTGGCTTCCCGATCAGGAGGGACTATGATATTGGATGGACTACTGGGACTATTATTGTGTTAAGGGGGAGATTGGGTAACTCCTTAACGCTATTTAAAAGTAAGTTTATTTTACAAATAGACACTATTATAATAGCGAAATATACTACATAGTAAATAGTTTAACGGATCCTTAAGAGATGTGAATCTCGAGCATCTTTTAAGTTACTGCACTATTTATTTCAGTTGATTTAACTCACATAAGATCTTTTAGTTCTGACTCGAGTGTTTTGGTCTTTTTAAATTCGCTCGGGTCAGTCCGAGCGTTTCAGGATTTGAAGATATAGCTCTGGAGGACGAAGTCGAAGATTTATATTATTATTATTTATAGTGCACTACACTCATATTGTTCTGCTGCATAGATATTTTGGTATGCGAACTCTGATATTTATTGTATAAAGAAGAGGCAAATGTTTTGTAAACAGTTTTATGAACTATATATTGATTATTATATTTTATCCTTCCGCTGTGAGATTATGTTTTGTTTTATTTCTTCTCTGTTTTTATTATTTACCCCATAACAATCCGCCCTTCCGTATGGTTTGAATTGGCACTGTGTCGATTTAAAGCGTGTGAAAAGGCGGGACGTTACAAAAATAATTTGAGATGAAAATAAATCCAATTCGAGTATGAATAAATTAAAATGGAAATGAACTTAAGTTATGAAATGGTGGTGAATTGAAGTGAATTAACTTAAGTTTAAAATTAATAGAAGCATGGGATGATGTCGAGTATAATAAAATGGTTTGGAATCAAATCCTTTTGGATATAAAAGAAAATACAATGAAAGTTTGTGAATAAATTTAAAATGGGATGGGATTAAGAGTAAGTTGAGTTGAAATCAATTTGAATTGGTTATAAAGCTTATGTTATTATTTATTCACATTAATATTGTCGAATTTCAATAAAAAAAAATTGGTCGTTCGACGTTAATGGAAGTAAACAAAATTATATGAATCAATAGCAGTTTAATAAATTGATTTTAGCATCAATTGGAATGAATATGAGTTTGTTTCATGTAAAAAAATGAATTGAATGGAATGGTATGTAATTTGTATGCAAACAAATTAAAACTAGTGTCGAAACCTTGCATATGTACTTATGAATGTATATCACATGCCTTACTTGTGAAATCTATGTGTTAGCTATTTGAATATAAGTGAAATGTTATTAAGTTGCATATATTTAGTACTACATATTTAGATTGAGTAAGTACAGGTACCTGAAAGCCGTGTGGGCTAGATTTGATCGCGTTAAATGCTAAAATAAATAAAAGTTGCTTGCTTAAAATGCTAAACAAGGTACGCCTACGCAATAAAAGTAGGAAATATGAACTTTTTTGGTTTTTCCGACCGCGTGGTTCGATGTATATATATTTATATCTTTAGTCAAATTGCAAAAGCTCCTCCGTACAAAGGTGGCTGCCAAAATTTTTCAAAATTTTTGAGAGTTAGAATTTTTTTTGAAATCTTTGGAAAATTTTGTTAACGATAAAACGGTTTCAAATTAGAAATTGAAATAAATTAGTAAATGAAACCAATTTAAAATAAAGACATGAATTGGTTATAAATGAAAAATAAAATTCAATATTTAGAGTTGAAAATAAATTGAATTCATATGGTAATGAAAGAACCAAACTGAATGGAAGTAGATATAAAATAAAATGGCGAAGTGAAAATAAATATAAGAAACATATTAAATGCTTATACCAAACTTAAGAAAGGAATAGTAAATTCTTAATTTGAAATTGATAATACAAATATATTCCAAGTTAATATTTGGATGGATAAATATTACCATTTGGTAGGGAAGTCGATAAAATGTTTTTGAAATGTTGTGATGGGATATTATTGCTAAGTGGAAAATACAGGTATTATGAAGGAAAAGAAAAATGAGTTTTTATTTCAGAAGTAAAATTTGAATTGCTTGATAAAAAGGTATGTGTTTAAATTTCTGTATGAAATTGGATTGGGTTTTTGGATCTAGCCGCTTGGCTTTTTGTTTTCTTTTGGAATTTGGGATCCCGTAGATGCCTTTTGTAGTTGTACCGAGCTAGCCACGCAAAGGAGACGCTGGCGAAATTTTTCGAAAATTTAGAGAGTTGGAAAAATTTTGAGAAAATTTTGATAATTCAAAATTTGGTTTTAAATTGAAACTTGAATAATTGAGTAAATAGTATTGTTTGCAAATTATGGGAAGTTTGGAAAGTTAGTAAGAATGGTAATGGGTCTTTTACAATAAGACAGTTGGTAGGATGTTAAATTGTTTGGTTTTGGGGATAAGTAAATCGGGTATTGGGCCATTCTTCCTAACTAGTAATGCCGGAGACGAAATTCTTTTAAGGGGGAGGAATGTGACGACCCGGAATTTTTGGATGTTTGAAATTGGAATATTTAATTGATTTTTAAATATTTAAAAGTTAATTTTAACTTGGATTCAAATATCACAATTTATTTGATAATTAAAATTTTTGAATTAAATAATTTGAAGTTGGGTAAAATGTTGAATCTGGAGTTTTAAGCCTGTTAAAAATAATTTAAAGGCTTGTAAAATTTATATTGATAGTACTGAGGATAATAGAACTTGTAGAATTTAATTAACAGTGATTTGTTCAGTTTTGAAATTTTATCGTTTAAATTGAATTTAAAATAGCCTTCCGAGGCACAGTCTCGGAATTCTACGAAACCAGTTCCATTGAATCCATAATAGTGTATTATTATCGGATTTTAACTTTCGTAGTGATTAGAGTTGTTGTGTGAGCGTACGACATATAAATGCGTTGAAATCTACATCGAATTCAATTTAATAACTGGATCCAAAAAGCTATCTTCTCCATACGATCGAATTAGGACTCGAAACCTTTTCAATTGCGTTCAGAATAGGGGTATAACGTTATGAACGTCTAGCGGCACACCTCGGTAGGAGGTAGGGATTTTAAGCTACGTAATTCGGAACGATTTAAATTTAAATACACACTTATATATATACACATTTCAAAATTAAAATTCTTTTCCCATCATCCACCCTATTCTATACCTATGTACGCTTAGCCGACCATCCTGTAGCCTTTTTCTTCAACATGCGACAGCCTTTTCTCTGTTAAATCACCACGAACCTTTCATTCTGATCTCAGAGAGAAAAAAATATATAGCTCCTTGGTAAAAATGGCGTCCCTCTTCACTTTTATTCAATCACAGAAAGAAAAAAAATATCGGCAAAAGAAGAAAATAAGGGCCGATTTTTTTTCCACCTCTTTCTCCCTTCTTACTTCATTGCATTTCTGTCCTAGCAACGAAATCGAATCTGATTCGATTCGTATATATATAAAAAAATTAAACTCTCGTTCGAAATTTTGGAATGGCCGCAGCCGCGTGATGGGGAAGGAGGAGAAGCCGATGCAGATTTGAGAGGTACATGGTTCCATAGGGGAGTACGAGTTCGATTTGAACTCGAAGGTGCTGCCTTACTCGAATTGGTATCGGCAAGGCGGGAGCGTGTTGAGTTGACGCACGTGGTTAGTGGTAGGTGTTGCCTCAGACGAACGAGGAAGATCTCGGCGATCTGTTTTCAGCTGAGTAGCCTCATGGTGTTGCTCCAGTGTTCGTTGTTAGGGTTTGGAATTTTGGATGTGGCTCTCCTGAGCACGAGAGGGGCAAGTCACGATTTCTTGTGGGTATGATTCCTTCTTTCTTTCGAATTGTTAAAATGCAGGTAGAAAATATTTTTACTGTAAAATAAATTTCTGTTATTTTCAGAATAGATAAGCTTTGAAAGATAGGAATTCTTTTTATAACATAGCAATATAGATATATATTCACATACATGCTTTGATTTAAACAGTAAATGTATATACATATACATACATACATACATATATATATAGGAACATGATTTTTAAAGGAGAATTTTAATAAAAATAAATGTTTGAAAATTTATATGAATTGGATTTTTATGAAGTCTATATAGATTATTTTACAAATATATGGTTCATAAATAAAATAAATATTTTCACGTACTAGTTAAATTTAAACCTTGTATTATGGAGATTAATTGTCTAACTAATCTACTTAATTATCTTAGGCACAATAATAATAATAATTTATTAGAGGGAAATTAGTTGAAATTTTATTAATAATCGGTATCTGACTGTTCGATTACTTTAAGTGTTAGTAAAATGTAAAATGTTTTTACAAGGTCTGAAATCGGAAGAAAACAAGCAGGTTTGGGTCGGATTCTAAAACAAAATCAAAGGTGAGTTAATCTCACTCAGTTGCATTTAAATTTAAATGATTAAATTTAAATAATTGTTTGAATGGTTGAGTTGATTGATGTGCTATAGTATGGTATATTTTGGAATTGGTATTTTATATTGTGCTAACGTCTGTGGATGCAGGGAAAACAGGTTGGAGGGATCCAACCGGACCCCTCAACATTTATTTAAGTTATTTAATACCCTCTGTTGTGATTATTTCATATTCTATGATGAATTATATTGGAATATTGAATGCTATGATTCGATTGGATATAATTGGGTATAATGAATTTCAGAAAATATATAAATTGGATTTTTGAAAGAAAATAAAAGAAGTGAATTTGTAAGTAAAATAATTATGGAAATTTGAATAAATTTAAGAATGAATGGAAAAAAATAAAGTGACTTTAAAATTCTAATAAATAAATCGTGTGTATAGAAAGGAAAATTTGAATAAACAGAAAGTTAATGAATTATAAAATTCAGTGTGATTATTTAAAAAGAATAAAACATTTATTTAAAATTCAGGATTTAAATTATTGGAAAGAATAAAGAAGAAATTGGGAATAACCTGAAAATAATAATTAAAGAAGAAAAAGGTTTAAAATCAAACGGAAAATAATAATGATAATAAAGTCCATAATTAACGAACTTTGAAATGAATTAAAAAAAGTAAAGATATTTATTTCAAATGGATTAAATTGGAAATCAATTTGGGGAAATTGATTTAAGTGATTGAAGTTGGAATTTTTCTCTGGATAACCAAGTACGTTTTTTATATAGTAAATTTTTAATATAAATTAAAGGTTTTAATGTTGTTTTTAAAAAGCAAGTTTTGAAAAATTTATTATTTCTAAAATATTTAAATTCTAAAGTAAGTGTTTTCTTTTAATCTATTATAGCAGTGATTATTTAAAGAATGACTTAGTATTATGTTTTTAAAGTGTAAATCTAGTTTTATATTTTATTAAGTAACCTTATTTCCAAATATTCATATAGTATGTACTTTAACAAATTATTGAAGTAGTTTTACCTTAAATGTATTAAAATATATTTCAAAGTAAAGTATTTTAATTATTTTAAAAATCTAGTTTTGTGCTTGGTGATCTTAGTGGAGATAGAAAATATTTGGGAAAGTTTATACCGAAAAGGAAAGATGATTTGAAACTGTTTTCAAAAGGTTGAAAATAGAAATATATCTTGTAAAGATATTTTGAGATAAATAAATAATTTGGGAAATTATTTATTGTTGGATGGTTGTTTGTGAATATTAATTGATAGTTAAATCACCGAATATCAATATTGGACAAATGCGTTGATTGTTTCGAAGAGACCGGGATCGAGATTTATTTCTCGAAAACCACTTCGATCCGGTTTGTACGTTTTCATGGAAAACGATTTTGGATTCGAAGATGGAGCAGTGAAGTGCAAGAGCTAGTCGCTACTAATCCTGAGGATATTTCAAAAATGGATGTAGTAAGAATAGTGCCTTCAGTTCCGTTCGAACCCGGGACAGACTTGTATGGACGAATGCTTTCGGAACATCGTCAGGTGGACGATGGGCATTCTAAGGGATATGTTCTAAAAAGGTAACGCTTAGCCTCAAGCCTCATCAAATGGGAATGACTGAAAATCTGGGGTTATGCAGCAAGGTTAGGTGGGTAGCACACAAGTAGGGTGAGGTTATCCCTGTCTAGATGTCCCTTTTATTTCGGCTTAGTGGACGTTGCTGATCCCAACCGCGGGGTGATCTCACTCGGGATTATCCAGTTAGGGTAGTCTCGGTCTTGTGTTGCAGGGGAGCGGGCGTACTCCTCAGTACTGTGATCTAGGCCACGTACTGTGACAGGTGGTACCCCAGTGCCTAGTCATTAGTTGGAAATCCATTCTCCCTACGAGCCTTATACGAGTTTTGTTTGTACTACCCACTCTGTGGCTAGTAGCTGGAATTTAATAGATGTAACAATTTCGGCTATTTTAATAAGTATTTGTATATAGACCCTATTATAATATCAGAGGATTTCTATAAAAATTATTTTAGCTATCGTAAGGTAAAAACCTGACATGTTTATTTGTGGCGTGGTCTTACGAGATGCTTTTGTTTTCAAAGGGATTTTGAAACTTTAATAATCAATTGAGTGTGATTTTCTCACGCTGGTATTCCAGACTGACTCGAGTATTATTTAATGTAATGCTCCGGTCAGACCTAGTATTATAGGATACAGGATATGATGCTGTGGAGCTCAGGAGACGAGCTGGATGACGATACATACTCCCATACTTGTTTTATATATATTACGCTGTGTAGAGTAGTTGTGTATCCAGTTGTATGTTATTGATGTTTGCTGAAATGTGATTGATGTACTCTGATGATGTAATATATAAACAGATATATTTGTTTTTGTGTAAAGACCATTATTATCTATTATATTTTACCCTATACGATGGTTAGATTATGTTGTTGTTTTCTATTTTTCTTCTTCTACCTCTTCTTCTTTAACCCAATGGTTCGTATTTCTGTAAAACTTGAGTTGATTTAGGCAGAATTGTGTTGACTCAAGGGGTACGGATTTGCGGGTCATTACATGTTACAAGTACAGAACCGTTACAAGTATGTTGCAAAAGTGTTACGAATACGTTGCAAAACTATTACAACTATAGAACTGTTACAAATATGTTGTAAAAACTATTACAAATAGAACTACGCAGTAAACAGATTATGCAATTGATAAATACCGATTACGTTGTTCGAGTACAGCGAAAAACTGTTTCCTTGAAACAATATTGCTCCCTCTAAGGCGCTTAAGGATATAAAGCAGTTGTTTCTCAAGATAAAACAGACCTGTCTCTGTGATGCTGCACAACAATCATAGAGCAATGACAAACTCAAGAGAATTTAAGTAAGAACAAAGTTTTGTGGGAGAGGAAGAAGAGCAGAAACACTTATTAAATTTTCTTTTTTCCTTCTACCTATATATAGGCGCGAGGAGGTGCCTATTCAGTAATAGGTGCATGTTCGAACGGTTGCGACAGTTGAAAAGGTTGCGACCCTTTACCAAGTGGTGCGACCGTTTGAGTTTGAATGGACAAAAACAAAAACTGTTCAGTTCGAACAGCCAAGCCAACTACCAACTGCAAAGTGCTAAATGCCTCTAATACCCCTCAAACTCCCATTCGCCTGCACCGTGGGTGCGGGTTCGGGTTTGGCCTCGGGCAGGCTCGGGCCTGGGCGTGGGCGTGTGCATGCGAGGTGGTACGTTGCACCACCCGCCAAGATGGCTATCCTTTCATGTCTCTCTTTGTCTCATAGTAACCATATTATTGTCCACACCTATGTATATAAACACAAAATGTATATTTTATTCTAAGTTGTGGGACTATTCATTTCCCAAGGCATTCAATGAAATGCTCATTCATTTCTAAGACGTACAAAATTAGCAGCCCTAAATCTAGGTATAACTTCAATTCATAATGGAAATTTTGTTTGGCCACCAGAAAAAAATATACTTACGCCAAAACTCTAAAAAAAATCATTCTAGTTTTCACTTTACATACACCAAAAGGAGTTACAACACTATCATACATTTCATCGAACTTACATTACCTATCTTATTCTTCAATTTTCTCATTTTAAACATAATTCCCAAATCTAAATTCAACATAACTATTCAAGCAGTATGCTTCAATAAATTTTTAGGTCTTTTAATTCATGTCAATCCTTAATTTAGGAGAATTATCAACATCTATTTCAAAAATCATCACTTCAATTTGGTTGATTTGAAAAAAAAATCAAAAAGTAAAAGAAAAGGACAATAAAAGTATTATCCCCCTTTATTATGTAGTATTTCAATATTGTAGTAAATTCAATAATTAAAATTGTTAATGCTTATTTTTGTTTTTCGATACAATTTATTGTTTTAACAATTGTTTTTCGAATTGTTAATATTGTAATGAAGAATATGGACAAATTGGTCCTAAGTCCAGTATTGAAAATACAGGTTGTGACGACCGCCCATGACTCCCGCACCAAAACAAGAGAATAGAGCGCTGAAAGGTGTGCCAGGCAGCCATGGACGATAGTCAGGGTAAAACAAAACAGAAGAATCTCTATCGCATAACTCACAGCGCATGGATAAAATACAATAGAGAAATATAATATAGTGAAGTTCCATAGAACAGAACATCATCATATAAGCATCACAGTAGTTTCATACAATCATCTACTCAAATCCATACATGAAAGCCTCACTACAAATCACTCAACCAAATACAGCAGCGGATACCCAGTACATATAGTAAGAAAACTAATATGCAAAGCCTCCTGCTCGTCTTCGTCATCTTCAGCGTAGAACTCCTAGCACAGCACCTGTCACCTGCTACCTAGTCTGCCCATCCCAAACATGGATGAACAGCCCAAGGTAATAAGAGGAGACATAAAACCTTGAGTCAGACAAAGTCTTAGTGAGCAGTAAATCAACTATCAAGCATACCAAAAGAGCATAAAGGATAAAAGGAATAGGAACCAAACCATCCCACTCCACCTCTTTCTACAGTGATAGCCCCCAGACACACACTAAGGAGAAGTAGGCATAACATAGCAGATAAGTAAGGTAAAGCAATAATCACTCGAGTCAAGGACGATGTTTTCCAAATACAAACCCCCAAGGCCTAAACCAAGATCAGATAAGCACCCAGAAAACACCGCTCTTGAAGCCGAATGATGATACAACCAAACATCCAAACATCCATGACTCTGGCTATCACTGTTATCATTGCCTTGATTTCACCGTTAGTTGAATGACCGCCTGTCAAGGGCTAATGGTAACCCCGGTTTAGCCATAACTCCGCACGTCATCGTGACCCGTGCCTAAGCCGAACGCATCAGCCCAGAGTACTAGCACGTCATCATGACCCGTGCCTGGAACGTCATCGTGACCCGTTCCAACGTACCCTTGCTTTGAGTATGCTAGAACCTTCAACAACGATGAGATCTTAGCCTCCTAGTCATCCTCCTCGACGACTACTTCCATACTAGCTCAAGCGCCTCTCAAGCTAACCATTATCCACCCCAACCCGGACCGCATCACCGAGTTATAACTTTGCACGTCGTCATGACCCGTGCTTGGAACGTCTTCGTGACCCGTCCCATCACAACATATGTCTTGCCTCATCACATCATAGCAAAGTCTCTCAACTTGGAACGTCATCATGACCCGTCCCATCTCAACACAAGCCTTGCCTCATCATATCATCGCAAAGTCCCAACTCAACCATGCTTTGCCTTCTCGCATCATGGCAAGATCCCACATCCTCGAATCCATCCATATGAGCTTCCACATCCGCTTCATATGCCATTGGCAGCTTTCACCATTCAAGAGCCTTTCCACTTAGCTTTTGAATCATCTTCAACCATCTTGTTCCAAATCAACTACAAGCTAACTTGGAGCAATCAAATCTAACATACATTCAAACATTCAACCATTCAAACAAGATCTATTAAGCAATATCAATTATAATGGCAATTTCGTAATTAAGTGAGCAAAAGTCCAACATACGTGAAATCATGGTTTTTAGCATAGATCTATCAAATCTAAAACATGGGTTTTGTCTCTAATACTTGATAAATAACTTTCATAGATAAACATCTTCAAATATGATGGATCTACATGCAGACTTAAGGAAAATGCGAGAAAACGCTAACTTTAACACATAAACATATCACCAATCCACTACACTCCTTTGGGTCCGTGTGAGAGATAACTACCACTCACCAAATCACCAAAACAACCTAAAATGAATCAACTACAGATCTGGACAGCAAGGACTTGGACTTGATCCGGAGAAATTTCACTTGAAACGGTGAAATCTAGCCTCTTTGGATGAAAATCTTCAACTTTGGCTCTTGATCTTTGATCTTGATCTTCGATCTTGGATGGATGTTAGAATTAGATTGGAATGGAGAAAAGAAGATGAAGAAATGTTGTAGTCGAGTCTTCAAAATGGCAGCACTTCGTCGCTTCAAAAATCGGTGCCAAAAAGTGAGCCAAACCCCTCTATTTATAGGCTGGAAACCCCTTAGGTCGTCGCCCCTTAGGTCGCTGCCGACCTAAAAACTCACGACCTAACTTAGGTCGCTGCCGACCTATACACCCCCTACGACCTAACAGCCTCACCAACCTAAAGCCATACGACCTACGACTCAAGCCCTGGCACGACTCATCATACATACGACCTATCAAACCAGGCTGACTCAATGACCTAAGCCCCCAACGACTCATCGTGCTTGCCGACCTATCCCCCTAGCGACCTAACGCTAACCCTTAGGTCGTTGAACGACCTAACTCTAAGTCGTTCACACGGCTCAGCGACCTAACTACAACACACAACAATCCACTAGGTCGTTACCTCCTATAAGTCGGTCACGATTCATCTCCTTAACCCGCTAACTACCTTAGCTCGGCAACTTCCTTAGGTCGTTACTACTAGGTCGGTCACCACTAGCATCATCCTATCTGCTAGGTCGTCCACGACCTAACCTCCTTAGGTCGCTCCAAAACACCTTCGACCTAACAACCATACGACCTAACCCCCTTAGGTCGTTAACTCGCCTAGGTCGACCCAATCCTATAGGTCGCTCAATATACTTAGGTCGGTCATTCTCTTAGGTCGCCCCAGCGACCTAACCCACTTCACGACCTATGCCTTAGGTCGTCCAAACCCCTAAGCCGTTCTACCTATAGGTCGGTCAACACTCTAACCCAGTGACCCTTAGGCCGATAACCCTTAACTCGTGCACGACCTAAGCTAACTCGGCAACACCTATGAGTCGGCTCTCTATGAGTCGGTTACGACTCATCACTTGCACTCGGGTTAACTTCTAAACGACTCAAGCTAGAGACAACATAAACAAAACTAACGACCTGCAAATTCTACGATAAATCGGCACGTAAAATACGGGTCGTTACATTCTCTCCCCCTTAGGAATTTCGCCCCTGAAATTCCAAGCAAACAATCAGAAATCAAAGATATTCCGCATGCCTACCATCCAAAACAATCAACAAACCATGCAACCAATTCTAGCCTAGCATGTAGAATTCTAAGACTTAGAACAAGCTACAAATTCATGAGATGTCACGACACTTTAGGGCCATACCTCGAAGAGTTCGGGATGAGCTGCCTTCATCCTCTCTTCCTCCTCCCATGTACAGTCGTTAACATCATCACTCCATTGTACCTTGAGCAACGTAATCGTCTTCCTCCTAAGCTGTTTCGTATCGGTTTCAACAATACGAAGCGGCTTACGAGGTCTCGAAACAACTGGATCAACCTCCAAGTCTTCACAGCTATCAGCAGAAACCACCGTAGTTGGGTCGTGCACATACTTCCGTAGATAAGATACATGAAAAACATTGTGCACACCCGCCATCTTTTCCGGTAACTCCAATCTATAAGCGAGCTTTCCAATTCGCTCGATAATCGGAAATGGTCCAACGAATCTCGGAGTTAACTTTCCTTTGTTCCCGAATCTAATAACATTCTTCAATGGAGAAATCTTCACAAAAACCCTATCACCCACGTCGAATTCCAAATCCTTTCGACGATTATCTGCATAACTTTTCTGACGATCTTGGGCTGCCTTCATTCGTTGCCGAATGATCTCTATACAATCTGAAGTCTGTCGAATCATCTCTGGCCCAAGTATCAGCTTTTCTCCGGTTTCCAACCAACATGTCGGAGAGTTACACGGTCTTCCATATAATGCCTCATATGGTGCCATACCGATACTCGACTGATAACTGTTATTATAAGCAAACTCCACCAAATGAAGGTGATCTTCCCATGATCCTCCGAAGTCCAAAACACATGCTCTAAGAAGATCTTCCAAAACTCGGTTGACTCTCTCAGTCTGACCATCTGTTTGAGGGTGATAAGCTGTACTCAAACACAACTCGGTTCCCAAAACTTCCTGGAAGCTCTTCCAAAATCTACTAGTGAACAATGGGTCTCGATCGCTCACTATACTCTTCGGAACACCATGGAAACGAACTATCCACTTAACATACAACTCAGCCAACTTCGATGCAGTCCTAGTCGATCGAACAGGAATGAATCTTGCACTCTTGGTCAAACGATCTACGATGACCCAAATCCCTTCATTTCCCGCTCTTGTCCTAGGTAGACCATCGATAAAATCCATCGACACTTGCTCCCACTTCCATGTAGGAACCTTCAATGGCTGAAGCAATCCACTGGGCTTCTTCTGCTCAGCTTTCACCAACTGGCAATTCATACACTTGGAAATAAAATTTCCAACATCCTTCTTCATACCTTCCCAGTAGTAGGTTCTCTTCATATCCCGATACATCTTATTTCCACCTGGATGAATTGTCAACTTCGAGTGATGACTCTCCCTCAGAACTTCATCTCTCAATCCATCTACATCGGGAACAACTAATCGTCCTTGCTTTCGAAGCCAACCCTCTCGATCGACCTCGAATCCTTTATCCTTCTCCTGATCCAATCCGGATTCCAAATCACGGATAATCTTGACAAGCTTATCATCTCGCCTTTGGCTCTCACCAATTCTTTCCACAAGTGTAGGCCTTATCGATAAGTTTGCCAACATCTCAGGTTCCAATTCACTTCTGGGCCTGAAATCAAACTCAGCCAAATACTCAAGACTCTTCCATTCCGAAAACATGGCTCCCAAACCTGCATGTCTTCGACTTAACGCATCAGCCACTGCGTTACCTTTCCCTGGAGTATAGGCTATACCAAAATCATATGATGCTAAGAACTCTAGCCACCGTTGCTGTCGAAGATTCAAATCCTTTTGGGAAAACAGATACTTCAACGACTTATGATCTGTAAACAGCTCAAATCTAACTCCCAATAGATAGTGTCTCCACATCTTCAAAGCAAACACAATCGCCGCTAACTCCAAATCATGAGTCGGATAATTCCTTTCATGCGGCTTCAGTTGTCGACTTGCATACGCAACAACTTTATCCTTCTGCATTAGCACCGCTCCTAGTCCAGTGCCACATGCATCGGTGTAAACCACCATCTCATCATTCCCACTTGGAATAGTCAAAACAGGAGCACTCGTCAATCGCTCTTTCAGGATTACAAAAGCTTGCTCACACTTATCATCCCATCTGAACACCTGGTTCTTCTTTGTCAATCCTGTTAACGGTGCAGCTATCTTGGAAAAGTCTTTGATAAACCGACGATAATATCCTGCTAATCCAAGAAAACTTCTCACATCAGATGCATTCTTAGGTCTAACCCAATCCTGGATCACTGCCACCTTAGCGGGGTCAACCGCTATTCCATTTCCAGAGATAACATGGCCTAAGAACCTCACTTCACTCTTCCAGAAGTGACACTTCGAAAACTTAGCCTTCAGCTGATGTTTCCGCAAAATTTCCAAAACAATCCTCAAGTGCGTCTTGTGCTCTCCCTCAGTTCTGGAATAAATCAGAATATCATCCACGAACACAAGCACGAACTTATTCAACTGATCTCTGAACACTCTATTCATAAGATCCACAAAATATGCTGGCGCGTTAGTCAACCCAAACGGCATTACCAGCCACTCATAAAACCCGGATGGTGTCCTGAAAGCAGTCTTCGGCACACTATCCTTTGCCACTCTCAACTGGTGAAATCCCGTTGCCAAATCCATCTGAGAAAACACCTTAGCCTCGTGAAGCTGATCAAACAAGTCATCTATTCTCGGCAATGGATACTTGTTCTTCTTAGTCACCTTATTCAGCTCACGATAATCCACACACAACCTCAACGATCCATCCGCTTTGGTTGCGAACACAACTGGCGCACCCCATTCGGACACACTTCTCCGAATGAATCCTTTCTGCAAAAGGTCATCAACTTGCACCTTCAGCTCTTGCTGCTCCCTCGGTGCCATCCGCCTAAGAGGCATCACAACAGGTCTGGCTCCCTCAACTAGATCGATACGAAACTCGATCTCCCTATGCGGCGGCAACCCTTTGACTTCCTCAAAGACATTCTCAAACTCATTCACAATAGGCACCAATGACAGTCCATCCCGTGGAACAACTAGCGAATACATGAAGCTCATGAAGACGCCTTCTTCATGCTTACATCGTATCACAACCTTTCGCCCTTCCACATTCCCGACTGTCACCTCAAGCCTCTCACAATCAATCCTAGCCGCATACTTCCTAAGCCAGTCCATACCCAAAATAATTCCGAACCCCGCAAAGTTCAGAACAAAGCAATCACAAACAAACGAGCAATCATGACTCGACACAACTAGACCACGGCATATCATACACAAACATGACGAACCCCCCACTGGATTAGTCACAACCAATGGCCTATCAACAATATCCGGTTTCATACTTAACCGGCTTACCAAATCATCACAAACAAAAGAATGCGACGCTCCAGTATCAAACAACACTCTAACTGGAACACCACAAATAGAAAGAGTACCTTGAACCACCACACTCTTCCCCTTTTCTTCAGCAGTCGGAGCTTTTGAAGACGATGGAACAGCCCCCAAAGCATAGGCTTGCACAACCTGCCTATCTTTCCTCGGTTCTGGACAGTCCTTCTTAATGTGTCCCAGCTTATCACAGTTGTAACACTTCAACTGCACCTTCGGATTCTTGCAATCCCGAGAAAGATGACCCTTCTGACGGCAGTTATAACAAGTCACCTCGCCCTTTGGCTTCTTCTGACCATCCTTTCCCTTCTGTTGCTGCTGCTTCCTCTTCTTATTCCCACTCTGCTGTGGTTTAGATCCTTCCCTGGTTACAGCAACAACAGAACTTTCCCTAGGAAACAAACTCTCATGCCTCAGAGCTTTCTCCACCAGCTTCTCAAATGGATCGTCCAGATGATCCACTAACTGCCTTCCTAGATAAGCATCCAGACCAGTCACAAACTTTTCATTCTTCTGGTAGGGAGAATCAATATATGATCTGGCATACTTAGACAAAGCTTCGAACTCAGAAATATACTCCAGAACAGGCCTTCCGCCTTGTTTGAGCTCCACAAATCTCTTGAGCAAAACAGACCTCTGAGCAGTAGAGATGAACTTGGCTTCAAATCTAACTTGGAACTGCTCCCAAGTAATATCCTCTTCTGGTGTATCTATGGTGATAGAATTCCACCAATCAGCAGCTCTTCCCTGAAGCTGTCTCGATGCAAGCTTTCTCTTAGTTGCATCCTCAATCCCTAAGTCACCAAAGATCCTTTTGCAAGCATCAATCCATCTCTGCACCTCAATAGTCGACTCCGTCCCCAAGAAAGCTTTTCCTCCAAGAGAAGTATAATCCTTGCAAAGCTTAGCAAAATCCACCGGTCTTGGAGCTTGAACTTGAACTCCCACATCCACTGATGATCCTGAAGCTGGTATCCTTCTCATGATCGAAGTCATCATCGCTTCGAACATAGTTCCATAATCAACAGCTCCTTCATCAGCACGGCTTTCCCTTGCAGCTGGTCTCCCTCTTCGACTCATCCTTAATATCTGTAATAAGAATGATTAGAACACCTTAAGAAACAACTGCATAAGGAGTTCAAATCCTTCTAGGCTACTATATTATATATAGTAATCATCCATCAAAATACAATTACGTCTCTCATACGTAGTTACGTCAGCGAGCGTTGGCTGAAATCGATTCACCAAAGCTTTGATACCAAATGTGACGACCGCCCATGACTCCCGCACCAAAACAAGAGAATAGAGCGCTGAAAGGTGTGCCAGGCAGCCATGGACGATAGTCAGGGTAAAACAAAACAGAAGAATCTCTATCGCATAACTCACAGCGCATGGATAAAATACAATAGAGAAATATAATATAGTGAAGTTCCATAGAACAGAACATCATCATATAAGCATCACAGTAGTTTCATACAATCATCTACTCAAATCCATACATGAAAGCCTCACTACAAATCACTCAACCAAATACAGCAGCGGATACCCAGTACATATAGTAAGAAAACTAATATGCAAAGCCTCCTGCTCGTCTTCGTCATCTTCAGCGTAGAACTCCTAGCACAGCACCTGTCACCTGCTACCTAGTCTGCCCATCCCAAACATGGATGAACAGCCCAAGGTAATAAGAGGAGACATAAAACCTTGAGTCAGACAAAGTCTTAGTGAGCAGTAAATCAACTATCAAGCATACCAAAAGAGCATAAAGGATAAAAGGAATAGGAACCAAACCATCCCACTCCACCTCTTTCTACAGTGATAGCCCCCAGACACACACTAAGGAGAAGTAGGCATAACATAGCAGATAAGTAAGGTAAAGCAATAATCACTCGAGTCAAGGACGATGTTTTCCAAATACAAACCCCCAAGGCCTAAACCAAGATCAGATAAGCACCCAGAAAACACCGCTCTTGAAGCCGAATGATGATACAACCAAACATCCAAACATCCATGACTCTGGCTATCACTGTTATCATTGCCTTGATTTCACCGTTAGTTGAATGACCGCCTGTCAAGGGCTAATGGTAACCCCGGTTTAGCCATAACTCCGCACGTCATCGTGACCCGTGCCTAAGCCGAACGCATCAGCCCAGAGTACTAGCACGTCATCATGACCCGTGCCTGGAACGTCATCGTGACCCGTTCCAACGTACCCTTGCTTTGAGTATGCTAGAACCTTCAACAACGATGAGATCTTAGCCTCCTAGTCATCCTCCTCGACGACTACTTCCATACTAGCTCAAGCGCCTCTCAAGCTAACCATTATCCACCCCAACCCGGACCGCATCACCGAGTTATAACTTTGCACGTCGTCATGACCCGTGCTTGGAACGTCTTCGTGACCCGTCCCATCACAACATATGTCTTGCCTCATCACATCATAGCAAAGTCTCTCAACTTGGAACGTCATCATGACCCGTCCCATCTCAACACAAGCCTTGCCTCATCATATCATCGCAAAGTCCCAACTCAACCATGCTTTGCCTTCTCGCATCATGGCAAGATCCCACATCCTCGAATCCATCCATATGAGCTTCCACATCCGCTTCATATGCCATTGGCAGCTTTCACCATTCAAGAGCCTTTCCACTTAGCTTTTGAATCATCTTCAACCATCTTGTTCCAAATCAACTACAAGCTAACTTGGAGCAATCAAATCTAACATACATTCAAACATTCAACCATTCAAACAAGATCTATTAAGCAATATCAATTATAATGGCAATTTCGTAATTAAGTGAGCAAAAGTCCAACATACGTGAAATCATGGTTTTTAGCATAGATCTATCAAATCTAAAACATGGGTTTTGTCTCTAATACTTGATAAATAACTTTCATAGATAAACATCTTCAAATATGATGGATCTACATGCAGACTTAAGGAAAATGCGAGAAAACGCTAACTTTAACACATAAACATATCACCAATCCACTACACTCCTTTGGGTCCGTGTGAGAGATAACTACCACTCACCAAATCACCAAAACAACCTAAAATGAATCAACTACAGATCTGGACAGCAAGGACTTGGACTTGATCCGGAGAAATTTCACTTGAAACGGTGAAATCTAGCCTCTTTGGATGAAAATCTTCAACTTTGGCTCTTGATCTTTGATCTTGATCTTCGATCTTGGATGGATGTTAGAATTAGATTGGAATGGAGAAAAGAAGATGAAGAAATGTTGTAGTCGAGTCTTCAAAATGGCAGCACTTCGTCGCTTCAAAAATCGGTGCCAAAAAGTGAGCCAAACCCCTCTATTTATAGGCTGGAAACCCCTTAGGTCGTCGCCCCTTAGGTCGCTGCCGACCTAAAAACTCACGACCTAACTTAGGTCGCTGCCGACCTATACACCCCCTACGACCTAACAGCCTCACCAACCTAAAGCCATACGACCTACGACTCAAGCCCTGGCACGACTCATCATACATACGACCTATCAAACCAGGCTGACTCAATGACCTAAGCCCCCAACGACTCATCGTGCTTGCCGACCTATCCCCCTAGCGACCTAACGCTAACCCTTAGGTCGTTGAACGACCTAACTCTAAGTCGTTCACACGGCTCAGCGACCTAACTACAACACACAACAATCCACTAGGTCGTTACCTCCTATAAGTCGGTCACGATTCATCTCCTTAACCCGCTAACTACCTTAGCTCGGCAACTTCCTTAGGTCGTTACTACTAGGTCGGTCACCACTAGCATCATCCTATCTGCTAGGTCGTCCACGACCTAACCTCCTTAGGTCGCTCCAAAACACCTTCGACCTAACAACCATACGACCTAACCCCCTTAGGTCGTTAACTCGCCTAGGTCGACCCAATCCTATAGGTCGCTCAATATACTTAGGTCGGTCATTCTCTTAGGTCGCCCCAGCGACCTAACCCACTTCACGACCTATGCCTTAGGTCGTCCAAACCCCTAAGCCGTTCTACCTATAGGTCGGTCAACACTCTAACCCAGTGACCCTTAGGCCGATAACCCTTAACTCGTGCACGACCTAAGCTAACTCGGCAACACCTATGAGTCGGCTCTCTATGAGTCGGTTACGACTCATCACTTGCACTCGGGTTAACTTCTAAACGACTCAAGCTAGAGACAACATAAACAAAACTAACGACCTGCAAATTCTACGATAAATCGGCACGTAAAATACGGGTCGTTACACAGGTGTAACGGGGCCGGTCCTAAGAATTTTGGTACTTAGAACTAGTTGTGAGTCATGACCATATTAAAAGTACAAGTTAAATTAATAAAATCAAAGCATCAAAGTAGTCTATATACGAAATAAATAACAAACAAAGTAACAAAAAAGAACAATTATCTTCATAATATTACTTCAAGTCATACAACAGTTCAAAATAAAATGTTATTTTTTTGTAACTGAATTGTGTTAGAAATCTTTTTTAAGGAAAATGAGTGTCATCCTTGAGAAGGAGAGCACTCGTATAATTTTATTATTCTATATATATAAAATAGAAGCTAACAATAAGCCTAGTAGGTAGCTCTTTCCTATGAACCCGTACAATTAAAAATAGAGAAAACACTCTCCAAGAAGAAAACCTAGGAGAAAACAACAACGCCAAAAAAAGAAAAAAAAAACACAAAGTAGAGGCGTCAAAAGCAAAAGGCAGCCTCAAAGATAAACCTTGATAGGAGATAGACCTCATCCAATACCCATAGAGGAAGGGATCAATATGAATAACTGTGAAGAAAGTATGAAGAAGATGCAGAAGGCCCAGTAGTGTATCGATACTCAAACATGCAATGAATGAGGATGCCCAATCCGATCTGTCTACGTTAAAACTAAATTTTAAAAAGCTCAACAAACAATGTGAGGCATAAACACACACATATATATATACACTCACACACACACATATACATACATACACACATACACACATACATACATATATATATACACATACATACACATACACATACACACACACATACATACATATACATGTACATGCATACATACATAAACACACACACACACATAAATACATACATACATACATACAGATACATACGTACATACATACATACGTACATACATACATAAATACATACATACATACATACATACATACATACATACATACATATGTAAGAAGAGAAGAAGTAATATGCACAATGTATAGTGGCCTAGGTGTGATAAGGAAGGTAATGACAATGATTTTGGACATGAGCTAATTATCTAGTAAAATTAGGGCATCATAATGATTGCGCACATTCTCATCTACTAGGATGACACTTATAATATTATTATTTCTATTGCCGACAATAATTCATTCTCGTAAGACATCCGTTTGGGATTTTACCTTTTTATGGAATTCTGGAGCGCCATCGATATTAGCTGCTTTATAGGTGTTGTTCAAAATCCAGTTAATACAAAATAAAGTAGTTATGTTTGTTAAATTATCCATTGTAGAAGTTCTATTATCATTGAAGAATCTTTGATTTCTATCAAGCCAAATATACCAAGCTACGATAGTGATAAGAGTGTCTAATAGGAATGAATCATCATTCAAAAGTGAAGTAAAATCTTAACTTGGACAAATAAGATTGAAAATCATGAAAATTAAAGGTAATACTAAAACAAAAAATTCTAAGGATACGCAGAACATGGAATTAGTAAACTGGCAATCAAAGTATAAGTGAGCAATTTTTTATAGGTTCATAATGCAAAAGGAAAATTTTTAATCAAGATGCACACACTATTTTTTAAAAAATTTAATAGTATTAAGTTCCCTATACAATATTAACTATATATTTAACTTGGATTTAAGGGGCGCACTCTCTTTCCACATAGATTTAAAAAGGCCAAAATTAATTCCTGCAAATTAGAAATTTGTAAAATAAATTAGACGTAAAGTTCTTAGTGTTATCCCAACACCAAATTTTTATATCTTTATTATTGTTTATATTATATAATTCTAATTTGGCACATAGAAGAGAAAACTGAAGAAAGTAGTCCTCTGTAGTGCATAGTTAAAGCTGAACACCCAAGGGAAGCTCTAAATTATGTCCATAGACTTTCACAAGTGATACATTTTAAAATGACAAATATCGTAGAGCTACGTAAATTCTACTTTAGAAGGAATAACCGAGATCCAACGATCATGCAAGAAGGATGTGTTATTCCCTGAATGGGCAATGTTACTAATACTTAGTTTAAAAATTCCAAGCTTTTTAAAATTGATTTCTAAAAATGGATAAATTATTGAGGTTGTTGGAATTCAATTAGTGCAAGTTCTGAGAGGCATCGTAAAATGATTAGAAATTAGTTCCTTTAAGATTAATTTATTGTTATTAGTGTTAAATTTTTACAATTGTTTCCCCAATAAGGAAACATTGAGGTATGAACTTAATTACCCATAGCACTCCCTTGTCTTTCAGTTTACAAATCGAATCCCAACCAACGAAACACTTTAAACCACTATTGGAGTTATCCCCAGCCTATAAAAAGTCTATCCTAATCTTATCTATTTTTCCAATTACCCATTTTGGAAAAAGATAACATGACAAACAATAAATAAGTAACACAGACAAAGATGAGTTGATTAGAAGTACCCTTCCCACACTCGATAAGACTTTATTGTTACATGTATATAATCTTTTGCTAATTTTATCAATGAATTTACCAATAATCATGCCTAAATTTGGTTGGTCTCATTAAGAAATCCAAGTAATCTATGAGAAAGTTTATAGTGTTTCAGTTTAATATGGTAGCAACCTGATCCTTGTTAATAGCCTAAGTATTGATTTTAATGAACAACCATATAAATATTACTACTAACACATCTTTAGTTTGTCCAGCAATTTCAGATATATTATGGAGATACAGAGATAAATAAGAATTAAGCGGAAGTAAATAAATTATATATATGAAGATTAATGAGAGCAAATGGACGAACAAAACCGATTGAAGAAGAATGCTGTAACAACAGAGCTATTTGAAGTGATGATTAGTTGTTTGAATCTTAGAATCTTTGTTAAAGACCCCATGAAAATTATACTTGAAGATCGTCTACCATTAACCTCAATCGAATCGCAAAGTATCATAAATATAAAGAACTTTGAAATATGAAAATCAACACATGTATGTCGACATATCCCTCCCAACTATGTTGACATATCCACATGTATGTCGACATATCCTTCCCAAGTATATCGACATATTGACTGTTTTTCTATTTTTTTAAATTCAAATGAAGGGATTTTCCTTCCACCTCTTCACCAATGAACATGTCTCTTCAACCACTATATAATGGCCCTGGAAAACGAAATTTTACATACAATATTCTCATTTACTCTTACTTTCATTTCCATACTTTTGTGAGAAAGATTCATTACATAATCTTTCACCCTCTTTGCAAATCCATACACTTTCACTCTATTTAGTTAAGGATTTGCAAACAACACAAGATCGAATAATTTGTACTTGAATTCATGTCTTTTTCTCTCTGATTTCATTACATTCCTCAAAGAGTTCAAAGATATATTGCTATTGGAGGTCTATAGGATCGTTGTACTGAATCTACGAGAACATGTATTAAAGATACAATTACTTTGTTGATTTTAAAGGGAAGAAGGTGTTCTTGAAGCCTGTAGAACCAAGCGGGTGATTTTGTAGCCTGATAAATCAAGAAGGTGCATCTTGTAGCCCATGAAATCAAGAGTGTAATTATGTTCTTACCACCCATGGAAAGCAAGTAGTGGCAGTGAAATTTTGTATTGTGCAATATAGGATTGGATGTAGGATTGATCATTTCGAACCAATATATAAGTTCCCAATGTTATTTACTTTACTGCATCTTACTTTACTACTTAATTATTCTATGATTTTTGGTTTCTGTTTGCAATTTGAGTAGATAGAGATTTAAATTCATCAGTAAGTTTTAAATAGCTGAAATACACACTTCACACTCTCTAGTGCATAAATAACCTTAAGATCCATTCCGCGTCATGTTATGATAACTCATTTTCCAACATTTGGTATTAAAGCCACTGGTTTTCAAAAAATTTATAACTTGATTTTTGGAAAGTATAAATAGTTAATAACACTCGTAAGACTTTCTTTAATACTTTTGTTGAAGGATAATCTACTACTAGACCCTTATTATTTAATGGTAATAATCATGCTCATTGGGCTTGTAGGATAAAAAGTTATTTGAAGTCTAATGGTTTAGATATTTGGAACGTTACCCAAACCGAGTATACTTATTACACCCACTTTTTCGTACAATTTAAACTGACATTTAAACACACTTGTCCAGCCCAAATTGCACGGAAAGATGGATAGTTAAGAAAAAGAAAGTACAAAGAAGATAGATAAAAGATAGAAAGAAAATCAAACAACACATAATCTCACAGCGGGATGAATAATCTATAATATACATAAATCTTTACACAAAAGACAAAAACTGTAATTTATATATATAAGGAAAAAAAGATAAAAAGATTTAATATAAAGTCGATATGGCATGTTAAAACTTGCAAATTTTATTATTTATATTAAAACTAGTTTAATAGGTAAAATTTTCTATCCATAAAGTTAATGGGCCGAAGCCCATATGAGGCAATGTAAACCAAACTATTCGCACAGTGCCAATCTTTGCCAATCTTCTTCAATTACCTGAAGCACGCATACCCAACTCCTCCATTCCTGTTACAAGCTTCCCGAACCTGAACCAGTTTGCAGTGACTTGGACCCATCGTACTCAAGTCAAAACCAAGCATAAAAACACAACAACACAGTAGCTCCTTTCCCTTTCCTACATGCAGTTCGAACACGAACCACGTCAGTGTATGCATGAACGTGCACATGCACGACTAATCGACTCCATCGATCGACTGACTACGGCCATCCATAAACTTCCCTACTCCACCCCATCGCATAACACCACTACTAGGACTAACAGCCTCCTCCTTCCCAATTTCCACCTACGAACCGAACTAGCAGCTCCAAACATGAAAGCAACCGGAAGTCCACATAACCACCATGCACCACTAGAGCACGCGCCACTCGACCACAAGAAAAACCACTTACCGCCACAGCTTCCAGTGCAACTCGTACCAAGTCCAATCGCCTCCTATCTCCGCAGTTCGAACTTCTTCAAACCGCCTCCTTAAACCCTAAAATTCCCACGCTACCCCAAATAAAAGCGCAAATCAAAATTTGGCCACAACGAACCCCTTGGCAATGTCTCAACGCTCCTTCTCGGCCAAGCCTCTCCTACTCTCGTCGACTATATCGCCGAAATTTAATTTTTGAATGAATTTGATGATCTAGTAATTTCTCACAATCTAGGCAATTAAAAATTACGATTTCTTCACAAAAAATCCTATTTTTATACGACAATCATGATAACATACTTGATTCGATGTTTTGAATATATTGAAAATCAATAAAGCTTGTGTTACTTACTATAGTTCTGCAAATTCATACCATATATAACACGAACGAGCTTCAAACTAATTTTAGTGTGATGTATACTCAAATATAAACAATTTGTCAATTTACTTCAATGAAAATTTCAAATAGAAAAGAGAAAGAGATTTTTAAAACTATAGCATATATAACACTTTAACTCTGTTAATATGAAAGAGTGATGATAAAGCATTTCCAAGAATTCAAATTTAAATCCTTACCTTAAACATGTTGGAATCTTTGAAACATCCAGTTTAAACTTCAGTCTTCAATCTGCCACCTTAATTTCTTGTTTTCCCTTTTAAAATTTTAAAAGAGCGAGTTGTTTTCTTTTCCTCTTTTCCTTTTTCTTATTTTGTTTGTTTACGAAGTATTGTTTGTTATAGGTTTTAAAACATCTAAACTAACACACCCACATACCTATATATATATACACACATGTTTGCGCGTGAAATAATGTGCATTTATACAGGTTTTGGGATCAAGAAAGATTTAAAATCTTTTAAGGTTGTTGTTAAAATGTTTTTAATGGATTTATGAGATTTCTTGGTGGCTGAAGTTGATTTGAAATTTTTGGTGGCCGAGATAAAGTTTTGAGATGAAATCTATTTTCAGTTTTCACATTTTCCTTTAACTAGGCCTTTGTCTTATTTTCTTTTATTCATTTTACTTGTTTACTTTTTTGGATGTAAATTTTTGATCAAGCAATGTTTACATTTCTAACTTGAGATTTTGTTTTACTTTTTACTTCCATTTTTACTTGTAAAACTTTGTCCAGGTGAAAATTCTATTTCTTCCTTGACTTGGCATGAATTGTTATACTCTTTTATCTTTACTAGTGAATTTTTGATTTTAACTTCTTTTTTTAAAAATAACATTTTATTAGTATATGAGAGTAGCATTTTTGTTTTAAAGCATATTATGTAAAAAGATTCTCTTTTAAAATGTTTTGTTATGCATTTGTTTTTAATTTACATATAAAGTCTTTTGTTGTTATAAGAAATTCCATTTTAAATCAATTTTCTATTTTATAAATAAAATATGGAAAATTCCAATTATTATCTTATTTTCAAATTATATATTATTTCTAATTGTCAATTACCAAGGATTTTTATTCCGATTAAAGACATTATTATTGAATATTAAAAAATAAATATTCATAACTCAAGACGATAAAATTTCTGGGTTGTTACATTCCTCCCCCCTTAATAGAATTTCGTCCTCGAAATTGCCGTAGCCAGGCTAGTAAACATAACTAATCGAATTTTAAATTGATGAATTAATAAACAATCATATTACACAAGTTTAATCATATACATTTATATCACAAGTATCAGTCATACAGAGTATCAACTAAGATACTTTTACAACTACAGTCACCATATACATATACATATACATATATCCAGGAGATATCTATAACCACTAGCCATTTATACATATATACCCATACCAAAGCATCTACTAAGATATTTCATTAATTTACAATCCAAACGCACATCCATGACGTCTATGGACTACTAATCTATACTAATAGGGTGTACATCCCAAGAGAACTACCCAACCCAAGCTAACATCTCATAATGCACTCTCTCCAACGGAGTCCTCCACTTCCGACCCTTTCATCTCCCTAGTCTCAGCATCACTATTCGGAATCCATACAATCTTTGGGCTTGGCTCCCTAGGCACTAGCATCTCTGCCCTAGGCCATAAGTCATCCCTCAGAAGGTATCCCATTCTGCAAGTGGCTCACTAACAATCTCGCCCATTTCCCATATAATAACATCATCGTTTTCTGATTCGGGCTCCTATTCTATCTCATATTCCTCTTCTTCTTCTTCGAATTCATCTTATTCTTTTGCCATGAAATTTTCCTCCTCTTCTGGTTTGGATTGCTCCCCTACTTCTATCTCAGACTTTTCTTCATATAGCGATGGCTGCTCAATAGGTTCCACTTCTTCTTCTAACTCCTCCTCTTCCTCGATTTCTTTCTCTAGAGATGGATGGACAAGATCATCCAGAATCCGACTAACTAAGCCCTGATCGCCAAGCCTCCTAGACTTCAAAAGTGCTACTCTAATCATAATGGGAGTTCTCTACATCAATTAACAAAAACCAAAGAATGAGATCCTAAGGTTTCTAGGAATTCACATATGCACATATATGTACATACTTCAAATAACTCTTCTTTGAAATTATTACCATTTAAAAAAATTTACTTAAGTAATACCAAAATCATTTTCCTTCAAAAAAAAATTTTGAAACAATTTTTCGAAATCACTAGAGTTCTAGTTTTTCGCATATGTCTTTTTATAAATCAGTTATTATAAAATTAGCTTTTATATATGAAAAATTCTCCTAAAATACTTTAAATCCCCTTTAGTAAACATAATTTATCAAAATCAAACTTTCCAAAACTCCTATGCAAGACCCAGGTTTTCTAAGGAAGATTCAAGTCAGATGGATAGATCATAGAGGATACTCAGAACTAAATGGTTATGACCAATCAAATCCTAGATGATAATGTTAGGATATTATCATTACTTATGAAACAATATTTTAGAATACTATATATTTTGAATCATTTCCTTTTATATATAAAATATATCCTGGGTAAAATTATTTCATTTACCCATTTAAAAGAATATTGTGTCGGTTGGCCTTGTTAAATTGTTTAGAGATCCCTATCAATAACGTCAGCTACTCATATTGACCAGAATCCATATACCACTCATGTGATGACCCGGTATTTTGGGCAACATTATTTTAATAAATATTTAATCTAATTTAAATTGAATACAAGCTTTCATTTTATAAACTGATAAGATCTTTGATTTTTATCAGTTATATTTGTGGTTGTAAAGGAAATTTTAATTTAAAAATTTGAAATAGAATCTTTCAATACTATTTTAAATAAAATCTTTCAAATATATATATATATATATATATTTGAAATGAAATCTGTCTTATTCAATAAAATCAAAGGTTCTATATTATTAATATTTGATATAATACATATATGAACGTAATCCAAATAAAATAAACAATCTTATCAATATTAAATATAAATATAAGATATAATTATGGAATATAAAATATGAGTTTAAATATATGTTATAAATCAAAGGTTTGAAAATTAAAATTACAAATAGAAAGAAAACTAAGAAGTTTGTTAACAACAACTTATATGGTTAAATAGAAACCAAAGATAAATATACACTATAACAATTCTATGTTTAACTATGACAAAATCAATAAATAAGCCAAAACAATAATTATATCAACTTGGCATAAACATAGAAGGAAAGTTTAGAAAAGAATAACCTGTACAATATATGTGTAACTAATACAAGAAGGAGACAAACTATTTACATAACCTGTATAACATATAGGTATAGTGCAAAGAAATAGAGTATTCACATCGACTACAAAATATCTTTATGCAGTAAACATGATAGTAATATGCAAGCATATTAAGAAACAAGACAAAATATCTTTGTACAAACTATACATATCAGCCGGTATTAATTATGTGTAAATTAATATGAGGACATGCATTAATTAGCACAACATTTTGTCAATTCAATTGTAGAAAATCAAATCAGCCTCCATGTACAAAATCTTGTCTGAATATAACAAGCTGAAGCTTGTACCAGAAGCTTACACCATTGTTTAAAGCCATTACTATATATATATATATCCATTATCTTATTTTCACTGGTTCGTTCAGAACTTAGAGTAAACCTGAGAAAATAAAGAAAATAAACATCTTTACTTTACAAACTCAAGCAAATTCAACAACAAAACAGGGAGGCTTTCAGGAATTCAAACCGTAATGTTCCAATCAAGAAGTTGTTCTCTGTTCAGATTGTTCCATGTGAGTAAACATACCATCTCGAAGTTTTAAATCTTGATAATTGATTTATGGAAATCTTGTGCTTGCTATTTTTTTTTGTTAATATGAAGATCTGTGTGTTTTGCTGATTCCTGGAAGCTTTGCTATATGTTGTTCTTCAATATTCTCGAGTTTCTGAGCCAAAAGAAGTAGAGAAAGATTTATACTCTTCATATGAAAACATTTAAAACTTAGGATTTTAACTAAATAAGTTGTTTAAACCTAAAACCATAATCTGGAAAATGGTTTTAAGGTTGACTGTGATTATAAATACGGTTAATTCAAATTTACAGTGAAAACTAAACTGTGTGTAAAAAATTCGAATATCTTAAATCGTTGATTTGATTTCATTTCTTGAATAAATATACAAAGGTAGGATTTTTAAAACAAAATGGTAATTTCTAGGCATGTATTCAAGGTGCGGTTTATTAAGAAACCCAAAATGCCTTTTTATCCCTTCCTGTTGATCTAACGAATTGTTGATGTTAAAATTTGCGGTGGAGTTAGCTTGATGGTTTGTGAATCCAGGAAAAATGTTCAATTTTTTTTAATGTAAGGATTTGAGGGGCGAAATGAAGATAGGGTTTTGGGTGCGAGTTTTCAGTGGTTTGTAAATTCGTTGATTGTGTCGCCATGAGATGATCGAGCCGTACGAGTTTTAAGGAGAGGGTAGAGGAGGTTATGGCGAAGTTTGGGAGAGGTTGGTATGGATTCTCGAGGCGTAGTTCGTCGGTAATAGGGTGGTTTCCGACCGGTGGTGGTTCCAGTTTTTGAGCATTGGGTCAAATTTTGATGGGTTGACTTAATCGCTGGTCTGAGTGATCGTTGTGATGGTCGAAGCCGTTGACAATTTGGAGGAGACCGGAGTGATCTGTGTGTTTCATAATTAAGCATAATCAAGTTCTAATAATGCACTTAACCATTCTTGATAAATAAAATATTATCAAGTGGTTGATTAATTAAGTTAAATTAATCATTTAATTTAGTAACTAAATTCTTAAAGTTTACCTAATTAATAAGTATTTAAATGATAATTAAAAGATAATTAAGGTAAAAGACTTACCTCTTAAATTGATTATGTTTTGGGTGATAGAAATTTATTAAATAATGAATAGAAGTAGTTAAAGAGTTATTAATTGTTTGACAACTAAAGATTTATTAATAAGAGTACTTAAGGGTTGATTGTTATATTAATTAATAAATTAATAAAGACTAATAAATTAATAATTAACCTCTGTGATTAATTAATTAATTAATTGAAAACTAATTAATCAATAAAATTATTTTGGTTAATTTGTCAAAGGTTAATTAATTGAGAATAATTAACCAATGAGATAAGTACTTAATGAAAATGATTAATTGAAGGGAAATTACCAAATTGAGGTATTAATGATTAATTACCTAGTGTAATTAATTAAGAATTGATTGATTGATTAAGGGTAATTAATAAAGGGTGATTAATTAAGATGAATGATCAAAGATGATTAATTAATTGGTTTGTAATTCATTAATGTTTAGTAAAGGTAATCCAAGTGATTGAATGATGTTAAGGGTCTTGCAGTATTGATATCTCTGATATGAAATGATTGTGACATGATATGTTTTGGGTGGACAATGATAATGTGGTTAACTATCAATGATAAATTGCTGTGAAAAAGGGGAAACTTACCTTTAAAGCTGAATTGTATTCACTTGAATAATTGGGGTTAAGATGGTATTGAATTCGAAAAGACCGGAGTCGGGTATCAGTAAATACCCGAATCCACTTCAATAATCCAGAACAGACTTGATATGTGAAGTCAATAGGTTGAAATGGAATAATTTAAGTGAATTGAACTATTAAATCTAGGTTTAATACTTAGAAATTTGTGAATGTAATAAGTAATGTTTATAACAATTTGTGAACTTGTAATTGATACAAGGTACCCGGGTTAGATATATATGTATATATATATATATATATATATATATAAAGGTTGTATGCTTTTGTCATTCATGTTAGATGGGTTATTCACGCTGGTTCCAGCCTGACCCGGGTGTTACTTTGATGTAATGCTCGGGTCAGACCGAGTATTATAGATTCTCAGGTAGGACGTTCTGGAGCTCAGGAGGCGAGCAGGATGGCAAGAACGCGTAGAATATTTCCGCTGTAATCATATTATTGTAATTCTGTGATAAATTGATTGTATATGACCAGCATTTGAATATATGTGAAACTCTGATGTATTGAGTTGTAATCGACATATATAGTATTCTTTGCAAGCTATTATTATTTCTTATTATATTTTATCCGCTGCGAATGTGAGATGTTTGGTGTTTCTGTTCTTCTTCTTCTATCTCTTTCTTCTTTTCCATAACTATCTGAAATTTTCGGGTTCGAAAATTTCGGGTCGTTACAACTCAGCAGATCAATTAACACAATATAAAACCTTTTTATATTACTAACAAATACGCACTCTCGAATATATATGCACTCAAACTCTAATTAGGGTATTACTGACCCTATCTCTAATGAGTAATTCCACCAAAACCTAGGTATCCGCTCAACCTAAGCTCTGATACCATGATGTCATGACCCACTTTTTTGTACAATTTAAACTAACGTTTAAACACACTTTTCCAGCTCAAATTGCATGGAAAGACGGATAGTTAAGAAAAAGAAAGTTGAAAGAAGATAGAATGAAAACCGAACAACACAGAATCTCACAACGAAACGAATAATCTATAATATATAGCAATCTTTACACAAAAGACAAAACTATAATTTATATATATATAGAGATCGTTCAGAGTATGCTAACCTATTCAGCACAGACGATTATAATAACTTGTACGTACAACTGCTGATAAACAAAAGTAAAATGCAATAGAGATATAATCATGTACGTGAATACGTCTCTGGGCCTTCAGCTCCTCTCCTCAAGCCCCAATATTCATCTAGCCTAGAAATATGCTTAGTCTGACCTGAGCATTTAGGAAAAAACCATGCCCGGATCAGTCTAGCAAAACCAACAAGAGAATATAAATCACAAGGAATTTTATTCATTATAACTTTAAAAAATCCTTTAAATCAAAGGTATCTCATAAGACCACACCGCACATAAACACGAACGGATTTTTGTCTTACGATAACCAAACTCTTTTATAGGAAATCGTATGATATTATAATAGTGTCTTATCGCCAAAGTAATAATAACAAGTAGTAGTGATGTATATGTTGTGTACATCGCAACGATACTAGTCGTAAAATTAAAATCCGATAAGCTCGTTTGCTAATTGTGTAGGATTTCTACGAAAGTGACCTTAGTACTTCGAGAACGGTCCTCCTACACAAGGATCAAAGTTTTCCTTCCAAAGCATCATACCCGTCTGGCCGAGGTATTGTAGGAAAAATATAACTGGTCTTGCTAAGACCGAGTGCATCGCTCCAGCATACCAAAACAACTAAAGATATCTGTATTGCTAGAAAAGGAGTCGAGTACACCCTATGGGTTTGCCAACCCTACTGGTCATGCCTCCTATCTCTGGTTTTAGTCATTTCCGCTGATGAGGCTATATTCGACGCTCCAGCTTATGCACCACTCCAAAAATAGATCACGGAATTCCATATGGATTCCCACATCACAATGGCCTTGGAATCGTATATAGATCCCCACATCTCAAATAGTTCTTGGAATCAC
This sequence comes from Allium cepa, assembly GCA_030765085.1. Taxonomy (NCBI): domain Eukaryota; kingdom Viridiplantae; phylum Streptophyta; class Magnoliopsida; order Asparagales; family Amaryllidaceae; genus Allium; species Allium cepa. Next base: position 351,563,213 of record CM060931.1, on the reverse strand, counting down.
ACACGAATTCCCACACTCCAACGAGTCACAGAACCACACATGGATTTCAACATCCCAAAATAAATGCAACTCCTCCATTTAACCGTATATGGTTTTAGAGTAGTTCATGGGTTCCGAGTCATCTCATACGAGTACACTCTCCATTTCCTGGGTGCTTCGAAAACCATTTGTTGATTTTCGGAATGCTCAAAACTGGCTCTTTAGGAAATAATTAGACAACACATAAGAACGGAGATCACCCCCTAACCGTTTAAGTGGACGGATGTCATTATCATTTGTCCTAGAAGATCTACAAGTTTATACGTACAATATAGCACCCCTATGGTAATCATACCATATAATTCTCGCATTTCTTCTAGATATTTCTAGATTTAAAATCCTTCGGTGTTAAGCAGGGAATAATTCAGTACCACCAAAATTATAAAGGATTACATATTTAGACCAAGATTCGATGGTCGGTTATTTAACTATCAAATAAACAAACATTCGGACAAAGATTTCATTTCCCCCTGAAATCATTAAGACTCATTTAATTTAGTTTCAATAAATTAAATCTTTTTATCAAAATTAGACATATATTTATCTCATCGGAATAAGTATATTAACAAATCATATCTTCCAAAAAAATGCATGAAACCTTTAAAAATAAATATGGAAAGCACCATTCGGTATCGACCAGGGATCACAGCTCGATGGTTGCGTCTCTATCCTAGAAAACCAAACTTAACTTAGGCAATCTCTGCCTTTCGATTTCCACCATGCAATCATTCATGGATCGCATTTTGCATAATGGTTAAGTTGTTATTCCAACGAAAATATCCTAAATTGTAGGCAATCTCTGCCCTCGAATTATGCTGTGAAATTATACCATTACTTCCTGAAATCTTTTATTTCCATAATCGTCTTAAATAATACTTATAAAGTTTCTATAACAATTTCAAAGTTAATTTAGGAAATACTCTTTTATAACGGTTTACTATATAACTTTTTTTTAAAACAATATTAATGTTGACCAAATTATAGTTAAAATGATAATATTTTAATGCTGATTAATTCTTAATTAATAATTATCTTTTACATCCAATTATTTCAAAATAACCTTAAATAAATAATAAATATATACTTTTAAACATTTTAAATAATTAATAACCTTGAAACAATAATCAAATATTTTTAAATTACTTTTAAGAATCTTAAAATAATTAATTTGAATCATTATCAAATAATTATAAATTATTTTTAAAATATCATTAATAAATAATAATCATTCTTAAAATAACTTTTGCTAAAAAATCAATTTCCAAATTTGGAAAGAGGCTGAGTAGCTTCAATGCTACTTAATCAAGTCACCATAAATTCCATTAATTCATTCAAGTTATAATCCAAGTATTTACATAACATCCAATATGTAAATTACACTCACAACTAACAATTAATTGTTAATACAACATTTATCCAATACTAATCAATTCGATGTAATTAAGTGTCTATACTAATGTAATAGCAGAACGTGGTTTATTTCTGCTAAGTAAATGTCCACATTTGACCTATCCCGTTAATAATAGCAGAACGGTGATTTATTCTGCTAATCGGTGTCTAATTAAATCAATTAGGAGAACAATGTTTTATTCTGCTAAATAAACATTCAAACTACCACATTCAACTCAATTTAACTTAACAGTTTTCATTTGGCTAAATAAATATCAACAATTAACGTATATAACATTTTAACGACGTTATTATTTAAAATCACGTAATTAAATTCTGCCTGTTTCCATATATCATGTTTTTATACTTGTCTAAAGCTGTCTACAAGTTACGCTATAAAGTTATACTCGTCAACACGAGGACAACCAAAAATTTGTGGGTAAAAAGATTTAATATGAAGTCAATATGGCTTGCTAAAGCTTGCAAATTTTATTATTTATATTAAAACTAGTTTAAAAGGCAAAATTTTCTTATCCATAAAGTTAATAGGCCAAAGCCCATTATGAAACAATGCGAACCAACCTGTTCGCACAGTTCCATTCTTCCCCAGTCTTCATCAATTGTCTGGAGCATGTGTACCCAACTCCTCCGTTCCAATTACAAGCTTCCTGAACCCGAACAAATTTGCAGCGATTTGGACCCATGCACTCAAGTCAAAACCTAGCTTCAAAACGCAACAACATAATAGCTCCTTCCCCTTTCCCACCTGTAGTTCGAACACGAACCACTTCCGTATGCGCGTGCATGTGCACATGCATAACCAATCGACTCCATTGATCAACCAATTACGGCTGCCCATAAACTTCCTCACTCCACCCAATTGCATAACACCACCGCTAGGACTAACGGCCTCCTCCTTCCCAGTTTCCACGAACTGAACTAGCAGCTCCAAACGTGACAACAACTAAAAGTCCCCATGACCACCACGCACCACTAGAGCACGCGCCACTCGACCACAAGAACCACCACTCGCCGTCGCAGCTTCCAGTGCAACTCGAACCAAGTCTGATCGCCTCCCATCGCCGCAGTTCGACGAAATTCGAACCCCTCCAAACCGCTTCCTTAAACCCTAAAATTCCCACGCTACCCTAAATAAAAGCAAAAAATTAAAATTTGGCCATGGTGAACCCCCTTGGCCATGTCACAATGCTCCTCCTCGTCCAAGCCTCTCCTTTCCTCATTGACTATATCATCGGAATTTGATTTTTGAATGATTTTTGATCATCTAGTAATTTCTAACAATCTAGGCTATCAAAAATTAAGATTTCTTCACTAAAAATCCTATTTTTATATGACAATCATAATGGCATACTTGATTCGAGGTTTTGAATATAATGAAAATCGATAAAACTTGGGTTATTTACTATATTTTTGCAAATTAATACCATATATAACATGAACGAGCTTCAAACCAATTTTCGTGTGATCTATACTCAAATACGAACACTTCATCAGTTTACATCATTGGCAAATTCAAATCGAAAAGAGAGATAGAGATTTTTAAAACTACAACATATATAATTTTTTTAACTCTGTTAACATGACAGAGTGACGATAAAGCATTTCCAGGCATTCAAATTTAAATCTCACCTTAAACATGTTGAAATCTTTGAAACGTCCAGTTTAAACTTTAGTCTTCAATCTGCCACCTTGATTTCTTGTTTTCCCTTTTGAAATTTTGAAAGAGCAGGTTGTTTTCTTTTCCTTTTTCGCACTTTATTTGTTTATAGAGTATTGTTTGTTACAGGTTTAAAACATTTAAACTAACACGCCCACACACTTATATATATATGTATATACACACATGTTTGCATGTGAAATGATGTGCATTTGTACAGGGTTTTGGGCTTAAGAAAGATTCAAAAAATTTTGAGGTTACTATAATTTTTTTTAATGGATTGATGAGATTTCTTGGTGGCTGAAGTTGATTTTAAATTTTTGGTGGCTGAGGTAAAGTTTTGAGATGAAATCTATTTTCAGTTTTCACTTTTTCCTTTGACCAGGCCTTTGTCTTATTTTCTTTTATTCATTTGACTTGTCTACTTTTGGTTGCATTGTTTTGATCAGGCAATGTTTACATTTCTAATTTGAAATTTTGTTTTACTTTTTACTTCCATTTTTTCTTGTAAAATTTTGATCAGGTGAAAATGCTATTTCTTCCTTGACTTGGTATGAATTTTTATACTCTTTTATCTTAACCTGTGAATTTTTGAAGTTAACTTCTATTTTAAAAATAACATTTTTATTAGTATATGAGAATAACATTTTTGTTTTAAAGCATATTTTGTAAAAAGATCCTCTTTTAAAATGTTTTGTTATGCATTTGCTTTTAATTTACATACAAATTCTTTTGTCAATATAAGAAATTCCATTTCAAATAAATTTTCTATTTTATAAATAAAATCTAGAAAATTTCAATTATCATCTTGTTTTAAAATTATATATTATTTTCAACTGTCATTTACCGAGGATTTTTATTCCGATTAAAGACCTGATTATCGAATATTTAAAAATAAATATTCATAACTTAGGATGATAAAATTTCCGGGTCGTTACAATACTGAGTCTTAATAAATTACGCACAATGGACCAAAAATCAAAAGATATAAGCACTTAACAATTTGAAGGCTATGAATATTTTATTCAGCACCTTGGATAAAAATGAGTTTAATAGAGCGTATATTAGGAAAAATGCATACAATGTTCGTAGAACACTAAATGTCACACATGAATGTACTACCAAAGTTAAACAAACAAAGATATCCATGTTAACTAATCAATTTTAATTATTTAGAAGGAAACAAAATGAATCCATTTTCTGATATATATTCTAGATTTCAAAATACATTGCATGCATTAATATCATTAGGAAAGAATGTTACTAAATAGGACCAGTTAGAAAGATGTTGAATTCACTTTCTAGTAAATAAGATCATAAGACTTTGGCAATCCAAAAGCCAATGATATCAGTACTATGAAAATAGAAGATTTAATTGGTAATCTAATATTCTATGAAGTACAGTTGTAGGTTAGAAAAGAGAATCAAGTGAATGAGAAGAAATCATTGGAACTCAACGCTACATATGACAATCATGAACCAGATAATGATGATGAAATCGATTTCATGACCTTCGGTAAATTCTTGAAATATAGGAAGATGAACAAACTTCGGAAAACTAACAACTATAATTCTAGAAACGGAAATATTATGAAGTGTTTCGAATATGATAAAATCAGTCATTTGAAAAGAGATTATCCAAACCTGAAGAAATTAAAGTACTCTTTAAACACTTTCAATAAGAAGAGGAAACAAGCTTTTAATGCAACATTGAATGATTCAGATACATCATCAAGTGATAATGATTTAGAAGCTGAAAATGCCAATGTGTGCTTCATGGAAAATGATGATTGAATGTGAAATTTTAACGAAGAAATTTTGAATATTTTAAATGATACGTATAAGAGATATAAAAAGCTTAGAAAAGAGTATAAGATTAGTTTTGAAGTGTAGATAGATTAAAATTGTTTAATGAAAAATATGGCATGTATTGCTTGGCACTTTCTAAGTAATTACACTAAATGTTTAATGAATGTTAACCAATGAAAACAATGTCTAGAAGATGAAAGTGAATGACTTAATGATTGAAAGGATTTACAACTTGAAATTTTGAAAAACAAAATGTGAAAATGAGTCCTTAAAATCAGAAAATCTTTCAATGAAGTCAGAAATCACCGATCAAAATGACAAAATAAAATATATGGACAATATTATTCTTCACTGTAATAAGTATATAGATAAATGAAAACTGTTACCGATTAATTTAATAGAGGGAAGGATAATCTATAAAATTTATTATCTACATCTAGACCCACTAACAATAAACATGCACTTAGATACACCTTTAAGCCTAAATCAAAGAAAAACAGTACTCAAAATACTAAATTTGTTAAGGCTACCAAGTTCAAACCAAAACCCAAAAAATTAAAGTTAAAACTCCAAAATATATTCATAATTTATGGGTTCCTAAAAGATTAGATAATATGAGAAAGCAAAATATATTGATAATTTGATTAATAAAGTTCATTTATCTAATGACTATATTCTGAAAGGGAATTCAAACTCTTCATGGGTTTGGCTTCCCAAAACTTAACCCCATGGACTCCAAAATAAAATATGGTACCAATGAACATATTTTATATTTTTTAGGTACTAAACAATTGATAATGGACAACATATCTTCAAAGCATATAGCAAGAAATCCATAGACACCAAGCGTCATTATTTACAAAAATGTGAGATTGTGAACTTTGGATATAACTCAAAAGGATATGTTATTTCCATCGACGACATTGATAACGCTAAAACTCCTCTTATTTTAAATGTTTTACTCGATAAATTTATTTCGTGCTTTGTATTGATTTCGATTCCCCTTATAAGTTATACTTATATACATACATACATACATACATACATACATACATACATACACACACACACACAAACTCTATACATATTGTCTAGTTGTGCTTAAGCGATCCTTTTTTATACCCTTTTTGTTGATGACAAAGGTGGGAAAATGTATAAATATACTAGGAAAAATGATAGGGAAATGCATAGGGTTAGGGGGAGTCAAATATAAAAAGTTTATATTTTATCTCTTAAATATTTATATGGTTGTCGTCATCAAAACGGTGGAGATTGTTAATGGCGTAATTATTGATTTTGATGAGCAACCATATAAATAATACTACCGACATATCTCTAAGTTGTGTGGTACTTTCAAGGATATTATAAAGAATTTTACAGAGATAAACAAGCAATAAGTGGAAGCAAACGAATTATATATATGAAGATTAATTAGAGAAAATTGAAGAACAAAACTAATTGAAGAAGAATGTTGTAACAACAGAGGTATTTAAAGTGATGAGTAGTTGTATAAATCTTAGAATCTTTGTTAAAGACCCTATGGTAATTATACTTGAAGATCATCCACCATCAACCTCAATCGAGTCATAAAATATCCACAAATGTGAAGAACTTTGAAATATGAAAGCCAACAAATATATGTCAATATATTCCTCTGAATTATATCGACATATCCACATGTATGTCGACATATCCTTCCTAAGTATGTCGACAAACTAACCATTTTTCTAATTTTTTAAATTTAAATAAAGGAATTTTCCCTCTACCTCTTCATCAATAGACTTGTCTCTTCAACAACTATATAACTGCTTTGGAAACGAAATTTTACATAAAATATTCACATTCCCTACTGCCCTTTCATTTCCATACTTTAATGAGAAAGATCCATTATATATTCTTCCACTCTCTTTGCAAATCCATACTCTTTTATTCCAATTCTTCAAGGATTTGCAAACCACACAAGATCAAAGAATTTGTACTTGAATTCATATCATCCTCTCTCTAATTCCTTGCTATTCCTCAAAGAGTTCAAATATATATTGCTATTGGAGGTCTATAGGATTGTTGCATTGAATCTATGAGAATATGTATTGAAGATACAACTATTTGTCATACTCTATTGTTGATTGTAAAGGGAAGAATGTAACGACTTGGAATCTTGTAGCATGATTTCAAGATTTAATTAATTTTAAATATTTGAAATACATGGATTATTTAAGGTTAATAACTTGAATTCAAATATTGGAATTATTTGAATTGGGAATTTAATATTTGAATAGTAAATTAAATATTTGGATTTTGAATTAAATATTTATTTAATGGATTTAATTGTCTTATTTAACTCCTTTTAAATTATAAATAATAACGGTGAACTTGTTTTGTAAATTTATTTGCAATAATAAATGGTTCAAATAAATAATAAGGAAATTATTTATTATTTACGACATGATTTTTTAACGTGTTTTTATTATTATTTAATTTTTTGATCTTTTCCTTAATTTTTAATTTGGAAATTATTTAAATAATTGTTTGACGATTTATTGACAAACGACGGTATTTTTCTAATTCTGCAGAATACGTCAACCAGCGCATATTATTATTGTTTAAATGTCGTGTTGTTGTTCTAAGCACGACCATATTTTTGTTTTATCATTCGCGGTTCATATAGGAATGCAAATCTGTGCGGCAGGATGCCAAAAATCTGGTTTTAAATCCAAAAAAAACAAACACTTAGGAAAATATATTTTCCTTTCATGTTCCATCAGCTTCTAAATGTTCCATCTTGTGCAGACAAAAGAAAAATTAAATCCAACATACTTTACTATGTTTAGTACTTAGGGGACAAGTTGATGACTTAGTTGAGATGGTAGGAAAAAGGGATTTGTTTTGTTATAAAATCACAGCAAACACATTTCATTTCCTTTGACCTTTTTCATTCCCTCCATCTTCTTTCTTTTCTATTGCTCAGCAAAAGCAAATCATAGTCAATCATTATAAAAAAAATGAAGTTTTACTCCATTTTAAATCATATACTTTTTTTTAATGTTCTTAATGCAAGATCTTCCTCTAGTATAAATTTCATGGATTACAATTGCATTTGGCCGAAGTTAGTGAAGCAAGAAAGGACTAGCGTTCCATGTTGCATTTGATTGAGGCGGTAATTTGCGAAACGGAGGTTAGATTCAAGTTTGAGGTGTAATTTGGAAGTTAGCGGCCGAGTATGGGGAGCGGCGGTCATCTATAGCGAAACGTGACCGTGTTTTGTTACTTGCGACTGTCCCAGGTCATGATTGTTTTGGTGATTTTTGGATTGGATCTGGGTGTTTGGTTGAGTTCTGGGCACGGGTAGAAGTGGGATGGCGGTCTCGGCTGTGGGTCTTGGTGAAGGAAGGAATCGTGCATGTGCACCATGGATGTTGCTTGCAGGTCTCGGGTAGTACTGGAGAGGAAGAAAGTCAAGGCAGGTTGGGTTTTTGAATGAAGCGGGCTCGACCCATTTGGAATTGGTGAGAAAACTTTTAGAAATTTTATTCAATTATTATATAAATGATATCTTAGTTAGAAAATTGATTATCTTGCTCATATTTAACCTGATTGACACACGGGTTTTTGCATTGGACTTGTATGGACTGGTAAACGTCGAAGTATAACTTAGTGGTTGCTTTAGAAAAGTATAAATTTATGACATATTAAAACATACGGAATTTCAATTGCGTTATTTTAATTAATAACGTTGTTTAAATTTATATACCTTAATTATTGATGTTTATTTCGTCAAATAAATTGATGTTGAGTTAAACCGGATTGAATATGGTAATTGGACATTTGTTTAGTAGGATAGGACACCACTGCTAATTAAATTAAATAGACATCTGTTTAGTAGAATAAATCCCAGTTCTACTAGTATTAACTGGATATTTTAAATTGGTCATTTATTTAACAGAAGTTAAATCCATTCTGCTATTACATTAAGTGTGGACAATTGATTACATACTAATTGGTTAGTATTGGATGAGTGTTGTAGTCATAATCAATTGTTAATTATGAGTTTAATTTACATATGGAAGGTGATGTAAATACTTGGATCATAATGTGGATAGTAATGGAATTAACGGCGACTTAATTAAGTACCATTGGAGTGCTAGGCCTCATTTTGAATTGAAAAGTTAATAAATTAATAAAGTTATTTTAAAGATAATTATTATAAATTAGTAATAAGTCTTTAAAAGATAATTATTATTTATAATTAATGTTTACAGATAATTGATTATGGTTTAAAAAATAATTAAAGGTTAATTATTTTATAGGTCTTTAAAGTATTTCATAGAATTGTTTAAGAATATTTTTCCAAGTTATTTAATTACTATTCTAAAATGTTTGATTTTAATTATTTGTTTAAAAGTATATTTAATTACTTAATTAAAGTTATTTTATAATAGTTTGATTTTAAGTTAATTATTATCTATAAGTTAATTATAATATTATTTCAAAGTTAATTTATTACTACATTAATATTATTTTAAAAGTTAATTTATTTATATATATTAATATTGCTTTAAGGATAATTTATTATTATATTAATACTGTTTGCAGTTAATTAATTATTATGTTATTAAAAATGTAAAAGTTCATTTTTAAATGAAGGATTAAAAAGGATTTCATCCAATAAAAGGGATTTATTAAGGGTTTCTAAATTGGAAAGAGATTTTGAAATTGGACAAGGAGTTTGGTTTTGAATGATGTCAGAATGGATATTACTATATGGGTTTAGAGATATAAAAGGGAAAGTCTTATAAATTGGGTTTCGAGATTTATAAAAGAGTATTTTATAAATAGGTTAGAGATATAAAATATATTCTAAATTGATTTGGAAAGTTATAAAGAGATATTTATTTATAAGATAAAAGATATTTATGAATGGTGTCTGGATTATCAATATCTTCTTTTTTATGACATATTAATTTTGATATGATTTTGAACACAGAAAATCTCTCTAAAGGTTAGTGAATATACTTATACTATTTTATAAGTATGTGAAAAGGGTTTTTCAAGTTTTGGAAGGAATGGTTAGTGAATATACTTATTCCCTACGAGATAAGTATATGAATATTTCAATAAATATTTGAAATGTGATTTTAAATTAATGAAAGATTAATTTAACAGGATTGGTGGTTTTCGTGGAAAATGCAATCTCTGTTTGGAATTTTTGTTTATTTGATAGTTAAATAACTGACTATCAAATATTGGCCCAAATATAGAATCCTTCTTAACTTTGTTGGTAAGAAAATATTCCATTCTTAACACCGTAAGTTTTTAAATCTGGAAATATCTAGGGGAAACACGGAGATTATATGGTACAGCTACCGTTAGTGGTGCTATACTGTACTTATAAACTCATTTTGTTCTTCTAGGACAAATGGTAAAGAAATCTGTCCACTTAAACATTTAGGGGGTGATCCGCGCTCTTATATATTGTCTGGTTATTTCCTGAAGGACCAGTATTGAGCATTCCGAAAAATCGACGATTGGTTTTCAAAGCGCGCAGAAAGCGGAAGAGTGTACTCGTAAGAGGTGACTCGAAAACCGTCACCACACCGAAACCATATACGTTTCTATGGAGGAGTTTCATGATATATTGCGATGTTGGAATTCATGGGTGATTCCAAGATCTACTTGAGATATGAGAATCCATGTGTGATTCCAAGACCGTTAGGGTATCAGATTCCATGATCTGTTTTGATGGCGGTGTGCGAGTTGGAATTTCGAATGTAGCCCATAGTAGTAATGACTGAAAACAGATATATGAGGCATGGCCAGTAGGGTTGGCAAACCCATGCGGTGTAGTCGGCTCCACCTAGACGTTACTTGCTGTTGTTATGCATGCATGAGACGATGCACTCTATTTTAGTGAGACCAGCTATGTTTTCCTATGATACATCACTAGGGATGTATGCTGCTTATGAAGGATATCTCTGATCCATGTGCAAGAGGACCGTTCTCGAAGTACTGAAGGCACTTCTATGGAAATACTACACAATTAGTGAATGCCCCTTATCGTTTATGATTATATACCTAGTATTATTGTGACGTACACTCACGAGCATCACAACTACTTGATTATTATTATTTTCACCCTTAGGCATTATTACGGTATCACTGGATTTTATGATATAAAAGGTTTCTGGCTATCATAAGGTAAAAACCCGTTCGTTTTTATGTGCGGTGTGGTCTTACGAGATACCTTTGATTTTAAAGGATTTTATAAACTATAACAAATAAAATTCCTTGTGATTTGAGTTTCTCACGCTGGTTTTACCAGACAAACCCATGCATTGTTTTCCCATAATGCTCGGGTCAGACCGAGCATATTTCCAGGTTAGTTGGATGTTATGGAGCTTCAGGAGACAAGCTGGAGGCCCAGGGATGTATTCACATACATGATTATTTTTCCATTGCATTCATTGTTGTATTTATCAATAATTATGAGGATAGGTTGTTATAACTGTCCGAGCTGAAATGGATAAGTAACTCTGGTTGATGTCTGTACATACATATATTATAGTTTGTTTTTGTTTAAAGATTTGTTATATATTATATATCATTTGTTCCGCTGTGAGATTCTATATTGTTATTCTTCTTCATGTCTTCTTCCTTTTTCTTTTCCCCTAATTATCTGCCTTTCCATTCAATTTGAGTGGGTCATGTGTGGTTTATTAGTCGCTTAAACTATATGAAAAAGTGGGTAGTTATAAATAAGGTGTACTTTTAGCCTGTGAAATCAAGAGGGTGATCTTATAGCTCGATAAATCAAGAGGGTATATGTGACGCTCCACCTCTATACTCACGCTAGCCAAGGACACTATGGAGTAATGCTATCAACTAGCATGAAGAATAAGCCTGTTGAGGAGTGACCATCCGTGGAATTGCTTTGCACGAGTACCGTTATGTCAGATAATACAACATGCATTTCATTTCAAGAGGAAATCCGACATACCGATACAAACTCAAAGCTACTACACAGTGGCCTTTTGCCTTCGGAAGCAAATATAGAAATAAACATAACACAAACCAGTCACAGATATCCATATCACAAAGGCGGAAATAGATATGAATATAACACATAGAAGTGTACATCAGAGTGGTGGTCAAACAAGATCCACAATATCACAAAAGAATAGATACAAGTGCTACACAAAAGAATATGTATACATCAAGGAGTCTCTATCTCGTATGTATAATAACAAAAACTACTAAACTAGAGTAGTTAGTCAAAAGTCAGATAACGTTCCCAGAGGATGGTTCAAGCAGAAGAACCAGTAACATCTCGGTTTGACCCGAGTATTATTTAATAAAAAAATGATAAACAGATCAGTCTAGCTGGAAATATTAGATAAAATGAGATAGAATAAGAGATATGACATAAACGTATAATAACAATAATGCTATACTACGACAAATATACATTAAAAAACACAAAAATCATACAACATCACAAGAAATCGCAAAACACAGAAAAGAATGTCATATTCTTTATTTTATTCACCAAAACACAAAATTGAAAAATATATCAATGCCAATCACAAAATTGGTGAATCAAAAATTCTAGAAATCATCAATTAGAAATCCAGAAATCACAAAAAGGAGAGGCCTATCCCAAAACGGGAGCATGAAAACTCACCAACACGTTTATCACAAATGGAATGCTATTCCATGGTTGCTAACCATCAATTTTGAGCCGAGGCTCCATAAATGGCCCAAAGACCATGGGTCGCTACCCCACGAACTGTTCGTTTTTTCCTTGACTTGTTCATTCATGATTACCACGGCTTGATGATTTCTGACTTGGTTCAAACTTGTTGCCTTGGTCATCACAGCATTAACTTTGGTTTGAAATCTGCAAACTTGATTTTGTGAATTTTTGGCTTCACTATTTTGATTTCTAACTTGTTCGTTCTTTTTTTTGGTTATAACGCAGTTGATATCGACCACTTAGCTTGACGTGGTTGTTGACATTATCTAACTTCGGTCATTTTCTCACTTGTATATCATGACTTTCATTCTACTGTGTCTTTATTGGACATATTCATGTACGTACTTATTTTGTTCTCTGGTCTACTTGAACCTGTTTGTCGAGTTAGCACTGCATATATATGTGTGTTCATATCTGTAGCATACTTGCCTTGATGCTTGGATTTTTTACCCACTGCATCTTCACGGTTTTGATTTAATCCTCTATGTGTTTGGCACTATCACTGCTAATATGAATTCGACATTGTTTCTTTGACTTGGTTCATGATGACTCTGTTCATTTGAATTTATTTGTTGCCAGATGCCAATTTACTGACATATGTTCGTGTTGCTGTAGCCACGAGCCACAGTCTTCACTGCACCCATATTATCCTTGCATGCTGCATTCATGTGTGACCTGTTTGCAATGTTGTTTTTGATATTACTTTCATGTTAACCTGTGTTGTGCAGTTGCTCATTGGAGCTGCTGTGTGATTCAATGCACCTGTATATTTTCATTACTTGTACTCGAGTATTGCCTTTGTTCATTGTGATTTTATTGCGTCTTGTTCAAGCCTTCATGCATTGTCCACTGATCATTTTGTTCATGTTGCATATATGCCGGTTCGGTCTTGTATCTTGATTCACTGTTTGTTGCCTGGTAGTCATTGTAGCTTGATTTCATGTATGTTGTCACTGCAACCATAAGTGTGATGTATATTTGCTTTGGTTAGATGCACATGTATATTTTGTTCATTTTGATTTTGCTGTCACTACATGTATGTATACATGTGTATATACATATGTATATATATATTTGTGCATTGTATTGTAGTCACATATGTGAACTTGAGATCTTATGCCTTATTTGGTTCATCTCTGTGTACTGATGCATTGTATTTACATTTATCTTTGAGCCTGGGCAGTTTAGTTAAGATTTGGTCTTGCATTGCACTGACCATTGAATTCATTTGCATTTTGCTGTTGTTTGTAAATTTTTCTTGGTCGACACTTGCTCATCCAAGCTTGAACTTGAATGTGCATTCTTGTTTTTGTTCCTTCAAGTCAGTTTGCATTTGAATTTGACTGTCTTGGCCATCTGAACTAAGCATGTTGAATTGGGTTGTACTGTCCACTTCATTTCACAGTTGCATACATGTTGACTTCATATATTTGTCACTCCAAGTCTGAGTGTTATTCATGTATCCAGTTGTGCATTCGTACTTGAAGTACTTGTCGACTTTGTTCGCTGCTTAGTTGACATGTATGTATGCATGGACTGTTTAGTCTTTGTTGATCTGGTTCATTCGTTGGGTCATCATTTTTGGCAGTTCTTATTTCATTTCATTTTTAATTAGCAAGTGTGTTGAATCCAGCTTTAAAGCTCGGGTTTGACCTTGTGTTGACATTGTGACATTATTTTTATTGCACTTGAGTTGAACCCGACGTTTTGGGTTTGACTTGTGCTCACCTGTCCCTGTAATTTTATCAAGTGTATATATCGGTATGCATGGCCTTGTGGCATGGACAGTGATACACTGTGCATGTCAAAAGCTGTTCGTGTATGATGAATTCAAATTTAAATGATGACGAATAACCCAAATAACCGAGGCAAATAATATTTTCAAAATTACATTTTATTTTACACTGCAAAAATATTTTCTTTACAGTTTTACTGCATCAAAATTTATTTTTGCAGATTGCTCAGATGCTGGATTCATTGAAGTTGAAGATAAATTATGAGTGAATGACCGATAAGTAGTGAGGACATTTGTAAATGAAAGATTGTGATGTAATCGAATTTGTATTGTAATCAAAATTGTATATGTATAGTGAGAGCTGGAATTTATACTATTCAAAATTGTAATAAATATTTGTTTGAATAAAATATCTGTTTGAATTTAAATACTGTGTTATTTATTTTATTCACCAAATATTTATTTAATTATGTGAAAATAAAATAGTACCTTAACAAATACATTTAAATGAATATATATATGTTTATTATCATCAAACAAAAATCATATACTCGCATATTCAACACGTTCAAAACTAATATAAAGAATCAAATTTAACCCACAATCCTCTATATAATAAATTTTTTGTCTTTGGCTTTGAAACTTCGAATGCTGTTGAGGTAAGGCCCGAAACTAGATAAGTAAGGCTGGAGACATCTGGATCGAGTAACATATAGTCAGGAAATGTTAATTATTAAATTTCGAAGTAAAAAAGCTTATTTACCATGCAGTTTAGCATTAAGATCATATTAGTATCCTACAAATATAAATATAGAGAATAAATTTAGTCAAATAAAGATAAAAAAGTCTACCCACTTTTGCAAACTTGTGATTTCTCAAATTGATAATGATTTAATCTTTCTTCCAATTTCTTTAAAAAAAGTGGATGTTAAAAATTATGAATTTGTGATATTTCTAAAATTTGTAATTTTTAAATTTAGGAACTATGAATTGAAAGAGTGAAGGATGAATTAATGCTCGTCTTTCTTATGCCCGACATCTACTTTTATTTCCATATAATGGTTTTTGTTGGAGTCTACTATAACTATTTATATCTTGGTTTTATCTTACTTTTTTTCTATTTTGGTGCCCTTGTGTAAAAAGGGCTCAAATTCATGGCTTTAGCGACTTTACTCAAGGGTCACCCTTAGGTGTAAAGTAATTTTTGGTGTTTGAATAGAAGTAGCCTTCATAGTAAATATAATCTGGAGTTGACTACAGATTATTAAGAATTTAATATAGAGTGTAGTAGAATTATGAAGGATTGAAGATTGGTGCACGCTAAATTAGGTTTTTTTTAAAGGTACGAAATGTTTGATCTAGGCCTGTCGTAAGCGATTGAAATAGGTTGATTTCAAAAAAATGGTATTTTGGATCTGTTGGGCCTATGAAGTCTGTAGGTTGAATTAGTCCAATCTAATTAATTTAAATAAAATCATATTTTATTTAATTTTTTTATTTAATTAATTAATGAATTTAACTAAAAGGATTGTATATAATCCTAAGTATATCATTATATACTTATTTGTGTATAACATGCATGTGCAATATAGCATAGGGTGTACATAGTTATATCTTTACTACTAATAATAATAGTTCAATGAACACAAAATCGACCGTGTCTTTCTGAAATTCCTGTATTGCCTTTCGTACGTTCTCACCTCGCTTTCTCGCTTTTCTCTGCTAACAAAAAAAAATAGAAAACCCTAGCGACACGATCCAGGCGATTCCTCACCCAATGTCTTCTGCAACGAACGAGATGCTCTGGGGGCGATTACACATCCAAGGCGATTGCAGTGCCACTGTCTTCTCCAGCGAATCGCACAAACTAGGGTTATTTCGGCGCTATTAGAAACAACATATTCTCCAACTTCGGCGTACGATCAATGTTTACGGATTGATTAAGGTTAGTCACTAATCTATGGTTCTCGATTTAACATTTACCAATACTATGTGTTTCTTATGCTATACTAAAGATTTTGTCGTAAATAGTTTGATTTCTATAGCAAAGTCAAACAATTTGACAGTGTTAAAATAAAAATTCTAAAACATGGTGAAATGAGCCGTAATCAAACTATTTTATATTCCATTGTGAATTTTTTTTAAACTGTTGGAATCATTTTGATATTGTTATGATTAACATTGGTATGTTTGCTTGATTGCTCTTATATTTTTCACGGAAACTGCTGTTGATTAGTGATACCTATACTGTACCTTTTCCTCGATTTAAAGTTTTATATCTCAGTACCTTTGCTTTGAATTTGTTGCTAAGTTCAAATAAAATTAATAAAGTTGTTATTGCCTATGAGATTTAGCTGTACAAGTTATTCCAGTTTTCCCTAAGCAACAAAAATTACATCAAGCTCATTTACAGTTGCGTACAGTAATTTTTGGTTTGAGATGATTCTATCTTTTGATTATGCAGTATTTTGAATATTATTCACTGCAATCGATGATCATTTTTTAAGAAATGACATATGTGAAATACATTGGAAGATAACATGTATTTAGATATTCAGTTTTTTTGGAGACAGATCACATGAGAACAACAAATCTGTTAAAACATTATGCCTTGATTGTGCTCTGGATTTTTTCTTTCTCCTCAATGCTTGCTCCTAATACTAATTTGCGTGTTGATTCTCGATCTAGCGAATTCAGATAATATTCTAATTGTATTTTACTATCTGTTATCTTAATTTACATGTTGATTCTCGATTTTAATTTATGTGTTGCATTCAGTGCATTTTTGGTGGCAACTGCATTACAGGTTTTTATTAAAAGCCCCATTACATATTAGTTTACTGTGTTAAAATACAAGCTTGGATAGTGGTTGTAGTTCTCTTAGTTTAGTTTACAGGCTATTTTAATTTACATGTTGCAAACAGTATTTACAGATTGAAGAGAGTGAATGCATAAGTAAAACGATTATTACAAAGCTACAACATTTTTTTGTTACTATATGAAGCTAAAACATCTTATTTTACCTTTTTTACTCAATTAAATAATGAACTATTAATGTTGTTTTTTAATAGACTATTACCCGCTGCTTTATTTATTTTTTATTTTGATAAGGTGTGGTCATTATGTTTTTAATGGTAAGGTGCGATGACATATATGCTTTACTGATATATATCAAGTATATGTTCATGAAAATGGTAAGTAATATTGTTTAACTGAAATTCCTAGATATGTTAATGTTTTGGATTCTATTCACACCTTAGCCATGATGCACACAATATTTCTATGCAAATTCATTTTAAAATGTGCAAGCTAGAAAAGGTTCAAACAGTAATCATAAATTCTGTTTTCTTAAGTGCATAAACTTGAAAAAATAGCATGTCATCCTAAATTCAAGTTAAATTGTGGCCCAAAGCAACGTTAATATGCACGATATTGGATTTCGTGAAAATATATTGATATTTCTTATTACTCTTTGTACACGAGTTGAAGTGGTCATACATATGTTGCTCTTATCTATCATGACCTTCTTAAATCACTTCAGTAGTTATGTGCATCTCCAAAAAGTAGATAATTATGTACTTTCTATCAATTTAACTTTATAGGTACTCTGTAAATCTTCAAAAACTAGATAATTATGTACTTTCTATCAATTTAACTTTATAGGTACTCTGGAATGACTTACAGAATATGATTTATAAATAACAGATCAATGGCTATTTCATCAGTTATAATAATGGCTCATTTGAACAATCATAATCAACCTAAGCAACCAAGGCTAAGGAAGAGATAATGATTCTCATTCACAATCCAAAGGTAAATTACTACCTATTTATAGTATGTAAATATAAAAAAAATCAAAAGAGAACATCTTCAGAAAGGAGTAGGATTTATATATAGGTAATCATGTACGTTTATGGCTTCCTTTGTGGTCCAATGGGCTATTTGTGTAATGTGTATCATGATTTGGTACTAATTCAAATAGGCACTTCATAATTGATGAATCTTACTTCATTTATTTGATGTCACTCATCCACTTTATTCTTTCGAACTGCTACAATTCCAAAGAAGGTATTTTCTTGATAAAAGATGGGCGTAGTTATGCACAAATATTGTTAGAAAAGTCCTACATTTCAGCTTTCTATTAGAAAAATTCTTTGATTATTTTCCATGGAAGTTAGTACTTTATTTGTATGAAACGAAATATTCGTCCTATTTTATTATGAGTCCTTGAATCTCCTATTATATGTAACCATATAGTTACCCATATTGCTATGAATAACATGACTTTTCCTTTGCTAATTTCCTTTTATTCATGTATAGAACTTTGTTTCACACATAAATATTTGAAAATTGATCATTTTGGTTTGACTTTTCGTATTTAACACACACACACACCTATGTGTATATTGAAGGAACAATTACATATTCAAGAACTAAAATTTGTTAGGGTTCACAACAACGTCTTCTTCAAATAACAATGCATTAGTCATGGCAATTTTTCTGCATAACTGATGCACTAATGCTTTTAAGTATAATAACATGACTTTTTTTGTTCACTTTCCTCGCTACATTTATTTTTCACTTCAGTTCCTTTTCATTTATTTTTTGTCTATTAAAATATATCCATTATACTTATTCAAAATATTCACTCTCATATTTATTATTACATTCAACACGACTACGCTTTCACTTTATTATGACTTCGTTCCCAAATATGATGAATTTACAGTTTTTTAACTTATTTGATGTCCTGTTAATTAGTTGTTGTTTCAATGGCCTAAATAGCAGAAGCAATCCAGATTTTGGTTAAGAGAGAAACATCAGTTTTCCGTCGTGATTGTTAGTTTAACTCATTGGAAATGATACTACTGTATTTGGAAAATCTAAACTTTATAGTTATTGAAACAAGTTACTTTTAAATATATCATTGATATTTTTGGCTAATTTGTAGGTATTTTGAGGAAGGAGGATTCCAAGAAAAGGAGAAGGGAGGCTTCATATGCAAATTGAACTACTATTTTGATCCATGAATTTTGCTTTGTGTAATTTTTGCTAAGCTGGATGGATTCATGGGTTTGTACAACCACTTCTCCATTAGGAAAAGCAAAAAACATCTTAAAATCACTTAAAAGTTTGAAGAAATCTAAATGTCCTAAGTATTAAGCTCAAGCATCACCAATCAATTTCCATCAGGCGTCGGACTCAGGTAATTATTTGCTTATTTTCATCAATTGCTTAAGATTTTGATTAGTGCGATTATCGATTAGAATCTACAACAGCAATTAGTATCTACAATGGTGATTGACGATTAAGCACGAATTGCTTATATCCATCTAGATTTTATATCCTTCAGATGCTAATCTCATGTAACTGTTAACTGATTTTCATTACTTCAGATATTGAGTAATTATCGGGTTCCTTAATGATTCACAAGAAGAGTACGCCCTTTATTATTTTGTTTTACTATTTTCTCTTTACTGCAGACACTGAAAAAGGTTACTGTGATTGAGTGTATTCAGTTTGATTACTTCCAAAATGCAATAGGTAAGGTTGATAATGGAATTTACAAAATTTAACAAAAATGTAAATCAGCAGTACTTTCAAATTTTCTATCTCTTAAACACTCCACTTTCATTAGTATCAGTATCCGCTCAATCAAAACCCAAACGAATAGACATGAGAAGCCCATTAAGTGATAGTAATGAAAATTTAGTTGCATTGCAGTAAAGAAAAGAAGAGCAGGTTTAATGAATATGTAAAAACGTAAAAAACTTTCTTTAGATAACAAAAAAATATACACAAAATTGGTTTTGTTCTCCTAAAGACTTGAAGCTGCTTTAGGTGTGTGTTTGTGTGTATAAAAGATATATATTACTATTAAATAATTTTAACTTATATAAGAAGAAGAAAACAAAAGACATGTGGAATTTGATTTATATATGACCATCAAATATAAGGAGAAAACAAATATATATGATATTGTTTTTATCCATTTCTCAAAACTTTGACTTAAGTATATTGTTTTCAAATTTTGCTTCATTTCAGGTTGAGAAATATATTATAAGTAATTCTTTATCAGTGAAGGAGTTCATGTTTGCTATATTGACATTTTTAACTTGGTTACACACAGGTCCTATAATTGTGAGAAAACTACCATCCATGCCAAATAATTGCTTCGACTCAAATACAGTAAAGAAAGGTAATCTTCTATCATACCGATTTCTTTTCTTTCCCCTGATTCAGTTTTTTGACTCTTTATGATAACACATTTAATTACAGACAACACTTTCAGTGTCTCCCTCAAATTTTTATTCGCTTCAATGTGTTGATGAACCTATTGATTTGAGATCTATGTCATTTGTTAGCACTCATGAATACTTGGCTCTTGAGATTATTTTGGGTAATCACTAAAAAAGGAACATATTTTTTTACTCATTTATTCCATTAGAGATGGTAATACACATCCATGTATCAGTGAATTCCTTATGAGTTGTTTTGTTACACTTTATCATACTGCTTGAGATGGGATTAAAAAAGTGAATGATTCAGGGATAAAATCTGAGGGGCTTACATCTGCTCTTAAACATACATAATTTTTTTTTCAAGAGGGTTTCAAAGAATTAATTAATGTACATAGTGATGGATATAGATGCATTAACATTGGGAAATTCTCATTTACATATATTTAAGGCGTATCCATATATTTTTTAACAGGGAAGGGCATGGAAGCCCAGTGGATTTACATAATATTGTTAATTATGGAGGCCAATAATTATACAGGATATCTTTCTTTTTGCGAAATAACTGTAGCTACAACAATCCTTAATTTTTCATGGATGCTTTTTCTGCAGGATGCATCACTAGGAGGTCAAGTTCGTTATCATTTATATTCAGTTACTGGAATGGATGTAAATGGAAGGTATAATAGACTTTATAATGTTACCGGGCAGATATTTTGCTATACTAATTCTTATTGTAATGATACAAATCACGTAACATATAAACTGAAATATATATTGACAGTTTATGAAGGATGCATCAGAAAAATATCAATCTGAGATTTAGAAGGTAATTTGATTTCTGCTAGATTCAACAAAAAAATCAACAAGCAAATGACTGATAACATATGTTACTTTTTCAGCCGGTTTCATCCTTTAGATTGACATAGAAATGAGTATATATTGTTGGGAGTTCTGAAGAGTTGAAGGTTATTATGCAGATTTTTATAGTGAGTGTTACTTCAATTGTATAGAATTATTTGTTTACTTTTTCAATTTTACAATGTTGTAAATGACATGCATTTTGAAAATATAGACTGCAAATTCAACAGCTTACTTCTTCAGAAATCATACCAGCTACCAACAGCTGAAGGGAATCCATGC
This sequence comes from Allium cepa, assembly GCA_030765085.1. Lineage (NCBI taxonomy): Eukaryota > Viridiplantae > Streptophyta > Magnoliopsida > Asparagales > Amaryllidaceae > Allium > Allium cepa. The sequence continues at coordinate 351,541,431 of CM060931.1, read as the reverse complement.
AGCTATAGAAGCATCACTTCAGAAGAACCAAGGAACTGCTACTCAATTCAGAAAATTACTTTTGTTTTGATTCTGATTAGTAAATTATTAAATTAATTCATGCTCTTAGATTTAGATAACAAAATAACTGCATCCTGTTTAATAAGTTCAGATCTAACATAGAAAGGCATCTCTGGCTTATTGTGTAGTCGATTAGTCCTTTCACACAACACATTCCATGTTGTAGGTACCAGGCATACATCTGAAGTGTTTTTCTGTTGTTTATGTCTGCAAATATTAATATTAGTGAGTTTATAATCTCATTTAGCTTCAGTGATTGCGAATGACCTATATTGAAGTGTTGTCTGATTAGAGTTTATATACTTTTGAGTGTTCACGTTCAAAAAATGAACAGTTACCCAACTCCTCTGAGTTTTTGCACAGAGCAGATGTTGTCCCAATATTGTTGTCCTATTTTCTTACTCTTTCCAATATTGGTGTTCGGAAATTATCAAAAATAAGTTAAAATAAGTTAAATAATTTTAACAACTAATTAAATTTGAAAAATAAATGTAGATAATTTGGTAACAAGATAGAATGGATCTATTTATCTTTACTACTAATAATGAGAATTCAACAAACATGAATCCAAACTTCAAAGTTCACCGTGTGGCCAATTTTAGCTGTTTTTGTTGATTATTTCCTCAAAACCTGTTTTGTCTAATTCAAAGCAAATATTATTTCTTACACGCTCTTTTCCGTACACCGATTGATTGGTTCACTGAATTGTGATCCATGTTTTTTCCATTGTAGCATTATACTTACAAACAACATTTGTTACAAGTGCTTAATCGGTAAAATTCTTTGATATGAACATGAACTCATTTTTCTTTATGATCCTATGTTGCTATCTGTGATCATTTTCTTTATATGTTGAAACTATTTTCTGTGTTGTTGACAAGTCAAAATTATAGAATTCGTTGCCTTCATATTTTATCATTATTGAAAGCTGAAACAATTCTTTCTAATCGACTGTCATGTGCATTTTAAATATTCTAAATATTATGCATAATTTAAACATAATAATGACCATAGATCTAAATGCACGAGAAAAGGAAGTAGAGCATGAAGATGTATTGTCCTTGAGGAAACAAAAAAAAATGAAATTTACATCTGGAAAATTGAATGAAATAGCATCTACTGATCAGCACAACACAATGACCACAAATCCTAAAGAATTTCTAAAAACCTTAGAAAAAAAGAGAGACTAGATTTAGAACTACTACAGAAGGCTTAAATGAAAATGATAATTCCTAAAATTTTGTACCTGCTTCTGAAACCTTTTCAAATGATCTTATTAGTTATAGATAATGTTGCAGCACAAATGGTTGATAGCATCATACATGAAACAAATCAGCAAAATGTGTCAGCCTACATAGAAGATAATCCTGAATATAGTGCATAAATTCAGTCAAAAAAGTAAGAAAAAAAAGACAAAAACAAAACAAAAGCTCCTCCTAAAAGATACATTTAGAGCTCAACAAAAGGTAAATGAGTTTATTTGTGTGGAATATACGAGGAGCTAACAATGATTTCAAGATGAATGAAGTGATTAAACTCCTCAACACCTACCACCTATCTTTGGTTTGTTTGGCTAAAAATAAGCAATCTACTAACAAAATGGATTATTTATACTGTAATTTCACAATGACAAGTTAGGCATGATAATGATCATAGATCTACAGGCACTTGACATACACTTATTTTAAATATTTAAGCTCTTTGCTTACATAATTTTTTGCTATTTACATGATTCACGTATTGTTCTATTGTTTTATTTACTGTTCTTCTTACCCTCCTTCAACTTATTTTATAAAATTTTAAACTTATTTGGACTGACCAAATCCCATTTCCCCTACAAGTTAATGTACCAATGAATATTTTGATTTTTACAAACTGTATTCAAAACCCTTAATTTTTGAGTGTTTTTGCAATTTCAGGTTGTATAGAGAATATGGATTCAGGATAAATATATTGATACACAGCCCACTCATGTTCCTTCTTTTTGACATAATAGTGCACATCTCCTGCTTTTTGACATAATAGTGCTCATCATACTTTAGGCTTGGATGAGTAGAACACTGATCATTTGGTTAATTAAAATATCATTCTACTTTAAATAATTCAAAACCTCAAAACTAATCCGAATATGCTATATGCTATAAAATATAAGTCATTCGGATTTGAATTATGTGAGCATCACTTATCACTATTGATTAAATGATATGAAAAATTGCTTATACAAAGCAATTGTTGATTTCATTTTTTAGTTTATTTGTTACTGTAGGTTATGCTTTTAATTCAGTACCATTCACCATTCCCAATCAAACAATCCTCTATCATCACTATCGATCAAACAATCCTTTTATTTATCACATAATTGCTGATTTTTTTTTATTTTGATGTTTTGATATTTGATTTATACGTTCTAATTTCGATTTGATGATAGGCAGTGGTATATTTTTTACCTTCTAATTTCTGTTGGCAGGTCTTTGTTAAGGAAATCCAGAGCATCAGCTTGATCTTTGCAATATGAATCCTCTCCTTATTATAATGGTTCAGTAGTAGATTCTGGGACAATTTCTGAAGTCGAACATTCCTATCTTTCAGTTGAGCACTGAGAGGTTTCAGCGTGTTATTTTCCCTTTTCAGAATAGGTATGTATTTATTCATATGTAAAGTTAATGCCTGTGTCTATCTTCCCTATTGCTTTATTGGTTGTTGTAGATTCATTTCCTGTATATATACATACACACACACACATCTTTACTACTAATAATATAAATTCAAACAATAGGTTTCAACCGTGTCTTTTGAGAATTCCTGAAATACCCTTTAATCTTGAGTCTGTGCGTCTTCCTACATCCCAACTTACGTTGTTTTACACTCTCAAAATTTCATTTCTCCACAAAATCAATTGCATCTCTATAACAATAGAAAGATCACATCCATCTTTAGCATCTAACATGATTAGCAAAGACCCGATATGGATTTATTGAATATGAAGTCGTCTTGATGGATTGTTAAGTCACCAAGATTGTCGGTCATGTAACTGAAGAAATTTGGGGGTCTTTACATCCAAACTTTATGCAGATTTCGATGATTATGATTTCGAATTCGGTTTTTAAGAAGAAGCACTTGATGTCATGGACGGCGACTTCGATGGAGTAGGCGGTTAGGATTCCGTGGTAGTTAGTCAGCTTTCTTGGATGTTGATATCAATAAATCGAGTGCTCTGAGAAATAGATGATGAATCATTAAATTGTAAGTCCCTCCTTTTTTGTTTATGTTAGTCTATATCTTGCTCATGAGATTGTTTTAATCACAAAAATATATGAACTATGGCCTTGAAATAAAACAAAGTTTAATTACATTAGAGCTGAAATAAGTAACAACTGCTTTTGCTTAACCTTTAAAAGATACAAACTCTTAACATTTGACTAATTTGTGCAGAGTAAAATACAGAAAAATCTGCGTCTTACACACAAATACATCTTTCTCCATGTACATTTGAATGAATTATCTAATCAAACAGTGGAGATTAACTCTATTGGTGGCCATGTGATGATATATAAATATTTAATATGTTTATGTCTATGAATTTCGATATAAAATGCTAGGGAGGTACCTAAAGCTGCTGTTCACTCTCAATTCACATACAAAATACCTTGAAAACAAAATATATTTTATAATGTTAAGTAGCCACGATGACATTAATATATTAGTGGATGGTTCAAACTACATTTTATAACGCACATGTTTTTGTTAGCTATAAGTAGTGTGTGACTATCAAGCAGACAAATATAATAATAAATGGATATAATCATGTTCTCATTATCTTCCCGTCTATTGTTGTTTCATACGTTCAATGCTACTCATTGCCCGCTCATTATTATCATTCGTTTTTTCTATTCTGTACATATTTCTCAAAAGTTGGATGGGATCTAAAAGATGATGTAGATGTACAATTAAAGAATAGTCAAGTACTAAGAACTGGAAATTAAAATAGACATGGCATGAGCAATAAGCATGCTTATTGATAGATTGCTTAACATATGTAATTACCCAATTAAGTGGTAAAAACGAAGTATATAGGTTTAAGTTGGGTTACATGTGACTTAAAAATATTATAACTGCTGCTACTACTATGGCAGTAGATGATATAGTATAAAATCACCTTTTCATTGAATTAAGTGTATTTTTCAAATGATATAATTCTCAATTTTAGGGAACAAAGGAAAAAATGGAGAAGATTTATGCGTACCTAGCATATTTTAGTAAATAATGTTTTGAGATACCCAGTAATGTATCTCTAATTTTATAAGATTATACACTTTCAATTCAAATGCTGGAGATAAAGGATTAAAATGTAGGCATGCATGCTTTATAATCATGAGAATTAGCACGGTAATTATGAAGATGGTCATAATGAGAAAAGTATAGGTGATATTTAGCTATTGAGGAGAGATATAAAGCGATAGAGGGAGTAGTAGATCGGTAGATCGAACTCCCATGCAATAAAGCACGGACGAATATTATCGATGAGTGAACAACAAATGGCTATGAATATTTCGAAAGCGTCCAAAAACAAGTGAATTTTACACAAAAACATCAGCTCAAATTTAGTTATCAACATGGGATAAGGTTCATGTTCATTTTTCAATCAGTTATTCTTACATACTTTTATATTAGGTTTTCGTTCAGTAATCCATGCATGCATGTATATTATTAGGAATAAACCGTTTATATAATCTACTCTTCTCATTTTTAAATATGGTGCTAAATAATGAAGCTTTTTAGTAAATGATACAATAACTTTTTATTTTAACACTTAATTAGGTTGAAGCACCGATATAATCTTTAAATGCTGAGAGATTTTCAGGAATACCTTAAAACTATAAATGAAACTATATTAAAATCACTGGGCTTTTGGACAAATATTTTACAAAAAGATTATACTGTTCATCTAAATAATGTTAAAAGATGGAAGAGTGTCAGATTATATGTTGGATCATTTTTACTGGAAATCTTGGTTAAAATTTTAATGAACTTTTTCTTTATTTTTCATCTATTAAGAAAAAAAATGCGGACAACGGTTGTTTCAGTTAAATTTTTCTTTGCTTTTTATAATAGACTAATTTCAAATGTAGGAGCATAAAAGTTGATGATGAACTAATTAAATTATATTACACTTGGCTTGAGTGTTAGATAATCTATACATCAATAGTCATTCAATGATGTGCAATATGCATGTATCCTTTGTACAAATTTGAGTCTGTTCTCTCTAAGCTGGAAGATACACTTACAGATGCCCCATGAGTTGCAGATTCCTTGGTCGCATTTTTATGAAAATTATACTTGAAAATATGATTTTTTAAGAGAGATAGGAAGAATAATCCATGAAGGCGGTGAAGAACCTGGGCATTTGTTTGGCTTAGCCTCTAAAGTACTTGGGTATATTTTAAAGATTATTATAGAAGAAAAGGAGATCTGGGTAAAGAAACAGTCACAAATTCAAGACTTAACCTAGATGAATTTCACCGCATCCAATTAAGTCAAACAAGCTAAATGCATTTCTCTAAATTCCACTATATATCATGTTCATAGCGGAGAAATGTCGTCGTCATTTTTTGTTTTCTTGGGTTTATTTTCCTCTATTTATTTACTTCTCTTCTGTTATTGAACTGTAAATGAAACAAAAATGTTTTGGTTCATCAGCAAAATTATAGTTTATAGCATTGGGAGAGCTTGAAATCTTGTTGTAGATTTTGAGAGAACTTGGAGATTCATGGTAACCGTTTTGGTATTGTTTGTTCTGATGAAAATATGATTCATTCCTAAGTATTATATTTTGCTTTACTTTTGAACAATGTGTTATTGCAACTATTATATTTTCCAATAATCAGTTATACTATAAGCAATATTGAAAGCAACATGCATAATTATCATTTACTTGAAAGTATTGGGCTTCATGGATGTTTTAGCCATTCTTCACATCGTGATCTGCAGTCATTTTTCTATCGTTTTCCTATAGACATGTTAAGGTATGTAATATATTTAAATATTAATAACCATTTTCATGTACAAAATCCTACAACAATGTATATTTTGGTCCATGTATATGGAGCTGCATATGCTTAAAGAATAATATATTATTTAAGATGATGGATTTATAGTGGAGTATAAATTATTACTGAAGATGTAATATAACAAGATAAATTATTATACACATTTTCCAGGGCTCCACCTTTTGTGGGCAAATTGATAAATAAGATTGCTCCTGTTGTGTTCTTTAGGATATGTTGATTGTGTTATTCCTCAGGTAATTTTTACATATTATTTTATTTGGTTTCTCATCATATTTGCAAGCAGGTTGCGTCTAAAGTATGCAGTGAAAAATATTTTATATTATGTACATTATTATACATGAAGCTCTTATATTGTTTGACGTGAATTATGCCCAGTGTCAACATTGGTGTATATACTATGCATGTGAAGGTTTATATGCAAACTGTGCAATGTCATGTAAAATTAGAATATTATACGAATACTTATTAGAAAATGTGTAGATGCATCTATTTCATAATCTTCCCAACAAATCTACAAGTTAATTAGGAATAAATAAGCACATTACATAGCCTAGGAGTTTATGGGCCTTGCCAATTTCATTAGATTTTAAAAAAAATGTCAAACGCCTATTTATATCTGATTCCATTGTATCGATTGTTTCCCTTTCAGTTTATGACATGTATTTGTGTACATGCTGACTGTTTTTACCACAACTTAATTCAGATGTCCTCGACTTCTTCAAATGTTTGAACCCTATTAGTAGCCACAACTAACATTGGATTTTTTTTTCAAAACAACGGGCGCTCTAAAAACTACATTGAGTTTTAGACTCCATGCAGTTTCATTGAGTTAAAACCGACTCGGTGCGAAGTCACTCACTGCAAACTGCATTGAGCTGCAGTTGATGGAAGTAACGGTCGATGGAGCAATGATCCAAGCAGTGTGGAAACCTGAACCAATGCATCTCATCATAACCTGTAAGATGATGCACTTTAAATATTTTCTGATATGTTTTCATGTTTCATATCATCGTATATAAACCTCACATGAACTATAAGCTTGCTATCTAGACCTCGCATAAAAACCTACGTATAGCTTGATAATAGAAAAAAATTGCATTCTTAGTTATCATGCTTGATATAAATACTGCAATGTATCAATACTGTAATTTAGAAGGGACGGATATTGCAATTTAGCACTGCGCTACTGCTTAGTTGTATTTTGTAGTAGAGCAGTGCCCAGTTGCCTTGCAGTTGAGCACACTGCTCAAGTGCAAATGCAACTAAGCACTGTGCTCGGTTGCATTTGTAACTTAGCTAAAGTGCTCAGTTGAAAAATGCATTTGCAACTGAGTTGAGATGCTCAGTTGCATTTTGCAGTTGTGCGCACTACTTAGTTGCATTTGCAACAGAGCACAAGGATTACTTTTATATTGAGTTATATTATAATGGCAAAAAGAAATTGGTGTGTTCGGCTCACGTTTTTTTTCCTCATATTAGTTTAGACTTCCTTTATGTATTAATGGTGTTTGGTTTCCTGAATGTTGCAGTCAAAAAGTATGGATTAGTATCACGTGTATAAACTGAAAATAATTTATTTATGCAAGCAAATGCTCAAGGACCAATTATGTAGCATATTGCTAAGTCATTTCTAACAAAAAAATTGCATCTGCATTTATAGTTCATAATTTTGTTACTATTAGTGTTATATGAAGATATTAACTCTTGCAGTGAAAGAAATAGAGGAGATATGTTTAGAGGTCATCATACAAAAAGCATTTGATTTGGATTGAGGGCTGCACTGCTTCTATAGACCAACCGAACAACATTCGTTCCACTTGAAGTCAATATGTTGTTCTCCATAATTTAAATTTAGTGGTGCATCTTCTGCATACCAAGTATGTTATATTATTATTTTTATATATAAATGTGTAGTAGTACTAAAGGCTTCTTATATTGGATCCTCTAAACATGTGTTTCTAGATTATTCGAACATACTACATAAGTCAGAACAATGACAATATTCCCTGCCAAATTTTGATAAGACTACCATACAGCCTTTTACTCATCAATGCCTTTTAATTCCAAAACGTGTTCCATGCCTAAAAAATAAACCGAAATTAATGGACACTTTGACATGAATGGAGAATGTGTACTATATTCGTAAACGAAACATTATACATGACTTAAAACATGCACATTGCGATTAGATGCAGGCCCACCTGGGCGTGCATACATACTCGTATGTAATTATGTGTGTGTTGGGATTTACATCTACTATTTATATACTTCACTTTTACATGCATGTTAATTGCCTGAATAAAATTGTTATTATATATATGCATATAAATATCGTTATATGTGCTAAATTTGGAATATTTATTAAAATTATTTATAAAAGGAAATAAAACAATATTTAACCAAGTCTTTAATTTCAAATTTCAAATTCAAAATATCTAATTTGACTTTATAAAGAAGAATTAAATTTAAAGCTGTTGAATCATGAGTTTTGATTCATGACAAAAAGCTTAAACGATCAGTGATGAGACTATACGATCAAGCGACAAAAAGGGAATGAGATACGCTAGCTATTAAACTACAAAGGAGACAAGACTTCAAATCTAAGTATAGTATGATTATTTACTGAAGTTTTAAAATCTATCCTCAAGTAGTTTAAACATAATCAAAGTTGTTTTAAGATTCAAATTTTTTAAAAAATGAGCAAACCGTGCACTGACAATCAGGTCAGTCGGCTGACCGAAAACAACCAGTCGACTGACCATGTTCAGTACGCAAATATGCACTATTTTACACTATCTTTGAATATTCAGTATATTGGTCAATTTTGCTCAGTCGACTGACCGACCCTAACAGCTATTTTTTCTGAAAAGACACTTCTAATAGTGAAGAGTTTCGATCCAAATTGAAGAGATATGGCTGCACCTTTTGGTTGAAACTCTCTGTGAATAGTTGTAACTATTTGTTCACTACATAAACACGTTAGAATCACTTCTCAAATCATCAATTTTTTATTTTGATTTCTTGCTATATCCTCTACTATCTATCTCTACAATCTACAAGCAATCACAATCTATATATTGCTTGAACCTTTGAATTAATTAACATATTCTTCGATTCTAAGCAATATCTTCCTTTCATATCTTCACACACACAATATTTACTTGAGGATTTGATTATAGGAACAGTGTACTATTAAAAGACATATCCGTGTTATTCAGAACACAAGTGTCAACTGTTTTGTTTACCAGTAGAAGTCCTACTCGGTTGTTCAGGCGGTAAAGTCCTTGTGACGCCCCACCTCTACACCTACGCTAGCCAAGAACACTACGGTGTAATGTCGTCAACTAGCACGGAGAATAAGGCTGTGGAGGAGTGACCATCCTTGTAATTTCTTTGTGCGAGCACCGATATGTCAGATATTATAACATGCACTTCATTTAAGGAGGAAGTCCGACACACCGATACATACTCAAAGCTATCACACGATGGCTATATATAATCTTCGAAAACAAATATAGGAATAAACATAACACAAATCAGTCATAGACATCTATATCACAAAGGCGGAAAAAGATATGAATATATATATATATATATATATAACACATGAAAGTGTACATCAGAGTAGTGGTCAAACAAGATCCACACTAACACAAAAGAATAGCAACATGTGCTATACAAAAGAATACATCTATGAGTCGATATCCCAAATGTAAACAACAAAAAACTACTAATCTAAGTAGCTGCCAAAAGTCAGAGTAATAGATCCCTGGAGAGAAGTCAAGCAGAAGCACCTGTAACATCTCGGTCTAACCCGAGTATTATTTCATAAGAAAATAATAAAAGGATCAGTCTAGCTATAAATATCAAACGACATGATATAGAATAAGAGATATGGCATAAACATATAATATCCATAATGGCACACTACTATAAGTATGTAAATGACAATCAACAAAAGATTAATCAATATCACAAGAATCTTCCCAAAGATCCAAAAAGGGTATCATACCCAAAACTTGTATTCACAACAAGTCAAAGACACACGAGTTCACCAATACACAAAAATTGATAAATCATACCAATGAAAATCACTAAAATTAGCGAAGCATAAATTCCAGAATTCAACACACGAAATCCAGAAATCAAAAAAAAGGGGAGGCCTATCACACGAACGGGAGCATGAAAACTCACCAACTTATGTATCACACGAACGAGACAATATCTCATGGTAGCTAGCCATTAATTTTTGACACACGAACGACCCGAAGACCATGGGGCGCTACCCCACATGTGTGAGTCGAAATCACACAGAAATGGGGTCTAGTCTCCCTCGCAGACAAAGAGACATCGCACAATTGCTAGTCTAAATCACAAAAATGACCGTCAATGATCATCAAGAAGTGTCAATTACACTAAGTTAGTAAATATAAAAGCTTAGCCTCATGTCCCATAACCACTTGCTTAACTCAAATATTTACGAACAAACTGTAGATCTTCACTAGAAAATTGTCACAAAAGATTCAACGAACAAGTCCAAGAATTAACCAACGAAGTAAACGCAAGCATTTCATACCACTTGTGTTACTAAGTCGTTTAATTAGATTTCTCATACGAGTGACGTTAAGGTTTGTATATACTAATAGATTGGAAATCGGTTTGAGAAAACGAGCTTTGTAATAAAATAGTGTTGAAATCATTTGAAGAAAGAGTTTTGATATTTACTACTAGTATTGAAACCTTTGTATATTTTGAAGTGACAAATCACAAAGATGATAGTAGAACAATCGATCAACAAAATTCACATACGAAGACGTGAATAAATTCCAAACAAATCGATAAAGAATCCATCAAAATGGATATTCAAAAATCCCTAAAAAGGAGTCATCAAAGTCATAATAAATGATAGCAACAAATAGGATCATCACGAATCGATTTAAATTGGAAATCCAATCCAAAAAGGCAAACTGGATTGAAACAGCAGGTTCAGTCGACTGAACAGAGTTTTCAGTCGACTGACCCTGTACCTGAAAATTTTCCAGGTTCAAGAAACTTTCTGTTTCCAGGTTCAGTCGACTGAACAGAGGATTCAGTCGACTGAATCATGCCTCGAAATTTTCGGGTTCCAGGTTCAGTCGACTGAACAGACTTTTCAGTCGACTGAATCTTGCCTGGGCTGTTTTTCAGCCTATACGAATGAAGAGCAAACTCTTCTGAAATGCAACCGGACGAACATTGGCTCTAAGGGTTTATGCCAAACGGCAACCCGACCCTATATGCTCCTCGATGCATCATCAAAAGCATGATCAAACATCCATAAAAGGATTTTCACACAAATTTGACTTAAAACCCCAAAAATTGGAATATCCACAAAACCAATCCATATCAAAAGCAAATTCACATGAAGAGGTGTTAGGAATTCACACCTAACAACCAAAGATAATTATAGTCATAGATGTGAGATAAAAATCTCACCTTTGAACCCAAAAGCACAAGATTGAGAAGCTTGAAAACAAAGGAGGATCAACCACTCTTCAATCCAAACTCAAGAAGCTTGATTCTAAGCTTTAAAAGAAGAACATTCTCAAAGTTAGGTTTAGGAATTTCTGAAATTGATAAGAGAATGAGTTGGAGAAGAAGAAGAGGAGGCTTACCAAAGCTTCTTCTATTGATTTGGAGCTAGAACTTGATTTGTAAATGGAAACTGGGGTTTGGAGTTTTAATTTCCCATTCCACTCACCATTAATCTCTTTAGAACTGAAAAGTAGAGGAAGAGGGAGTGAATGAAGAGGGGTTTTAGATTTGGGGTATTAAGTTAGAACATTGGGCTGAACCCAAACCCAAACCCAAAATGAAAATGGTCAAATCTTTGGCTAGCTCCAAACATATCGATGTTTATACTCAAAAAGATCGCAAACGTCATTTTGAACTCAATGGAAGTGGTCTCAAGTCCTAATTCGCCCGTATGCAAAAAGTAACTTTTCGGACTATAATCCGACCAACGATAAAATATTTAAATAACATATTTAAATACTCAATCGTAAAATATGCGGGTTGTTACAGTCCTCTTCGGCTGTTGTGACGGAAAAATACCGATCGGTTGCTCAAGTGTTGTATACCTATTCCTCCAGGTGAAGAGAGGGGTTTATAGAGTTTAAATCTAGAGCGTAGTCTGGGACTGGATATAGAACGGGAAGTACGAACCAGTATAAAAAGTCCCGATGTGCTTATTTCATTTACTTTATCTATTATATCTCCGCACTAATATAATACTTTAAATTACACGATCCTAAGTGATAAATAGCCACATAGTAGTCACTTTCACTTGGTATTGAGCAAGGACGGATTATAAACCGTAACATAGTTATTTGGTAATTTTTTGTAATATGGATAGTAACACCAACACTAGCATTAAAATTAACCTAGTTTCACTGAAGGACAGTCAACTGCTCGACCACCACTATTTAATGGTCTTAACTATGATTACTGGTCTACTAGAATGAGAATATATATGCAAGCTAATGGTTTTGAAACCTAGAATATTACCCAAAAGGAATATACCATGCCAACAGAAGATTTTTCAACTTGGACCGCTGCACAAAAAGCCGATGTTACTTCAAATGCTAAAGCTATGAACATATTATTCTGTGCATTATATAAAAATGAGTTTAATAGGGTCACAATGTGTACAACTTCTTATGAGATATGGAGAACTCTAAAAGTAACTCATGAAGGAACTAACAACGTCAAACAAAGCAAAATCTCTATGTTGAAAAACCATTTCCAAAATTTCAAAATGAAACCAAACAAAATTATAAATGACATGTACTCTAGATTTCAAGATATATATCACTCGTTATTGGCATTAAGAGATTTTTTTTTTGATTTTGATATAATATCAAAAATCCTAAACCCTTTAGAGGATGAATGGGAAAGAAAGGTCTTAGCTAATGAAGAAGCAAACGATCTTTCCACTATGAAACCAGAAGAGTTGATAGGAAATATAATGTCACATGAAATGAATTTGTAGGCAAAGAAAGTTCAAGCACAGGATAAGAAGAATCTAGCATTTCAACCAGAAAAAATGATCCAGATTCAGATGAGGAGGATATGGCATTTATTGCTAAAATTTTCAAAAGTTTTTGAAATTCAAAAAGAATAACAAGTTCAGGAGTTACAAAAATAACTCTAACAACAACAATAATAGCAATAAACCATCATCCTCTGTCATGGAATGTTATGAATATATAAAAAGGGTCATATGAAGAAAGATTGTCCAGAGAAAAAGAAAAATAAATTCAAGAAGGAAAAATTCAAGAAGAAAGCATTTTCTGTAACATGGGATGATTCAGATTCTTCTTCATCATCAGATAGTGACAGTGATAGTGACATAGAGCAAGCAAATATATGCTTCATGGCTACAAATGATGATGTAAGTGAACTAAATTTTGAAGACCTGGTTGAAATTAATTCAGAACTAGTGGACTTTGTAAAAAAAACTGAAAAAAATAAAGAGTTACAAGGAAAACTAAATAGATCTGAATTATAAATTAGTATGCTAAGATATGAAAAGAAAATTCTAGAAGAAAAACTTGAAATATCTCAAGAATCTAATTCTAATTTAACATCTCAACTTTCTATGATAACTCAGGAATTAGAAATTTAGAAAAATAAAAATGATGATTTATTAGTAGAGATTAATGATTTAAAATCTAATACTAAAGTATTTGAGTTAGAAAATTCTAGTCTCAAAATCAAGTTAGAAGATATTAATAAAAATATTTCTAACTTCAATAAAGGACGAGAAAATCTTTCAAAAATAATAGAAAATTCTTAGTCTGCTTTAAATAAAATGGGACTAAGATATAAGAAAATTGAAAATCCAAAGAAATCAGGAAAGTTTAAGAATAAGTTTAAAAACAAAATTAAGAAAGATATTAAGAAGTCAGTTTCTAAAGATTTTAAAACTATTAAGATATAGATTCCTAAAAATAATAATTTAATTAGGAATAGTCATATCAAAACATTTATGGAAACTATTCATAAAAATAAGAATTTTATTTATAAAGGGAATCCTAAACCCGCTTGGATTTGGTTTCCTAAGACCTAACTCTTAGGACTCTAAAAGAAAAGTGGGTACCAACTTAATCTTTATTTTTTGCAGGCACCACTTAAAAAGAGAGGAAAATGGATTTTAGATAGCGGTTGCTCAAAACACATGAATGGTAATAAGGACATGTTAACTAACATTGCCTACTCAAATGGAGGATCGATCACTTTTGGAGATACTTCAAAAGGTTATATCATCGGCAAAGGTGATGTGAGCAATAACGGTATCTCTAACCTACCTCTCATTTATGATGTTTTACTAGTTAAAAACTTAAAACATAATTTATTGAGCATAAGTCAATTATGTGATAAAGGTTTTAATACATCTTTTTCAGAAAATAAATGCAATATTTATGATAAAAATAAAAATTTAATTTTTGAAGGTATAAAAGATAGAAATACTTATATTTTAAATATGAATATAAATCATAACACAAACATGTGTTTAGTAGCTACAGAAAATGATTCTTGGCTATGACACAAAAGATTTTGTCATATAAATATTAGTTCTATTAATAAAATAGCTAAAAATAAACTTGTTAAGGGACTACCTGATTTGAAATTCAAAATTAATAATATTCGTGATGCATGTCAGTTAGGAAAATTAACAAAGTCTTTTTTTTAAATCTAAGAAAATCATATCTACAACACAACCACTAGAACTACTACATATGGTTCTCTTTGGACCTACTTAAGTTCAATCTATTAATCACAAAAGATACATGTTTGTTATTGTAGATGATTTTACAAGATATTTATGGACTTTTTTCATGAAACATAAAAGTGATCCTTTTGAAAATTTTAAAATTTTTGTAAAAAGAATTCAAAACATAAAGAATTTAAAATTAAAAAAATATTAGAAGTGATCATGGAGGTGAATTTGAAAATGAAGCTTTTGTACATTTTTGTAACAAGAAAGGAATTAATCATAACTTTTCTTTTCCTAGAACACCACAACAAAACGGAGTTGTAGAAAAGAAAAACAGACATTACAAGAATATGCAAGAACTTTATTAAACGGAAGCACTCTACCTAAGCATTTCTGGGCAGAAGCTATTACAACTGCTTGTTATGTTTTGAATCTTGTTTCTATTCAATCATTAACAAAACACAACCCATATGAACTTTAAATGGCAGAAAACCTAATATATCCTATTTCAAAGTATTTGGTTCAAAATGTTTCATACTTAACACCAAAGACCAGCTTGACAAATTTGATCCAAAATCCGATGAAGGAATATTCATAGGATATTCGGAGAGAAGCAAAGGTTATCGAGTTTTTAATATAAGAACTAAAGTAATCGAAGAAACTCTTTATGTTTCATTCGATGAAAATTTCAAAATTTCTTTTAATATTACAAACCTGGAAAATAATTCTAATAAAATCATAACAAATATTTCAGAAGATGATGATATTATTTTTCAAGATAATAACATTAATAATACTAGAGAAGATTGAAACATTGTTCATAACGAAAATCTTGTAAGATCTCCTCCAAGAATTCTTAGAGATTGCCCTGTTTGAAATATAATTGAAGAAGTAAATTCAAATGTAAGAACAAGACATCAATTAAATCAAATGGGCCATGTAGCTTTTCTCTCTAATATAGAACATAAAAATATTAAGGAAGCCTCCACTGATAACTATTGGATTATAGCTATGCAAGAAGAGCTAAATCAATTTGAAAGAAACGAAGTTTGGGAATTAATTCCTAGACCAAGTGATCAATCGGTCATGGTACAAAATGGGTTTTCAAAAACCAAAGCTGATGAATCAAGTAATATAACTAGAAATAAAGCTAGATTAGTAGCACAAGGATATAATCAAGAAGAGGAATAGACTATGAAGAAACATTTTCTCCTGTCATAAGATTAGAAGCTATATGTATTCTACTGGCCTTTGCATGTTTTCATAACTTTAAATTATATCAAATGGATGTTAAAAGTACTTTTCTAAATGGATATATAAAAGAAAGTGTTTATGTTGAACAACCTCCTCTTTTCGCTCATGAAAAATTTCCAGACCATGTTTATAAACTTAAGAATGCCTTATACGGTTTTGAAACAAGTGCCTCGTGCTTGATACGACCGACTTAAAAGCTAACTACTAGACTCTGGTTTTGAAATTGGGAAGGCTGATCAAACTTTATTTATTAAGAAAACTAAACAAGATATTTTAATATATAAATATATGTTGATGATATTATATTTGGTTCAACTAATGAAAATTTATGGCAGGAATTTTCGACTATCATGACAAATGAATTTGAAACGTCATATATGGGAGAACTATCAAATTTTTTTGAACTACAAATCAAGCAATTGCAAAATGGAATTATTATTAATCAAGAAAATATTGTAATAACCTAATTAAATGTTTTGGTATGTAAAACACTTCTGCCATGCCAAGTCCTATAAGTAAAACCATACATCTCGACAGAGATGAAGATGGTAAGAGTGTCAACCAGAAACTGTATCGTAGTATGATTGGATCGTTACTTTACTTAACAGTTAGTCGACCTGATATTACGATGAATGTTTGTTTATGTGCTCGATTTCAAGTAAATCTTGAAGAATCACATATGCAAGCAGTAAAACAGATAATTCGTTATCTTAGCAAGACCAACGATTTAGCACTACTTTATCCAAAACAATGTCCTTTTGAATTAGTATCCTACAGTGATGCTGATTCTGGAGGAAGTCGGATAGATAGAAAAAGTACAAGTGGAACTTGTCATTTCATCGGACGGTACTTTGTATCTTGGATTACAAGAAACAAAACTGCGTTTTACTATCGACATGTAAAGCAGAATATAGATCTGCAGCTTTAGCACGTGCTTAAGTAATCTACATGCAATGAACACCATAAGATTTTTGATATAAAATTAAATAAATCTATAATATACTGTGATAACACCAGTGCAATAAATTTGTCTAAAAATCCTATCAATCACCCACAAACTAAACATATTGACATTCGTCATCATTTTCTTGGTGATAATATTGAGAAGTATATGGTAAATTTAGAATTTGGAAATTCAGAAAATCAGTTAGTTGATATTTTCACTAAACTACTCAATGAAAGTTATTTTATAAAACTGAGAAGAGAACTAGGTTTAATTTGTTTAAAAGAATTATAATATTTAAATTTCTATAATCAATTTAATTTTTTTCCATTGCTGGCACTTGAACTCTCGGCACTTCTAGATATGAAGTCCTATGTCTTTACCATTTCACTACTTCTTGTTTCACAACTGCTTTTATAATACATTGTTTTTCTTATTATTCTACTCCTCTCATGGAAAATTCAAAACCATGGAAAATTCTAATTATTATACTCCTCTCATTTTCTTCTGGTTATTCCTTATTCAATCTATAATTTACTATTTTTTTACTACTTATTATTATATATACTTGATGGTTGTTTGTTCATCTCTCCATCTTGTTTGCTTTATTCATATATTATTTCTTTCTTACAACAATTTCCTCCCAAAACAACTCTCCATATGACTCTGCATATTCTTCTGTTGATTTTTCCACACCTTCCTCTGGATTTTCCAATTTACCTACACCAACTCCATGTCATGAACCGGTTGGACCATCAAACTATTATACTGGTAATACTTCAAAAAAGAAGGCACGTCGTTACTTATTCTTTGGGTCTCCGTTAACAAAAAAAGATTGATGATTTACATCATTATCAACGGGAATCAATAGCAATTCAACAAGAAATGTACTATGAACAAAAGCTAAATTCAAAACGATTTAGCTTTCTAGAGCAACTTGGCTGGAAATTTTGTGGATCATCTTCATCCAATGTTCATTAGCCCACAATGTCTTCTTATCTTTAGTCACCACAACCTCCTCCTGTGTCTCCAAACTCATGGGAACGTGGAAATCACCTATCTCTATTAAAACCATACAAGAAAAGACTAAAGTTGAGTCATAAGATTGCAAGACTCTGCATTCATCCACTTCTTCTTCATCTAAATAAGCTTTATATTTTATATTATTATTCCAATTTATTTTGTATGCTTCGTTGATTAATATATTGAATATATATTTTAACATACAAAAAGACTGATAATGCTACGAAAGAGCATTCAGCCGACTAAATGAATTAGGCCAGTCGAATGAATCTGGAAATAGAAAGTTTTGAAAAATTAAATCAGTCGACTGACCAAAATCGATCAATCGACTGAATAGGCTATCTGGGTCCATTGATTACTGTTTCATCTACTTTTTTACCCATTTAATCTACCTTTTTAATCTTCACTTTTACTTTCCCTCATCATAATTTCTAAACCCTAGCCTTCAAAAATTTCAAACATCTTTACTCAATTATACATTCAAATGGCTCCAAGACAACTTGAACGATCTATACAAGCTTCGTCCTCTACCTATGAACCTATTGACACCCAAATAGCTCAATGGCTTTATGATGCCACCGCTATCCAAAGATGGAACAAGATGAAGGAAGCTTGCTTTCTAAAAGGATCTTTTGTTGTGTTTCCAGACTTCGCTGCATATAGAATTCAAGATCTTGCAAGAAGAAGTCGTCTAGAATCTCTTCTTGACCACAATCAGAACAATCTAAAAATTAATCATAAAATGGTAAAACTCTTTTGCGCTAACTTAAATTTGGGTCATTAAAATCCAAAAACCGTGACAACAGGGTATGGAGTTTAGTTTGTGGTCAACAAGTATTCTTGTCATTGGATAGAATTGGACACGTTCTTCAAACACCAAAAAATGTTATTCCTTTAGAAGATTTAAATGTCCCTTTAGGCGAAGGAGATAAAGTAAGCCATAGATTTTTGGAATACACATGGCGGAATTGAAGCCTACCGCCTTACGCCCTACAGCTCGAGTTATGCATCGAGCCTTAATGTGCACAATTCTTCCTTGTACCAGTTCTTATGAGCTTGTATATCCAGAGAATTATAGGGATTTATATGCAATTTGGGGAGATGTTCAAATTAATTGGCTAAGCTTATTCTTGATGAATTCTTATCCTTCAACCAAAGTCAAATGAACATCATTTATTATGGCGAGTATATTATGCGGCTACTTATGAACCTACAAGTTTCTATTCCAGAATCCGATACCTCCACTACTAAATCTCTAAATAGCCGCACAGTTAGTTTGATGAAATTGGCTCCTATACCGCTCACTATCATGTCTTTCCAAGATTAGAAATCAAGGCCCCGCCATCAAGTTACTACTCCACATCAACGAAGAGATGAATTTCGTACCTCAACCCCATACCAAAGCACCCGAGAGTCCATTGATCTAATTGCACGTAATCAAGTAATTTTGGATTCTCGCATTAAGAATCTCGACAAGAAGATCGACAAGAAGTTTGAAAAGATCAAAAAAAAATTCGGTATTTTAGGGGATGCAATCTCTTGTTCTTCCTCCACCACTGTAGAACCTTTACATCATGATTTGGGAAAATGGTCAACACTTCGTTTTACTTGGCTACATCCGAAGAACATACAAGTTCTGACACTAGTGGAAATGGTGGTGGCAGACAATTTGTGGAAAGTTCTTCACGAGGAAAAGGACCAATGCAAGTGGAAGAAGAAACAGATTCTGATTCTGATGAGTGATGCTGGTATTTCTAGATTGGTGGTAGTAAGTTATTTTCTTTTAAACTCAAAACATTCTACTACTGTTTATTTTTTTCTGAGCTTATATAAATAGCTCGGTAAAATTTGGAACAATACGTTGTTGTGATTGTTATGTTATTAGTTCACAATGATAAAATTATTATTAATTTCCTTTTTGTCGATGACAAACAGGGAGAAATTTGTATGATTAACCAATTTTTGCAGGATTAGATATGTCGCCGGATATTCAGGAGGATATATATATATATATATATATATATAAACTTTCGTTATATAATTATTAATATATAGCATCATGTAAAACAGGTTGTCTTCAATCAAAAATGGGGAGAATGTTGAATCATGAGTTTTGATTCATGAAAAAAAGCTTAAACGATTAGTGATGAGACTATGTGATCAAGCAACAAAAAGGGAATGATATATGCTAGCTATTAAACTAAAAGGAGATAAGACTTCAAATCTTAGTATAGTATGATTATTTACTGAAGTTTTAATCTTAGATATGGTTTAAAATTGTTAAAATCTATCCCCAAGTAGTTTACACATTATTAAAGTTGTCTTAAGATTCAAATTTAAAAAAAAAGAGCAAATTATGCACTGACAACCAGGTCAGTCGACTGACTGAAAACAACCAGCCGACTGACCATGTTCAGTACACAAATATGCACTGTTTTACACTATATTTGAATATTCAGTAGACAGGTCGATTTTTCTCAGTCGGCTGACCGACTCTAACGACCATTTTTACTGAAAAGACGCTTCTAATTGTGAAGAGTTTCGATCCAAATTGAAGAGATATGGCTTCACCTTTTGATTGAAACTCTTTGTGAATAGTTGTAACTATTTGTTCATTATATAAACACGTTAGAATCACTTCTCAAATCACCAATTTTGTGTTGATTTCTTGCTATATTCCCTACTATCTATCTCTGCAATCTACAAGCAATCACAATCTATGTATTTCTTGAATCTTTGAATTAATTAACATATTCTTCGATTCTAAGCAATATCTTCCTTTCATATCTTCACACACACAATATTTACTTGAGGATTTGATTATAGGAAGGGTGTACTATTAAAAGACATATCCGTATTATTCAGAACACAAGTGTCAACTGTTTTACTTACCAGTAGAAATCCTATTCGGTTGTTTAGGCAGTAAAAGTCCTCTTCAGCTGTTGAGGCGGAAAAATCCTGATCGGTTGCTCAGGTGTTGTATACCTATTACTCCGGGTTAAAAGTGGGGTTTATAGAGTTTAAATCCAGAGCGTAGTCTGGGACCGGACGTAGAACGGGAAGTTCAAACCAGTATATAAAGCCTTGGTGTGCTTATTTCATTTACTTTATCTATTATCTAGATTATATCTCTGCACTAATATAATACTTCATATTACATGATCCTAAGTGATAGCAAGCACATAGTAGTCACTTTCAAAAGCTAGATTTAAAATTTAAAATTTCAAAATATCATTACTTTGACTATGCAATATATGTGTATATATATATATCATTAAATTCCACATTTCAAAACTAAATATATTTTAAATATGTATATAAATGCTTATATTAATTAAATTGATATACACATATATATATAAGTACATATTAAATAATTATATATATATAAACATAAATCTGTAAATTGAAAATCATATATATATATATATATATATGTATGTATGTATGTATGTATGTATGTATATGTATATATAAAATATAGTTTAGGCAATAATTTTTTAGACCAAAATTAATATTTTAGTATTTATAAAATGGATAATTGAAATACTTGTATTTATTTAAATAATGTGTGTGTGTATTATTTAAAATAATACAGTTGAAAATAATTATTTTTTAAAACTAAATTTCTAAAAATATCTTTTGATAAAATATTTACATAATATTTTCCCTAATTTTAGTTTACTAATATCATATTTAAAAATTACTAAACTATGTTTTGAATTGAATAAACAATATATGTGTGTCTGTGTATCATAAAGTAATTTACAATAATTTTTATGGCCTAAAAATTTTACACAAAAATATTTTTTATTTTGATATCATTTGCTAATTATAATATTACAGTAATGATTTACATGGATCAAATATTGTATATATATTAATTGAAATAAATAGCAGGTTAAAAGAAAAATGAAAAATGTGATATATAGTAGGTATGATATTGAATGAACATTATAAACAATCGAATGAGTTAAATGAATTATACCTTAGAGAAGAGGTTGTAGAAACACACGTTTATCTAAATAGACTACTTAAATCTCTGAGACCAATATCTATGTTGCAAGAGACATGCGTACAAACACCGGATTTAGTATTATTTAATTGATTGGACGTGTTTAGGGTAAGAAAGATGGAGATGAGGAGGAGCTTGTGGCCTAAGTTTGAAAGGAGGAGGAAAAAATTCTATGTGAAAAATGGAGCCTAAAGTTTAAATATATAGTGTGTTCTGGAAAGCAATATCATGCATAATTCTCTCTTACCAATTCAAACAAAAAGCCATCTTTCAGCCTCTTCTTCCTGCCATATGGATCAAGGTTTCAAATGGGCCAAAATACTCACTTAACGCATTAACAGTTTATTCAGTTTTGATCTAATTTAAACTATTATCGATGTCGTATATCGATACGCACGTATATAACTTTTATATATGCATCCAATAAATTAGTAATAGAACCCTAAATATTTCTATAGGCAACTCCATTTTACTAACCACATCTCATACGATAAAAACACTAAAAATTAATATTTCACAAATTTTGGTTAATTTATTTAATTGATAACTATTATAAACCAATTAAATCAAGCAGCGTTTCAAATACTAAATAGATGCAGCTGTGCGACTCACGAGTGCAAATGTAACAAGCGACTAATAATTAAAACAATTTAAATACTAAATTTCATATGTCACCTTAGCTAATGATATGACAGTTCTACTTAATTAATTGCTTATAAATCTCAACAGTAAAATCCAATTTTACAAATTAAAACGATGCCTTTTAAAAGTGATTATTTACACTAATTCTTCTGACCAACATTATATCACATTAGGACTTATGAAATTTGGTTTTGATCAATGTTCCAATAGCATCAATGCTTCCATCTCAATTTTTCCATTGAAAAAGCCTTTGGTTCAATAATATCATTTATTATTAACTGTACTGCTCTGGCCAGAGATTTTGACTTTGAGTTGACAATATTCGACTATAACTAAGCCTGCCAATGGGCTGGGTTCGGTCCGAGTATTATAAAACTCGGACGCATGTCCGACTACAATAATTAAAACCCGAGCTCGGCCCGATCCTGTAGGGTATTTCAACCCAATATCCGAGCCCGACCCATCGAGCTTTTTAGGCCCACTAGGTAATAACCGTATACCTAACTCAGAATATTTATATTAAATCCATATTCTAAAAATTCAACTTCGATAAAATTTGTGCACTAACAATGTTAACATATAAAGTGGACGGTGATGTAGTCAAGTTAATAACAAAAGTATGCAAAAATTTGTACATGTAAACAAACAAAATGGTAAATAAATAATGTACACGCTTATATTTTGATATGACAGAAAACTAATAGTCAGATCGAACCCTAACCGGGTCGATTTTGATAAAACCGTACCACCCGGGGACCGTGTCGGGATTGGGTAGCAAAACACAAAACCCTTACCCACATTAATGAGGCGAGTTCGGGCTGGTCTCGAGCCAAAACCTGTACATTGACAGGCCTAACTACAACAAACCAAAAATTTTAACGATTTAAATAATGTAATTAATTAAAATTTTCATGAAATTTAAAAAATAAGTTTAGAAATGAAAATTTTATATTTGATATGCGTCTATTAAGCATAGCAAGTGTTAGATTTTCATTGAATATACGGAAGCTTGTTATGTTGTGAAATTTCAATTTAAATCAGTTAATTTGATGAAAATAAAATATTTTCAAAATATGAATATTTTTATATAATAAAAATATAAATCATTTTCTCAACGAGACGTAATATTTCGTTTTGTCAAATTTGGACTACTCTAGCTCTGTTTATCTTATTTTCGACAAATTAGCAGTATTTTCGGCAGCAAATATCGACTTTTGATAGGATGGTCATATCGCTGATATTTATGTACCGTTCTGATTGTCTCGTCGTGCTAATCTCCACAATATATTCATTTGTGCAATTCGATATACGGTACACAGTAAAAATTGCAAAACGGTTAGCCGTATCGGTATCCCCTTTTGAGACTTTTGGCTTTCTTTGTCCTTTCAGTTGATCTCCAAGAGAAATCTAACAGCCACTAACCTTCTAATTCCCAGAAGTCAGCTATTGGCTTTTGTTATTCTACTGGTTGATATATATGGGGCCATTCTCTTTGTCTTCTCTCTTTCTTCTTGGCTTCTCTTTTCTAAGCTTTCTAAATAAAATTTACATCATAATATTTGCCTTCATATTTGAAAAAATAAAACATTCGTATATCGTTCTTCACCTCCACGCCCACTTTTGCCCGACCATTCCACGCCATTGCCTGCCATCATTTGTCCTTCCACCACACTGACCTTCTCGAGCTTGCTCTACTTGCCAATCACCTTTCATTGTCATTTCCTTTCTTAACCACAAGCTACAACTATTTACAACACGCTCGTCCCTATCTCCGTTGAAAACCCAACCGATACGACTGCAGGTTTGAACACAATGCCACCGAAATGGCCCTCTCCCTCTCAGCTCGCCCCTCATCAACATGGCTACCCTCACCTTGCTCCGCCTGCAGCCAACTGACCTCCTCCTTATCTTGCCGATTATCCTTGCCATGCAGACCTTCCCTAGGTCTCCACCCATCGCCTTTCAACCGACATGCCCACTCGATGCCCGCCCCTGACTACCACCCTTCTCCTTCCTCTCGGCCTAGACTTCCACCTGTGACGTCACTCGATCCCACCAAAAACCGTTGGCCACTCCCTTTGTCTGCTCCACTTTCCTATGTCCGAGCATATCAGCCCAGCGTGGCACTCCTACTCGTATGTTGCTCTGAAGCTTATATGCCTTTTTTCGTTCGTCTACATGCTTGCATATTTAGATTCTTTTGATCGCACTATTACTTTCATATTGCAAGCAGCGGTCTCTTAAAAAAAGATGCGAGTTTATAATTTGTTTGTTTTATATTTTTCTTATAAATAGTTTTATAAACTTAATGTGTATTTTGGAAATTTAGGTTTCTATAATAAAAATTTATGATTTCTAAGTCTTTCGTATGTGCAGTTTCATAAATGTTGGAGTATACTGGTTTTAAATATTGTTTTAAAATAGAATATACATAGAAATTTAAAGATATGGTTTTATATCTTGATAACCTGATTTGATTAAAGGTATATATATGTTTAAAAGTTTATTTACAATTTATATTTTTAAAATAGTATAACAAAATGTATATATATTATGATTCAATATCCATTTGTGAATTTGAAAGGGAAATATATGTATTTTACTAAATATTGATTTTTTTTAGAAAAATATATAGTAATATAATATATATTTTGTTTCGATTTATATCAAGCTAGTTTTGATTGGTTTTTATTGATTTCAAACTATCAGCTTTGCTAGTCGAATTCGTGTTCATCGTGCCATGCTTTGGAATTTGTATTTGAATTCGTCGCATCTTGTTCTTGTTATTTCTATAGCCTCGAAATGTGAGCAATCAATCATGATTAACATTCTTATGTTAGTAAATTTATATTCACATGATATGACAACTGAAATATGATATGTTATATTTTATTCAGCTATAATTGACACATGACACCATAACATGTTGTATATATATGTTGTTTTAATTGTTAATTATGATATATGCTCATCATTGATATGTTATGCTAATTGATATTGTTATTATATTATCCTCACACTGCAAGTTCCCTGTTAGTTTAGAAATTTCCTATAGGTTGAAATGATACATACACGAACGATCTTATAGATTAAGGGAAAATCGTTATGGTTGAAATAATAAACCCAATCGATTTTCATTAATTTTGAAACTTTGGGTTGCAGGTTGAAATGATATATATTGCGGGGTGAAATGATATATAGCCATAAATATTAAATTTAAATTGCGGATTGAAATGATAAATATCTGTATCACTTTACTATAGGATATAAAATTATATAAGGACACCGTTGGTCTATTTTGAAAATGATTTCAATGGTTTGAAAGGAAATATGAGTTAAAAAATATTGATTTTTATATATAATATAAAGATATTTTATTTTGTAAAATTTAGATTTTAAATTATATTTTTGGAATTTTAAATTTATAAGTTAAGTTTTAAAAATGTAAATTATAAAATTTTACTTATAACTTTATTAATTCTAAATATATATATTAAGATTTAAAATAGAATTTCGTAATAAAAAGATTTAATTTAATAATAATTAATATAATAACATTTAATAAGAATTTAATTTAACTAATATATATAATACGTTTTAAATAATTATTCACAATTTATATTAATATTTTAAAATAAATTTTGTAATAATTTAAGTAAATAAAGATTGGAAAGATAAGTGGACTTGAAATTTTATTATTTATGGATTGAATTTAAAAAAGAGAATTGATCTGGACTTATTGATTTTGAGATTTAAATATATGATTTTATAATTTGATATCTTGGTTTGATAAAGAATGATTTAATGAATATTTTCAACTTTAAATAAAGTTGTAATTGAATATTTAATTTCTATTTAAATTTGTAATTTGACATTTTATTTAAATATCTATAACAAGGTGACTGAGTGAATAATTTCAAATTAAATATAATTGAAATTGGATATTAGTGTGGACTTAAATTTGTAATTTTGGAAATTTTATTTTGAATGTTATTAAAAATGAGTAAGTGAATATTTCAAATTTAAGTAAAATTATAATTGAAATTTTGAAATATAAATGGAATTTATCAAATTGTATTGTTGTAAATTGTTTGAATATTTAAACTTCAAAACCTATTGAATTTGAAATGGTTTAAATCTGTAGTTCGAATCTGGATTTGAAATCAATAAATTAATATGGTTTTAATGAGAATTTGAATTGAGATTGATTTAAAATGAATTTTGGAACAAAAATTGATTTGAATTGATTTGTGAAATTGGAAGATACAATTCTAACTTGAAATTATTTTTGATATATATATATATATATATTGATATATAAATTATTTTAGTATATAAACTCTTTAATATATAAACTATTTTTTTATTTGTAAATTACTTTTAAGTACCTAAGCTATTTTTAATTTATAATTATTTCAATATAATAAACTACTTTCAATATCTAAACTGTTTAAGTCGAAATTGTTATGTTTAGATTTATTGGATTTAAATGCGAATATTTTGATATGATGGTTTAACCTATTTTGTGGTTAAGATTTTGGAAATAATATAATTTTAAAGTGAATAATGATTTCAAAAGTGATATGATTTTGAAAGTGAATATGATTTCGAAAACGATATGATTTTGAAATGGATATGATTTTGAAATGGATATGATATTTTGACATGAAGTATGAACTGTTTGAAACTATAAAACGACCACGATGTGAAATAAGCATTTGGTTGTTAAAGAAACCGGGATCGGATATTGTCACACTCTCTACCAATACCGAAAACCACTTTAACAACTGTGTACGTGGTGGAGATTCTAGAACGAAGTAGGATGCACCGAACGATTCTATATGAGGTATTAACGCAACCCTGACTCCATCGAGTCAACTTGATATGACTAAAACATGAGCTATGCCGAGCAAAGTGAGGCCCCACCTCTGGTCGAGCATGCTTCTTTGATACCATTTTACTGCTTTGTGATTTGATTGTGTGCACCTTTGATTTGGAAGTGTGTCTCGAGGTGGACGGTAGTAGCTGCTATGCATTACCACCAGTCCGGGAGTGCAAATGGTAGATTCCAACACTGGCATTGCCTCGCGTGCCTTGTTACATGCCTTATCGCGCCTTCTATAAGTTTGGTTTGTGTCTTACCTATGGAGTGCTCCTTGATAGCCCACCGTTTTGGTGAAGTTCATAGTATTGTATAGAGTATGAAATTTATATAAAATGTGTTAAGGGGGAAATGGGTGACGCCTTAACACTATTTTAATAGTTTACTTTACTATAGACATTATCTATGTAGCGTATTGTACTATATATGTAGATAGTTTAACGGATCCTTAAAGGATGAGTATCCCAAACATCCTTTAAGTTATTTTGTATTTTAGTTGACATTTCACTTGAGTTCAATTTACTGGTATAAGAATGTTAATCCTGACACAAGTGTTTTGTGTTTTGCTTTATGCTCAGGTCAGACTGAGTGTCTCCGCATTTGAGGCTTACATTTGGAGTTTGGAGCTTTGTTTGAAGATCTGTCTCTAATCTATTCAGCTTTGCAGCTATCTCAGTTATTTCCAGTTGTTTATGTTCTGACCTGTCTGTTGCTTTTGTATTTGAGTCTACCTTGTATGTGAGATTTTCTGTTGTATTTTCTGTAGACCATGATGTTTATGTAGTAGCTTCATGAACTACTATTTATCTATTTCCGTTGCTTATTGTTGTATTACTCCGTGTCGTTGAATCTGTGATTGATTTATTTATTTTATATACTAAGTTTTGCCAAATATAAATTAGCAATCTGTTGTTTTGAGCAATTCAAGTCTGACATGTGTGGATGATTGTCGATTTGAACGGTTCGAAATAGCAGGTCGTAACAGTTGGTATCCGAGCTCTGGTTTAGGAAAAACTTAGCATATGAAGTAAAAACTCATTATAGATAGGATAGTAATACTCTAGAATGAGTAAAATTAATTACAGAACCATCTTCGTCGAGCTTGAAATTCTTCATTAGGATCCTCTAGAATTAGGATTTCTTTCGAATTTTGGAACTCTCCCCTTTGTTCTGAAATCCATTCCTGTCTTGTTCTGTTCGTATTCTTTTGATACTTAAGCATCACATAGCTCTATTTCGGTTGATCTGTGAAATAAATTAACCTTAATTGGCAACTTCATCCTTATGGGTGACTACTTCCATCAGCGGTCCCGCCAATCTTTGTATGTTGTAAAGGGGTGAAACTCCTTTACAACAAATGTTGATTTACCGGAGATTTCTATGTCCTCAATTTTGATGACTGTTATCTCTTACAAAGCCCGAATTGTTTCTCCAGTAGACAACTCGGGCAATTCTCTTATGATCGAATGTCAATTGCCTTAGGATTATGCAAGCAATTTTTCGCTTGATTCTCAGCCTAGTGATCTTGACTTCACCGATTGTCAAGGATTATCCTGATGTTTTAGGAAGGCACTCCTCTACCTCCTAAGCGGGAAATTTAAATTTCGCATCGATCTTATTTCTAGAGCTCGATCTTGCAAACGGTCTTGCAAACGGTTTACACCAGTTCCGTGTAGCTTAGGAGAGCATTCCCAAGACAGCTTTCCAAATGGAGAATGGTTTCTATGAATGGTTAGTCATGCCCTTTGGATTAACTAATGTTTCAGCCTTCTTCGTCGATCTCATGAATCGCGTTATCTGTAATATTCTCAATAAGTTTGTCTCCATTTCCTTTGATGATATTGTGCTCCTTCTAAGTCTCGCTTGACCCGGTTAAGGTCCTCACGATTAATATAAGTCTATCCATCTTTCCTCTTTTGTAATTTAATTATCTTATCTTCCTTTCGAGTCTGTCTTCTTGATTAGAATTCTCTTTGATTAGACTCCCTCTAAATTTGGATCTCTATCTTTGTTCTAAAATCTTTTTTGAATCATCCTGTGAGGGAATGTATTTGTAATTGATATAAAATATTTTATATTGTGTTGTTTGAGTTGTTGAGTTCGAATTTGGGGTTTTGATCGATTCGTCTGGCCAACGCCCTCGATAGGAATTCCAAAACACTTTAATAGAGCAAACTGACATAATATTGTTTTCGAAATTGGTAAATGAAATGTATGATTATATTTTATATATAAAGTATAATTTCTTGAATTAGATAATTAAATGAATTAGTTGTTAAATATGATAATACTAGATTATCATTTGTTGTTTTGTCAGACTTCCTAAACCATTAATTATTATTGTATGTTATAAGGAGATGAAATTTTATAAACATGGTTTATAAACCTGATTTACAAATGAAAGGAAATGAAATTAAATTAAGGATTTGAGAATTTGATTTTCGGTGCTTTTAAAAAAAAATTGGTTTTCAAAGTTTTGAAAAAATATATATTATTTGAAAGTATTTTCAAATGGAAATTTTTTTCCAAAGAATTTTAAAAGAAGCAAGTCACTTCTCTCCTCTTATGTCGTTGGAAAATAATTTCGATGATGACTGCAGCATCAACGATATTCATTTGCAAGTCTCAAAGAGAATAGACAATTTAGTAGCTTCGCTACACTTTTGTTTTGGAAAATGGATTTGATTTGAATTTCTTCAGTATGATTTGATATATAAAATGTATATATATATGTATATATTTATTTCAAAAAGGTTTGTAGTGAAGCCGGAAATTAGCTCTTAAATTTTATGTTAGCTGATAGTTTTCAACTATTGAAGTGTAGCAATTTTTTTAAATAATTGCATTTTCTAAAATGAGAATGAAATAGAACAACTTGAAATAGTTGATCGAGGATAAAATTAATTTGTATAACACTCAGTTGCATTTTAAAACATATATAACTTACCTGAAATATTCAAAAAGGTTAAAATGCTAGTGTGAAAATGTAACTGAAGGTTATACGAAGGAAAATTTAAATAATAAAATGTTCAAACTATATTCTGCTTTATAGAAATATTGTAAATAAAAGATAAATTTTTACAGTACCTAATTACATTTGGAATCATTAATAAAACTTACTTTGAAAAGTTGAATGTAATGAAAACATGTAATTGAATAGTATACAATATAAATGTAAGTAATAAGATGTTCAAAAATGAAATTTTGTTAAGGGAATTTATAATTAAAAATTTAGTGGTTATAATAAATTTTTATACACTTGATCTATGTTGTATGATACGTTAAGCGAAATAAATTGAATAATAGATTTGAACTTAAGAAACTAAATAGGTTGCATATCTTTGTAAACTGTTTGTGATGTAAAAGTAAATTACATAGAATAGTTGAAATTGAATTATAAAGTGAAATTAGCTTAAGTGAAGTCAAATGGATTAAATAAATGAGTTAAATAAAAACAAAGTTTGTTTGGAAGAAAAATATGTAAACTTAAGTTGTAAGAAAAGGGTGAATTTAAATAATTGAAAGCAAATCAATTGAATGAAGATACATTGAATTGAAATCAACCAAATGTGAATGCAATGAATATTTATTAATTGAATAAACGGATTGAAACCAAATTAGCTGAATATAAATAAATTAAAAAAAATGAAATTTATATTGTTTTGAATTAATTATTGTATCTGGTCCTATGTATTTTGAATCTATCTTTTCTTGTTGTTACTTCTATTCTCATATCCTATTCCTTTTCGAGAAGGAAAAGTTTTGAGTGGGGGAGAGTGTAACGAGGAAATTTTAATGATTTAAATAATGTAATTAATTAAAATTTTCATGAAATTTAAACAATAAAATTTAGAAATGAAAATTTTATATTTGGTATCGTATATTGAAGCATGGAAAGTGTCAGATTTTTATTGAAAATATGTAAGTTTGTTCTATTATGAAATTTCAAATTAAATCAGTTAATTTGATGAAAATAAAATATGTTCGAAGTCTGAATATTAATAAAAATGTTGAGTATTTTCTTATTGATTCGTCATATTTTGTTTTGTCAAATTTGGACTTCTCTAGCTCCGTTTACCTTATTTCCGGCAAATTAGTAGCATTTTCGACAGCGGATATCGACTTTTGATAGGATGAATGCATCCCTGAGATTTATATACTGTCCTGATCATCCCGTCATGTAGATCTCCATAGTATATTCATTTGTGCAATTCGGCGTTCGACACATAACAAAAACCACGAAACGTTTAGCCGTATCGATATCCGTTTTTGAGCCTTTTGGCTTTCGGTGTCCTTTCAATTGATCTCCGTGAGAAATCTAACAGCCACTAACCTTTTTAATTCACAAAAGTCAGCTATTGGCTTTTGTTATTCTACAAGTTAATATATATATATATGGAGCCATTTTTTGTCTTCTCGTTTTCTTCTTGGCTTCTCGTTTCTAAGCTTTCTAAATAAAATTTATATGATAATAATTGCTTTCATTTTCGGAAAAATAAAACATTCATATAGTATTCTTTACCTCCGTGATCACCCTTGCCTGACGATTCCATGCCATCACCCGTCATCATTTTTTCTTCCACCACCCTGACCTGCTCGAGCTTGCTCTATCTGCCAACCACCTTTCATTTCCGTTTCCTCCCTTCACCGCTAGCTATAACTACCCACAACCCGCTCGTCCCTATCTTTGATGAAAACCCTTCCGATACGACTATAGCTTTGAACCCAACGCCACCAAAATGGCCCTCTCCTTCTCAGCTTTCCCTTCTTCGCACGACCACCCTCACCTTGCTCCACTCGCAACCAACTGACCTGCTCCTTATCTTGCCAATTACCCTTTCCATGCAGACCTTCCCCGGCATCTCCACCCACCGCCCTTCAGTCGACATGCCTAGCCGAAGCTCGCCTCTAACAACCACCCTTCTCCTTCCTATCGGTCTAGCCCTCCAACCGCCACATCACCCGATCCTACCATAAGCCGTTGACCACTCCCTTGGTCTGCTCCACTTTCCTTTGTCCGAGCACATTAGCCCAGCCTGGCACTCCTACTCATATGTTGCTCTAAAGCTTATATGCATGTATTCACCCATCTACATGCTTGCATATTTAGATTCTTTTGATCGCACTATTACCTTCCCATTGCAAGTAGCAGTCTCTTGAAAAAAAGATGCGAGTTTATAATTTGTTTGTTTTATATTTTTCTTATTAATAGTTTTATAAACTTAATGTGTATTTGGAAATTTAGGTTTCTATTAAAAAAGTTTATGATTTCTAAGTCTTTCGTATGTGCAGTTTCTTAGATTTTGGAGTATACCGGTTTTAAGTATTGTTTTAAAAATAGAATATACAAATAATTTTAAAGATATGGTTTTATATCTTGATAACCTGATTTGACTAAAGGTAGATATATGTTTAAATGTTTATTTACAATTTATATTTTTAAACTAGATTTTTAATTTAACATAATGTATATGTATATTATGATTAAATATCCATTTGCGAATTTAAAAGGAAAATATATGTATTTTATTAAATATTGATATTTTTACAAAAAAAATACAACAATATAATATATATTTTATTTTCATTTATATCAAGCTAGTTTTGATTTGTTTTCACCGATTTCAAACTATCAACTATGCTCGTCGAATTCATGTTCATCGTGCCGTGCTTTGGAATTTATGTTTTTATTCGCCACCTCTTGCTTTTGTTATTT
Organism: Allium cepa; assembly: GCA_030765085.1. Taxonomy (NCBI): domain Eukaryota; kingdom Viridiplantae; phylum Streptophyta; class Magnoliopsida; order Asparagales; family Amaryllidaceae; genus Allium; species Allium cepa. Next base: position 351,508,070 of record CM060931.1, on the reverse strand, counting down.
CTACAGCCTCGAAAGGTGAGCAATCACTCATAACTAACATTCCTATGTTAGTAAATTTATATTCACATGAAATTACAATTGAAATATGTTGTTAAACTTAATTTATTAGAAATTTAATTGTTGAATATGATATGTTATTATTTGTTCACCTATGATTGACATACGACACCATAACATGTTGTGTGTGTGTATATATATATATATATATATTGTTTTAATTGTTAATTATGATATATGCTCATCATTGATACGTTATGCTAATTGATATTGTTATTATATTATTCCCACACTGCAAGTTCCCAATGGGTTGAAATGTTACATACCCGAACGATCTTATAGATTAAGGAAAAATTATTATGGGTTGAAATGATAAAATCAAGTGATTTTCATTGATTTTGAAACTTTGGGATTGTGGTTTGAAATGATATATACCCATAAATATTAAATTTAAATTGCAGATTGAAATGATAAATATCTGTATCACTTGACCGTAGGATAGAAAATTATATACGGACACCGTTGGTCTATTTTGAAAATGATTTCTAAGGTTTGAAAGGAAATATGAGTTTAATAAATATGGATTTCTAAATATAATATATAGATATTTTATTTTTTAAATTTATATTTTAAATTATATATTTGGAAATTTTAAATTTATAAGCTATGTTTTAAAAATGTAAATTATAAAATTTTACTTATAACTTTATTAATTTTAAATATATATATAATAAGATTTTAAATAGATTTTTATAATAATAATAATATTAAATTTAATAATGATTAATATAATAATATTTAATAAGAATTTAATTTAACTAATATATATAATATGTTTTAAATATTTATTTACAATTTATATTAGTATTCTAAAATAGATGTTGCAATAACTTAAGTAAATAAAGATTGGAAAGGTAAGTTAAGTGGACTTGAAATTTTATTTGTTTCAGGATTGAATTTAAATAAGAAGTGATTTGAACTTATTGATTTTGAGATTTAAAGATATGATTTTATAACTTGATAACTTGATTTGATAAAAAGTGATTTAATGAATATTTTCAACTTTAAATAAAAGTGTAATTGAATATTTAATTTCGATTTAAATTTGTAATATGATATGTTATTTAAAAGATTTATAACAAGGTGATTAAGTGCATAATTTGAAATTAAATATAATTGAGATTGAATATTAGTGTTGATTTAAATTTGTAATTTTGGAGATTTTATTTGAATGTTATTAAAAATGATGAAGCAGATATTTTAAATTTAAATATAATTATAATTGAAAATTTGAAATATAAATGGTATTTATCAATTTGGGTCATTGTAAAGCGTTTGAATATTTAAACATCGAAACCTATTGAATTTGAAATGGTTTAAATTTGGATTTGAAATCGATAAATTAAAATAGTTTTAATGAGAATTTGAATTGATATTGATTTACATCGAATTTTGGGACTAAAATTGATTTGAATTGATTTGTGAAATTGGAAGATACATTTCTAACTTCAAACTATTTTCGATATATATTTTAATATATAAACTATTTTAGTACATAAACTCTTTTTAATATATAGACTATATTTTTATATATAACTTATTTTAAAATATCTAAACTATTTTTAATTTATAACCATTTCATTATATATAAACTATTTGCAATATTTAAACTGTTTACGTTGGAATTGTTATGATTTAGATTTAATGGATTTAAATGCGAATAACTTGATATGATGGTTTAACCTATTTTATAGTTAAGGTTTTGGAAATAAGCACGATTTTAAAGTGAATAATGCTTTCGAAAATGAACATGATTTCGAAAGTGAATATGATTTCGAAAGTGATATGATTTTGAAATGGATATGATATTTTGATATGAAGTATGAGCCGTTTGAAACTGTAAAATGACCACGGTGTGAAATAAGCGCTTGATTGTTAAAGAGACCAGGATTGGATATTATCACATTCTCTGCCAATACTAAAAACCACTTTAACAACTGTGTACGTGGTGGAGATTCCAGAACGAAGTAGTATGGTTTGGCGAATGATTCTATATGACGTATTAACACAGCCCCGACTCCATCGAGTCAGCTTAATGTGGCTAAATAAGGAGCTATACAGGTCCAAGTGAGGTCGCACCTCCAATCAAGCATGCTTCTTCGATACCATTCTATTACTTTGTGATTGATTGGGTGCATATTTGATTTGGGAGTGTGTCTCGAGGTGGACGGTAGTAATTGCTATGTGTTACCACCAGTCCGGGAGTGCAAACGGTAGAATTCTACCCTGGCATTGCCTTGCATGCCTTGTTACATGCCTTATTGTGCCTTCTTCGAGTTTGATTTGTGTCGTACCTATGGAGTGCTCCTTGATAGCCTACCGTAATGAAGTTGACATTACTATATAGACTATGGCATTTATATAAAATGTGTTAAGAGAGATACGGGTAACGCCTTAACCCTATTTTAATAGTTTACTTTACTATAGACATTATCTATGTAGTGTATTGTACTATATATGTAGATATTTTAATGGATCCTTAAAGGATGGGAATCCAAACATCCTTTAAGTAATTTTGTATTTCAGTTGACATTTCACTTGAGTTGGATTTACTGTATAATAAGGTTAATCCCGACTTAATTGTTTTGTGCGTTGCTTTATGCTCGGGTCAGACTGAGTGTCTCCGCACTTGAGGCTCACCTTTGGAGTTTAGAGCTTTGCTTGTAGATATGTTCTTATCTGTTCAACTTTGCAGTTATTTCCAGTTGTTTATGTTCAGACTTATCTGTTGCTTTTGAATTTGGGACGACCTTGTATTTATGATTTTTTGTTGTATTTTCTTTAGACCCTGATGTTTATGTAGTAGCTTCATGAACTACTATTTATCTATTTCCACTGCTTATTGTCATATTACTCTGTGTTTGTGATTCTGTAATTGATTTATTTACTGTATAGGCTATGTTTTGCCAAATATAAATTGACAATCTATTATTTTATGCAATTCAAGCCTGACATGTGTGTATGATTGTTGTTTTGAACGGTTCAAAATAGTAGGTTGTTACATTGAGTGCAATACTAATTTCATAGATTGAGGAGATGTCCATTTAATAGTGTTCCACTTCCAATTCTTTAAATCTTACAACTAATATAGTTTTATTTTGTTATGAATATCGTGAACATTCGTTATGAAATAAATCTATGATATATAGACATTTGTATTATGACATTAGTGATGTGTTAGCTATAGAAAATACAAAAGTGTATGAAATTTTTACAATTATTTTAGAGTTATGTCCTAAGCCATATCTTCAATAAATAATTTTTTAATTATATGATTATGAATCATAAAATATTAATGAATTGTATCTCAAAAAATTATAGGTAAAGCACCTAATCAGTGGGAGAAATAAAGGAGTTGGTAAACTCTTTGGATTGATACATAAAGATGTATGCAGTCAAAATTCTAAACGGATCCACCTACTTCGTTTAGTTCCCAGATGAATTATCATAGAAATAAACATATGTATATGATACACAAGCCATATATTTATGATAATTTCATTGAATATAGAACGGAAGTTGAAAGCATAAAACGCAAAGGAAATAAAATAAATCGATTTGACCTTATAGTTTAGTATATGGAAAGAGTTCCAATGTACCTAAATGAATACGATTCTATCTCAAATGTAACAACCTGGAATTTCTAACACTTCATTTTTAAATATTTGAATTATTTAAGTATTTTAATCTTGGATTTAATGTAATTAACTGATTTTATAACCATGTTATCCCCCTTTTGACTAATAATTAATGATGGTAAACATATTTTTGAAAAATGTTTAAAAAATAAATAGTTCGAAGAAATACGGATAATGTGATTAAAAATCATTATATCGATAAACATATTTTTCCCCAATAAAAGTTGTTCAAATTTGTTGTGCTTGTCTAATTAACTAATGTTTCATTAATTAGCAACTGATGATAATTTACCTAATCAAAACTTCTAGAAGGAATTTTAGATATTTTATGAAGGTGGGGTAGTTTGTTAATTGACTAAGGAAGAGAAGATAATTGTTTTAGTTAAAGTGAGGTGTAAAGCTAAGAACATGATAGGAGCATGGGGGAAGGGCTGGCCGACCACTATAAGACGTATGTGGAGTCTTTTATCTTTGCTAAAATCCTACATAACTATCTCTTTTGTTTCATAACTTTATTTCCTATGTTTTGGAAAAAAGGCTAAGTATTTAAGCCTCTTATCTCTTAATTTTCTCATATCGAATGAAATCTAAAATCAACCAAAATTTGGAAATGGCTCCAAATCAACATGGAAACATGTTATAGCATCTAAAAAATGGAAGAAAAGAGAGGGAGCATGGTTTGGCCGTGAGCCTCAAAGTGGAGGAGGAGCTTGGCTTTGTGTTGTGAAGGCTAAAGGTGGTGTCTTTAGGCTTTTGGGTAATGGTAGGAAATATTTATGGGTTTTTGTGGCTTGGTTGGTTGCTAGTTTGGTTATAGCATGAGTTATCTCACCAATTATTATGTATATATATTGTGTGTGTATTTGTTGTGTGTAAATATAAAGTTAAGTATATTTAAGAACCATGCAAGTTATAAATTTTGGAATCCTATTGCTTTGTAAAGAAAACAACAACTTTATATTATGTATGGTCACTTCTATTACCCTCTAAAACATGCATCGTGGCATAGACCTTGTGTTTACATGCTTTTGTGATTGTATGTGAAGTTGAAGGGTGTTGAAAATGTTTGAAGCGAGAAAGGTCGCTATAAGTGCACTTTAATATCCCTTAATTTTAACTTGTGTAAATCGAAGATTTATTAATTAACTTGGTATAACTTGCTTTGGTTATTCTCTATACATACTTTGGTGTATGGGAAAACAAGGAAAAGGTTTGGAAAGTTGTAGAACTTGTAAAACCAAGTTATGAAATTTAGAAGTGAAAAGGTAACCAAGAATGCACTCTGAAATCACCGTGTGTTCGATGATTTTTAGTTTAATTTTGATAGAAAATCTTAGGGGTTTATTTGTAATTTTAACAAAATAAATATATGTATTTCTTACTGTAAAAATATCAAGGTTCAAAATGTTATAGAAGTGGTTAAACGAAGTTGAAGAAGTTAGAAGTAAATTAATGCTACTTCGTTATAAATACACTTAGAAAAATACCTTGTTTTCATGAATTTTTATAACTAATTTGGAAGATATTCTTAAGAATTTCTTTTTATGCTTTTTAATTTTAAGTATCCTAAGTATACTACTTACCGTGAAAAATTGGATAAAAAAATCTTTTGTTTAAGTGGTTGAAGCAGGCCGCAAAGACTATGCATTTTCATGTTTTCTGACCAGAACTTTAGATAGCGTTTATTATCAACGCCTTTGATCTACTACAGCACTTCTGGGCTTGTTGCAGTGCATAGTTTTAATGCAATATTTTAGCTAGTTTTTCATGTTTTAAATGGTTTATAATTTATTATCTTTAGGGAATCTTTTTAGGAAAGTTAAATAACTTGGATTTGAGTATGAAAAAAAGATTAGAATTTTAAATATATTTTTAATAATTAAATATTAATGTTTAAAGAAAATATTTCCTTTGTAGCTTTTAAAAGGTTTTTAGCAAAATTATAAATTAGTTATTTTTTGCATAATATTTTCATAGATATTTAAATCATATTTATAAGTAGTTTTAAAGTAATTATATATAAGTTTGGAAAAGTAAGTTAAATATTTTATAAGAGAATAAAAGAAGTTCTGGATTATAACACTTATGTCATAATAAATGTTTTCGTAAAGTTAATTAAAAGTATATTTGTAATGACCCATATTTTATGTATCGAAAGATCATAAAATATTATTTTTAAATTCATATTGACTCGTATGACTCTATAACTTTGGACATTATCGAGTATTGATATATTTGATCTTTTATAATTTTATTGGATGCTTTTGACCCTGATTTATTTTCTAGCATTTTCGTTGGTTGTATGTATTACAACGATATATATGCACCAATGTATCGGAGAATTTAGACAAACTGAAAATGTCCTTGGGTCAAGGAGAAAGTGTAGGAGCTGCACATTTGAAAATTTTCGAAATCGGACATTCTGGCAGACCGTATGAGTTATAAACGTCCAAAAATAGCATCTAGGGGCACAATCTTGGATTTCGACAGAATTTAGGCCATTGAAATGTGGAAAATAAGATGATTCGCGCCGTCGAAGAATCGTCACATTGGACATTCTTAAAGCCGTGCGAGCACAAAACATGCATTGAAATTTCAAAAATTGAAAAAAGGGGACCATACGATCCCTTACCCTACCCCTACCCCTACTCTGTAAATATTCTCCCTTCCCAGTTTCAGCTACATATCCTCCTCCCTTCCTTATATTCATGCATCTTCTTCTGCTCCATAAAAACCGATCCTCTCACCTTTCCTTTTCTCATCTTTCTCCATTAAATCATCACTATTTCCGATGAAATAAAATTTGGGTTTCTATATGTTTCCATGGGCTACATAGCCAAGGTCTCGAATCGACCCGACTTCGACTATGGTGGTCGGAAGTTGCAGATCCAATAATTGGGTGGTTTTTAGAGGAGATCGAAAATGGGTTTTGTTGACATGGGCTAGTTCGTCTTACCAAGGGTAGTTTGAAAACATGGATGGTCTGAGGTAAAAGTGAATGATGTGGTGGCAAAATAGGAAAAAGATCCCACCGTTTGGCTCATTTTTTGTTGTGTACATCGTCTATGGAGTCGTTGTGGTCGTTAGGTGCAGGCCAGGGTTGGTGGCGGTAATGGTGTGAAGCTGTCCATGGTGAAGGTGGTGGTCCGATGGTTGTTGTTGGCATGTTTTGTCGCCAGGAACAAATAACGTGAAAAAATAGAAATAAAGAAAATAGAGAGAAATGTAAGCAGCAGGTGTCAGCCATGGGTGGTTGAAGGCAGGCAAAGGCAGGTGCAGCGGGCGGAGGCAACAGTTGTAGTGCATGGTGTTAGTGCGTGCGTCTGCGGTGATGGATAGGTGCACTTGAAGTTTGTCTGAGTTGGAGAAGGCAAGCAATAGGGAAAAAGAATTGTGTCCATGTTACTATAGGAAGTAAGGAAAAGAAATTAAAGGGAGGCGACTAGTAAGAAAGTGGATAGGAGAGAGAGATGGAGTGTAGATGCATGTGCAGGCATCTTGAGTAGGTTTGACAATGTACAGGTTTCGATCCAAGCCCGGCTCGAACCTCCCCTATTAATATGGGTACTGGTTTTGCTCTAACCACATACCAAGGCCTGATCGTATTATTATTAAGGTTGGGTATGATTTTATCAAAAATCATCCTGGTTTGGGCTCGACTCGATTATTAGTTTTCTGTAGTATCAAAATACAAGTGTTTATGTTGTTTGTTTCCCATTTTGTTTGTTTGCATGTTGATATTTTTGCTTACTGTTGTTGTGAACTTGGCTACATCATCATCCAACTTATATGCTAACATTGTTTGTTTATAATTTTACAAAATTGCTAGTTTAAAGTACGATTATAACATGAATATTATGAATTTGGTATACAAGTATTACGTAGCAAGCTTGAAAAGCCCGATGGGCCGGGCTAGGGTATTGGTTTTGAAATACCCTGGGTGTTCAGGTCGGGCTCAAGTTTTGATTATTCTAATCGGGCCCAGGTCTGTATTGTAAGATACCTGGACAGAACTAGGCCTATTGATAGGCCTAACCGTGAGTGGGAAGGAAGCTTAGGAGGGTAATTATGAAATTCATTTGCTAACGTAATTTTGGATTGATTAGATTAATTAATTAATTAACGGATTAATTGGTTAATATATACCTTTGAATAAAAATATTATATCTTCAATATCTTTTACATACGAGATTTGATTTGGATGTGATTTCTCGCGTTGCACTCGTATTAGAGCCCTATATGACGTAGCATGGGATTGGGTAACTTTTGTGGAAGTAAGTGATATTTTTTCTCACTATACTATGCTTGTTGGTATAGTATAAAAATGATGTTTTGAAATGATTTCCAACTTTAAAACATGATTTCTAATATTACATAAAATAATTTTATATCTAATTTTATAAAATTATTTTAACATGTTTTAAAATGGTTTAAATCAGATATTACATATATTATTATCGTCATACTATTTTTAGGAAATCATTAGATTTAGACTATATTTGATATGAATCCCTAAATTGGTCGATATTGATGTGTTATATATGTTATATGTATGTTATGATAATAGTGTGCATGCTTGTTGGTTGCATGAATACTAGTTTGCTTATTTAGGTTGAAAATGCCAATGGATAGCTATTGCAGTGTAAGGAAATATCCCGTAGGTTAGAATTTTGTACATAGAGTTTTGTGCATATCAACCAATCTGAAGATGGAAGACAATGGATATGGATGGGCCTTGGATTTCAGGATGGATGCCGGACGTTTTCACTTGGTTTATACTTAGCAATTTTGGCTAAGTACACAACCAATGGTCGGTATTGACCACTATAGATGGTCTCTATTGACCACTATAGATGGTCGGTGCCAATCGCTATTGATGATGGCCGATTTGGCCAGTCTTTGACATGGCCTATGAAAAGGCTTCAGGGAGCATGACACAATAGTTTGTTCACGCAGCCGACTCTTGGCCTTGATGTATTACTCTACAGCGAGCGATTTCAATAGTGAAGCGATACGTGACGCTTCAACATGATGGATTTGAGACTTTGATGATGACGACTCGATAGTGATGGAGTTGTGTTTCGATAATGATGGCTTAGTGATGATTTTCCATAAGGGGAAGTTCTAGGAAGGGTGATCATTGGATAGAACGGTGACTGAATCTATCATGGAATAAAGAAACATGGAATGGTTCCTTGAGAATAATGGAAACTGGATGGAGCAAGGAAAGGACTTAGATATGCATGCTAAAGGATGGTTGATACTTGGAGTATTTTTTGATGTACTCAAAGTCGGAGCATTATGGGGACGACCATGGTACTTTGTTTGGTTATCCATGATTGGTTATTTAGGTCCATATACCCTGGACAGGTGGATTGGGTCTAGTATCAACTTCGGGCAGTATATCAAGTACATGAAAAACCAAGATTTTTCCATTAATCGCTGGCACATGAATGGTTATACGAGTTATCATATATCCAAAGCACATTAAGTGATAGTAGGGTTTGTTTAATAGATGATATGTTTTCCATGGTTGTTTTATGTATCACTCTATGGATGTTACGTGATGTAGGTATTGTGGATAAGGATACCTACATACCCTGACATTGTATTTAGGATAGAGTATACCTTTATGATATTTGTAGAGTAGCATATTATTAATGTTATGTGCTATCTCTTTGGATGCAGGGAGGACCGGGTATGATTCTTCATACTCTCTGTTCCATATACTATTTCGAATTTTGTAGTATTTTGGGATTGTTTATTGGTCACACTGGACTATTATCTGACTTGAGGTTTATGCTTTGCTTCTTATCCCCTTAGGTACTCCTAAATGAGTAGACTAGATAGCAGGTGTAACAACACATGGAGTTCTACGGATGGACTAGTAGGAGGTGATGCTTTCTTATGTTTATATTTTAGGATTATTATTACATATTCCTCTATGTGGCACTGTAGAGCCTTGATAGTGTTTGACTTACTATTATTAGAGATTGTTTATCAATGGAGTTTATTTATCAGTTATATAAACTCTATTACTATTTTGTATAACTATATGAGCCTGTGTACTCTGATTTTGTAGTTCATGTAGTTAATATTGTCTTGTCTGTTTTATATCTGTGATGAATATTATATTTATTTGATGCACTGTGAGATATACGACAGGTTCTGTGACTGTATGATGTTTTCTTTCTCTTTTCTTCTCTTCTACTTCTCTTCTTTCTTCTTTTATATCCTTAGATCATCATCCTACATTGGTTGGATGATCCAGCAGCTCGCTATTCGACTACATAAGCATCAAAGGTGTAAGGCGTTTATCATAATATTACCTTGTTACGTTAGAATCTCTCTTATTGGGTTTTTGATAATAACCATACAATCAAATTGTTGAATATTTCAACTTCTTACAGGTATATGATGGGAAATCAAAAGTGGTCTCGACATCTAAAGACTAATAAAAGCTGGAATGAAAATCACAAATATCAACATGAAGAAATTTCATATTAAGGTCATATACTGTTATCTGTATCTTAGATTACTTTGTAAAATCTCCCTTGAGTTGGATGAGCAAACATAATGCGCAATCAAATTATATTGCTTCCAAAAACAAGTTCGAAACCAGATTCTTCAACTACCCGGGAAGTAAGAAGTCTGGGGATAATATCTCAAACGTCTAGCGAATAGCTTTTTTAACTACATCTTCTTTATTTTCCAAACAACAACAAATAGACATCTAAGTATTATTTTCAAACATCCGACTACATGAATTTTCAGTTTAACTTTATATTTTTAAAATTCTACATTTCAGTATATATTAAGACTTTGGTTAACAAAAAAAGATGGATGACTTCCAGTGTTTTTGACGGTTGGTTCTCTGTTCAAAATACAATTATAACCAAACATCTAATAATAATTTTCAGACTTCTAATTTTCTGCAACAGTCAAATTTTTGAATAGACACTTCTCTTCTCCTTCATCGGTTGCAACTCCTTTTATAATGGCTGTAACTATTCATCAATGGATATTCTTTGAATGGAAAAACTATTAAAAGAAACTCCTGAAAATTTATAAATATATCCAAGACTTGAGCTTAGAATTAACTTTTTCTTACTTCTTGTTTTCTATCTAACTCTTTAAATTCTAAGCGCTCATTTTGATTTCAAACTCTCAGTCAATATCACCAAAATCTACACAATAAGGTTTGACGATTAAACATCCTACAAACTCAAGTATCTATACTCATTACACTTAAAGGGAGATTATAGGAAGATCTGTACCATCAATCAAAATTTCTGTCGAAAGACCAAAAGTTTGTTAAGTCATAAACTTTGCTATATTGTATGTTCCTCCAGTGAAGTGAGGGAATTCGGTTAAAGGAAATTCCCAAGTGTAGCTTCGGGACAGGACGTAGGATGGTAGGTCCGAACCAATTTAAAAATCCTAGTGTGATTGCTTTTATTTACTTTACGTTACAATACTCTGTTAGTTAGTGCTGCTTAGTTTAGACTATATACTTGAATATACATATGAGCCATATTATACAAGATCCTTGTGCACATTCATTTGGTATTAGAGCAAGGTCATTCCAAATTACCATAACAAAGTATATGAATAATCGTTAGAGTATGGCAAGCACTTTTCTAGAGGGTCGGTCAACTGCATGTCTTCCACTATTCATTGGATCTAACAATACTTATTGGTCTACACGTATGAGAATTTATGGAAGCTAACGGTCTTGAAATCTGGCAAGTTACTCAAACTAAGTATGAAGCTTCTGCTATAGAAATGAGTACTTGGATAGACCCAAAAGATTGCAACAACCAACAATGTTAAAGCTATGAATGTGTTATAATGTTCACTTGATAAAAATGAGTACTCAAGAGTTATGCTCTGTAAAGCTGCATATGATATCTGGCGTACACTATAAGTCACTCATGAAGGCATGAATAAAATAAAACAAACAAAAAATATCTATTTTACAAAATCGATTCTTATCTTTCAAAATGAAAGCAAATGAGACTATCATGGATATGTATGCTAGATTTCAAACTATTCAACACGATCTCATGGCACCAGGAATCACTTTTACAGACACTGATCTTGTCATATGTATTTTAAATTCTTTGACTATTGAGTAGGAAAGAAAAGGCTTAGTTATCTTAGAAGTTAACGATCTTTCTCAACTCAAAATTGAAGAATGAATAGGAAATTTGATGACCTATGAAGCTAACTTGCAGGTAAGGAAAGAGCAAATGAAGAGCAAATGAGTGTAGCATTCCAAGCTAATGATGACGACTCAGATATGGACGATGATGAGATTGTATTCATTGCCAAAAACTATAACATGTTCAAAGAGTTTACAAAGGCAAAGAACCATGGCAATTCAAACTCATCTAACTCAACATCTATCAAGTGCTATGGGTGTGACAATTTGACCATATGAAGAATGAACGCCCGCAACTAAACAATAATAAAAAGAAAAGCAAGTATGAAAAGTTTGAAGAATAGGAAAATGTCTATCCAAAAATAAAATAATAAACAAGGAGAAATGGATACTCGATAGTGAATGCTCTAAACACATGATGGAAAATCCAAATAAGTTATCTAACATAACATATATTGATGAAGGTGCCGTAACATTCAGATACAACTCGATGGGAAACGTAGTTGGAATTGAAGACGACATCAATCTCGGTATATCTACCTCTCCTATAATTTATAACGTATTATTACTAGAAAATTTAAAACACAATCTTTTAAGTATAAGCCAGCTTTGTGATATAGGATTCAAAATAGATTTTAAAATAAAATAATGCAAAAATTGTGATCAAGATAAAATTTTGTCTTTTGAGCGAATGCGAAAATATAATATCATATTTTAAATATTGTTGGCGCCAAAATTGGTCACCAACACCCTTGGAAAGATTGTGTAGAGAGATTAATGAAGAAAATAAATTAAAACAGAGGAGAGTGCATAAATTAAACTGCAGAAAGTAAGAACACCGGATTTATAGTGGTTCGGCGTAATAGCCTACGTCCACTTTGAAGTTGATCTTTATTTCTTTACTTTAAACTTGATAACAGATACAATCTGTTTCTAAGTATTTGAATACAATTGCAAAGTAAAAGAAATAAGTCTTGGATGAGTCTTGAAAATGGCAGAGTCTCCTCAGTGTTCTCTGAAATCTGATCCCTTTTTCTGTGCCCCTGCCTCCCTATTTATAGACGACAGTGGGTTGGACTTCCCTGGTGGGCCAGGTGGCTGATTAGCTCGGTCCAAGTAGTGTAAGTACTATGCGCCGAACCAGAGAGGCCGAACGAGGCATGCCGAGCCTTCCTCTTCGCGCCGAACGAGGTATGCTGAGCCTTCCTCTTTGTGCCGAACAAGGTATGCTGTTGAGCGAGGGATGTAGGTTGAATGAGGCTGGGATGCCGAACAACTTATTGGCCGAACGTTCGGGGATGCCGAACGTTCCTATGCCGAACGTACGTGGGAGGCCGAACAAACTTTGATGGCCGAACGATCTTCTTTGGCCGAACGGCGTCCAATGCCGAACAACTTTCTTTGGCCGGACTGCACTCAGTGCCGAACGATCTCTTGATGCCGGACGCCCCTAGATGCCGAACGCGTTCTGGTTGCCGAACGATATCTCTGTCCGAACTGATTTTGGATGTCGAACAATCTAGGTTCGCCGAGCGCTCTTCTGATGCCGAGCGTTCCTATGATGCCGAGTGTTCCTATGAATGCTGAACACACTTTACACCGAGTACTCCTTAGAGGCCGAACGTTCACTTTGGCCGAACGTTCTTGGGTAGCCGAGCACCCTTTGGATGCCGAACCTTCCTGGGAGGTCGAGCAGTGGTCAAGCCGAGTACTAAGTTGCCCGGTCAATCCCTTGGGAAACACTTGCCCCCCAAAGTGTGCTACGTGACCGAACGTGATATGCTTTGATCAAACCTTGGTCATCATCCTTGTTTTAAAGCTCTCTTGGCCGAACGCAGTAGGGAAGGCCGGGCGTAGTAGGAAAAAGCCGAACGATATACATTACCCTATGTGACTTTGTATGCCGACCAATCGAGCCGATCGAGACAAGTGCTGGAAGATCCAAGTTGGCCCAAGCCGCACGAACTGAGGTGGACGGTCGATATTGTTTTGACCGGTAGAGCCGGTCAGAACCTCTTCGACTTCCTCTTCCCCCTATAAAACCCGTATCCTTCTTCTTCCTCCTCTTTTCTTTACTTTGCTTCCACCACTGCAATTTCGAAATACCCCTGCCATTTGACTTTTCGTTCTTCTCACCCCTTTCTAACGTTCGATCCACGAATTAGGTAAAATCCCTTCATCTAACTTCTTTCCCTAAGTTTCGAACAATTGGCTTAGGCTAGAATGGAGGTTGTACGGGCTATGCGGGTGGACGATCCAAACCTTGATTTGGATATTCCCATGGCCGAGCAACTTGAGGCAGGGAGGAGTGGTGAGGGTTGATCACCGCATAGGGTTTGTGTTGCTTGGGAGAGATGTTGTAGTTCGGCATAATTTTCCTGTGCCGAACCAGGTGGAAGAAGGAATATGGGAGGAGTGCCGAGCGTTGGAGGATGTTGAATGTTGTTTCGGCCGTATGGGAGTTTGGCCGAACGATTGCTTTGCCGAACGTCAATTTGGCCGAACGGACAGTACCGAACCATGGCAATGCCGGACAACCATAAATGTCGAACCAATCGTGCCGAGCGATATTAGCCGAACAATACATAAGTGCCGAACATACTCTACCGGCCGAACATGACTTAAGCCGAACAAACATAGATGCCAAACAGACCATGCCGAACCAAACATAACTGCCGAACATAACTTAGGCCGGACATACATAGATGCCGAACCAAAAATAACTGCCGAACATAGCTTAGGCCGGACAAACATAGATGCCAGACCAAACATAGATGCCGAATATACTCTCCTTGCCCAATTTCATAACTGGTCTTTACTTGGCATAATCAAACAATTGCCTCTAGTGTCTTATTGCAGTCGTTATCCAGAAGGCTTTCGAAGACGGTCAGCGATGACGGTTTTCAGAAGCGATGTTTTTAGGCTTGACGTTATATTAAATGCTTATGCACGATTGATTGCACTAGTTCACACACCACACGGGGGGGTTATCTGCGTTGTTAATTCTAACGTCGATTATTTTTCGAGTATAGTTCACACAGGTGCTTGGTTGGGTCTGCTATTTATTCAAGATGTCCAAAAGATCCAGTTCTGCTACACTTTCCGACAAACCCGGGCAGTCTTCTAAGCGAACGGCCCCCGACACAACTGATCCATCAGTCTCTCCCGCTCATGACTGGGCTCCCGATACTTTGGAATCGTCGATTTTACTGGATGACCCAGTTGACTCACAGGCTTCGAGAGTCACTGAGGCCGCTCTTAAGCGGATATGCTCTATTCATGGCATTCCATTTGCTGATGTGCTCGTTCCGTCGGGGCATGACCGCCCACATCTGCCCCCAGCGGGATATACGGCGTGTAGCAAGTTCATGTGCTGGGTTGGTAGCGTGCCACCTTTTAATCTATTCCTTCGCGACGTGCTGCAGTATCTGGACGTCGCCCTGTCTCAACTTCATCCAAATGGTCACGCTTTCATTTATGGCACGTACATGCTTTTCATGGCCGTCTTCTCCAGGCCTCCAACTCCCGGCGATATAAGGTACATCTATATGACCAAGAAACGGGGAGAAAGCCCCTCTTACATGTTTCTTGAGCCACATCGGAAGTGCCAACTTTTCACTAGCGCGTGGAGTAGCAAATTCGCCCTGTACAAACAGGAGTGGTTTTACGTGCGCTGCCCCCAAGGCTTTGCGAGACGGTGGGTTGAAGGAAGTAAGTCCTTTCTCTGAGTTGATGTCCGTTCCCGATCGAGGTTGAACTTCTCCTAACTCATTGTTCTATTTTTTTAGATCCCGTTCCACGTCCCGAGGGCTGGGGGTACTCCGATGTTGGCGACGCCATTAGAGCTCTTCCTGCTGAAGAGCGAGATATCCGAGCCCTCATTTCCAATGAGTCATTATCAAAGTTTGGTTTGCTAGCCCCTGGCCGCCGGGTTAGTCTTCCAGAGGGCGCCTCGCTTACCAAGCCCGTACACGTCAGAGGGAAACAACTGCCTGAATCATCCGTTCGCCCTTCTCTTGAAGCTCCGGAAGAAGGGGAAATTCCAAGCGAGCCACCTGAAAAGCAAGGTGAGGATTTAGGCTCTGCAGCCGAAGTTCATGATATTGAAACGTCATCTTCCCCTTCGAAAGGGAAAATGAAGCTGGCGTGCAAGTCGAGGAAGGAGAAAGTTGGCGGGACTTCCAAAGTTACGCCTATTCAGCCAGAGAAAGAGGCTTCTTCACAGCGCGTTGAAAGTTCTCTTAAGGGCTTATCGAACCTCTCCATTCCCGACGACTTGCTCAACTATGATTTCAACGACCCGGAGCTGTTTAAGTTTCGCTCGCCCGTCAGGGGCGATGCGGGCGTCCCGGCCCCGATCCAAGGGGAAAAGACTCCCGTTAGCAAAGCCACTAGTCCATCGGGGAGTAGCACTAGGACACACACAGACACATGCTTTTCACTTTACACCTACTTTTTTTTTCATCATTCTGCTCTTTCACTAATTCGCTATTGTTTGATTGCAGGTGACATGGGGCGCTCTCACGGCTACGAACGCCTTCGCGGTTCGTCGACTTTGCGCCAGTCTGGTCGGGACTTGGGCCTTGGGAAGCGCCGAGACAGAGACAGTGACAGCGACCGAGATTATCATGCCCGGGACTCGTCATCCCGGAAGAAAACTTATTATCAGCCCGAGCACCGCCAGGAGACCTCTTCTTATCAGGAGCAAAGCAAAGACAAACGTGGCCATAAGAGGTCGCATTCTGATGCTCCCCGAGACCAACACTCTGACTCTTCTTCTACCCCGCACTCCCGAGATTCTCATAGGAAGGGCGAACTTTCAAAGCCGTCTCCTCCCGCTCCCGTAACAGATCCGACAGTGTCAGAAAGACTAAAAGAACTTAAGGCTAAGTTTCCGAAGATTTGTTTTGATGGGTTAAAGTTCCTCCCGACGATTCACCCTATTCCCGGAGATGTCAAACAAAATGCTATCGCCTGTACCAATGACGTCTACGTGCAACATGACGCTTTCGTCCATCTGGCTGAGAAACTTTCTGAAGTCTCTATGGAGCGCCAGCATGAAATCGATCGTCTGAAACTCGAGGCCATCCATGACAGGGATATCATTAAGGCCCAGGATGAAGAAATTGCCGCCTATAAGTCCGAGCTTGAAGCTACTCGTCAGAGTGCTAAGGACACCGCCGAGGCTGTTTCCCGCCTTGAATTGACTCATAAGAAAGAGCTCGATGAAGCGGTTCAACGGTGTGGGGCATTAGCTTTGGAGAAAGACTCCATTCAGAAGGAGCGAGATGTGCTTAATAGGCGAGTTAAGGAGCTCAAGGAGCAACTCAATAAGGAGAAGGAAGAGAAGTGGCCGCCCAGGTTGAGGCGCAGCACTATTGTGATGAGATCGTCGCCACCCGGCTCTTAAAGGGGAAACTTGAAGACGATCTCTCCAAAATCGAGGCACTGAGGAATGAGGCCCGTGAGGAAGGTAAAAGGGCAGCAACTGTCGACATCGACTCTCGCCTTGAGGCGGCCAGGGAAGAAGGCAGGGAGGAGATAAAGACCGAATTCGACCCGCTCATCGCTGAGTTCAATTCCCGAGTTCTCATGCATCGAGATCTAACTTTTCTGGGCGACGGCTACCTTGAGTCATTGGCCGAGGCATGGGAGACCCTGATTCAGATCAGGAAGGTTGAAAGCGGCGCCGATGAGGTCGACGAAGAAGCATTGATAAAAGATTTCCTGAGGGGAAAAGAGCCTTCAGATTTATCGGCGGCTAAAGCCGTCTACAACAAAGGTCCTCCCTCCAGGAAAGGGAAAGAGGTGGCTATGGACCCTTCCGGCGTTGTGCCCCCAGTTCACGTGCCTACCCAACCGGCCAGTCGTTCGACACTTGACCCCTTCGAGCAGTACGTTGGTTATGACCCGGAAGCCCCCGGGCTTGGCGTTCATGTTTTACCTCCCATCCCGGAGGGTGAGACCCCCCTGATGACTGAGAACCCATCGGCGTCTGGTGAGTAACCTCTGTGCTTCACAAAGATCTTTCTCGTTCCCCCAGAAGTTGTTGTGCTCTAACACTTGTTCTTCTTTTTTTTTCGTGATTTTTGCGCAGGCTGTTCTGACCCCGAGCCCACTCCGAGGAGCGATGCCGCCAAGGAGGTGGAGAAAAAGGCGAGTGACGCTACTCAAGATGGCGGGGATCCTGGTCCAGATGCTCAAGTAATCGGGGCGCTTGATGAAGGCAAATCCGAATCTTCCTCGGAGAGTTTTGAAATAGACATCACAGGCGCCTCTGAGCACACATCCGTCTTGAGCATGAAGGAGCGGCTCGAGAAAGAGAAAAGAGATACGACCTCAGTCAAGGTCGAGCCGCGTGGAGTGAACCTGGATGATCCTCTGAGCAAACCATTGAAGGTCATTCTTCCTGGCAAGTCCCAGCCTATGGATGTTCCCCCTACGTCTTCGGTCGTCACCCCTCCGTCAGGGAAGGATTCCAAGAGTAAGCGCTCTGGGAAGGAACCATCCGGGAAGAAGTCAAAGAAACACAAGAAATGACCGTCGTCCCCGTTCAACGAGAACTAGTTCGAGTCATGTACTAATTTCTGTAGACTGTGTAAATAAGCTTATTGCGAATAAAATTTGATCTTCACTTTTGTCTTCTCAAAAGACTTTTATTATTCAGTTTCTTTTATGGTTGTGATTGAAATCTGAATTGTTATGGGTAACTTGGACTTCTTGGTTCGTCTTTACATGGATTGGGAGCTTCCCTGGATTTGATCAACCTCCACTTGGTGCTTCAAGCACTTAGAATATTTCATAGCCCGTATGTTGGGGACTTGACTTATCCAGGTCATTTGCGTCGTAGTTCCTATTCAAGGAACTCGGAGGTCTGAACTGCTTGTAATTAAGTCTATATACCGGACTTCGAGTACTCCAGTCCGTGCCCCGGGGACTTGGAGATTTTGAGTCATTTGTATTCGAGTCCGCGTTCTGGGGACTTGGAGATTTTGGATCGTTTATACTCGAGTCCGCATTCTGGGAACTTAGAGTACTCCAGTGCGCGCTCCGGGGACTTGGAGATTTTTTATCGTTTATACTCGAGTCCGCACTCCGGGGACTTAGAGTACTCCAGTCCGCACTCCGGGGACTTGGAGATTTTGAATCGTTTATACTCGAGTCCGCACTCTGGGGACTTAGAGTACTCTAGTCCGCACTCCGGGGACTTGGAGATTTTGAATCGTTTATACTCGAGTCCGCACTCCGGGGACTTAGAGTACTCCAGTCCGCACTTCGGGGACTTGGAGATTTTGAATCGTTTATACTCGAGTCCGCACTCCGGGACTTAGAGTACTCCAGTCCGCACTCCGGGGACTTGGAGATTTTGAATCGTTTATACTCGAGTCCGCACTCCGGGGACTTAGAGTACTCCAGTCCGCACTCCGGGGACTCGGGGATTTTTTGTTGTTTATACTCGAGTCCGCACTCCGGGGACTTAGAGTACTCGAGTCCGCACTCCGGAGACTTGGAGATTTTGAATCGTTTATACTCGAGTCCGCACTCCGGGGACTTTGAGTACTCCAGTCCGCACTCCGGGGACTTGGAGATTTTGAATCGTTTATACTCGAGTCCGCACTCCGGGGAATTAGAGCACTCCAGTCCGCACTCCGGGGACTTGGAGATTTTGAATCGTTTATACTCGAGTCCGCACTCCGGGGACTTAGAGCACTCCAGTCCGCACTCCGGGGACATGGAGATTTTTTGTCATTTATTATAAGCGTTCGTACGCTAGCCAGGATATCATAATCTTTAATTGCGCGTCATAGGAATATCATACGAAGAGACATTGGTCATTCATGGAAAAGATGGCTTCAAGCCTTTATTGATGAAAACAAGCTAGATTATCTTATTACATGCCAAGAAGAAAGTATACTGGAAATAAATGCAACTACCGCATAAAGGAAATAGACTAAGTGTAATAACGCCGCAAATGCTCGCTGTTCCATGCCCGAGGGAGTGTCGCACCATCGACGGTCGTTAGCTTGAAAGTTCCTTCTCCAAGCCTCCGTTCGATGACGTATGGACCTTCCCATGCGGGATTCATGTGCGAAGGGGTTGGAAAGACTCGTTTCAAAACGAGATCTCCCACACTAAAGGTTCTTGGCTGGACTTTTCCATTATAATATTTAGCGACTCGGTGTCTGTATGAGGCTGCTCTCAAATCAGCTTCTTCGCGTTTCTCATCAGTGAAGTCTAATGATTCCAATAGGAGATCCTGGTTTGACGCAGGATCGTAATAGGTTACCCGGTGTGACGGAACTTCAAGTTCTACAGGTATGACGGCTTCCGTGCCGTACGCCAGTGCGAATGGTGTGTGGCCAGTCGCGGTCTTGTGGGTAGTTCTATAGGCCCAAAGCGCTGTTGGGAGTTCATCCACCCACTTGCCTCTAGCCTTTTCCAAATGCTTCTTCAATATGGACTTGATGATTTTATTGACGGCTTCTACCTGCCCATTCGCCTTCGGGTGAGCAACTGCTGCGAACCTTTTCTCAATGCCATACCTCTGACAGAACTCTTTGAATTCCTTGCTTTCGAATTGAGTTCCGTTGTCCGTTATGATGGTCCGTGGGAGGCCAAAACGACATATGATATTTCGTACAACGAAATTAATGACTTTCTTGGTGGTGATTGTGGCCATTGGCTCTGCTTCCGCCTACTTGGTGAAATAATCGACTGCCACTATTGCATATTTCGCGCCTCCTTTGGCTATGGGCAGAGATCCAATTAGGTGTATTCCCCACATTGCAAATGGCCAGGGACTAACCATTTGTGTGAGTTCCGTTGGCGGAGCTCTCGGAATCTTTGTATATATCTGGCATTTGTCGCATCTTCTCGCATAGTCTGCAGCATCCCGATTTACAGTCGGCCAATAATATCCATAGCGGAGGATTTTCCTCGCCAAAGTTTTCCCCCCGGTATGATCACCACATTCTCCCTCATGGACTTCTTCCAACACCCGTTTTACCTTGTCATGTGCCACGCACCGGAGTAAGGGGGTCGAGAATCCCCTCCGATACATTATCCCGTCTTGCATTACATAACGCGAAGCCTTACAAGGACTTGGCGTCTTTCGCTTCTTTTCTCAGGTAAGTCTCCGTATAGCAAGTATTGTTTGATCTGGGTCAGCCACGATCCCCTTTCGAGTTCGGTCTCCAAGACGAGATCTATCTCCATTATGTCTATACTTGGAGCAAGCAGAGTCTCGACAGGGAACATTCCCATCTGCTGTGCATCGCCAGTACTCGCGAATTTAGCCAATGAGTCGGCCTCCCTGTTCTGTTCGCGAGGGACATGCGAAATGTCTTAATACTCCAGTTTTACTAGTAGCTCCCGGACCCGAGCAACATAAGGAGCCAGTCTCTGTCCTTTCGCTTGGTAGTCTCCCCGTACCTGATATACCACCAGCTGTGAGTCGCATAAGATTTCGATGGACTTTACCCTCAGTTCATTGGCAAGTCTTAATCCAGCAATCAGTGCTTCGTATTCGGCTTCGTTATTTGTCGCTGTGAATTCGAGCTTCAAAGCGTAGCAAATCGATTGGTTTTCGGGAGTTACCAGAACTATCCCAGCCCCCGACCAACGGTCGTTAGATGCCCCGTCAGTGAACATCTTCCATCGGACAGGAGGGATTACTTTGTGATTTTCACTTGGTTCATCCGGAATGGTGAACTCAGCAACGAAGTCAGCTAATGCTTGCCCTTGGATGGTCCTTCGGGGCAAGTAGGTGATATCAAACTGGCTTAACTCGATGTTCCACTTTAGCATCCTACCGGAAGTTTCCGGTCGTTGGAGTACCTGTCGCAAGGGTTGGTCAGTGTAAACACTGATTGAGTGCGCCTGAAAGTAGGGACGAAGCTTGCGTGATGCAATCACCAGGCAATAGGCAAGTTTCTCGATCTTTGGATAATTCTTTTCTGCCCCCGTCAGTCGTTTACTAACATAGTATACCGGCCTTTGAACCTTGTCTTCTTCGCGAACTAGGGCTGTACTGATAGCGTGTTGAGACACAGCCAAATATACGTACAACGTCTCGTGGTCTACTGGTTTTGACAACACTGGAGGACTTTCCAAGTGTCTCACCAGGGCTTGGAATGCTTCCTCGCAGTCAGTCATCCATTCGAAGTTTCTCTTTACTTTCTTTATGACATCGAAGAAAGGAACACACTTATCTGTGGCTATGGATATGAATCGACTGAGCGCATCTACTTTTCCGTTCAAGCTCTGTACCTGTTTTATGGTTCTAGGTGCCCGTATATCTCGGATGGCCTAGATCTTTTCCGGGTTAGCTTCAATTCCTCGTGCATTCACAATGAATCCCAAGAACTTCCCTGATGCCACGCCGAATGAACACTTTGAAGGATTGATCTTCATCCCATAGTGCCTTAGTATATCGAACATTTCCGCCAAGTCTTGAATGTGGTCGTTTGACTGCCGTGACTTCACAAGCATGTCATCCACATAGACTTCCATTGTTTTCCCAATCTGATCTTTGAACATTCGATTTACCAGACACTAGTAAGTTGCTCCGGCGTTCTTCAGTCCGAAGGGCATCACTACATAACAGTATAACCCAACATTTGTGACAAAGATGGTGTGTTCTTGGTCTGGGATGTGCATCGGAATTTGGTTGTATCCAGAGTATGCATCCATAAATGACAATAACTCATGCCCTGCAGTTGAATCGACCAGTTGATCAATTCGTGGTAGCGGGAAGCTATCCTTCGGGCATGCTTTGTTTAAATCAGAATAGTCAACGCAGGTTCTCCATTTCCCATTTGCTTTCTTTACCAACACTGGGTTGGACACCCATTCCGGATAGAGGGCGTCGCGGACAAACCCATTGGCTTTGAGTTTATCCACCTCCTCTTTGAGAGCTGTAGACCTCTCCGGGTCCATGCCTCTCCTTTTTTGCTTCACAGGTACGTGTTTCGGGTCTATATTCAACATATGGCTCGCTGCAGGGGAAATCCCACGCATATCAGAGTGTGTCCAGGCGAAGACATCAAGATTTGCTCGGAGGAAATCAGATAAATTCTCTGCCATTAGGGGATCGAGCTGTGACCCAATTTTAAGAACTCGTGTCGGGTCGCTGTGGCTAACTGGAATATCAATCGTTAGTTCGGCCGGTGCTGCGTCTGGTTCCCTGGGTTCCCCTTTGTCATCTCTCGGATCTACGTCTCCAATGATCCGAGAATGCCGCCCGAGCCAGGGCTCGGGCGCTAATTGTCAATCATCAGAATTCGAGATGCGGACGATGCTGTCCGCAGTCTTTCCCTTTTCTCTGCGCTGTGCCTCTCTCAGCTCAGCCACGTAACACGCACGTCCGGTTGCTTGGTCGCCATGCACTACGCCAACTCCTTTGTTTGTCGGGAATTTCAGTGTGAGACACCACGGGGCCAAGGCTGCCCTGAAATCTACGAGGGCTGGTCGTCCCAAAAACACGTTGTATGGTGAATCAACATCCAGCACTATGAATGGTAGGATTCGCACTCTCCTGCGTTCACCTTGTCCCAGTTCAACTGGTAATTCCACATATCCTACTGCGTCTGTGGCTGCGCCGTTAAAGCCATGGATTCGGGCTTTAGATGGTTTCAAATCCTTAGTCTCCAGCTTCATTTGGTCATACGCTTTCTTGAAGATAATGTTAACGGAACTTCCGCAATCAATTAGGATTCTCCTCACGAATGCCGGTCCGATGGTTGCGGATATGACCAATGGATCGATGGTGGGAGCTTCCACCTTATCCGCGTCTCTATTCCTGAATACAATATCGTCGTGCATCGTGCGTTGCTGCTTTGCGGGAGTTCCATCCTCCACATTTGAACAGCACTCATGCTCTGTATGTCTCAAGGAATTAGCATATCGCTCCATTTCCTGCCAATTTCTATCCGCAGGATGAGGTCCACCAGCAATTGTGTTAATAACCAATCTCCCCACAGTTCGAGTAGGTTGCTCTGGTTGGTGTAGAGCTGGGCCACGTCCGGGGTCTGAAGTCTCTTGTCTTCCTTCTGGCGTATCTTTGGCGAATTCCTGCAGCTTCTTCTGCCTAATCAATTTCTCAATAGCGTCATGGAGATGCCTGCATTCGTCTGTGTTGTGCCCATAAGACTCGTGAAAGCGGCAATACTTTCCAGTCCGCTTTTGCTCCTCTATTGATTCCTTAGGGCATGGTTTTCTGTATTGAAAAGTGTTGCAGGTCGATAAGTAGATTTTTTCAAGAGATGCATTCAGTGGAGTGTATTCGTTGTAGGTTGGGATCCTTGACTTCCATCTTCTCGTTTCCTTCTTCTTTCCAGGATTTCCACTTCCAGCTCCCTTATACTGCCCGGGCTTATTTCGGACGCTGGCCTGAGTCTTTCCAGGGTTATCGTCAGTTGCTTTCATGGCGATGTTGCCCTTTATAGACTCCTGAACGGACCCTGGTGCCTTGTCTTTCCTTATCCACCGAGCTTCTTCCCTCCTTATGAACCGGTGGGCTTTCGAATAGAAATGTTCCAACGTAGCTGGTGGCTTTCTTGCCAACCAATCCCCAAATTCAGAGTCTGGATCCACTCCACGCATTACTGCCATCAAAATCGCGTGGTCGTTTGGATTGCTCACTTCAGTGGCGGCAACATGAAATCTCTGCAAGTATGCTTTCAGTGATTCTCTAGGAGCTTGTGTCACGCTTGATAAGGACATCACATCCTTGGGTCGAGTGGCGTGTATCCTGAATTGTTCTATGAATTTCCTTGCTAATTCGTCGAAGTTTGAGATTGACCGTGGAGGAAGTCGAGTGAACCACATGGTGGCAATTCCGGACAGAGTTATTGGAAAGCACCTGCACTTAGTTGCGTCGTTGGCTCTTGCTGAATCCATCATCCATCCATACCTCATTACATGTTGTATAGGGTCAGTTTTTCCTTCATAGGCAGGCATGGTGGGCATGTTAAACTTCCTTGGGTATTCGGCCTGTAGAATGGTATCTGTGAAGGGAGTATGACTATTAGACATTCCCCAATCTTCATTAGTCAAACCTTGATTCTCTCTCATCAACTGTCTGACCATAGCTGTCAAATCCGGGGTTTGTATGGTAGGAGGAAGGTTGGGTTCCGCTCCACGGGCTTGATTTCTAGTAGAGAGATCAGTGGCACCTGCTTGGTCATCTTCATCCTTGCGGCGTCTACGCTTGGGAGGTTCATCAGCTGAAGTTGAGCTATCATCTTCAGAGTAGGGGACAGGGCTACCTCCAGCATTCTGATGCGGGCCACGAGGTCAGCATTAACTTGCATTTGCTCAGCGAGTTGCCTTCTGCTTTCCGTAAGCTCTTTTATCAAGTCATTCAATTCTGCTCGTGAAACAGCTTCCGCTTGGTTTTGGCTGGAGGGCCCCATGCCTCGAATTGCCTGTTGATCGTTAGGTCCAAGTTGTTGAACACTAGCGGTTTCGTGGGCATCAACATTTTGGGAGGTCGATCTTGTTCGTGGTCTTCCCATGGTAGAGTCGTTGGTTGCAACTCTGAGTAGAATCAACAGATGCCTTATGGATAATTACGGATCTTCTTCGGGGGATTTATGCAATCCAGTAGCTACAAATAGATCCTCACAACCTGAGAATTCGTCTCTCAGTGAAAGCACCAAAATGTTGGCGCCAAAATTGGTCACCAACACCCTTGGAAAGATTGTGTAGAGAGATTAATGAAGAAAACAAATTAAAACAGAGGAGAGTGCATAAATTAAAGTGCAGAAAGTAAGAACACCGGATTTATAGTGGTTCGGCGTAATAGCCTACGTCCACTTTGAAGTTGATCTTTATTTCTTTACTTTAAACTTGATAACAGATACAATCTGTTTCTAAGTATTTGAATACAATTGCAAAGTAAAAGAAATAAGTCTTGGATGAGTCTTGAAAATGGCAGAGTCTCCTCAGTGTTCTCTGAAATCTGATCCCTTTTTCTGTGCCCCTGCCTCCCTATTTATAGACGATAGTGGGTTGGACTTCCCTGGTGGGCCAGGTGGCTGAATAGCTCGGTCTAAGTAGTGTAAGTACTATGCGCCGAACCAGAGAGGCCGAACGAGGCATGCCGAGCCTTCCTCTTCGCGCCGAACGAGGTATGCTGAGCCTTCCTCTTTGTGCCGAACAAGGTATGCTGTTGAGCGAGGGATGCAGGATGAATGAGGCTGGGATGCCGAACAACTTGTTGGCCGAACGTTCGGGGATGCCGAACGTTCCTATGCCGAACGTACATGGGAGGCCGAACAAACTTTGATGGCCGAACGATCTTCTTTGGCCAAACGGCGTCCAATGCCGAACAACTTTCTTTGGCCGGACTGCACTCAGTGCCGAACGATCTCTTGATGCCGGACGCTCCTAGATGCCGAACGTGTTCTGGTTGCCAAACGATATCTCTGTCCGAACTGATTTGGGATGTCGAACAATCTAGGTTCGCCGAGCGCTCTTCTGATGCCGAGCGTTCCTATGATGCCGAGCGTTCCAATGAATGCTAAACACAGTTTACACCGAGTACTCCTTAGAGGCCGAACGTTCATTTTGGCCGAACGTTCTTGGGTAGCCGAGCACCCTTTGGATGCCGAACCTTCCTGGGAGGCCGAGCAGTGGTCAAGCCGAGTACTAAGTTGCCCGGTCAATCCCTTGGGAAACAAATATGAATATTAAACACGTAATGAATTGTGTCAAGTCACCAATCACAAAGATCCATGGCTATGGCATAAAAGATTTTGTCACATTAACTTTATGTATATTGACAAATTAGATAAGAATAAACTAGTTAGAGGATTACCAAAAGTAAATTTTATTGTTAAAAACTTACGTGATGCATGTCGATATAGAAAACTAAAGAAAAGCCCTTTTAAATCAAAGAAAGAAATATCGCCAAAACAACCAATAGAACTACTTCATTTAGATTTATTCGATCCTACTCAAGTACAATCAAAATCATAGTAAATATGTTTTCGTGATTGTTGACGACTATTCGAGATATACTCGAACCTTATTCTTAAAACACAAAAGTGAAAATTTTGAACTGTACAAAATATTTTCCAAAAGAATTCAAAATTCAAGAATTTTGAAAATTAAAAACATAAGAAGTAATCTCGAAGGCGAGTTTGAAAATTAGCTCTTTCAAAAATTTTGCAACAAAAAAGGTATTTTCAAAAATTTTCTTTTCCATGTGCACCACAACCAAATGATGTATTTGAGAGGAAAAATCATACTCTACAAGAATGTGAAAGAACATTGCCCAGTAGCAGTAATTTACCACATAATTTTTGGGCCGAAGCTGTTGCTACTTCTTTCTATGTACTTAATCATTTATCACTAAGGCTAATGACTAAAAATACCTATTATGAAATGTTCTTTGGAAAGAAAACGAAAGTCTCCTACTTTCAAACTTTTGGTTCTAAATGCTTTATATTGAATACTAAAAATCAATTAGAGAAATTTAATTTGAAAGCCGATAAAATTATTTTTATTGGTTATTTGGAACGTAACAAAGCCTCTTGAATTTTTAATAAATGAAACAACATTATTGAAGAGAGTTTACATGTTCTCTTTGATGAAGATTTCAATAATAAAAAGGAAATTGATGATGAGGAGATATTGAAAATTAATCAAACTCTTGCCCCAGATAATAATATCAATAATATGAATGAAAATATAAATTCAAATAGTAATAATAATGATGAAAATGTTTTGAGATCACCCCTTAGAATTTTAAAAGGCCATCTAATAGACAATATAATAGGTGATGTAAACACTAGAGTTACAACTAGAAGTCAATTAAATCAAATGAGTCACATAACATTTATTTCTAATATTGAACTGAAAAATTATAAAGAAGCTGCTTAAAATGATTTTTTAATGTTAGTAATGCAGGAAGAATTAAAATAATTTGAACATAATAAAGTTTGAGAATTTATACCAAGACTGAATGATCAATCCGTAATTGGAACTAAATAGTTATTTAAAAACAAAGCTAATGAAAATGGAAATATAATTCATAATAAAGCTAGATTAGTAGCTCAAGGTTATAATCAAAAAGAAGGAATCGACTGTGAAGAGACATTTGCTCCTGTAGCTCGATTAAAAGCTATAAGAACATTACTCACTTTTGCATGTCACCATAACTTCAAATTATATGAAATGAATGTCAAAAGTGCATCTTTAAATGGCTTTATTGAGGAAAATGTTTTTGTTGAACAACTACCATTATTTGCTCATGAAAAGTAACCTAATCATGTTTTCAAGCTTAAGAAGGCATTATATGGTCTGAACCAAGCACCCAATTTTTGGTATGATAGACTTAAAAATCATTTGATAAGCTTCGGTATTCAAATTGGTAAAATAGACGCTGCATTATTTTTAAAAAGTAAAATTGTAACATCCTCCATTTTGAGGCCCGAAACTAAGTGCAAAAAATGTTGCGGTCATCCATAATTTTTAATTTCTGGTGACAAAATGCGATTATGTCAATCATATCATCAGAAGCGTTTGAATATGAATTTTTTTAAACATAATTCAATAGCAAATTTTTGCATTAGATCTCATAAATAACAATTCATATTCATTACATAATCTCATTCTTAATCCCATATTCGTAAAAAATATAATTGTTTTAAAGTTCTCCTAGAGCGCCATATGAAGATGCCTCAATGGTTGATCAGATTCTACTACTACTTGAAAGTTATAATTTCTATCATTACATCCATTAAAAAAAATTAACAACCTTACAGATTATATAAAATTCCTAATATAGCTAGCTTGCTTCCTGCATGTCTTTGGAAGCTTATTCATCTAACTGGAAACCTGAAATCACTTACTCCCGACCTACTCAAATGAGTACCGAAGAGTTTAAGGGAAAAAACAAAAACTTTGGGTCAGACAAACAGGCTAGTATGATTAGAAACCTACCATCTCGAATCAATAGATACTTAATGATACCATGCCGTTGAGCGGAACAAGTTTTCCTCTAAACAATATCTTAACCAAAAAAAATTCAACCATATAATACGCTCCTGCATCTACAATGGTTAAAACATAATCATATGCAAGTATGCAACGTAGGTAAGTTTACTCATCTGTCAACGTAGGGTTATACTAAGCCTAAGTTCACCCTTTTACAAAACTGACTGCAAGGACCCAGAATTTCTGTCATTTGAAATTCGTATATTTAATTGATTTTAAAATATTAACAAGTAAAGTTTGTAAGTTGAATAAATTTTATTTCGAATATCTAGATTTAATTGGATAATTAAATCGATAATTTAATATTTGAAAGTACAGAAATAATTGGAAATTGGGTTTAATGTGATTAAAATTGATTTGTAAAGTTGTATTAAGTCATATTGGAGTTAGAATGATGTTATAGAACTTTTAAAATCGAATTAAAAGTTAAATTGTAGAAATTGAATATTTAATTGACGTGTAAAAATAGCCATTTTTCAAACAGTCTCGGATTTTGACGAAACAATTTTCATCGAATAATGTTATATTATTGTAAGGTTTCAAATTTTGTGTCATTCGGACTTTCGGTTTGTCCGGGGCAAGCTAAAACGCACTGAAATTGGTTTGAGTGATTTTTTAAATTTAAATAGTTGATTTGAAAACCTATCTTTCAAATATGATCGAATTGGCTCCCGATATATATTCCATTGCATTCGGAATAGGGGTAAAATATTATAAACGCCAGGCGGCACGCTTCGTTTGGAGTTCGGAAAAAATTCGGGTGAATAGTGTCGCGAGAATTTTCTATAAAAGGACCTTTATTATTTCATTTTGCATCAAACCCTAGTTTCAAGCTTCAGCCGCCACTTTTGCAATCAATGGCCGAATTCGTTCGTTTTTTCCTACTTCGTTTTCTTCAAATCCATCAACAATTACACAAAACGCCAACTACAAAATTAAAGAGTGTGACGAGATCTCCATAATCAACGGTGGAGATCGTTTAAAGCGTAGCCGATCAATGGCAAATCGAGTTCGAAGTGCCGACCTTCGCGCACGATTTCCGAACGAAATATGTGGCCGAACTCGTCGTGGTTCCTGCCGTGGGTGGCGCGCGTGCATGCGGAGGTGGAGGAAGTTTCTGATCGTCGTTGATGTCGACGATGATGGCACGGCTATTAGGGTTTCTCGGCGGCCATATGGGTTATCTGTGTTCGAACTGGGAGAAGGGAGAAGGAGACTGTGCACGGCCCTGATCCTAGGGTTTGTAAATGGACGGCAGAGATTTGTTTGATGTTAAATAGAAATAAAAATTTGAAAATAAATTGTATATTTAATTGTGTAAACTTTAAAACGTCATAACTTGTTCATACGAGGTCAAAAAATGACGAAACGAATTGCGTTGGGTTGGTATTCGTAAATACTACGCGATGGAGCTGGATTGGAGTTGATTGGAGCTAGTGATAATTTTGATAAAGTTAAACGCGCATTTAATTTTATTCGATATAAAACAATGCAATTGTTATTGGAAGCAAGGTGAGAACTTCTCACTCAATCGAATTGTGTTACGATTTAAATTTTAAATAGTTAAATTTAAAATTGCTTGATTGTATGCTTGAATGATAAATTTCTGTCTTTTGTATTGAAGTAGACCCTATACGCCGCATATTAAGCGGAGTTTATTATATTAAACACATATACCGTGATATTCCATCTCGAAGTGGAATTGGTATTATATATGTATTGGAGTTGATTTCCCGCATTATATAGCGGATGAGACCCTATTGCGTCGCATAATAGCGGATAATATTTTATATAAACCCATGTACCGCGATATTCCGTCTTGAAACGGAATTGGTATTGTGCTAACATCTGTGGATGCAGAGAAACAGGTTGGAGGGATCCAACTAGATTCCTCAACAGTATTGATTTATTTACAGATATTTGCGATATATTCTGTTATCATATTGATATATGTAACAACCCAGCATTTTGTGATTTTTCTGTATATTTTAATTATTTTAATTGAATTTTTGATTTAAAAACTTATTTTATTTATTTTGAATGATAAACTTTAGTTTTGATATGAATTATCATTCCAAAGCATGACTAAAAAGAATATTTTCCAAAAAGTGAATTTTTGATCAAAATAGTCAAACTTTGACTTTTAATTTTTTTTTAAAGTTTGAAAATTTAATTTTATCTTTTATTATGAAAGTACATAAAATTTTAAGAACACTGCTTTTTGTTTCGTTGGAAACGGATGTAAATTGTGAAAGTTATGTATATTTCAATATTGAGTGTAATTTGTTTATTCTGCAATTTTGTTATTTTAAATAGTATAAATTTTATTTTTATTTGTCATATTTTATTGTAATATGTATTGATATGTTATTTTATGTATGTTTTTGTCTTTTAATATTTTTGAAGTGAGGTAGGAATCTTCTAGAGCTAATAGTATTTTTCTTGTAATTTGCATGCCCTGTTTTCAATTTTTAAACATTTTCTTTAGTTCTTTTCTATTTTTCTCCATTTAATTATTTATTTTATTTTAGAAATTATAAATAAATTATTTTATTTCAAAATTTTGCTTTAGAATATTTTTAAAACGAAGTAGATATTTTTCCAAAGCCATTGATGTTTTAATTGTAATTTTTAAACCCTGTTTTCAATTTTTAAGCAATTTCCTTAATTCTTTTTATATTTTCTTTAAATTTAATTATATATTTTTATTTTATTTCACTTTGTTTTGGTTTTTATATGTACTTGCTGAAGTTTATTTTTTTTTACTTGATTTAAAAGAAAAGGAAGTATGGAAGGTTTTAAAAGCTAAGAAACGTAAAGTCGTTTCACCGTTTCTTTTTCAATCAATACGCAATTTATTTTGGCCGTACATTTCTCTATTCTTTTCAGCTGCATTCTCTCATCTTTTTCACGTATTTTCAAAGCTTCTCAACCCTAAAAAAAAATCATGGCCTCCATCTTGCAAAAATTTGGTAAAATCTTCTTCTCTTCTCTTGTTTTCTAGTTTTTCTATATGATTTTGCAACTTGTTCTCTACTTCATGGCTCCACTCCTCCTCAACCAGATCTAGGCTGACCTCCACCTCCTCCTTCTCTGATCAACCACCCCTCTAGTCCATCACCATGACCAGGCCGAACCTACCTTAGCAAGAGACAACACCAAAAATGCACAAACCCATCACCTATTTACATAAATCGAGCCTAGTTTGCTAGCACCACCTTCTACAACCATTAGCCGCCACTTCCAACACCACCGCCACCTCTGACCTGACCTCCACCCTTTGCCACATCACCCAGCACCACCTGGACCCACTAGCCATGCCCCTAGAGCCTATGGCCAAACCCATTTATAGCATAGAAGTGATGAATTTGCCTTGTAGTTGTTGTTTTGTTGCACATATGTCCATCCACCTTTGCACCATTACTTCCAAGCTATGGCTGACCCTTATGAGCCCAAGACCTGATCCTAACCCACTCCTTGGACATGTATTTCAGATCTATAGCTGAAGCATAGGCGGTAGAAAGCAAGTGCAAAAAATTTGGCTTTGTTTTATGCATTTAATTCTAACATTGTTTTATTGAATTTGGGTTTGAAAACTTATGTTATTTGTTTGTTTTGTTTGAATGTTTGCAAGGCTATTAGCCTTGTCTCTCCCACACTCATATCATCATCATGGCTGAGAAAACGAACCCCTTAGTCGAGCTTTTGAATGGTTGTAGCAAGGTCAAGTTATCTTGTCTTTGTTGCCTTTCAATTTCAATTTATTTCAATATATTTTGGTTGGATATTCATAAGTTATATTGTCTTGTTTTGGGGTTGTTTACAAGATGATATCTTGGCTATTTCTCTCCACACAAAATCAAAGGTCGTGCCTTCTGGATCCGTTGTGTCATTCAAATTAATATCTCCAACATAAAAATGTGAGTATTTCTCACCAGATGTTTATACTTATACAAATGTGAATTGACACCCTGTGAATCTGTAGAACTATGTTATCATGTTATATATGCTTATATTATTATCATATGATGTTCACCCATGCTTAAACACCTGTTATATCATATGTTACTGTTATTTCATGCTATTCTATATATTTTATCAGTTTATCACATTGCAAGTTCCCTGTAAATTAGAATCACTATGGGTTGAAATGATACATACCCGAACGGACTTTAGAATAGAGAAAAATCGTTATGGCCTGAAATGATAGGCTTGAACGGTTTTTATTTAATTTATTTTAACTTGGGATTGTGGGTTTGAAATGATAAAACCCGGATTTTCTTTATAAATTATGGGTTGAAATGATATATTACCCGTATCACTTTACCTAGCGTAGAAAATTATATACAGGCCCGTAGTTAAAATATGTTTTTTTAAAATTTTTAAAATATTTTAGAAATTTAATTATTATAATATTTGATTTGAAATTTAATAAAAATATAACTTTTGTAAAGTATTATTTATTTTATGGAAATCTATAAGTTAAATAAATTATGGAAAGGTTAGAAAATATGAATGTAAGTTATTTTGGAAATTTTGATTTAATTTTTAATGGAATTTAAATTAACTTTGAAAATATGATAAATTTATGATATTTTTAATTTAAATTAATTTAAAGTGATTTTATATCATATTAATGATTTTTGATAAAGTTGAATGTGAAATGAATGAATATTTTAGTTGAAATTTTGAAATATAACTAAAATTGGAAATTTACGAAATTGACTTAAAAGTGAACTTTTAGTTAAGCAAATAAAAATAAAACTAAGTTATATTTGAGAATTTGAACTTAAGTGTTAAGTTGAAATTTAATGCAAGGAATTTAAAATTGAACATTGCAATTTAATAAGTGAATTATTGTTAAATCTTGATTTTTGAATGAAAATTTAACTTTATAAAATCATGAACTTGAGTAAAATTAAATGATGTTTATAAATGTGAAAATGTATGATTTTATGAGTTAAAAATGTTTTAAATAAAAAAAATATAATTGGTTGAGAAATTATATTGAATATTTGAAGTTAATTGACTGCATTTTTGAAATGCTATTAATTACAATGTAAATGATATTACAGCATTTGTAAATGCTGTAGTTGATGATAATGAACTAAAAAGCTAAATTGAATTAAAAGCTATTATAGCAATTTTTGTAAGTGCTATAATTTTTGAATTTAACTAAGTTTATTTGAAATTTAAGTAAACCCTATTACAACATTTTAAAATGTTGTCTTTTGTTAAATTGAACTGTTTTGAATGTATCTTTCCGTAGCGTTTTCTAAATGCCACGAAAAGTGAATTTTCACTGTTTTGATAAACTTAAGTGAATAAATGAACTTTGGAAGTTGAAAATTTTGGAAATTTAATAATTTAATTATTGAACATAATAACTTCATTTTAATGATTGAAAATGATTTTTTTTGAATATAAACTGTTTTGAATGTGAATTGAAATGGTATTTTAAATTGAATAAAATGAATAATGATTTGAAATGAATGTGCTTTTGAAAAGAGATGATATTTTGATATATTAAATGATTGAAATGTGGTTTTGAAAAGATATGATATTTTGATATATTAAAATGATTTGAAAATGGTGTTTTGAAAGATATGACATTTTGATATAAAAATAATTTGGAAGGAAGTGCTGAAAGATAAGATATTTTGAACAAAGTTTTGAAAGGTTATGATATTTTGATATATTAAAATGATTTGAAAGGAAGTTTTGAAAGGATATGATAATTAATATATTGAAATGGTTAGAAATGACTTGATATTTACTTTGATAAATATTTGAATCGAAAGATATGGTATGATGATATATTGAAATGGTTTGGAAATAATTTAATCTTTATTTTGATAAAGATTTGGGTTGAAATGATATTTTATTTTGAAGTATAAAATATTTTTTTTTAAAGTTATAACTACGAGTTATAATAACGATTGGTTGTTAAAGAGACTGGGATCGGATATTGTCTTATAGCCGGCCAATACCGAAAACCACTTTAACAACTGTGTACGCGGTGGAGATTCCAGAATGAAGTAGGATGGTGGCGAAGTTCTCGAGGTATATTACGTGGACCCAACTCCCGTGAGTTGGCATAAATGACTAAAACAGGAGCTATACCGGGTTACACAAAGGGTCGCACCCTTTCATCGAGCATGGTCCATCAGAAACCATTCTATTACTTTTGCGATTCGATATGTGGCGGCACTTTGATTCGGGGGTATTGTTCGAGGTGGGCGAAAGCTGCTGGCTTGCCGTCACCACCGGTCCGGGTGTGCAAACGGCGTATCCACCCTGGCATTGTCTCGCGTGCCGTGTCATCTCCTTATATCGATCCCACTACGATTTTGGTTTTAAAGATCCGACCGCGTTAAGGTTCACTATCCCCTTAACGCTATTTTCTATATGATTATACTTTACTGATTAGACACTACTGTATATAGCGTATATTACTACATAGTAAATAGTTTAACGGATCCTTAGAGGATGGGCGGTCCCAAGAATCTTCTAAGTTACCTGTACTTTTACTACAGTTCACTTGAGTTGGTTTACATTGTATAAGTATGTATGTCCTAACTCGAGTGTTTGTATTTTTATTTACGCTCGGGTCAGCCTGAGTTATTCATAGATTTGGATTCCACTTCTGGAGATTTGAATCGCTGGAGATTATTTGCTTATGTAGTCTTATCTATTTCAGTTCGGTTGTTCTGTTCATCTTGTACTTGGTTATCATATTGAAACTTCTGTTGTACTTTATTTCTTCTGTTGTATCTTATGTAACTCTGATATATTTATATAGTAGCTTCATGAACTACTATCTCTTTTACTTCCGCTGCATTATTACTACTCTGTGTCTGTGATCTGTGATTTTTATTTACTGTATATTCTGAGATTTGCCAAATTTTTATATACAACGCGGTATTTTGAGCAATTCAATTCCGGCATGAGTGTCTACCTATACACTTATAATGGATGCGAATGGTTGAAAATACTCGGGTTGTTACAATATATGATGTTTGGATGTCGTGGTTGATATATTGGTGCTGTTGCAGCATTGGGCCTATTTTTGGAGTTTTAAAAATGTTAAAGCAACGATTTCGAATTTAAAAGGATTTTCAAGTGATTTTTGAAAGTATACATTTTATTGAATTTTGGAATTGATTCATTTTAAATAAATAAACATTATAATTTTTATGTTATAAAAATTATGATTTTTGTGAAATATAACCGAAATGTGATTTTTGAAATAAGTAGTTGATTAATTTGTAAAATGGTTTAAATTGGGATTTTTGAATTATTATAAACGGTTTATATAAAAGATTTATAAAATTTATATTTATAAATTAAAACATTGGAATTATAAAACGAGTTTTTATAAGTGTTAAAATGAAGTATAAATGGATTTCATAAGTGATGAAATTTATAGATTTATAAATTGTGAAGTTATAAAATGAATAGATTTTGTAAAATAAAAGATTTATAAGTAATTAACTTATAAATTGGATTTTGGCACTTAAATGAGATATAAATATAATTTGTTAATTAAGGGATCTTATAAGTTGAAGTTTTTATAATATATATATGTGTGTGTGTGTGTGTGAATTTATAAACGTTGTTTTATAAATCCAAAATCAATTGAATTTGATAAGTAAATATGAAAGCTTATTAAAGGAGATATATCCATAATTTTGGACAGTGGATAATCCTTTAAATAAATACGTAGAAGTGTTGAATTTGGTAAACGATTTATATTCATGATTTTGGACAGTGAATAATATATTAAAGAAATGTTTTAGGAAGTGATCTTTTAAATAAAATTAAAAAGATTTTGAAGTTATTTTAAAATGTGTTAAGGATCGAAACCATAGATTTCAACATTCATTGTTGAAATAGACGTTTTCGAGAAATAAGAAAAAGATAGACTATAACACTGTTGTTATAGTAAATGATTTTCGAAGGGAAATGTTCTTTTTTTGTATAGTATTGGGATTTATATATCTACTGTATTTTCTAATCCCTATGCTATTGATTTTGGGTTGTCGTAACGATGTTTTACGCAACATTCGTTTTGACCCAAATAAATGTGTTTAAAGAGAACGTTTTCCTTAAAAGAATAAAATATATACTTAATCGTGTTTTAAGTATATTGAATATTTTCTAAGTATTGAAAATAAATAGATTTGTAAATTACTTATTGTTAAATAACTATTTGGGAATGTTTTCCAATGTAGAAATTGAAATGGTTTAGAGAATATTTTTTTTTTAAAGATAAATTGAAGTGAATATTTGGCAAGTTATTTAATTTATGGAAGATTAATAAAAAGGGCCTAGTGATTGTTATGGTGTTGAATATTTGTTTGCTTGCTTTGATAATTAAATAACCGACTATCAATATTTACCTTTAAATGGGTATTTGTTGTGATTTGCTTGAATTTGAATGCTACACTTATTTTAAAAAATAAGCGCTCGCTATTCGGTTTAGCCGGGAGAGGACTTTGGGTCATAAATCCCATTCCAAATAGCGATACATCGAAATGCATAGCATCTGAAGACCGGTGTTGAAGACCGGATATTTTCGGAAATGGAAGGATTACCGTCGAATGTCTCTGCATCGGCTGATCCCCGATATAGAGATTTTATCACCCTTTGTGATGGGAATTCTGGACGTGATTAGTGAATGTCCGGATTGCAAGGGCTTCTTTTGGAAGTGCCTTCAGTTTTCTTCGAACCCAGAACATACTTGTATGGATTGTATGTCTGACATTACATTTTGAGATATAAAGCTGGTTTCTATCAAATACAAATCTGTTGGTGGCGGAGAATTTATTCTCCTAGCTTAACACCCTTCTCTGAGACGTACAAGCTCAGAGGTTTTGTAGTTGATGGTTACTAGTGATATATTCCCAATTTGGTAATGTACCATGCTGAGTGCTGCTGATCATTTGTTGATCAATGAGTGGCTTATATGAAAAGCGTGGCTTTGTGGATGAGACTTCGTCAGACCTCACACCCCGGAAATGGTCAAAACAGGAAGAATGCAGCAAGGTTATTTGGGGATAGCGCCCCCATAGTGTTTGTTCATTTCCTTCTGGATAGAGGTGGTATTATGGTATGGAGCCCTGATACTTAACCTATGTGGTTGCTGCAAAATTTATTTCTTTGTGGTTGTTGGTGAATCCCAGGATAAAGGTTGGTTACGACCGGTTACGACCGGGGGATGGCATACTCGTGTTGGTTGTGTCGACAGAGATCTGGTTAGGTTCTCGGGGCATCTTTGTGGTTGTTGGTGAATCCCAGGATATAGGTTGGTTACGACCGTTTACGACCGGGGGATGGCATACTCGTGTTGGTTGTGTCGGCAGAGATCTGGTTAGGTTCTCGGGGCATCTTTCCAAAGGCGTACCCATGTGGCAATGGGAAGTTCCTTGCCCTGACCATTTGTTGGAAATCCAAAGAAACAATACGAGCCCTGTACGGTTTTAGTTGTAGAACCTGCCATCTAATATGGTAGCTATAGTAGGCATACTATAATGGTACCTATGCTGGCTAAGATTAATATTGTACTTTCGAAATGTTTTCTTGCACTTTGCACTTATAGTAATAAAATCAAAGAAATTTGCGTATCAAGCGTGTTTGACAATCATAAGGAGAAATGTCCTCCAATTCTACGTTTGCATTGTGTGTGTGGCAGGAGGCCTTGTGGTAGTTACATTTTCTAAAAGCATTGCGAATCTATTTAAAATATTTCTTTGTTTGTTTTTTTTAAGATAAACTATTTTAAGTTCTCACACTAGTCCCATGACTGACCGGGAGTTTATTGTTCCCTTCCTAAACTCTGTATGCCCGTCATTTTCTACACGGGCAGCCTAGAGTCAGGTTATCAGGTCATTCTGGAATTCAGGAGCTGCTGTAGAGATCTAGAGGCAAGCTGGATGGCGTAGCGTATCACTTGTATATAGTATTTCTTTTCCGCTGTTTGTTGTTGTAAATTCTGATAATGTAATGTAATGTGATGTAATCTAATAACAGATATGATTCTTTGTTTTAAAATTATTCATTGATATATTATATGTTGTTCCGCTGCGAAAGGTGAGATTCTATTATTGTTTTTGTTTCTTCTTTCTTTCTTTCTTTCTTTCTTTCTTCTTCTACCTCTTCTTTTTTAACCCTAACAACTCGGTTTTTCGGACCTTCGATTGCTCGGCAGTTGATACAGTGGACGTATTAATGTCGTTTTTCGGAAGTCGAAAATCCCGTTCGTTACATCTGGTATCGGAGCATTTGGTTAAGCGACAACCTTGGCTCTGTTGGGAATTACTCAGTCAGTAGTACTCTAGAATGAGTAGAGTGTAATAACAGATATGAGCGCGTATTTGTTAGTGAATATAAAAATATTTTATATTGTGTTTGCTTATCCGTTGAGCTATTTATGAATTCTGGTCGGTGCGGGAAGTACAACCGTATCGATTGGGGTTTCTAAACTCTTAAACGAGATAAACCGACATAGTATCATTTTAAATTGGGTAAATGAAATAATTTTACCTTGATTATATTTTATATATAAAGAAATAATTTTTTAGAATTATTAAAGTGTATATAAATTGATTGTTTGGTTGTTGAAAATGTAAGAATATATATAAGTTAATTAAAAGAATAATTGTATAAGCAAATGAATTATTAAGTATGGAATTATAATTAATGTGATTTAGAATTGTGAAATAATCTAAAAGTGAAACTATATGAATATATTTATAAATATGAGTTGTAAATAAAAATGGATTCGAAGGTTTTGAATCCCGTCTATTTTGAAAGTTGTTTTTCAAAGTTAAAGATGTTATATTATTAAGTAAGATAAATCAATTTGGAATAATCTTATGTAAGTGAAGTGAAATAGTGAAATTCTATAAGAAAAAGACTTATAAATGTGATTTATGAATAAAAAGGAAAATTTTGAAAGAATATTAAGCACTGAATTCACTACTGTCACTGGGAAATAATAAGGGCGATGACTACAACATCATCAGTATCATTTTCGAGTTTCTGTATGATGGATTTGCTACCATAGTAAATTGAAAATTGAAGTTTTATTGTGATAAACAAATTTGAAAATTCAAAATCCAAGCTATAATTGTTGAATATAAGTAATCAAGTTTTGGACTTACAATATGAAATAATAAAGATTTTACTTTGGTGAAGTTGAAATAAATTTGAGTTGGCATAATAAAACATATGATTTGAAATTTAACTAAACAAAGGTTAAATAAATTGATTTGGATTAGATAAGCTATCGAAATGGAAATTAAACTGAAGTGATTATATAAAGTAACTTTGAAGTTAAATAAGTTGTATAACTTATTAAATGTGAAAATATATGTAAGTGAAACCATATGATAAAATGGTTAAACAATTTTGTTAATAAAAACGAGATATGAATTTGAATAAGTAATGAAATTTGACTTTGGTAAAAGTTAACTAGAATTAACTTTAGAATTGGAATCTGAATGGTATTTGTAAGTGGAAATTTAAGTTAAGTTAAACAAACGATGTTTGAAATGGAATATAACTTAAGTGTTAATGAAGTTGATTTTGGTATCGAAGTAAATTAATAAAGTGAAATGATGAATATGAACTTGAGTTATATAAATGAAATCCAACCTTATTTGTTAAATAAATTAGCAATTGAATTAATGAATGAATTGAATATTAATCAATCTAATGCAAATAAATTGATATGGAATAAGGGATGTAAATGTTAATTCGTTAAAAACTAGTAAATTGGAATTGAATAATTGAAAGGAAGTCAATTTAATATAAACTAATTGAAAATGAATGTTAGAAAGTCCAATGTTAATGAATCAAACGTGATTAAATGAAAAAAAACAATTCATTGAATATTAATGAGAAGTGAATGTATACTGATTTGATGATTGGTTTGGTTGTTGGATGATAGTTGTTGAATGGTTGGATTTGTTGCCTTTTGTTGCATTCGCTATATTGGCATATGTAGTTGTTGTACTGGTATATGTTGTATATTGATATTACTTTCATATATGCATGTTTCTCATTATTGTTGAGTGTTTAGTAGGTGCGGATTGCGCTTGCTTCGCTTTTGTAGATCGCTTTCACGCTATATTAGCCGTATATGTTCGTTAATAATATATAAGGTACATATCTCGGATTACATATCGTACTTTTACACATTTTTCCCTGCGGGATGCCTCATTACTTTGATGAGATGTTTATTTGCGATATATATATTGCTATTTTTTTCGGATCGAGTCGCGCGAAGGAGGTTATGGCGAAATTTTCTGAAAATTTAAGGCGTTAGAATATTTTTGAGAAAATTGGAAAATTTTGTAAACTATAACTTTGATTTTGGAGTGAAAAGTTAAACGATATAGTTGGTTCTGAAAAGATAACTAAGTATGATTTGAAAACCTAGTAAAGTTATTGTAAGAAGTTTAACTATGGATTTTGGAAAAGTTAAAATGTTTAAATGAATTTGAAATTTAATTTGAACAAATGGTTTTGAAAAGTTAATGGATTCTGTAACTTTTTCTTACTTGGCAATTTCGAGGACGAAATTCTTTTAAGGGGGGAAATTTGTAACGACCCAGAATTTCTGTCATTTGAAATTCGTATATTTAATTGATTTTGAAATATTAACAAGTAAAATTTGTAAGTTGAATAAATTTTATTTCGAATATCTAGATTTAATTGGATAATTAAATCGATAATTTAATATTTGAAAGTACAAAAATAATTGGAAATTGGGTTTAATGTGATTAAAATTGATTTGTAAAGTTGTATTCAGTCATATTGGAGTTAGTATGATGTTATAGAACTTTTAAAATCGAATTAAAAGTTAAATCGTAGAAATTGAATATTTTGATATTTAATTGACGTGTAAAAATAGCCATTTTTCCAACAGTCTCGGATTTTGACAAAACTAATTTCATCTGATCCGTAATGTTATATTATTGTAAGGTTTCAAATTTCGTGTCAATCGGACTTTCAGTTTGTCCGGGGCAAACTAAAACGCACTGAAATCGGTTTGAGTGAATTTTTAAATTTAAATAGTCGATTACAAAGCCTATCTTTCAAATATGATCGAATTGGCTCTCGATATATATTCCATTGCATTCGGAATAGGGGTAAAACATTATAAACGCCAGGTGGCATGCTTCGTTTGGAGTTCGGAAAAAATTCGGGTGAATAGTGTCGCGAGAATTTTCTATATAAGGACCTTTATTATTTCATTTTGCATCAAACCCTAGTTTCAAGCTTCAGCCGCCACTTTTTCAATCAATGGCCGAATTCGTTCGTTTCTTCCTCCCTCATTTTCTTCAAATCCATCAACAATTACGCAAAGCATCCAACTACAAAATTAAAGAGCGTGACGAGATCTCCATGATCAACGGTGGAGATCGTTTAAAGCGTAGCCGATCAACGGCAAATCGAGTTCGAAGTGCCGACCTTCGTGCACGATTTTCGAATGAAATAGGGGGCCGAGCTCGTCGTGGTTTCTGCCGTGGGTGGCGCGCGTGCATGCGGAGGCGG
Source organism: Allium cepa (assembly GCA_030765085.1). Classification (NCBI taxonomy): domain Eukaryota; kingdom Viridiplantae; phylum Streptophyta; class Magnoliopsida; order Asparagales; family Amaryllidaceae; genus Allium; species Allium cepa. The sequence continues at coordinate 351,465,644 of CM060931.1, read as the reverse complement.
GGGAAGTTTCTGATCGTCGTTGATGTCGACGATGATGGCACGGCTATTAGGGTTTTTCGGCGGCCATATGGGTTATCTGCGTTCGAACTGGGAGAAGGGAGAAGGAGAATGCGCATGGCCCTGATCCTAGGGTTTGTAAATGGACGACAGAGATTTGTTTGAGGTTAAATAGAAATAAAAATTTGAAAATAAATTGTATATTTAATTGTGTAAACTTTAAAACGTCATAACTAGTTCATACGAGGTCGAAAAATGACGAAACGAATTGCTTGGGTTCGTATTCGTGAATACAACGCGATGGAGATGGATTGGAGTTGATTGGAGCCAGTGATAATTTTGGGTAAAATTAGACACGCGTTTAATTTTATTCGAAATAAAACACTGCAACTGTTATTGGAAGCAACGTGAGAACTTCCCACTCAATCGAATTGTGTTACGATTTAAATAGTCAAATTTAAAATTGCTTGATTGTATGCTTGAATGATAAATTGCTATCTGTTGTATTGAAATAGACCCTATTCGCCACATATTAAGCGGAGGTTATTATATTAAACACATATACCACGATATTCCATCTCGAAGTGGAATTGGTATTATATATGTAGTTGGAGTTGATTTCCCGCATTATATAGCGGATGAGACCCTACTGCACCGCATAATAGCGGATAATATTTTATATAAACCATCTACCACGATATTCCATCTTGAAACGGGATTGGTATTGTGCTAACATCTGTGGATGCAGAGAAACAGGTTCGAGGGATCCAACTGGATTCCTTAACGGTATTGATTTATTTACAGATATGAGCGATATATTCTGTTATCATATTGATATATGATGTTTGGATGCCGTGGTTGATGTATTGGTGCTGTTACAGCATTGGGTCTATTTTTGGAGTTTTAAAAATGTTAAAGCAACGATTTCGAATTTAAAAGGATTTTCAAGTGATTTTTGAAAGTATACATTTTATTGAATTTTGGAATTGATTCATTTTAAGTAAATAAATGTTATAATTTTTATGTTATAAAAATTATGATTTTTGTGAAATATAACCAAAATGTGATTTTTGAAATAAGTAGTTGATTAATTTGTAAAATGGTTTAAATTAGGATTTTTGGATTATTATAAACGATTTATATACAAGATTTATAAAATTGGTATTTATAAATTAAAATATTGGAATTATAAAACGAGTTTTTATAAGTGTTAAAATGAAGTATAAATGGATTTCATAAGCGAATGAAATTTATAGATTTATAAACTGTGATGTTATAAAATGAACAGATTTTGTAAAATAAAAGATTTATAAGTAATTAACTTATAAATTGGATTTTGGCACTTAAATGAGATATAAATATAATTTGTTAATTAAGGGATCTTATAAGTTGAAGTTTTTATAATATATATATGTGTGTGTGTGTGTGAATTTATAAACGTTGTTTTATAAATCCAAAATTAATTGAATTTGATAAGTAAATATGAAAGCTTATTAAAGGATATATATCCACGATTTTGGATAGTGGAAAATCCTTTAATTAAATATGTAGAAATGTTGAATTTGGTAAACGATTTATATTCACGATTTTGGACAATGAATAATATATTAAAGAAATGTTTTAGGAAGTGATCTTTTAAATAGAATTAAAATGAATTTGAAGTTGTTTTAAAATGTGTTAAGGATCGAAACCATAGATTTCAACATTCATTGTTGAAATAGACGTTTTCGAGAAATAAGGAAAAGATGGACTATAGCACTGTTGTTATAGTAAATGATTTTCGAAAGGAAATGTTCTTTTTTGTATAGTATTGGGATTTATATATCTACCGTATTTTCGAATCCCTATGCTATTGATTTTGGGTTGTCGTAACGATGTTTTACGCAACATTCGTTTTGACCCAAATAAATGCGTTTAAAGAGAACGTTTTCCTTAAAAGAATAAAATATATACTTAATCGTGTTTTAAGTATATTGAATATTTTCTAAGTATTGAAAATAAATAGATTTGTAAATTACTTATTGTTAAATAACTATTTGGGAATGTTTCCAATGTAGGAATTGAAATGGTTTAGAGAATATATTTTTTTTAAAGATAAATTGAAGTGAATATTTGGCAAGTTATTTAATTTATGAAAGATTAATAAAAAGGGCCTAGTGATTGTTATGGTGTTGAATATTTGTTTGCTTGCTTTGATAGTTAAATAACCGACTATCAATATTTACCTTTAAATGGGTATTTGTTGTGATTTGCTTGAATTTGAATGCTACACTTATTTAAAAAAATAAGCGCTCGCTATTCGGTTTAGCCGAGAGAGGACTTTGGGTCATAAATCCCATTCCGAATAGTGATACGTCGAAATGGATAGCATTTGAAGACCGGTGTTGAAGACCGGATATTTTCGGAAATGGAAGGATTACCGTCGAATGTCTCTGCATCGGCTATTCCCCGATATAGAGATTTTATCACCCTTTGTGATGGGAATTCCGGACGTGATTAGTGAATGTCCAGATTGCAAGGGCTTCTTTTGGAAGTGCCTTCGGTTCTGTTCGAACCCAGAACAGACTTGTATGGATTGTATGTCTGATATTACATTTTGAGATGTAAAGCTGGTTTCTATCAAACACATTTCTATTGGTGGCGGAGAATTTATTCTCTTAGCTTAACACCCTTCTCTGAGACGTACGAGCTCAGAGGTTTTGTAGTTGATGGTTACTAGTGATATATTTCCAATTTGGTAATGTGGCATGCTGAGTGCTGCTGATCATTTGTGGATCAAAGCGTGGCTTTTATGAAAAGCGTAGCTTTATGGACGAGACTTCGTCAGACCTCACACCCCGAAAATGGTCAAAACAGGAAGAATGCAGCAAGGTTATTTAGGGATAGCGCCCCCATAGTGTATGTTCATTTCCTTCTTGATAGAGGTGGTATTATGGTATGGAGCCCCGATACTTCACCTATGTGGTTGCTGCAAAATTTATTTCTTTGTGGTTGTTGGTGAATCCCGGGATAAAGTTGGTTACGGCCGGGGGATGACATACTCGTGTCAGTAGTTACCTAGCTAGAGGTAACCCGGCCTTGTGTTGACAGAGATCCGGTTAGGTTCTCGGGGCATCTTTCCAAAGGCATACCCATGTGTCAATGGGAAATTCCTTGGCCTCACCATTTGTTGGAAATCCAAAGAAACAATACGAGCCCTGTATGGTTTTAGTTGTAGAACCTGCCATCTAATTTGGTAGCTATAGTAGGCATACTATAATGGTACTTATGCTGGCTAAGATTAATATTGTACTTTCGAAATGTTTTCCTGCACTTTGAACTTATAGTAATAATATCGAAGAAATTTGCGTATCAAGCATGTTTGACTATCATAAGGGGAAATCTCCTCCAATTCTGCGTTTGCATTGTGTGTGTGGCAGGAGGCCTTATCGTAGTTACATTTTCTAAAAGCATTGCGAATCTATTTTAAAATATTTCTTTGTTTGTTTTTTGAGATAAACTGTTTTAAGTTCTCACACCAGTCCCATGACTAGCCTGGAGTTTATTGTTCCCTTCCTAAACTCTGGGTGCCCATCATTTTCCACACGGGCACCATTTGTTGGAAATCCAAAGAAACAATACGAACATAGTACGATTTTAAATTGTATAACCTACCACCTCAGGTGGTAGCTATAGTAGGCATAGTATAATGGTGCCTATGCTGGCTAAGATTTATATTATATTTTCGAAATCATTTTCTACACTATGCCCTAATAATATTATCTGAAAATGTTTTCTCGTACCAAGCATATTTGACTATCATAAGAAGAAATCTACTCCAATTCTGCGATTGCATTGGGTGTGTGGCGGGAGGTCTTTTGGTAGTTTCATTTTAAAAGCATACCGAAATTCTTTATAAATCTAGTTTCTTTAAAAGCAATTGTTTTTTTTTACTCATACCAGTCCCATGACTGACCTGGAGTTTATTGTTTCTTTCCTAAAACTCTGGGTGTCCAAAATTTTTACTCGGACAGCCTAGTAGCAGGTTTCCGTATTCTGGAGTTAGCAGTATTTTGGAGCTCTTATCTTGGAGATATTCTAGAAGCTTTTGGAGATCTCAGGTGTTTAGCTTTTGGGAGTTCATTATCACTTCTTTCATTTGAAGACTTTTTGGATATATGATCACTGTTGTATTATTATGATGTTTATTCGGAGTCATGGTGTATGTATTAAATACTCTGATGTAGTAATGGATATCATACTGTTGTATCTGTGATATATGCATGATATATATTCTGTTCCGTTGTTTTATATTCATCTGATGTTGTTATAAGATCCATCCGAACTGAAATTTGACGTTCGAATCTCCGGCAGTTGAATACAAGTGAGGTGTTTGATGTCGACATTTGAACGCTGAATTTTGGGTCGTGAGTGTTAGGTTATCAGGTCATTCTGGAATTTAGAAGCTGTTGTAGAGATCTGTGGGCAAGATGGATGGCGTAGCGTATCACTTGTATATAGTATTTCTTTTCCGCTGTTCGTTGTTGTAAAATCTGATAATGTAATGTTATGTAATGTGATGTAATGTAATAACAGATACGATTCTTTGTTTTAAAGTTATTCATTGATATATTATATGTTGTTCCGCTGCGAAAGGTGAGATTCTGTTATTGTTTCTGTTTCTTCTTTCTTTCTTTCTTCTTCTACCTCTTCTTCTTTAACACTAACAATTCGGTTTTTCTGGCCTTCGATTGCTCGATAGTTGATACAGTGGACGTATTAATGTCGATTTTCGAAAGTCGAAAATCCCGTTCGTTACACTAACCATTTGTCTCAACCCATAGTTTTACAAGGGTTGCTATGAACCTATTAAGTTTCATGGGCTAACTAATACTTGTCAAAGCTCTTACGGACCACCTTTCCTGAATCATAGTTTTCATGGAATAACTAAGAATCTTTTGGTTTCTACCAATAACCATTTCCATTCATAGTTTTCATGGGATCACTATGAACCTAGTAGAACTCTCCAATACCATCACTCTAATCATACTTTTCATGAGATCACTATTGTAATATCCCCCATTTTGAGGCTTGAAACTAACCGTTACATATGCTGCATTAATTTATAATATTAATTTCCTATGACAAAATGCGGATATGTTAATTGTAACATCAAAGCATAAGTATATGAAATTTTCTTAAACATAATTTCAAAATAAATTTTTACATTCATTTCAAAGAGTAATTAGTACATAATCTCAAATGATGCCCAGGTTTAGAAAGATATAGTTATTACAAAATACTACAAGGGCGACATATGAAGATGTCTTCTTGGTTGATCAGAGTTACTAACAGACAGTCATAACATCTGTCTTTACATACACTTCAACAAAATAACTTTAATAAAGCGGATTAACAATATATAAAGGCAGACTCCTAAATAGCTAGCTTTGCCTCCAACACGTCTCCAAAAGCTTCATTCACCAAAACCTGCGTAACCTGTAAACTCATTCCCCTAACCTACTAAAATCAAATTTTGAGCACCTGAGAATTTAAGGGAAAACATAGACTTCGAGTCAGACAAAAGCCAAGTGTGAATAATAACATGCCATCTCGATTTATGAATATCAAGTGAGACCACACTGCTAATCGGAACAGTTTTCCCCTCACTTAACTAGTCCATATCCAAAATAATCACAAAGCCTATGAAGCCAAACACATGCAAACTACAACCAAATATATGACCCAATAGTTAAAGTTCTAATTGGTTATACCTTATCCCAAGAGTTGCATACCCTCTTATCAGATTCACAACCCTTAAGGAAGAAACTAGGTATGTGGGTTCTAGGTTAAGCTTAGTCTACCAAACAACGAGATATAAAAGAATGTGATGCGCCAGTATCAAATAGTACTCTACCAGGTAAGCCATGAATCAAAAGCATACCTCCCATCATAGCCTTTCCTTTTTCCTCTGTTGTGGGTCTTAACATAGATGGTTCCAAAGCAAACACTTTTCCCATTCTCAACCTTAGCTGGTTCCTTGCACTAATGCTTGTAATGCCCGATATGGTCATAATTAATGCACTTGATGTTCTTCCTTCCAATGACTGTCTTTCCATCCCCTGAACGACACTCGTTTGCAAAATGCCCTTTCTTATTACAGCTATAACACACAACACTTGTTTTTCCTTTCTTAGTAGCTCCGCCATTCTTAGCTCCCATTCTGAAAGAACATCCTCTTCTAATTCTGTCCGCCCTGGTTTTCTACTCGCTTGTTATTACCGAACAAAACAAGCATCTCTTCATTTCTCAAAGCCATCTCCATGACTACATCATATGGAACCCTGAGATGTGGTAAAGTTGCCCTAGCAAGCTCTGCTCTCAATCCACGAACGAACTTTCCATTCCTCTTAATCACCGTATCGACCTTGGCATACCATATCTGGACAGCTCCTCGAACCTCGTTACATACTCCAACACAGTCATATCTCATTGGACTAACTCGCCAAACTTCCTTAGCAAAGTTGACTTAGGAACCCTAGACACAAATATTTCATCGAACCTCCTTCTAAATTGTGCCCAAGTCAAATTCAACTCTGACACTCCAATAATAACACTATTCCACCAGTACAATGCAGCTCCTTGTAGTTGCCAGGATGTCAATCTCCTCTTTTGCTCATCGTTCAAACCAAGATCAACGAAGATCCTTTCACCATGAAGTAATAAATTCTCCACTTCGATGGCATCCCCGGCTCCAATGAATGGCTTCCCTCCGAGTATTGCATAGTCTCTATCCAAAATAGCATGTGTTGAGAACTGAACTTTTGATTAGATTCTCCAATATTACCCCAAACTAATCCAGTAGTAGCTCCTTCTTGCATCTTGTTGACAAATAGCTGATAGATTACTCCCATATCAATCGGTGGTGTTTTTGCACCAACATTTGTAGTCGTTTTTCGACTCGGATTTCCTCTAGTATTGCGTCTGACATTTCCACTGGTAGTGGTGCTTCCTCCACTGAGATTCACTCTTTCTTTACATACCTTCATATCTTACTTTCTTAAATCTGCATCTGAACCTTAGTAAGATACAGAAGAATGGTCTAAAGAGAGAGGAAGAATAGAGATAGGGCGCATACTTATGTACATCAAATACAAGCACGTTACTATATTTTTATCCCATACCCAATCTTATTCTCTAATTCATTTGGATTATATTCTCAAAACTCTTTTTAAGTTCAAAAATTCTTTTAGTTGTACATAAATATATGATACCAAGTTGTAACATCCTCCATTTTGAGGACTGAAATTAACTGTTATAGATGATGTAGTCATCTATAGTATTAATTTCCGGTGACAAAATGCGGATATGTTAATTGAATCAGTAATATCAAAGCACGAGAATATGAAATTTTCATAAACACAATTTCAGAACAAACTTTCACTTTCATTTCAACGACATGATTAGTACATAATCCCAAACGTTGGCCAGTTCAGATAAGATATAGTTATTACAAAATACTCCAAAAGCGACATACCAAGATGCCCCCTTGGTTGATCCGAATTATTAATAGATAGTTATAGCATCTGTCTTTACGTACACTTCAACAAAATAACTTCAATACCGTGGATTAATAATATATAAAGATAGATTCCTAAATAGCTAGCTTTGCCTCCAACATGTCTACGGAAGCTTTATTCGCCTAAACCTACTTAACCTGTAAAGCCTTACTCCCGACCTGCTCAAATCAAATTTTGAACACCCAAGTGTTTAAGGGAAAAAAATAAACTTTGAGTCAGAGAAAAAGCCAGGTGTGAACAATAATATGCCATCTCAATTTTTGAATATCTAGTAATTCCACATCGCTAAGCGGAATGGGTTTTCCCTTCATCAATATCCCTTTTTGCAATATATTTTTTGCAAATAACTTCTGTATCCATAATAGTTAAAATAGACAATAATATGCATGCATGCAACATGGGTAATCATGGCCAATCTTTCAAAATCAATGGACTATCTATCCCAACATCATAGTTTTCTAAGGGTAACTACAAACACATGGCGGGACTACCGGATGTATCAAATTATCTAACACACTGTTAGAGGACAACTAGAGGATTTGTTTGAAACTTACTATTCCTAGGGTCATTCTGATCCTAATGGTTTTGTGGGCTCACCGATAACCTATCTCATCTTAGTGTACTCGTTTTTGTCCATAAACCTACTTTAGCCTTACCCGTGAATAAACACCTACGCAATATCAGCTAGGGGTTAACAGCTAAAGTATAGGACGCTACCGTACACCATTCCCATTTTGTTTTCTAATCTCTGAGTCAATTCATCCTATCATAATTTATCTAAAGGTGATAAGAGCACTAATCTCTTTAATAAAATTCTAGGCTAAATATTCTTTTTATTTCCTTGAAAACATACAATTTTATAAAGGATTCAACTCTTGAAATCATACCTTTAAAGCAAGAAAAATTATAGCCCTTTACTTTATTCAAAATGTTTATGCTATGATTTATGCTTTTATAAAAAAATACTGATGAATCTCGAAATCAATTAGAGGTCTTCGTTCCTCAAAACATAAGTTATAAGGCCAAAACACTAAACATTGTATATTAATAAAGCTTGGTGTCATTATCGCCTTTAGGGTCATCATCCTTTTCAATGTTAAAATCTTTAACTTATAAAACATACAGTCATAGGACCGATAGCATATATGTCGCACTTTATAAAGTGTCGACATCATATAGTATAAAACTTAGCTTGCATCAACATAGATTTAAGTCTTTACCAAAGTCAACATCGATTACATTCGGTGATGTCAGGGCCATAGTGAAAATAAGCATCATTATAGACTTCTTCAAAAACATGTTACAAGGAACAAAGGAGACAACATTAAAGTCGAAGTGATAAAACATTGATAAATCATGACATTATTATTGCTACCAAAACCACTTCGCAAGTATATGGTCGACGACTTATACAGATATGCGGTAATAAAATTAGTGGCATAGCTACCTATAGAGTCGGCGATCTTATTGAAACAAGCGGCACCATGCCATTTTATATAAAACACGGTAATAAGTATTTGAAGACAAGTGGCACTACTCACATCGAGGGTAGCAATGTCGACCATGACGTTACGCTTCACACTTCAACCAAGCCGATCCATTCCATATCAACTAAAGTTGATACCCTATGTACCATACTTGTTCATTGTCGACACCCATAGAAGCGACATGATGAAGTGTGGCATCATGAGTCTCGATGTGGTATAGCCGTAATTATCATGAAGACCGATAATATGATATTAAATGAAAGTTCTTTTCCACCAACTCATATTACTTGTCAAAATCTTATTGGATAACAAAAACTTCGTCAGATTTCTTTCCAGAAATCTACACTAAAGCATACCATTGCTGAGATAACTTGCAAACCTTACATTTTATATTAACATTTTGTAATAATGATTAAGCTTTTCTAGCTCAAATAAGTCATGTTAAGTCATAACACTTGGGAAAAATTCCCAAAAATCACGTTAAATTAGATTTACCACATTCTTTAACATATAAAAATCTTAGGGCCAAAAAGTTTATTTGACTATTTTTAATAATTAGAACCCGAATGCACCATTTTCTACACATAGAAAATTCATAGTAAATCAATACTTGCTTGGAATATTATGAAAGTAAAAACCCATTTCAAAAATAATATTTCTAACATCATATCAAAACCCACTTGAATAGTTATCATATGCTTCCCTCTATGTCGCCGTCGCCCCTTATAGTTGCCGTATTATCAAGGTGTCGGCATTGATATGTACGACATGGCAATAACGTAATTACCATAAAAACTGTTTAATTTCTATATAAGGAAACTTCTTTCCACCAACTCTTATTCTTTGTCAATTTTCTGTTGGTTGAAAACATACTTTCCCAAATTCTTTTTAAAAATCTACCGCAACACCATTTCCTTTCCCCAAAACAATTTTTTCACTCTCTAAATAATATTTTTCATTTAATACTTATTTATACGCTTTTCTAGCTTAATAAATTCATATAAAATCATAACCTTTTGGGCAAAATCCTTAAAATTCAACAAAATTCTAAATTAGTATATCTTTAACACATAATATTCTTCATAAATAACTTAGCCAATGTAGGTGTCGTCCTGCTTGACTTAACGAGAACGGAATGTAGATTCTTAGTCAGTCTATCCACTATGACCCAAATACTTTCATCTCCCTTGTTCTACCTTGGCAATCCATCAATAAAATCCATGGATATCGAATCCCTCTTTCAAGATGGTATATCTAAGGGCTGAAGCAATCTGCTTGGCTCCAGATGCTCGGCTTTAACTTGTTGGCAATTCAAACACTACTTTATCCATAAGCCTACATTCCTTTTCATACCGTCGTAGAAGAAACTTCTTTTCATATCTTGATACATCTTAGTTTCTCCGGGATGTATAGTAAACTTCAATTGATGACATTCCTTAAGAACATCCTTCCTTGGGTCACCAACATCTAGAATACACAATTCTTAACCATCCCTTCTAGTTAAGACTAAAATCTTTTAAATCATTAATCCCAGTTCCACCTTCCAATCTTCTAGTCCATTAACCTAACCGTAGGTCATCTCATTGCTTAGAAGCAACCTTTTCGATTAATACCGATCGGACTTCCAAGCAAGAAAACGTGGCGGTATTTTGACAAGAACTAGCAGTCGATCTAAACTGCATACTACAAAAAGTCAATTCCTCTATATCTTTCCATTCTGCCAACATGGCTAACACCATGTTCTAATGATTTCTAGGCATATACTCGATACCAAAATCATAAGCCGCCAAAAATTACAGCCGCCTCCGCTGTCTCATATTCAACTCTTTCTAAGAGAATAAATATATCAAATACTTGTGATCCGTATACAACACGAATCTTTCCCCTAAGAGACGGTGTCTCCACACCTTCAAGGAAAAGATTACGGCTGCCAACTCCAAATCATGAGTTAGATATCTAATTTCATGCCCTCTGAGCTGTCGAGAAGCGTAGGTAATTACTTTACCCTTTTACATCAACACAAGTCCCAACCCTGCCCCTATAGGCATTATTACACACCACTAAATATTGATTTCCATCTGGAACAACTAACATAGGCACATTGGTCAATAAATGCTTTAACTTAAGGAGTGCCTCCTCATATTTGTCGGACTGAACAAATCTTTACATCCTTTCTGGTTATTTTACTCAAAGGTGCTGCTTTTCGAGTGAAATCCTTAAGGAATCTTTGGTAATAACCAACTAACCCAAGAAAACTCCTTATTTCGGTCACCATCTCGGGTCTCTTCCAACTATATAGAGCTTCAATCTTAGCTGAATCCAAAGACAACCGTTCTTATGAAATTACATGTCTAAGAAACTTCACTTCTCTCCTCCAAAGTTGACAGTTCGAAAACTTTGCTTTTAGTTGATGCTACCTCAATGTCTCAAGCACTATTCTAATATGAATCTCATAACCTCTTTCACCCTTAGAATATATCAAAATTTCATGAATGAATACCAGCACGAACCTATGTAAATGCTCTTGGAAAATCCGATTCGTCAAGTCTATAAAGAAAGTAGGCGCATTAGTCAATCCTAATGGTATCACTAACCGCTCGTACGAAATATATGTCATTCGAAACGCCGTCGGAGGAATACTGTCCTTCGCTAGTCTTAATTGATGGAACCTTGTCGCCAAATCCAACTGGGAAGATAATTTGGCTCCACTCAACCGATCAAATAAATCATCAATTCCCGGCATATTCTTTATCATCTTCTCATTCAACTTATGATAATCGATACACAATCCCAACAACCCGACTGGCATCTTTACGAACACTGATATCACTCCTTAAGGCAAACTGCCGGGTCCAATAAAATTCTTTCCTTCTCAGTCCAGCAGCTGCACCTTTAACTCCTTCATCTAAGTAGGCGTCGTTCTGCTAGGCGATCTACTTATGGGTGCAACTGTAGTACAAGATCAATTCGAAACTCAATAGCTTGTTTCAGTAGTACTCCTGTAATAGGCTCAAACATTTATGTGTACTCTCTTACAACTAAAACCCAATTACTTCGTTCTCAACTTCCATTGCACCCAACAAAACACAAACATGCAAACTCGAATTCTCAACTGATTATATATCTCGATTGCAGCTATTAGGGTCTTAATGATATCTCCCTATCTAGGAAAAATATCCTAGCCTCATATATGCTTAACCAATCCATACCCAAAATGATCCTAAAACCCACAAAGTCAAACACATACAAACTGCAAGCAAGTGCATGACCTAACAACTCAATCTCTAACTGGTCACATCACATCCCCAGAGTTACATACCCTTCCATTAGATTCACAACTCTTAAGGAAGTAACAAAGTGTGTTGGTTCTAATTCCAACTAATCTACCAAACACTGAGAGATAAAAGAATACGATGCACCTATATCAAACAATACTCTAACCGGTATGCTATAAATCAAAAGTGTACTATATATCACAGACTTTCCTTTCTCCGCAGCACTCGGTCTCGATGTTGAAGGTTCCAAAGAAAATACCTTTCCTTTATCAGCTTTAGCCGACTCTAGACAATGATTCTTGTAGTGCCATATCTAGTCTCAGTTGAAACACTCCACACCTTTCTTTTCCGTAACCTTCTTTCCCTTACCGGTTCGACCCTCATGAGCAAAATGTCCTTTCTTGTCGCACTTAAAGCAAACAAGGTTAGCTTTTCCTTTCTTGGCAGCTCCACCCTTCTGAGCTCCCTTCTTCTTAAAGAACATCCTCTTCTTATTCTGAGAACCTTGTGTTTCTATGGATTTCTCCTTCCCAAAAGTCGCACACCTCCTCGTTCCTTATAGACATTTCCACCACAAGATTAGTCGGATCTCGGAGATGGGGCATAGTCGCCTTAGCGATCTCTGGCTTCAAACCTCGGATAAACTTTTCATTCCTCTTAATCACAATATCATCGGTGGCATATCCACATCTAGACAGCTCATTAAATTTAGTGGCATAATCCAGTACGGACATCTCTCCTTACTCCAATTTCTTAAACTTTCTAAGCATAGTTGACTTGGCTATTTCAATTTAGAACCTGTCCTAAAACCTTCTAGTAAATTCAACACAAGTCAGTTTCTCTTCAGGCACACCAATTGTTACCCCATTCCACCAGTACAGTGCTTCTCCTTGCAACTAACTTGATGCCAACTTCCTCTTCTTCTCGTCAGTTAATCCTAGGTCAATAAAAATCCTATCACAATTTAATAGTAGTTCTCTACTTCAATAGCATCTTCAGTTCCAATAAAAGGTTTTCCTCCAAGACTAGTATAATCACGATTCAACTTGGTATAGCTGTTTCCAACTGGCACCACGGGATTAGCTCCTCCTGCATTGGCAACATTCCATCGAGCCAAACCAGTAGCAGCTCTAAATCGCATCATATTAATAAAGAACCGATACGTGGTCCCCATATCTAATAGAGGGATTCCAACACCTACACTAGCATTTGCATTTTGGTCAGCATTGGCTGTCGACCCTGGTTCCTTCTGGTATTGAGTAAAGCATTTCCATTAGTTGTAGTTCTTCCTCTACCTAGACTCACTCGTCTGTTTCCTTCTTCCATTCCTTGCCCTCTCGTAATCTGAAATGAGGCTTAATAAGATATAGAAGAACAATCTAGGAGAAAGGGGAGAATACATATTATACATAACAAACACAAGTACATTACTATACCGTTGTCCCATACCCCAATCTTATAGATTATGCTTTCAAAATCTTTTTATCTTTTAAATTTTACATAAACCTATGCTCTGATTCCAACTTGCAACATCCCCCATTTTGAGGCTCAAGTTAAGCGTTATGGATGATGTAGTCATCCATAATTATTAATTTCTAACGAAAAATTGTGCTTATGTTGATCATATAATCAGAAGTGCATGAATACGAAATTATTTAAACACAATTCAATAGCAAAATTTTACATTACGTTTTATAAATAGTATTTCATATTCACTACATAATCCCATTCGTAATCCCATGTTCAGAAATTTCAATCATTATATCCATTCAAACAAAATAAACAACCTCGCATATTAAATAAAAGGCCTAATATAGCTAGCCTTCCTCCTACACGAGTTCGGAAGTTTATTCATCTAACTAGAAATCTGAAACCCTTACTCCTAACCTACTCAAATGAGTATCCGAGAGTTTAGAAGGAAAAACAAAAACTTCGAGTCATACAAACAGTCCGTTGTAGAGACCACGCCGCTGAGAGGAACGAGTTTTCCTCTAACTAGTGACTTAACCTAAATGAATCAACCATATACTATGCCCCTACTTCCATAATGGTCAAAATATAATAACATAATCATATGCAAGTATGCAGTGTGCATAAATTTGACTCTTCTGTCAACATAGAGTTGTATCTACCCTAAGTTCACCCTTTTACAAAGCTGACTATTTTTCCCAATCCATTGTTTTTCTAGGGTCACTATGAACCAATAAGTTTTCATAGGCTGATTAATAACCTGTCAAAGCTCTTAAGGACTACCTGTCCTGAGTCGTTGTTTTCATGGGATCACTAAGAACCTATTAGCTTCTATCAATAACAATTTCAAATCATAGTTTCCATGGGATCACTATGAACCTATTGGAACTCTCCAATACCATATCTCAAATCAAAGTTTTCATGGGATTACTATGACCTATTGGATTCTTCCAATACCATACTTTGAAATCGTAGTTTTCATGGGATCACTAGGAACTTATTGAATATTTCCAATAAAATTACTCAAACCATAGTTTTCATAGGATCACTATGAACCTATTGGACCCTTCCAATACAATACTCTTAATCAAAATCTTTTGATCAGTCTTGGGCATCCTAACACTTCTGGTCTTCCTGATCTCCAAAGATGCAATTCTACTTAATCGGTAGTTAAATCAGATTATACTCACTTATGGGTCAACCTAACCGGTTATTCTGCCCTTTTATATCCCAAAATGTAGTTATGGGTTATGATGATGTGAGTATGACAATGATAATCGTGCAAAATAACCGATCAGATAAAAATAAGAACATGTAGCATCTGTCATTTGAATACGTTCAATCAATTGGCATCTTATAATTACTTAACCTTAAGTAATAACCTTCTTTGATAATTTCATATGAAAACTTAGACTAAACAATAATTTTTATATATGATTAATCCCTTTAATTCATATTTAAAACAAGTAAAATGTAGCCCCCTACTTTACCAATTTCTCATGAAACTTTATAAACCATTTTAGTACTTCCATGTATACATTTGGAAGTAATATGAGGATGTCGCACCTCTTCATTATAGGGCTTAACGCCATAAATAATAATACATTCATCTTCAAAAACTAGCGGCATTGATATAGCCGTCATTGGACGTCGCATCCCTCCGTATCAAAGCCTTTAAAATAATTCCTATTTTATAAAAAATGGTATAATACCAAAGTAAATGTTGTCTCAACATTGAAATTTAAAGGTTTCCGAACCTATTGAATATTGCCTTATATATATGAATATATCTTCATGCCGAAATTGATAACACATAACATCAATATCATAAAACATTAATATTGGGTGTTAAAAAACAGCGGCTACTATGTCATAATTAGGGTTATCGAAACCATGATATAGTGGCATCATTGTCGTAAAACAATCAATGTCGAATGTAAGGTTGGCGGCATTACCATTTTATAGCCAGTTATTAAAACAGACTACATGCAACATCACTACGACGTCGAAAAGATAGCAGCAATAGCGCCATAAATAGTTTAATAACGAAACTAAAGGGTTGTGGCATTGCTTTATTTCATCATCAAAGCCTTATATTATAAAATAAGGAAATAAGGCGGTCGGCATTGCCTAGGTACAATAATTGATTATCAAGTCGATATTGATAGGATGTCGACATTGATCACTTCAACAAGGATTGAATGATTCCATAGCTACTTGAGTAGTTGTCATATGCTTCCCGCTATGTCGGTGTCACAACTCATAGTTGCGGCATTACCAAGGTTTCAGCCTTGATATTTGCGGCATGGCAATACCGTAATTACCATAAAAACTATTTTGTTTCTACATAAGGAAATTTCTTTCTGCCAACTTTTACTCTTTGTTAATTTTCTATTGGTTGAAAACATACTTTCTCAAGTTCTTTTCAAAAATCTACCACAATACCATTTTCTTTCTCTAGAACAATTTTTGCACCCTTTAAATAGTAATAGTTATTTAATACTTATTTATACATTTTTCTAGCTTAATAAATTCATACAAAATCATAATATTGTAGGGAAAATCCCTAAAATTCACCAAAAATCTGAATTAACATATTCTTTAACATATAAAAATTTTGGATCCAAAATCATTATTTAATTATTTTGATAATTAAAAACTGAAATATATGCCATTTATCTTGTAGGAAATCCATAAAATATTACTATTAATCTGGAAATAATGGAATTAAAAACCCATCTCCAAAATTATGCTTTACAGAAATATCACAAAATCAAATCATTTAGAGATTAAAAACACAGACTTTACCCTTCATACCTATTAAAATAATTTCATAAAAATTCCAATAAATCACTATTTAATTCAAACAATGATAAAATCAAACATAACACATAATAGCATCATCACGAATCAAAATCTGTCAAGATTCGAAATCAATAAGTATAAAAATGAGAAGGTATATTATTATTCACATTAGATTGGATAAAGGAGTTGAGATTTAATGGAGAATGTTTTTCCTTGGCTTTAACTCATAAATCCTCTTTAGATTTCATCTTCTCTTGTTTGTTAATTCCTGACCTAGCTTTTGGTTCTTACTTAGTGGATTTTCAAAAAAATAAGAATGAATGAGGGGTGAAGGTTTAAAGGATAAAAGGTAGATCTATTTCTACTTTGCCCCTCTCATATATTCTTTTATGTTTTAAGTTCTAAAACTCTCTTAATAATTAATTAGTTAAGGGTCGACCTTGTTATTTATTAAATCTTTTCCTTCTTATTTTACTACACATCACATTATTCTATTTAGTTTATCTATTTAAATCTCCTGAATAATGTTAATCAAAATTAGGGGTCTTACAAAAATGATGATATAATAATTGTTCAAATCCAGGTAGATGATATAATATTTAGATCTACGAATGAAAACTTATGTAATGATTTTTCAAATATTATGAAAAATGATTTTGAAATGTCGTATATGAGAGAGTTAACTTTTTTCTTAGGTCTAAAAAAAACAATTAGGAAATGGATATCTATCAAGAAATATATTACAAAGAGTGTTAAAATGATCTGGAATAGAGAATACATCGAGTAAACCAACTCCAATGAGCACCATATTGCATTCAAATAAAGATGAGAGTGGAAAAGATTTTGATCAAAAATTGTATCGTAGTATGATAGGATTTATATTGTATCTAACTGTTAGTAGAACAGACATTATGATGAGCATTTGTTTATGTGCTAGATTTCAAGCATAGCCTAAGTAATTACATCATCAAGCTGTGAAAAGAATTTTGCATTACTTAACCAACACCTAAGATTACGAGTGCTTTTATCCAAAAGGCAGTTCTTTCAAACTAGTCTTATAAGTAATGCTGATTTCGAAGGTTGCAAAATGGATCGAAAGAGTACGAGCGACACCTATCGCTTTATCAATCAATCTCTGATTTCATGGTTTGGTAAGAAAAAATATTGTGTTTCACTATCGACTTATGAAGCTGGGTATATTACAGCTGCCTAAGCATGTGCATAAGTGATTTACATGCCACAAATTCTCATAAATTTTGGAAAATTAATATCTAAATCCCCTATACATTATAATAATGCAACTGCGATAAATTTATTGAAAAATCCTATTAATGACCCTCGAACTAACATATTGATATTCCCCCATCATTTTCATTGAGATATTGTAGAAATTGTACTATTTATCTTGAATTCGTTAATACCGAAAATCAAATTGTCGATATATTTACAAAGCCTTTCTATGAATCTACCTTTATAAAATTACGTAGATATTTAGGGGTTTGTTCACTAAATGAATTGATTACATAATAATCTTATTAATAAGATTTCTTGAGCATAAGTGAATATATCTAAAGTTGGATATAATATAAAAAGGTATTTATAGATCTTATGGTTAAAATATAAAGATATTTAAAATAATGGATAACCAACATTTATAATCTAAAATTCTTTCATATTTATTTAACTTATATATACGTATATATATAAAGATGGTAAAAGATTGAATGGTAGAAAATTAACCTAGTAACAAACTGGAATTCTTATATTGCTAATTTAGTAAAACTTAAGAGAGAGAGAGAGAGAGAGAGAGAGAGAGAGAGAGAGTGTGTGTGTGTGTGTAACTGCTATATGGATTTTGAACTGCACAATAAAAACTAAACATTCTCAAATAACAAAACTGTTAAAAACAATGTCAACTTAAGATGAAATATCATTATACATCAAAATTACCTCATCCCCCTTTGAACATACTAGCTACTCTTCGAAAGGAAAAAAGGTTAAGCAGTAGTTTAAGTTGGAAGGGCAAATTACTACGGTCAAAGATGAGCGTATTGATGAAATAGCTTACTACCAAGGGGAATCTATAAAAATATAGAAAGAACTATATTGGGAACAATTTCATTAGGAAGAACGTTTAATTTTCATAGAAAATATGTAATGGATTTTTGTAGAAAATCACCTGCAAAGCAATGCATTCGCTCCATTAAAAGTCCCTCAAAACAGCTTACTCCTTCAAAATAGCTTACTCTTCAAAACAGTCTAGCTCATCAAAGCAACTTAGTAGTCCATCTAAACAATAGTCAACCCTTATACAAATATATGAACCCTATATAGAAAATTCGTGGGAGATAGTCCCGTTTGAGGAAGAATCATGTTCATCGATGAATCAAGTTTGTTTTGATACGTGAAGCTCTTACATAAGCATAAGTGATAAATGTGTACATATATTTCAAATAAATTTAATAAAAGTATATATTAAAATAAGTTTTAAAATATATATAAGAAAATTAAGAATCTCAAAATTGTATCAGTATTAGATGTCTAGTGCTGAAATTCAAACGTCCGAGCATATGAATATTGATATTTAACATGCTCTGTTCAAAAATTAATCATTTTCAAACGTTGTTCTTCGAACCTAGATGTCTAAACTCACTATTTTTTATACAGATTCCTCTCTGATCCATTTTACACCCAACTCAGATGTCTAAATCCGTAAGCTAAACATATGAGCAGTTGTCTATTTGTTTTTATATACTATTTCATTCATTCCATCCTTACTTTTTCACTCAAATTTTCAAATCAGCCTAAAAAACATCAAGCCTCGAAAACCCTAATCTTCAAGATATATAAAAATGGGACCAAAACCTTACCCCAAAAATAGAAAAAAGGGTCTATATTCCTCGTCTACACCAATCTCCGATACTACAGATGAAAATATAAGGATTTGGGTATGCAGAATTCTATTGTTGAGCGGTGTTTTGAAGATCTGGAAAAGCAAAAAATTCATGAAGGACCATTCTATCGTTTGAACAACTTCAAAGAATATCACCTTTTAGAGCCCACCGATGTTTTTAGCACTAAATTTATTATTGATCCCGAAGGTATGCGACATGACCTCATATCGACATGTAATGTCGACATAACCATGATCTTATATCGACATGTAATGTCGAAAGTGCGGAGATAAGCTAATATCAAAAGCATGCAATGCCACCCCTCATCAAAAAGGGTTAATAAATAATGTCGCAGATCATTAACAAAGCTAAGAATATCAAATGCCATCAATACCGCATACCACTTGTAGAGTTAAATGAATGATGCGGTATCTCATCAAGGAAGCGGTGATGTTAAAGAATACTATATTAAAAGCCATTAATGTTCTAGTGACATGATTTGTCATCTATGCCACCCCTGATTGATGCCGCATTCTAATCAATATCGCACCTCATCCATGGAGGAAGAATGAATACCGCACCTAGTTAATATCACCTCAGATTGATACCGCATTTCTTCAATGTTGTTTCCTTCTAATATCGCTCATTATCGATGCCATCTGTTATTAATGCCACTTGTTATCAATGCTGCCAGTTATCAGTACTACATCTTGATAATGCAATAGTCCGTCAATACACTAAAGAATGCCCCAAGTCATCAAATCGAAGCAATATCCTTAGCGCCATCAGCATAAACTTTAATGCCGTAGAACAGGCTCCATATAACATCCGTGCCACGTCATACCACCACTATAAATACCAACTTAGGGGCATGGAGGAATGGGTGAATGATTCATTTATCAAGTTCTTACATTTTAAACTTTGTAATCCTAAATTGATTTAGGGATTTTTTTCGATTGTAAGACTCAAATTTTGTACACATAAGGCTATGTACATTCAACTATTTCATAGAATTTGAATCAAGATTTCATGACTTATGGCTTATCTTGAGTTTTAAAGAACTTGTGATTTCTAATCATTGTCTGCTTTGAATTCCTAAACACTCATACTCTTGATTCCTATTGGTATAAGATTGTTCGGTATTGGTGACCTGACTTCTACATAAATTTGAACATAGTTTCGTATGAACAATTTGTGATATCATCATGGATTTAAACATGCTAAGCCTATTTTACTAGGCCTATTCTTAACCAAGTGTTACTTTTGACAACACTTGTTGACGTCTATAAGGGTGAACCAAGCCTTCACTCGACCAAATTCCTCTTTTCTTTCAACTTTTGAGTGTAAACGAAGAAATTTGTTAACATTTTAGCGCTAGAAGAAGGGCTCGAATCTCCCACTTCATTTAAACTATAAGTGGAATTACCTTAACCTACATATATAGGGATGAAAGGACTTATCCCTATCAAGGATACCCCATTAAGGAAATCATTCCAAACTGCCCTACTCTTGATTCTTAAAACCATTTAATCACATCAACTAAGTTTTGCTTGGTCATGTCAATTAAATATGTTAAAATCTTCGAGGAAGGGTCCTTCGATCCTCGAATGGCTAGACCAACCTGCCAAATTTTAAGTGATCCTTGGCTTCATGAAGAGAAAACATTAAGGCTCATGGCAATACAAATCATGGAAGACAAAAGAGACAAATGGCTTCTTTTAATCCAGAAAAATGGAGCGAATCCATTCCTTGTAGCGCCAACATTGATTTTTTCCCTAGGGAGGCAACAGAAAAAGCATAATCCTGAAAATGAGAAAGGTAATCCAATTTAAAGCTAATGGTACTATTCTTAAAAAAGAAATATCAAGAGACTTTGATCGGTTTACTAGAAATTGGAGGAGTGTGCTTGATCGATCCTATAAAACGAACAAAGTACAGAGCTTTCTAAAAAGGAAATTGGTGGTCGAAGATGAGGAGTCCGTCGCAAATAACAAAAGAATTAAATGCCAACCAAGAGGATCATTCTCTAAAAATCACGGCTTTCTATGAATTTCTTTCTTACTACTTCTTATGAGAATATCTACCTCTTGACCAAAGACAAGCTCGGCTATTAGCCTTCATGAAGAAGCGACCAAAGAATGAAGGAAATCTTAGAGGATTATATTTGCATTATCAATGTTCTAACGAGTATGACATGAATCAATGTCGAAGCTTGGAAGAGATAATCTACAATTTCCTAGGAAAAGGAATGCATAAAGCAGTCGTAAAAAGATATTGAACAAGTTAGCAATAAAGAAAGATTCTCTACGTAAGAACGTCTATTTGGTTCAGGAGAAAATGAAACTCCTACAATAGAGGAAAAAGCATTTGTCCCCACTAAGATGGCCTGGTCAAACTACCTCTTAGAGGGAGGTTAGAGTAAGCCTTTGGTCCTATCTTAAAGGGCTTGACCAAAGAATCTGGAAGCCTTCAGTACAGTCCATATGGCCTTACTAAAGCGCCTCCTAAAGAGAGGACGGAGTAAGCCTTTGGTTCCGTCTAAGATCACCTGACCAAAGCACTGGACTAGCCTTCAATAACGTCTCTATAGCCTTACCGAAGTGTCTCCTAGAGGGAGGTGGGGTAAGTCTTTGGTTTTGCTTAAGATAGCTAACTAAAGCACTAGACTAGCCTTTAGTAACATCTTCAAGGCCTTACTCTAGCGCTTCTTAAAGGGAGGTCGGGTGTCTTTGGTTCTGATTGAGGAAAGCTAACCAAATGCACCAAACAAAAGACGTAAATCATCACTTAAGACGGTGATAAGGGGTTAGATCCAAGTTGAGATCATCTCCTAAGTTGGTGATTAAAAAAATCAATCGAGTCAATCGAACTCTATCCAAAAGAATGGATCAAAATTAGTCTTCTAGAGGAAGATCAATCAAAATGAGCCATTTGTGCTCCAAAGTAAAATCAAATCTTCTAGAGGAAGATCAATCAAAACGAGCCATTTGCACTCCAAAGAAAAATCAGTCTTCTAAAGGAAGATCAATCAAAATGATCCATTTATGCTCCAAAGAAATTCAACCTTCTAGAGGAAGATCAATAAAAATAAGCCGTTTGCGCTCCAAACCAAAAGCAAACTTCTAGAGGAAGATTAATCAAAATGAGCCATTTATGCTCCAAAGCAAAATCAGACTTCTAAAGGAAGATTAATCAAAAGAGTCGTTTGTGCTCCAAAGAAAAATCAATCTCCTAGAGGAATATTAATCAAAATGAGCCACTTGTGCTCCAAAGCAAAATCAATCTTCCAGAGGAAGATCAGTCAAAATGATTCGTTTGTGCTCTAAAGCAAAATCAATCTTCTAGAGGAAGATCGACTAAATGTGAGCTGTTGGGCTTCAAAGCGAAGATAAAGCAATTGTCAATTGCCAAGTGGATTTTCTGGACATCCTTTTCTATTATTAGCAAAATGATTTTCTAGTCTTCTTCTTCTTGCAAAATGGTTTTCTAGTCTTTTATTCAGATTATTTTTGCCAAAATAGTTTTCTGGTCTTCTTATCATTGTCAGATGGTTTTGTGATCTTCAATTGCCAAATGGTTTTTCTGGTCTTCTTTTATTACCAGAATAGTTTTATGGTCTTATTCTATGATAACCAGAATAGTTTTCTGGTCTTTTATTATTACTAGATGGTTTTCAGATCTTTTATCATACCAGAATGGTTTTTCGGTCTTTTATTGTTACCAGAATGGTTTTTTGGTCTTCTATCATTACCAGAATAGTTTTTTGGCCTTATATCCTTACAAGATGGTTTTCTGGTCTTCTATCATTACCAGATGATTTTCTAATCTCCTATTATTTGCAAATGAGTTTATAGTCTTCTTCTATTATTACTAAAATGGTTTTTTGGTCTTTTGTTATTACCAGATTGGTTTTCTGGTCTTTTGTTTTTACAGGATGGTTTTCTGGTCTTCTATCCAGATGGATTTTTTGGTCTTCTATCGTTACAAGATGGTTTTCTAGTCTTTTACTATTGCTAGACAGATTTTCTAGTCTTCTATCCTGATGAATTTTCTTCTCACACTATCGCTAACTGAAATTTCTAGTCTTCTATTCATACTATTATTAGATGATATTTTGGTCTCATATTATTTCCATGCAGTTTGGTGGTTCTTATTTATATGGCCACGTACTTACTTTAAATGAGGACTACATCACGTCGATTCTCAATTTAGATTGGAATCCAAAAAATAATAGGAATTTCCATTACTATATAAGCTATCAAACTTCTATTAAGGAGAAGTAAAATTCTTACATCAAGATCAAAACCTATGGTTTTCATACCACTAAAATTCTAAATTCTCAATCTACAAGGTTCCTAACTCTCTTTACAAGCAGGTTATTGATCTATACAATAAAGGCTTAAAATACAAAATGTAGATTATGCTAAAATTAGCAACTACAAAACACCAAATTGCAACTGGTAAGTTAATTGCCAATCTTAGACAAAGAAAAAAGAATAGAATATCAACCATTCAGGTATGATTTTATTTACAAGTTACATGCTAGATACAAAAATCATAGGTGCGTGAAATGAATTACAAAAGGTTCTATTCAAAGATCTACAAGAAGTTCTCTGTTAAAGAGCAAGGCTATGTTCCATCCTTTTCAGATCTTCAGCAACTGATGAAGAGTCAGTAATGTGGCGAATGGCTACATCCAAAAGCTCTTTGAGTTTCTTCTCTTTTCTTCGAATAGTGTCCACATTATCAACTGAATCAATTTGAGCCTTCAATGCATGCTTGAGAGTCTTATTGGCTCCTTTTAAGGTTTGAACCATTCCCTTTAATTCCCCAATCTCTTACTCGAGCATATGCCTTTTGTGCTCAAGCTTTTCAACCTAGCTTTCATAATCATTGAGACATTGAGAAATTTTTCATTCCATTTCTTACTGAAAAACTGCTTGCACTCAAATTTGACTTATCTACCCCATCTGGAGATCACTTCATTACTTAGGCCTGGAGGTGGGTTTAACAAGGTAGGAATTCCTTGCTAGCCAAAGATTGAGATCTTTTCATTCTCTATGGAGTAAGAGTAGGAAGGTTGGAATTGCCTTCACTCATAATAAATTCCAAAAATTGGCAGGATACTGGACTCTTTAAGAGATTCACTTATTGTTCGTTTATCTGTTGATGTAACTTAGCTAGTTCTATGTCGATCACAACTGAAGGTCCAGAACCTAGGAACATGTCTATTTTCTTTTTAACTCTTGAAATTCTTTGTCTTTTTCGTTAATTTGAACCTCTAAGCTGGAGTTTTCTCTGAAGCATCCAAACTTTAATATTAATTAATAATATTTCCTATTCCACTCTTATGCTTTTGGATTTTTCAAAAACAGTAAAGCTGAAGCATCTTAAGAAGATCGCCACTTTTTTATATCGGTTATTGGTTTATCTTTAATATTGGCCAACCGAGAAAGAACATCTACAGGACCAGATGTGAGCATTAAGCAGCTTTCCTATTCAGAATAAGTAAAACGAAAATTAATACATGAAAAACAAACTCTTCCATTAAAAGCAACAAAGTTTACAAACGATAAGGAAATTCAAATTACATTAGCATTTCATTTTCTAACTTTAAACTTTTGAAACAACGTTTTTAGCATTTTCAAATGAACCAACCGATAAGGTAAGACTAGAATCAAAAGAAATTTAGTCCATTATGGGGTATTAATTGGAGGAAATTGGTGATAGACCCATTTCCTAAATAGATAGCTAGTACGACCATATAGCAATTTGGCATGATAAATTCGAATTTCATCGAGTATTTTATCATTCTCATCGCCCAAGATGTCGAAATGAAAGTGAGGAAATCTCGTGTAAACTTTTTGTAGATCTCTAAGAAAGCAATGCTTTGCTAACTGAGATGTTCTAAACATTAAAAACTTCTCTTTATAATCTCTCTTTAACTTGGTAAACTTACTCAAAAGTTTCATGGGAACAAAGCCACTGGAATGTTGCTTAATCTATATAATATGTTAAAATTAGACTAAAAATAGAGAAAATAAAGTGATAAAGTTTTGACTTACGTATTACAATCATACAATTATTCAGGTTCGTGCAATATCAATATCTTCTAAAATTCAAAAATAATTTCTCCTTGCTATACTTAATCTTTTCGTAAGAAAGAGTATTAGGAGAGAGGGGAACACTAGTAGTCATAGGCAGGTTCCAATAAGTCCCAGGATGAGGATCAGTTCCAAAATCATCTAAATATCTCTTATGAATGCGTCTAGTTAAACCCCCACTATTCTCTCTTAAGTAGGAGAAGTCAAAAAAACTTCCCTTGGAGTAGACTTTATAGAAAAATCCACCAAAACATTTCTGTCACCAATTAACATCCAAAATAGGGTCAATAATTCAACATTCTTTCTTGTAATCCTTTTCCAATATAGACGACCTCTTTTCAAGCGAGGGGCAGCCTATTTTTCTTTAAATAACTTTAACCATGCAGCATTACCAAAAAGATGTTTGTATTTGTCAGGTAAGTTATTGTACTTTGTATGTTACCTTTTAAGTTCCCTTTTCAGTTGATGCTGCTTATTCACACTCTTTTCATAAAGAATCTTGTAGTAGAGTTTGTTCTTTTTCCTTAACTAAAATAGATGGCTTATCAATTAAGAGCTAAGCAAGTGATCTGAGGTATTTAAATAAAGAACTCCATACCTAGGAGGTCGAAACTTGAGAGATAGGAGTCTGAGTTTTCTCTTCGACTGATGTCTAAGTGGACTGCTACCTTTTGGAGTAGAATCCTTTTTTGAAGCATCCTGAGGATCTGGGAATTCGGTGAAGGCTGCATCATAAGAAAATGAGTCTAAGTTAGGATCATCTGATCCATCTCCCCTATCTTTTGGTCTTTCACGGTCCTTTTTGTTGCCATCACCACCATTATCATCATCATTATGATCATCATTGCCGTCGTCATCTCCTTCCCCATCTGATTCTGTCTCCTCATCCACTAAGGAATCGTCAAAGATCAACAACCTTTTTGCATCAACCTTATCCTCGGCTGGAAACTCTTTTTGACGAGACTCCTTATCTTTCCCCAGCTTCAGGCTAAACTTCCTTTTGAATTTTCATTCCAATCCGGAAGGGAAGGAAAGTCTAACTCTGAACACCTTCAGATATTGTCAGCATATGCCATAAACAAGGCATCTTCATAGCACTTCTTAGTGATCTTAAGGAGAGGATTATTGTTATCCGACATTCTAGCTCGGCTATATTGAACTGATTGCATGAGTTAGATCCGACTGCTATCAAGGCCAATGATTCTGAAGCAATGATTATGTGACCCAAAAGTCAAGTACAAATGGTTATATGAAGTCAGAATTGAATGGAACCAGTAGATAAACAATGTAAAATGCTTAAAGTATGGAATATAGCTCAGTAAATGGAAGGGATCGGTATGGATTGGCTCCTTGAGAGGGGTCAGCATACTATAGATCATAAAGGAGGGCTTGACATAGTTGATTGAGATGGATCGACATATTTTATGAAAGAGGGTGGATCAGCATACTTTAGCTCATAAAGGAGGGCTCTACATAGTTGATTGAGATGGATTGGCATATTTTATGAAAGTGGATGGATCGGCACAGTTCAGACTATAAGAGAGGGATCGACATGCTTTATTGGAAAATATGGATCAACATTCTTCATTGAATAGGGATTGGCATACATCATAGTCCAAGGGTATTCTTGCATACAACGATCTTTATCTCAAGATATACAACTTCAAAGCCTATGAAATTTGGAAGGCAGGATATGTAGACCCTAGGGAGGCTACCTTAGGGATCACACATCATATGGGAAAACCTTGAGGGATCGGCATGCAACCCTATAGAGGGTTCGATTTTCAACCGTGGACAATTCTGATCAAATCAAAGATTAAACAGTTACTTGAGCTTCAATGGTCCAAATGACATGAGAATTGGAGGGCCAACATATTTAAGCATGCAGAAGCCACCATAGGGATCGCTGCCCAAAAATCAACCAATGAAGGGATTAGTACTGATCCCTCCTTTTTGGTAATTTGGCTTAACAATCACTCTAGTGAGCCCAGGTGGATTAGAAGGTCCTTCAGCCAAAGTTTCAGAGAGATTGGTGGTCGTCTTCACCTATAAATACTAGCATTATGGGTCATTCTAAGGATCTTTATGCTACTTGTTACTTTTTATTGTAATCAAGTGGTCTCTATTCTCAACTACTGTAATCAGATTTATAAGTGATTAATAAAGATAGTCTTCAAAGTGGATGTATGCATATAAGACTGAACCACTTTAAATCTCTGTGCTTCTTATTATTGCGTTTTATCTGTTATTAGCTTAATCTTCTCCTCAGTTTTAATTCTATTTTCTTCACTTACTTCACTACATAAATATATTATTGGGTGTTTATGACCAAGTTGGTTGCAAACATTTCAGTGCTTTCATTGAGAGTCCGATTCTCAGCTTCCTAAGATCCCCTTTGTCACTGCTAGATTGGATAAATCCCGCCAAGAGATCCGTAGTTATCTTCATAAAGTTGCTTATACTATTCATGTTTGGAGGAATCTAAAGCAAATTAATTAATATTGGTAGGACATACTAGATCTACTTCTCAGAATGTGGAAGGAAATGAGACTGCTAGCATTCAACAAGGAGACCCAAGCAATCAACCAACAAATGTGAATACTGATCCAACTGAGATTTAGAATCCCATGAGCTTTAGAATCCCATTGATTCTATTACTGGAGCTGAATTTCATAATTTAATGAGAGAGTTGATGGAAAGCTATCGACAACTAAATCAGCAAATTCAGACTAATATCAACTTGGTGAACCAAATTACTCAGCAGTAGTAGGGGAAAGCTAGGAGGGAACCCACTCATTACTCGACATCAAAAAGTTCTAGCTCATCGGATGAATATCATTGGCACAGGCATCGTAGGGTTGAAGAAAGTCACATCGAAATTTCAAAACGTCACTTGGGAGACCATCGTCGTCTACAAGGATTGATTGGTGTCGATCCTTCCTCCATAGGAGGGATTCCCCCCATACACTTAAGGAATCATGTTGGAACTATTTTTAAAGGTTTGGATGATGGAGTTTGATTAAATGCTAACTAGTTATCTCCTTATAATGATGATAGAGTGAATGTACACGATGCGCGTTGGGAAGATGGTGAACCATGACGGCGTGAAACAGCCCGCAGACATCGACCGGACCATTCACATGAGGTGGAGCGTGACCACCACTTGGCACCAACCATCTAAACGTCGAACTTATCGGTAGTGGTCTACAGTTAGTGAGGGAGATCCAAGGCATAACCAATGATGACTGGGTAATCTTGAGAAGTCATGCCCCATTCACTGATAGAGTATTACATGCACGGTACCCAAGAAAGTTCAGCATGTCGTCAACGCCTGCCTACGAGGGAAAAACCGACCCTAGGCAGCACATCATGAGATATGAAAAGTTGATGGATACTACACGAGCTGATGATGCGACCAAGTGCAGATGCTTTCCCATGACTCTTTTCGAAATAGCGACGACGTGGTTGAAGAGACTACCCCTGCGATCAATTTCTAGATTGGATGATTTGGCAACCAAGTTTGTGGAGCAATTCTGGATGCATGCGACTCAGCCTAAAGACGTGATGTCCCCTTACAACGTGATTCTGGCTCTAGGAGAGTCATTAAAATATTATTTGGAGAGATTTCATATAGCTATTATGGAGTTCATGGGCAATCCAAATGACCATGCAATGCTCATAGCCATAGCGAAAAGGATTAATCCAGAGTTTGGCGATTGGTTAGCCGGTAAGTCGCTCGCAGCATTGGAATGCTTTTACGGAAAGGTGCCTCAATATTTGAGAAAGGAGGAACCGGGCCCTCTAGAAAGAAGAATCTTGCGAGACCATATGGAGAAGGAGTAAAGAGTAAAATTGCGTTAAAAATATATGATGATAGTTCTGGAAAATCCAAGTGAGTGTTCATAATAAACCAAATCGGCAAAAGTGAGGCGGATATAGGAACCGAGAATAGAAGAGGTATTCTGGAAGATTCAACCCTAGGATTCCAATGTATAGTAATTACACACTATTGAATATGTCCTTGGAGAATATCTATCTGTCTACTTGCAATACCATGTAGTATAGGAAGCCACCTTCAAAAGAATCAAAAGAGAAGCAGAAGCAGACCAAGAAATATTGTCGATTTCATTAGTTTTATGGGCATAATACAAATGAATCAAGACATATCAAGGATGTTATAAAAAAATTGATTCGAGAAAAGAAGCTACAACAGTTTGCGAAAACCCCAACAGGATGGCGGGCAATGGACTTCTGACCCCAACCGAGTGGTGGAGGGTTGGTGATAAATACGATGGTTGCAGGACCGCACCCGGTAGATAAGAGTTGGCAAGAGATGGAGTGCTATGCTAGCACGATTAGGCATGTGGATTTTGAATGCTGTTAGAATACGGAAGATGGATCTCCGGCAAAACAGCAACATATGATGATGAGGATGATATTATGTTTAAGAACAGAGATGCAGATAAGGTGGAGTCTCCGATAATCGACCCAATAGTCATTTCAGCTATGATTTGTCTTGCTTTGGTGAGAAGAATTTTTAGTGATTATGGAAGTTTAGTGAATGTAATCTTCCGAAAAGCTTATGATTAGATGAGGATGGAAGCCAAAGATTTAAAATCGTCTAAAGCTCGTATACATGGTTTTAACGGTGTTGCAACCGATGCTGTTGGTTATGTGGAATTACCTGTTGGGTTGCGAGAAGGTGAACGACGGAGAGTGCGCATCTTGTCGTTTATTGTTTTGGATGTTGAATCTCTGTACAATGTTTTTCTAGATCAACTGGCCATAGCTGAATTCCAGGCAGTTCTTGCCGGATAATGTCGAAGTTTCCAATGGATAATGGTGTACGTGTTGTTTATGGCGATCAAGCGAATGGATGTGCCTGTTATGTAAATGAGTTGAGGAAAGCTCAGTGCAAAGAAAAAGGTAAGAGTGTGGACAAGACTGTCCGCATCTAAGCTACTGAACGTTGACAACTAGCGGACGAGCCTTTGTTTTGGCGCCATAGTCGGTTCTATCGAGATATACGTCCGAGATGACAAAGAGGAGCCCAAATAGACCAAGGCTACACCGGCTGAGCTGACGATTCATATCACGGCCAGCTACGATGATCCACTACGAGCCCTAAAGATTAGGTCATAGCTCAGCCCCTCGATGATGAAAGACTAGCTTTCTCTAAGCGAATCAAGGCGTGTTCGCTTAGACTTGCTCTGAGATGTATAGAATTTCGCCCACCATTGCAAGCCATGCATTGAATATCGACCTGAGGTATGTCCCGATAAAGCAAAAAAGGCGCAGCACAGATCCAAAGAGATATGGCGCTCTCAAAGAGAAGGTGGATAAACTAAAAGACAACGGGTTTATCCACGATGCCTTCTTCCCTGAATGGGTATGTAATCCTGTACTTGTAAAGAAATTAGATGGGAAATGGCGAACGTGCATTGATTTTTCAGATTTGAATAAGGCATGCCCGAAAGACAATTTTTCTCTTTCGAGGATCGACCAGTTGGTGAATTCAATTGAAGGATACGAATTGCTACCTTTCATGGATGCATACTCAGGATATAGCCAAATCCCGATGCATATCCCCAATAAGGAGCACACCATTTTCATTATTGATATTAAATTGTACTGCTATGTAGTAATCCCATTTCGATTAAAGAATGTAGGAGCTACTTATCAGCGCTTGGTCAATATAATGTTTATAGATCAGATTGGATGGACAATGGGAGTGTATGTGGACGATATGCTTGTGAAGTCACGACGATCAAGCGACTTCATTGGAGACTTCGTGGAAATGTTTGACATCCTCCGACATTACAAGATGAAAATCAATCCTTTGAAGTGTTCTTTTGGTGTTCCATCAGGAAAATTCTTCGGCTTTATTGTCAATGCACGTGGAATAGAAGCTAATCCCAAAAAGATGCAGGCTATCCGTGATATCCAAGTGTGAAGAACTATTAAACAAGTGTAGAATCTGAAGGGAAAATTTATTGCCTTAAGACGATTCAACTGCAGACTTATTGATAAAAGCATCCCTGTCTTTGATTTGATTGGAAAAGGCAGAAGAAACTTTGAATGGACGCAGGATTGTAAAGACATATTTCGAGCTTTGGTGAATCATTTAGAGAGATCCCTTATCTTTCCAAAGCTAGTGAATCATGAGGAGTTATACATTTATTTAGCTGTATCGGCATACACTATAAGTGTTGCATTACTTCGTGAGGAGAATCGGTTCTAGATGCCCGTGTATTATATCAGCAAATGATTAATGGGAGGTGAAAGGAATTGTCCGAAAATAGAGAAATTGGCGTACTGCTTGCTAATTGCAACACTGAAGCTTCATTTGTACTTCCAGGCGCATCCGATCAATGTTTACACCGACCAGCCATTACGATAGGTCCTACAGGGATCTGAGACATTTGGATGGTTACTCAAGTGGAATATTGAGCTTAGTTGATTCGACATTACTTATTTCCCTCAGTGGGCTATCCAGGGTAGGGCACTGGTAGCTTTTATAGAAGAGGTTACTTATTTGCGATGATTCTTCGAAAGGCAGTGCAATCCCTACTATATGGTGGAAATTGTATACTTATGGAGCATTTAATGATCGTGGTTCTAGAGCTGGAATAGTGCTTGTAACTCCTAAAAATCGATCAATCTGTTATGCATTAAAGCTTGATTTCCCGACAACAAACAATAAAGCTGAGTATGAATCTCTTATGTTGGACTTAAACTCACTATAGAACATGAAATAAAATCTGTTAAAATATTGTAACATCCCCCACATGGAGGCCCAAAACTAATGGTTGCGGATGCTACAGGCATCCATAATTATTAATTCTCGATGACCAAAGACAGTAATGTTAAATACATTGATATAACATAAACATATGGATATGGAAATTTTTTAAAATCAACAAAATATTTCCACATTCTATTTCCAAATATTTCAAATTCATTACATGATCCCAATACGAGATCCACGTTCAAAGAAAATGTACTTGTTACAACATATGCCAAGAGCGAAGTATAAAGATGCCCCCTTTGATGATCAGAGTATATATAGTCAATTAAACAACTTTACCTTTACAACAACAACACGGCGGAATCAAAATAAAAGAGAACTCCAGATAGCTACCATCCTTCCTACATGTCTCTGGAAGCTTATTCGTCTAAAGAGGAATATGAAAGTTGTTTGTTGATTTTAATTTTTTTCCATATCCATGTTTCTTTACATCTATGTATCTAAGTGGGAGATTTTACATAGCCGTTAGTTTTGCACCGTTAAAAAAGACAATGACAGCAGCATTCATAACCGTTAGTTTTGGGTCTCCAAGTGGGAAATGTTACAAGTTGGTGTCACAGCATAGGTTTATGAAGCTTAAAAGAAGTTTAAACCTAAAAGATTTTCAAACATAATCCAACGAATCTGAAAATAAGATCAGAGTTTAGATTGATGCTATAGTAACATACTTGTATTGGATATATATATATATATATATATATATATATATATATATAAGTATGTATTCCCCTCTCTCTTAGACCATTCTTCTGTATCTTACTAAGGCTTGTATGCAGATTTACGAGAAAGAGGGTATGGAAGCAGGAAACGGAAGAGGAAATCTCGGTGGAGGAAGCACCACAACCAATGGAAATGCTCGACCCACCAGAAGGAACCTGTATCGACAGGCTAATGCTAACCAAACTGCAGACGCCAATGTAGGTGCTGGAAATCCATTGGTTGGCCCTTGTTAGTTTTCATGGGCCAAGTAATAATCTATTTAATGTTTATGGACTCCCTATCCAGCTTCATAGTTTTCATGGAATCACTAAGAATCTGTTGGCCCCTGCCAATAACATCATTGTTTCATGGGTTCTCCCTGAACTTATTAGTAACTCTAGTAACTTCCCTCCTATCCTAGTTTTCATGGGTTGACTAAGAACCTATTGATATCTATTAATAACTTAATCCGGATGTAGTTTTCATGGGTTCACTACAAACCTATTGGCCCCAGCAAATAACTCAATCTAATAATAGTTTTCATGTATTTACTATGAACCTATCTCTCTGACAACTTCTTTTATATATAGTTTTCATGGGTTTACTATGAACCTGTCTACCTAACAACTTCTTTAATCAATATTTTAGCATTCTATATTCTAGTCTTCCTGACCTCTTGGATGCAATTCTAGCCATTCAGGAGATAATGTAATTTATATTCACTATCGAATTAGCCTAGCTGGTTATTCTTCTCTTCCCCAAAATAGAGTTATGGGTCCATTATAATGTGAATATACATATATATGAAGAAGCAAACATAATAACTTGGTTAATCCCTTTAACCTGTTAATCAAGGAAAACTTCTTCAAAACTCCATACTTAAAATCAATACAAAACTCTTTATTCATGCCATGGTTTTCCTTTAAGATGAGATTGGGTTATTTTTTTTGAAAACTAAGGCTTTCAAAATCTTAAAACATTACTTTCAAAACCCTTGGATAACCTCCTTCGAAAGCTAGAAAACTTCTTTTCAAAACCTTGAATATATAACTTTCGAATCTCTTCAAATTATCTCTTTTGAAAACAAAATAAACCTTTCAAAAGTATTAAACATTACTTAATTATCCATAGAAACATAGCTTTGAAACCAACGAAAGTACCCACTTCGAAACCGTTGGCTTTACTTAAAAACATCTTTTGTGTCAAAGTGAATATATACGGAAGTATCTCTTTTGAAACCTATAATCTTCATATAAAATTCTTTGGGGAAATTTTAATGGCGTCGGCACCATCCTTTCAAAAGCTTCAAACATTTAAGTAAAACATTGAAGGTTGGCATTGAAACCCTCTTTCGAAACCATTGCCTTCGAAACCCTTGAACCTTTTGAAAGCATTTAGAAATTGGCTTAGTATAAGTTCAAAACAAAGGCTACCCTTCGAAAGCATTGATGACTTTAATACACTCAAAAGGAAAAAGAACGACAGCAGGGATTCGACTAGGTCGGAACTACCATTTTCAAAAGCATTTTTTATAAACAAGGAACTCATTCGAAAGCTCATACTTCAAAAATAAAGATGGTAACCCTCTTCGAAAGCTATTTGGAAAAATCCCTTTGATAGCATATGTTTCAATTCCTTCGAAAGCTTTAGTAAAACAAAGGCAGGTGCTTAACCTTCAAAAGAAAAGCAAAGGTTTCGTTCCTATCAAAAGATATGTTTCGACACCATGCCTTCTGCCTTTCTCCAATCCACTATGTACCAATGTGGATACCATGTGTATTGGTTTCGGCTTTGTGGAGTTTCAACTTGATTGAAGATGGAAGCTATGAGTCCATAGGTGCTTCTAATAGAGGCAGAACCTACTTTTCCAAGTAAAAACTGATCAATGCCAAATAAAAAAAATATACTAACCTGCCCACTTGTAAACATATGATTGGTTGCCTCAGCTTTTCAAATTCTTTACAAAAATAACTACCACATAATTTCTAAACCAAGATTACCTTAACAAGTAAGCCCTTCCATTAAACAAAACAATTAAATCATTACGGTCCTCATTTCAAAATAGTTTAATTCTCATAGTGAATTACTTAGGAAAAATCCCCAAAAATCACAGAATGTTATCTAACATATCTAAATTTCAGATCCAAATATTCAATATAATTTCTGAAATAAATTTCTAAACCCAATTAACCATATTTTCCTTTCAACATTCATAATAATCTTTCCATAGCTTGGAAAATTATCAAAATTGAAACCCAACTCCAAATCATGTTTTACATAACATATAAATTCCTCATGGAATTCGAAATTAATTATAATAGATTTTACCCTAAAACTGAATAAATCCATATATGAACAATTTGATTTAAATCTTTAAATCAAACATGTTATAAATTCAAGCATATCATCATCCAAATTATCATGAAAATGAATTTAATCTTAAACTCGAAAACAAATGATTATACACAAAATAGAGATGGCATAAATTATTATTCACCTTGATTAAGATACAGAAATTGGATTGAAATTAAGATTTATTCCCCTTGCTTTAATTCCTTAGCTTGATTTGAATTTCTCTTCTTTTCTTCTTTAACATTGGTCGGCTCCTCTTTTATATTTGTGTTTAATGTTTTGTGAAAATGAGTAATGAATGCGAATGGATAGTAAGCTATAGAAATATAAGGGTTATGGTAATAAGGTGCGGCAATTTCCCAATAAGCCCTTAGGTTAATTAATTATCATACATAACCATTTATAAGCCCAATTATCTTATTAAGCATGACCCGTAATTTTTTTTTCAAATCTCAACCCCCTAATCACTCTAATTATTTCCATTATTTTATTTAATTTATCTAATTTAATCTCTTGAATAATGTTTCCAAAAATTAGGGATGTTATAAATATTTTACAATTCATAGTTGGTAGTGTACCAAGCTAAGGGATATTTTCAGGCTAAGGAAAAACGACTTGCCCATACCTTACCCAAGTCCAACAGTTATTGACAGAATTTGAGTACTATGACATTTCGCGTATTCCGTGAGATCAAAACAGAGAAGCAGATTCATTGACAAAGTTTGCTAGTACCAATGATGCATAGCAGAAGGGCCTTGTTTCGGTCGAAGTATTAAATACCCTAAGTATAAACATGATAGGAATCGATCAGACACTAGAAGCAGAGCCTGAAAGGGAATCATGGATGACTCCAATCAAAGACCATTTACTGCATTGAGTTCTACCAGATAAAAGAAATGAGAAGTGACATGTATTTCGCAAAGCATCATAGTATATTACGCAAGAAGGAATTATGTAGATGAAAGGATTCATAGTCCATCTACTCTCGTATGTCGCTTATGATGAGATAAAATGTGTTCTAAGAGAAGTTCATGAAGGGGAACGTGGCGATCACACTGGAGGCAAACTTTGGCAAAGAAAATACTCCGTTATAGGTATCTGTGGCCGGCCGCAAATCGAGACGCCGCTGATTATGTGGGGCAATGTGATAAATATCAGATATACGCAATAGTACCAAGAGCTCCACCGATGGAAATCACACTAATGGTCAGCCTATGGCCATTTGCCATGTGGGGTATAGGCATTATTGGTTCTTTACCAATTTCTAAAGGTGGTGCAAAGTACATTATCGTTGTAGTTGATTACTTCAC
Source organism: Allium cepa (assembly GCA_030765085.1). Classification (NCBI taxonomy): domain Eukaryota; kingdom Viridiplantae; phylum Streptophyta; class Magnoliopsida; order Asparagales; family Amaryllidaceae; genus Allium; species Allium cepa. The sequence goes on along the minus strand of CM060931.1, from coordinate 351,428,884 downwards.
TAAACGGGCTAAAGCAGAACCTTTAGCTATGATCACAACCAAGAAAGTAACCAACTTTATTGTCTGAAGCATCATATGCCGCTTCGGACCTCCTCAAACTATTGTAACAGACAATGGGACTTAATTTGACAATGTTGAATTCAAAGACTTTTTTCGAAGATATCGTACTGAAAAGAGATTAGCAGCGGTCGCTCACCCTCGGGAAAATGGATAGGTTGAAGCGGTGAATAAAATCGTAAAGTCCATTCTAAAGAAGTGTTTGGAGAAGGCTAGAGGCAGGTGGGTGGATGGACTTCCTACAACACCATGGCTTATAAGACCACCCACAAGTCCGCAACTAGCCATACGCCATTCGCCCTTGCTTACGGTTCCAAAGCCGTTATTTCTGTTGAGCTTGAAGTTCCTTCTTATCCAGTGACATACAATGATCCCAAAATGAAAAAAAGTTATCTTCTAAGAATCTCTTTACATTATGGATGAGAAGCGTGAGGAATCCGATTTGTGGGCAGTTGCACATCAACACCGAGTCACCCGGTATTCCAACTTAAAGTCCGACCTAGAACCTTTGAAATCGGCGATCTCGTCCTGAAATGGGTTTTCCCTACTCTATAGCACATGAATCCAATTTGGGAAGGGCCATATGTCATTAAAAAGAGGCTTAGAGAAGGAACTTGCAAGCTAGTGACTGTCGATGGCATCACGCTTCTAAGGGAGTGGAATAACGAGCGTCTAAGACACTTTTTCACCTAGTTTGTTTGCTTTTCATTTCAGTTGTATTTGCTTTAGCATACAATTTTTTAGATATATAATTAGACATTTTGTGTGTTTTTTCCGTTTAATGAATAAAGTTTCGAACTTCTTTTATATTTATGTTTACTGTGGCATTATATATTAATTACATAGCGAAACTGCTTGATTTCGATATGTATGAACATGCTCCCGGAGTTTGAAATTAATCAGTAACGATAATTCCCAATGTGACTAAATAAGATGAGCTTGATCTACTTGTTCATTTGATAACTCTTGTTCATAGTCCAACTGACGGGATACACAACGAGGAACAAATATGGTCTACCATCTGTTGATTAAATAAATCCGGCCAAACTGTAGGATGGAGAAAAAATAAGAGTGACCGTGACACAACCGATAACTTGTTAAATCAAACCCCAGTCGCTTGGGGGAAATCAATTAATTAAGGGGAGTGTGATTTGACTGCTCTCCAAAATAACTCTAAAAGCCCGGAGTGTGGACTGGAGTATAAATTTAAATTGGGTGTGAATCAGCCACCTATGAAATAAATCTAAATCCCCAAAGTGTGGACTGGAGTATAAGAATAAATTGGAAGTGAATCGACCGCTTGCAAAATAATTCTAAATCCCCAAAGTGCATACTAGAAAATAAACATAGAATGGGTGCAATCCAAAGGCCCATCAACTAAATCTTATCCCTAGAGTACGGGAGTTCAACCATTCACTATTCCATGAACTCAGGCTTGAAACCAATGGGAGAAGTATAAACTTGCTAAGGATAGAGTTCGACCATCCAACATCTAACCCTACTAACCTAATATCTGGGCAAGAGTACAGTTGCCCAAAACCACTGAATTCGACAGCGTAACACTATGGCTCGAGCCTAGTGTTTAATACGACTTAAGGCAATGACCACTTAGAGGCCTTGGGATAGAGCTGGTGGATTGTTACTAGAATTCATGAATAACGAATTACATGTACATTGAATGGAAAGTAATACTTCAAATACTTAAATAGCAATTCACACGAAAGCTCAACAGAAAGCAGAAAGAAATATTCATATGAAAGGTTTCAAGGTTGTAGCACAAGTTATTTCAAAAAACCAGGATTAATTCCCATATAGCCATAGCTAATAAAAGAAAAATCAAACAAATAACTATGCAAATTATATACACATTGAGCCGAAGTGACAGCTATATATTTGACCTCCTCTCTTTTTTGGATTTTTGGGAGTGTTGCGACTTGAGACCTTGATGTTTCTCTTCCTAGATCCTTTGCCTCCTTTTGTAGGAGAACTTTTAGACATAGGAGGAAGTTCCCTAGGAATTGACCAGCCAGGTGGAATAACTTGCAATGGAATAAGGTATGGATCGTTAATGTCAACCTTGACGGGCTCAGTTTTAGCTTTTCTTTTTAACAACTCCTCCCTTTCAACCAACATTTTCAACCTAATATCGTCAGTGAATTTGGAGGCGCCAGTGATAACTACATCATCAGACTCATCCACTAGGCGTGGATCTTCGACCTTATTGTCGTCAAGAGCTCTTATGACCTGAGCATCGGGCCCCGGTACATCGGCAACTGCCGGAACCCTTGTCGGTTTCTCTTGTTGCTCTTTAGCAACAGCGCTCTTAGGAGTTTGATCGGACCCAGAAGACCTGCAAAATTTGTTAAAACCGGGAGATGATCTTAAAACAATTGGGATCAAGGAACAAAACTTTTCATGAACTGAAGAGTAAAGTGCAATACCTTTATCCAGTTGGCTCTCAATGGTTGCTGGGATACCTGTGTAGTTAATGCCCCGCTATTACCCCACTACAATCCCGCTATATCTCATAGCGGATTTCTGCCGCTATGATTTTTTCCATGTAGCCCCAAAATATAGTCTTTCCGCTTTAATCCCCGCTATTTCCGCTATATCCCGTTATTTCCGCTATATTCCGCTATTCTCGCTATATCTTTTTTAATAAAATGAATTGAAAAATTGCATTTATACATTATAAAATTATGAAACTAATTTATTTGATTTAATTTTTAATATATTTTCAGAAATGAAAATACTCTAATATTATACCAAATTCAATTATGTTATATAACAGTTTTTCGTTTATTTAAAGTATATTCGCACACGTTTTTATTTAAAATTATTTATGTATTATTTATAATTCAACTGAATGATAAATTTTCATTTAATTACCATTTATATATTTGTAGAAACATTAAGTACGAGCTTTATATGCTATTTTAGAGTCATCCGCTATATCCCGCTATATCCTCACTATAACCCCGCAATGTCTTTTTGCACCTCCACCGCTTTGAATCTACCGAGCGCATTAACTGCACAGTGGGATACCCCCTTCCAAAATAGGTGACAACACCTTGGATAGATAACCGGACTTATTTGGACCATAGCCCAAGTCCTACCTCATGTCGAAGGAGATCGATGCTCTGGCATCTTAGGAAGAAGAGGGACCCTTAGGATCAGCCCTTGAAGATTCAGCAATTTGTTCCCCTTTATCATTAGGCGCAAAAACGTTAAAGTATCGGAGTTTCGCGACAGCCAAATCCAAGAGTTCATTTCCATAAAGGATTTCCTGCACTAATTCTTCTTCATTGAACTTAGCTCCATCCAATTCTCTCTTCTTCATCTCAATAATATATTCCAAAGCTTCAGCAAGTGATTCGAGATCACCCTTGCCAAGAAAACTTAAGTCACGGTGGATAGGGACTTTGGCATTGTATTCGATGATCAATAGATCGAACAAGTCCTTGATTTCATTCCTACCTAAATCTTTAGAGACTTCCACTTGGGATTCAATTTGTTCGATCATTACTTTGTGGCCTTCCTCTCGAGCCTCCTGTTTACGAACTTCAATTTTAGCAAACAGGTAATCAAGCTTAATTTTTAGGCTCTTGGATTCGACGATCTCTTCGTAGTATTTATGCGATTCTTCCTAAGCCTCAACTTTCTCTTCCCTTTCATTTTTTAAGAAGCTTTTCAAGTTCCTCAACGTAACGGGCCAAAAAATCTTTTTTCCTTTTGCAAGGAATCTTTTTCTAGAGCAAGTGCCCCACTGCGATTGAGGGAAGCATCGAGTTCTTTTGTATGAGAAGTTTCCAAATGGCTCACTCCCTCTGTCGTTTCTTTATCATTCTCTCTGCTTCAGTAATTTGTGTTTTTAATTCTAACACTTCATCATCTTGACGTTTGATTATGTCTATATCATGTGTCGCTTCTAACTTGAGATGGTCTATTTCATATTATCGCTCAGTGGACACTTCGAAGATTTTTTTGGCCAAATATTGAAACAATTCGTGCTACACAAACACATCATTAACACATGTAAGAGAGCTCGCTTTGGTGTGCCCAAGAATCCTATGTATTGTAGAAAGGAATTTAAGTCCATCAAAACAGATTTTCGAGAAAGTAGCTTAACCTTGGCCAATTTCTCGGTTGTAGAAATATCGATAGCAACGGCCGACAAGGAATGATCAAGAGCGACAATTGGATGTTTGTTTGACCTATGTTTGCAAGACTGCCTAGAGCTTGATGAGCCAAAATCTTGATTGTGTGATGCGGCGATATGAGGGCCATGACAAGGAGGTTGTTCTCCTTGACGTGATGTCTAGGACTGATGCTTGCACTTAGAAGAAGAGGATTCCCTTAAATGATAGCTTTTATCCCATCCATCGTCTTTCTCCCTATGTCGGCCAGACTCCAAGTTTGGGTTAGATCGATGATATGTTAAAGAACCTCTTAGGCGATCGAAGGCCCGGGACTAAGTAATTGCACTTGCAAAGACCAAACGTAAACATGTAAGTAATTATTGTGTAAAAGATTAATGATGTCCATATAGTGAAGTGCACGTGGTCGTGAGTGTCCTAGTGTTCCCCCAGGATAGACCGGTTTGAAAATTATTGTGTAAAAGATTAATGAAGTGCGTGTAGTGAAGTGCACGTGGTCGTGAGTGTCCTAGTGTTGTGAAGTGCACGTGGTCGTGTGTAAATTATCCTTTTTTATATTTTCAAGCTTTAGAATTTTATAAAGTGTTTAAGGACACTAAGACCCCCCTTGGGCCAACCAAGAGATCCATCCCATGCGTCTTGGACGCTTTTGACTTCACATCTCATTTTCCTTTGTACCCATTACCCTTACACACAAAAAATCTTCTACGACCACATGCATGACATCATCATATTAAATTTTCCATAAGTGGAAAAACATTTTATTTCATATTAATGATTTCTTAAGTACTTTAATGTTTATAAAAAAGTTTAAATAGCTTCTGATGAGTAAAAAGCGGTTTATCGATAAAACAATTTTTGGTCGCATTATCGATATTTCTTGAAAGTATATTTTTTTGTAAGAATTTTTCTAAACCAAGTTTACCACCATTATTTATTAACTAAAAGTTAGTTAATGAGGTTATTAAATCAATTTAACCTTATTTAATTACATATTCAAATATTTAAATAATTCAAATATTTAAATATAAAGTTTTCGACACTTCCCAGCATTTGAAGAGAATTACGTACTCTAGTCTCAATGGATGCATCAATATCAATTCTCAATGCATCTTGACTAAGAATATTTAAAATGATGTGTTTTATTATATTGATATTATGACGGCCCGGAATTTTTGGACATTTGAAATCGGATATTTAATTGATTTTAAATATTTGAAGGTTAGTTTAACTTGAGTTTAAAATATCACTATTTACTTAGATAATTAAATTATTGAATTTAATAATTGGAAATTGGGTTAATTGCTGGACCGGGAATTTTGGGCTGGTTAATTTTTTTTAAAGGATTATGAAATTTATATTGATAATACTGAAGGTAATAGAACTTTTGAAATTGAATTTGAAGATGATTTGTTCAGTTTTAAATATATACCGTTTAACTCGATATTTAAAAATAGTCTTCTGAGGCACGGACTCGAAATTCGACGAAACCAGTTCTATTGGATACGTAATAGTGTACTATTTTCGGATTTCAATTTTCGTAGCTTTTGGTGTTATCTGGTCGTATGGTATATAAATGCGTTGAAATTTTATCGAGAATTCAATATAATATCTGGGTCAAAAAAGTTATCTTCTCCATACAATCGAGTTAGAACTCGAAACCTTTTCCATTGCACTTGGAATAGAAGTATAACATTATGAACGTCTGGCGGCACGTCTCAATAGGAGGTCAAGATTTTGAGTTGTTTCTTCGAGACAATTTAAATTTAAATTTAAACATAAACATGTATATATATTCTCTTTTCACATCGGAGCTTTTTAACACTCAATTCGATGTACTATAGATTGTTCATTTTGGCATGCTAAACATCTCATCTGTCTCCCCTTTCCTTTTCAAAATGTACGCATTAGTCAGTTCAAGAAAGAGGATATAAACCAATCGTTCGAAATAATAGCCAAAACGACTTCCTATCTTCAAAATTCTAGCCTGGCGAACCCAAATTCGATTCCATTCAAAAATATCATCAATGACTGACTTTCTTTTTCCAATTCAAATTCATTCGCGAATCATATAAAATTGAAGATCGGTGATCAAATTAAATCTTGTATCTCAATTTAAGCTTCAAATCGCGTTCGAAGTCGCATAAAAAACGGAGCAGTTCGAATCGAATTCGAAAAGAACAGGTCGATCTAGGCCACGATCATGGATGAGGGAAGCATGGCTTCACAATGCTCGACGTGTTCGAGTGGAGGGTTTGTGACAACGGCGTGTCTGTCTATGGAGCTGAAGTTTGTGGTTTGTCGGAGGTATCAAGAAAACTGGGTGGGTTCATCTCTGGCTGAGGGTTGCTGACTCGACGTCGATAGCGCGATGGGTTGAAGGTTCGTGCAGGCGAGGTCGTTGCCGAGTGTGTTGCAGTGAGGTTCGAATTTATTCCTTCTAGTTAATTTTGAATTGATAAATATATATGTAGGCGAAAGAAATTTATTTTTACAGTAAGTATATAAAAACAATTCTATTTTAATTTAATGGAATATATATGTATATATAGTTAAAAACAGAATATGTATATACATAGGTAAATTAGTAAATATGTATAGAGATAAGGTTTGAAAATATAGGGATTTTTAATGTTGAAAGTTTATATAAAACTAGATTTTTGAAATCTATGATTTATTTTTATAAGTATGTATGTAGTCCCAAAAGAAAATAAATATATATGCATACATTTTAATTTACTAACTTATTTTAAATCAAAGTATTAAGGTAATTTATTTGTTTAACTGGTTTATTTATTTATTTTGGTCACAAAAAATAATTTATTAAAGTAAAATGGTTTAAAATTTAATTATTAGTTAAAATTAAATACATAAATGGTGATTAATTGTTCGATAATTTCAAATATTAATAAATCATATAATGTTATATAAGGTCTGAAATCGTGAAGAAATTAAGCCAAAATGGGAATGGATTGCAAAACGAAAAGCAAAGGTGAGTTAATCTCATTCACATCTGGGTTATCAGTTTTTTTAAATAGTTAAATTCAAATTATTAAAGTGATTGCTTGAATTGATGATCTATTATCAGTTTGGATGTGATATTATATATAGTAGAGTGTGTGTGTGTGTGTATGAAGCAATGATTGATTTCCCGTATTATATAGCGGATGAGACCTATGTGCCCCCATAATACCGGATGACCCTTTATACCACAATATCCCCCTCGAAGTGGGATTGGTATTTTATATTGTGTTAACATCTGTGGATGCCGAGAAACGGGTTGGAGGGCTCCAACCGGATTCCTCAAAATGTTGAACTTATTTTATATTCAACGATGTGATTTATTTAATGATCTGTGATAGATAATATTGATTATATTAGGGATTGAAATTATTGAATGCTATGCTTGGCTGAATATAAATGGGTATTTTGAGATATGGAAATATATATATGTATATATATAGTTTGGATTTTTAAAGGAAATGAAAATAAAATTCTTAAGTAAATAATTATTGGGAACTGGATAAATCGAGTAATAAGTTTTGAAGGGAATATAAAACCAGGAAATCGATTTGAAATTGATTTAGTGTGTTGGAGACTGTGATTTAAAGGAAAATGAGAAATGGAAATTTGTAAAATGGATTATAAATGAAGTTGAATATGTATCAGTGGATAAATTTGGAAGTATAGATTGCGGTGGAATTTATAAGAAAAGATTTAAAAGTACAAACTAGAAGTTTAAAAATGTTTTAAAATTGTTTTAGAAAATTTATTATTTAATTATTTTTAAGCGAAAAGTAAATATTTATTTAAGTTAATTTTGATAGTTATTTATTTTTGAAGGTAGATTAGTATTATGATTTTTAAAAAAGGAATTTTAGCATAAATATTTGATATAGTAACTTATTTTAAAAGGAAATTTTGGTTTGACTTTTGCTCAGAAACTCTTATAAATTTCTTAAGTATTATTTTTATTTAAGTAATTTTAGTAGCCTTAATGTAAATAACTTAAGTATATATTTTTGAAAGTGATTATTAGGAGATGTTAATGTGTTTTAAAAATAAAGAGTGGTTTTATTTTTAAAGTGATAAAAGAAATTTATAGGATTGGGACGTAAATTAAATAGGGATAAATAGAGCTGGATTTGTAAAGGATTTTATGGGTTATACTGAAATGGAAGTGTATTACCCTGAAAGCCAAGTATATTTTCAAAGGAAATTTTTATGTATAAGTTTATGGTTTTAAATTTGTTTTAAAAGAATGTTGTAGAGAGATTTATTATTTTTAATTATTTTTCGGATTTTAAAGTAAGTATTATTCAAATTCATTTTAGTAGTAATTATGTTAAATGTTAAATTAGTATTATGTTTTTTAAAGAAATTTTCTAATATTTATACTTTATATAAAACTTTTATTTTTAAAAATGGTTTGTAGCTTAAGTCTTACTTGGAAATCTATTATAGAATTTCATAACTATTATTTAGAGTAAAGTGATTTAAGCAAGTATATATTTTTGATAAAGTGGTTTAAATTATTTAATAACCTAAAGTATTAAGACTTGGTGATTTTCAGTGGAAATAAAACAATTGGGTGGAAATTTATTCCATGAGAGAAAGCGATTTGAAAACTATTTTCAAAGGATTGAAGTGTAGGAATATATCTTGCGAAGATATTTTGAAATAAATAATTTGGGAAACTATTAAGGCCTAATGGTTGTTTGTGGATGATATATGATAATTAAATAACCAACTATTAATATTGGCCAGTGCGCTAATTGTTTCGAAGATACCGGGATCGGTATAAATTTTTCGAAAACCACTTCGTTCCAGTTTGAACGTTTTCGTGAGGAAGACAAGAGCTTGGAGTCGAAGATGGAGCAGGGAAGTGCAAGGGCTAATCGCTCCTAATCCTGCGGGTGATTCCAAAATGGATGTAATAGTAGTGCCTTCAATTCCGTTTGGACCGAGAATGGACTTGTATGGATGAATGCTATCATAACATCGTCAGAAGGACGATGAGCATTCTAAGTGAGATGTGTTCTAAAATGGTAACGCATAGCCTCGAGCCTCATCAACCAAGAATGGCTAAAACTAGAGAGGTGCAGCAAGGCTAAGTAGCTAGCAACCAATTAAGGTAAGGTCATCCCTATCTAGATGTCCCTTTTATTTCGGCTGTGTGGACTGTTGCTGATCCCAACCGTGGGGTGATTTATTCGGACTATCCAGTAAGGGGTAGCTTCGATCTCGTGTTTTCGGGGATCATGGTGGATCCTCAGTACTTTGATCTAGACTAGGTACTGTGACGAGCGGTACCTCAGTAGCCCTGCCATTGATGGAAATCCAATCTCCAATAGGTACCTTCGGACTTGTTTGTATACCTATTATGCTGGAATTTAATGATTCTAACAATTTCGACCATTTGAATAAGTACTCGCATATAGAAACTACTACAATATTAGAGGATTTTATAAGAAATGTTTTGGTTATCGTAGGCTAAAAACCTGACATGTTTGTTCGTGGCATGGTCTTACGAGATACCTTTGATTTTTAAAGGATTTTGGAAATTTTAATAAACTAATTGAGTGTATTTTCTCACACTGGTTTTCTAGACTGACTCGGGTGTTATTTACTATAATGCTTGGGTCAGACCAAGTATCATAGATATAGGAGGAAATGCTATGGAGCTTAGGAGATGAGCTGGATGGCCACACGTATCACACGTATTTGATGTATATTCCGATGTATATGGTTAACTGCATAGACAGCTTTTGTGAGTATAGGTTATGATAAATGTCCAGTTGTGTGCTATGAATTTTGTTGTACTCTGATGATGTAATGTATATAACAGATACAGTTCTTTTTTGTATAAAGATTCAGTCATTTATCTATTATATATTGTTCTGCTGCGACGGTGAGATTCTGATATTGTTTTCTATTTCTTCTTCTACCTCTTTCTTCTTTAACCCTAAGGGTTCGTATTTCTGTTCACTTTGAGTTGAACTGTTTGAGAATATTGTCGCCTCAAGGGGTGAGGATTTGCAGGCTATTACACTTGGTATCAGAGCTGAAGGTTAAGCGAGAACCTTGGCTCTAGTGGGGATTACTCATTAGAAATAGAGTCCGTAGTACTGTAGAATGAGTTTGAGTGTATTAATAGATATGAGCGTTTATTCGTTAGTGAATATAAAAATTATTTTATATTGTGTTGATTGATTTGTTGGGTAGTTTATGGATTTTGGTCAGTACGAGTAATTAACATTATTGATAGGAATCTCTAAACATTTGAATAGAACAATTCAACACAGTATAGTTTTAAATGGGGTAAATGAAATAATTTTTCCCAAATTATTTTTGTATATAAAAGGAATAATTTTCGTGAAATTATTATAGTTATATATGGTTGCTTAGTTGTTAGGGAATGATAATATTAAACTATAATCATTGTTGTGTAGAAATTTAAAATAGGATTCAAATTATAACCAAATGTTAAGGAATAAATTATATAACAAAGTGGTATTTGTAAATGTGAATTACAAATGTGATTTATAATTGAAAATGAAATAAAAATTCCAGAGTAATATTTGAATATGAATTGAAAGGATTTAGAATTCGAAACTTTGGAAATTTAATTCCTTTGAGTTTGAAAATGATTTTCAAAGGTTTTGGAGGAATAATGGTGATATTATTTGAGAAATATTTTGAATTGCATTTGAAATCCGGTGAGATTTGTAATTTAAAAATATTTGAAATGTTTTTGAAGGATAAAAGCACTGAACTCTCTTCGGTCACTGGAAAATAACTTCGGTGATGACTGCAGCATCATCGATGTTCATTTTCGAGTTTCCAAGGGAGGAATTGCTGCCTGAATGTTTTGAATGATATTTATTTGCAAAATTGGGTTTGATTTTGGAATGCAAGGAATAATTTTGGTTTGGTTTATATGATTTCAAAAATGTTTTGAATGTTTAAGCAATTTTTTAAACTCTGGAAATTTAATTAAAAATGTTTATGGAATATAATGGGTTTGATAACCTATAAAATTTGAAATCTGTTGGAATAAAATTTAACTTAAAGAAGAATTGAATTAAACTAGTGTGAAAACGAGATAGTCAGAAGCCAATTAAATGTAGTAAATTAAAGAGATTAGTAAGTGGAATGTAAACAAGTGGAGAACTTATAGAAGTTTAAAATTTTGAATTGAATGGGAATTTAACCAAATTAAGTTAAGTAAAAGTGAATTTTGAGGAAAAGTCTAATCAAACTAATTGGAATTGAAATTGTATATTGGAATGATATTTAAATTGTGTAAAGTTAAGTGAAGTTGTAGAATTAATTCGAAGCGAACTATTTAAAGAAATGGTTAATTAAATATGGTTTGAATGAGATGAATAGAACTCAATATTTAAAAATGAAGGTAAATTGAATTCATATGGAAATTGGAGATCCAATTTGAATAAAAGTAGATAGAAACCAAGTAGTGAAGTGAAAATAATATAAGAAGTACATAAAATACTTATATTGAACTTAAGAAATGAATGGTGGAATTCTTAAGTAAATTTGGTATTGAAAATATTCTAAGTTAATATTTGAACAAGGATTAAATAATGGTGTGTGAAATGATAAGCGTGAATAAGTGAATGGAAATCAAAATAAATGTGAATAAAAGAGAATTGATATAGCTAATAATCAATTGAGATAAATACGTGGGGTGTATGTATATTATTTATTCGTATAACGATTTGATCCAGATTCGAACATAGAATTTCGAGATAGTTATATAGATCCGAGTTGGGATTCTTCACTCGATTTTCGACGGCGAACCCTGGATATGGATTTTTGATTGATTCTGAAATTCTCTTTCATAGTTGTTACTATGCAAGGAGAATGACTGTTTCTGATCAAGAAAGCAGATCTGAGTCCGCATTAGGAAGTCGGGTGGATGACACTAGTTCTGAAGTGAAATTGTGTGATCGAATGAGCGATCAGATTTGATATTGCATAGGATGATATTTGTACATTATACGTGCTTGAATGAAATTGATATTGAAAATTTTGAAAAGAAATGTATAAAATGATTGTGAATGCTGTGATTGGATATTATTGCTAAGTAGGATATACAGATGTTTTGAGAGGAAAGGAAATTGGTGACTTTGATTTTAGAAGATAAATATGAAAGGCCCGACTAAAAGGTATGTATTTAATTGTCACATGAAATTTGACAATTTTCTGATTTAGCCACTCTGCCTTTTGTTTTCTTTTGAATCCGGAGGCCCTTAGATGCATTTTGAAGTTGTACCGATCTAGCCGCGCGAAGGAGACGTTGGCGAAATTTTTCGAAAATTTAAAGAATTAAAAAAAATTGATAATTTAAATTTGGTTTTAAATTATAATATAAATTATTGAGTAAATAATATTATTTGAAAGTTATGGTCAAGTTTGGGAAGTTAGTAAGAGTGTTAGTGTGTCCTTAATAAAAAGATTGCTTTAGGAAGATGTTTAAAACTGTTTGGTTTTGGGAAAATCATGAATGGGTTATGGATCATTCTTATTAACTAGTAATTTCGGGGACGAAATTCTTTTAAGGGGGGAGGAATGTGGCGATCTGGAATTTTTGGACAGTTGAAATTGGATATTTATTTGATATTAAATATTCGAAAGTTAGTTTAACTTGAATTTCAAATATCACTCTTTATTTAGATAATTAAATTATTGAATTTAATAGTTAGAAATTAGGTAAATTGCTGAATCAGGAATTCTGGGCTGGTAAAAAATAATTTAAAGGCTTATAAAATTTATGTTGATAATACTGAAGGTAATAGATCTTTTGAAATTGAATTTGAAGACGATAAAAATATGTCGTTTAGCTCGATATTTAAAAATAGCCTTCCGAGGCACGGACTCAGAATTCGACGAAACCAGTTCCATTGGATCCATCATAGTGTACTATTATCGAATTTCAATTTTCGTAGCTTACGGAGTTATCGTGTGGTCGTATGGTATATAAACGCGTTGAAATTTTATCGAGAATTCAATATAATAACTGGGTCCAACAAATCATCTTCTCCATATAATCGAGTTAGGACTCGAAACCTTTTCCATTGCATTCGGAATAGGGGTATAATATCATGAATGCCTGGTGGCACGCCTCGGTAGGAGGTTGAGATTTTGAGTTATTTCTTCGAGACAATTTAAGTTTAAATTTAAATATAAACATGTATATATATTCACTTTTCAGATCAGAGCTTTTTACCACTCACTTCAATGTACTGCAGCTTGTTCATTTTGGCATGCTAAACATCTCATCTGTCTTCCCTTTACTTTTCAAAATGTACGCAATAGTCAGTTCAAGAAAGAAGATATAAACCTGTTGTTTGAAATAACAGCCAAAACAACTTCCTTTCTTCAAAAATCTAGCCCTATCCAGTTCGATTAAAAATCGCGAACCCAAATTCGATTCCATTCAAAAAAAAATCATCAATGGCCGATTTTCTTTTTCCAGTTCAAATTCATTCGCGAATCATATAAAAATGAAGATCGGCGATCAAATTAAAATCTTGTATCTCAATTTAAGCTTGAAATCGCGTTCGAAGTCGCATAAAAAAGGGAGCTGTACGAACCGAATTTGAATAGAACAGGTCGATCTAGGTCGCGAGCATGGATGAGGGAAGCGTGTTTTTGCAACGCTCGACGTGTTTGAGTGGAGGGTTTGTGACAAGGGCGTGTTTGTCTATGGAGCTGGAGTTCGTGGTTCGTCGGAGGTATCAAGAAAACTGGGTGGGTTCGTCTCTGCCCGAGGGTTGCTGACTCGACGTCGATAGCGCGATGGGTTGAAGGTTCGTGTAGGGGAGGTCGTTGCCGAGTGTGTTGCAGTGAGGTTCGAATTTATTCCTTCCAGTTAATTTTGAATTGATAAATATATACGTAAGTGAAAGAAATTTATTTTTACAGTAAGTATATAAAAACAATTCTATTTTAATTTAATGGAATGTATATATTTATATACAGTAAAAAACAGAATATGTATATATATAGCTAAATTAGTAAATATGTATATGGATAAGGTTTGAAAATATAGGGATTTTGGATGTTGAAAGTTTATATAAAACTAGATTTTTGAAATCTATAATTTATTTTATAAGTATGTATGTTGTCCCAAAAGAAAATAAATATACATGCGTACATTTTAATTTACTAACTTATTTTAAAGAAAAGTATTAAGGTAATTTATTTGTTTAAATGGTTCATTTAATTATTTTAGTCACAAAAAAGTAATTTATTAAAAGGAATTGGCTTAAAATTTAATTATTAGTTAAAATTAAATACATAAATGGTTATTAATTGTTCGGTCAGTTCAAATATTAATAAATCATATAATGTTATACAAGGTCTGAAATCGTGAAGCAATCAAGTCGGAATGGAAATGGATTGCAAAACGAAAAGCAAAGGTGAGTTAGTCTCACTTACATCTGGGTTATTGGTTGTTTTAAATTGTTAAATTCAAATTATTGAAGTGATTGTTTTATTTGATGATTTATTATCAGTTTGGGATGTGATATTATATATATATATATATATATATATATATATATTAGAGTGATTGATTTCCCGCATTATATAAGGGATGAGACCCTATGCGACCCGCATAATAGCGGATGACCCTTTATACCGCGATATCCCCCTCGAAGTGTGATTGGTATTTTATATTGTGCTAACACTTTGGATACAGGGAAACAGGATGGAGAGATCCAATTAGATTCCTCAAAACGTTGATCTTGATTTATATTCAACGATGTGATTTATTTGATGATCTATGATAGATTATATTGATTATATTGGGGATTGAAATTATTGAATTCTACGCTTGGCTGTATATATGGATATTTTCAGAGATGGAATTATATATATATATATATATATATATATATATTTGGATTTTTAAAGGAAATGAAAAGAAAATTCTTAAGTAAATAATTATTGGGAACTGAATAAATCGAGTAATAAATTTTGAAGGAAATTTAAAACCAGGAAATCGGTTTGAAATCGATTTAGTGTTTTGGAAACTTTGATTTAAAGGAAAATGAGTAATGGAAATTTGTAAATTGGTTTATAAATAAAGTGGAAAATGTATCAGTAGATAAATTTGGAAGTATAGATTCTGGTGGAATTTATAAGAAAAGATTTCAACGTAGAAACTAGAAGTTTAAAAATGTTTTAAGAATGTTTTAGAAAATTTATTATTTAATTATTTTTAAAAGAAAAGTAAATATTTATTTAAGTTAATTATGGTAGTTATTTATTTTTAAAGGTAAATTAGTATTATGATTTTTAAAAAGGAATTTTAACATAAATATTTGATAAAATAACTTATTTTTAAAAGGAAATTTTGGTTTGAGTTTTGCTTAGAAACTCTTATAAATTTCTTAAGTATTATTTTTATTTAAGTAATTTTAGTAGCCTTAATGTAAACAACTTAAGTATATATTTTTGAAAGTGATTATAAGGAGATGGAAATGTGTTTTAAAAATAAAAAATGGTTTTATTTTTAAAGTGATAAAAGAAATTTATGCGATTGGGACGTAAATTAAATTGGGATAACTCGAGCAGGATTTTTAAAGGATTTTGTGGGTTATACTGAAATGGAAGTGTATTTCCCTAAAAGCCAAGTATATTTTCAAAGGAATTTTTTATGTATAGGTTTAAGGTTTTAAAATTTGTTTTAAAAGAATGTTGTCGAGATATTTATTATTTTTAATTGTTTTTAGGACTTTATAGTAAATATTATTCAAATCAATTTTAGTAGTAACTATTTTAAAAGTTAAACTAGTATTATGTTTTTTAAAGAAATTTTCAAATATTTATACTTTATATAAAACTTTTATTTTTAAAAATGGTTTGTGGCTTAAGTCTTACTTGGAAATCTATTATAGAATTTCATAACTATTATTTAGAGTAAAGTGATTTAAATAGTTTTTATTTTAAGTTTTTTAAAGTATATATTTTTGGATAAAGTGATTTAATTATTTAAAAACCTAAAGTATTAAGACTTAGTGATTTTTAATGGAAATTGAATAATTGGGTGGAAATTTATTCCGCGAGAGAAAAGTGATTTGAAAACTATTTTCAAAGGGTTGAAGTGTAGGAAAAGATCTTGCGAAGATATTTTGAAAAAAATAATTTGGAAAATTATTAAGGCCCGATGATTGTTTGTGGATGGTATGTGATAGTTAAATAACTGGTTATCAATATTGACCAATGCGCTGATCATTTCGAAGAGACAGGGGTCGATATTAATTTCTCGAAAACAACTTCGATCTGGTTTGAACGTTTTCATGAGGAAGACAAGAGCTTGGATTCGAAGATGGAGCAGTGAAGTGCAAGGGCTAATCGCTACTAATCCTGAGGGTGATTCCAAAATGGATGTAGTAGGAGTTGTGGCTTCGGTTCCGTTCGGACCGGGAACGGACTTTTATGAATGAATGCTATCAGAACATCGTCAAGAGGACGATGAGCATTCTAAGTGAGATGTGTTCTAAAAAGGTAACGCATAGTCTCGAGCCTCATCAACGGAGAATGGCTAAAACAGAGGAGGTACAACAAGGCTAAGTGGCTAGCAACTAATTAGGGTAAGGTCACCCTGTCTAGATGTCCCTTTTATTTCGGCTGTGTGGGCGGTTGTTGATCCCAACCGTGGGGTGAACTTATTTGGACTATCCAGTAAGGGGTAGCTCCGGTCTTGTGTTGCAGGAGATCAGGGTGGATCCTCGGTACTCTGATCTAGACCAGGTACTGTGACGGGCGGTACCCCAGTAGCCCTGCCATTGATGGAAATCTAATCTCCAATAAGTGCCTTCGGACTTGTTTGTATGCCTATTATACTGGAATTTAATGAATGCAACAATTTCGGCTATTTAAATAAGTATTTGTATATAGAGACTACTATAATATCAGAGGATTTGATAAGAAATGTTTTGGTTATTGTGAGGTAAAAACCCGACATGTTTATTTGTGGCGTGGTCTTACGAGATACCTTTGATTTTCAAAGGATTTTGGAAACTTTAATAAACCAATTGAGTTAATTTTCTCACACTGGTTTTTCAGACTTACCAGGGTGTTATTATACTGTAATGCCTGGTCAGACCGAATGTTATAGATGCAGGAAGGAATGCTGTGGAGCTAAGGAGACGAGCTGGATGGCGAGACGTATCACACGTATTTGATGTATATTTCGATGTGTATGGTTAACTGCATAGACAGCTTTTGTGAGGACAGGTTATGATAACTGTCCAGTTGTATGCCATGAATTTTTTTGTTCTTTGATGATGTAATGTATATAATGGATACAGTTCTTTTTGTATAAAGATTCAGTCATTTATCTATTATATATTGTTCGGCTGCGATGGTGAGATTTTGATATTGTTTTCTATTTCTTCTTCTAGCGCTTTCTTCTTTAACCCTAATGGTTCGTATTTCCGTCCACTTTGAGTTGAACTATTGGATAATATTGTCCGCTCAAGGGGAGCGGATTTGCGGGCTGTTACATATATAATTCTCAAGATTACAGCTATCTGTAATTACTACCACAAACACATCACTTATGGATTTTCTGTTAAATATATTTAATTAAGTATTTAGTCATTTATAACATATTTTAACAAATATATAACATAAAGAAAAACACCTTTATTACGAATGAGAATTGATTACAGAGTTAATTAATTTACAATAAATTACAGAATTTCCCATAGGGCATACCCCTAACTCTATTGATCTCCTATTTGCACTTAGGGCCAAATAAGGAATCGCAATCTCATTCCTTCAGTCAGCTTCTCGAGAGCCGACCGAGCTAGACCCTTAGTGAATGGATCTAGTATGTTGTCATTGGTATCTAACCTTTGTATCACGACCTCTTTCTTCTAATAAATTCTCTAGCGAGGTGGAACTTCTAAAGAATATGTGAGGACTTCTTATATACTCTAATTCCTTTGCTATCTGAATCACCGCATTGTTATCACAGAACAATGCCATGTGATTCTCTGTACCAGGATTTAATCTGAGCTCACTCGAAAACTAAGGCATTCATATTGCTTCTTTAGCTACTTAATTGAGGGCGAATTATTTAGCCTCCATCGTCGAGTCAGTTACTGTCCCTTTTTTGGAACTTTTCCAACCGATGACTCCACAGTTAAGTGTAAAGATATAACCAAATACTAACTTACTATCATATTTATTACTTTAAAAGCTTGAATCTTTATACCCCTTCATAAAGAGGTCTCTATTCCAGTATATTATGAATAAGTCTTGGGTATTTCTTAAATACTTTATTATATATTTTATGGTCGTCCATTGTTTTTCTCCAGAATTAGACTGATATTGACTTACGCATCCTAGTATGTATGCCACATCCGATTTTGCACATAGCATAGCGTAACATTAAGGATCCTATGGCTAAAGCATACCGGATACTTTTCATACGCTCTTTTCCATCATCGACCCGAGGAGCATTCTTCTTAGAAAGGACAGTTCCAAATTGCGTTGGAATGTTTCTATGCTTGAAATTCTCCAGACTGAACCTTTTCAGTATGGCATATATATATATATATATATAGAGATTGGGACAATCCTAATAGCCTCTTTGTTCTATCTTTATAGATCTTTATACCTAGTACATAGGCTGCATCTCCCAAATCCTTCATGGAGAAGTCCTGGAAACCTAAGCTTTCACTTATTACAATATTGAATGTCATTTACAATCAAAAATAGATCATCAACATATAGCATAAAGAATACGATAGTGCTTCCTTGTTCCATTCTGTATACGCATGCTTCCTCTATGTTTTGGTAAAAACGTAACTATTTGATTACCCTATCAAATCACTTGTTCTAACTGGTTGAAGCTTGCTTAAGCCCATAAATGGACTTTAATAACTTGCAAACCTTACCATCATTCCCACTAACTAAAAACTTGGGCTGTGACATATGGATGGCTTCTTCTAAATCACCATTTGCAAATTCCTCTTTACATCCATTTGCCATATTTCACAGTCATAGAATATAGCAATGGCTAGCATAATCTGAATGGACTTAAGCATCGCTTTGGACGAAAAGGTCTCGTCATAATCAACAACTTGACTTTGATGAAATCCTTTCATAGCTAACTTAGCTTTGTAAGTATATATTTTTTCATCTACATTTAGTTTTTTATAATCCATTTGCAGTCGATGAGTTTTATACCTTCGGGTATGTCTGACAAAGTCCATTCTTTGTTTCCATACATGGGACCTATCGAGGACCATTATCATTCAAGACACGGTCCTCCTTCTCACCATCCACGAGAAATTCATAATATCACTTAGTGTGCAAGATTCCCTACTAGACCTCCTTATAGTTTATGTATCTTTGTATACGGGTGAACTCGATTCTCCCGCTGGTTCAACCTCTGTGTGACTATCTTGTATCTTATACAAATCTACAATTTTGCTATTAGTTTTTTGATAGAAATTCTTTCTCTAAAAAGAGAGCGCATCGAGAAACAATAACCTTTAGTCCCTCGGTATTGCAGAAAATATGTTCCATTGATTTTTTGGGATATCCCATAAATTTACATAGAACCAATCTTGCACTAGTTTATCTAGACCAGCGTTCTTAATGTACATCGGACAATCCCACACTTTAAATACTTGAGTTGGGGTTTCTTACCATACCACATATCATATGGAATTTTAGGAATAGAATTAGTAGGCAACAAGTTCAACATATGCTCTGAGGTATCCTATGCATATCCTCAATAGGGCAGAGGTAACTAGGCCTTACTCATCATGGAACGAACCATATCTTATAAGGTTCGGTTCCTTCGCTCTGACACACTGTTTTGTTGCAAAATATAAAGTGAAGTAATCTGAGAGATATTCCCATTATCTTTTAAGCACTGTTGGAAGTCATATCTAACATACTCACCTCCTCGTTCTGATTAAAGTATCTTAATCAAACATTTTGTTTGGTTTTCTACTACATTTTTGTATTCGTCAAATTTCTCATAGACATCGAATTTGTTCTTCACAAGCTACACATATCTTATTCTTGAGAAATCATAAGTAAAGGCAACTAAGTAAGAGATATTATCTTTGCTGATTATAAGCATTAAGCCATATACAACACTATGTACTAACCCTAAGAATTCATCAACTCATTCATTCTTTCCACTTAAGGAGTGCTTGGTCATTTTACCTTTGAGACATGACTCACACATGTCAAATGATTTAGAATCAAGTGACAAGAAAATGCCTTCGGTTTTCATGTTTGTGTAATCATTTCTCACTAATGTTACAGGACTATGATGTCAAAGATAATTATCATTTATAACGTTAGAAGAATTATTTATAGAACACATATAATTAGTATTGATTGCATAAATTTCATTTTAAAGAACACCATCATGGACTTTATTGCCATTCAAATTAATATTCATAACATTATCTATACAATGAAATATACATCCAGTCTTAGACAATCTAGAAACATAAATAATTCTATAAATAAAATCTTTTACATAATAGCACTTATTTTATATCAAAACTACTCCACTAGGCAAACATAAATGATAATCTCCAACCGTTTTGCATCTATGATAGATCCATCAACAACTTGGAGCCTCATCTCTCCTTTTGCCATGCGGTGCCAGTTTCTAAGCCCTTGTAATGAATTACGTATATAAGTTCCAGATTCAATATCTAAGACCCAAGACATTTTATTGATTAAAACACAATTTTGAATCATAAATGCACCCGATGGAGCTGCCGAACCATTCTGCTTTCTTTCTCTAACAATCTTTAAGTGGTCAGGACAATTATTTTTCTAGTGGCCTTTCTTATGGCAGTGGCGACATTCATCCTTGTCATTGGTCATCTTACTTTTCTTGTTCTTCTTACCTATGCTTTTCTGCTTCTTCAAACTTTTTGAAGGTGATGCAGTACTCTTATTGAAAGTGCAACATCATGATCCCTAGATAAAGACTTAGCCGACCTTAACATATTGAGGAGCTTCATGAGATTCACATTCAATCGGTTCATATTGTAATTCAATATGAATGCATCATGCGGACGTGTAAGAGAACTAAGGATCAAATCAACTTGTAATTCATCGCTTATTTGTACGTCCAATTGCAAAAGTCTATTAGCACTTTAAGCATAGTACAATATCATCCGCCTTCTATCCTTTTTTTATTTGGTATTGGACAGCTTCTTTGTAACTCATACCTTGCGGAATGTGATTGTTCACCAAAAGGGCCATGAGACAATCAAATATCTCATGGACAGACATGTTTTCGTGCTGCATTACAATGGCTTGTCTAGCATAGACAACATGAAAACTTGGGAGATCACTAGGCGTTAAACTCATTTCTCATAATCAAGTCGAAGTTCAGGGTCTACATCATCAGCGAGTTATTCTTTTGGTTTGCA
This sequence comes from Allium cepa, assembly GCA_030765085.1. Taxonomy (NCBI): domain Eukaryota; kingdom Viridiplantae; phylum Streptophyta; class Magnoliopsida; order Asparagales; family Amaryllidaceae; genus Allium; species Allium cepa. The sequence goes on along the minus strand of CM060931.1, from coordinate 351,407,214 downwards.
TGTAGTAGCCGACCAAAAGTGCTCATAAGTCAATGCTATCTTAATGGCTCTAAGCCAATCGGTATAGTTAGGTCCAGTAAGCATGTCACTTTTAGAAAGCAGTATTGGAGTTGACATTTCTCTGCAAGTTTTAACTAGTATATTATTAGTAAAATATCATACTGGATGTTCTTATAATATTAGTAAGGTTAAACTTTATATTTGATTTCTCAAATAAGCTTCCACAAGTCTTTTATATTTTCCCAAACCATAAGTCAAAACATAAAAGTCTTTGGACTTCATAAGTCGGTGTTAGTACTAGTCAATCTTGGAATTCTAACCTTAACTTTTCTCAACAAGTCATAGCTCGATGGATAAAAGATAACTCCTTATCGACTGTATCATATAAAACCCCTAACCTTTGGTACCTTGTCCAAATTTCACTTCGACCTTAAGTTTTCTTAACAAATCAAAACGAAATTATTCATTTGTACCTACCATCTCACGACAGATACATAGAGTTATCTTATCTCCTCTATTCAATATATTAATAATACTACACATAACATCCATAGCTTGAGTTTTCTCAATACCAAGGAGTATGAAAGTAATTTCTATATATATATGTGTGTGTAGGGGGAGGTGGAGGGGTCGAGGATAACATTAAATTGAAGATTCATATACTCCAATGTATTTGTTGAGTGATATCAACTTATGAAATAATGTATTTCTTATAAAATACTCCCCTGATTCATGTCTCGGACACATCAAAAATTATGGTATCGGTATACATACATTTACGTATGTATTTATTCCTTAAGTCTATTTAGGGTTTCTTAATGTTCCACCTTAATTTATACATTCATATTATATAGGTTTTATTGTATATAACTTATATATTTTAATGTGGTCATACAATAATCTTATGTATAATTTTATATTAACTAAATCTTATTTAATTAATTTTAATTAATTAATTCTTTATTACTCTAATATAACATTCATAGAGAATATTTATTATTATAGTATAACATATATATATATATATATCTGTGTGTGTATCATTTAATTAATTTAGTTACTTATATTAATTTCGAAATTCATGTTATATACATACATGTATACTTATGTTATTTTAACATTTAAAACAATATAACCTATATCATAACATATAATACACGTATATATTTATTAATTAATTAACTTATTTAATTGGTATATTTTATAACCTTTCTAAATAAAATTTTCAAATTTTCAAAATTAATGTATATTAATTTTCAAAATTTTTGGAAAACTTTATTATATTATAACTTTTATAATATATGTATATCTTATTTTAAATATAAATTTTAAATTTAGGATATTATATTTTTAATTTTCAAACAATTTTTAAAATTAGCCCAATGCCTAATTCAAATTGAGCCTTTTCTATTAGAGGCAACCTTTGGGCTTACATATCTGTTCGGACTAGGTCGGTAGTCAAGTATAGCAGAGTACTTTAATTACACAAACATAATCTTTTGACATTACCTTTCTAGACAATGTAATATCTTGGCTGTGAGCATAATTTGTTAACTATAACATGACTAATTTAGACTACATAAGCTATAGGGCTTTGATAACATTGTTGGAAATGGGCTAGCCCACAACGAAAGAACTGAGTAAATTTAGAAAAATTACCATTTGGAATCTTTATTGGGTCTATGGAGTCTAATTGTTTAGAACATTTCTAAATTTCTTTTAAATAAAATCATTATTTTATTTATATTTATAATATGGTTTTATGTTATGTAATAATATTATAATACATACACACACACACACACACATGCATCACATACATACATATATGCATGTGCATGTGTCACATAGCAATCCACGAGAGGTTTAACACGCTTATGTATAAATGTTGAGATTTACACCACAACGGGCATGTTAGCTCATCTAGTACAAGAACATATCGTCTAAATGTTTGCTTATATGCTCTAATTTATGTATACAAAATATTACAAATATATGTATGTATGATAAAAAAACAATAATATGATATATTAAAAAAAATTATAATCTTGTGTTTTAATATTTTATAAAAAAATCTAGATGAAATTTTAGGATTTCAATATTTCAATATATTTTTTGTGATGTAATATAAATTTTAAATTTAAACTTTAATTTCAGCATTTATATTAATATTTAATTAATATATATATATAATTATTATTATTTACAACTAAAATTATATTAGGTATAAAATTAATTTTATAAAATTTAATTATATTTTATATGACATATTTATTTATTTTATTTTAATATATGTGACTTGAATTAAATAATATATATATATATATAATTATTTTTTATGCTGAAAAATGTTTTAGGTATAGAACTATTTATATGTGACTTTTAAAATATATTTTGTATAGTATGATATTTAGTATTTAAATTATAAAGTTTATGTTATTTAAACAATATATATTAAATAAATTTGAATTGAAAACTCAATTACTTAATTACCTTAACCCATGAGTATCAAGGCATGTATATGTTATAAAAAGTTTTCTTTTTTTAAATATATAAGTATATAAACATACAACCATTCTGAATGTGTCGATGCAGTGATATACTAGAATCGTCATTTAAATAACATAGCAATATATGATATATATATATATATAAATGATCTAAATATTAGTATATAATCATAGATTAGAGAATTGCCATTCACCAATGCCAAAGGACCACACTTTAAAGCATTGAAATAAACTCCTAAATCAAATTCCAATTCTGATGGTGCTACCTCCCGAATTACAGACCATGGACAATCGAATCATGTTTATTTTAATTTGATTTATGCTTGGAAATGAAGGATAGGGGAGGATGAATTTTGGCCCGAGATAGAGGTAGTGGATACTTCAAAAAATTAATTGAAGTATGAGGGTTATGATTTATTTATGGAGAGAGACTAGAGAGATAAGTCAGGATCCAAATCCACTTTTCTCTCTTACTCATTCTCTTTCTTTATCTTTTTAAAACCCTAGCCTATTCTCCGTATCAAAGCGCCCTTACCTAGTCTATGTATTTCCAAACTCCTCTTTCCCATATGGGCTTTAAATCTAGTCTTAGCCTATACAACATTTATCACATTTAAATCTAATTTAAATGCGTATCGATATCGTATATCGATTAATATATTTATAACTGTTATAAACATATTTGTTAGTATCATTTAATAAATCGAAATAAAATTTCATAACTAATATTTCATGAATCTTAACTACTATAATTGATTTATAACTATTATAAATTAATTAAATCATGTGGTTAAAAGAGAATTCAATGATTCGGTTTTGTGAGTTTTTAGGTATAAATTTGGTCAGCAATTAATATTGAACTATTGGAGTATTAACGTTCACACATCATTTAGCAGGTGGTGTGACATTTTAGCCAAATTTATCACTTACTTGGTTTCAGTAAAATCCAATTCTACTTCATTAGGCATTACCCGTTGTGACTATTAATTAAACTAATCCTCTTGGTCAAAACAATATCATTTCGGACTTACGGAATTCGATAATGGTCAAAATTCCAATAACGTCCATATTCAACTCTATAGTCCAAATAGAAAGTCCTTGGTTTAATAATCATAATTACTATTAGCTAAACTACTCTAGCCAAGGATTTTGACCTTGAGTTGACTTGCGTTGACCATGATATTAACCCTATATAACCGAGGACATAAATCCTCTCTTGAACAGTGTTTCACTCCCAAGATTTCCAATCGATCGAACTATAGTCACTCGATGGATGACGAGCCACGATTAGACTATAATCAAAGCGGACCTTCCATGTTGAAGATCAATAGTATTATAAAGTCAAGCAAACTATGTAAATTAGTCACATCGATATTTTTTGTTTGACCTTCGTTATGTTAACCGACAAAGAACTATTGAGTGAGCCATTCCATAGTTATTTGGTACATAACCCCTTGGTGCCCCCAGTAGTCATAAGTAATACACTGTCCAACATCTTGTGAGTGTTATGTACTCCAGTCTCAACAGATGCATCGATATCCAGTCGATGCATCTAAACTAAGAATATTTAAAATAATATATTTAATTATATTGTGATACAATACTCACGGTTACAACTATCTGTAATTGTTATCACAAACACACCATTTATGGATTTTATATTAAATATATTTTAATTATTTATAACACATTATGACAAATATATAGCAGAAAGCAAAACTCCTTTATTATGAACAAGAATTGATTACATAGTTAATTAATTTAGAATAAATTACAGAATTGCCCCTCGAGCATACCTCCAACTCTATCAAGGGGCATTGTTGCATAGAGAGCGAGACCACCCATTTTGCAGTCCCAATTTATGCATTCATGGTGTGTTACTTCGAGAGAATGAATGAGTCTAAAAACACTCCAATTTATGCAAGAGGATCGACGAAAAGATGGCATAACCATACATATAGTGGTCCTGATTCCTTCGTCCATGATGTTGAATGTGTTAGAACCTCCTTTCTAGTTTTGAAGTGACAACTATATATTACAAAACATATTTTGCAAGATGATTATTTTAGGAAAATATAAAATATGAAGACTAAGGCAAAGGACTACATTTGACAAGCTTGATCCATGAAGTCTATATCATAGATGAGTCGTTGTATGCGAGTCTAGAAAATACTTGTACAATTCCTTTGGTGATACACATACAAGTATTATCAAATTGATTTTGGAATTGAAAATGTTCAAAAAGAAATTTTTCAAAACTAGGGATTTGAAACCAAGTTATATGAAACATATCCTACACTCAATCAACATCGAAATATTATGCAACTCATAGGACTCAAATCTAGGCTGTAAAGGACTGATTTTTCACTTCTTACCAAATGATCTACTAACGCTTTTGGTTTTGGGTTCTTAGACGTTTGATGGCATTACTCAGACGTTTGACCAACTTAAAAATATTATGCAATACTAGGATTCAAACTTGGGACATAAAGCACCAGTTTTCACGTCTTACCAATTGTACTACAGATGCTTTTATTACCAGGGTCACAAACATCTATTAACATTACCTATACATCTGGTCTGTTACTCGGATGTCTGGTAACCTTTTTTAGATGTTCGTAACCACTCGTTTTTTGACTATTTTGTTTCTTGAAATTTTCAAGACTTCTGATCTATTAAGTATGATGTCTAACCTTGTGCTATACTATTTTTATATTAAATGGATAAACATCTGACTTATTTATTCATACATCTGACTAGGTTTATAAGGATATATAAATATAAGTCGGACATCTAACCATAAAACTAGATGTATGACCTTTTACAAAAAAAAATTATATAATAGAAGTCAACTGTCTTAATCGTAGGGAAAGACGTCTAAACCAAGTCAAAATAAACTTATTTCTTTTGGGAATACATTCAGGCATCTGATCTTATTTAAAATTATTTCATCAAAAATAGATTTAGCCATCTGACCTTTTAGCTCAGACATCTAAGATATTTTTAAACGAATACCAATTTTTGAAAAGAAGTATCTGTTGGTTAAAGGACACGATCTCTTAAATAATCGTTATCTTTTAGCAGATATTTTCACTACTATAATTAGAGAACGAATTCATTCCTTAATTTTATTAATTCTTGTTGTCTAATTCAAAATCTATCTATTGCTCTTTAGAAAGAAAAAACAATCAAAAAATATTCTTTGCTTCGTATGTTTCTACGTGTTCAATTTAGTATCATCAAAGGATATCATAACAAGAGTGTATTGAAGAGAGACTTATCTGTGTTGTCAAGAACACATCATAGTCAAAGCCGGAATTTATTTGTTTTAGCAAAGTCATGTTGGTGATCTTTAAGCAAGGTATTGAAGTCATGTTCGATTATTCAGGCAATCTTATAAAAACATATTCTTTTGGATGAAGTAAGGATTATTTAGTGAAATTCTAGAAGAAGCCTGGGACTATACGTAGTACGAGGAGTCTGAACTAGCATAAAAATCACAGGTGCAATCTTCTATTTACTACTTTATTTTCCCTTGCTTATATTATTATCTTAAGTTATATTTTTCCAAATTATAGATCATTCCACATTTCGCATATAAGTCACTTCACAGAGCGACTCTCAACGTGTTCCCCAAAGAGCATAATGGGGCACTAGTGCAAAGATGAGTTTGATTACCCATGAAGGACTACTGATTCTTACATTTGTTGTATGCCTGCTTTGGCCAACCAGAGCGGCCCTATCCCGATGGTGCCAGGCGACTAGAGGCCAATTAAAAACCACATTATATCAACCCTTTAATAATAAGGGCCAACTTTAAGTGATGTGCAATTCATCACAGACTAATGTCTAGGAGTACAAGTGTGGTTGTAGAGGGATGAGACACCCAGACTACGAATCGACCTACCTCTTGGAGGGCATACACATAAGCAGTAGGTAACTCATTATTTGTTGCACACCGATAATGGAGTTAACTACAAAGCTAAGTTCATATTCCTTACTCTTAACTATCTTTATAACGCTTACGTAAATTTTCCTTAGTTTAAGTGCTTGCTAAGTAAGACCGGGAGACCCATAGGTAATATAATAAACATAGCACATAGTAAGCATAATCGACATAGGTGTATGTATGAGTAATACCCTTGTAAAGAATAGAAGAGAACAACACAATATTTGAGCAAAACATCATTCCATTCATTAAGATAATTGTTCGTTACAAAAAAGGGCCTTACCCACCATACAAAAAGTTTTACAAGTCATTTCAATAAAAAAAAGTGCTAGTGTCATTCTATTATGTGTCAATCATTGTTGAAGGTCATATCCTTTTCAATCTCCGGCACTGGTGGTAGGTCGTAGAGGTGCCCGACAGTGAGGCGATTTTCTTCGAGGTCAGCATGAAGGGAGGGGTTCACTAGAAATGATCTTCCCTAAAGCCACATCTTGTAGGACCATAATAAACTATTGAGCATTGAGAAATTAAATAATCGATGGTAAGTGATAGTTGGCCAAAAATATCCGCCTCGGCATCATTATCAACAGGCCTACCAAATCACCTCCACCTTATCTTTCTCTGTCTGATGGGTCTCAACAGTGATGCGGTGTTGGTGCAGGAGAAGAGACTCATGTAGTACATTAACCTACTTCTACCTTACCTCTAATTGGGATCTTAGCTGACCCATCCCTCTCTCCACCCCCTCAAAGTGAGAGACCTCCTCGATATATTCTTTCTCCCCCACTTCCATGGCCATCACTACTGTGTCCATCATGGTATCCATTTCCATCTTCATCGCCAACGCTGCCTTCACCTTAGCCTCCTCCCGCTTCCTTACCTCTTGTGAATTCACCTTTGTCTCATACATGGCTTACATTTTCAATAGCCCATCACCTATCGAAGAAGGCATTCTAAACATGTTTCACTAAAAAATCCTACCGAACGTCCACATCCAAAACTGCGTCCAATATATACATGTCCACTTGGTAGGTTGGTGTGATTGCGCATTGACCTTGGCACCAATCTCAGTGAGTGCTTGAAGTAAACCATTTAGTCATATCTCATCCATCTCGCAGTAACATCAGGAATGGTTATCCCTACCATATCATGTTGGTACCCCAATAGCTCCTCCTACTTAGAATAAAAGCAAGAGTGGGACGGAACCTCACTCGAACCCTCCAACTCCTCATCAATGCTTGCCCGTTTGCGAAAGCAAACAAAATCTGGTCCAACAGCGGCCCTAGGAGGAAACAAGGAGAAAACATCCACCTTTTCTTGCAATGGAATGTCAAGGCCTGGAATGATAATAGTCCCCTGAAGGAGCAGCCAGAAGCACAATGTCCTATTAAGGAGCTGGATGAGGCGCCTTATGTGGTCAGTTTGTGGCACCCTGTAGGGGTGGCTCCTAGATCAAGGTGGTACAAGCCTCGATGAGAGCATCTAAGGCAGCAAAGTTAAGCTGAATCACTACAACACAAGAGACAAAATAAAATGCTAGTCATAGAATTTTAAAAAAAGAAGGTATAGAAAGTAAGCTATGCGACAATAAGGAAACTACAATGAAAAGTCCTCAGGTTGGACCTGCCGCATCCTGCTAACTAGGGGTGGACTGAGGGACTCGGTGTCACTAATACTACTATGTGCCCCTTTAAAAGGGTAGTTCTAGAGCACATCAGTTTGTTAATTAATTTGATTAGAAGATTTAACCGAAAAGAGACTTCGTCGGAGGAACCCATGCCCTTTATTATGTTCAGGGCCCACATCAAATGCCCCAGTCCACTTCACTTTCAATGCTTAACTAAATGACCATTAGATATTACGTTCTATAGCCATAAAACTCATCCATAGTCTCACCCGACCAGTGGAGATACCACAATCTTCCTTTACGCATAGTCAAACATGTGAGGGTCATAAGTTTGCCACTTACCCACTTCGTCATATTTGCTCGTCGCCAAGCCATAACTAGCATCTTAGCTATGGTTGAACTCCTGCCCTATTCAGTCTCTATAATGTCCGCCTCTTCCCCCATCACATTAATTCCATATTCCACCTGTACCACGAACAACATCGCCCCCACCTTTTTCCTCTGTTCTTTCAAAAGGCTAGGGTTCTGCTCCCTCTCTTTCAACATGGATTGGCTAGGAACTAGCAACCTAACCCGATGCATATTTTCATAAGTAAGAAGCATGCATGGTAAGGTTCTGTTAGTTCTTCCCCATCTTGCGGATTCGTTTCGAACACTTAAAGAATGGAACCGAGCTTAGAAAAGAACACATAGCAATGTAAAAGTAATTATCAATAAAATGTCGAGAAAGATGATAAACATGGTGGTATCAAGTACTCAAAATCTCCACTCTTTGAAGTTAGGATTGACATTTACCAGCATGAAGAATTACCCATCACGATATCTAAAGACTTTATCTAGGGGGCCAATGAGGCGAGCTAAGAGGATAGGCTCTAGTGGTAGTAATACCAGTCGTCCGGCGCGTTGGTTGCTTCGATAGCTTAAATAAGGAGAAGATAAAAAGAAAGGAGGGTTTCAGGAATCTTAAGTCATATCAACCGATGTACAGGCCTACTAAAAGAATGTAACGATTGGGAGCAAGTTAGGCGAGTGCCATGTAGTGTGCATTAAGGAAGTGTGCAAAATATAGGTGAAGCGGCAGAGTCAACTTGCAGTTCATGTATGGCATGACTCAAGTAAAGTATCTGGTAAGTGATTGGTTTGGTTTGCCACCAATGAGAAGATACAATGGCTCCTTCCCTAGCACATGGTGCTTGGCGAGCACCTTTGAAAGCATGTTACAGTCCACCTGTACCTTGGATGGACTGCTTTTAGATGGGTGACCACTACCAAAGTGTAACGACCGCCCTACACCTTGTATGTAGAATGGTTATCAAAGGAAAGAAAAAAAGTATAGATGAGAAATAGAAGAGAAGAAAAAGGGAAAGGAACATCAATCAATCATATAATCTGTCGTATATCTCACATGGCATCGAATAAAGTAAAATAGTTATTACATATATAAAACAGACAAGATAGTAATAAGTTCATGAACCATACAAATCAACGTACACAGGCTCATACAGTTAAACAAAATAGTAATAGAGCTCATACAAATGATAAGTAAACTCAACTGATAAATCGTCTCTAATAATAGTAAGTCAAACACTGTCAAGCCTCTATGACGTTATATAGCAGAATATGCAATAACAAACTCAAATATAAGTACGAGTAAACGTCACCTTTTATTAGTCCATTTGCATAACTCGATATTCCCTCCACACCTACTCTTTAGTCTAATCAATTAAGAGTACCTGAGATAATAAGAAGAAAAATATAAAACCTCAGGCCAGACAACAGTCTTGTGTGAGCGATAAACAATCAAAATACTATAAAAGTCGATATAATATACGGAACAGAGGGTATACAAATAACACCTGCTTATCCCAACAACGAAAAAACCATCACATAAAATCGATAATACGCTACTCTACAACATCATAAAGGGATACTCCATACTGAGTAAAATATTGAAGTGCCTAGGTATCGCTATCCACAATACCTATATCACGTGACATCCCTTGAGTGACAGCTGACTAGTGAAGAAACCATAGCAAACATAGCGTCCATCAACAATACTAACCGTCACTTGATGTGCTCTATATATATGATAAATCGTATGGCCATCATGCCAGGGACTAAAGAAAAATCCTGGTTTTCAGTTGTACTCTCGTATCACGCTGCCCAAAGCTCAATACATGTCTCATAGTCCAAAGCTATAAACTAGACCCAAAGCCATAGATCCAGGTATACAGATCCCAACATAATCCATGGGTGTCCCCACTTACAATACCCATGCTTCGAGTACAACAAATACTTCGAGTTATCAACAATCCCTTAGCACATATACATCTATCTAAGCCCTACTTACTCAATCCAATTTCTTTCATCCAGGAACCCATCACTTTTGTCCACCCCATGACTCCCTACATGATCCTCTTTGGTACCTACTCCCTACATGAGTCACAAACCAAAGATATGGAGTCTCTAATCTTTTGTACTTATGCCCACCATGAGTCACAAACTGAAGATACAAAGCTTTTATCATGTTGTTACATCGTCATCCACCCTTGATGCAAACGAGCCAACAACCCCAGCACGATCTAAGAGTCCTGAAACTATCAAACTTGTAACCTAACTTCACACACTATCGAGTAACCATCCAAAGTACAAACTAACATGTCGAAGCATCACATCATCACCTCACTATCAAAATCACTTGCCATAGAGCAATAAGATCAATACTTTAAGTTGGTCGTATGAACAAACCAACACATTGCGCACCTCTAAATCTTCCCAACATCCATGTTAAAGATTGGCCAAATCGCTAATCATCAATAGTGATAGGCACCGACCACTCTACAGTGGTCAATACCAACCACTTTATCTTACACTTAACCAAAAATAGATAAGAACAAACCAAATGGAAAGGTCTAGCATCCATCCTAAAGTTTGAAGCCTCATCTTTCACCTTTAGATTAGTTAGCAAGTATCCGAACCCTCTTTTGCAACTTACCTTGTTTGTTGGGTTTTCATCGACGTGTATGAAAACCCAATGCTTGAGATATTTCCCTAACACTTGATCACCGCCAAATCGGCATTTTCAACCAAAAAAAAAAAAAACAAGCCAACATGCAAAACAAGCATACATACATCCAACATAGTAAACATACAACATTATAATGCATCTATATCAACCAATGGGGAAATTCATATCAAGAATAGTCCAAATCTAGTAATCCCCTAGAATAGCACGTCGATGGAAAAATCTTATATTCAATATAAAACCATTTTAAAATACATTTATTTTCTTTTATAAAAATCAAGCAGGTGTTTAAGTATACTAAAATCATATTTTAAACTTAAAAACCATTTCAAATCATCGATTTAATACTATACTAATAGTCATAGTATGGTAAGAGACAATATCAATGACCTTAACAAAAGCTATCAAAACTAATGCCTAAATGTAGAGCACTCCATTACGAGTGCAAAGCAAGAAACCGCATTCGAAACAGAACTTGTATGCAAAAAATGTGAATTAAATATAAAGATTAATATGATAATTAATTAACTTAATCAAATAATTAGTTACCTTAATCTTTCTTCCCAAATAGTAATCCCTCATCACCTGTACACGTATCAATAAACACGCCTAATCCTTGTTCCTTCTCACTTCGATTTCTTATTGATTACTCGACGAAATGAAGATCCATCATGGCCGACGAATCACGTTATGCAAGAGCCTCATGACACACACGATGATGAGCAACTCGATCCACTATCTGAAGTCATGGCATGATCCCATGGTCTCGCCCAGGCAATGGACGCAAATCACAAAAGTTCATCGAAGGAGCTATGATAGTGGTAGAAGGTGCACGTTATCGAGAGAATTGCAATCGTGATCTCCGAACCGCCTAAATTCACCTATAGCTTCGCCTAGATCAAACCATAGGTCCGGCCAAGAACGTACGTTTTCGTTAATCACGATCACGCACTTTGTCAATATCACCAACTCAAAACCCTCATTGAACAAGCTCATCGGATCTGGTTTCACAATTTATGGGTGAGCGGATTTTTGGATTTTGATTTTTGAAGAGAAATGACAAGGTGCGGCCATTTTTTAACATAAGAGTAAAAAAGAAATCAATTGAGAGAGAGAGAATGATTTGGGGGTATTTATGTTAATGTTTTATTATGATTTTCAAATAAACCGTCGTACGTTTCTAGGCTGTACTATCACATGATGTGTTTGATCGCAACGAAACTCGTCTGGGTACATCACATTCTTCGGATCCAACAGCATAAATCTTGTTGCTATTTGAGACTACGTCTCGGGATGCTAGTTTCACGCTTTTTGAGATTTCTCAATCATCGGAATGCCTGATCTCCAAATATAGCTATGCTTATACTTGTTTTAATTCGCTACATCAATCCAAACTCAACAGAAGTAGTCTCGAGCCCTGATTCGACCGTATGCGAAAAATCATATTTTTGGGCCTTTAATGAATTAATGATCAAATATTTAAATATTCTATCATTAAAAATATGGGTCGCTATATTCTCCACTCCTTAAAAGGATTTATTCCTTTAAATAAACTAGTAAGCAGAACATTTCCTAACCCATAAGCCCTAAAAAGCCCCTTAAATTTCGGAAAATTTTTGGCAGCACCTCCTTTTTATAGCAAGATACACAACACACACATCTTATATCCGAGGCATCTCGTTTCCAAGGATAACCAAGCATATATCACCAAAACTACACTATAGATGTTACATACTTTTTTATAGCAAGAGCATACCATTTAGATGCGAATATAACAGATAAACACCAAATAGCCATCTCTTGCTTCTGTGTACCTGAATTTATAATCAACAAAGAGGATTAAACACAAATGTGACATCATCATGTATTTAAACATACCAGAACATGTAGAGCAATCATCCTAAATAAATATGCTATATCAAACCATAACTATCATGCGTGCCTAACAAAGCGTAAGCTATCATATCAAATGCTAACAATCAAACATCAAACACGAACACATAAGATCAAACATAAAAAGGTAACATCCATGCCTATCCTAGCATGCATGATAATAAACTATCTAGTACAAAACATCAAATTTGAAAGCCGATGATAAACATGAAATTTCATGAAGTGAAGAACTCCGAACGAGCGGTCATCATGTTTTTCTCAGTCTCTCGTATCCTATCACCTTTGTTTTCATTCCAATGAACCTTTACTACTCCACTGCCTTTCTCCTGACCTGTTTCATATCACATCTATTGGTAATAATAGGTCTATGAGGCCTTGAAGTTCCTGGTTTGGTCTCGATATCATCTAGTCAATTCAGTGCAAAATTTCCAAACGTCTCTTGTAAGTTCTTCCAAAACCCACTATCGAAAAATGGGTTTCAACCACTTACAATGCTCTTGGCACACAATGGAATCACACTATCCATTCCACATAAAAATCAATAAATTCGAATGCCATTCTACTGGACTTAAGGAATACAAATCTAGCATTCTTCATCAATCAATCGACTATGACTCAAATACTATCCTACTATCCTCAGTCCTTGGAAATCCATCGACATAGCCTATAGATATATGTTTCTACAACTCAAGAACAAACAATCTATCAAAACTATAGAACCAACATCCTCGGTCGGATCCACACTACATCACCTATATAGACACTACTCGTTCCTCTAACATAGCCACATTCTCCGCTAGTCTAACCTCATATCTCAAACTAGATTTTATCTGCTAAATCAAAGTGGTCTAATCATCAAACTAGCCTTCATCTTGGCACTAACTTGCATTGAGTTCTTAAGTCATAACCGGTGATAAACTCGAGCATTGCCCACTCTAGGAATATCGCTCATAAACTGGGATGTCTTCTACTCCAAGCACCAACAACTGCATTTCCCTTATAGACGTACAGGAACTGTAAAATCCATAAGAGGCTAAGAACTCTAACCATCGCTACCGGCAAAGGTTAAGATCCATCTTAGAGAAGAGATACTTCAGTGACGTGGAATCAGTGAACAACTCGAACCCCTTTCCTAATAGATAGTGCCCCCAAATCACTAAAGCGAACACTATCAACTCCTCATTCCCGTTCGAAATGAGTAACATCAATGCAATCATCAACCTCTCGGTCAGACTCATTAGCGTTGGTCCGCATCTTATGTCCTAAATAAAAGTCTGATCCTCTCTCATCAAAGAGGTTAACATTGTTGCTTCCTTGGGTCTATTCAAATTCTAGACCGTCGTAACCTCTGCATGATCCACAGCAATGTTCTACTCCGAAACAACGTGACCCAAGCATCTCAATTCCCTCCTACGAAAGTGATAATACAACGTGACCCAAGCATCTCAATTCCCTCCTACGAAAGTGATAATTTAGAAACCTCATCATCAATTTGTGTCTCAACACCTATAATACAATTAGCAATCATGCCTTATGCCCTTTTTCCGCTATGAGTAGACGAAAATATTATCAATGAGCACAAGCGCAACTTACTCAAGTGACCCTTCAAAGCATGGTCCATGAGACCAACAAGGCATATCGATACGTTGAATAGTTCGAATAGCATAACCAACCAATCAAAAATCAAAATAGCATACAAAATGATGTAGTTGACACACTCTCAGTAGGTGAACTCATCACAAGGTCCAACTAAGAGAACATCCTCGCACTATAGAGCTGATTAAATAAGCCATCAATGAATACGAGTAGATACTTATTCGTCATCATATTCAGCTCACGACAATCAACAGACAACCTCAAAGAGCCATCTGCCTTAACGGTGAAGACTATAGGTGCATCCTACCCAAATATGCTCCAAAGAATGAACCATCACCTCAATAGTCCATTCGCTCGCACCTTTAATTTCCTCTGCGCTTTAGGAATCATATACCTTAAAGGCATAACTACTGGTCTAGCACCTCTAACTAGATCCACAGAGAACTCAATCCCTATATGGTGTTATCCGGTCACCTCATCACATATATTCAAAGATTTTCTAGCATAGACATAGATGGCAACTCATCATGTGAAATATCGAGAAAATGTAGAAAGAAAACCATAACCACATCCTCTACATGCAGCCAATCACTACCTTTTGCTCCTCTACAAACCCAATCGTCACCAGCGGCCTTTCATAATCCCGCACAATTCCATACCCCTTCAGCTAGTCCATTCCTAAACTATAATACCAGACCCAATTAAATCCCAAAACAAATTAATAGCAAACAAACAACCAAACATCCATGACTCAATTAGACAAAGTCTCGATGAACCATGTATAGGCTAGTTGAGCCTCAACTAGGTCTGTCACAATTGGTTAACTATCTCATGTCTCAATCCCAATCTATCTATCAAATTACTAGATATGACAGAATATGAAACCTTGACACCAAATAAAACACGTATGGAAATGCCATAAGTGGAATGCATACCTCAAATGGTAACGTCATTTCCCTTCTCTTTCGTCGATGGAGCACTCAATGAAAGCGGAATGGCAATCAATACATATGCTTCCACGGTTTATCCCTAGTCAACAAGTTCAGGACAATCCTTCTACAATGAGTACATGCTCTCTTATCATAAACCCTTCCCAATCATCTTCTCGAAGCTCTCATCAATATAACCAATCAATCGCTTCCCTAGATGATCATTCAACCCAATGTTTAACTTCCATTCTTTTTGTGAGGGGTATCAACAGAAAATAGACAGTACTTCGATAGTACATCGAATTAGACCATATACTCTTACACTGACATATCACCTTACTTTAAATCGGCATACTCTCTAACCAACACCGACTTCGGGAAAGTCAAGATAAATTTTGTTTAAAGTGAACTATGAACTGATTCCAAGCATCCACAAGCCCATTTTCATCCTTGGAGTTATCTAGAGGTCAACTTCTACCTCATTGCATCATCAAACTCTAGGTCATCGAAGATCCTCTTACAAGTAGATATCCAATCTTCCATTTCAATAGCCGACTCCATTCTAAGGTACCGTCTGCCTTCTAGACTAGCATAGTCTTTATATAGCTCGGCAAAGCTGACTCTAGCCATTTACACTTGAGAACCATAATCATTTAATGCAACCTGGGCATTCTGGTAAATGATTTGCACCATCGCTATGAACATATCTTATCAATCTGGGTTAGTGATCCCGATCATGACCACTCCTTAACTCTGAAGATGGAGTCAATTACAATATTTCTCGTATGCCGGATCATTCCTATTCTACAATAAGGATGATCAGTCTCTCATAAAGAAAATTGCATCAATAATGCTCATGTGTGCAACACAACTTATATACTATATATACTACTATACAATTTTGAAAACCAAAATATATAGCAAATACAATCTCTATCATACACACACACACTCATATACACTCTAGATCTAGTCTGAGGCAATAACTCTTACCTTATCTCTACTAAATTACTGTTCAACTAAGGTTAATCATGTAACCAAAGCTCTAATGCCAAATGTATTGACCACCCTACACTTTGGATGTAGAATGGTTCTTAAAGGAAAGAAAATGAAGTAAAGGAGAGAAATAGTAGAGAAGGAAAAGAAATGGAACATCAATCAATCACATAACTTGTTGTGTATCTCACATATCATCGAATAAAATATAATAGTCATCATAGATATAAAACAGGCGAGATCGTAATAACAACATGAACCACACATATCAGAGTAACGGGATCATACATTTATGCAAAATAGTAATAGAGTTTATACAACTGATAAATAAACTCAACTGATAAACTATCTCTAATAATAGTAAGTCAAACACTATCAAGGATCCATAGTGTCATATGTATGAATATGCGCATATATGATTTTTTGTTTGATGATAATAAACATATATACATTCGTTTAAATGTATTTGTTAATGTGCTATTTTATTTTTCATAGATTAAATAAATATTTGCTGAATAAAATTAAATACACAGAATTTGAATTCAAACAGAAATTTTATTCAAACAAATATTTAATACATTCTTGAATAGTATAAATTCAAGCTCTCACTATAAATATACAATTTTGTTTACAACACATCACAATTTCATATTTACATAAATTCCTCACTGCATATCACTCACACTCGTAGTTCATCTTCAACTTCATTCCAGTTAGAATCCAGCATCTGAGCAATCTGGAAAAATATTCACTAACGCAGTAAAATTGAAAAAGAAATATTTTTGCAATATCAAATAAAATACGGATTTTGAAAATATTATTTGCCTCAGTTATTTGGGTTGTTCGTCATCATTTATATTTGAATTCATCATACACGAACAATGTGACATGCACGTGTGTCACTGTACATGCCACAAGGCCGTGCACACCGATATACACTTGATAATGTTACAGGACCGAGCAACTGATATATGCAAACCAATAATATGCAAACTCGAGCTTACAGAGAACAGATCAAGTGAAGCATGTACACATGGTATGAAGAACACAAATGCAACTCACTAACCAGATGCAAACTAAAAATGGAAGTGAGACACCAAACCAGTTCAGTACAAACTAATGCACTAAGCAACTGAAACAAACCAGAATCAATGCACAACAACATGAATACTGTAACAATCAAGTTCAAGCCAGACCAACACAATGAAACAGTGATCTCAATATAGTAATGACAACAGACATGAATGCAACAACAAATTCAGTGAAGCCCAAGTATACAACTACAGTGTCGTGACCAGAGGCAAATGGAGAGAGGCAATAACAATGAACCAGTGGAAATAAACAAGAGTGCATGCTACAACAATTGACAGTGCACCATCAAGAAACCACTGCAACAATACCACTGACTCAAAGAAATATCGCAAGACCACTATGCAGTGTACATGAATACAACAACAAGTCCAGCAATAACAAGACACAGTGCAGAAGCAAAACTGAGGAGTAAGAGAAAATGTGAAAAATGGAGTGAGGAAGTGCAAATACAAGTTGTACAAGATTGCCACCAACATAACATCAACAATGAAGACCACTAGTGTGCAACTTGACTATCAAGACTCAGTGCAATAGGAAACATCAATAAACTAGCAAAGGCTAGCCAGCAACTACAAACTGCTCACAACAGACTCAAGTGAGGTGAACAACAATGCAAACATGAAGTGAATGCAACTACATGAACTCAACAAGGAAGACTACAGCATCAAGTCGAGTCAACAACCAGAATATATGAAACAAAGAAATGCTTCATGCAAGTCACAAATACATGGAACAATGCCCAACTCAAATGAATACAGTAAAATGCACAAAGGCATAGCAAGTGCAACAGACACACTTGAATATGAAGACCACAAAGACAATGCAACAGTAAAAAGAAACAACATCAGTAGAGTATTCAAAGATCATGTCCGTTAGTATCTATGTGAAGCCGAGAAATAATGTAACAAAGATCAGAAGACAAGTTCGAAGTCAAAGCAGATGTTAAACAAGTCGAAGATAACAGAAGATTAAAAATGCAGACCAATTTATTAATATCGTAAAATAAAATCAAGTGTGTATGCAATATTGAAAAAGTCAAAAAGTAAAAGAGGAAAGTTTTTTGCCGTATGACTCAAGAAAAATTGAACGCTTCAAAATCAAAGCCGTGCGCATCAAGTCGAAAAGATATCAGGAAAGCAAGAATTAGGAAAGTGACGAATTGATACGAAAAAATTCAAGGGTCTCGGGATCCATATAAATATTCACCCAAAATCATCATAGGCAGTGGGCAAACAAGAACAATCGAAAATTCAAGAAATTAAATCCTGAAAAGCAAAAGGGACGAACAATGTACCAACGTTGATTCGCAATCTCGAGGCAAGCAGCCGATCATCAGAGAAGCAGCGAGCAACACACTCGATCGAGCAAGGCAACAAGAGCAAGGCAACACGCAAACCAGAGAATCGATCAACATAGGCGTGCTTCAGAAAAGCCCTAATTTGGATCGAAAAACTCAAGCCCTAATTTCAGAGCGCAAAGAGGAACGAAAGCAAGGCCGCAATTTTACAAAAGTTAGAAGAAAAAGGAACGGGCAAAAGAAACGAATTGGGCCGACCTTGTTTTAATATAAAAGAGCTTTAGTTTATTTCAATTAGGGTTTTAATTTTAAAATTGTTTTTAAGTTTAAATTTAAATTCTCTTTTAAGGTTGTATCTTTTGAATCAAATCTTGGTAAATCACCACCTAGGATTTAGGTTGTGTCAGATTGTCTAGTTAGGATTAGTTCAGTGAGCAGGGTTTGCGAGTTTGCAAAACACTGTAAGCGGTAGCAGGGTTTGCGAGTCTGTTAGAGTGTTTGTAAGCGGGAGACTGTTTAATTCTAATAGAAATCTAGGAATGCAGCAGTAGGCAGGGGTTGCCGAAGCTGGGTAAATTTTGTGTGTGATTTACTTTCCAGCATATTTACTTCTCTGCAATTGGTTTTTTGTTTTATTCGAGAAAATTTGCTATAACCCTATTCACCCCCTCCCCCCCCCCTCTAGGATTAATCTAGATCCTACAAGTGGTATCAGAGCACGGTATTTTTCTTTAACTCTAGAGTCATGAATCCACCAAATAATGCTTTTTCTGAGGGGCAATCTATTGCTAGGCC
Source organism: Allium cepa (assembly GCA_030765085.1). Taxonomy (NCBI): domain Eukaryota; kingdom Viridiplantae; phylum Streptophyta; class Magnoliopsida; order Asparagales; family Amaryllidaceae; genus Allium; species Allium cepa. The sequence goes on along the minus strand of CM060931.1, from coordinate 351,387,505 downwards.
ACCCATGTTTAATGGGAATGATTATGCTTATTGGAAAGTTAGGGTGGGTATTTATCTTAGTTCTATTGATTATGATGTTTGGGATATTATCGAAACTGGCTATAAATCTCCCACTATAACTGTTGGTGATACTGAGATTCCTAAACCTAAGGATAGGTGGGATGCTAACGATAAGAAATTAAAAACTACAAATGCTAAATCCATGAATGCTTTGATCTGTGCTCTTGATAAGACTGAATTTAATAGAATTTCTCATTGTGAAACTGCACAGGAAATTTGGCATACTATGGAGGTGACACATGAAGGAACTTCTCAAGTCAAGGAATCTCGTCTAGCCCTATTCAGCAATGAAAACGAGAACTTTGTGATGGACAAAGGCGAGAGCATAAAGGACATGTTTGGACGCTTTTCAACTTCGGTGTACAATGCTAGAGCGCTTGGAAAGGTATTCACTGAGGTAGAGCTTGTGAGGAAGGTGCTACGAGTCTTACCGATGAGCTTTGAGGCAAAAGTCATGGCAATACAAGAATCGAAAGATCTGAGTAAACTAAGCATGGAGGAGTTGATCGACAACTTGATGACATATGAGCTTGAGCTAAAAGCAAAGGAGGAACGCAACAACTCAGAATCAAAGAAGAAGACGATTGCCTTAAAGAGCAAAGAAGAGAGCGATGAAGAAGAAGAAGATCCAATTGAAGAGCTTGCAATAGCTGTCAATAATATTAGAAAATGGTCAAGATTCAAGCCACGCAAGAAGAAAACAAGTGGAAATAGGTCAAAAGATTCTGACAATTTCGATAATGAACTGACGTGCTTTAACTGCAAGAAACCTGGCCACTTTAAACAACAATGCCCACTTATCAAAAACAACAAAGGAAAGAAAAAGAAGAAGAAGGCCTTTGCAGCAACTTGGGATGACGAAGAAGAAGAGGAAGTTTCGAATAATAGCTCAGAGGAGGCTAATTTGTGTCTTATGGCAAAATCAGATTCAGAAGCAAGCTCAGAGGAATCTAGTGAGGGAGGTGACTATTCTTATAAAGAACTTGCTTTGATGTGTTGTGATCTTACTAAAATAGTTGATACTCTTGAATCTAAAATTGAAAAACTGAAATCTGATAGGAGAGAACTTGTCCATGAAAATTCTAGGTTAGAAACTGAACTTGAAAATATTCAAAACCTAGACTGTAAAAAATGTGAAATTTTAGATTCAAAATTATCAAGACTTAAGAATAGCTTTGAGAATATTGAAAAAGAAAACTTGAGTCTTAAGGAAACCATTGACACTAGGAAAAAGGATTTTATAAATAGATGCACCTCACTTGTAACTGAAAACACAACACTAAAAACCAAAGTCCAAAATCTTGAGAAATCTCTGAATAACTTTTCAAGAGGAGAAAAATCATTCAACATGTTATTGGGAAATCAAATTTTTGCTAACAACAGAAAAGGACTAGGCTTTGGGAAAACACAAGCTGATGATAATGCAAAAGGTAAGAGTGTCTTTGCTAGATATGAAATAATTGGACATCGTATTGAAAATTGTAGTTATAGGAACAAGAACAAGAACAAGAACAAGAACACAAAATTTATACAAGTTTGGGCTCCTAAGAATTCTACAAACAAATTTCATGTCTATTGGAACAAGAATAAAAGGACTAAACAAGTTTGGGTTCCAAAGGGATTCTTTATTCACAATGCTTCTGCCACTAACAATCATGGACCTATAAAAACAAATAGGTCACAAAAATCTTTCATCGTGTAGGTATGGTGGCAGGCTAAGGAACAACAACAGTGTTCTCTGGATTTTGGCTGTTCCAGAAACACAACGGGCAACAAAGCAAAAGTTCCTTAGCCTGGTACAAAGGTGACAGAATCACAATGGGCAACCACGAGAAATTATCGTAAAGGTAAAACAGGTGAAGGTATAATTTTTGAACGATATATTAAATGTGATGATCTGCACCATAGCCTGAATTAAAATCAGCCAATATTGAGATGGTGAAGAGATGATGATTTTGATTCTGACTTGTTCAACATAGTTGGCCAATTATATTTATGCCAAAAACACTATTCTTTGAATTACTTCATACATATACGTTTGGATTAAACATAGTGTTTTGTTGGATATTAATACATTTGGTTATAATTTGGCTAACTCTATATTCACGTTTTTTAATTATTTACACGGCTTCAATTCAAATTCAAAGAATGTCATTTAAATTGTTGTTAAAATTGAGTTTGAAATTTTTGATGCACACTTCATGGTTTGGTCGATCAAATTCAATTAATGATAATTTTTTGAGTTAAAAAGAAATTCAGATGCAGATTACACTGGTAATCTAGTTGATAGAAAAATTACTAGTTGAACGTGATTTTTGAGACATTTAGTAACTGCATCGTTTTTCAAAGAAAATATCTGCATATTTTTCATTTCAAATAATTTTCAAATAGTAGAAAATTTTCTCATATAAACCCCTCGAGAAAATCATTTTTAATCATATGTTCAGATTAGTCATTGTGAAAAATTGATTTCATAATTATTTTTGAATTTGATTTAAATGACAATTTTAACTAGTCTAACTCCCTAATAATTATCGAAAAGATAAATAGTGATTAAAAAAAGGTGATGAGTGTTGATATTTTTCATACATTACTCAAGACAGTATATTTTAGAAAAATTTCTTTAGAAATTCAAACAAGAGTTATAAAACTTTTTGTTGGGTAAAGATTCCATAACCATTTCTATGTCTATCATATTTCTATCAACCATCGCTCATCAAAAATTCAATATAGTTTGTCGATATATGGTACTTTAAACAAGAATCATTCATTCTTCATTTTATAAAACAAAATAAAATACAAAGTATTCACTCTCATTTAAAAGTCCTCACGGTTATGCATGAGTGAATTACTTGGAATTTGTTATGTGCTTCCATGCTCATTTAAAAGTCCTTACGGTTATGCATGTATGGAACGCATATCAAAATTGATTTATTAAATAAACAAGTCGATTCTACTCCCATTTAAAAGTCCTCATGGTTATGCGTGATTAGAAGATACTTGAATTCATTTTTAAAATTAAATTGGAATCCTACTAATCTCATTTAAAAGTCCTAACGGTTATGCATGATTAGTAGACATTCAAATTCTTGATATAAGTGTACCACAAACAGATACAACTATATGGTTTTATATGATGACATCATTTCCATTACTTCTGAAAGTAGAATATGCACCAAGCGAGGGTAGTTATGATTTTTGTTTGATTTTTATTGAAGATTAATATTTATATTCAAATTGAGTTTTAATGTTGGATTAATATCGATCACTTTATCTCTATTTTCTCTAACACTATTATTCTTTTGCTGATAACAAAAGGGGGAGAGAAAAGTTAAGATTTTGTCAAATAAAATCAAGCAAAGGTCAAATAATTTTCCATTTGCATCTAGGCTCATTTGTATATTTCTATTTGTATGCATATATGTAGGGGAAGCATCGTGTAGAGAGGAAGCACTTAAATAGGGGAGCAATTATAGTATATCATTGATCAAATGCATTTAACACAGTCAAAATCTTAAATATATGTTTGTTATCATCAAAAGGGGGAGATTGCATGAATATGCACTTATATGATTTTTTGTTTGATGATAATAAACATATATACATTCGTTTAAATGTATTTGTTAATGTGCTATTTTATTTTTCATAGATTAAATAAATATTTGCCGAATAAAATTAAATACACAGAATTTGAATTCAAACAGAAATTTTATTCAAACAAATATTTATTACATTCTTGAATAGTACAAATTCAAGCTCTCACTATACATATACAATTTTGTTTACAACACATCACAATTTCATATTTACATAAATTCCTCACTGCATATCACTCACACTCGTAGTTCATCTTCAACTTCATTCCAGTTAGAATCCAGCATCTGAGCAATCTGCAAAAATATTCACTAACGTAGTAAAATTGAAAAAGAAATATTTTTGCAATATCAAATAAAATATGGATTTTGAAAATATTATTTTCCTCAGTTATTTGGGTTGTTCGTCATCATTTATATTTGAATTCATCATACACGAACAATGTGACATGCACAGTGTATCACTGTACATGCCACAAGGCCATGCACACCGATATACACTTGATAATGTTACAGTGCCGAGCAACTGATATATGCAAACCAATAATATGCAAACTCGAGCTTACAGAGAACAGATCAAGTGAAGCATGTACACATGGTATGAAGAACACAAATGCAACTCACTAACCAGATGCAAACTAAAAATGGAAGTGAGACACCAAACCAGTTCAGTACAAACTAATGCACTAAGCAACTGAAACAAACCAGAATCAATGCACAACAACATGAATACTGTAACAATCAAGTTCAAGCCAGACCAACACAATGAAACAGTGATCTCAATATAGTAATGACAGCAGACATGAATGCAACAACAAATTCAGTGAAGCCCAAGTATACAACTACAGTGTCATGACCAGAGGCAAATGGAGAGAGGCAATAACAATGAACCAGTGGAAATAAACAAGAGTGCATGCTACAACAATTGACAGTGCACCATCAAGAAACCACTGCAACAATATCACTGACTCAAAGAACATATCACAAGACCACTATGCAGTGTACATGAATACAACAACAAGTGTAGCTATAACAAGACACGGTGCAGAAGCAAAACTGAGGAGTAAGAGAAAATGAGAAAATTGGAGTGAGCAAGTGCAAACACAAGTTGTACAAGATTGCCACCAACATAACAGCAACAATGAAGACCACAAGTGTGCAACTTGACTATCAAGACTCAGTGCAATAGGCAACGTCAATAAACTAGCAAAGGCTAGCCAGCAACTACAAACTGCTCACAACAGACTCAACTGAAGTGAACAACAATGCAAACATGAAGTGAATGCAACTACAGGAACTCAACAAGGAAGACTACAGCATCAAGTCGAGTCAACAACCAGAATATATGAAACAAAGAAATGCTTCATGCAAGTCACAAATACATGGAACAATGCCTAACTCAAATGAATACAGTAAAATGCACAAAGGCATAGCAAGTGCAACAGACACACTTGAATATGAAGACCACAAAGACAATGCAACAGTAAAAAGAAACAACATCAGCAGAGTATACAAAGATCAAGGCCGTTAGTATCTATGTGAAGCCGAGAAACAATGTAACAAAGATCAGAAGACAAGTTCGAAGTCAAAGAAGATGTTAAACAAGTCGAAGATAACAGAAGATTAAAAATGCAGACCAATTAATTAATATCGTAAAATAAAATCAAGTGTGTATGCAATATTGAAAAAGTCAAAAAGTAAAAGAGGAAAGTTTTTTGCCATATGACTCAAGAAAAATCGAACGCTTCAAAATCAAAGCCGTGCGCATCAAGTCGAAAAGATATCAGGAAAGCAAGAATTAGGAAAGTGACGAATTGATACGAAAAAATTCAAGGGTCTCGGGATCCATATAAATATTCACCCAAAATCATCATAGGCAGTGCGCAAACTGGAACAATCGAAAATTCAAGCAATTAAATCCTGAAAAGCAAAAGGGACGAACAACGTACCAACGTTGATTCGCAATCTCGAGGCAAGCAGCCGATCATCAGAGAAGCAGCGAGCAACACACTCGATCGAGCAAGGCAACGCGCAAACCAGAGAATCGATCAACATAGGCGTGCTTCAGAAAAGCCCTAATTTGGATCGAAAAACTCAAGCCCTAATTTCAGAGCGCAAAGAGGAACGAAAGCAAGGCCGCAATTTTACAAAAGCAAGAAGAAAAAGGAACGGGCAGAAGAAACGAATTGGGCCGGCCTTGATTTAATATAAAAGAGCTTTAGTTTATTTCAATTAGGGTTTTAATTTTAAAATTGTTTTTAAGTTTAAATTTAAATTCTCTTTTAAGGTTGTATCTTTTGAATCAAATCTTGGTAAATCACCACCTAGGATTTAGATTGTGTCAGATTGTCTAGTTAGGATTAGTTCAGTGAGCAGGGTTTGCGAGTTTGCAAAACTCTATAGGCGGTAGCAGGGTTTGCGAGTCTGTTAGAGTGTTTGTAAGCGGGAGACTGTTTAATTCTAATAGAAATATGGGAATGCAGCAGTAGGCAGGGGTTGCCGAAGCTGGGTAAATTTTGTGTGTGATTTACTTTCCAGCATATTTACTTCTCTGCAGTTGTTTTTTTGTTTTATTCGAGAAAAATTGCTATAACCCTATTCACCTCCCCTCTAGGGTTAATCTAGATCCTACATCATATAGTGGAATATGCAATAAAAACTCAAATACAAGTACACGTAAATGCCACCTCATGCTAGTTCATCTGTAGAACTCCATATGCCATTCATGCCTGCTCTTTAGTCTACTCATTTAAGAGTTCCCGAGATACTAAGAAGTAAAGCGTAAAACCTCAGTCAGACAATAATATATTATACATAATATATGGTATATGAATCATACCTGACCTGTCTCTGCAACTAAAGAGTTAGCACATAACATCGATAATATGCTACTCTATAACATCATAATGGGGTACTCCATACGTACATCACATTACATCCATAGAATGACAGGTGGCTAGTGAAGCAACCATGACAAACATAGCATCCATCAACAATACAAACTATCACTCGGTGTGCTCTAGATCTATGATAACTCATATGCCACCGTAACAGGGACTGTGGAAAACCCCAGTTATCAGTTGTACTCTCGTATCACATAGCCAAAGCTCAATATGTGTCTCGTACCCTAAAGCCAGACACTAGACCAAAGCCACAAGTCTAGTGTCTATAGATTCCAACATGATCCATGGGCATCCCCACTTATAATATCTCTGCTTTCAGTACATCAGAAAACACTCCAAGTTATCAATGATCCCTTAGCAGATGTACATCCATCCAAGCCCTAATTGCTCGATCCAATTTTTACTATCTAGGAACCCACCATGTTCCTCCACTCCAAGGCTTCCTACATGAGCCTCTTCGGTACCTACTTCCAATATGAGTCATAAACCAAAGGTATAAAGTCTCTAATCTCTGGTACCTACTCCTACCATGAGTCACTAACTAAAGATATAAAGCTTTTATTATGTTGTTACATTGCTATCCATCTTTGATGCAAATGAGCCAACACCTCCAGCACGATCTATAAAGTCCTAAAACTATCAACCTTGGAACCTGACTCTACACACTAATGACTAACCATCTAAAGTACTAACTAAAACGTTGATGCATCACATCATTCCCTCACCATCGAAATTGCTCGTCGTAGAGCAATAACATCAGGACTTTAAGTCGGTCGCATGAACAAACCATCATATTGCGCACCTCAAAATCTCCTTAACATCCATGTCAAAGATCGGCCAATCCGCCAATCATTAATAGTGATGGGCACAGACCACTCTTTGGTGTCAAATACCAACCACTTTGGTCGTGTACTTAACCAAAAATAGACAAGTACAAGAAAATGGAAACTTCTGGTGTCCATCCTAGAGTCTGAAGCCTCGCCTTCCACCTTTAGATAAGTCGGTACGTATCCTGAACCTCCTCTACAACTTATCTCGCTCGTTGGGTTTTCGATCAAACGTGTACAAAACCCCAGTGCTCAAGATATTTCCCTGACACTCGATTATCGCTAAATCGGCATTTTCAACCGAACAAGAAAACAAGCCACAATACAACTAACAAGCATACATAAATTCAACATAGTATGCATGCAACACGTATAAATTAATAGGGAAATTCATATAAAAATGGTATAAAAATGGTCCAAATCTAGTAGTTCCCTAAAATAGCACATCGATGGGAAAAATGTGATATCAAACATAAAAACCAATTTAAAATATATTTTCTTTTATAAAAATCAAGTAGGTATTCAAGTATACTAAAATCACATTTTAAAGTTAAAAACCATTTCATACTTAATACTATACTAACAATCATAATATTGTAAGGGCAATATCACTCATCTTAACAAGATCTATCTATACCAATGTCAAAACATAGAGCCCTCCATCATGAGGGCAATGCAAGAAACCACATCCAAAATTGACCTTATATGCAAAAGATATGAATTAAATACTATTCGAGACTAAAACGATAATTAATTAACTTAGTCAAATAATTAATTACCTTAATATTTCTTCCCAAACATCAATCCTCCATCACCCGCATACGTATCAGTGCATGCACCCATTCTTGCTTCCTTCTTTCTTTGATTTCTCTTTGATTACTCGACGAAATAAAGATCCGTCTTGGCCAACAAACCATGCTACGCAAGAGCTTCGTGATGCATACGACGATGAGCAACTCGACCACTATTTGAATTCATGACCTAATGCTATGGTCTCGCTTAGTCCATGGATATGAATCATAAGAGTTCATCGAAGGAGCCACAATCGTGGTGGAAGGTGCGCGTCATTGAAAGAATTGCAACAGTGATCTCTAATCCGCCTATCTACACCTATAGCTTTGCCTAGATCAAACCCTAGATCCAACCAAGATTGTCAATCAAGATCGCACACTAGATCGGCACCACCAACTTGAAGCTCTCATCGATACGAACTCACCGGATTTGGTTTTGTAATTTATCATTGAGCGAATCATCGAATTTTGATTTTTGAAGAGGAATAAGAAGGTGTGGCAATTTTTTGTCGGAACAATAAAAATGAATCAAGTGAGAGGGAGGGAATGATTTGGGGATATTTATGTTAATATTTTATTATGATTTATTTGAATTCTCAAAAAAATCATCGTACGTTTCAAGCCCGTACGATTACACGTTGCATCCGACCGCAACATAACTCGTTCGCATGCACCACCTTATTTTTCTAGATCCAATGGTATAAATCTCAAGCCTATATGAGACTGCATCCCGGGATGCTAATTTTATGCTTTTAAATATTATTTCGGCCATTGGATCGTCCGATCTCCAAATATAGCGATGCTTGTACTTATTTTAATTTGCAATGTCAATCCAAACTCAATGGAAGTGGTATCGAGTACTGATTCGACTGTATCCGAAAATTCATATTTTAGTGACTCTAATTAATTAACGATCAAATATTTAAATTAATTATTTAAATATCCTATAGTTAAAAATACGGGTCGTTACACAAAGGTTCCTTTAGTTTTTTTTTGTTAGTCATATGTAATAACAAGGACAACCTAATTACTAAATTACACCAGCAAGCTAAGGGGTAAACAGACTCAGGATAAGTATCCCCCAATAAGAGCTTGGACAACCTAGACTTTGACGTTCCCTGAAGTGGCTCTCCGTAAGCACATGATCGACCACTGCACTAAAAGCACTATATGGAGTAACCTATTCCATAGCCGAGCCATGCGGTCCCTCTAAGTTGAGCATGATTTTCCCATTTTAACAATAATGGCCATAGCTCATAATACTATATGATTTTCTTCTTTCTAGGAAGGGTTGGTTCAGTAATTTAATGATTATTCTGAATTTTTACATTTTTAGATGGTCAAAATAGTTTGTTGTCGATCGATCAACGTCAGCCCGTCGATCGAACAACATATAACTTATTGGGAACATGGACTCTTCCTAGCCATCAATGCAAAATAAAATTACAATAAGAAAATAGATAACCATTCATAGCTCTTAAGAAAGAAGCAATGCGTTAAAAATATAGTAACGGAAGTAAAGAAGAAACTTATTGATTAAAGAGAAGAATTTTTTTCAAAGAACTTGCAAAGATTAGAGTTGGGAAAGATTTAATGGCAAAATTGCACTAGTTAGTAAGAAAGGAAGAAGAATTAGCATTTATCAATACAGTGTTTCATATAAACTATAGGATAACCGTGTAGGAGTTAATCTCGATTGCCAAGGTTTAATTGAGTGAATTATCACATCAAAGGTCACGCCTACGAAACCCTCTTGAATAATGAAGCGTCACAGCCAATAAGCGCACAACATGTGTCATTCGCATTAAATTTGCATAAAAGAAAGTCCGTCTTTATTCGTCAAAGCGAACTTCGGAAGTAAAATGTCGCTTAATGTTCTTACAATAGATAGCAGGTCCACTAGTTAAGCACCAAATAACACAGCACTTCCGAGGTTGTACTATTGACATTTCTTGCACTATTAGCTCATCATTTTTACTTTTCTTAAGCATTGTATTAGCAAATTTCTTTCATTAGCATTTATTTCTAAATATATTTAATGCCCCATAAAATCAACCATAAATGAAGTGAGTGAATTAAATTAGATAAGGTAGGGTTGAAAATGAAATTTTATAAAAGTTAGAATTTAATCATGAAAATTATTTCGTTCCGTGGCGAAATTCTGATCTATTTCCATATATAATATACTGATAGCGGAGCTCAAATGAAGAAGTTATAAGCATTTTAATTTTCATATTTAAATTAATTTAGTTTGAATTCAAAATTCAAATGAGTACTTAAATTTGGATTTGAATTTCGAAAACCAATTGTAGGTTTACTTGGCACTAAAGTAATAGTTAAGTTAAACAATTAACGTTAAAAGTTAATTAGGGAATAAAAGAAATGAGCAATGGAAACAAATCAATACACCATAAATAGGAGTAGAGGTCAGCACCACTGACCCCAAGCGATCGAGCCCTAGCGATCGATCAATATACGAGGGGCGGTCGACCCCTACTAAGGTGGCGGCTAGGGTTTTTTCAACGTTAAATGCTTCAGATTTATCACTTTTTAAACTAACTCCATATAATGGTTCTATTGCATACAACTCATATAAATAGGACCCTATCATCTTCACTTTTTATCCATAAATATTAGGAAAATACCTCGAACCTCTTTCATTTTCTCTCTGCTGTTAGATTCAGATATTCAATTATAAATTCATGCAAGGATTCTAATCCTTTTCCAATTATTTGGCACACCCTAGATAAGGATATTTGGCACACCCTAGATACACACCCCCTATCCTTCACTATGTATGCATATATATATATATATATATATATATTATATATATATATATATATATATATAAAGAAGTAGATCTGAGAAAGAGTTGCTTTGGCATTGCAAATCCATACAAGAAAAGTTAAGGATAATCTGTGAGTGGAAGCTTTAGTATTTTTATTTCAGTAATTATTTAGTATATATCTATGTATTTGAATATTCCTTAGGGATTTCGAGATTGCAAAAACAAAATTAGGATTGTAATCCCTATTGTTTAAGATATTCCATTAGATTGATGCAATAAAGTGGGTTTCTATTTTTACAAGTCTATGTATTGTAGTTTTGGATCTGAATATTTAATCCCTTGTTATAGATATTGAAATATTGGGAATTTGAAGGAAAAGGGTTGTATTAATATTATTGTTAAAAGAATTGACATTTAACGCTAGTTTATGGCATATAAATCACACACACAAGAATTGATTAGGCTTGAATATATATATATATAGCGTAATAAACGTAATTACGGCATTTAATTGTATAGTTAATTAGGTAGTAATCGTCATTAGTTTACCCCTTTAGGAAGGTAATTGATATTTTGAGGCATAATAAGGAAGATTCCTTATAAGGCCTTATTTATGAAACGGTTAGATGAGAATTATATACATATATGTGGAGAATATTTAAATTATGGCTAAGTCATAGGGATGCGAGGTTAGTAGAGTTGCACGATAGAACTTTCCCTTTACTTTGAGGCTACCGGCAGTTGTGCATACTTCCTATTGATGTGAGACATCTCCAATGATAAATATTTCTAATGATGCGAGGTTAGTCCCAAATTCTGTAGGGTAAATCTTCCCAGTTAATCTGGCTACCAGTACCTACCGATGCTCGAACTAACGTGAGACGTCATTACGAGTATAAGTCATAATACGTTGGTCATGGTTCGAGCGTTTAAGGTAGTTGTTGTTTGAGTGCCTACCTCTGTTCTCTAAATAAAGTATTAAATGACCGAGGGGCTAGTTATTTGGCACGTTAACTGGTATCTTGATAGGAGTCCGCTTCTAGATAAGGTATTAAGTGACTGAGGATCCGTCTTTCCATAAAGAAGTATTAAGTGGCTCGACAGATGCCGTATGATATCAACTAGATAGTTACCATTGAGGGGTCGCCTTGAGAATATGTATTAAATGATGGGGTCTGCTTCAATTGAGGTCTTAATTTGCCAGAGTCTACCTATTTTCGAATAAAAGGTATTAAGTGGCTTGGGTACTATCTCTCACATTGTTATATATTTATGATATGGGATTTAGAAACCTACTTCGGGAATGTAAGGCATCAAGTGGTTGATTATGGACCCATCTTATTTCCTGATATGAAGCATTAAATGGTTTTATTTTCATAGATATATTATTATTTTGAAATATACTGCCCAACTAATAAAATGGTAAGATTCGAGGTTTTTTTCACTAGACATTTGTTGTTCTGACTCCCTCTTCATTACAACACAGGTTAAGGGGAGGTTAAGGATGGAGTGATGACGGTGACAATGCTTGAAGGTGGAGTGGATTAAGCTTGTGACAGTTGTTATTATAATTTATGATATTTTATGTTGTACATATGTATTCGAACATTTGATGTAACGGATCTTATATGACAGTTTTATGATCTTTTGTATTATAACATTTCAAATGGTTTTGAAATAAATAGATATAATTTGATATTATGTTGTATTCCATCCACTGTGAGTTCTGAAAGAATAGTTATTTCTCTATACTTTCACTCCTTTTTCCAACCAACAATCATCCTTAGAATGGATCTATGTTTCGATGGCCTTTTTCTGAGTTGGAATTTAGTTCCACTTTGGGTTGATTGTTATATTTGATATCAGAGCCTAGGTTACTCAATCAGTGGTGAAACTATACATAGAAATGATATACTTGTTATTTTTAAAAGGTCCTTCAAAATGGATTTTCAAAAATTCTTACTACATATATACCCCTATTTCTTTGAACAACGCACACAATATAGGAAACTCTTTTCTTTCAGCATATAGTATTATCTTAGGAAATTGTTACTAAAGATTTAACCTACAAATAGTTGATATGACTGATAATCGATCTTCTTTAGGAAATAGGAACCCTGCTCATTGAATTCCTCCCATTCATGAAATGCCCGAATGGTTTAGATAATATCTTTAGACTGTAGATCAATTTCAAATTCCTCCAACTGCATTAGTGGCACTTGCTGCCCTATATGCCGATGCAGCACCCCATCCTATTGACTTTCCTAAGTTATGTAAGGACTTTCTTAATATGGGAGAGAAGACATACTCTAAAAATGAAGAATATCTGGAAGCTAAAGCATGGGTTGATGGCTACGAGAGGATATTTAGAGAGCTTGGTTGGGAAGATCAGCCAAAGAGGAGGATGACCGCTTGGCACCTCAAAGGAGAAACCTAGATTGCTAGAGCTTGGTGATTGAGGAAAACACCGGAAAGATTTTCTCATGGGAGGAATTCAGGAATAGATTTGAGATTAGGTTTATGTCTAAGGCAGAAGTGAGTCTACAACTCGAGAAATTCATTCATCTTAGGCAAGGAGACTCCACTCTTAAGGTGCGCATATCGAAGTTCACATAGTTGGCTAAATTTGCGATAAGCCTGATAGATACACCTATGAACAAGGCCATGAAGTTTGTGAAGGGCCTAAATTCCCCGCCGTTGTGGGCATTTTCTCCCACTACATGGTGAATATGAGGAGTCAGTGGAAAAATCGTCATTGCTCTAGAATAGAATCAAACTAGTTTGTAGGTATTCTCGAGATCAAGATATGGACATAGGTCGAAATCACATCTCAATCCAAGCTACGGATTGAGAAATATGATCATCTTAAGATTTGTCCACCACCGTCTCGTGAGGCTGAAACCAAGACGCTCTATCGCCATTCAAGGTCGACAGTCCAACCGCAATCCAAGATCCCCAGTCCGATGACCGAACCGAAACTTTGGTTCGACGCTTGCTTGGAGTCGGAGCTTGAAAATATCGAGTTTTCTTGGAGTCGGCTTGATGGCCGAACCAAAACTTTGCTTCGGCACTTACTTGGAGTCGTGCCTTGAAAATATGGAGTATACTTGGAGTCGGTTGGATTATCGAACCAAAACTTTGGTTCGGCGCTTGCTTAGAGTCAGGGATTGAAAATATCGAGTCTACATGGAGTCGGACTGATGACCGAACAAAAACTTTAGTTCAGTGCTTGCTTAGAGTCGGACCTCGAAAATCTAGAGTCGGCCTGATGACCGAACCAAAACTTTGGTTTGACGCTTGCTTTGAATCGAGCCCTAAAAATCTGGAGTCTACTTGGAGTCGGCCTGATGACCGAACCAAAACTTTAGTTCGGCACTGCTTGGAATCGGACCTTGAAAATCAAGAGTCTGCTTGAAGTCGGCTAGATTAGCGAACCAAAACTTTGGTTCGACGCTTGGCTGGATTCGAGCTTCAAAATCTCAAGTCTGCTTAGAGTCGGCTCGATGACCGAACCAAAACTTTGGTTCGGTTCTTGCTTGGAGTTGGACCTTGAAAATCTGAAGTCTGCTTGGAGTCGGTTCGATGAATGAACCAAAACTTTTGTTCGGCGGTTTCTTAGAGTCGGACATTGAAAATATGGAATCTGTTTGGATTCTATCCGTTGATTGAACCAAATCTTCGGTTCGGTGGTTGCCTGGAGTCAGACATGAAAAATTTAAGGGTTTACTTGGAGTCGGTTGGAAGTAATGCTGCTTGGAGTCGGGTGAAGGTTTACTTGGGGCTCAACCTGGGTATAACTGAAAAAAAGTTGGAAATTTCATCGTGGCACGAAGATACTTCGAGAATTTCATCATGACGCATTCCGGGGTTATTGGAGGTGAATGAAGGTCGACACAAGTGGAATAGCATGACAATCATATAAGGAAGGTTGAACCAAATCTTGAAGGAAGGCATGTTGACCCAAATTACAAATACTATATACTTAGCCGCCTCTCTAAATATCTGCATTCTATAAATACCAAGCACATGGCATCATAAAAAAGAAGATGCTGAAGAGCGAAGCTTTCAGCACAATGGCAGACAACTTCGAGAGGGAAAGATCTTAGTTCTAGTAGTATGTTTACTCGTATTCAAAGCTCGTACTTGTAATCATAAATGAAAAGGATAAAAATAGACGAACAGTGGATGTAGGCACATTCATGCCGAACCACTATAAATTCTGTGTCTTTTTACATTTATGTCCTTTATATATTCTTTATTGCAAATTACTAATTTTCTACCTTAAACATTCGCAACTTATTTCATCAAACAATAGCTATATACTACAAACAATATTTACAGCTCCACAACAACGATTTCAGTATGTGTCCATTTTTTATGCAAACATTTTGGTGCTTTCACTAAGAGTTGAATTTCCTTTTTTAAAAGGAAATTCTCTCTTTCTTACTTTTCTTCTTATTTTGAAACCTACTTTTTCTAATCTTCAGACTAGAGATTATCGTTTCTTCTCTTAGGAAACTCTCTCCCCTTTTCTGAGATCTGAAATTTGTGTTTCTTTTCGGATTACCCTAACTGTTTTACATAAAACAAAAAATCCTCCTATTCTCTTCAGATCTGAACATCCATTTTACTACATAAAGAAATTCTCTTGTCCACTTTCTAGATTTACTTTTACCATCCACAGACACTGTTTGTTAGCAAAAAAAATTCATCTCTTAGATCTGAAATCCTTAGATATTACTTTTACAATTCCGGATCCACAAACACATGTCCCTTGACCAAAAAGAAACATGTACACATTCTTTGGATCTAAAATCAAGCCACCTCTCTTTTCTCGTTTGAAATCCAAAAACATAGTTTCTTGGCATAAGAAATCCCTTTTCCCTCTGTATAGATCTGGATCATTATTTTCTATCACAAAAGAAAACCTGTTTCTAGTCTTAAGATCTGAAATTGCATTTTTTAATAAAATTATACCTTTTTCTTTTCAGATCTAAAGTCACTGTCTCCTTGGCATGAGAGATTCTCCTGGTCTTACTTTCCCAGTTTGAAATCATTGTTTCTTGGATTAAAATACCGTATATCTCCCAGATCTGAAACCATTACTTTAGCAAAATCTATTTCTCTTTTCAGATCTACAATCACTATTCCTTGAAGATAAAAAGAATTCCATCTTTCATTTCTCTTATTTTAGATCTACAAACGCTGCTCCTTAACCAACAAGAAACATGGGTTCACTTCTTAGATCCGAAATCACTATATCTCCTTTCAGATCTGCAAACACTGTTTCTCAACCAAAGAGAAACATGTGTTTATTTCTTAGATCTGAAATCGTTCTATCTTTTTTTTCATTTCAGATCAAAAAAACATTGTTTTAACTAAAAGAAACACTTAGTCTTTTGTCAGATCTAAAATCAAATCTTATTCTCTTTCCATCCGAAAGTAGCACTTCTTTAACATAAGAAAACTATCTTCCTCTTTTATATAAGAGGAATCTATTCCCCTAGTAAAATATAAAATTATGGTTCTAAGAAAATCCTTTTCTCCCTCCAGACTCGAAATCCATTCTCTTGACCTAAAATCATTGTCTCTTTGAAACTAGAGATTTTCCTCTTTTTCTTTTTTCATGTTTGTAATCACCATTTCTCGAATCGAGAAGGTAAACCTCCTATCTCAAGATTCTCTCTTTATTTTAAGATTGGACTATCAACCCTTCGAAGCAACAAAAACCTCCCAATCCATTTCGAAAATTGAATTATCTCTCTCGAAAAGTACAAACTCTCTAAGAAGGGAAGGAGAACAACTTCCCGATATGCCGCATGATGTGAGAGAACTCCACTGTAGAGAATGCAACAGCTATCCAAATATGAAAAATCAGCAAGACTAATCTAATAACCTCCCAGTGCTAAAAATTATCGAACGTAAATTCGACATGGTTGTGATTGAAATCAGTAAACACTTCACTACTTAACATAAAGCTTTTTTGGATAAACTCTTGACATGCTTAGGGCAGACAGAAGAATTCGACCTCAACATCATAATACAAGGAAAGTACCAGTCTAGAGAACATAAGGGCCGTTCCATATAACCAAATGAACCCCAAGCACAACCCTTTTTCCATCCAGCGTCGGATTAAAATACAACAATTGGGATCCCACTGATGGATCGAATTATCACAACTTGAAGATCGAATTCATGATGATTGAATACTCAAAGTCCAGATATGACAAGCATGACACTTCAACACTCCTATCATGCATGAAGGCACCACCAATCCAATGCGTACCGGACATGATTCAAATAATGTCAATAGCTCCCCTTAGCTAGGGATATGTTCAACAAATATAAAAAGAGAAGAAAATAAGACCAAGAGTTACTAGTCCATGTTCCAGAAAAAAAAAAATTGAGTGCGCACTACAAATCTTTATAAGAGGCTAACCCGGCCCTAGACACTTGCCAAGATCTCCACACTTGCTGATAAATGGAGGGCACAAAGAAGGTATTATATATTACTTTTCTTTCATTCTAGTAAATCTTAAGCTATTGCAGGGCTCTACCATCTACTTTTGGATCTCCATCCTTGGAAAAAGATGAAGGAAGGATTCATAAATCCATTGCATGTGTTGATCGACCCGAGGGTGCTTACATGCTACACGAAGTAAAGACAAAAAATCAAACTAACCCCTACAACTATGCACGACCTCTCCATTGGATCGCCAAGGCACATAAACATAAGAAAACATCACTGTCAAGAGTTCAGATAGATGGTCACCCAAGGAAGCTAGCACAGCTTGTAGTACAAATGATATCGCAAAATGGAAGAGATACAAATCTCTGCCTCCAGAGCTCAAATCATCAATGATCAAAGAGAAGCCATCTGTTTGAGTACGGTGTTACCTCAAAGGGTAAGGAAGAGGACACAATGGAAATGAAATCTGCCGAGAACTTGGATAACATAATAGTTTATATAGAAAGGCTTTGAAGGACCGAGCTCCAGAAATTCCAATATATTTAGCCCACAACAGAAAGGCGAAAGATATCCAGAACCACCACCACCACTCCTCATATCACAATTCAACACGACTCAGCAATATATATAGTAACCGCTAGGACATTGCAGTCACTAATCAAGATACTAGCTTCACTGCTCTAACATCATCCAATAATCAAAAAACACAATTCAAATTGATTAAGAACTAAGGATAGCAGGATGCATACTAGGGACATCCACTATAAGTCCACCAAACTAGCTGGAGTCAACTTGACAAAATGACTAGACCAATGACCGCTAGGAGGCAGCACTAAAACGCCAAACGAGAATCTTAGCCCGGTAAAACTCCCGTTATCAAATAGAGTAATTACAGAAAGTCCTTATAAGCATCTCTCTGATTACACAATATGCTCGCATAACGATATCATAGCATGACAATAGATGGTCCTGCAAAGGAGGAACCATAACAAGCCTCTTCTTACATTTTTATCTAACTCGGTTGTTGTCATTTCATGACAATTCCATTGGCTCCTAGGTTCCACAGAGTCTTACTAAAATACCAAGCGAGAATTCCTATCTAAGAGAATATCTTAAACCAGGCGTACTATACAACCTGGTACTTTGCACTTCTTTCGATGCGGGGCAGGTATAGTCTAAACTACCTTTGACCAAGACAAGAGACTAATGCATTTAATTAACACATATGTGGTTATATTCACTTAACACATTTGCAGTTATATTCACTTAACACCTATGCAGTTATAACCACTACTTATTTTGTGATTAGAAACCTAGACCACAATCATGTGTTGGCAGTAGTGAAAATAAGATAGCCATGACTAAGGGCAATAGCCTGGGCGGTTCACTACTGACGACCGCCCCTTTCCCTGGCAATAACATACCAGTCAGAAATTCGGGCATAAATGTAGCTTGAGTAACTCAAAGAATAAATGCATTCGAAGCCTAACATGGATTGTCTCATAACAGGAGTTGTCCCAGGCTAATGAGCAAGTTAAAGCTATCAACAAAGTTTTGCAAGTAGTAATTAAGGAAAAACTAGATAAATCCAAAGGGGTGTGGGTTAACAAACTACCCGCGGCACTGTAGGCCTAACAAGCCACCTACAAAACAGCAATAGGACACATTCTATTTGCTCTAAGCATACGGGGATGTGGCCATGCTTCCGGTCGAAACAGTTGTCCCTTTATATCGCAGGACACATTATAATCCGAAAGAAAACGAGGATCTTCTCAGCATGTCCTTTGACCTGATTGAGGAAAGAAGGAATAACACCGCCCTCAAGACCGCCGCAAACAGACAGAAAGTTGCAAAACAGTACAAATCTAAGGTGAGGCTCCAAGAGTTATAAGAGGGTGATATTGTTCTCAAGCAAGTCCCTTCCCATCCAGTGCACTAGATTCAGTTTGGGAAGGACCATTTGTTGTTCATAAGGATCTCCACAATGGAGCTTACATTCCATCGACAATTGACAGAAAAGGTGTTGGGAAAGGAAGGATTCTACAGCATCTCCGCCATTATTTCTCTCAGCTTGTAAAAAGCATGTATCACCTGAAGCAATAAAAGAAAGACGGTGAACATAGGCATATTCTGGCCAAACCACTATAAAAATTGATGTTTTGCTTGATTGTTTGTCTGATATTTTTCCTATTACGATCAATCGCAAGCTCTTGCCGGCAGTAGTGAAATTAAGATAACCATGACTAAAGGCAGGAAGATAGCCTGGGTAGTTCACTACCTACGATCGACCCTCCAGCCAACAATGACAAACCGACTATAAGCCATTATTAGGCACGATTATAGCCTAGGAAGTTTATCATTGGCGTTCGTCTCGCCGGTAGTTGCGGACCGATAATAAATCCCAAGAATTAAGGCATGGTTGCAGCTAGGGATAGTTCATAGTTGACGATCGACACTCATGCTAGCCAAGCCAGAGTAAATTTAATAATACTCATGATACAGGCCATAATGGGCCGGATAGTTACTGTGTGTGAATCTCGACTCTAAATCTTAAGTACGGTAGTCGTAAAAGTTACACTTTCTTGGAACATAGGTTGGGCTGGCAAACCACATGTAACAAGAATCCACAATTAGGGCAAGTAACTTATGTGCCACGAATTTTAAGTTTAGAAGGGCTCTCTTGACAGAGAATATAGTTCATTGTACTTAAACTAGAAGCTTCTAAAAATTTCTTTTAGTCTTGTGTCATTGCATACAAATAGTAGAAATATGAATTCCACTCTACCAACCACATCAGGATATTCATTCGTTTCCACTCAACCAGAGGAAACAGAGCATCGACTCAACTCCGTCAGAGATAGTGGAACATTAATCCAACATTGCCACAAGCATTAGAATATCCCTTCCAACCAACTTCGCTCAAGAAACTGTAAGGATTCTCCCACAGATGAGCATACTTATGGAACATAAGAAAAACTCAGTGCAAAGATATGACTAATTTTTGTAAGATAAGCTAAATTCGACAAAAAATACTTGAGGGCATAGCACCACCTCACCCCTTGATTATACACATACGCTACCACTCAGCATGATAATAGCATATTGAAATCATGAACTTAAGTTTACAAGTTTAAAACCTATTCATAATACAAGGCAGCATATTGTGAGAAGCAACCAAGTGCACTATACTGGGGGCAAACCCAGACAAATAATGAGCGCTCCCGGCCAACTTTTGACAACATTGCTAGAGGCTGCTCTGGAGGATGTGATGGGTATCTAGGGACTGCTACATCCCTAAATTACTCTCTAAACCTTAATAATAGGGAGTCACTTCAAATGATAAGGGCGTCTCTAAATAAAAGTGATTCGATCTTTAACCCTTCGAATGTAATAAATTCATATCAAAATCTATTTTAACACACATAGCTTGATACCTTTACCTAGTAAATCAATCCCGAGGGCATATGGGATGACTCTAAGACATATCTATGGTAAAATTCCAAATAAAAACGTATTAATAGTCTGCAACTAATTCTAAGGCAAGGATGAAAGTCCTTGACCACACTAGGCCCGATGGGACCCGAAACTTGTAGGTAAAATCAAATAAATAGGGTGATCCTCTACTGCCAAAGCCAACGGACATTTGAATTAAAATATTGATTCTACCTGATCAACAAGAAATAATAAATCGATACTAATTAAGGTTTCTAATGTCAAAAGATTATTCCAAGTAGACACCACATGGTGGGGGCATCCAACATCAGCACTTGGCATAACTCAAACCAGCAATAATGAATCACTCTTACCCACAATCAGAGTATGCTTTTCAATCGAGCCATCCATAACTCACATTTTTTCACGACAGTGACTTCGCATGAGAATAATGAAGTACTCCTAGTATGGATAATTCCTCACAGACCCTAGACCGGAAAGCCAATGCCGCTCTCTCAAAGATTGGTTCAATTGTAGTCTTGTTTTTAGTGCCAAACTAGAATTTTGACTCAGTTACAATCGTTAGACACCAAACACAAGCTTACGATTGGCACAAGCGGTACACCAGATCATTATTTCGACCTGGGACCATGCAACCTACCAACACTTTCGTTCGACCCTGTTTTGCACCTCGGTCCGACCTCTTCTCATGTACTAGACCAAGTGGTTCGGCTATCATCTTCCACTCTTTAACCAAATTGTTTCGGTCCAATAAAATCCACCAATCAAATTTCATGGTCCAACTATCCTTACTCCTTCACTAAGCTTCAAAATAATCCAACACTTATCCGTCAAAACTTACCAACAATCTAGTCTGTACAAGTACACCGAGGATTATCAAACCAAGCTATCGACGAAGTTGGTAAAATTGATCATCACTTTACCAGACTACATGCCACATAAACCAATTACACCTTATCAGGTATGAGGATTCCCATAAAAATTTATGTAAAATATGCATGTCTTTGCACAAATGTATAGGAGAAAGATACAAAACACGGGCTCGGGAAGTCATCACCAACATTCACTTGATAACACACCGCATCATCTCCTAATACAAAGACCCTTCAATAGAGATTCTTACCATATTAAATTCATCAATGATTGATCTTGTCAAGGCATGCACAAGAGTGGAGAAAGGATTAGTAGAGAAATACAGAAACTTGGCGATCACATGATATGGTCAGGATAGCTTGAATCAACCACACAATAAACATAATTAGAGTACCACATCACAGATCTAAAGTCGATAATGCAAAGTATACATCAGTTGGTCAGTGTACTATATGAAGCCTTGATGTAGGGAATCGAAAGTCCAAGAAAAACGGCATCCAGTCGGATGAAGTCCAATCAAATACGACTTCAAAATTTTAGCAAGTCCTCCCCAGAACAAACAAAGTCCCACATTAAACTAGCAATCAGAGGCTTATCGAAAAATCAAATGCGAAGATGAGATATAGACACTCAGACAATATAACCACTACAAGACTAAGAAGATAATCTTGGATTAAACAAAGCACACTTTGTATTCACGAAAGTATGCTTTGGGAGGAAAATGTTGTGGGCATTTTCGCCCACTACATGGTGAATATGAGGAGTCAGGGGAAAAATCGTTATTTCTCTAGAACGGAATCAAACTAATTTGGAGGTATTTTCGAAAGTAAGATATGACATATGTCGAAACCGCATCTCAATCCAAGCTATAGATTGAGAGATATGATCATCTTTGCACCACCCTTTTATGGTGCTGATACTGAGGCACTTTACTGCCATTCAAAGTCGACAGTCCAACCACAATCTAGGATCCTCGGTCCGATGACCGAACCAAAACTTTAGTTCGGCGCTTGCTTGGAGTCGGAGCTTGGAAATATCGAGTTTACTTGGAGTCGGCCTGATGACCGAACTAAAACTTTGGTTTGGTGCTTGCTTGGAGTCGTGCCTTGAAAATATGGAGTTTACTTAGAGTCGGTTAGGTTATCGAACCAAAACTTTGGTACGGCGCTTGCTTGGAGTTGAGGCTTGAAAATCTCGAGTCTGCTTAGAGTCGGCTAGATGACTTGGTGCTTTATTGGAGTTGGGGCTTGAAAATATCAGGTTTGCTTGGAGTCAGCCCTATGACCAATCAAAAATTTTGGTTTGGCGCTTGCTTGGAGTCGGGCCTTGAAAATATGTAGTCCGCTGGGAGTCGGTCTGATGACCAAACCAAAACATTGGTTCGACGCTTGCTTGGAGGCGGGGCTTGAAAATCTGGACTCCCCTTGGAGTCGGATTGATGACCGAACCAAAACTTTGGTTCAATGCTTGCTTGGAGTCGGGCCTTGGAAATCTGGAGTCTGCTTAAAGTCGGCTAGATTAACGAACCAAAATTTTGGTTCGGCACTTGCTTGAAGTCGGGGCTTGAAAATCTCGAGTCTGCTTGGAGTCAGCCCGTTGACCAAACCAAGACTTTGGTTCGGCGCTTGCTTGGAGTCGGGCATTGAAAATCTGAAGTCTTCTTGGAGTCGGTCCAATGTGTTTGATCATAGGTTTTGATTGTCGACATGAAATAACAATTCACGAATCTACGACCATGACTACGACAGCATTCGGACTTAACGACTCAAAGTATGGTTCATATTGTTTTATATTTTTTTAAGAAGAGTCATCAAATATGTATATAAAGTCTAGTTTAGTGCTTTGTTAAAATCTCACCTCAAGAATCATCATTCATATTCAAATAAACTTGCATGCATATTTTAAAATCAAGTTTTCAAAAAATGCATGGAGCGGGGCTCGAACCGGAGTCACTAGTTTAGAAGGCAAGTGCTTTAACCAAATGAGCTATGGTGACTTCTGATTATTAATAGGATTCAGTCGACTGAACAAGTTATTCAGTAGATTGAATATCTATAAACAGCCTACTAAACTTGTGTAAACTGTGCATATTACACAGATTTTACCAGGTCAGTCGACTGACCCAGAGGCTCAGTCGACTGACCCAGAAAACTCTGTGCAATATGCACAGGTGCACAGAAATATGTTTTTAAATCTTAAATTAGTTTGAGTATTCAGTCGACTGACCCTAAAGCCCAGTCGAATGAATTTCTATAACAGCCATATTTTTGAAAGGACACGACTTTTGTGAAGAGTTGCGAACCTTTAACGAAAAGATTCGGATGCAACACTTCGATCAAACCTCTTCACCAATAGTCGTAGATTTCTAACACTTATAAATACAAACTCCAAATTCATTTCAAATCACTTAATCACAAATCGATTTCTCTTATTCTTTGATCTAACTTTCTGAAATCTATTTACTATCATACTCTCAATTATTCTGCATTAAAGTAATACTATACATTTCTATTCTTCATATACTTCAAATATAAACATTTATACTCGAGGAGAAGACTATAGGAAGGGTGTACTACAAGTGACAAATCCGTGTTATCAGAACACACTTTAGTCAAACCATTTTCCGTATTAGTTGAAGTCCTGTTCTGCTGCTCAGGCAAGTGAAGTCCTCTTCGGCTGTTGAGGTGAAATCCTATTCTGTTGCTCAGGTCCCTGTTCGGCTGCTCAGGGGTTGTATAGACCTGTTCCTCTGGGTTAAGTGAGGGTTGTTGTTTTAGTAAAATTCCAGAAGGAGTCTGGGACTGGACGTAGGACGGTGCTCCGAACCAGTATAAAAATTCCTGGTGTCATTTTACTTTACTGCTTCTATATTCCGCATTATTTACAGTATTATTATCATCATTATACTCTGTATTATCATATATTCATATTACACGATCCACACTACATACTTTCATTTGGTATCGGAGCCTGGAATTCTATTGATCGTCACAACATCATAGAATAATGACTAGAAAACGATCCAATTGAAATACAACAGGCAAAATCCCTGTCAAAGCCACCAGTGAGGACTACAAAAAGGTACTTTCTGATTTATAAATTTCAAGAAAAGATAATAATGAATTATTTAGTATAAGCAATAAGATTTCAAAGCTTAATTTTATTATTTTAGAAAAGATGAAATCTGTTGAACTTGAAAATGAGAAATTGAAAAATGAGAAGTTAGA
Organism: Allium cepa; assembly: GCA_030765085.1. NCBI lineage: Eukaryota > Viridiplantae > Streptophyta > Magnoliopsida > Asparagales > Amaryllidaceae > Allium > Allium cepa. The sequence continues at coordinate 351,362,518 of CM060931.1, read as the reverse complement.
TTTAGAAAATCAACTTGGTGTTTTAAAGAACAATTTTGAGGCTCTTAAAGATTTTCTAGATGAACAAAACACCATATTTGAAAAAGAGAGAGAAAAATTTTCAAAAAAAAATTGATTTAAAAAGACAAAATGATTTATTACAATCGTCTTTAGATAATTCAGAATCTCAAAATTTTCTTCTCAAAAATGAGAACTGTGCATTAAAAAACGAGCTTTCTGAATTAAACAAGCAGATTGATATTTTGAAAAACAGTAATATTTATTTTAAAAATATTGTGACTTTAAAGCTAAATTTGATAAACTTAACACTGACGTCACAAAAATTTAATAAAGGTCAAAACGATTTAAACATGATTTTATCTAGTTCTAGACCTTTACATGATAAAAGTGGTTTAGGATATAATAAAACAGATAGTAAAAATAGCATACTTTCATTTGCTGATCGTAGAAATAGCACTAGATATGCTTTCATGTATAGTAAAAATATTAGTGCTACTACTAAATTTCGAGTAAAATCAAAATCCAATTTTTATAGAAATTTAAATACTACTATGACCAATAATGTTTCTTATTTCTTTAGAAGTACAAAATCATTGACAAGAAATATGGATAAAAATTATCTAAGTATTTGGGACCCTGTTAATTGGAAAAATAGAGAAAAATACATTGATGACTATTTTGATATGGTAGTTAATAATGAAAATTATATTTATAAAGGTTCAACCACACCCAAATGGGTATGGTTTCCTAAAAATTAGGAAATTATAAGAACCTTGGGTATTGCGTGCTTTAAATGTTAAATCTTTTTTGTGATACCTTACATTATAAGTAATAGTTATTTTGTTTTATATTGTTTTATGATAAACACTTATGTAGAATATAATTTATGTCATTATATAAACTCTCCTTTTTGTCGATGACAAAAGGGGAGAAAGATATTGCTCTAACGCTATTTGCAGGAATAAAACGATGCAAGCACAAATTAAGGGGGAGAAAGACTAATTATTTACAGGAATATATAGCATAGATTCAGGGGAAGAAATAAGTCAACAAAGCTTGTCGAAGATTTATCCGTAACAAATGGAGCTGTTATTGTCAAAAAGAAGGAGAACGTTGGATCATAGGTTTTGATTGCTGACATGAAACAACAGTTCACGAATCTACGACTACGACTACGACAGCATCCGGACTAAACGAGTCAAAGTATGGTTCATATTGTTTTATATTTTTTAAGAAGAGTCATCAAATATGTATATAAAGTCTAGTTTAGTGCTTTATTAAAATCTCTCCTCAAGAATCATCATTCACGTTCAAATAAACTTGCATGCATATTTTAAAATCAAGTTTTCAAAAAATCCATGGAGCAGGGCTCGAACCTGAGTCACTAGTTTAGAAGGCAAGTCCTCTACCAAATGAGCTATGGTGATTTTTGATTATCAATAGGATTCAGTCGACTGAACTAGTTATTCAGTCGACTGAATATCTATAAACAGCCTACTAAACTTGTGTAAACTGTGCATATTACACAGATTTTACCAGGTCAGTCGACTGACCCAGAGGCTCAGTCGACTGACCTAGAAAACTCTATGAAACATGCACAGAAATACGTTTTTAAATCTTAAATTAGTTTGAATATTCAGTCGACTGACCCTAAAGCCCAGTCGACTGAATTTCTATAACTGCCATATTTTTGAAAGGACACGACTTTTGTGAAGAGTTGCGAACCTTTAACGAAAGATTCGGATGCAACACTTCGATCAAAACTCTTCACCAACAATCGTAGCTTTCTAACACTTATAAATACAAACTCCAAATTCATTTCAAATCACTTAATCACAATCGATTTCTCTTATTCTTTGATCTAACTTTCTGAAATCTATTTGCTATCATACTCTCAATTATTCTGCATTAAAGCAATACTATACCTTTATATTCTTCATATACTTTAAATATAAACATTTATACTCTACGAGAAGATTATTGGAAGGGTGTACTACAAGTGACAAATCCATGTTATCAGAACACACTTTAGTCAAACTATTTTCCGTATTAGTTGAAGTCCTGTTCTGCTGCTCAGGCAAGTGAAGTCCTTTTCGGCTGTTGAGGCAAAATCCTGTTCTGCTGATCAGGTCTCTGTTTGGGTGCTCAGGGGTTGTATAGACCAGTTCTTCCGGGTAAGTGAGGGTTGTTGTTTTAATAAAATTCCAGAAGGAGTCTGGGATTGGACGTAGGACGGTGCTCCAAACCAGTATAAAAATTTCTGGTGTCATTTTACTTTACTGCTTTTATATTCCGCATTATTTACAGTATTATTATTATCATTATGCTCTGTATTATCATATATTCATATTACACGATCCATACTACATACTTTCACGATGACCCAACCAAAACTTTTGTTCGACGGTTGATTGGAGTCGGACCTTGAAAATATGGAGTCTGCTTGGAGTCTATCCGTTGACCGAACCAAATCTTTGGTTCGGTGGTTGCTTGGAGTCAAACAAGTGAAATTTAAGGGTTTACTTGGAGTCGGTTGGGCGTAATGCTGCTTGGAGTTGGGTGAAGGTTTACTTGAGGCTCAACCCGGGTATAAAGTTAAAAAAAAGTTAAAAATTTTCGTCATGGCACGACAATACTTCGAGGATTTCTTCATGACGCATTCTGAGGTTCTTGGAGGTATATGGTGGTCGTCACAAGTGGAATAACTTGACAATCATGTAAGGAAGGTTGAACCAAATCTTGGAGGAAGGAAGGTTGACCCAAATTCCAAATACTCTATACTCGGCTACCTCTCCTCATAACTTCGTTCTATAAATACCAAGCACATGGCATCATAAAAAAAGAGATGTTGAAGAGTGAAGCTTTCAGCAACAATGGCAGACAACTTCGAGAAGGAAAAATCTTAGTTCTAATAGCATGTTTACTCGTATTCAAAGCTTGTACTTGTAATCATAAATGAAAGGGATAATAGAAGAGGAACAGCGGACATAGGCACATTCAGGTCGAACCACTATAAATTTTGTGTCTTTTTACATTTAAGTCCTTTACATATTCTTTATTGCAAATTACTGATTTTCTACCTTAAACATCCGCGACTAATTTCCATCAAACAATAGCTATATACTACAAACAATATTTAAAGCTCTACAACAATGATTTGAGTGTTTGCCATTCTTTGTGCAAACACCCGCTGAGAGAAATGTTGTTGATCCAAGTACCCTTTGGTGCCACGTATGAAATGTTGGTGGAGTTGGGAATGTTACACATAGCCAATGTGGACGATAAGGAAGCATAAAATGGAGAATTCTACACCAAGCCAAAAGTAATGAGGGTTCAAGAAGGGAAGCTTTTGGGCTAACAAGAAGTAGAAGGGGAAATTTAAGAACACTAGTAAGGTGTGAAAACGATACCAGAAGAAAGGTTATGAAGCTAAAGATTGTAGGGTGAGTCTGATGAAGGAAGCTTTCAAAGGGAAGTGCTTTAATTTTCATTAGGAAGGGCATCTCAAGAATCAATGCTTAAGTTGGCAAAAGAAGGATCAAACAGATAGGCTTATGCGATTGAAGTTGTACCTATTGCAAGTAGACCATCAAGAGACTAAGGGAAGGCAACATTAGAAGGTATAACTCTTATTTTGGAGGTTATAATTCGTACCTTATTTGATTCTGAGGCATTGCATTCCTTAATGTATAGAAATGTAGTAAACTTTTTGAACCTTCAAACCCAAAGTGTCACCAGCCCAATAGTGGTCTCTAATCCTCTTAGGGGTTCGACACGGCTCTTTTTTTTTTCTACAAAGACCTAGTGTTGGACATATGTGACCTTTATTTCATATGCAACGCATACTTCTAAATTTTAAGGGGTATGGACTTATCTTGGGTTGGATTGGTCAGCATATTATGAAGCAATTCATGATTGTGATAGGAGGGTTCTACGATTAAGAAGTTATGGAGGCCGTGACCAAGAAATTTTTTGTACACCTTAATATTTAGTTAAGTTAAGCTATTTATACTCATTAAGCCTATCTGTCATTGGAAAACCATCATCCATACACGTAGTTTGTGAATTTCCTGATGTCTTTGAGGAAGTCTCAAGTCTCCCGCTCTATGGGGAGATCAAATTTTGAATAGATTTTGAGAAGGATGCAAGGTCAGTAGCCCTGCCTTTAAGACACATGCCCTTCAAGGAAAGAAGGGAATTGGATAAGCAAATCTTCGAGCTGTTAAAGAAAGGATTCATGCGTCGAAGTACTTTGGAGTGGGAAGCCCCTGTTGTTTTCGCCACTAAGGCAGACGGTTCTTTGACACTTTGTGTCGACTATAGGGAATTGAACAAGTTGATAAGGAAGAAAAAGTACCCTTTACCTAGGATGGATGGCTTGTTCGATCGGAATGGAGGAGCAAAAGTCTTTTCTCAATTAGACTTAACAACTGGATTTCATCAGTTGAGGGTTGCAAAGGAAAGCAAGTCAAAGATTACATTTCGCACACCAGATGGACTCTATGATTGGGAAGTAATGCCTTTTCGATTAAGAATGCTCCTTTGTCGATTTGATGAGTATAATATTTAGGGCAACTCAATAAACTTGTTGTTGTGTTCTTTGACGATACTTTGGTTTTCACCAAGAGCAAAAAGAAGCATGAGGATTGCCTAAGAGAGGTATTAGGAACCTTAAGAAAGCACCAACTTAAGGTTAAATTTACTAAATGCCACTTTTGGAGAAAAGAAGTTAGATTTTTGGGCATACTGTTTCTGAGCATGGATTGGCAGTAGATCCCGCCAAAGTGGAAGTTGTTCAAGGATGAAAGACTCCTAGGAATGCATCGGAGGTTAGAAGTTTTCTCAGGTTGGGAGGATACTATAGAAAGTTCATCAAGAACTTTACAAGAATAGCATCCCCTTTAACCTATTTGACTAAGAAGAACATAATCTTTTCTTAGAACGATAGATGCACCAAGGCATTTGAGAAGCTTAAGAAGTTATTGACTAGTGCACCTGTGCTCACTATTCCTGATAGAGCCAAACCGTTTATAGTTTTCATAGAAGCTTATGGCATAGGGTTAGGAGCGGTTTGAATGCAAGAAGGACAAGTAGTTGCTTATGCTAGTAGGCAACTAAAGGATCATGAGAAAAAATATCTAGTTCACGACTTGGAGTTGGTAGCTATCGTTTTTGCCTTAAAGATGTGTGACATTATCTTTTGGGAGAAATGTCTGAGTTATTAACTGATCATAAATCACTCAAATACTTATTTTTCTAAAAAGATTTAAATCATAGGCAGTAGAGATGGATGAAATATATAGCATCATTTGACTTTAGTATTTAGTATACCCTTGGAAAAGGGAACGCAGTCGCCGACGCCCATAGTCGGAGGCATGCTACCCTAGGTGCTATATATGAATGGAGGCGGTTGGAGTCCCTTTTAAATTTTAATTTTCAACCGCTAACAGAACATATCCAAGGCTTTTTAGCAGTTATGGAGATTAGGCCAGCTTTGATGGACCGCTAGGGCATGAGTAAGTGAAGGACGAGAAGTTAGAAGAGATTTTGGAGAAGTTGAGGAGAGGAGATCACTTTTCCCATGCTAGCAGGTATTCAATTGATGAGAAGGGATGGATGTCTTTGTGTCCCTATGGTTGATTGTTTGTTGAGAAAGGTACTTATGGAGTAAAATGTGCAAATATACGAAGAGGATTTTCTTTTGGCATGGAATGAAGAAGAGTGTGGCTGAGTTTGTTGCTAAGTGATTGACATGTCAAAGAGTGAAATCTAAGCAAGGGAAGCCTGGTGGATTACTACTACCTTTGGAAATTTCGACATGGAAATGGAAACACATTTCAATGATTTTGTGAAAGGATTGCCTAGAATTTAGAGGGGTGGTGAAGCTATTTGGGTTATTATGGATAGACTCACTAAGAATGCCAATTTTATCTCGGTTAGGAATAATAGAGCTGACACTTCTCTCATGCAGATCTACTTTAAGGAGGTAGTTCTGTTGCATGGATTTCCTGTGAGTATAGCTAGTGATAGAGACCCCTTGTTTACTAGTGAGTTTTGGAGGAGCCTACAAGCAGCTTTGGGAATTTCTTTGAATCTCAACACTGCATATCACGCACAGATTGATGGTCAAATAAAGAGAATGAATAGGATTTTGGAAGACTTGTGAGGGTTTGTGTTTTAGATTTCGGAGGACATTGGGAGCAGCACCTATCGTTGGTCAAGTCCGCGTACAATAATAGCTATCAAGCAATGATTTGTATGACCTCATTTGAAGCACTTTATGGAAGGCCATGCAAGTCGCTAAGTTGTTGGTGGGAACCCACCGAAAAAGTATTACTCGGAGCGACCCGAGTAATACTTGAGTTTGAGTTGATACCATGGAAAAAGTAGAGTTGATCAAAGAACGAATGAAGGCAGTGCAAGACCGTTATAAATCTTATGCGCATAGAAGAACAAAAGAGCTTGAGTTTGAGGTTAGATATATGATATTCGTGAAAGTCTCCCTTCTTAGAAAAGTGGTTAGGTTTAGCAAGTCTAGACAATTGGCGCCTAGATTCGTTAGGCAATTCAGATTTTGGAAAGGACAGAAAAATTTGTTAACATGTGGAGCTTCCTGACAGATTAGCAGGAGTCCACAGTGTTTTCCATGTTTTTCACCTCAGGGAATATCTTCATGACACCGCTATTAGAGTTGAGCCTGTTCAATTTGATGAATTAGAGATGGAGCCAACGATGCCTTATGCCACCACACATATCGTGGAGCATGGAAATAGGAGACCCCGTAACAAAATAATTAGGCTGGTCCGAGTATAATGGGGAGACAACCTAGTGGAAAGCACATGGGAAATCGAGGAAAAGATGAAGATCACTCATATAGAGCTTTCACTGGTAAATTCTCTCTCCAAAATTAGGATTTTGATTGCATCGTGGTTGCTAGATTGAATGATAGTAGATGATTGCACACCTTGTCACAATTACTTTACACTCATGTAGAAATTTTTATGCATGTTTACGGTATTTGCATACTTATTTGCATGACAGGATTTCACACTCATGCTAGGATTGAGCTTATTTTAGTATTTCTGCAGTATATAATCACATTACACTTTGATTGAGTAGATGGTTATGTAGATAACTTGATTGTGTAACATGGATGTTATTGTGCGTTACGCTATTTGCCCCTTGAAAGATTTCATGACGAAATCTTTTTTAAGCGGGGATGAATGTAACACCCTATAAAATCAATCATATATGAATTAAGTGAATTAAATTAAACAAGTTAGGATTGAAGATAATTTTTTTTATAAAAGTTGAAATTTGACCATGAAAATTATTCCTTGCGTGGCAAAATTTTGATCTTTTTCTATACATAATCTGCTGAAAGTTATGAGCAATTGAAGTTTTTAGATTTAAATTAATTTAGTTTGAATTCAAATTCAAACGAGTATTTAAATTTTGTGTTTGAATTTAAAAAATTAACTGCATGTTTAATAGGGGATTAAGTAACTGCTAAGTTAAACAATTAATGCTAAAAGTTAATTAGAGAATAAAATAAACGAGCAATGGAAATAAATAAATCAGTGCACCGTAGATAGCAGTAGAGGTCAGCATCTTCGAGCCCAAGCGGTCGACTCTTAGTGGTCGACCAGTCTATGGAGGGCGGTCGAACCCTACTCAGTGGCAGCTAGGGTTTTTTTTCAGCGTTCAACGCTCCAGATTTATCCTTTTTTCATTTAACTCCATCTTACGGTTCTGGTGCGTTTCAACTTCTATAAATGGGACCCTATCCTCTCCACTTTTTACTCATAAATATTTGGAAAATGCCTCAAACCTATGTCATTTTCTTTCTTCAGTCAGATTCAGAAATTCAATTTGAAATTCACATAAGAACTCTAATCCTTTTCTAACTATTCTTTTAATCTATTTTCTTCTCCTTTAACCTCTTTGAATCTAACAAAATTATATATATATACATATCCTTTACCGTGTGTATATATTAAAAGAAGAAGATCAGGAAAAGAGTTGCTTTGGCATTGCAAATTTATACAAGAGAAGCTAAAGGTAATCTATGAGTGGAAACATTAGTATTTTTATTTTAGTAATTGGTTAGTATATATATCTATGGACTTGAATATGCCTTGGAGATTTTGGGATTGTGAAAACAAAATAGATAAAATCTATCAAAATTTCTTTTTATTTCGAAATGTCAGTTCGGGATGAAGAGTCTCAATTATTTACATTAATTTGATGGGATTTATATTGTTCTGCAGTTTTTGATAATTCCATAGTCTATTCCACTTATCCTCCTTTCATTCAAATTGTAAGTTTTAGTAATAAAATAAGGGTTTAAAGTATGAATTTTATTCGTAGTTTACACCACTTATTTCACACAAAATTTATTCATTTATTTCTGTGTAAAAGAGAGGTTGAATGGAATATGAACTTAGGATTGCAATTCCTATTGTTTAGGATATTCCATTAGATTGATGTAATAAATTGAGTTTCTATTTTTACAAGTCTGTGTATTGCAATTTTGGATACGAATATTTAATCCCTTGTTATAGATATTGAAATTTTGGGAATTTGAAGGAAAATGGGAATTTGAAGGAAAATAACTTATATTAATATTGTGGTTAAAAGAGTTGATATTTAACGCTAGTTTAGGACGTATAAATCGCACTCTAAAATTGATTAGGCATGAATATATGTATATATATGTATACATACATATATACACACATAATGTAATAAACGTATAATTATTGCATTTAATTGCATAGTTAATTATGTAGTAATCGTCATTAATTTTTTCCTTGGTAATTGATATTTTGAGGCGTATTAAGGAAGATTCTTTATAAGGTCTTATTTATGAGACACTGAGATGATTATTATATATATACATATATAGAATATTTAAATTATGGCTAAGTCATAAGGATGTGAGGTTAGTATAGTTGCATGAAAAAAGTCTGCCCTTCACTTTGAATCTACTAGCAGCTATGTATACTTCTTATTGATGCAAGACATCTCCTATGATAAATATTTATGATGGCGCGAAGTTAGTCATAAATTCTGTAGGTAAACCTACCCAGTTAACCTGGCAAACTGTTCCTGCGAATAATCGGACTAACGTAATACGTCATTATGAGTATGGATCATATCATATAGGGCCTGCTTCGCGGTCTTGAGGTATTAAGCGGTTGTTAGAGGGTCCGCCTCATTCCTCCAAATGAAGTATTAAATGGTCAAGAGGCTAGTTATTGGGTACGTTAGGTGGTAACTCGCTAGGGTTCCGCTTCGGGATAAGATATTAAGTAATTGATTGAGGTCCGTCTTTCTATAAGAAGTATTAAGTGGCTCGAGAGATTCCATATGATGTCAGCTAGATAGTTACCATTGAGGGGTTCGCCTTGGAAATATACGTTAAATGATGGGGTCTGCCTCAATTGAGGTCTTAAATGGCCAATGTCGGCTTATTTTTTAATAAAAAGTATTAAGTGGCTTGAGTACAATCTCTTGCATTGCTATATATTTGTGACATGGGATGTGGGTTATGGGATTTAAAAACCTGTTTCGGGAATGGAAGGTATTAAGCGGTTGACTGTGGACCTGCCTCATTTTCTTGTAAGAAGTATTAAATGGTTTTATGTACGTAAGCATATTCTTATTTTGAAATATACTGTCCGAGTACTGAAATGGTAAGACTCGAGTTTTTATTCACCACACATTTGTTGTTCTGACTCCCTCCTCATTACAACACATGTTAAAGACGGAGTGATGACGGTGATGGAGCTTGAAGGTGGAGTGGCTTAAGCTTGTGGCAGTTATTATTATCTTTTAATGATATTTTTATGTTATACACATGTATTTGGACAAATGATGTAATGGGTGTTATGTGACTGTTTATGACATTTTGTATTATGACATTTCAAATAGTTTTGAAATAAGTACATTTTGATATTATATTTTATTTCGTTCGCTGTGAGTTCTGAAATAATAACTATTGCTCTGTGTTGTTACTTCCTTTTCCAACCAACAACCAGCCTTAGAATGGATATAAGTTTTGATTGGATTTTCCTAGATCGAAATTTAGACATGTTCTGAGGTGGGTTGTTACAATATACTTCCGATGTTCGGTAGAAATTTAGTCAACACTAATGTAGAAAGGGAAATAACATTCCGCTTGAAGAGGTGAGTCTTGCAAAGAGAAGTAAGCGACCAAATATGGAAAGTGATGTCATTTTCTACAATTGCGAGCAACCAGGTTAATTGATGAAATCTTGCTACAAATTAAAAAGTGGTAAGGAAACATGAAGCCGCTTGAAGAAAGCCAAAATATACAAAATGGAAATAGTGATAATAGAGTAATGTTTGTGAGGAATTTGATGTCAGCATCCTATTTGAAAGCAAGGATCAAGTGCTTCATTCGGATGCATGTTTCCATGTATGCAGAGAAAAGGAAACATTCATTAACTATGGAAAGCAAAATGATTTGGGGGAATTTGCTAATGTTGGAGATTTGCATGTTAATGACATATGCTCAATTAAGCTGAGGATGTTTAATGGACAAATGATAAAATCACGGGAGTTGGGCATATCCCAGAAGTTAAAAAGAATCTCATTTCGGTAGGACAAATTGATAAAAAAGTTGCAACTTTTCAATTCAAGGTGGAAATGCAAGGGTGTGGTAAGAAAATAGGGAGGCTTTACGTATAAAACATGGAAGCAATAACATAAATAAATATCTAGGAAAAACAGTGTAGTGTGTGGGGACTTATTAAATTGGAGATGGAGATGAAATTTTGTCTGCATCAAGATGGAGCGTCAATGTAAAGCACAAAGTCTGCATGGGTCTTTGTGGTACTACAAATTTTTTTGAATGGACTACAAACGCAATTTGAACTAAAGAACATGCATAATTATGTGTTTTTTTATGAAGACGAAGATCGAGTATTTATTGAAGCGATGTGATTTTGTATCAAGGCGGGGTGTTGTAATTCATGATACAAAATCATATTTTGAGGAAATAAATGAAATTAGAAATGAAATATTGTGATATGCATATTAAAATAAAAAAGAAGATGTTCGTCTCGCAAATTGGATTCAATAATTTATTTGATGCCATATACATGGTGACTGACCACCAAGGAATTTGTTCTTATAAATAGAGGCGTTATCTTTCGTATAAGTTTAGGGATTATTTTAGTGGAAATTAGGGAGGCATCCTTATCATACTTTCGTATTGTAAAGCGGATAACGGGTCCCTGTTTTCTGGAAACGAAGAAAAATCATTGTTGAAATGTCAACAACTTTATAAATAAGTGCTAATATTTCAGCAACTTTTCCTGTCAAAGTTTCATTGTAAATCCGGTCCCTATTTTCTAGAAACAAAGAAAAATTATTGCTGAAATGTCAGCAACTTTTATAAATAAGTGCTGATATTTCAGTAACTTTCATAAACTGTGTTTACAGTGTACATAAATATTGCTGAAATGTTAGCAACTTTTATAAATAAGTGCTGATATTTCAGCAACTTTCATACACTGTTCAGTGTACAGAAAAGTTGCGGAAATGTCAGTAACTTTTATGAAAAGTTGCATCATGATTTGCAATAATCGTGAATAAAATACAGGGACCTAATTTACACTGAATTTAGTGAAGGACTTTTCGTGAATTTTAAAACTTAATAAGGACCTGTGCCCAAAGTACCCATTATTTTATTAGGTTTTTGGTTTTGAGCTTATACTCAAATCAGGGTTTCGTATTTATTTGGGGAAAATAATAAAATTGAGGTTTGGTGGAAATTATTTATGACTACTCTTCTTCGCCTATTTATATCTTCTTAAATCTAATTGTGTGAAGATAATCAGGATAAACTTAAGAGTTACTAGCCTATTTGAATCTGTTCATGGAACTTTCTTTATTAATGACTGTACATGTTATTTTTTGCGTTTGACTTACTTTCACTGTATTAATTTTTTTCCTCTTATTGAACCATGACTTATTTAATGCTACCTAATCAAAATGTTGGTTTGGAAAGGATGTTAAACTTGTTATATGTTTGAACAAACGGGCTAACTTGATAAAAAATTTGGAATATTTTTATGTTAAAATGTGAAATGTAAATGGTAGAAAACAAATTTCTCGCCATCTCAATTTCAAATTACGTTACGTTAGTTTTGCTTTTGTCTATATTTTAATAAATTAAGAGAACGGAAATGCGAAGGGGAATAAGCCATCTTAACCTATTCCAATGGGCCTTGATTTTTGGATTCGTGTTTAATATTGGGTTTTATTGGTGGGCTCAATTCTTTAGCAATATTTAATGTCTTTCCGTCGAATCTTTTTTACAAAGTTTATCGTATAACTAATTTTCCAATATAATATATATTGTGGAGTAGAAATAAAGCCGCAGTCGTATTAACGAAGGAGGGTCGGGGAGGGTGATGCTGGGGCCATAACCCTTACCACCAACAGACCTAGCCTTGAGGCGGTGAGTCAAATCAACTGTCATTTGATAATGCACAATAAACCGTCCAGCCGTCCAAGTCAACCTTATCACATCAACCTCAGAAAAAGTAATTTGTATTTTCCGAATAAACAAATCATTCGATTTGTACGTTTCTTTCTTATTGGTGACTTGCAAAATCACTGAAATATTCAATTATCTTTAAGAACGTCATTGTCGTGTTGCTTCACAAGAAATACCTTAACATGATCATTCGACTTTTAATTGGTTTTAGGCAGATGGATTAAATAATATATTTTAAATCAGCAGGATTTAGCATAGATTTTTCCTTCGTTTGCTGCGCTCAGCAAACATTAAAAACCTGGCCTAACTTGTCACTTATCAATCATTTTGTTTGACAAGGAAAGAAACCACATAAATGGTTATGTATGAATACCATCATATAACAGTTTTAACGTAGCAGACTTCAATAGTCAATAACATCAATATGATAAACGAACATTTGTTACGTTGAACTCTGGTTATAATTAACAAAGTAAAGAATTTGTCCTAGTATTTGTTATTGTATGTACGTGAACACGAAAAATGCGATTTATAATCTGTAGCCTTTGTTTGATATGTGTATCAAAAATTATATTATAGAGATGATGATGTGTAGAAAGTTTAACTAATATACGAAATGGACACCAAGTTAGTTAGATTCTTGCGCCAACTTTAGAGACGGAAATAATAATAATAATATATAAAGTGATATAATAAGCAAGAACAAGAATAACAAGTAACCCATTGCATCCCAGCACACAAAACGAACGATAAAACGGAAACAAAAAAAATCACTGTCACTTGTCACTGTACGTTCTAATGTTTTTATCAACCCTTCGTAAAAAATTAATAACATTCCTTGCAAGCAAATATATTTGACCCAATTATTTATATTATTTACATTTTTTTAAATTAAAAAAAAAAAAAACAAAAGATTTACTAAGATATCTTTCGCTGTCTTATTTTGCTCCGTTTTCGTTTTGACGCGTCCGATGCTGAAAAATGAAACGGATCAAATGTCATGTTTAGCTGAATGACGGTTTTTGGTATAATTATGTTAATTAATAAATTTAAACTATTACAAAGTTCTAAAATTAAAAAATTTGACAAATGAGGTTTGTTAATGACGCCATTTTTTGCGTTGCAATCGTATCAAAACACTCTATGTCATCAAGTTGGTTTGAACTAAATCGTAGTAATTTATAACTTTTTAATTACTTAGTTAATTAAACTATTTTTGCAAATTACTAAAACATAATATTTATTAAAAAACAATAATAAATTAATAAATTATAAATCAATTAGTTTAAAAGGCACAACTTAAATGTCATGTTCAAATGCTTCTTTCAGATACTTGTTTATAGCTGCAAACGTATCTTCTATTCATCAATCTTTTCCGTTTAAGTACCTTGTGTTCCGTCGGTTGAAAACACACCTTAATTTGTAACCTAAAAAGCATTGGAATTTTATAAGATATTGTCAAATGTTACCTTACCATTCTTATTTTCAGCCATGCTGATTGGTATATAATTCAACGAAATTACCGAGCCGTAATGATTAATTAAAAAACTCATACAGGGACCAATGAGAAATTGAAAATTGTAATAAGTGGGCACTATTAATAATTGTTGTTTAGGAAACAAGCAAGCAGGTAGTTTATACGAAAATTCCAAATGTAGCGCTTCGTAAAGTTTACCCGCTTCGTTGTTCGTATCACGTTTGATAGCTTTATATTTCATACCATGTTTGCCCCTTCTCTCTTCCATTTATCGGTCATCAACTCTCGCCTCATTGAATAGTTCAAAAATTCTGAAAAATATTAAAAAAAATAATAATAGAATAAAATAGACGCCACAAGTTTTATCACATGAGGGAATCAAATTGCTAAGAAACGTGCTATTGAGATGTACGTTGCGTGCGTAGATAAATAACATAAAAGAAATGCACAAAGCCCGTAACCCCAAGTACAACCGTACTGTAAGAATCATTTTCATTGGTTCCAGTGCAAAATTTGTGTAAAAAACCCATGGCCGACAGGGATTTTGTAAGAGAGACCGTTAAGATCATAGTACAGCCACAAATAAAACATGAAATTATTATCAAAGACAAAATTTCACAGCTTTTTAGCCTAAAGGACAGACCTTCAATATTTTATCTTGAAAGACAACTTTCTATGGGCGTCAGTTTTTAGTTGTTGGTAGCAGTTTTTAGATATCAGTTTGTAGTTATTGGTAGCAGTTTTTAGGTATCAGTTTTAGTTCGGTAGCAAGTTTGTTGTCCTTATGAATAATTTTGGAAAATATTTGTCCTTATAAATAATTTTTAAAAAATGTTAGCACGTGGTAAAAATATTAAGGTCATGTCCTTGAGGCAAAAAATATACAAATCTTTGTCCTTAGGGCACATGTTAACAAAATGTATAAAAATAAGCGTTAAATAGCACTTCAAATAGTATAGTATTCTTATTGCTCTTTGATTTTCAATGCACAATCCAAATTGAATAATATGGTTCTTTTTCCCTTTTAACGCTAACGTTCAATCTTCACAAATTTCACAGCAGGGTTCATCGAGCAATTTTTGCTTTAAAAGATGCATCACGTTGGTAGCTCTTCCGCCAGTAAAGGACATGGCCGTGGTATAAGATGCCGTGAGACTAAAGAAATGTCGGCCAATATTATTGACATTATTGGAGATATAAGACAGAAGTTTTGAACTCTGCAGGAGCTTCTTCATAAAATGCAGACGGGGATGCTTGCATTTCAGCAATTGGAGATGGACAATTCGATTTCAGTGAAGTGTTAGCCAATGTTATGCAACCTGGAAAAAGCACCAAGATTCTGCGGATAAATGGCTCGTGATACTGTACCAAGATTCTGTAATAAGTAGCAGTGGGACTAACAAATAGCATGGTCCTATTGTTTGATGCCTTGTTCTCTAGTTGCAATTTGTTAAATTTACAAATCAACAAAAACGATTAATCATTAAAATATAAATTCCTTTTTCTGTCATTTTCAAAACATAAAAACGATTAATCATTGAAATATTTATTTTCAAAAATTACCTTATGTGATACACTATTTATAATCCAAAACCATTGTTTATTATTCAAAATAGACCACAAAAGTAATAGGAAATTGAACTAATAGATGAATAAAAAAGGTTGATGGTCAAATGAATAATCAAATCGGTTAACAAGAGTAATAGGAAAAAAATCCACAAAAGAAGGCAATGATAGTCCGATTTTAAGAAATTCTAATCTTGACTAACAAATAAACATAAAAATTATAGTATTAGGAATGACAAAGTTGGTTAGGACATGTGACACTCTCATGCAAGGTCGATGACTCAATCCTTCCCAACTAAATATCCTTGTAATTTACCGAGGATATGTATTAAAGGTTTAGTGCATACTTCCTCAAAAATCTGTAGTCAAATTTTTTCTTTGATTATTAAAACAGAAGTTAGTAATAAGGAAAAAATAATTATAACAACCCAATTTTTAGACTTCCAAAAAATGGACATCAATACGTCCACTTTATCAAATGCCGAACATTCGAATGCCAGAAAACCAAACCATTAGGGTCAAAAAAGAAGGTGGTGGAAGAAGAAATAGAAAACAACATAAGAATCTCACAACGGAGTGGAATAATATATAATAGATAACAACAGACTTTTATACAAAGAAATCGTAACTGTATTATATATTACATCATGAGAGTACAACATCAAACAAGACACAACACTGGACAGTTATATTAACTTGTCCCCACAGAAATTTATTATGCATCAAGCCATACACAGCGAATAATACATCGAATACGTGTGATACGTCTCATTATCCAACTCGCCTCTTGAGCTCCACAACATCCTTTCCTATATCTATAATACTCGTTCTGACCCGAACATTATAGCGAAATAACACCCAAATCAGTATGGAAAACTAGAGTGAGAAAACACATCTAATTGGATTATTAAAGTTTTCAAAATTCTTTGAAATCAAAGGTATCTCGTTAGATCACGTCACAAATAAACATGCCGGGTTTTTACCTTATGATAAGCAAAACATTTTTATCAAATCCGTCTGATATTATAATAGCGTCTATAGAAAGTAAAATAGAATCTAGCTAAAATGCTTGCATCTCACGTTTCAACATAGTTGGGCACAATCAAAACCGTACAGGCGCTTATTGGAGATTGGATTCCATACAATGGAAGGTAAACTAGGTACCGTGCGTTACAATACATGGTCTAGATCACCGTACCGAGGATCCATCCTGATCCCTACTACACAAGACCAGAGCTACCCCCTTACTGGATAGTCTGAATAAGATCAATCCACGGTTGGGATCACTAACCGCCCAAACAGCCGGAAAAAGGGACATCTAGACATGGATGACTTTACCCTAATTGGTTGTTAGCTACACCTCCCTTGTTTTAGCCATTCACAGTTGATGATGATCGAGGCTATGCGTTACCTTTTTAGCACACATTCACTTAGAACGCTCATCATCCTTCTGACGATATTCTGATAGCATTCATCCATACAAGTCCATTCCGAGTTCGAATGGAACCGAAGACACTACTTCTACTACATCCATTTTGGAATCACCCTTAGGATTAGTAGCGATTAGCCCTTGTACTTCACTGCTCAATCTTCAACTCCAAGCTCTTGTCTTCCCCACGAAAACATTCAAACCGAACCGAAGTGGTTTTCGAAAAATTAATCCCGATCCCGGTCTCTTCGAAACGATCAACGCATTGGCCAATATTGATAGTAGGTTATTTAACTATCATATTAAACAATCATCCAAACAATTGTTTTATTTCTACTAAAAAGCACCAATTCTTAATAACTTAGATTTTAAATAATTTACATCACTTTATCTAAAGATATATATACTTTAAATCATTAATAATAAAAACTACTTAAAAGACTTTACTCAAAATAATAGTTAAGCAATTCCATAAAAATTTTCAAGTAAAACTTTGCCAAAACTACCTTTAAAATAAAATTCATTTATATAAAGTATAAATATTTAGTAACTATCTCTTAAATCATAATGCTAAATTAACCTTAAAAATAATTACTATTATAACTAAATTAATAAATATTTACCTTAAAATCTAAAAACCATTTAAATAATAAATCCCTTTAAAACATTCCTTTAAACAACTTTAAAAATTTTAACTTTTACTTTAAAAATCCGCTTGAAAGCTTACTGGCTTTCCATGAAATTCACTTTCCATTCCAATATAACCGTCTAATCATTTATAAATCCTTCTTGATTTATCCCAATTTAATTTACGTCTCAACCCATAAATTTCTTTCAACACTTTAAAAATAAAACCACTTTTTAAAAAAAAACACATTTCCATCTCTTTATAATCAGTTTCAAAAATATATACTTAAATTATTTACAATAAGGGTACTAAAATAATGCTTAAGAAATTCTATAAGAGTTTCCGAGTAACGCTTAAACCAAAGTTTCCTTTCAAAAAAAAGTTATTATATCAAATATTTATGTTAAAATTCCCTTTTAAAAATCATAATACTAATTTACCAAAAAAAAATTGACTTGTATAATTAATTTAAATAAATATTTACCTTTCACATAAAAATAATTAAAATAATAAATTTTCTAGAACTTTCTTAAAAAAAATTTTAAACTTCTAGTTTATACTTTGAAATCTTTTCTTTGAAAATATACTTAGTTTTCCAGGAAAAATATACTTTCTAACCTTTAAAAATAAAATCACCTTTTATTTTTAAAATGAATTGCACCTTTCTTATAAATTCCACCTAATTATATACTTATAAATTTATCCACTGATAAATATTCCACTTTACTTATAAACCCAGTTTACAAATTTCCATTTCTCATTTTCTTTTAAATCACAGTTTTCAAAACACTAAATCGATTTCCTAGTCTATATTCTCTTTAAAATTTATTATTTGATTTATTCAATTTCCAATAATTATTTAATTAAGAATTTTATTTCCATTCCCTTTTAAAAAAATAATAATCCAAACTTTATATATATATTTTCATTTCTCAAAATACCAATATATATTCAGCTATGTTATAACATTCAATAATTTCATTTTTCAATAAAATCAATATAATCTATCATAGATCATCAAATAAATCACTTCGTTGAAAGTAAAATAAATTCATCAAGGAATCCAGTTGGATCCCTCCAACCTGTTTTCCTACGTCTATAGATGTTAGCACAATATAATAATACAAATCCCACTTCGAGGGGGATATCGCGGTATACGGGGTCGTCCGTAATTATGCGGGGTGCATAGGGTCTCATCCACTATATAATGCAAGAATATCAATCACTTCAATATATATATACTATTATATAATATCACATCCAGACAATTCAAACAATCAACCAATAATTTAATTTAAACTATTTAAATTCAAATGGTAATCCAAATGAGTGAGATTAACTCACTTGATTTTTAATTTGCAGATCCGATCCCAACCAGCTCGTCTTCCCTCGATTTAAGACCAAGCAACTGTATACAACACCACACATCTGATTTCCTAAAGTGGAGAGTTCCCTATCAAGAATGCCAATCACTTTATCCTCAATTGGATGAAATACAAGATTATTAATTCGATAGTATCCATGAACAAGGCATGTGCTCAGTGCTCCTAATGAATCTTCAAGTGGAATATGATTTTTTTTAGCCAGTCAATCAGCTCTAGCATCTTCGGATTTCGTTCAGGTTTTCCCTCAATAGTCGAAGTGATATACTGTTTTGCCCATCTTTCAACTTGTCTCTTGCAATAATTTTCCCTCCATCCAAATTTGTGCAACCCAAAAGAATCAACATCAACTTTATGTAGAGAAGCCAAAATCTTTGCAGTTGCTTGGTAAATAGCTTTTCTCCTTTTAGGGCTCATTCCAAAAGCTTGTTATCCAATATGCGTCCTTCTAAGTATTCCATGATGTAGAAGGGAGCCCCAAAAATACTAGTATCTGTACACAGGCAAAATGCTTTGGGAACTAGAACATCTGCTGTGCACCTAAGACCTTAAAGACTATGAATTCCCTCTCGAAGGCATGAGCAGATTCAAGAAGAACCCCAGGAGGCTTCTTCCTCAAAACATACTTCTTAACGTCTCCTGCTTTGACTTCCTTGTCAAGAAGAAAAGTAGGGTTTGACTGGCCATGACCGAACTAAGAAATAATGAAATTCATTGGCAAAGCAGGAAAGCCCGCCACATGGCTCTGCATATAGCAGAGCAACGCATCCTCGTTGAACTTCTAAGCCGGGGATACATGAGAGAAAATAAATCGAGGTTTGGTTCGCCGTTGATTAATGCTCTTAATGTTTTATAAATTATTTTCTCCGTTTTCTTCGAATTCGATTTTTCTGAATTATCATTTTCGAACTGGAGAGGAAAGGGGAAAAAGAGATTTTGCATGGATTCTGAAATGAGGAAGGAAATTCATCCAGTTCAATATAAATATTCTCTTCGGCCATCTATTTTCTTTTTAAAGTTGCCATTTTTATCAAGATTTCATTTCTTTTGAAATCATCTAAGTTTTAAAAGGAAAATGAGGGGAATAAGATGGAAACGTGTTTGATTATTTATTTTTGAAGGGACATGTGCTGTTAAGGAGGAGACGTGTTTAGTTCGTCTTTATATGTGAACATATATATATATATATATATAATTTAAATTCAAATTCAAATGGTCTCGATTAATGCAACTTACAATCTCGATCTCCTATCGAGGTGTGCCACTAGGCGCTTATAATGTTATACCCCAATTTCGAACACAATAGAAAAGGTTTCGAGTCCTAATTCGATAGTATGGAGAAACTAGCTTTTTTGACCAAGTTATTAAATTGAATATTACATATAGATTTCAGTGCGTTTACCTACCGTACGGCCACACGATAACACCAAATGTTATGAAATTTGGAATCCGAAAATAATACAATATTACAGATGGAATCCGAAAATAATACAATATTACGGATGAAATTTAATTGCCAAATACAATATTATGGATCCAATGGAACTAGTTTCTTCGAATTCCGAGACTAGGTCTCCGAAAGCTATTTTTATGTATCGATATAAACGATATATTTTCAAAACTGAACAAAGCATTTCCAAATTCAATTTTAAACGTTGCATTGTCTTCAGTATTATTAACATAAATTTTCCAAGCCCTTTGAAATATTTTTAACCAGCTTAAAAACCAAGATTCACTATTTTAACCAATTTCCAATTATTAAATTCAATAAATTTAATTGCCAAATAACAGTGATATTTGAAATTCAAGTTAAAATAACTTTCAAATATTTAAAATTAATTAAACATTCCAATTTCAAATATCTAGAAATTATGGGTCGTCACATTCCTTCCCCCTTATAAGAATTTCATCCTCAAAATTACTAGTTAAGTAAAATGATCCAGAACCCGAAAACTATTTTCCCAATCCAAATAGTTTTTAACAACACCCAAACAATCTTTTTATTAGACACTATCACACTTACTAACTTCCTAAACTATTGCATAGTTTCCAAACAACACTACTTACTCAACCATTTCAAATTTTAATTTACATCCAAATTTAAACTATCAAAATTTCTCAAAATTTTCTAACTTCCTAAATTTTCGAAAAATTTCGTCAGCGTCTCCTTTGCGCGGCTAGCTCGGCACAACTACGAAATGCCTCTACGGGCCTCCATATTTCAAAAGAAAACAAAAAACCAAGTGGCTAGATCAGAAAACCATCCAATTTCATATGATAAATTAAATACATACCTTTGTCGGGCCATTCAAATTTATCTTCTGAAATAAAAAAAAAATCCCAATTTCCTTTGCTTTTAAATATCTATGTATCCTACTTAGCCACAATATCCAATTATAGATTTCAAAATCATTTTATTCATCACTTTACAAAATTTTCAATATTTGCTTTACTTAAGCCGTAAGATGCACATATATCATCCGTACACAATACCAAATCCGATTGCTTGCTCCATCACACAATTTTACTTCCGAACTACTATTGTCCACCCCAACTTCCTAGTGTGGACTTAGATCTAGTTTCTTGATCAAAAACCGTCATTTTCCTTGCATAGCCATAACTATGATAGAGAATATCCAAAATCAATCAAAAATCCACGTCCAAGGTTCGCTGTCGAAAATCGAGTGGAAAATCCCAACTCAGATCGGTATAACTAACTCGAAATTCTGTGCTCGAATCTAGATCAAATCATTCTGTGAATAAAATAATATATGTACATCCTATGTGTTTATCTTCATTGATTTTTCTAGCTAAATCAATTTTCTTTATTCAATTTACAATTTCAATTCTAATTGAATTCATCCTATCTTAAAAATATGAATACTGAATTTTTATCAACTATCTTTCATTCATATATAATCCATATCATTATTTTATTTGAATCAAATTTTCAATTCCATTCTGAATTCAATTTACCTTTCATTATAAATATTGAATTCTATTCATCCTATCTCAACCCATTTTATTTAGCCATTTCTTTAATTAGTTCACTTACTAATTTATTTTAAATATCAAATAAAAGTTTTGTTTCCAAACTTAAATTATTTTAGTCCTCTTCGAACTATTTTTCCAACTTCATTTTACTTTACACAATTTAAATCAAGTATCATCCTAATATTCAATTTCATTTCATTTGCTTACCATTTAAACCAATCAGTTTACTTACTAATTTTAATTTCAGTACTTTGTTTTATTTAGTCCAACTTGACTAATTTCCCATTTTTCACAATTCAAATTAAATTCCCATATTCAGTTTCAATCCTATTTACTTACAAATGCAAATTCATTTGTCTATCCTCAATTTTATTTCCAACTTATAACTTTCTATTTAAGTAACCATTTCACTTAGTCTCCTTAGACTCTTCTTTAAATTCACTTTTACTTAACTATATTTAATTACACTCCAATTCAATTTAAATTTTAAACTTCTATAAGTTTTTCAAATTTAATTACATTTGCTAACTTGTTTTAATTCACTGCAGTTAATTAGCTTACCTTCCAACTTGTTTGGGTTTCACACTTATTTTATTTAACCCTTTTCAAGTTGAGTCTTATTCCAACAAATTTCAATTTTTTATAAGTTATCAAACTTATTTGTATTCCATAAACATTTTAAATAAGATCCTAGAGTCTTTTAAACAATTACTCAACATTTCAAAATCATTTTTGAAATCAATTATATACACAATTCATTTGCATATCAATTTATCCCTTGAATTTTAAAATTAAACCCAGTTTTGCAACAACTCCATTTTAAAACAATTTGGCAGCAATTCCACTCTTGGAAACTCAAAAACGAATACCGATGATGCCGCGATCATCATCGGAATTATTTTCCAACGACCGACAGAGTTCGTTGCTTTTATCTCTTTAAAAAAACCCATTCAAATATTTTTAATTTCAAATCTCACCAGATTTCTTATCCAATTCAAAAATATTTCCCAAATAATATCACCATTATTTCTCCAAAACCTTTGAAAATCATTTTCAAACTCAAGAGAATTTAATTTCCAAAATTTCAAATTCCAAATCCTTTCAATTCACATTCAAATATCACTTTGGAATTTTATTCTATTATAAATCACATTTATAATTCACGTTTACAAATTCCATTCTATTATATGAATTTATTTCCTTAACCTTGGTTTCAATTTCAATTTCTTATCTAATTCTTACAATAATAATGATAATAACTAAATATTATCATTTCCTAACAACCAAGCAATCAGAAAATTATTTCTTTTATATACAAAAATAATTTAGGTAAAATTATTTCATTTACCTTATTTTAAAAGAATAGGGTATCGGTTTATCTTGTTTAAGAGTTTAGAAATCCCTATCGATGACATAGCGTCCCACATATCGACCAGAATCCATAAACACTCAACCGATAAGTCAACACAATATAAAAGAAATTATATTCACTAAAAAATACGCGCTCATATTTATTAATGCACTCAAACTCATTCTAGAGTACTACGGACTCTATTTTTAATGAGTAATCCCCACCAAAGCCAAGGTTCTCGCTTAACCTTCTGCTCTGATACCAACTTAAGAACCCAATTTTTCGATGCCCGAAAAATCGACATCAATACATCCACTATATCAAATGACAAAAACCAAACCATTAGGGTTAAAGAAGAAGGAGGTAGAAGAAGAAATAGAAAACAACATCAGAATCTCACAACGCTATGAAATAATATATAATAGATAAAGACTTTTATACAAAGAAACTGTAACTATATTATATATTACATCATCAGAGTACAACATCAAACAAAACACAATACTGGACACTTATATTGACTTGTCCCCACAGAAACTGATTATTCATCGAACCATACATAGTGGATAATACATCAAATACGTGTGATACGTCTCGCCATCCAACTCGTCTCCTGAGCTCCACAACATCCTTTCCTGTATCTATAATACTCGGTCTGCCCGAGCATTATAGCGAAATAACATCCGAGTCAATCTGAAAAACCAGAGTGAGAAAACACACCTAATTAGATTACTAAAGTTTCCAAAATCCTTTGAAATCAAAGGTATCTCGTAAGACCACGCCACAAATAAACATGCCGGGTTTTTACCTTACGATAACCAAAACATTTTTGTCAAATCTGTCTAATATTATAATAGTGTCTATAGAAAGTAAAATAGAATCTAGCTGAAATGGTTGCACCTCATGTTTCAGCATAGTTGGGCACAATCAAAACCGTGCATGCGCTTATTGAAGATTGGATTCCATACAATGGCCGGGCTACTGGGGTACCGTCCGTCACAGTATGTGGTCTAGATCACCGTACCGAGGATCTACCCTAATCCCCTACTACACACCTAATACCCTACTACACAAGACCAGATCTAGCCCTTACTGGATAGTCTGAATAAGATCACCTCGCGGTTGGGATCAGTAGCCGCCCACACAGCCGAAAAAAAGGGACATCTAGACAGGGATGACCTTACCCTAATTGGTTGCCAGCCATTTAGCCTTGCGTGCACCTCCCCTGTTTTAGCCATTCCCCATTGATGAGGCTCGAGGCTATGCGTTACCTTTTTAGCACACATTCACTCAGAATGCCCATCGTCCTCCTAACGATGTTCTGATAGCATTCATCCATACAAGTCCGTTCCGGGTCCGAACGGAACTGAAGGCACTACTCCTACTACATCCATTTTGGAATCACCCTCAGGATTAGTAGCGATTAGCCCTTGCACTTCATTGCTGCATTCGACTCCAAGCTCTTGTCTTCCTCACGAAAATGTTTAAACCGGATCGAAGTGGTTTTCGAGAAATTAATCCCGATTTCAGTTTCTTAAAAACGATCAGCGCATTGGCCAATATTGATAGTCGGTTATTTAACTATCATATTAAACAATCATCCAAACAATTGTTTTATTTCTACTGAAAAACACCAAGTCTTAATAACTTAGATTTTAAATAATTTAAATTACTTTATCCAAAGATATATATACTTTAAATCATTAAAAATAAAAATTACTTAAAAGACTTTATTCAAAATAGTGGTTATTTAATTCCATAAAAAATTTCAAGCAAAACTTAGCCAAAACTACCTTTAAAATAAAAGTCATTTGTATAAAGTATAAATATTTAGTACCTATATCTTAAATCATAATGCTAAATTAACCTAAAAAATAATTACTATTATAACTAAATTAATAAGTATTTACCTTAAAATCTTAAAACCATTTAAATAATAAATTCCTTTAAAACATTCCTTTAAACAACTTTAAAAATTTTAACTTTTACTTTAAAAATCTTCTTGAAAACATACTTGGCTTTCAATGAAATTCACTTTCCGTTCCAATATAACCGTCTAATCATTTATAAATCCATCTTGATTTATCACAATCTAATTTACGTTTCAACCCGTAAATTTCTTTCAAAACTTTAAAAATAAAACCACTTTTAAAAAAAACACATTTCTATCTCTTTATAATCACTTTCAAAAATATATACTTAAATTATTTACATTAAGGCTACTAAAAATAATGCTTAAGAAATTCTATAAGAGTTTCTGAGTAAAGCTTAAACCAAAGTTTCCTTTCAAAATAAAGTTATTACATCGAATATATATGTTAAAATTCCCTTTTAAAAATCATAATACTAATTAACAAAAAATAAGAATTGACTACCATAATTAATTTGAATGAATATTTACCTTTCACAAAAAAATAATTAAAACAATAAATTTTCTAAAACTTTCTTAAAAACATTTTTAAACTTCTAGTTTATACTTTGAAATCTTTTCTTTGAAAATATACTTAGTTTTCTAGTAAAAATATACTTTCCGACCTTTAAAAATAAAATCACCATTTTATTTTTAAAATGAATTGCACCTTTCTTATAAACTCCACCGGAATCTATACTTCCAAATTTATCCACTGATAAATATTCCACTTCACTTATAAACCTAGTTTACAAATTTCCATTTCTCATTTTCCTTTAAATCACAGTTTCTAAAACGCTAAATCGATTTCAAATCGATTTTCTGGTTTAAATTCCCTTTAAAATTTATCACTCGATTTATCCAATTCCTAACAATAATTTACTTAAGAATTTTCTTTCCATTCCCTTTTAAAAAAAAATAATCCAAAATTTATATATATATATATATATATATATATATATATTTTCATTTCTCAAAATACAAATATATATTCAGCTAAGTTATAACACTCAATAATTTCAATTCCCAATAAAATCAATATAATCTATCATAGATCATCAAATAAATCACATCGCTGAAAGTAAAATAAATTCAACGTTTTGATTGGTCTAGTTGGATCCCCCCAACCTGTTTCCCAGCATCCACATATGTTAGCACAATACATTATTACCAATCCCACTTCGAGGGGGATATCGCAGTATATGGGGTCATCCCCTATTATGTGGGGCGTGTAAGGTCTCATCCGCTATATAATGCACGAATATCAATCACTCCAATATATATATATATATATATATATATATACTATTATATAATATCACATCCAGACAATTCAAACAATCAAGCAATAACTTAATTTAAACCATTTAAATTCAAATGGTAATCCAAATGAGTGAGATTAACTCACCTGATTTTTAATTCGCAGATCCAATCCCAACCGACTCGTCTTCCCTCGATTTAAGACCAAGCAACTGTATGTAACATCACACATCTGATGTCCTAAAGTGGAGAGTTCCCAATCAAGAATACCAATCACTTTATCCTCAATTGGATGAAGTACAGGATTATCACTTCGATAATCTCCATGAACAAGGCATGTGCTTAATGCTCCTGATGAATCTTTAAGTGGGATATGATTTTTTTAACCAGTCAATCGACTCTAGCATCTTTGGATTTCGTTCAGGTTTGCCCTCTGTAGTCGAAGTGATATACTGTTTTGTACATCTTTCAACTTATCTCTTGCAATAATTTTCCCTCCATCCAAATTTGGCAACCCAAAAGAATCAACATCAAATTTATGTAGAGAATCCAAAGTCCTTGAAGTTGCTTGGTAAATAGCTTTTCTCCTTTCAAGGCTCATTCCCAGAAGCTTGTTATCCAATAATATGCGTCCTTTTAAGTATTCCATGATGTAGAAGGGAGTCCCAAAAATACCAGTATCTGTACACAGAAAAAATGCTTTGGGAACTGGAACATATGTATGTGCACCTAAGGCCTTAATGACCATGAATTCCCTCTTGACGGCATGAGCAGATTCAAGAAGAACCCTAGGAGGCTTCTTCCTCAAAACTTACTTCTTAACATATTTTGCTTTGACTTCCACTTCAAGAAGAAAAGTAGGGTTTGACTGGCCATGACCGAACTGAGAAATAGTGAAATTCGTTGGCAAAGCAGGAAAGCCTGCCACATGGCTCTACATATATCAGAGCAACACATTCTCATCGAACTTCTAAGCCGGGGATATACGGGAGCAAATAAATCGAGGTTTGGTTCTCCATTGATTAATGCTCTTAATTTTTCATAAATTATTTTTCTCCATTTGCTTTGAATTCGATTTTTCTGAATTATCATTTGCGAACTGGAGATGAAAGGGGAAAAAAGAGATTTTGCGTGGATTCTAAAATGAGGACTGGAATTCATCCAGTTTGATATAAATATTCTCTTCAGCCATCTATTTTCTTTTTAAAGCTGCCATTTTTTTTCAAGATTTTATTTCTTTTGAAATCATCAAAGTTATAAAAGGAAAATGAAAGGAACAAGATGGAAACGTGTTTGATTGTTTATTTTTGAAGGAACACGTGCTGTTAAGGAGGAGATGTGTTTAGTTCGTCTATTATATGTGAATATATATATATATTTAATTTAAATTCATATTCAAATCATCTCGATTAATGCAACTTACAATCTCGATCTCCGATCGAGGCGTGCTACTAGGCGTTTATAATTTTATATCTCCATTTCGAACACAATGGAAAATGTTTCGAGTTCTAATTCGATCGCATGGAGAAGATAGATTTTTGGGCCCAGTTATTATATTGAATTTTCGATATAGATTTCAGTGCGTTTATCTACCGTACGACAACACGATAACACCAAATGTTATGAAATTTGAAATCCGATAATAATACAATATTACGGATCCAATGGAATGGGTTTCGTCGAATTCCGAGACTGTGCCTCGGAAGGCTATTTTTAAATATCAATATAAACAATATAATTTCAAAACTGAACAAAGCATTTCCAAATTCAGTTTTAAAGGTTGCATTGTCTTCAGTATTATTAATATAAAATTTCCAAGACCTTTGAAATAATTTTAACCAGCTTAAAAGCCAAGATTCACTATTTTAACCAATTTTCAATTATTAAATTCAATAAATTTAATTGCCAAATAAAAGTGATATTTGAAATTCAAGTTAAACTAACTATCAAATATTTAAAATTAGTTAAATATTCCAATTTCAATATCCAAAAATTCTGGGTCGTCACAATAATAGTGCAGTATGGGCTTTTATATGTTGATCAAAATACCCTTAGAATATTTATGTTTTCTTTAAATTGTTCAATAAAAAAGTTAAAAGGAAATCTAGTATTCACATTTCATTTTATCCAAAGAATATAAATTGTGTCAAAATGTAAAAACTTAATAACTTATTATGCAAAAAATGAATTTAGAAAATAAAGAAAATTTGTAATTTAAGAAATACCTTTAGAGATTTATATATTTTAAATTTCTACAATACAACTTTTCAAAATTTTAGTAATTTAAATTTGTTTAAAACAAAAGCTTTTTCATTTGACTTCTTAAAGAAAATATCAAAAAATAAATATATTTTTTACTCCATAGAATGGCCAAAAATGTTATTTTAATTTATTTTATCATAACAAAAAATGATTTTCAATATTAAATCTAATTTTTCTCCAAAATAATTGTTTTAATGACGTCCCTTAACCAAAGTATATTTTCTTTCACCGATCATCTAAAAAATTTATTTCATATTTTTTTGCGTGTTAAATGGGAAACGCTCCAAATCAAATAAAATGAAGTAAACATGTAAGAAATTGAAAGAACACGAAAGAAACACACAAATTTTAGTATGGTTCAACCAATTTCTATGCCTACGTCTGCTATTCAATATAACTTCTTATATACTTTTGCAAACATAATCAAATTTGAATAATATAAATTCAAATCGGTGTTTTAAATTTGATAACGTTTCCTTGACAAAGAATCAAAAAGTCTTTTTTTTTCCAGTTGTTGTAGGATCTCTATTTGTAAACTATTCGAGCACGAAAATCACTAGTTCTGGTTAGAACGAGTAAATGTCTACAAATTCGCAATTCTAAGATAAAAAATTAGTCAAAACACAAGTTTTCCAACTTGATGATTGTTCGGGTACCGATCCGTGTGGATCGGCACCGACAGATGTTGTATACTTCATATGCTTTCTTTTTTCAAAATGGCACAAGTCTTCAACTCTTGAGCTTGTAAATCTTAGAATCATAATTGCTCGGTATGTCATATCATAACAATTGTACTTCTATCAACATCAAGTGATGAGTTACACAAGAGTGGAGTGGGTCCCACTTGGCATGACATCAAGTGATGCTGAACCATATCTTTCGACGTCGATCGATGTGAGTTTCTCTATAATTAGCCAAATATTATGTGTTCTCCAATCTTGACATATTTATGCTGATCGATCCATTCCTTCACCATTTAGTAGTCCAGTTCCATCGAAATGCGATTTGGTTCAAATATCGGATAATACTTTCCACCAAAAGTATGTTCTTTAAATAAAATATTAAATATGCTTTTCATCGGGACAAATGACCAAATCAAGATTATGCAGAGATGCTTCTATCATCTGAACCTTTTTCGTGAAACATTCCATCTTCTCTGAAAATATCGGCATATTGCCTCAAATAGTTGCAAAACCTCTTCTCTTCTATATATATCAATGTTGAACTCTTCCATTTGAAGTTCTCGTTCATCATTGAGAATCTCTTAAAGATCCACTACCTGGTCATGTAAATCTCTACTTTCTTTACCAACTCCTCATTTTTCTTCTTCTTTGAATTTTTTTTTGCATCGATCGATACTGAGTGTTATCATTCAGTACTACCGATACTCAAGTGTTAGTATAAATTGGACACTTAGAATTTTTTCATCTTCACCCTTCGTTTCACACTCTGCCTTCCTAAGATTTGGCCACTTCCATCTACCACTTAGCAACGTTTAGCCATCGTCACAAACTTCTAATCATTATTGTCATCATAAATCTTGGCCAAGTTCCTACAATCGATACATAAGAACCCAACACAATCTGACTTAACCTTTGACCATTTCATTGCAATCTCTTCATATCATGCCTATCTAGGTGGATTGCGGACTATGATTGACGAACCTTGCCACCATGCACTAACATAGTCCGTCTATGTTCTCGACATTGAAGTCGCTGCCAATCCATCATTAAATCTAGGCCAACACCTTCGTCCGTCATTGACAGCATCCCTTCTTAAAATCTGAAGAACAACCTCGAGTTCTAATGCATTGTTGGGAAAGAGATGGCGAAGAAGGGAAATTAGTGCCCATTGGATTGAATTTGGTCATGGATCGATTTCGATCGAGATGCTTTATGAAACCGTCTCCTTGAATGCATTCAGCGCTTATCGAAATCAAGTATCAATACATTCTAGAACATTCATTATATTGACACTTAAAATCCAATCAAATATCTACAATCGTACAAAGCAAGGCTCTGTATCGCTTTGGATATCATTCACTTTCGTTAACAGAAATTTTAAGCTAACGTGTAATACTAAACATACAGTTGCATCATGTGACCGAGCTTACTGCAAGCATAAGTGGGCTATCCATACATGATGCCTCTGTTCATCATGCCAAGGACATGGAACACATACTTCTTTGACTAAATAACATATCACTACCTCGATTGATGTAAAAAAAATCCAGTTGGTTAATGTCGATGCCCACTTAATCCTTTATATTGGCCACATGAGCTTATATTGAAGTAAACATATAATATAAATTGTAACGAACCGTATTTTACGAATCGAAGGATCGTAAAATATTTTTAGTTTATTCGTCTGAGATCTTACGATTATATAATTTTGAGATATGACTCTTAAGGACATTTTACACACCTATGATTTTTTTTTTAATTTTTATGTGACCATTTTTACCCTGAAAACCTTATTTGGGTTATAACTTTTTGTAGGAGTTGAATTAGGTCTCAAACTAGTTCCATTGCTTTAAGCTGATGGTTTTCCGTTCCATAAAGTGGTCATAATAGAAAAACGAACTTATGTTTAGAAAGTTATGTCTGTTTTAGGTTTTGAAGCTGTTGGCCAGGATTAGTGTTTAATTAATTAAACCCATTAGCGAGCCCATCGGTCTAATTAGAGAATACTATAAATAGAGGGATGAAGAGTCAAGTTAAATTTTTTTCCCTCTTGTTCCAAATCAAGATTAAACATAATTATCCATAAAACCATCATAATTTCATCCAAAATCGCCCAAATTACTCTCTAAATCAACCTAGATTACGGACTAGAGATTAGATCATCAATTTGCTTGATTTGAAGTGCATTCCATTTTTGTTTGGATTGGATCTATATTCATATTGGTTGAATTTAGTAAGTGGTTTATGCCTTCTCACTATCCTATATATGTTTGTATGGTAGAATTGCATGTTTTAACATGTTTAAAGTTGATTTTTAACCATAAAACCTTTTTTAAATCTAACCACATGTTAGTCCATGCATATATATTGAATTTTGTTAGGAGCCACCTTCATTCATATTCATATGTTCATATAAAATGTGGACCTAGATAAGAATTGGATTGTTTATCATATTATCATGTTTTGATTGCTTGAATGGATGTATATGCATGTTGTTCTATGCTTATATATTGTGCTTGATTAGTGTTGTGATTACATAGGAAGATAAGTTAGCGATTTGGACAAACAAGAGGCAAAATTGGTCGGAATCGGACGAAACTTGGAGGGGAAGTTTTGGAGTATAAAAAGAGCTTGGGGTTCAAGTCGCAGATCTAGAATCTCTAAGTACAAAAGTCTGTACTAACATGAAAGATTGGTATAGAGTTCTGTGGGTTGGTCCAACAAGTTGGTGGTTTTGGAGAGAGCAAGGGTATTGCAAGTAGAGGCTGCCTAAGTTGATGAATAGGCGATTGGCTAAGTGTTGAAGGCAATACCAACTTGTTTTCTGGAATCTGAAGCAGGTGCTTTGGAGTGAGAACCAAGTTGTTTGGATGGATATGTTAGGGTCAAAGCAACTAGGCATGGAGTACTAGACGTAAAGAAGGGGGTGTCTACATGAGAGGTCGGTGCCGACTTCCCATGGTGAGTGCAAATGACAGTAAAATTTTTGGGAGGTGAAGTAAAGGTCCTATAGGTCGTGCTGGAGTGTTGGCTCATTAGCATCAGGGTTGGATGGCGATGTAACAACATGATGAAAAGCTAAAGTCCTCGAATGATGGCTCGTGTAGGGAGCAGGTTCCAAAGACAATGACTCGTAAATGGAGTGAGCTATAGGATTGGAGAATGTTGAAGGGTTCCTCACGAGTAATGAAAACTGGATTGAGAAAGAAGGGCTCGGTATCAAAATGGAGCAAAGGAGGGCTTGGGTGTATGTTTTAAGGAATCGTTAATGCCCGAAATGCTTTTTGTTATACTCTAAGATGGAGTATTATAAGTGGGGACACCCATGGATTGGTAGCGAGGATCCATATAGCCGTGACCTATGTTAGGTCTAGTGTCCAGCTTTGGGCTGCAAGACACGTATCCGGCTTTGGGATATGGGATATGAGAATACAACATAGAACCAGGATTTCAGTTAGTCCATATAGAAAGGAGGCCATACGAGCTATCATATATTCAAAGAACAAGGAGTAATGATTAGGGTTGCTTGATGGTTGTTTTGGATGTTGTGGATGCTATGTTTTCTTTGATTGCTCTCTTTAGTAGGCTATCACTCGTAGGTATTAGGGAAGTAGGTATCAGAGATAGGAACCCTTGGAAGACAGATATTGTTTATTTAGGTTGTGGTTAATCTCTATGATATTGTAGAGTAGCATATTGTAGTGTTATATGCTAACTCTTTGGTTGTGGGGACGGGGACAAGTATGGTTCATGAACTTTTGTTCCTTACCATATTTATCTGTATAGTATTTTGAGACTCATTTACTGCTTACACCAGAGTATTGTCTGACCTAAGGTTTTATGCTTCGCATCTTATTATCTTGGATACTCTTAAATGAGTAGACTAGATAATAGGTCTAGGTGATGTAGTAGCTATTAAAAAGACGAACTGGATGGACCTATCTTGTATTATATACATATGTAGAATCTATACTTATTCCACTGAGCAATGCTGTAAATCCCGCGGAAGTGCTTTCTTATTACTATTTGTTGAGATAGTTTATTTGAGTTTACTTCCGCTGTATAAATTTTGCTGCATTTGATGTATGACTTGGTGGATCTATTGCTCTGATGATGATTTGTTCGCATAGTTATTACCGTCTCTTCTATTATATCTATGATATTATATTTTATCCATGCGCTGTGAGATATGACAGGTTATATGATATATTGTTTTATTTCAACCTTGATGATCACCTTATACCTACCAAGCATGACATCAGTGCATTATTTATATACTATTGGTGTCGGTGGTATATGGAAATAATCACATTTGGTATCGGAGCTTTGGTTACACGATTAACGTGAATTGATACCATGATCTAGCAGAGATAAGGAAGGTGTCATCGTCTTAGACTAGGTTGAGAGTATAATATAAATGATACGGTGTGCACTTGTTATAAGTTGGTTTTCAAAACTATATAGTAATATATTATATAGCATAAATCACATGCACAAGAGCACTACAGACATTGTTTTCTTTATGAGTGACAGATCATTCTTGTTATAGATAAGAATGAGCCAACATACAAGGAATGTTGTGAGGAATTCTGTTTCATGGTAGAGGAAGGAGCGGGATCAGGAGCTGCTACGCCTGATGTCCAAGCCATTTCAATGCTATGATGGCTAATATGACGAGGAATGCTTTTGGAGTGGTGATAGGTGGAGGAGCTCCCGTGCTAGCATCTAGGACTGATTTTGCTAAGTCGAGCAAAGATTATTCTATTCTTGGGGGGAAACCCTTTTATAGGACAGAGTCAACCATAAAAGTGCAATATTGGTTAGATACTTGCAAGCCCATCTTCGGTGGTATGGAGGTGGAAGATGCTATGAAGAGGAAGTTGGCTTTGAGACAGATACATGATCGAGCCATGAATTGGTGGAATGCTATTTCTATTGCTACTTTAGAGGATCTATGACGACCTATATTTTCAACCTTCAAAAATCGACACTAATACATCAATGGTATTCACGTGTCGATTATCTAAGTACCAGAAAGGTGGATGATCAAGGGTACAAAGAAAAATAAAGATAGAACAGAATCTCGCACGAATGGAATAACATAAATTATCTCGATAATCTTTACAGTGCAAAAACATTTAAATACATACATCGGAGTCTATCCTAAGCTCAACCTGAACAATTATAAATACCTGTCCTTACCAATGCTAAAAAACAACAATCACAGCGGAAAAATAAACTACATCCATACATTGACGAAGATCTGCAGCTCTCCAGCTAATCCTGAAACTACCCAAATCTGACCCGAGTATTAAATACCCAGATCAGTTTGGAAAACCAACGTGAGAAACGTAAATCATAAATATACATGACAATGTCATAGATCAACTTTGATGTCAAACAAAACCTTTGAAATGAAGAGTATCTCATAAGCCATGCTGCATACAAACACGGGCGAGTTGCTACCTTATTATAAGTAAAACATTTTTATCGAATCACTTGATATTATTTCTAATGACATTCTTTGATCCCTTTCAAATAACATATTATCATAGCCGAAATTGTCACATTAATCAAATTCCAGCATTTTAGGTTCTACAATCACGCACGTATTGGAGAATGGATTTCCAACAACGATAAGGTAAGGGACTACTTCCCAATAGTACATCTCTAGAGGAATGTAACGAGGCACTATCCTGCTGCCCTCTACCAATAGAGACCCAAGCTACCTCTATAATAGATTGTACCAAATAACCGATTACCTCGATCGTTTCCGACTAGTGGCCATAACATACACAACAAACCTGAAATATAGAGGGTAATCAAGAAAAGTGATGAACGTATCTTAATGGGTGCAACCCACTTAGCCCTACCGCATTTACCCTGTTTTTTTCATTACCGATATGTGAGGTTGAGGTAATGCTTTCCCTTTCACATGAAGAATTCCACTTTGAATGCCACATTGCCATTTTCGATGACACACTAATTGGTTTTTCCACAAAAATACAACCCTCGAGTTCATATGCCTCATGGAAGGGCATTAAGTATAAGAGGGGTTACCTTATACACCAACAAATAGATGTAAATTTGTAAAAACTAATGTACGTGGTCTTAGAAATTCAATGTCAGACATCCGTCCATACAAATTGTCCAGGAACAAGACAAACCGAAGGTACTCCTATTACATCCGATTTGGGAATCACCCCTAGGATTAGTAGCGAGTAGTCCTTACGTTAAAGATTTTAAAAGGAAGGTACCATTGCCAACATATGTATATAATATGGGAATCACGAGGTTATTGCAAGCATCCCTACATTATGAAGATCTCTGTCTTAAAAATCATTATTTTCAGTATATCTTCAATTTCAAACGAATATATTCGTTCGAAGTGGTTTTCTGATAGGAATCAACCCAAATCCGATCTCGGTCTCTCTTAACCAATTATCGATAAAAGATATCAAGTATGTAGGTAGTTATAATTAAATTCATCAATATATTTTATCCAAGAATTCTTAAAGATTTATGTCTTCAAACCATTTTTCTTTTTAGCATATACGAGATTATTAAACCACTTTTATCTAATCCTTTGTTAATTAAAACCCCTTTTTATCATTGGAAATACCAAATCATTTCTCTTTCATTTCTTAGGAAAACATTTCCATCTTTGATTATTTGTATAATATAAACTCAATGGAGATTACTTATTTTAAAACATAACTTTTAATAGGTTAAAAGTAATGTTATTTAAGACATCGTTTACTGTAAAACCAAACACTTGGTATTGAGTAATAAGGATTCATAGTTTTTAGATTTATCATACTCAATACTAAATTCCATATTCAACCTGTACTACTTGTCGAATAATGGAGGAATTACCTTTTAAATTCACACAAATAATACAAGTTCCTTCCTCGAAATTTAATACAGAGTTTAAATGGAATGTTCTCTTTACCATCAACATTCTATTTTAAATCTTGGGTAAACTTTTTGGAAAACTCCAAATCACTTTTATTTTATATTAAGAAAACGATATCTAGGTAAATCAAATTAACTGTTTCTTCTATCGGGCCAGTCTGGATATCTAGGGAGAGCTGAAAACAAGTTTTCCAAACCTAAGCCTAGAGACTATCTCTCTGTCATCCGTAAAGCAGTCAAGTTATTTGATCAACTCTAAACCCTTTAAAATACTTCATTTATTATTTGAAAACATTTATAAAGGATTTGGGAAGAAAACCCAAGTTTAAATCTGATTTTAGAAATTTTCAAATTTCTTTGTTAAATTGCCGATGAATATTGCTTTTAAAGGCTTCGTATCACAAATCCCATTTAAACCTTTTATATGTCCAATTTTTCCATTTAAAAATCTTTTAGAATATTTTGAAATATTTTTAGAATTTATCTCATATTTTTAAAGATCTAAAAATATCTATTTCTAAGAGTTGAAATCCATATTCTCTGAACTGCAAAAACGCGATGATTTTACGAACTTGATTTGGGCATATCTCAAAGTTTACTAAATGAAATCTTGATTTTTATCCTTCATTTTGGAAACTATAATTATAAGTGTTTGAAAAATTCTTATTTCGAATAATTTCAAGTTATATTCCGCTCTACACATTGACTTATATGGGGTGAAATTGCGAACGGCTGTTATGCGACGCACTCACTTTGAATCATTTTCTTATCCTTCCAAAGCTTTGAAGAAATGAGTTTTAATGTTTATAAAATATTTATAAACTATTTTAAACCATTTTTATTCATATTAAATAGGTTTAACTATGCCGCCATACTTTTATAATTTGTGTTTTCTTTATGTAAAGTCGACGTGTATTTACCGTGAATTATTTCGATAACCAAGCAAATATATTATCGCATCTAAAACATAGTGACCAAAAATAGAAAAAAAGCATGAAAAAACATATCATATCATCATATAGTTTAATAAAATAAACTAGCAAATTAACTCTCACATTTATTTTACCCGTTTACCTCTTAACAACATTCATTATAGCAACACTTCTTTTACATTTTCTACTCTATCGAAACATCACAACAACCTTCTTTCACCTCCCCAAAGCACACGACCATTCCTTCTCCCTCTTCTTTGCATACGTCCACGTTCTCCACCTCTTTCTTAACCCACATCCTCCATCACCATCCTACCTTGCTTACAGTCTAATCCCTCCTCCTTCTCCTTAATTCCTATAGCCTAGGGCCGTATCCTCCTTTACCAAAGCACACGTGGCCTAAGGCCTCAAAGACACGAAGAGGAGAGAAAGAAGTGAAAGAAGTGAAGAAGAAGTGGATATGTTGTAGGAAATAAAGTGAGTGTGTGTGTATTTATAGTGTTGGGAAATATGGCAAATGACCAAGAATACCCTCCCACATCATGATGCATTTCACCTCACCAATGTGCCCCTCCATGTGTACCTCCATGTGCACTTGTCTTCTCTTGAGTGATAGTGAGTTTTGTTTTTATGTGTATACATGTGCATGTACATCGGTGTCTATATGTTATTTTTGGCAAACCATGCTGCAATGTTTCAATACAACTTCTATTCCTCAAACCATCGTGAATCTGGGATCCGAATTCTACTTACATTTTCAATTTTTGATCAAACTATTTATTTATATAAACAAAAGTTGATAATATTTTTTTATCATATTATAACAATTAAAACGTGTCGTTGAATTATTAACCATATTAAATAATATCAAAATCCATTCATAAAAATACGACGTCGATCTGCCAAAATGCGACGAATTTTGTATATCTTTATAAAATAAGTATATATATTTACAAAATTATTATAATTCAATTATTTTCATTATATAATAATTAAACCTAATTATTTTAACATTTAAAATAGTTATTTGGATATTTAAATACCCAAAATACCAAACTTCCCTTAAATGCTCATTTATTAAAATGATGACATCATCGATGACATCATAATTATTTTATTTCTAAAAATAGAAAATTATTTTTATTACTTATTATCATTTAAATGGTTAAATAACTGTACGTAAAAAAATCGAGCGTAAGTTTTGATGGTTAAAACGCCGTTTATCGTTAAAACGATTTTTGGTCATGTTATCGATATTTTTTCATAGAATATATTTTTGTAAACATTTTTCCAAAACACGATCACCATTATTTTTTATCACATAAAACGTGATTATTTATGTTTAATAAACCTATATTCGAATATTTAAAATTAATTAAATATTCCAAATCAAAGTGATAAAATTATGGGTCGTTACATTCTTCCCCCCTTAAAAGAATTTCATCCTCGAAATTTAACCAAAACCTAAAACCCAAAAGAGTTTGCCCAAAACATTATTTCGTAAGATTAAGCTTGTATGATGTATACAGATCATATGTATGTAATATCTGGTTCAATCTCCTATTCGAATACACAACTTTACTTTCGGACTAGTATTGATTCCTCGATCCTCCAGTGCGGACTCTGATCAGGCTTCTTGATCATAATTCTTCATTTTCCTTACTTAGCTCTAAACTATGATAGGAAAAGTAAATACCCAATCAAAACCCTCATCAATGTTCACCACTGATAATCATGTGAAAATCCTTTTTCGGACCAAGGTAAACCTTCAGTTCCCCTGCTCGAATCTTAGATTAAGATCGTGCGACGAAATGATCTACGTACCTCATAAGTACTTATTAACCTTTCCAAAAATTTTATGAAGACAATTCATACAACATTTATATATTCAAACATTTTTAAAAAGATATTTCTTTATATATAATTGCTTTAGAAAAAATTTATTGATCGAAATTTTCTATCTTCTTTCCAAAGAAACCATTTCAATTTCAACGCTTAGAAAATACCTCTATATATTTAAATCCATAAAAATCTATAAGGAAAGCTTCATATTTTCCAAAACACACTTTATTGGGTCAAAATGAATGTTGCGTAAAATAGTATTACGACAATGCAAAAACA
The DNA here is from genome assembly GCA_030765085.1 of Allium cepa. NCBI lineage: Eukaryota > Viridiplantae > Streptophyta > Magnoliopsida > Asparagales > Amaryllidaceae > Allium > Allium cepa. The sequence goes on along the minus strand of CM060931.1, from coordinate 351,323,077 downwards.
CTAGTATATGGATCTAATTAATTATAATTAATATTAATTTTTGATGTCGAACTTAAACTATTTATTAGTTAACAATGAAGCCGATCAAGTTGGGGTATTATTACCTCTTAGACCTTGAATGGACATCATTCTTAACTTAAATATAGATATAAGTCACCCATCTCGAATCTTAACATCAAATGTCGAATATATATAATTCCTGTATACTATATCAAATATTTCCATTCAGAAATGACAACAGTGTTATAGTTTATGTCTTTCTCACTTTCCCAAAACATTTTTTTACGACAATGATGTCGATAACCATGTCTTCCTCCACTTAAGCCCATTTTCAAAATTATTTATGAAAACATTTCATAAAATCTAATCCAAATTTTTAAAACTTTTCGTACATCCTTAATATTTTTAACCCTCATTAAGAAGTATATTTAAAAGCTATTCTTCTTATCTAAATACCCTTTTTAAAAGTTTCACAAAACACAACTTTTAATAAAACAAGCTTCATACAATTTTCTACCAAGTTTAACTTATCAAAATCTCTTTCTTCCAAACACTTATTTTTTTAAAACATTCATTTTTCAAAATAACTTATATTTTGAATCAACTTTCTTAAGATTTCAAACAATAATTTTATTATTCCATAATATCACTATATATCTTTTATTCCTAAAATTATAATAAATTCCTTATATTATAATAAATAATACACTCCCTTTAACAAATATTTAATGCAAACACCTTGATAAAAATTAACAATCACTAATCAATCTATCAATTAATGATTCGCGTCATCTTTTTCACTTTAACAAATTATATAGATCGCGTAACTCAAAAATGATACCAAGGAATGGGGTACTACCAATAGTATCATATATTCCCTTAATAAGAAGGGGAATACTTAAGAGAAGTGTTTACCATTCGAATACAACTACTGTCCATTTTTAATACTGTCGAGCCAGTTGAACAAGTTAATCATCAGGTTCTTTTCAAAAATACCATGATTTAAACTATCAAAAATCTCTTTATAAAACACATTTTATAAATCGAATTTATAAAATCACTTACTTTTATAAAACATTCATAAAATCATTTAGCTTGAATAAATTCCTCTAACCTTAAACCAATATTATTTATTGAACACCAGACAGTCAATTTGTAAAACTAAATTCACGAGGTGTTCGTATTTAAACTTTTAGATCAAATAACAAATAAATAAGTGATAATAATTGAATATTATTATTTCCTTAACGACCAAACACTATGCAAGTAACTATATCATTTGGAAGATATTGCCTTATATTCAAAATATAATCCTAGGTAAAATTATTTCATTTACAATTTTTCCAAGACAAAAATCATTTTTATATAACCTTAACAAATACGCGCTTTTATATAATACTCTCAACTCATACAAGGGTGTCATTTACCCTATCTCTAATGACTAACTCATCCTAGGGTATTACTAACCCTATCTTTGATGAGACTTTATCCTTTTCAAGATCAGGTGTTCGCTTAACCTAAATTTTAATACCAACTATGGCGACCCACCTTTTTGATCCCTCAGAAATTGACACTAATACATCCACGGTATTCATCTGTCTAATATCCAAGTGCCGGAAAGACGGATAATCAAGGTTAAAAAGAAAAATAAAGATAGAACATGATCTCGCATGAATGGAATAACTTATATTATTTCAATAGTCTTTATAGCGGAAAAACCTTTAAATACATATATAAAAGTCTATCCTAAGCTCATCCTGGACAGTTATAAATACATTTCCTTACAAATGCTGAGAAACAACAATAACAACGGCAAACTAAACTACGTCCATATGTTGATGAAGTTCTCCAGCTCTCCTTTGGAAACCCCAAGTGTACTAATCCTGAAACTACTAGGATCTGACTCGAGTATTAAAATACCCAGATCAGTCTGGAAAACCAATGTGAGAAATGCAAATCAAAAATATATATGACAGCGTCTTAGATCAACTTGGATGTCAAATAAAACATTTGAAAAGAAGAGTATCTCATAAGACCACACCACGCATAAACACGGACGGGTTTATAACTTAAGATAACTAAAAAAAATTTATCAGATTATTTGATATTATTTCTAATGAAATTCTTTAAAAAACCTTTCAAATAATCAATTGATCATAGCCGAAATTGTTCCATTAATTAAATTCCAGCATACTAGATTTTACAATCAAAACCATAAAGGCACGTATTGGAGTTTGAATTTCCAACAATGATAAGGTAAGGGACTACCTTTCGATAGTACATCTCTAGAGGAATGTACCGAGGCATAACCCTGCTGCCCTCTAATAACATAGAACCAGCCTACCTCTACCTAGTACAGAATATCCCATCACCTCAATCGTTCTCGATATATCCACGGCCACGGTATACACAATAAACCGAAATATAGAAGGTAATCTAGAACGGTGATGAGCATATCCTAATGGGGGCAAACCACTTAGCCATGATGCATCTATTTTGGAATCGCTCCTAGGATTAGTAGCGAGAAGTCCTTGCATTGAAGATTTCAAAATGAAGGAATTACTGCCACCATATGTATATAATACGGGAATTAGAAGGTTAGTGGCAAGCATCCGTACATTCTGAAGATCTCCATCTTCAAAATCTTTGTCTTCAACATGTCTTCGCTTTCGAATGCGTGTATTGGTTCGAAGTGGTTTTCGAATAGGAGTCACCCCAAATCAGATCCCAATCTCTCCGAACCAATTGTAGATAAAAAATGTCAAGTAAAATATCTTCTTAGAGATATATATCTTCAAACCATTTTCTTTTCAGCATATACGGGATTATTAAACCTCTTTTATCTAATCCATTGTTTAATTAAAACCCTTTTTTTACCTTAGGAAATACCAAATCATTTCTCTTTAATTACTTAGGAAAACATTTCCATCTTCTATTATTGGTATAGTTTCAATCTCAAAGGAGATTACTTATTTCCAAAACATATCTTTTAATGGGTTAAAAACAATGTTATTTAAGACATTGTTTAATGTAAAACCAGTTTACTTAGTATTGAGTACAAAAGATTCATAGTTTTCAGATCAATCATACCCAATACTAATTTATGCATTCAATATGTATTATACATCGAAGAACGGTGGAATCACCTTTCAAATTCACGTGAATAGTACAAGTTCCCTTCTCGGAATTTAATATAGAGTTTAACTAGAATGTTCTCCATTCCATCAAAATTCTATTTTAAATCTTGTTTAACATTTTTGAAAAACTCCAAATCTCTTTCTTTTATCTTAAGAAAATGCTATCCAAGTAACTCAAATTAATTATCTCCTCTGTCGGATCTGTCCAAATAACTAGGGAGAGCAAGAAACTGGTTTTCCAAACGCAAGCCTAAAGACTATTTCTCTATCACCCATAAGACGGTCAAGTTATTTGATCAACTCTAATCTCTTTAAAATACTTGATTTATTATTTGAAAAACATTAATGAAGCATTCGGGAAAAAAACCAAATTTTAATCTTATTTCAAAAACTTCCAAATTCATATGTTAAATTGCTGGTGAATAGTGGTTTTAAGGACTTCATATCACAAATCCCATTTAAACCTTTTGAAGCCAACTTTTCCATTTAAAACTATTTAACATGTTTTTGTAATTTATCTCATATTTTTAAAGATTTAAAGATATCTATTTTTAAGAGTTTAAATCCATATTTTACGTACTACCAAAACGCGATGATTTTGAAAACTTGATTTGGGCATATCTCAAATTTTACTAAATGAAATCTTGATTTTTATTCTTCATTTGGAAATTATGGTTACAAGAGTCTGAAAAATTCTAATTTTGAATAATTTCGAGCTATATTCCACTCTACACATTGATTTAACCTTTATGGCACGGAATTACTACCGTTATACGACGCGCTCACTTTTGACTCATTTTTCATATCTTTTCAAAACTTTTCCAAAATGAGTTTTAATATTTATAAACCATTTTTATGCATTTTTAAAGAGGTTTAACTATGCCGTAAAACTTTTATAATTCATAAGAGAAAGTATTTTCTTTATGTAATTTCGATGTGTATTTCCATAACCAAGCAAACATATTATTGCATCCAAAACATGATGCTCAAACACAGAAAAAAAGCATGGCAAAACATATTATATCATAATATAGTTTAATAAAACAAACTAAGTAATTCTCACATTTAGTTAACCCATTTACTTCCTACCAACATTCAATTATAACAACACTTCTTTAACATCCTCTACTCCATCAAAGCATCACCACAACCTTCCTTCCCTCCCTAAAGCACGCGGACATGTCTCCTTCCTCTTCTTTGCATGTCTTCTCCACCTCACTCCTGGTTCCCATCCTCCTCATCCTCCTCCTTAATTCCCATGGCCTAAGGCCATGTCCTCCTCTACCAAAACACACACAACTTAAGGCCTCAAAGACATGAAGAGAAGAGGAAGAAATTAAATGGAAGTGAATATGTTGTAGGAAATGAAGGGAGTGTGTATGTGTATTTATAGTGTTAGGAAATGTGGAAAATGACCAAGAATACCCTCCCACATCATGACACATTTCATCTTACCCTTGTGCCCCTCCATGTGCTCCTCCATGTGCATTTGTCTTCTCTTGAGTGATGGGGAGTTTTGTTTTTATTTCCTTAGGAAAATATCTGAATTTTTATTTATTTATCTTAAGTAAATTCGTAAATATGGATGGTAATTATATATGTAAATGTATGTGTATACATGTGCATGCACATCAGTGTCTATGTGTTAGGCAAACCAAGTTGCAACGCTTCAACACAACTTCTATTCGTCAAACCATCGTGAATCCATGATCCAAATTCTAGTCATATTTTTAGTTTTTGATCAAACCACTTAATTATGTAAACAAAACTTGAAAATATATTTCTTATCATTTTAGAATAATTAAAACATGCTCATTTGAATTATTGAACCATATTAAATAATATTAAAATCCATTTGTAAAAATATGATGTCAATCTGCCAAAATGCGAAAAATTTAATATATATCTTTATAAAATTATTATAAATCAATTAACATCATTATATAATAATTAAAATGAATTATTTATCACTTAAAATGACTATGGATGCTTAAATTCCCAAAATACCAAAACTTTCCTTATACGCTCATTTATGAAAATGATAACATCATATAATTATTTTATTCCAAAAATGGATAATTATTTTTATTAATTATTTTTGTTTAAATAGTTAAATAAGTGTATGTAGAAAATCAATGCGTGACTTTTGATGGTTAAAAAGCTATTTACCGATAAAACGATTTTCGGTCATATTATCGATATTTTTGCAAAAAATATATTTTTGTAGATATTTTTCCAAAACAAGATCACTATTATTATTTATCACATAATACAAAATTATTTATGTTTAATAAACCTATATTTGAATATTTAAAATTAATTAAATATTCCAAATCAAAGTGATAAAATTACGGGTCATTATAGGATTAGTTCAACTGGGATCAGTTTAAGGCAAGGTTCAAGGAGAAGTTTATTGTGGCTGCTCAAAAATCAGTGCTATTCAAAAAATTTGCTGATCACAAATAGGAAATGATGACTATTTCTGAATGTATGAAGAATTTGATGCTCCGTTTATGTATCGGATGTCGCTCATCGACACTCCACCGAGGAAGAATGTGAAATTCATCATTCATCTGGATGATTACTTAGGAGATATTAATGCTAAAAATAGGCATAAACGCCTAATAGAATCTAGTAGAGATAAAATAAAGAATGAAATTAAAACAGTGCTAAAATCATAAATGAACACACATATTTTTATAGTGGTTCGGTAATCTTGGCGAATGTCGACTTCATATTTCTATTGATCTTGCACTTGATTATTATTACAAGAATGTTTGGATCAGTTGGGACCAATTAGTACAAGAATGAAGAATAAAAATGAACGAGACTTGGAAGCAGGAAGAAGGATTCATTTTTTGATGCAATGCTTGCTATATTTATAGGGGTAAACGTGCATGGATCAGGCTGAAACGGCAGAAGAACCTCCAGGCTAAGACGAGGCCACATAAGAAGTTTTAAGGCCCATTGGGTCCCACAATAGGGATCGTTACCAATCTCTATTTTGGTGTCCAAATGGGGTGCGATCCCTCTGGTGGGTCCATATTATGTTCTCTACTTTCCTTCCAAATTTCGTTCCCTTCCGGCTTATCATTTGTGAGATATCGCATTTTTCGTAAAGTTGTGTTGCATGCTTTCTGATTTCAACCGATCCCTCTAGAGCGATAGGTATTGATCCCTCCATTCTCTTCTGATTGAGGTGAGATCCCTAGGGGATGTTTCCTATGTTGTAATGTGCTTATACTCCAAGTTTCATGTTGATATTGCAATATGTAGTGAAAGTTGAATATCGCCAATCCCTTTTATACCGATCCCTTTATACGATCCCTTTTATATTGATCCCTTTTATATAGATCCTTTTTATAGGTGAAGTAATTTGCCCATAACTTGAGCGTACGAACTCCAAATGACTTGAAACTTGAAATGTAGTCTTATGGCGCCTTCCTTGTTACTCCAAATCGATTTAACCTAGTTTTTGATAGAAATTGAGGATAGGTACTGATCCTATAAGGAAAGGGATAGACATTGATTCCTTGCCTATGGGAGGCATTATTTCATACTTAGAATATTTTGGAGAGTCTGTTTCTAGGCCTTGCTTGACCATCGCTTCATATCGTTTCCTACGCTTGATCTTTGAGCCTAATACTCATCTCTCCAGGCCGTCTTCCTCGATGATCATCCAGTTTAACTTATCCAGTCAGTCTGAATATAGTCGGACCAAAAGACAGGACAACAGGAGAATAGATGGTGGACCATATAAATGAGCCATTTGAGATGCTTGTAGAGAAGGCACTTTTCCATAAGAGCTTGTACCCTAAGGCTAAGATTGTTATTGTTGTTTCTACTGAGAAAGAGAAGCCAAAGCCGTAGCATGGAGGTGAAGGCAAGAAGAAGTAGAATTGGAAGAGAAGACAGTCCCAAGGAAAGGGTGGTAAGAATAAGGGTAAATGAGAACCTTTTTTGCTTTAGATGCACTGAGAAGGGTAATCTAATTAGAGACTACCAGATGAGTGAGAAGAAGTAGTGATATAATTATGATAACCCAGGCATTTGAAGATGAATTGTCCAAAACTGGTAAAGGATAAGCACATGGTGAAGGCATATGCTTTGGACGTAGTCCCAACTTCATCAGGTGATCCATGGATGATGATGAATGGGAAGGAAGTCATCATTCAAGGTATGCTTTCTATTGGTGATGTTACTATTCGAATTTTGTTTGATACCAGTTTTTTATCATTCATTCAACTGTAGTGATCAAAAGATAGAATGGGACTGGAACCTAATATAGTAGACCGACTCCTTATCACCACGAACACTTGGAGGCTCTATTAGTCTTTGCATAGTTTTTCATGTCTTAGTTTTATATAGTCACGAATGTTCTTTGGTTTGTGATTTCTTTGTCTTGAACTTTATTAGGTTCAGGACAATCTTAGGTATGGACTAGCTTAGGAAGTATGTAGCCATAGTGGATTGTGAGAATTTGTTGGTGACAATCGAAGGTGTGGATGGGCGAACGATAGCGACTGGCTTCCTACCAGGGGATTGTAGTCTATATTCGCTTAAGGTTCCACAAGTGGGATTGTAATCTATGCCTATCACTATAGAGTATCTAGATGTTTTTGAGGAAGTGGCCAGACCGATAGTTTTGCCTTTGAGGCATATGGCACTCATAGAGAAAAAGGAATTGAAGATGCAAGTGAATAACCTATTGAGGGAAGGGCTCATTCGAAGAAGCATATCTGAGTGAGGTGCACCTGTGGTATTCACAATGAAAGCGGATGGCACTTTGAGACTGTGTATGGATTATCGTAAGCTAAATAAAGTGACGAAGAAGAAAAAGTATTCACTGTCATACATTGATGACTTGTTTGATCAGCTGCATGGTGCAAAGGTGTTCTCCTAAATGGATTCGGCGATAGGATTTCACCAGTTGAGAGTAGTGAAGGTGAGTGTGGCTATTATTATGTTTCGTACGCCGTTGGGTTTTTATGAGTGGTTGGTAATGCCATTTGGGTTGACCAACGCTCTAACATACTTTGTTAATCTTATGAATCAAGTTTTCATAGACCAGCTGAATAAGTTTGCGCTTGTATTCATGGATGATATTATGATTTAATTTAGAACCAAGAAGGAGCACATAACACACTTGAGGATTGTGCTAAATAAATTGAGGAAGCACAAGTTAAGAGCGAAGTTCTCTAATCGTCATTTCTATGGAGAGAAAGTGAGATTCTTGGGTTACATCATTTCGGGACAGAGTATATCAGTGGATCCTGCAAAGGTGGTAGTGGTCTAAGATTGGAATCGGGCCAAGAATGCTATAGACGCGAGAGGTTTCCTAGGATTGATGGGATATTATACACGCTTCATAAAGGACTTCTTGAAGGTAGCAGCACCGTTGACCAATTTGATGAAAAAGAATCAGACTTTTGTATAGGATGCGAAGTGTGAGCATGCATTTGTGACTTTGAAAAGAGAGGTTACGAATGCACCAATTTGACCATTCCAAGTGGAAATGAAGAGTTAATAGTATACATCGATGCTTATGGTACTGGATTGGGTGTGGTGTTGAAGCAGAAAGGGAAAGTTGTTACCTGCGCTGGTCGATAGCTGAAACCGCACGAGAGGAATTATCCGACTCATGATTTGAATTAGCACCAATTATTTTTGCTTTGGAGATGTGGGGCACTATTTTTTGGAAGAATGGTTTGAACTGTTCATAGAACACAAATCCTTGAAGTACCTTTTCTCTTAGAAGGATCTCAATTCTCAACGTTCGACAACAACGGTGGTTAGAGTTCTTAGCCTATTATGATTTCAGTATTTCCTACACTTTGGGAAAAGGGAATGCAGTCGCCGATGCATTGAGTAGAACACATGTGGGGTTGGGAGAAATATTCTTTGAAGCAGATAGAGTATATTGCTGGATTTGATTTCAGGCCTCACTGTGAACTAGAACCTAAAATGTTGGCAAGCTTATCGATTGGACCTGATTTAATTGAAAGGATCGGTACTTGTCAAAAGCGAGATGCTAGGCTAGTGGAGATCATAACAAAAATAGAAGAAGGAGTATAATCTAAAAATATGAAGTAATATGAACACGATCGAGAAGGTTGGCTTCGTAAGGATGGAAGGTTACTTGTTCCCAATGCAGATGGATTGTGAGATGAAGTACTAAGAGAGTTCCGTCATTCTAGATTGACTACTTATCCCCATGGTAAAAAGATGTATCGATATAAGAAGTGAACTTACTACTGGGAAGGTATGAAGAGGGATGTTAGGGCGTTCATCTCCAAGTGTATGAACAGCCGGTTGGTAAAGGTAGAGCAAAAGAAACCTAGCGGATTTTTACAACAATTAGAGATTCCTAAATGGAAATGGAAGCAAGTATTGATGGATTTTATTAATGGATTGTCGAGTATTCGAGCCGGTACGATTGCATTTGGGTCATAGTAGATTGGATGACCAAGAATGCAAGGTCTATACCTATCAAGTCAAGTGGAACGACATCCAAGCTGGCATGGATAGTGTAATTTCACGGTGTGCCGAAGGTTATTGTAAGCGACCGACACCTGTTGTTCAGTAGTGGGTTTTGGGGAGCTCATAAGAGGCATTAGAGCTGGAGTAGCATCTTAGTACAACTTATCAGTCGTAAACGGATGGTCAGACTGACAGAGTAAATCATATATTGGAAGACCTCTTGCGAGCATCCATTATAGACTTCGGTGGATCATAGGATGACTATTTGCATTTGATGGTGTTTGCATACAACAATAGTTATCAGTCGAGTATTGATATGGCTTAGTATAAAGCACTGTATGGATGACCATGTAATTCTCCTTTATGCTGGTGGAAAGTGGGTAAGAAGCTGATACTTGCGCCAGATATGGTTAAAGAGACTTCAGAGAAGATTGAGGTCATTCGACAACGAATGAAAGCTGCTTAGGATCGACATAAAAGCTATGCGGACAAGAGACGGAGAGAATTAGATTTTTCTGTCAAAGATATGGTGTTTATAACATTTTCTCCTCTAAATAATTTAGTTTGATTTGAAAGTCTAGTGGATCGTATACTATCTAACTTGTGTATAATATACAAGTATATAAATCAATGCAATAGCAGACAATAAATAGTAAAATATAAAAAGTGTGCAAACCAGAGTTTTTATACTGGTCGGACCTCCCATACTACGTCTAGTCTCTCACTTTGACTGGAGGAATGAGCTTAATACAAAAGTGTCTTTGATAATCTTATGTTCCAATGACATAGTTTTCGACTTATTGTACAAACCTTTCTATGATCTCCTTCGAGTATATGAATATGCTTGCTTTGAGTTGTAGGAAGTGATTTAACCAAAAGGTTACACTGGATTGAGAGTATGTAAATTGTATATATGCAAGAGAGTGCTTTGAAATCAAGAGAGTAAAGAATAAATCAAATCAAGTTAAGTAAGTTGTTTCTACTTCTCAATCAAGATGCTATTTATAGAACTAGAGAGGTGCATATGAAGAGTTGTTACTCTTTTACGAATTCTTTTCATTTTTATGGCGGCAACTCTTAATGAAATATGATTTCCTTTTGTTTCAAAAAGAAGCGACTTTTCAAATATGACAGTTTTTTCCATGACAGACGTCTGTGGTATAGTGACAGATGTTTGTGACTAGTTTTAATTTTTTAACCCAAGACTTGTTTTAGACGTTTGTGGGTATACCATGGACGTTTGTGAGGTGAAAAGCAGTTTTCCACTAGATTTCGATGTATATAAAATTGTGTTTGATGCATATATATTCAAGGATACCTTAACAATATTTTATTTAGGACTTTTTTTACAGTAGAATAACCTTAGTATAGTCAATAAATATTCGTTTCTCCATGAGTCTTAATATCTTCGATCATGGTGTCTGCTTGTAGTATATACCTGCAATCTTGATAAAGTATGTATTTGTATATGATTGTATAATTGTTATCATTGAAATATAAGTTAGAGGTTCTAACAATCTCTTCCCTTTGACGATGACAACTATACAATCACAAATCAACTATACATTCTAATATTAACCATATAATCAGATATCAAAATAGAATAGAAGTATTATCATGTTTGTCTACGTTTGGTCTCCCTTTATGCATATGCTTCTCCCCTTATGTATATGCATAGATTTCTCCCCCTTTATCATTATCAAAATGGAGAGAAACGATAAATGATATGAATATAGTAAATTATCATGGCATGTTATCATCAAATATTAATGTTTAACATAAAATGAAAAACAGAAGTTGTTATAATAGGAAAGCAAATAAGCAAAAGAGTTACAAAATAACAGAAAATAAAGTCTATAATTTTTAGTTGAAATTTCCTATGAGCTATTTTAGACTTATGTGAAGTAAACATTATTTATATACTTTAGTTTATCAATCATTGTACAAACAAATTCCTAGATTCTGTCTTAACTTACTAAAAGTTTGTCCACATAATGGTTTCATAAAAATATCAGCCATCTAATTTTCTGTATTAACAAATTCTCGAGTTATTATTTCTTTTTCAACATTATCTCTCATAAAATGGTGACCAATATCTATATGTTTTGTTCGACAATGATTAATTGAATTTTTAGATAAATTTATAACACTAATTTTATCACAATATATTAGAGATTTTTTTATTATTTTTCCATAGTCTTTAAGTATTTGTTACATATATATTACTTGGGCATAAGCTAAGGTAGCAAAAATATATTGGGTTTCACATATTGAAAGAGAAACACAAATTTTCTTTTTACTAAACCACGAAATTAATGATTGACCAATAAAATGATATGCTCCACTTGTACTTTTTCTATCCGATTTACATCCACCTAAATCTGTATCACTGTAAGATACAAGTTCAAACATACTGCCCTTTGGGTAAAATAGTCCATAATATTTAGTGTTGGCTAAATATCGTAAAATCCCTTTTACTGCTCGATGATGAGATTCATCAGGTTGTGCTTGAAATCTTGCACATAAATAAACACTCATCATAATATCTGGTCGACTAACGGTTAAGTAGAGTAAGGATCCTATCACGCTTCAATTTAGTTTTTGATCAAACTCTTTTTCGTGTTCATCTTTGTCTGGATGAGTAGAAGTACTCATTGGAGTGGGTTTATATGATGTATTATCCATTACAAAATGTTTTAGTAGTTCTGTATCGTATTTTAATTGATTTATAAAAATTCCATTATTTAGTTGTTTTATTTGTAATCCTAAAAAAAATTTAATTCGCCCATACGAGACATTATAAATTCATTTATCATTATTGTAGAAAATACATTACATAAATTTTCGTTAGTAGATCCAAATATAATGTCATAAAGATAAATTTGAATAATTAATATATCCTTCTATTCTCCTTTAACAAATAATGTTATATCTATTTTGCAATTTGAAAATCGAAATTAATTAAATGTGATTTTAATCGATCATAACAAGCTCGAGGTGCTTGTTTTAAACCGTACAATGCCTTTTTAAGTTTAAAAACATAATTTGGATATATTTCATAAATAAATAGTGGTGGTTATTCTACGTAAATATTTTTTTTATAAAACCATTTAAGAAAGCACTTTTAACATCCATTTGAAACAGCTTAAAGTTATGACGACATGCAAAAGAAAGTTATATTCTTATGGATTCAAGACGTGTCACAGGTGCAAAAGTCTCTTTATACTCAATGCCATCTTCTTGATTGTATCTCTGTGCCTTCTTGCTTTATTACGTATAATATTTTCGCTTTTGCCAGCTTCATTTTTGAAACCCATTTTTTTTCAATTACTGATTTATTGTTTGTCCTTGGTACTAATTTCCAAACAATATTTCGCTCAAATAAATTAATTTCTTCTTGTAGTGCTAAAATATAGAAATCATCATTTGATGCTTCCTTATAATTTTTGGTTCAAATTAGATATAAATTCCACATTACTCATTTGACTTATTTTTCTTCTAGTTGAAACTTCGTTTTCTATATTTCCTATTTTGTTATCAATAGGATGATCTTTTAAAATGCAGGGTGGTGATTTCAAATCATCATTATTATGATTATTATTACTTTCAATCATATTATTTTGATTATTATTATTTTCAATGATTCTATTTTGATTAGTGTCAAAAATTTATTTGTCATCTTTACTTATATTTTTGAAGTTTTCATCAAACGAGACATGAATACTTTCTTTTCTAACATTTTTTTGTTTTGTTAAAAATTATGTAAGCTTTACTTTGATCAGAATATCAAACAAAAATCCCTTCATCAAGTAACGCCCCACCTCGAGACCCACCTTAGTAAAGAGAATTAATGAGTAATTCTGTCTACTAAAGCGGAGAATATGGCTGGTTAAGAGCGACCATCTATAATATGTCTTAAACATCTACTGAATACGTCGATAAATGCACTATGATTTTTTCTTTTCTATCTCAATGGATCGACATACACAATAAATGCTTAATCCAAAACTATAGGTGGCTAACGGATCTATAAAAACAAAATACCATAACTAAATGTAAAGCACATCACAGAACAGTAATCAACATCATATATATACATATACACTGATACATGTTTAGTACAATACAATATGAATACAATAAAGGTGGTATTCGACCACACTATATACATGGAATCGAATATAAATACATCAGAGTCAAGCGGAAAGAAATATAAACCACAAAAGTGCTAGGATGATATCCAAGCAGATGCATCAAAGCAAAGTCCCGTAACTCATAGCTACCCTGAAACAACTTAGTCTGACCCGAGTGATAAACACACGGGTCAGGCAACTGAATCTTATCGTTAGAAAGGAATACGATAAGGTAAAGAGAAGAGCTTCGCAACAGGATAACATAAGTAGGTATGAACATCTAGGGTTGATATCAAGTAACTTCACTATGTCTCTATGGTGGTTTGCATATACATATACTTGGGTTAAGCTGAAGGAATTCATGTATATGGTATAAGGGAAAACATTCAAACATTATCCATGAATAAATAAATCTCTCAAGTCGTATATAAATCTCAAGTATAAATCCATAAAATTTGAAATCACCAAAATCCTCAAAGAAATCATATTTGCCTTATTTACATCTATAAGGCTAGGTAAACACATCAAAAATGGTGAAATCAAAATCATCATAACTCATAAAAGAAATCTCATAATGGCCAATTATTACATGCAAAAGCATGTTGCACGTGCTACTTACCAGTACTGTTCACCATCATGGTACCATATCCATCTCTCGACCGGAATCCTCATCTCGAATTAATCCGGTCTATGACGTCATCTATATTCTCCCCGAACACCCGCCATCAACACCGATTGGAGCACCTCACTCCAATCGGTGTCCGCTGAGTCCCCGCGATCAAAAGTGATCGAGTCAAGTATTACTTAACCCGATCGGGACTCTAAGTACTGGTAGTTCTCCTAGAATGTGTCAACAACTCTCGGATAGTAACCCGGAAAGTGGTAACGTATGTCCCATACCATACGCTCTCACTTAGCGGTTTTCTAGCCGCTAGTTCGTGCCACACTAAAAAATCATCAACATCATCAAAAGAATCGCCTCATGTCATCGACATATGGTATAAGATGCTAAACCCGTCTCATCTCATCGACGAGTAGAAACTCCATAAAAACATCAAACTCATCAAATTCCATCAAATCTTGCCTCATACCATTGGCAAGTATATCTCCATCAATATAGTCCTAATCTCGTATATACTCCCGAATAGGAGATCTCGGACTATACGTATTAGCCAAATGGACTAATATAATCTCAAACTCATACCACAATGTGGTTAACATCAAGGAGGAAATCAAATGATTCCTCAAAATCGTTTCGGTAGTACAAGTCCGAAATTAACCGATAAAGTAAATACTCAAGTCCCATACCTCGCGGATTTACTAAATCGTTTAATTTATTTCCTTATACGTCCGAAAAAGCATCAAAGTAATTAAAGTAAATAAAATTAATTATAATATATTTTACTAGAGAAAACGGGATTTTAAACCAATTTATAGAAATTTATCTAAAGGATTTTGAGTGAAAACCCATCATTTAAAGAATTTTAATGATTTTTGAAAGCCTAGAAAATAAGGAATAATTGTTTAAAAATCTTTAAAAATGTATAAAAACATTTATTGCTCAAACCATGATTTTAGAAGATTTTATGCAATTTATTCGGATTTTTAAAACTCAGAAAAACATCAATTTGCAATCTAATCGGCAAAAAGCGATATTCAAATTTTAAATCGAATTTAAAACCAATTTAAATTCAAGTCATTCTAAATTTACTAGTCCATTGTTGGACAAAAGAATCAAATGTTAGCGTCAAATTTCGTAGTAAAATTCTTGCAAAAGCATGCAAATGAAACCATCAAAGTCGAACAATTACATCAATATTGGGGCAGTTTATAACAGACCAACATTGCAAAACATCAATTTTCCACCATGCAAACTTCGAAATTCTACAAAACACAAAATACAAAAATTGTAGCCAACAGCCTCAGGTTTCCAAAACTTCATAAATTTTGATATTCCGATCAGTAACGAAGAAGTTATGATCGAAATACTACTAAGTAAGAAATTATTTGCGCTGCCTGTCAACACAAGACAGCGATGAAAATGCCAATTTTCCACTATGTAGAGTTCTAAATCAGTCAAAACCGAAAACATTAAAGTTTTGGCATATTTCACAGGTATTTCAGATCATCCAAGAAATCAAAATTCCGATAAGTAAAACAAAAGTTATGGCAAAAATACTAACCAGCCACTAGAATATTCTAGGCTTAATCCCTCTTGGATTTTCATTTTTGACAGCAACTAAGAAGGTCCAAACGGACTCAAAACCCAATGAAATTTAACATGAACAAACTATAATCAGTCCTCTACAATCTGAAAAAGAGCGGAATCAATCCGACACCGGACGAGCCAGAAATGAGCAAAACAAGACAGGGCATTTTCAGCATCAATCAATATAGAACAGAGGTAAAATTCAACATATTTAACCAAATATTTCAAGCAAGAGATTATTTGCTGCTGAAATTTGTTCACTTACAGTTGCTATAAGCCTTATCTTACCTATTAGCAGCAAAAATATGATGATTTAGACTTGAAGATGGAAGTTTTCAACTCGAATTCGCCTTTGCCGGACCTATGATTACTGAAAATAGGCATGCAAGAGAAGATAAATTACAAAACAAGAATTACAATAAATAAATATGGATTTCTCCTGAAATTCAAGATAGAGAAGGATGGAGATTACCTTCTTGTTGAATTAGACCCGAATTTCTATTGATTTAGCAAAGAATTTTATTGATTATGGCTAGGGTTGAGAAGGCAGCTATTGTTTCTAATTTTTGAACTTCTACCGTTCCTTTTCTCAAATGAGCTGAAGGAGGACGAAGTGTACGTACTTCTTTCCTGGCTCCAGAAGTTTCTCTACTGAATATTGGGTTTGGACTTAACCCAATGACCCATATTAATTTTACTTAGGCAAAAATTTGTTTAAGTCTATTTACACTTATACAATGCTTAAATCTTCATAACTTCTACATTTTTAATCCGTTTTTAATGATTTTGGATGCGTTGGATTCATTATGTCATCTAGTTTTTTAATAAAATTATAAAAACATAAGTTTTAACAATTTTGTTATTAAATTTTCATTTATTACTCAATTTATCCAATTTTCCCATAATTGCAAAATAAATTGAAAATTTAATACAATTGGTTAAATAAAAAGATGTTATGTACCCAAAACAAAACAAATACAGGTTTAGACATTATTAAATTATTTCTCACATTTTTAATCATAGTTATCATGATTAATTATTTTATTAACTCATTCTTATATATATGTTTAATTAATAAAATGACAATATTGGCAAACAAGCACAATATTGTACAAATTATCAATTTAATCAAATGTAGTCAATTAACTACATTCAAATTCATGAAACAAAATAGAAACTTTATTTTACTCATGTCCATCATTTTTTATACTCAAAGAAGATTATTTTTTCTTCTTATTCCCCATATTTTATTTTACAATAAAATGTATTATTGGTTTTAAAATTACCAATATGATTTCCCCAACCCAAACAAAATTCCATTAATTATTCCAAACCACTCCAACCATCGAAATGGAGTGATTAATTTATTTTGTTACAATTCATTAGCCCAAAAATTCAAATTCATTATGCACATGATGATTAAACAATTATTTAACAATTTTCTTTGTATTTAACAAAGAAAAGATGCAATTTGACAATAAATTACATTATCACCAAATCGTACATGTTAATTGAATATAGTTGCATCTCTATATTCAAAATTCATGAAATAAAGGAACAACTTTATCTCACACATATGTTTATTACTATTAATATAATAAAATCTTTCTACTTTTATTTTCCCTTTTATTTTACAATAAAAGGAGAATATTGGAATAAATTGCCAATATTCCTTTAATGCTCCTACTAAATTCCATCAATGACAATTTCCAACTCAAAGATCACAATTAAGTTGTTTACTTCATCTTTCCTTCATCTTAAATTTGCTTCAATCATTTAATTTGAAATAAACCTTATTTTATATTGTTCTCCCAAAATTTATTCATATTATATTGTTTATTCCAAATAAACAATATTATTCATCATTTTCTTCCAATTAATTCAATTAATTCCAATATTAAATTATAATATTCATTATAATTTAATATTTACGGTAATCTCCAATCAGGGTTGTTACAGACTCCCACTCTTATAAAAATTGCATCCTCGCAATTTCTAAAGGAAATCTGTATTCAATACAATTTATTCAATCGACAAAGGATAAAAGAGAAGCTTGAAACTCAAACCATTCATATTCTCAACATAGAATGGTAGAGAGAAACAAGGAAAAACTTCCTTGGTTAATCCAATGGCCCATCAAATGCTTATATAGCGATTAGCAAACCATCAAATTTTCCAAGTAACTTGAAAGAATTTCGAAGATATCCCATCTTCGAAAAAAAAATCGATAAGATGCTCAACAATTAATCAATCGAAAATGATTGATTTCACAAAACTCTACGAATAGAGTCGGGACCAAACTCACTTAAACCCAAACTCTAAGCAATAAAGAATATCATCAATAAGATTTTCTGCATAATAATGCGGAAAGAATATCCTCACAACAAGATAAACACAATAGACAAGATGAATAAATCACGTAATGACTTCTTGCAAGGCCACCAAACTCGAACAACCGCGATAAGGCATGTCGTTGATATTAACTCAAGGATAGAATATACTCAAGAAATAAGGATATAATCTCAAATACTTTTCAATCCAAGATATTTAGAATTTTTAAATCCCAACATCTTTTAAATTTTAAATCTCAATTTTTAACATTTGAAAATTTTCAAACTCTTTACTATACTACTTAGTAAGTAATTTAAAACTCAAATTAAAAGTCCAAATTTCTTGTCTTACTTCAAAAATTAATTTCCAAAGAGATTTGTAAACCCATAATAATATCCCTCAAAATAAATTAAGGGTTTAAATTCTCTTTACTCTTTTTATTAAACCACTTAAATATATTAAAAACAATCTTCAAATACTCTTGTAACTCTTCTCTTAAAACATCCAATGTATCTAATATAGGTTCAAAAATCTCAAAATATACTTCCAATAAAGTATAACTTAAGAATATTCTCATCTTTACAACTTCAAAATAAATAAATAAATAAATAAATAAATAAATGGCGTTGCCTCGCCATTGAATCTCTAATAATAGATATATCCATTGGCTGCAGAGTCGATCGAATGATCAAAACTACCTCGCCACTCTGTTACTCGTCTCTAAAATCATTGGCTGCAATTACCATTCAAAAATAAATTTAATATACAATCTCAAAATATTATTTTCAAAATCTCAATTTTTAAAACACAAACCATTATGTCTGATTGCCTCATCATAGCATTTAGGAGATTCCTATCGATAACGTTGATCAGGCGTATCGACTAGAACTCTTAACTACTCGATGGATAACCCAACACTCTAAAATTATTTCTATGAAAGAATACTACTCATATAAATATATTCTCAAAACATTCTTTGATTTTTAAAATATCTCAAAACTCTAATTTCTCTTTTTAAAACTCATATATATATAGCTTTAAAAAAAAATCAAACCAAAGAACATTAAGAGAATGCATCGAGATTTTCCCAGAATACTCGATTCTCAAAATTATCAAAAAGAGATAGAGTGTTCGTCAATCTTACAATGTCACGAGCCACTCCAAAAAAAAAATCAGCAAGATATAGGATAAGCAAGATATTCTTCTCGAAGGAGAAGAAGCACGCAATCCACGAATCACTACTTCAAATGGAGTAATGCTAAAGGATAACATTGATTGACTATCTGAAAAGAACACTCAAACAAAGTAGAATGATAAACTTATTCAAACTCGAATAATCTAGAAACTCTCCTCATTCCTTAGTGGATATCCTCGTGGAAGGATAATCGAAGAGCTAAGAGCTAGGAATAAGGTTACCTCAACACTCGATTTCTCGATTGGATGTCAAATCCAAACGGACTTACAAAACTCAACAAATTCACCTTGATTGGAATTCAAAATATATCATCAACATCTCAATATTCAAGAGCGAATACAGAAACTTCGAAATCATCATTAACATTTCAAAGTGATAGAAATAATAACCCAATAAAATTAGGATGCCTAAATAAATACAGGATCCTATAACAACAAAAGGATCGGGCTTAACATCAAATAAGTTAGTCCATCTCAAATCAGATACATCTCAAGATTGTGAGTAACAAAAAAATACTCACAAAAGCAACATCAAATAAAAATCTCAGAATGCCCACAATGAGCTAATCATTGTGGATCCCTTCAATAGGATTCACAACTCTCAAATGAAAGCAACAAGAATGCTCAAAGAAATCGATCAACTCCATTGATACGAACTCACTTGTATCGACAAAAGAAAAAAGAAAAAAAAAGAATAGAATAATCCCAAATAAGATTATTCATAAGATAAGATAACATCAAACTCAATTATGGAATACTACGGAATACAATTTAAATTCCTAGACATATTCCATCTCAACATATCCCAAAACTCGAAAAAGAATCAAAGCATGATTCGAAAACAAGCTCGAATAAAGGACAATGATTCACTCGTATTGTACTTCGACGTATTGTGATATACGTACTATTCTGTGTTTATTCTACTTTGTTCTGACCACAGCTCTGATACCATGCTGTAACGCCCCACCCCGAGACCCACCTTAGTAAAGAGAATTAATGAGTAATTCTGTCTACTAAAGCGGAGAATAGGGCTGGTTAAGGGAGACCATCTATAACTTTGTCTTAAACATCTACTGAATACGTCGATAAATGCACTATGATTTTTCTTTTCTATCTCAATGGATCGACATACACAATAAATGCTTAATCCAAAACTATAGGTGGCTAACAGATCTATCAGAACAAAATACCATAACTAAATGTAAAGCACATCACAGAACAGTAATCAACATCATATATATACATATACACTGATACATGTTTAGTACAATACAATATGAATACAATAAAGGTGGTATTCGACCACACTATATACATGGACTCGAATATAAATACATTAGAGTCAAGCGGAAAGAAATATAAACCACAAAAGTGCTAGGATGATATCCAAGTAGATGCATCAAAGCAAAGTCCCGTAACTGATAGCTAACCTGAAACAACTCGGTCTGACCCGAGTGATAAACACACGGGTCAGGCAACTGAATCTTATCGTTAGAAAGGAATACGATAAGGTAAAGAGAAGAGCTTCGCAACGGGATAACATAAGTAGGTATGGACATCTAGGGTTGATATCAAGTAACTTCACTATGTCTCTATGGTGGTTTGCATATACATATACTTGGGTTAATCTGAAGGAATTCATGTATATGGTATAAGGGAAAACATTCAAACATTATCCATGAATAAATAAATCTCTCAACTCGTATATAAATCTCAAGTATAAATCCATAAAATTTGAAATCACCAAAATCCTCAAAGAAATCATATTTGCCTTATTTACATCTATAAGGCTAGGTAAACACATCAAAAATGGTGAAATCAAAATCATCATAACTCATAAAAGAAATCTCATATTGGCCAATTATTACATGCAAAAGCATGTTGCACGTGCTATTTACTAGTACTGTTCACCATCATGGTACCATATCCATCTCTCGACCGGAATCCTCATCTCGAATTAATCCGGTCTATGATGTCATCTATATTCTCCCCGAACACCCGCCATCAAAAGTGATTGGAGTACCTCACTCCAATCGGTGTCCGCTGAGTCCCCACGATCAAAAGTGATCGAGTCAAGTATTACTTAACCCGATCGGGACTCTAAGTACTGGTAGTTCTCCCAGAATGTGTCAACAACTCTCGGATAGTAACCCGGAAAGTGGTAACGTATGTCCCATACCATACGCTCTCACTTAGCGGTTTTCTAGCCGCTAGTTCGTGCCACACTAAAAAATCATCAACATCATCAAAAGAATCGCCTCATGTCATCGGCATATGGTATAAGATGCTAAACCCGTCTCATCTCATCGACGAGTAGAAACTCCATAAAAACATCAAACTTATCAAATTCCATCAAAATCTTGCCTCATACCATTAGCAAGTATATCTCCATCAATATAGTCCTAATCTCGTATATACTCCCGAATAGGAGATCTCAGACTATACGTATTAGCCAAATGTACTAATATAATTTCAAACTCATACCACAATGTGGTTAACATCAAGGAGGAAATCAAATGATTCCTCAAAATCGTTTCGGTAGTACAAGTCCGAAATTAACCGATAAAGTAAATACTCAAGTCCCATACCTCGCGGATTTACTAAATCGTTTAATTTATTTCCTTATACGTCCGAAAAAGCATCAAAGTAATTAAAGTAAATAAAATTAATTATAATATATTTTACTAGAGAAAACGGGATTTTAAACCAATTTATAGAAATTTATCTAAAGGATTTTGAGTGAAAACCCATCATTTAAAGAATTTTAATGATTTTTGAAAGCCTAGAAAATAAGGAATAATTGTTTAAAAACCTTTAAAAATGTATAAAAACATTTATTGCTCAAACCATGATTTTAGAAGATTTTATGCAATTTATTCGGATTTTTAAAACTCAGAAAAACATCAATTTGCAATTTAATCGGCAAAAACCGATATTCAAATTTTAAATCGAATTTAAAACCAATTTAAATTCAAGTCATTCTAAATTTACTAGTCCATTGCTGGACAAAAGAATCAAATGTTAGCGTCAAATTTTGTAGTAAAATTCTTGCAAAAGCATGCAAATGAAATCATCAAAGTCGAACAATTACATCAATATTGGGACAGTTTATAACAGACCAACATTGCAAAACATCAATTTTCCACCATGCAAACTTCAAAATTCTATAAAATACAAAAATTGTAGCCAACAGCCTCAGGTTTCCAAAACTTCATAAATTTTGATATTCCGATCAGTAACGAAGAAGTTATGATCGAAATACTACTAAGAAAGAAATTATTTGCGCTGCCTGTCAACACAAGACAGCGATGAAAATGTCAATTTTCCACTATGTATAGTTCTAAATTAGTCAAAACCGAAAACATGAAAGTTTTGTAATATTTCACAAGGATTTCAAATCATCCAAGAAATCAAAATTCCGATAAGTAACACAAAAGTTATGGCGAAAACACTAACCAGCCACTAGAATATTCTGGGTTTAATCCCTCTCGGATTTTCATTTTTGACAGCAACTAAGAAGGTCCAAACGGACTCAAAACCCAATGAAAGTTAACATGAACAAACTATAATCAGTCATCTACAATCTGAAAAAAAAGTGGCATCAATCCGACACCGGACGAGCCAGAAATGAGCAAAACAAGACAGGGCATTTTCAGCATCAATCAATATAGAACAGAGGTAAAATTCAACATATTTAACCAAATATTTCAAGCAAGAGATTATTTGCTGCTGAAATTTGTTCACTTACAGTTGCTATAAGCCTTATCTTACCTATTAGCAGCAAAAAGATGATGATTTAGGCTTGAAGATGGAAGTTTTCAACTCGAATTCACCTTTGCCGGACCTATGATTGCTGAAAATAGGCATGCAAGAGAAGATAAATTACAAAACAAGAATTACAATAAACAAATATGGATTTCTCCTCAAATTCAAGATAGAGAAGGATGGAGATTACCTTCTTGTTGAATTAGATCCAAATTTCTATTGATTTAGCAAAGAATTTTATTAATTATGGCTAGGGTTGAGAAGGCAGCCATTGTTTCTAATTTTTGAACTTCTACCGTTCCTTTTCTCAAATGAGCTGAAGGAGGACGAAGTGTACGTACTTCTTTCCTGGCTCCAGAAGTTTCTCTACTGGATATTGGGTTTGGGCTTAACCCAATGACCCATATTAATTTTACTTAGGCAAAAATTTGTTTAAGTTTATTTACACTTATACAATGCTTAAATCTTCATAACTTCTACATTTTTAATCCGTTTTTAATGATTTTGGATGCGGTGGATTCATTATGTCATCTAGTTTTTTAATAAAATTATCAAAACATAAGTTTTAACAATTTTGTTATTAAATTTTCATTTATTACTCAATTTATCCAATTTTCCCATAATTGCAAAATAAATTGAAAATTTAATACAATTGGTTAAATAAAAAGATGTTATGTACCCAAAACAAAACAAATACAGGTTTAGACATTATTAAATTATATCTCGCATTTTTAATCATAGTTATCATGATTAATTATTTTATTAACTCATTCTTATATATATATTTAATTAATAAAATGACAATATTGGCAAACAAGCACAATATTGTACAAATTATCAATTTAATCAAATGTAGTCAATTAACTACATTCAAATTCATGAAATAAAGTAGAAACTTTATTTTACTCATGTCCATCATTTTTTATACACAAAGAAGATTATTTTTTCTTCTTATTCCCCATATTTTATTTTACAATAAAATGTATTATTGGTTTTAAAATTACAATTATGATTTCCCCAACCCAAACAAAATTCCATTAATTATTCCAAACCACTCCAACCATCGAAATGGAGTGATTAATTTATTTTGTTACAATTCATTAGCCCAAAAATTCAAATTCATTATGCATATTATGATTAAACAATTATTTAACAATTTTCTTTGTATTTAACAAAGAAAAGATGCAATTTGACAATAAATTACATTATCACCAAATCGTACATGTTAATTGAATATAGTTGCATCTATATACTCAAAATTCATGAAATAAATGAACAACTTTATCTCACAGATATGTTTATTACTATTAATACAATAAAATCTTTCTACTTTTATTTTCCCTTTTATTTTACAATAAAAGGAGAATATTGGAATAAATTGCCAATATTCCTTTAATGCTCCTACTAAATTCCATCAATGACAATTTCCAACTCAAAGATCACAATTAAGTTGTTTACTTCATCTTTCCTTCATCTTAAATTTGCTTCAATCATTTAATTTGAAATAAACCTTATTTTATATTGTTCTCCCAAAATTTATTCATATTATATTGTTTATTCCAAATAAACAATATAATTCATCATTTTCTTCCAATTAATTCAATTAATTCCAATATTAAATTATAATATTCATTATAATTTAATATTTACGGTAATCTCCAACCAGGGTTGTTACACTTCAGCTTTTGAATCAAATTTTCTAATCTTATCTTTTGTATTTAAAATAAAGCATTTTGATCCAAGCATTCGAAAAGTATGATACTTTGGTTTTTTTTTGAAGAACATTTCATAACACGTATTTTTAGTCATAGATCTAAGAGTTACTCGATTTAATACGCAACAAGCATTGGCAACTGCTTCGGCCAAATAATTCTTCGGTAATCCACTGCCGTTTAGGTGAGTTCGAGCATATTCTTGCATGGTGCGATTTTTTCTTTTGACTACATCATTTTGTTGTGGTGTTCATGGAAATGAAAATTTATGAGTAATTCCCTTCTTATTACAAAAGTTTGTAAATAATTCATTTTCAAATTCTCCACCATGATCACTTCTTATACTTTTTATTTTTAAATCCATTAGAGTTTTAATTTGTTTAGCAAAAAGTTTAAACATTTTGAATATATCACTTTTATGTTTCAAAAATAGCATCCAAGTTTACCTTGAAAAATCATCTATAATTACAAGAACATATTTATTATGATCTATCGAGCGTACTTGAGTTGGAATACATAAGTTCAAATGAAGTAATCAAGAGGTTGTTTAGTTGAGATTTTTGTTTTAGATTTAAACAAGCTTTTCTTTAATTTTCTAAGTTGAAATGCAACATATAGATTTTCAACTTTGAAATTTATTTTAGGTAATCCTCTTACCAAATTATTTTTAACTAATTTTTTTATATATTTGAAATTTATACGACAAAATCTTTTATACCATATCCATGGATCATCGTGATTTGCGGTTAAACATAAATCATCATTATTATTAATATTCATGTTTAGAATATAAATATTTTGATTTATTTTTCCTTTAAAAATTAAAATTTTATTTTGGATCAAAGATATTGCATTTATCATTTTTAAAATTAATTCTAAATCCCTTATCGCATAATTGGCTTATACAAAGAAAATTATGTTTTAAGTTTTTAACTAATAAAACATTTGAAATAATAGTAGAAGTAGATATACTAACATTGATGACGTTTCCAATTCCGATAACATAACCTTTGGCATTATCTCCAAAAGTGAACGTGCCACCGTTGATGTAAGTGATATTTGATAGCATGTGTGCATTTTCCGTCATTTGTTTGGAGCATCCACTGTCAAGTATCCATTTCTTTTTATTTTTGTTTTTGGGTACCTCCAAAATAATTAAGAGTTTTAATTGGTACCCACATCATTTGTTAGGGTCCTATAGGTTAGTGGGAGAAGGTAACCAAACCCATGATGGTTTGGAACTTTTAGAAATGTAATATTCATTATGAACATTCTCTTTTAGATATACATCTATGTGTTTTTGCCGAATCGATTTGTTATTTGTTTTAGGAATCCATACCTTAATTATTTTTGTTCCCTTATTTTCATATTTAGTTTTTGTTTTTCTAAATTTTGTATATACTATACTATACTTCTCAAAACATTGACAATTATTGGACACCGGATTATTTCTATGATTATTTCATTAAATCCAAAACCATTCCTATTTTCTGATGGTTTTGAAATCTTGATCAAATTATTTAGATTTTGCTTTCCATTTATTAAACTTAGAAACATTGTTAGTAATTTTATCTAATTTATTTCTGAGATCATAAATTTCTAGATTAGCTAATTCTAAATTTTGTCTTAATTCATACTTTTCTTTTTAAAGTTTATAATTCATTTTTTTTGTTATTCTCTATATCATGTGTTAGAGTAGAATTTTAGGATGATAGTTTTTTGCGTTCTTCCTGTGCTAATTCTAAGTCTTCTACTAAAATACTTTTCTCGTCTTTTAAAATTTCAATTTCTAATTTAGCTCGGTTTAATTTTCCTATATTTTCTTTATTTAATTTCTTTAATTCTCTATACTTCTCATCTAATTCTATACTAATTTCAAGGTTCATCATATGTTAATTTTGTGCGTACCTCATCTATGCTAGTAAGGAAGCAAACATTTGCTTGTTTTATGTCACTGTCACTATCGAATGAAAAGGAAGAGTCGGAGTTATCCCAAGTTAATTGAAATGATCTTCTCACTTTCTTGAAATTTTCACATTTGTTTTTCCTTTTATCATTGTTGAGTAGTGGGCAATCTTTCTTTATATGGCCAAATTTATCACACTTGAAGCATTTCATTGATGTTTGATTTGAGGAATTAGTGTTGTTGTTCTTTTGAAATTTAATCATCTTATTGAACTTCTTGAACTTGTTGTAATTTCTAGCAGTGAACACAATCCCATCTTCTTCCAAGTCAGATATGTCGTTGTTTGCCCGAAATGCGATGTTTTTCCTTTCTTGATTTTGTTCTTTTCTTGCCTGTAAATTTGCTTCATATGACATCAGATTTCCTGTTAACTCTTCGACTTTGAGTTGAGAAAGATCGTTAGCTTCTTCGATGGCTAAAATTCTTTCCCATTTGTTTGTCACACTACAGCAAAAAAGACTTTTGGTAGCGTTGAAAAAATGCGACCATAACTTGTAGTAGCGTTTTAGAGAACGCTGCGATACGACATGAAACTAAAAGTCCGAATTTTTTTGTTGCATTGTACTAAACGCGCAAAAAATCACCATATTGTTGCGTTTCTGAAATGCAACTATAGGTTTTTCTTTAGGGTTTACAAAACGCTACCAAACTGAACATTTTTTGTTGCGTCTTTATTTGTATCCTTTTTTTGATTTTCCGCAGTGTTTTGAAAATGTAACTGTATAATTTTTTATATTAGTTTACATATTTTTCTAGTAATTTTGAAATGCTACTAATGTTATTGGTTGTTTGGCAGCATATTTTTAATGCTGTTATTTACGGTTTATGGCTTGAACCGTTTCTAGCAACCGCTTATATAATATTCATATTAAAACAAACGGTCAATCACATAATTTTCATATCCAAACGAATAATTAAATCACATAATTAGCTTATGTAAACAAACAATTAATCATATGATCATCATATTCAAATAATTGAAAAACACGCTAATATCATAATTAAATATAATATCCATAATCAATTCGATGGTAGTTTTTCAACAAAATAAGTCACATACTATAAGCGTTCACAAACAAGTTTAAACAAATAGTTCTAACAAAATACGACAACATATGTAAAAATTAAAGTCATGTTCATTGCTTGGTTACCAATAATTCTTTGTTGCCGATAGTCTTCACTTCGAAATAGCTAATTACTTGCAAACGAGTTTAATAATCAACAATAAGAATTACAAACCAAAATTGAATGCTAGGTTATTGATTCAAAGACTAAAGCACACCTATCAATCAATGGGTGTTGGAACATAATTTATTTAAACTGTATTTGAGTTCTAGTTTCAAATAATTTACTTTTAACAGTGTATTTCCCATCATAGATTTAAGTGGGGACAGAGGTAATGGCCATAAAATGAATTATAGTTTGAGTACATACCATCTGAGTCCAGCATCATTTATTTACTTCAATTTCATTCTGATTATAATCTGTATATCAATTATTTCAGTTACTGCAATACATAATTTGTCTAAGATAACGTTTACCATGGAAGTTTGGTATTATCTTATAAGTTTTTAGAACTTAAAGAATGGTTGTCTTATTTAAACATTCAAGTCTTTACTTTGGTTAGAATTTTTTTTATTTCAATATTTGTTTATTTGATTACTAAAATTTTCCCATGCTCAATTTTGCAAAAAAAATTCTGAAGCTGTTTGTATAGCTCAATTTTGCAATAAAGATTCAACAACCTTAGTAAAATAGGATTTATTGACTACAACTCAATGCAGAAAAAGGGGAGAATTTTAGTTATGTAGGATACCAAAGTATGGAGTATATCAATGATATCTCAATCAACACAACATTTTACTTTTGATGCACTCAACGTGGGAGGTTAATATGTGTTTCCGTCTGGCATGATATCTCAATCAACACAACATTTTACTTTTGATGCAGTGAACTTAGTTAATTTAGTTAAATTTTTATAAAACTTGGTTATTTTTTATAGTAAACTTATTTAATTCTAAAAACTTATTAATTTAGTTAACTTCTAGTTAAATTCAACTAATTTGTATAAATTTATTTAATTTTTATAAAACTTAGTTAAATTGTATGAACCTCGTTAATTTTTAAAATTCCAGTTAATATTTATAAAATTAGTTTAATTTTTATAAAATTTGGTTAACTTATTATCAAACTTAATTAATTTCAAACTTAGTTTATTACCAGTACCATAACTATTATTTTTATAAACTTAGAAAATTTTATTATACTTAGTTAATTATTATAAACATATTTGTTTATATAAAATTTAGTTAATTTATTCAAATTATTGTTTATTGTTATTACTATTATTAAACTTATAAATAATCCCAATTGCTAAAACTTAAAATGTCGTAAATTATATTTTAATTAACTTAAGCTTATAAATTATCTCAAACTTAAACTTTATTAACTTAGTTAATTTTTATAATCTATCTCAAACTTATAATTTTTTCATAAACTTAGTTAATTTATTATTATTATTGTAAACCTAGTAATTTTTATAAACTTATTTTTTGTTATTATTATTATTAGTTATAAAACATAATTAATAAGTTAATTTTTATCAAATTATACTCTATTATTATTATTATAAACATAGTTAATGTTTTTATCAAACTTGGTTTATTATTATTATTACTATAAACTTGTTAATTTTATAATACATATTTAACTTTTTATAAACATGTCTAATTTTTATAAAACTTAATTAATTTATTCAAAATGTTTTATTATTATTATTATTAAACTTATAAAATATCTCAATTTCTATATCTTAAAATTTCAAAAATTATATTTTAATTAAGTTATACTTAAACATAAGAAGGGAGACAGTGTGTAATGATCAGCTCTTACCGTGATATTAATAACGAAAACCACTTTATCGCTTTTCTTAAAATTAGTCACTCCAGGACCTATGCTACACTTGGAAGTGAAGATAGTGCAAGCACTATTATCTAGCAATATTTTAAGTAGACATACCTTCGGTTAGCATTTATTGGAAGATACACGAGAGATGCATCAAGGTTTGTCCACTGTTGAATAAATGCTATGTTTGACATTTGTAATTAAAGTGCACTAAAGAAAAACATGCAAGTATTAGTTGAGCTAAAGCAAGAGCAGAAAAGTCCACCTGTAGACATGATGTCATGCAAATATGATGATGTGAAAGTATATGTCAAGTGTACCATGGTTCTTGATCCATATTGTGGTTACGTGAATGTTAGGGGCAAGTAAACTTGGTTGAGCTACAAAAAACAGAATCACTCTCCCTACCTCTTATTTTAGGAGTATTCTCCTTTCATAGTGTATTGTATCACAAGCTATAAGTAATACTTCTTGCAACCTTCCGTAGTAAATCAACATTATCTGGTTTAAATTTGTTAACCTAAAATAATGTAAAATGTCATATAAAAAATTTAGTATATGAAAATATTGATATATCACATCAACAGTTTTTCATCTGCTTCCAAAAAATTGCCAGTTATTTCCATAAGATATATATTATACTAGACCGCCTTGTATTTCAGAACTCTGATAGAAAATAAAATATTGAATGTTTAGTTCTATGAATGACCATGCAGGATCTTTCGAAATAATTACATCTTATCGTTGTATCCAAAAGAACCAAACCAGATCTATAAACAAAAATATCAATGTAATTTTTATAGGCTGAGAGGAGAGATTTTCCTCACCAGTTCCCTTTTTATTTGTTCAAATGACTGTTTGTCCTGTTTGTTGATGCTTGAGCAAACTGTTCTAAATTTTTCAGCAGGGACACCACGTATCTCAAGCATTGCATCCAACAGCCTACGAAGGTTTAGCTTTACCTGTTTGCATTGTAAGTATAAGGTTAGTAATTGGTAGCACATATGTGCAAGTAATTTTTCAAAATGAAAATATTAACAATGAACCATCGACTAACAAAAAATATGGAAACAAATCAGCAAGCATAAAATAGGGGTTGTGTATGTAATCTAGCGATCATGCAGGGTATTTATGTATATTAAGATTTTACTCGATAACATTGAAATGACAATGTGTGTTTATATTGAGATGAATATCATTCACAATTGACATCCTTGATTTGAATGCCATGGAGAGCAAAACAGGTACCCAAGTGAATATAACATGTCTAGTGATGTATATGATGACAGCGAGAATTGCCAACATAGAACAGAGCCAATCCTACATGCAATAGTTTTATGCCCCTGAAATAGCTACCACATTTTTACTTTAATTCCAGCAATTGAATGCTACTGGAGAACTTTGAAGTAATTTGTGATTCGAAGAGGGGATTTCAAAGGAATGTTTTTTTATAATTCACCTCAGAGCAATGTTGGGTTAAGCATGTTGTGATCCAATGCAATGCTTCAATCCGGGTTGCATCCATTCACTGGTTAACTGTCTATAGAATAATATCACAAGGACTTAGAACTTGACTAAAATATGCCAAAAATAACATTAACTAGTAGAATAATACCGTATATGGTTACATTGCCTTTACAATGGGGTTTGCTTAGATTAAGCTAGATTCCAATCTTTTTAGAATAAGTTCAACCTGATAAATGAGGAGGGGTATGATCAGAAACTGCAATTGTGAAACTGATGAATAATAACAATGAAGTATCATACTTGTCGGTCTAAATGCTAAAACAGCATTGTAATTTTGTTTCAGAATCTTCATATAATCTTCTAAATTCTATATAAATAAATGTTGGCCAATAAGGCATCATATCTTTATTAAGTCTTTTTTTTAAATAGAAATGAGAAATGATAAAATGGACCTGATGTTGCAAGAACGAAATAGGCAGAACATGCAATGATGTGTCCTCCCCACTTGAACAAAATTTTCCACTTAGTTCAGGTCAGTCATATGATTGTAAAATATGTCTCCTTGAAGCATTTGTGTATATTGGGAGTTACAAATGATGAAGTTTGTAAGATTAATAATCACATAGACATAGGTAAGCTAAACCAAGAGAAAATAGAAGAAGTTGTACACACCTATTTGGAACTCACTGTTCATACAAATATTGGTTAAAAGGCATAGCATAAATGATTGAATGCTTTTTAACACCTACTAACATAACACTTTTGAGCATGCATCTGCCAAGCAGTGAAATAATACAGTTGCATAAACTTGTGAAGTGTAAGTAAAATAGACAAATGGATGTTACACCTGTCAAAATGCCAAAATAAAAATTGATGGCCACAATGCTAATTTACGACAACAATAGAGGGTGAAGAGGGTGAATAAGGTAGACAATAGGGCTACTATCCAAATAAACAGATTCAACTAACATTAATCATCCTTGGTTTCTTACAATTGAAGTGGCGAAAGTGTCTACCAAATAGGCTGATTTGAATTACGTAAATTTATTGTGTATATTTCTTTTCTAAGGTAAGTTTCGAAGTGAAATCATCAATAATTTTCAGCCGCCCAAATAAATGTCAATCTCTAAAAATATGTTAAGAACGATTTAAGCGTATGGCAGGAAAAAAATGAATATGTGGTTCATATATTTCATTGTTTGAGCAGTAAAACCACCATCAGAATGCAAAAGTTATAAACTTAGTGAAACTTAGCTATCCTTATATTTGAGTATTTAAGCTATCAATCAATGTAAACAGCGATAATGGAGGAGTGGTTTACAAATAAACACACTTATATTTGAGTAAAATATAAGAGTATAACTAACCTCTTTCACATTTTTTGATTTTCTTCAAGCTCCATCATTTTTAGTCCATCATATAAAATAATAACAAATTCATCAACCTACACGACTAAACCACAAAACTCCATCTCTTAAAAACTTAGTAACCGCCAAATTTATTTAAAGTATACAGATAGAAAAGTATACTAATATAGATGAAGAATAAAGCAAATACATTATTTTCATAACAGATTATGAATACCTACTCCAATTGATGCACATCTCTCAGATTTAGTTCAAACGTTGAAGCATCATAATAAATAAGCACTTGAGAATACCTTAATCTTTTCCGACATAGCATTGCATTTGTTCCTTTCAGCTGCTTTTGATAGACATGATAGCAAATTGTTTTAAATTGAGATCTCACAATACATTTGTTTCCTTAAATTCCAGGACTAACATAGTGTTTATTTTAGATCTCCATTCAAAGCATTTCAACTTGTATAATTGACCCATAATACAAAACCAACAACTATTAAGAAGCCAAGAAAATTAGCCTTGGTGAGAACAAATTAACTTCAAAAGAATAAAAATATAAAAATCAAGGCACATAAGAAAAGGGCATCAAAAACCCCAGAACGCTAGTGGATAATAGAAGATAACATTTCCAGAATAAAATTATTAACATTGCATACCCTGTTAAAAAGTACATGATGTCTATTGAGATGTATTATACCATACTTAAAAGTGCACTTCCATCTACTTTTTGTTCGAGTCACCCATTAGCATTCACAGGATAAAACAACTTGAAAAGAAAAGAACCATCTTAACATAAGTTGCTAAAAGTAACTGATAATTAGATAATACCTTATCAAATTTAGCGAGAACTAATTGTTGTATATGTGTACATTTTTGGTAAATGTTGATAACGTCGTTGTAATGGAAGACCAGATAACGCTTGGAGATTATGCTGTGCAAAACTCACTTCAATGCTCTCAAGGTGTTCAATGAAACGTCCAGCCTAATTTGCATTCAAATTTACGTGGAATATCATCTAATCTACCTACTATGCCATTGCAGGAGCTGCATGGCTGGACACCAAAGTCGTTATCCCCTGTAATTAAGTGAAATGCTTACTCTTCTATTAATTAAGATGGTTATATATGCATAATTACAATTTGGAAGAACTAGAAATCGTAGAGACTTGTAAAGAACGAGTTAAAACTTAAATGTAATTCCAACCACCGACGAGCATTTGAGTATAAACATCAAACTACATTCCATTGACCATTGTGTGAATATATACGCTTACATTAATAACTTGCAGTAGCATGAAATCTTTTGTACTAGATCTTACAAAATGAAGTGCGCAATTATGCCTCATGTTGAAATCGATGCTACCATTTTCAAAGTTGATTTAATTATGGTCTGACTTGTATATAACTATGATATATTACTAAATCCACCAAAATGAAGTTCAACTCTGAACATACTTACCCATTCGTTATTTAAAAAACCCTAACTGAATGAATAAAAAATAAGGCATCAAAAGGTTTAAATTAAATTAAAGCACCTAGAATTGTTCATCATCTCCATATACTGAAAGCTCCTCCTCTTGTTGTCTCCATTGCTCTCTTAATCAAATCGACCTCAAGTTGCTGAAAAGTTGGGTGAAGGACAGTGACAAGAGGTTGTTGGAAATTAAAGATAAAGCGGACATAGTCGTTTTGAAAGATGGAAATGGAGATTAATACTAACACTAATTAGAGCAGAAGATTAAAATCGTTGTTGAAAATCAAAGGTGGAGCTTAGAGAGGAACAAATTTGTGTTTTGTAATTTTACAAGATTTTTTAAAAGCGAAGAAAGTTGGAAGGAAGGAAAAAAAATCAAAGAGAAAACTAAAGGTTAGTAAAAGCATGTAAAGGAGATAACTTTTACCAGGAGAATATATGAAATCACCTAATTTTTCATATCCCGCTTAGCATTTGTAGTCGGAGCAGCATTTTAAGTCATGAATTTTTTAAAGGCGGGATAATTGGGTAATTTTTCTTTACATTTATCATATAGAGTAAAGTATTATTAGTTGCACATACCAATAAATCGCTTCCAATTAATGCAACCAATAGCAAATTTTCTTGTAGTGTCAGAGAGTTCAAAATTTGTGTGACTAACTCAAAATCAGTGAATTTAACTCCTAGTGCCATAAGATCGTGTTAGCATACATATCCATAATTGATTCATTTGATTTCATTTTAAAAGATGAAAATTGATTTTGTAAAATAGGAATTTTTATTTCTTGACTTTATTTGTGCCTTCGTGGGTGATTTTGTAAGGCATGCCATATATCGTAAGCAGAAGTGCACAACATGACTTGTGAAAATTCATTTTTATCGGGTGAGCAAAATTAAACATTCATATCTTTGGCATTGTTAGACGCCTTGCTTTTTTTGCATCAGTCCATATGCATATATCAGTGTTAGGTGCTCCAAATTTATTTTGAGTTGCTAACCATATTTCAAAAAAATTTGCTTCCATAAAACTTCGCATGCGTGTTCACCAATAAGCATAATTAGAGCCAGTGAATAGTGGGGGAAGTGCAGTTGATTGACCTTCTTGAAATGTACTTGCCATATTAATAATTTCTTCTTGAAATGTACTTGCGATTTTAATAGTTTCAATTACGTGTTACTGTAGATTGAAATGACCAAGCTCTGATACCAATTGAAAGTCTAGTGGATCGTATACTATCTAACTTATTTGTGATATGCATGTATATAAATTAATGCAATAGTAGACAATAAATAGTAAAATATAAAAAAATGCAAACCAGAGTTTTCATACCGGTTCGGACCTCCGATCCTACGTCCAGTCCTGAAGCTCCCCTACGGTATTTCCTTTAAATAAACTACTCTCACTTCTCCCGGAGGAATAGGCTTAATACAAAAGTGACTTTGATAATCTTGTGTTCCAATAACACAGTTTTTGACTTATAGTACAAACCTTTATATGATCTCCTTTGAGTACATGAATATGATTGCTTTGAGTTATAGGAAGTTACTTAACCAAAAGGTTATAATGGATTAAAAGAATGTAAACAGTGTATATTCAAGAGAGTGCTTTGAAATCAAGAGTAAAGAATAGATCAAATCAAGTCAAATAAGTTATTTCTACTTCTCAATCAAGATGCTATTTACAGAACTAGAAAGGTGCAGATGAAGAGTTGTTACTCTTCGAAGAAATATTTTTATTTTAATGGCAACAAATCTTCATGAAAGATGATTTCCTTTAGTTTCAAGTCTTTTTAAATATAACAATTTTTTCCATGACAGACGCTTATGGTACAATGATAGACGTCCATGATTAGTTTTATTTTTTAACCCAAGACTTGTCATAGACATTTGTGAGTATACCAGAGACGTCTGTGGGGGCAAAAAGCAGTTTTCCACTAGATTTCGATGTATAAAAAATTGTGTGTGATCGTGTATGCGTATATACTCAAGGAGACCTTAAAAATATTTTATCTAGAACTCTTTTATAGTAGAATAACCTTAGTATGGTCAATGAATCTTTGTTTCTCTCTGAGTCTCAATATCTTCAATGATGGTGTCTGCTTTAGTATATACCCACAACCTTGATAAAGTCCATATATGTATATGATTTTATAGTTGTTATCATTGAAACATAAGTTGGAAGTTCTAACATGATTCAGTAGAAAGGGGAAGTTGGCACCGAGATTTATAGGTAATTTTTTGATAGTTGAGAGAATTGGGAAGCAAGCTTATAGGGTCGACGTAACTTAGAAGATGGCGGGCATGCACAACGTTTTACTTGTCTCTTATCTACGGAACCTTTTGCATGATAAGGGTTGAAGAGTACACCAGATCAGCTAGAAGATGTTGAGGTGAAACTAGAAGTTTGTATATCTCGTAGGCGATTTCGTATTGTTGGGTACGATATGAAGCAACTTAGAAGAATGACAGTGAAACTAGTTAAGGTACAATGGAGCGGACGTGATGACGATTGTACGTGGAACACAGAGTAGGGCATGAGGATTAGGTGTTCAGAGCTCTTTGAATAGTAGGGCCCATCGTTTATCTAGTTTACTTTCACCATTGTATACTATATTTGATAGGTTAGTTTTCTGCATGCTAGGATAGGTCACATTTACTATTGATCGCATGGTTATTTGCTTGAAATGTGTGATGGTTGCTTATGGTTAATAAGCATGTAGAATGGCCATGGTTTTTAGGGATTCTAAGAGCCAAATTTCTAAAGGGGGAGAATGTAATGACCCGTATTTTACATAATGAAGGATCATAAAATATTTCCTATTTTATTCGTATGAGCTTATATGATTCTATAATTTTGGCAAATGACTCTTAGGGATATTTTGAACACCTATGATTTTTTTCGAATTTCTATGTGACCATTTTGACCCCAAAATCCTTATTTTGGCTGTAACTTTTGATAGGAATTGAATTACGATCTCAAACCCATTCTGTTGCTTCTGGATGATGGTTTCTTATTCCGTAGATTCGTCATAATAGTAAAATAGACCTATGGTTAGAAAACATTGCCTGTTTTAAATGTTTAAAGTTGCTGGTTAGGATTAGCGTATAATTAATTAATCCCAACGATCTCATTATTCTAATTAAAGAATACTATAAATGGAGGAATGGACAATCAAGTCAAAACTTTTCCCTCCTATTCCAAATCAGATCTAAACCCTAATTAGGCTTATATCCATTCTAATTTCATATAAAATCACCCAAATTGCTCTCTAAATCAAAATAGATTATAGATTAGAGATTAGATCATCAATTAGAAGTTAGAGATCATCGATTTTCTTGATTTGAAGTGCATTTAGTTGTTTTCCAGAGTGGATCTACATTTATATTGTTTGAATTTTTAATTGATGAGTGGTTTATGCCTTCTCACCATCCTATATATGTTTATATGGCAGAATTGCCTGATTTAACACGTTTAAAACTGATTTTGGCCAGAAATCCTTTTATAGCTCTAATCACATGCTAGTTTATATATGTATGTTGAATTTGGTTAGGAGTCACCTCATTTATGTTCATATGTTTATTTAAAATGTTGATCTAGATAAGAATTGTCTGTTTATCATATTCTTATATTTTGATTACTTGAATGGATGTGTGTGCATGTTATTCTATGCTTGTACGTTGTGATTTAATGTTGTTTGTTAGTGTTGTGATTGCATAGGAAGATAGGTTGGTGATTTAGGAAAATCAATATTCGTTGGAATTAGGCAAAACTTAGAGGGAAAGCTCTAGAGCATGAGAGGAGCTTGGCGTTCAAGTCGTAGGTCTAGGATATCTAAGTACGGAAGTCAGTACCTACATAAGGTGTTGGTGCCGAGTTCTGTGGATTGGTCCACCAGGTCGACATTTTTAGGGAGAACAAGGGTGTTGCTAGTAGAGATTGCCTAAGGTGATGGATAGGTGATTGAATAAGTGTTGAATGCTATATCGATTTATTTTTTAGAATTTGAAGTAGGTGCCTTAGAGTGAGAACCGAGTTGTTTGGATAGATAGGTCGGTGTCAAAGCATCTAGGCATGGAATACTAGAAGTACGGAAGTGGAGGAAAGAAACTTGGTCAATAATTGGCTAAGGGTAAAGGTCGGTACATACATGAGAGGTCATGTTAGACCCTGTAACATTCTTCATTTTGAGACACGAAACTAGGCGCTACAAATGCTTCCGTCATCCACAGTATTAATTTTCGATGAAAAAATGCAGTTATATTATATATATCATCGGTAACACATGAATATGAAATTTTTTAAAACTCAATTTGTTAAATAAACTTTGACATGTCATTTCAAACAAGATTTCTAATTCAATACATAATCCCATTCTATCCATCATTCAGAGAAAATGTAATTATATAGTACTCTAAGAGAAAAATATGAAGATGCCCTCTTTGTTGATCAGAGTCTAATGCTTGGCAACTATATAGCTTGCCATTACATGCATTAAGCAAAATAAAAATAACACGATGGATAAAATAAAGCTCTTAAATAGCTATCTTGCACCTTGCACATCTTCGGAAGCTTACTCGTCAAACTGAAATCCTAAAAACCCATACTTCAGACCTACTCAAATCAGCACCTAAGAGTTTAAGAGGAAAAACATGGGTTAGATAAACAGTCTGGTTTGAACAATAACCTACCATCTTGAACCAATATATATCTAGAAAGACACACCTTTGAGTGGAATGAGTTTTCCCCTCACTAGTATCTTAATTAAATATGACAATCAAAATTCATGTACCTATAACCACAATGGTTTGGACATAATAGATTAATCATCTACAGGCATGCATTATGGTTAATTTTGACTAATATGTCTTTTTAGTGTTACCCACTCCCTTACGCTTTCCAAATTCATACCATGGACTACCCCTCCCAATTTAATTGATTAGTAGTCTAATTTTTAAGTGACTATCCATCTTCTATTTATATCGACTATCCATCTTACATATAAACATTGATGGATTATCTATCCCAGACCATATGGACTACCCATCACACATGGTTTATTGATTTAAATTTATATGGACTATCCATCACATATGTGTAACATCCCTAATTTTAGCTCAACATTATTTAGGAGATTTAACTAGATAAATTAAAAAAAATGTTTAAAGGGATAAGGAAAATGAGATTCGATAATTTAATTAGGTTGTTCCTTAATAAATCAGGTGATAAGAGTGTTTTAAACTTAGAAGAGAAAAGAATAAGCTAGAAGGGTAAATTAGGAATAAAGTCTTAATTCATACCGTTAACCCTTCCCACCTCTCATTCATTCTCACGTGCAAAATATACTAAGTAAAAATAAAATGCAAGGCCATCCATTAACTAAGTAAGGAAGAAGGGGAATCAAGGGATTAAAAGGGGAAAAAGTTTAGGAAAACTAAACTCCATCTAATTTCAATCTCATCATCCAATTTTAGGTGACTAATAATAAACCACCTCTATTATTTTATGACTGAATTTGGGTAGTTTTCGAATTTATCTTGAATGATTTGCCAAGTTATGTATGTTTAATTATTGTTTGGATAAAACAATTATTTATGGAATTCTTATTAAAGTATATTGATAGGTTTTAAGGGTAAAACCTAAGTTTTGGATTTCCAATTGACTTGAATTTCTGGTATGTGGTGTAAGACATTATTTCGGGGATGTTATTTTAATTTCATAATTTTCCAAGTTAAAACAAATATTTCATGAATTTCGTAAGGCAGAAATAGTATTTATTTTGAATTTTAATTATGAAAAATAATTAAATAATTATTTTTTCCTAAAATTTTTATGTATGGAAAGATTCGTCGATTCAGATTTGTTTTGAATTTTGGGGATTTTTCCCAAGTGATTATGATTTTCTATGAATCTGTTATTCTAGTAAAGCATTTAAATTAATATTAATTAAGGGTATTAATTAGTTAAGTTGATTAATATTTTTGGAAGTATGGAACCGATGCGCGGCAGTTTTTTGAAAGAAATCGGTAAAGTTTGTTTTCAACCGATAGAAATTGGACAAGGAATAAAAGTTAATAAAAAGAAATCCCGCTTAATAGAAATAAAACTGTTTTTAAAATAATTATGACAATGCCACTGATGTGCGACATTCCCATGATATTCGGCGTTAACAATAGATGGTATAATTTTACAGTTGTAAGTGGTATCGAAAGTAGGTGGCATTAGCATAAAGCAACGCATGTGATACTTATGTCGTAAGTATGTATTGCATTGAGTCATGCATTGGACATTGATGTTATAGGAATACCACATCTTGTGGGTATATGAGATATTGTAGCCATGAGTTATCAATGCTAACAACTTTTGGCCTCCTTTATGCCGCAAGTCTTCACCCAGGCTTTAAATGATGCAATGAACTTTTATGTTGCAAATTATCAATTTCGGTATTAATCAATTTTAAGGTAATGATGCCGCTAATTTTTTTGTGTTTGCGGCATAATAGCGTATAATATTTCTGATATTCTTATACTATGCGGTAAGTAATTGATTTCGGCACAAAGAATTGATGCTTTGTGTTGTCAATGTCAGCATCCTGTATTTCATTATTTTTGGCAGCAATGCCGTGTGGCATTAATGCCATATCTCCTTTATATCGGCATTAAGGCCCTATTGGCCGAGATTGTCATGTCTTTACGTCAACTAAAGCTATGTTTTAAGGGTAGGATAGGCTATATCTTAAGTATGTCTACAACTTTACATTTCGACATAAATGTTTCATATACTTAAGTGAATTTAAGTTTTAACCTTAGATAGAGGTTTAACATCATTATTGCAACATGAATGCTGTGAGTCCTCTATTTTTCTATATTAATGGCAGTAAGTCATGTGCTTCATGATTTTGACATTATTCATGGGGGATACTAATGTTTTATATTTCTACAAATCATGAGTTTATGGACTTGACATTATTCGACAATGTATATTATATTTGACTTGTTATTTACTTTATTATTTCGACATTATATATATTGGGGATACCAATGCATATTATTATGACATGCTATAAGTTTAAGGGTATGTCAACCTAATTGGGAGATACCAATAGACATAGGTTGGGCATTTGGTGAATAAGATTAATTATGAATTAAACTGATAAATGATAGGTTCATAAACATCCTAGGAAAACAATGGAATGTGCAATGGATAGTTCGCATAATGCATGAAATTGTAGTCTCTATATAGTTAGTAAGGGTTCATATTCATCTTAGGAAAATTATGATATGTGCGATGGATAGTCCACATAGTTTAAAATGAATGAAACATGTGTGATGGATAGTATACATAATTTTAGATGGTTAAACCATATATGATGGGTAGTACATTTGGGAGGGGATAGATAATCCAAATATTGTACACTTGTGAGATGGGTAATCTACATAAATGTAAGACGAATAATCATTTGAAGTTAAGAAAGGTAGTTAAATGAAATTGAGATGGATAGTCAAATAAATTGGGATGGATTGTCCATTGCATGTTGCATTATTACAAATGTATATTCTCATGTTCTAACCATTGTAGATGCAGGAGAACGGTATATGGTTGATTTGTTTTGGTTAACAAACTAGTGAGAGGAAAACCCATCCTGTTTAGTCGCATGGTCTCACTAGATATCTATTTTGGTTTGAGATGGTAGGTTACTATTCATACCAAACTGTTTGTCTGACCCAAATTTTTTGTTTCCACCTTTGAACTCTCGGATACTCATTTGAGTAGATTAGAAGTAAGGGATTTCACATTTTCAGCCAGACGAATAAGTTTCCAGAGACGTGCAGAAGAAATCCTGCTATATTGGGAGTTTTGTTTAATCCATTGTGTAGTTCATTTTGTTTGAATGGATGTAATGATAGAAATTATAACTGTCAAGCAGTAGTAAAGTCCAACCAACCAAGGAGGCATCTTCATATGCTTCTCTTGGAGTATTTCATGATAATTATATTTTCATTGAATGTGGGATCGAGTAAGATTATGTTTTGAGTATAATATCTTATTTCGAAATGAAACATGAAAGTTTATTAATGCAATGTGTTTTGAAAAGAAATTCTCATATGCTTATGATGGTATATATGATTAACATAGCCATGTTTTTTCATAGAAATCAACATTTTGGATGGCTATAACATTTGTAGCGCTTAGTTTCAGACCTCAAAATATGGGATGTTACGGTTTGGTATCAAAGCCTAAGTTTTTGTAAAAACTAAAAGATTGAAAGAATTTTGAAAACATAATCCAAATGAATCAGAGAATAAGATTAAGGTATGGGATAACGCTATAGTAACGTAATTATATTTGTTATATATAATATTCTTCTATCTCTTGGACCGTTCTTATGTATCTTATTAAGGCTCGTATGCAGATTGTGAGAAAGAAAGATATGGAAGTAGGAAATAAAAGATTGAATCTAGGTGGAGGAAGCACTAAAACCTGAAAATGTTTGGCCCAATAACAGAAGAAACCATGGTCGATAGGAAAATGCTAACCAAAATGCAAATGCCGATATAGGTGCTGGAACCCCACCAGTAGATATGGGGACTATGTATCAGTTCTTCATTAATCTGATGCAAGTTGGAGTTGCCGTGGAGGAAGTGTTGCTAATCTGGGAGGAGCTAATCTCGTGGTGCCCATTGGCAATAACTTTCCCAAGATGGACCATGATTATACTAGTCTTAGAGGAAAGCCTTTTCTTGGAACTAAAGATTCAATTGAAGTAAAGAAGTGGTTGTTGCATTGTGAAAGGATCTTTTCTAATTTGGGTTTGAATGATGAGCATAAGAGGAGACTGGCTTGGAGTTAGTTACAAGGTGCGGCACTTTACTGGTGGAACAGAGTGACGTTGGTGTGCCAGAAGATGAATTGACTTAGGCTGAATTTCGTAGGAGAATCGGGGAGAGGTTCTTCTCTGAAGTAGCTAAGTCAACCTTGCTTAGGAAGTTATGCAATTGGAGCAAGGATAAATGTCGGTGTTGGAGTATGCTACTATGTTTGATGAGCTGTCCAGGTATGGATATGGCACTATTGACATGCGATTAAGTGAAAAGAAAAGTTTATCCAGGGTTTGAGGCCAGAGATTTCTAGGACGACTATGCCACATCTCAGGAATCCTTGTAATGTAGTTGTAGAGATGTCAATCAGGTATGAAGAAATGCTTTCGACTTTTAGGAAGGAAAAGTAGTGGAACCCCAGAGTTCTTAGGGTAAGAAGAGGAGGTTCTTCAAGGGAAAGGGGGCTAAGAAGGGTGGAGTTGGCAAGAAGAGAAAATCTGATATTATCTATGTGATGAAAATGGGCACTATGCTAATTGGTTTCGATCTGGTGATGGCAAGAAAGTTGTAGGAAAGAATGTGAAGGTCTTGAACTATGACAAGGTGGGGCATTATAAGAATAAATGCACAAAACTGGCCAAAATGGAAAAAGGAAAGGTCTTTTCCTAGGAACCATCATCTTCCAGACTGACTGCCATTAAGAAATGGAAATCTATACTGAAGGGTACACATTTGATTTACAGTAACTAGTTAGATTATTGTTTGATATAGGTGCATCACATTCTTTTGTCTCTCAGTATTCGATTGAGAAGTTAGAATTAGAAGCATTATACTTAGTTCCTTCCTTAAGGAACGCAAATCCAATATGAGGGTATGCAACTCTAGGGATGAGATGCGATCAATTAGAGATTGAGCTGTTAGGTCATGCTTTTTCTTGCAATTTGTACATGTTTGACTTTGCGGGTTTTTGGATCATTTTGGATATGGATGGGTTGAGCAGATATGAAGCTAAGATATTTTGCCTAGATAGTAAGATATCATTAAGACACTCTAACAGCCGCGATCGAATTATATACTCAGTCGAGAACTCGAGTTTGGAAGTTTGTGCTTTGTTGAATGCAATGGAGGCAGAAGATGAAATAAATTGATTTTTTGTCATAAGAGAGTATTCAGATGCGTTTGAGCCTATTACAGGACTCCCATCAAATGAGCTATTGAGTTTCGAGTAGATCTTGTACCTGGAGCTGAACTCGTAAGTAGACTGCCTAGCAGAATGACACCTACCGAGATGAAAGATTTAAAGGTGCAACTGGTGGACTTAGAAGGAAAGAATATCATTAGACCAAGTAGTTTGCCTTGGGAAGCGGCCGCGGTATTCATGAAGAAACAGGATGGGTCGTTGAGATTATGTATCGATTATCATATGCTAAATGAGAAGATGATAA
The DNA here is from genome assembly GCA_030765085.1 of Allium cepa. Lineage (NCBI taxonomy): Eukaryota > Viridiplantae > Streptophyta > Magnoliopsida > Asparagales > Amaryllidaceae > Allium > Allium cepa. The sequence continues at coordinate 351,278,683 of CM060931.1, read as the reverse complement.
AGAACCAATATCCTTTACCTAGAATTAATGATTAATTTGATTAGTTGAGTTGAGCCAAAGTATTTTCCTATTTGAATCTACAACATGGTTCCATGAATTGAGAGTGGTGGGGACAGTATTCCATTGACAGGATTTCGAATAAGATATGGTTCGTATGAGTATTTAGTAATGTTATCCGGATTAACTAATGTGCCTTCTTTCTTTGTGGACTTGATGAACCGAATTTTTCAAAAGCAATTGAATAGGTTCGTGCTAAAGTTCATTGATGACATTTTGATATATTCTATGATGAGAGAGATCATACGATTCATCTATGAATTGTTCATGAGACATTGATGCAGCATTAACTGAAAACAAAGTTTTTGAAATGTCATTTTTCAATGAGAGAATTGAAGTTTTCTGGTCATATGGTTTTAAATAAATGGTTGTCTATGGATCCACTAAGATTGAAGCGGAAAATAATTGGAAGAGACCTGAGACAATGACCGAGATAAGGAGTTTTCTTGGATTAGCTAGCTACTATCGGATATTCATAAAGGATTTCTCTCGGATAGCAGCACCCTTGACTAAACTAACCAGAAATGATTTAGAGTTTATTTGGTCTAGTAAATGTGAGGAAGCGTTACAGAAGATAAAACATTTATTGGCTATTAAACCTGTATTATTTGTGCCAGATGAAAATCAAGATTTGGTGTTGTGTACAGATGCATGTGGGATCAGATTAGGAGCTATATTGATGCAAAATGGTAAATGATTACTTACGTTTCTTGACAGCTTCGACCGCATGAAGACAACTATCTGACTTAGGATATGGAGTTAGCAGCAATAACTTTGCAGGTGTGGAGACACTATTTTTTAGGAGAAAGATTCGAGTTGTTTATGGATCATAATTGTTTAAGGTATATATTCCCTCAGAAAGAGTTGACTTAAGGAAGAAGAGATGGCTAGAGTTTTTAGCAGTTTATGATTTTGGTATTGACCATATGCCAGGGAAAGAAACTAAAGTTACTGATGCACCTAACAACATCAAAATGAATGTGTTGTTAGCTATGTTGGTAGAATGGAAAGATTTTGGGGCATTAACTGCTTCTAGTATTTCGTTGAGATTGACCTCTAGTTTAACCAAAGTCCCGCCATATTGTCATGTTTAGAAGTCCGACCAGCATTGATTGAAATGATTGCTTCTAAGCAAAGAGATGATCTATTGTCAATCGAAAGGATTAGAAGATTGGAAGATGAAACTGTGATGGATGATTTAAAAGATTTTAGTCTTAACCAGAATTAGTGGTTAAGAAAGAAGGGACGATAGTGTGTTCCAAATGTTTTGACCTAAGGAAGCAAGTTCTTAGGGAGTGTCATTGATCGAAGTTTACTTATCATTCTGAAGGGACTAAGATATATCAGGATATGAAGAAAAGCTACCTCTAGGAAGTTATGAATAGTGTTGCAGGCTTGTGGGTAAAACAATGTTTGAATTGCCAGCAAGTGAAAGTCGAGCATCAGAAGCCATGCGATTTAGACATTCCAGTTTGGAAATGAAATTCTGTATCATGAATTTTGTTTACGGGCTACCAAGGTCGAATAAGGGTAATAAAATTATTTTGGTTATAGTGGATAGACCGATCAAGTGTGCATATTTCATTCCTGTTAAGTCGAGTAGAATGGCGGCTGTACTGGCTAAGTTGTTTATGAAGAACATTATTAGATTGCATGGGATTCCTAGTAGTATAGTTAGTGACAGAGATGCCCAGTTCACTAATGAATTCTGGAAGAGTCTACAGGAAGTGCTAGGCACCAGGCTTAAGATGAGTACCACTTATCACCCATAGACAGATGGGCAAACACAGAGAGAGAGAGAGTCAATAAGGTAATTAAATATTTGCTAAGATATTTTGCACTGAAATTTGGTGGGTCATGGGAAGACCATTTGCACATAATTGAGTTTTCCTATAATAATATTTATCAGACTAGTATAAGAATGATGCCTTTTGAAGCGTTTTACGGAATTCCATGCAAATCACCAATATGTTGGTTGGAGACCAGCGACAGATTGTTTCTTGGTCCAGATATGGTGAAAGAAGCCACAAAAAAGATTGAGTTGATCCAAGCATGGATAAAGGTGACTTAGCCTACATAGAAAGTTAGGTAGATAAGAGGCATAAGGATTTAGAGTTCTTAATTGGAGATCAGTTTTGATTAACGTATCACCAATGAAAGGTATGGTACGATTTGGAAAGTCAGGGAAATTGGCACCAAGATTTGTTGGACTATTCCCTATTATAGAGAGGATCAGAAAACTAGCATATCGAGTAGTTTGGCAGGATTCCGTAATGTTTTTCATGTTTCTCATCTTGAAAAATATGTGCATGGTTTAGAGACTACTATTGTTTTGAATGCTTTGGAAGATTTAGTAGTACAACCGGATCAGACTTTAGTTAGGCAACCAGTTCGTATTATAGTGAGAGATGAGAACAAGCTAAGGAAAAAGACGGTCGGATTAGTGAAAGCCCAATGGAGTGACAATGAGAAAGATCATAATTGGGAGATAGAGGACATGATTAAGGATACTTGTCTTGTTATGATGATAGGTTCTACATTTGTTACATAGACTTTGTAGCTGGTAGGATATACTAGGATTGTTTGTTACCATCGTTTGCCTGTTCGATAAACTTATTGTGTTGTCTTTACTGAATTTCAAGGATGAAATTCCTTAGTGAGGAGAGTTTGTAACACCCCTACTTTTAAATTAACATTATTTAGAAGATTTAATTGGATAAATCAAATAGAATAATGTATAGGAATAAGGAGAATGAGATCTAATATTTTAATTAGGTCGTGCCTAATAAATCAAGTGATAAGAGTGTTTTAAAATTAGGATAGAAAAAATAAATGAGAAGGGTAATTTAGGAATAGCATCTTAGTTCATACCCTAAACCCTTCCTCCCTCTCATTCATTCTCACGTACAAAATATGCTAAGTAAAAATCAAAAGCAAGGCCGACCATTAACTAAGGAAGGAAGTGGGGAAAATCAAGGAATTCAAAAGGGGAAAAGCTTAGTGAAACTAAAATCTCAATCTCATCAACCAATTTAAGCTGAATAATGATAAACAGTCTCTATTATTTTGTGTTTGAATTTGATTATGGATAATTTTTGAATTTGTCTTGATTAATTTGACAAGTTATGGATGCTTAATCATTTTTTAGGTAGAATAATGCGTTATGGAATTCTTATGAAATTATTTAGATAGGTTTTAAGAGTAAAACCCAAGTTTTTAGTCTTCAATCGACTTGAATTTTTAGTGCGTTGTGCAAAACATTATTTTGGTGATGAATTTTTAATTTCATAAATTTCTAAGTTAAAACGAATATTTTATGAATTTTCTAACGAGGAAATATTATTTATTTTATGTTTTAATTGTTAAAAACAATTATATAATTATTTTGGTCTCAATATTTTTATGCATGAAAGGATACATTGATTCAGATTTATCACAATTCTTGGGGATTTTTCTCGAGTGATTATGAATTTCTATGAATTTGTTATGCCAGAAAAGCATTTAAATTAATATTACTTAGGGGTATTAATTAATTAAGTTGATTAATTTTTTGGAAGTATTAGACTGATTTACGGTAGTTTTCTTAAAAGAAATTGGTAAAGTTTGTTTTCAACTAATAGAAATTTGATAAGGAATAAAAGTTGGTAAAAAGAATTGCTTTTAATAGGAAAAATGTTTTTATAATAATTACGATAGTTCCACTAATATGCGGCATTCTCGTAACGTTTAACATTAACCATAGATGGTATCACTTTACGCTTGTAAGCGATATCGGAAATAGGTGGCATTAACATGAAGCAATGCATGCGATACTTAAGCCGCAAGTATGTGATGCATTGAGTCATGCATTGACATTGACGTTATGAGAGTATCGCATCTCATGGGTATATGTGACATGATGTTATGAGTTATAAATGCCGAGCTTTTGGGCTCCTTAAACTTACACTGCAAGTCTTCACCCAGGTTTTAAATGAAGTTATGAGTTCATATGCCGCAAGCTACCGGTTTCAATATTAATCAGCGGAAATGATGTTGCTAATTTTCTATGTGTGTGACATAATAGCCGAAGTATAATATTTCTGATATTCTTATAACTATGCCATAAGCAATTGATTTCGGCTTAGAGAATTGATACCCTGGGTTATCAATGTCGGCATCCGGCATTTCATTGTCTTTGGTAGCAATGCCTGGTGGTATTAATGCTTTATCTCTTTTATGTCGCCATTAAGGCCCTGTTGGTCGAGATTTTCATGTTTCTACATTAACTAAAGCTATGTTTTAGGGATGGGATACCATATATCTTAAGTATGTCGGAAACCTTATATTTCGGCATAAATTTTTTACACACTTAAGTTAATTTAAGTTTTAACCATGGATAGAAGTTTTAACTTCCTTATTGTGGCATGAATGTTATAAGTCCTCTATTTTACTATTTTAATAGCGTAAGCCATATGGTTCGTGATTTTGGCATTATTCATTGAGGATACCGATATTTTATATTTCTAAAGCCATAAGTTTATGAATTTGACATCATTTAACAATGTATATTATATTTGAATTGCTATTTATTTTATGATTTTGGCATCTTATATATTAAGGATACCAATATATATTATTATTAAATGCTATAAGTTCAATGGATTTGTCAACCTAATTGGGGGATCCCAATACACATAGGTTGAGCACTTGGGTGAATAAGATTATTTATGAATTAAATTGATAAATAATGGGTTCGTCGCCATCATAGGAAAACAATGGAATGTGTGATGTAAGTCCATATAATGCCCGAGATAGATAGTTTATATATGGTTAATGAAGGGTTCATAGTTATCCAGGAAAATGATGATATGTGTGATGGATAGTCCTTATAGTTTAAAATAAATGAAATATGTGTAATGGATAGTCCATGTAAATTTAGATGGTTAATCCATGTGTGATAGGTAGTCCATATGGTAGGGGATGGATAATTGAAATATAGTGCACTTGTGAGATGGGTAATTCACATAAATGTAAGACAGATAGTCATTTGAGGTTAAGATAGATCGCACATTGAAATTGAGATGGATAGTCAAATAAATTGGGATTGGTAATACACTATATGTTGTATTGCTACAAATGTTTATTTATCATGTTCTATGAATTGTAGATGCAGGAGCACTGTATATGGTTGATTTATTTTGGTTAAGATACTAATGAGGGTGAAATCTGTTCCGCTCAGTGGCGTGGTGTCACTAGATATTTATTTTGGATCGAGATGGCATGTTATTATTCATACATGACTGCTTGTTTGACCCAAAGTTTTTGTTTTTACCCCTTAAACTCTTAGGTACTCATTTGAATAGATTGGAAGTAAGGGATTTCAGGTTTCCATTTAAACAAATGAGCTTCCTGAGACATTCAGTAGGCGAGCTAACTACCTTAGGAGTTTTATTTTAATCTGCTGTGCAGTTCATTTTGTTTGAATGGATGTAATGATAAAATTTATAACTATCAAGCAGTACTAAACACTGATCAACCAAGGAGACATCTTCTTATGTCGCTCTTGAAGGATTTTATAAAATTTATATTTTCTATGAATATAGGATCGAATGGGATTATGTAATGAGTACGAAATCTTATTTTGAAATTAAACGTGGAAGTTTATTAATGAAATGTGGTTTGAAAAAAAATTCATTTTCATATGCTTCTGATGTTATATATGATTAAGTTTGTCACATTTTCTTATTGGAAATTAATACTATGGATGACTGCGGCATTCGCAGCACTTAGTTTCGAGCCTCAAAACGGGGAATGTTATAACATGCTTCATTTATCTAAACAATGTGGACTGTCCATCACACATCTCATAGTTTTCCAAGGATGACTATACACCCATCTTTAACCATATAGAACTATCAATCTCAGGCACAATGTGGATATGCATCACACATCCCATAGTTTTCCTAGGATGGCTATGAACACATCAATTATCAACTTAATTTCATACTGTGACACTATTCACCCTAATACCCAACCTATCTCTATTTGTGTTCCTAGTTAGGTTGTTAACCCTTAAGCTGATGGCATATAAAAAATAATGTGCATTGTTATCCCCAGTGAAGTTATATATCTCAAAAACATATGGCATGTTGAACCATTTATAAAACTAGATAGAATAGTAACTTATGACATCAATGTCGTCATAACCAACATTGAACTGTATCCAAGATACGAAAACAAAAACTTTGATCTTTATCATGTATAAATTTTCAGGTCCAAATACCAGGTTGTTGAATGATTTAAAACATAGGCTATCCCACCTTTTAAATTATAGCTTATGGCTTGTATGCAATAAGGCTTCCCGGCCTATAAAGTAGCAGCTTCGAAATAAAAAGGTATGACATCAATACCACACGGCTTTGTTGCCAAAAACAAGGAAAAATGTTGGCCAACATTGATAAACCAAGATATCAATACTTTGAGTCGAAATCAATTTCTTATGACATCATTATAAGTATATCAACAATATTATACTTCCGCTATCAGCATGGAAAACTCACGACATCAATATTTTAGGTGAAATCACATTTTAGTGGCATCATTGATATAAAAGTAATTGATATCGAAATTGCTCACTAACGGCATAAAACACAAGGCATTAATACCGTATGTTATGGATTTCAAAAACAAAAGAACATGAGATGTTGAATATATCGTAATGAGTTATGAGATCACAATATCGACATTAATAGGATGCATTTATTTATACTTCAACATTTATTGAATCATTTCATAGCTACGTAAGTAGTCACCGTACGCTTCTTTCTATGTTGACGTCAAAACTCATAGCCGCGGCCTTGATAGCGGCCAACACGGACTCGGACATGCATATAAGTGGCATGGATATGTCGTAATTAACCCGAATACTGTTTTATTTCCATTAAAAGTTATTACTTTTCATCAACTCTCAACCCTTGTCAATTTTTTGTTGGATGAAAACATACTTCACAAAATTTCTTTTCAAAAAACTAAAGCAAGTCAACTTTTATCATCCTTCTAAATCCATTTCTAACCCATTAATTAATATTATCATTTAATCTTAATCATAAGCTTTTCTAGCTTATTAAATTCATAATAAATCGTAACCATTTGGGTAAAATCCCAAAAACTCAATAAAATCGAAATTAACATATTCTTTCACATATAAAATTTCGGGACCAAAATCATTATTTAATCATTTTTAATAATTAAAACCCAAAATATAAACAAGCCATTTCCTCCTTAGGAAATTTATCAAATATTCATATTAGCTTGAAAATTATGAAATTAAAAACCCATCTGTAGAATAATGTTTTGCACGACGTAACATAAAATCAAAACAATGGAGATTAAAAACTTAGGTTTTACCATTAAAACCTATCACAATAATTCCATAAAATTCCCATAAATCATTATTCCATTCAAACAATGATCAAACTTTCATAACATTACAAAAAAATCAAGATCAATTCAAAAATTAGCCATAACCGAATTCAAACACAAAAATAGAAATGGTTAATTATTATTCACCTCAGATTGGATGATGAGATTGATATTTGATTGAGATAACTTTCCCTAGCTTTTAGCCTTGAGCTGTTTATTTTCCCTCTTCTAGTATTCCTAAATAATAGTTGATCTTGCTTTATTTTTTTTACCTAGTGAATTTCAAAAATGATAATGGGTGAGAGGGAGGAGGGGTTTAGGGATGAAATAAGGTTCTATTTCTAATTTTCCACTCTCATTTATTCTCTTCTTCTATAAGTTTAGAACAATCTTGTTTGTTGATTAATTAAGGTTGACCTATTTAATTATCAAATCTCGTTTCCCTTATCCAACTACATTGTTCTTTCTAATCTATCCAGTTAAATCTTTTGAATAATGTTAAACTAAAATTAGGGGTGTTATAGACCCTTTAGCCGAAACTCTGGTTCCACTACTATCGGTCAATTTTCTTGCAAGTAATTAACAAGCTAATTAAGGTGTATCTAGGCCCAATCACAGCCGAAACAACTATTCTACAACCGGCCTAAACTTAGGTTAGCATCAGGCTAGTCGATCTATTTGAATAGCACATCAAGCAGGCAATCGTCTCACTTAAAGCAGCTTCCATAGCCAACTTATCAGATGAGGATAAAGCTAAGTATAGCCTAGCCCGGTCACACCAGCCTGGCTCAAGTTTGACCAGCTCGCTCCTTTTATCCTCCCCCTAGCCAATCTCCAAGTCCGACCATCCTCCTAGAATCACTATAGTTATGGACCAACATGGCTCCAAACAGCCTAAACATTTGACACGAATAGCTTAAGTGTGGTCGGTCATCGACCTAGATTCATTACAACCATCTACGACCGGCCTCAAGCATCCCTTCTCGTAATCTCATAGCCAGCTCGACATCCCTCTTACAACATGATCCGTAGCACTAGCCAATTCTAGCAAACCTAGACCAATCCAAGCATAGCCTGGCCCTACCCAATCAAAACCATCCCTCTCTCTAATGACCGGCTCTCTTCGGCCAGCCCATACTTAGTGTGGATCCTAGTTTATCTCCAGCTAATTAATCTATTGAGACCGACTAAAACGTGTACTATCATCGGGATTGTATTACCATGACCCATCTATCATACTACAGATGGCCCGACATCTCCCTCATCACCTGGTCCCTTGAAAAATTTAACTTCCTTTATATATTTGGCAATTAGTTAGCCAACATTTCCTACATTGCTATATAAGTGTGTAAAAATAAACGACAAGTCACACATTTTATCAATCCAAACTTCTCCTCACTGCAGATAAAACCCTAAGCACTTAAGGTTAGCTAATATTTTTAGTCATAAGTGCTATATTTCTTACTATTCTCTAATAATTCCTCGTACTTGTAAGAAATACCTATGGTAAGAGATCTTTATAGTGAACATATGCAATCTTGTTGAACCACTTTCTATTTGGTGTCTTTTACTTTTCTTTTCTTGCACTTTATTCATTTTTAAGTCTAGTGATTAGTAAGTAGCATTTTCTTTTAGATCATGACCAGGTTAATTTTGAGGTAGGAAAAATCTCTAGCCATTATTTTTGCACTAGAAGGAGGGCCTCCTCCTAATGCTCTCCCCTTTCATCACTTTTCTTCCCCACAAAAATATGATCTAATTTGATATCATGGATCTAGTTCCTGGACTAAAAGGTAATAACTCTAAAGAGCATGAAACCAACAACAACGTCGTCACTATTGTTTCTCACCCTATTCTTAGGCTCAATGATGAGATGTGGCGTATCATGTTTTAACAATTATCAAATATGCGTGCTTTGGCCCACAAAGTATAAAGTGCAAGGATACTATTGGATGCCTAACCTACTATAAACTTTCTACCACTGGCTCCTTCAGTAGGCGACCTTAACCCCACATATTCACTAATAAGCATTACCTTGCACCTACGACTTCATGAACATCGATATTGAAATTTAAATTCATAAAATATATAAACGCGAAACATGCACCATTGTATTTGGCTACGAAATAAGCATCACTGTATTTGTGATGATTTTTTGAGCAATTTCATATATAAAGTTCTATGATTGAAGTTCAAACGTAGAAGCTATTAGCCTTTGAATTTTTTGGATCGAAAATAATTAAAAAAGAATAAGGAAATAAATAATATTAACATTTGTACCGCACTAATCGATATAAAGATGCGATCGATCGACCGCCAACGGTCAAGCGCCACCTTCGATCGGTCGACGGTTGACCTATGGCCGACACGCGGTAGCACCCTGAAAATTTAATAGAAATTAAAAAGGAAAATTAAAATAAATCAAACTAGGACTAGAAAGAAAATTTTCATATTCAAATCTAGCTATGAAACTTGCACCATTGCATTCGTAGTGATTTTTCGCATGATTTTCATATATAACACTTTGAAATCGGGGTTAGCAGAGGAGAGTTAAATTCATTGGAAGAATTGAAAATACAATAAGAATTTTAAAATATACACTAAATAGCACCACAACCGGTTAACCCAAGTTGGTCGAAGGTCGACCGACAGATGTCTATCTAGAAAGGCAAGCGATCGATCGTAGGCTATATTAAATCGAGGATGATTAGCTTCTTGGTGATGCGTTCAAATGCAATGATTAGATACTTTATGGCAAAGATGAGATATCATATGTGATGACCTAAAAGATTCTCTAGACTGGATCTAACATCCTAAACTATTTTCCAACCTTATAAGTTGTTGCCTAACCTACTCCTAAAATATATTGAAACATGTATTGTAACAAAACTCCATCTAAATCTAACCTCTCCTTAACCCTAAATTTTTTAAAAAATAAAAATAAAATCAACATAGAAGAACACATGTAATTGGATCAAGGTGGAGCAAGCGAATCTAGCATTCGGAGGGACAATTTTAAGCAAAGCAAATAGGAAGAGCTTAGGCTGGATGTGAATGGGAATAATTTTCATTAGATGATTATTAATGTCAGGTTTAGACTATTCTAACTTATTTAATATGTTAGTAAATTATAATTGAAATTATATAACCAACATTTGAAACTTATAATCTATGTTAGAACTAATATCACTATAAATGGTTTAATTTGATATTGATGTTTGTAAGCCCTAAATTTTAATTGATATTGAAATTGAATGCATGGAATGGTCGAATTAGTAATAAGGGTTTACTGGAAACTGCTAATGACACTAATTAATCAGAAATTTATAGTTGACATTTAAAATTTGATAAACCCTAAATTTTAGTTTATGACCGGTCGACCACTAATCCGTAATGGTCAACCGGTAGCGGTCGACCAGTTAGGGTTAGCGGTTGATTGTTTAACACGTAAATCACAGAAATTGAACCTCGTCCTAAGGCCTAGGTAAAAAATAAAAAAATATATAAATTAAGATAAAAATTGTGTAAATGTAAATTTCTTGGTTGAACCTATTTTTGAGCTAAGTGTGTATGTTAGAGATAGTAGGGAAGCTCGTTCCCTATCAACGGACGTCGGGTTGTTATAGTATTGAGTAAATGTCGTTTGCCCAACTTAGGGGTTGGTTATTGGACATGAGTGATCTTTATCGCAAATGATACTCACGGGAGGTACCATGGTAGACATGCAGTACTAACAAGAATGCCTGATGGTTATGGTCCGACGTAATGAGAATCCTAGTATGTATGATTTCTGATGTGATTGTTACAAGTTTTTATAGAATCCCGGTGTGTACAATAAGAGACCAACACTACGATCTAGAGGTGGATACAAATGCAAATGAAGAGGCGCTTTGGTGAGTCGCCATTGGGTGTTTCCCCTCGATACGTAATGGGGATTACATGTAGTAGTCATAGTTAGGGGAAATTGATTCCCCGGTAGCTTAGGGGCGGTGATATTAGTGGGGAGTAATCTCCACAGTAGCATTATACGGTGATATTGGTGGAAATTTATTTCCATGGTAGCTTAGTTGTGGTAATTCCTAATTAGGTAGATCTAGAAGTGGTTGTTGATCATTAGTTGTAATGTTTGACACGTAGTTTGATCCTTGAAGTAGCATATACAATTTGTAGTGTAGCTATGTATTGGACAAGAACTTTTAGATAATGGACTTTAGGAATTCACGGACACTTGTAGCACACCTTATGTCATCTAGCATTGTACTAAAGTTCACTACATATGATCATCACACATTAAACTCTTACCACTCTCCAGACTTTTGTCTAACCCACTCTGTTTCCTTCTTTTTTCCTCCATAGATGGACATGGCAGCGTATGGTTGGCCTATTCTTGATACTTGGAGAGTCGAGGTTGTCTTTAGAGTCTGCTTTTTATCATAGTTCCTCTCCATGTATTTATTTATCTTAGCAGTACATTTTATCTCTTTTATCAAACCTAGAGCCATATTTTCTTTGTACTCTTTATTAGACCACGTATTGGTTTTCTAAGACTATGATTTGGACATATATTTTTTAGTATAATATGTTTTGTTCTTTTCGTTGTGAGTTTCGAAAGTGTAGTTGTGACTACCCGTAATTTTTGGATATTTGAAATCGGAATATTTAATTGATTTTAAATATTCAAAAGTTAATTTTCAGCTTGAATCTCAAATATCACTATTTGTTTGATAAATTAACTATTGAATTAAATAATTGGAAATCAAGTAAAAAATGAATTCTGGATTTCAAGTCTGTTAAAAATAATTTAAAGGTTTATGAAATTTGTATTGATAATACTGGAGGCAATAGAACTTTTAAAATTGAATTTAACACTTTTTTGTTCAGTTTTAAAAATATATAGTTTAAATTGATATTTAAAAATAGCCTTCTGAGGCACAGCCTCGGATTTCGACGAAATCAGTTCCATTGGGTCCGTAATATTGTTTTATTATAGGATTTCAATTTTTTTGTAGCATTTGGAGCGATCGTTTGGCCGTACGGTAGACAAACGTGCTGAAATCTATATCGAAAATTCTGTATAATAATTGGGTCCAAAAGCTATCTTCTCCATACGATCGAGTTAGGACTCAAAACCTTTTCCATTGTGTTCGGAATAGGGGTTTAACATTATAAACGCCTGACTGTACGTCTCGATAGGAGTCCGAAATTTTGAGTTACGAATTCAAGACAAATTAAATTTAAATTCGGATATAAAATATATTTTGTTTGAACTGGCCAAAGTATCAATTCGTGTCAACTTTTCTTTTTCCAAAATACTGTAGCAAAGCCTGCAGACACGTGTTCTATCTGGTTTTACATACGTCCTTTAAAAAAATACTACGGACACGTTTAATAAAAGGAAAAGGAGTGGCGGTCTCTGTTTAATCACGTTCATTCTTTTCATTACCACTTTCTCTTTGAATTCAAAATCAATGGCCGTATAAAAAAAGAAAACCTAAATCAAATTTCCCTCTTCAAATCGTATCGTCCCAGATCTATATTTTCCCCCTTTGTTTTGAACAACGCTCATTCATCAATCAAGACAAGCTCATTCGATGCTCTTGGTGACTTCCGATAGAAAGGGTTTGGATGCCCAGTTGGTTTGATGTAAGTCTACGATTGGAGCAGGGTCGAGTGTGTCGCGATGACGGGGCGACACAGCAACGATGGAGGTCTGGGCACCGCGATGCGTTCGCTGGTGGAAGCACGCATGCGTGCATGGGGGCGCTGTGGCAAAGAAGGGCTAGTCGAGATCGATTGTGAGGCAGAAGGTATAGACCGTTATTCATTTCAAGTCAATTACTGTTTTTAGTTTTATAAATAAGGATAATAATATTTTATAGTTAGAAATATATATGAAATAATTATGTTTAATTTAATATATACATATTGGTTTGAAGGATTTTTATATTATTAGAATTTAAATGTATATAGATAAGGTTTTGAAAAAAAATTTAATAGGGATTTTATATGTTTGAAAAGTTTATATAAGATCAGATTTTAAAAGAACGAAAAAAAGAAAGAATCTATTGGATTATCTTGTGAGTAGATTCATATGTATTTTCAAAACAAAATAGACATACATTTTGAATTTACCAATTTATCAATATATTACGGAGAAAATTTATTTAACTGGTTAATCAATTTTTTTGGTTACTAAAGATAATTTATCAAAGGAAATCAGTTTAAACCAAATCATTAGTTAATTAAATTTTAAAATGTTAATTAATTGTTCAATTATTTCGAATATTGACAAACTATGTAAATATTTATACAAGGTCTAAATCGCAAAGAAAATAAGACGAGATGGAAGTGGATTGCAAATAAAAATCAAAGGTGAGTTAATCTCACTTATATCGATTATTATTTAAATTTAAATAGTTAAATTTAAGTTATTGGTTGAATAATTGAATTGACATGATGTGATATTATATATATATATTTGGAGTGATTGATTTCCCGCATTATATACCGGATGAGACCCTATGCGCCCCGCATAATTGTGGATGACTATTTTTAAGGGCTTGAGGTGTAGAAAATATCTTGTAAAGACATTTTGAATAATAAATAATTTAGGAAATTATTAAATCTGATGGTTATTTGTGTATGATTATATGATAGTTAAATAAATGACTATGAATATTGGACCATGCACTGATCGTTTTGAAGAGACCGGGATTAGGATTAATTTTCTGAAAACCACTTCTATCCAGTTTGAACATTTTCGTGAAGAAGACAAGAGCTGGGAGTCGAAGGTGGAGAAGTGAAGTGCAAGGGCTAATCGCTACTAATCCTGACGGTGATTCCAAAATGGATGTAGTAGGAGTAATGCCTTCGGTTCCTTACGAACTCGGAACGGACTTTTATGGATGAATGCTTTCAGAACATCGTCAGGAGGACCATGAGCATTCTAAGTGAATGTGTGCTAAAAAGATAATGCATAGCCTCGAGCCTCATCAACCGGGAATGGCTAAAACAGGGAGGTGCATACAAGGTTAAGTGGCTAGCAACCAATTAGGGTAAGGTCATCCCTGTCTAGAGGTCCCTTTATTTCGGCTGTGTGGGTGGTCGCTGATCCCAACCGTGGGGTGAACTTATTCGGACTATCCAGTAAGGGGTAGCTTAGGTGTTGTGCTGCAGGGGATCAGGATGGATCCTCGGTACGGTAATCTAGACCACGTACTGTGACAGGCGGTACCGCAGTTGCTATGCCATTGAAGGAAATCCATTTTTCCCATGTGCTTTTACGGTTTTGTTTGTAGAACCCACTTTGTGGCTAGTATTGCTGGAATTTAATTAATGTAATAATTTCAGCTATTTGGATAAGTATTTGTTTATATACCCTACCATAATATCAAAGGATTTTATAAGAAATGTTTTGGTTATCGTAAGGTAAAAACCCGACATGTTTATTTATGGCGTGGTCTTAGGAGATACCTCTGATTTAAAAGGATTTTGATTGGGAGTGTTTTTTCATGCTGGCATTCCAGACTGACTCGGGTGTTATTTAACTATAATGTTCGGGTCAGACCGAGTATTATAGGGTACATATTTTAGGATGGACTGCTGTGGAGATCAGGAGACGATCTGGATGCCGAGGCGTATTTCCGTCGGTTTATATTTCCGCTGTGCAGTGTAAGCTGTATATTCGACTTTGGAAGGACAAAATATTATAACTGTCGTAAATTGTGTTGTTGAGTTGTATTCTACTCTGATGATGTAATGTATAAACAGATATAGTTCTTTTGTTTTAAAGATCAGTCATTTATCTATTATATATTATTCTGCTGCGATTGTGAGATTCCAATATTATTTTTTATTTCTTCTTCTGCCTCTTTCTTCTATAACCATAATGATTCGGTTTTTCAGCATTTGATTGTTTGGCATTTGATACAGAGGACATATTGATGCCAACTTACGGTCGTCGAGAAATCGGGTCGTTACATTTGGTATCGGAGCTGAAGGGTAAGTGAGAACCTTGGCTCTGGTGGGGATTACTTATTAGAATAGAGTCCGTAGTACTCTAGAATGAGTTTGAGTGTATTACTAGATATGAGGGCATATTTGTTAGTGAACATAAAACTGTTCTTATATTGTGTTAATTTATCAGTTGAGTGTTTATGGATTCAAGTCGATATGTGGGACGCCATGTCATTGATAGGAGTTTCTAAACTCTTAAACAAGGTAAACCGACACAGTTTTGTTTTAAAATAGGGTAAATGAAATAATTTTACCCAAATTATTTTTGTATATAAAAGAAATAATTTGTCGAAATTTATTATAGTTATATAAGGTTGCTTGGTTGTTAGGGAGTGATAATATTAAACCATTATCATCATTATGTAGAAATTAAAATAAGAAATTAATGTTATAACCAAAAAGTTAAGAGATATATTCATACAGAATGAATTTGCAAATGTGAATTATAAATGTGATTAATAGTTAAAAACGAAATAAAAATTCCAAAGGAATATTTGAATATGAAGTGGAAGGATTTGGAATTCGAAATTTTGGAAATTAAATTCCTTTGAGTTTGAAAATTATTTTCAAAGATTTTGGAGAAATAATAGTGATATTATTTAGGCAACATTTTTTAATTGGATTTGAAATCTGGTGAGATTTGGAATTTAAAAATATTTGAAATGCTTTAAAGAGATAAAGCATTGAACTCTCTTCGGTCGTTGGAAAATAACTTCGATGATGACTGTAGCATCATCAATATTCATTTTCGAGTTTCCAAGAGAGGAGTTGCTACAAATTGGTTTAAATTGTTTAAACTGGAGTATTTGCAAAACTGAGTTTGGATTTTAAATTCAAGAGATAATCAGATACCAAAGGATTTTGGATATAATTGATTTAAAAAATGCTTTTGAAATATGAGTAATTGTTTAAAATAGTCTGGAGTTGGTTTAGAATATTTACAGAATATAACTAAGTTTGATAATTTACAAAATTTGAAATTTGTAGGATAAGGTTCATCTTGAAAAGTGTTAAATAAAAGTAAGTGTGACTAGAGAATTAGGTTAGAAAGGTAAGCCAATTAAATGAAGTAAACTAAAGAACGTTAGTAAATGGAATGAAACTAAATTGAAAAGCTTATTGAAATTTAAAATTTAAATTGAATTGGAGTGTAATTAAATATAGTTAAGTAAAAGTGAATTTAAAGAAAGTCTAAGGAAACTAAGAGAAATAGTTACTTAAATAAAATTGTGTAGAGTCAAATGAATTTGCATTTGTAAGTAAATAGAATTGGAAACTTAATATTAGGAATTAATTTGAATTGTGTGTAATGGAAGTTAGTCAATATTTGACTAAATAAAATAAAGGACTGAAATAAAATTAGTGAGTAAATTAATCGATTCAAGAGGGTAAGCAAATAAATTGGAATTGTATATTGGGATGATATTTAATTTAAAATGTGTAAAATAAAGTGAAGTTATAAAATTAATTGGAAGTGAACTAAAATTATAAAAGTTTGGAAATAAGAAATTGTTTGAAATTTAAAATGAATTAGTAAGTGGAACTAATTTAAAATAATGATATGAACCAGTTGTGAATGGAAGATAGTTAAAATTCAATATTCAGAGTTTGAAGAAGAATCGAATTCAAGTAGAATTGAAAATGAAAATGTGGATGAAACTTGGGAAAAAGTATTGAGATTTTAAATCAATTAGTAAATTGAAGCATATTGAATCTATATGAAATTGGAATCCAATTTGTTTAAACGTAGATAAAAACGAAGTGGTAAAGTGAAAGTAATAATATAAGAGTATATAAAATGCTAATATTAAACTTAAGAAAAGTTAAGGGTGAAAGTTCTTAAGTAAATTTGGTATTGAAAATATACTAAGTTAATAATTGGATGAAATTTAAACTGGAAGTTGTGAAATGGGATGGTTATAAATAAGTGAACAGAAATCAAAATGAATATGAATAAAAGAGAGTTGATATAACTAATAATCAAATGGGGTAAAAACGTAGGATGTACGTGTATTATTTGCATAGGAGTTTGATCCAAGTTCGAGCACAGAATTTCGAGATAGTTATATCAATCCGAGTTGGGATTTTTCACTAGATTTTCGACGTCGAACCCTGGATATGGATTTTTGATTGATTCTAGAAGTTCTTTATCATAGTTTAGGACAATGCAAGGAGAATGATGGTTCTGATCAAGAAACAAAATCTGAGTCCGCACTAGGGAGTTGGGTGAATGATACTAGTTTGGAAAGAAAATTATGTGATCGAGTGAGGGATCGAATTTGGTTTTGCGTATGGTTAATATATGTACATCGTACGGGCTTGAATGAAATAGATATTTAAAACTTTTATAAAGAAATGTATAAAATAATTTTGATTTATGATTGGATATGATTGCTAAGTAGGATATACAGGTGTTTAAAAAGCAAAGGAAATGGTGATTTATGATTTTAGAAGACAAATTGAATTGCTTGAAAAAATGTATGTTTTTAAATTTCTGTACGAAATTTGATGATTTTCTGGTCTATCCACTTGGCCTTTTGTTTTCTTTTGAAATCTGGGTCCCGTAGAGGCATTTTGTAGTTGTACCGAGCTAGCCGCATAAAGGAAATGCTGGCAAAAATTTTCAAAAATTTAGGGAGTTAAAAAATTTTTGAGAAAATTTTGATAATTTAAAATTTGGTGTTAAATTTAAATTTGAATTGTTGAGTAGGCAATGTTGTTTTAAAAATATGGAAGAGTTTGGAAAGTTGGTTGAGTGATAGTGTGTCTTAAATAAAAGATTGTTTGGGAAGTTGTTAAAAACTATTTGGTTTGGAAAATAATAAGCGGGTTATGGACCATTCTTCTTAACTAGTAAGTTCGAGGATGAAATTCTTTTTAGGCGGGAGGAATGTGACAATCCGGAAGTTTTGGATATTTGAAATCGAAATATTTAATTGATTTTAAATATTCAAAAGTTAATTTTCAGCTTGAATCTCAAATATTACTATTTGTTCGATAAATAAACTATTGAATTAAATAATTGGAAATCAAGTAAAATATGAATTCTAGGATTTCGAGTCTGTTAAAAATAATTTGAAGGTTTATGAAATTTATGTTAAAATTGAATTTAAATCTGTTTTGTTAAGTTTTAAAAATATATAGTTTAAATTGATATTTAAAAATAGCCTTCCGAGGTACAGTCTCGGATTTCAACAAAACCAGTTCCGTTAGATCCGTAATATTGTTTTATTATAGGATTTCAATTTTTGTAGCATTTGGTGTTATCATTTGGTCATACGGAAGATAAACGCGCTGAAATCTATTTCGAAAATTCTGTATAATAACTGGGTCCAAAAGCTATCTTCTCTATACGAGCGAATTAGGATTCGAAACCTTTTCCATTGTGTGTGGAATAGGGTTTTAACATTATAAACGCCTGTTGGCACATCTCGACAGGAGTTCGAAATTTTGAGTTGCGAATTCAAGACAATTTAAATTTAAAATTGATATAAAATATATTTTGTTTGAACTGGTCAAAGTTTTAACTCATACAACTTTTCTTTTTCCAAAATACTATAGCAAGTCTGCAGACACATGTTCTATCTGGTTTTACACGCATCCCACAAAAAAATACTACGAAGATTTTTAATAAAAGGAAAAGGAGTGGCGGTCTCTGTTTAATCATGTTCATTCTTTTCATTCCCCCTTTCTCTTTGAATTCAAAATCAATGGCCATATAGAAAAAAGAAAACCTAAATCAAATTTCCCTCTACAAATTGCATCATCCCAGATCTATATTTTCCACCCTTGTTTTGAAAGACGCTCATTCATTAATCAAGGCAAGCTTGTTCGCGGCTTAGGGTGGTGTTCGATAGCAAGGGTTTGGATACCCAGTTGGTTTGAGGTAAGTCTACGATTGGAGCAAGGTCTAGTGTGTCACGATGATGGGTCGGCACAGCAAAGATGGAGGTCTAAGCGTCGCGATGGCGTTCGCTGGAGGAAGCACGCGTGCGTGGTTTGGGTCATAGGGGCGTAGAAGGGCTAGTCGAGATCGATTGTGAGGCAGAAGGTATAGACAGTTATTCATTTCAAGTTGATTATTATTTTTATTTTTATTGACAAGGATAATAATATTTTACAATTAGAAATATATATGAAACAATTGTGTTTAATTTAATATATATATATATATATATATATATGTTTGAAGGATTTTTATATTATTAGAATTTAAATGTATATAGATAAGGTTTTAAAAAAAAAATATAATAGGGATTTTATGCGTTTGAGAAGTTTATTGAAGATCAGATTTTAAAAGAAAAAAAGAAAGAATCTATATAGATTATCTTGTGAGTAGATACATACATAGTTTCAAAAGAAAGTAGACATACGTTTTAAATTTACCAATTTATCATTATATTAAGGAGATAATTTTTTTAACTGGTTAATCAATTTTTTTCAATTACTAAAGACAATTTATTAAAGGAAATTAGTTTAAACCAAATCATTAGTTAATTAAATTTTAAAATGGTAATTAATTGTTTGATTATTTCAAATATTGATAAACTACATAAATATTTATACAAGGTCTAAATCGCGAAGAAAACAAGGCAAGATGGAAGTGGAGTGCAAATAAAAATCAATGGTGAGTTAACCTCACTCATCTAGATTATTATTTAAATTTAAATAGTTAAATTTAAATTATTGGTTGAATAATTGAATTGACTGGATGTGATATTATATATATATATATATATATATATATATATGGAGTGATTAATTTCCCGCATTATATAGCGGATGAGACCCTATGCATCCTGCATAATATCGGATGACCCCATATACCGCGATATCCCACATCGAAGTGGGATAGGTATTTTTATATTGTGCTAACATCTGTCGATGCAGGAAAGCAGGTTGGAGGGATTCAACTGGATTTATCAAAATTATTTAGATTGTTTGAATATTCTGTGATAAGGTTTATTTGATAATCTGTGATAAATTATATTGGTAATTGGAAATATTGGATGCTATGGATTAATTAAATATATTTGGACATACTGAGTGTTTGTACCAAAATTGGGCACAACACTCGTCAGAAGTTATCGAAGAGATAATAAATGAAGAATATAAATTGAAAATGAGGATTGTCTAACAAAAACTCCAATTAACAAGAATATGAATGCGAAGATAAGCGATTTATAGTGGTTCGGCGTATTGTCTACGTCCACTGTGAATTTTTTGCAATTTTATTGATTCTCTTTCAATGATTACAAGTGATTACAGCAAACAACAACAAAATACAACCTGGAATTCGAATTCAACAGCAAGAATTTTATGCAAATCTCATTCCGGCAGAGTCTGGGCGCTTTAGAATCAAAGATCCCTTCTCTGTAGGCTCTAGGGCTCTATTTATAGGCGTAGGAGGCTGATATTTCGCTCAAACTTCGGGAGACTCATTCTGGCACGTGAGTGGGCCCATGCGACCAACCTCAGGAAGTTTCGACTCGGTCGGCGATCGATACGAAGTCCTTTCGTATCGATCAAGATGACGTCAAATCGAGCTAAAATTTGGTGGAGATATTCCTCAGCATGTACGCAAGCTCCTGTGAAAATTACATGGCATTTGGATCAGTGGATCATGAGTTATCGTCGATACGAAATGGGGTTTCTCGATGGCTGATTGGTTCGAATCCACCATTTCGAATCGATCCCTTCGACTCCATCAACTCACGTGGTCTTGTGATGATGTGGCACGCATACTTCACCTCGATCCGGTCTTTACTCCGAGTTTAGCGCATCGACTCCATAAATCTCGCCTCGATCGTATCGAGGGATGACACGTCACCCTGGTCTATTGACTCGATGGATTCGAATAAGGCCTCACTGATGGATTCGTACTACCGATGTTCAATGGTTACGAACAAGTCTTTCCTTGATGGACACGTAACTAATCGATGTGAACTCGAACCTTTCGATGGATACAAAGTAGGACAATCTGACGGATATGAAGTGCCCTGCCCATGATGGGTTCGAAGAGAGGTTTCCACGATGGATACGAAGTAGTGACCGTTGCCTCAGTTGATGGATGCAAAATGCTCTATCTGCCGATGGATACGAAGTAGGGAGATGCCAATGGATTCGAATAAGGAAGTGCTGACCGATACGAAGCGTGGCTTTATGATGAGTACGAAGTCCATCGATAAGAACTTGATGGGTTCGAACACAGCCAAGTTCATCGATACAAACCGGTGCTCTTCGATGGATATGAAACCGTTGGACCCATATCGATACGAAATCGATCGATACGAACTGGAGCTTGATAATCGATACGAAACCGGAGCTTTTCCCTTCAACTTACATCCATCATAACTTGAGCATACGAACTTGGATTGACGTGAAACTTGAAAACTTGGCTCTCTTAGCTTCGCTAGTCATGTCTTATCAATTATGGCTCAATCTGGACTTGGACAAAATTCACCGATATCCATAGCGAACCTTCGTACGTCTAATATCCAGGAAGAGTGATCCATGGCTTTCAATCAGTTCCTTGGTATCTCGACCTTTCCAAAAGGTGGGATAGCATTTGCCCCCCAAAGTACGTCTTGTGGAAACATGACGTGCTTTGAAAAGCTGCAGTTTCTCTTTGAATGATCGTCGTATTTTTTGCTGGAAGTTGTACTCCGTATTGCTGCCAGTTATTGTAACAACCCTAGTTTATAACTATTTATTTCTTTTAATTATTTTGTTTTTGAAATATATTTTATATAAATTGTGTTTACCAATATCGTTTAAATATTTAATTTGGAGATATATTTTATAAAATTGTGTATGTCAATAAAATTAAATAATAACTGTGAAAATTTAAGCTATGATTGAACTGTCAAATTTCGCGTTTAAAAGACGCGTCAATTATAGGGTATAAGTGACGTAATAAAACGTGTGATTTTAAAATGTTATTTTTACAAAATTTTTTTGATGTTTTAGACTGCGTCTGTTTAACGTATTGTAAAAATCATATTTTCATATATTTTTGAAGAAAAATATCAGTCAGTAGTTTTTATAGCAAACGTTATTCTAAACCGACAGTTCGTTTTTTTATTTAATCTGTATACGTTCTTTTCCAAAAGCTTACACAAAAATCTACCGTTTCATTTATTGTTTTCAAATAGAAAAAAAAAATCAACATATAAAATGAAATGGAAATCTACATGAAGCATTGAACAAACTTTATACCCTGACCATTTTCACGCATTTATACTTACAAAAATTTTGTTGAAACTGACATTCTAAACTAGGCAGCTGTTTTCTTCCTTGGATCACGCAAGCTTTAAATTTTTTTGGTAACGTGCGTATTACACTCTTCCCTTACCCTCTGTTTCAACAGCTATACAAGAATTTAAATATACAAATCAGAGTGCACAGATCACGCAACTAAAATCTATGATTTAAAGGGTTGTAATCAAGTTTTACTTTGTGAAACTCTCGGCCTTTTCGAAAGCTTATATATTTTGCAAACTGAACTAAAATGAGTTTTGTTTTTCCAGTACTCTATGATATAAACGTATATCATATCACACAAGAATTTAATCTGGCATTAAAATTATCAGCAAAGCTTTATACACTGCACATTAATCTCTCGGCCTCCCCTTGAAAACTCATACGAAAATTTATCTAAGAAACTGAACATTCATTTAAAGCACGCATTGATTCTTGGTTCAAACCAAATCGGGAAGGAGAAATCAGTGCATGTGTAACTACCATCTTCGTGTAAACATTCAACATGAAGAGATTTGGAATGTTCATAGCCGGGCCTTTTGTCATTCCATTTTAGTTTCTTTTGGCTAAAAGCTTACCTGCCTATTTATTTATAATCAGACTATAATTTAAATTTTCGTAACCGTTCAAAGCAATATTATCTGGAAAGGAAATGCCACAATGTTTCCCCCCTTACGTTTCTCTGATCAGCAGAAAATTTAGCTTCCTATGTTTTCACCAGTTTCATCTATAAATACTATACTCTTTTTCATAAATCTCCACTACCTCCTCTGCTTTTGGCTCGAGAGCTTTTGCATACAACCAGGTAAAACATTGACAGATTTTGTTTTCTTTTTTTCTTCCTCCTTCATGGTTTCTCTTATTTTGTTCTCTCCTAGTCCTTGTTTTCTCATCTTTGCTCGGCCACTTCAACCCTGCCTACCACCCTAGTGCTCAGCCAAGTTCCTATGAGTTGTATGTTTTGTTTAAAAAAAAAAAAAAAAAAAAAAAAAAAAAAACCTGTTTCTAGTAGCGGTGGATATGTGTGTTGATGATAAGGTCTTAAGAGAAATATGTTTACCTTAAATAGCAGAAAGATGCAAGTGTAGGCAGAGAGTGGCGTGAGTTTGTCTTGCATAGGATATTAGACATGTTTATAATTTGAAAAAAAAAAAGAAGGAAAGGAGAAGTCTGCAGATAACAAAGTGATGATGATGGGAATATTTACACGCATACCACCCACTTGTACTTTAAGGAGTAGAGTAGTATATGGCACCACATTTATTTAAGTAGTATGATGATGTATCCAAGTTTAAATAAGCATATGCCGAGAGTTTTATTCTTTTTGATGAGCTTCAGCACGTTCAATGAGTGCATGTGATATATGAGTGCATGCATGAAGCTGAGAACTATTTTACCTGTTCAAAAATGCATACATACAAACTTGGGAACTAAGGGTTAGGTTTTGTTTGGATTGCTCATTTTTCCTTCCAGACAACTGAATAAGCAGTGACAGTGTATTTTGGTTTTTAGTTTGGGTAGGTATTTGTATAAGGGTATAGTGCAAAAATTAGGATAACAGAGTGTAACTGTGAGTACATGTCTAGATAAAGTGTTGAAAAATTGAAGCTTCGGTAGATGATTCTTTATGCGAATTGCTGTAGAAAAAAATATATGTATACTTGAAGTACGAATAGGAGTTGGACATATTTTGAAAGGAGAATACATACAAAGGCTTCAGTGTTGTGTCAAGTAGAAGTGGCCTCAGATTTTCAGAGAGGAGTATAAAAAAAATTACCCGAAGTTATTACATAGCTGACTCGAAGCATCGGTGAAGGTGACTCGAAGAGATTTGGGTGGTGACACGGTGAACTGGGGGATAAGTGAGTTGCCTGTCTTAGTTTAAAACTTGGAAAATTTTGGGTTGAGACAGACGTAAGTAGCATTGCAATTTAAGTAGTTGGATCTAAATGGATAAGTTAGGCAACAATAAGAGGTTTGCCATGTGTGTACACGTACATGAGCAAGTTGGAATTTAAGGCGTGCACGTGCACCGGTGTATACTACGACATAGAGTAGGAAAAACGTCCCCATATTGCTTAGTCTGACTTTAGGAATTTTTGTCGTAAATTTTAGTGTTAACCCGGTTCACGTTTTGGGTATATTTTGGTCAGATTGCACGGTGGAGTGGTCGAGCAAATCAAACCAATTCTCTCCCTATTTTAAATTTTTCTTTGACCATAAATTCTAAAGTCGCGTATTCGATATTTGAATTTTGTTCTAGATTTGAATCTAGGCGACATCCGAGAAATTTTGACCGTTACCCTCTGTCGTTCTTTTCCGGTGAATCGTCGTTTTGAAATTCAAACTTTCTGCAGCATTCAAGTGAGTATTTCTCACCAGACATACGTACATATATTTTGGTAAATTATCGCAAGTGTATGTGTAAAATTTTATTTCACTATTATCTGTCTGTAGTGTAATATAGGATAATGAACCCCATTTAAATTGACACCTCATCAGTTATTTATCTGTTGTATTTTTCTGCAGTTATATTATTTATTGTTTATTTACTGCTTAAATCACCACTGCAAGTTCCCTGTTAAATTTAGATTGTTATGGGCTGAAATGATAGGCCTAAATGATGATTATTGTTCATTTATTCTGTTAACTGTTAACTGATAACTTGGGATTGCGGGTTTGAAATGATAGAACCCGGGGTTTGTAAATTACGGATTGAAATGATATAAATCCGTACCACTTGACCTAGGCTAGAAAACTATATACAGGCCCGTGGTTCTTATAATATTTTCTGAAATATTTAAGATTATTTTGGAAGTTAAATATTTCGATTTAATATCTTTAAAGGATTTTATTCATAAGGATTTTTAATAAGTTATAAATGTTAATAAATAAATAAATATTTGAATAAAATTATGGAATATAACTTATTTTGGTAGTTCTGGATTTTGAAAGGATAAGATTCAGTAAGAAAATAATAAATAAATAAGTTATATTTGGAAATATTTATTAAGTTAATAATACTACAGCATTTAAATGCTGTCTTTTGAAATTGGACTAGCTTTACCCGTAACTTTAGGTAGCATTTCATGAGTGCTACAGAATCTAGAATTTGATTGTTTTAAAATTTATGGAAATTGATAAATTATATTTTATTTTTAAGTTTTGGAAATTTTTAAGAGATGATATTTATAACTGGATTTTCCTTAATAAATTTAAGATGAACATTCTAGTATTAAGTAAATTTTGAAAATATTTAATGGCTAAAATTTGGAGTTTTATTTTTGGAATTTAGGGGAATATCCAAGACTAAATAATAAAACATTAATTTGTTGAAAGAATAAAATCCAACTTTAGTTTGAATATTAATACTCCAATTGGATATATATATATATATATAGGAATTGAAATGGTTTTGGGAACTTGAAGTGATATTTAAGCATGGTTTAAAACTTTAGATAAAGAAATATATTTGTAAAGCTATGTAAATTATCTTCTTTACAAAGTAACCATAAAGTTAAACCATTTATTCTATATACCGTTGAATATCCAAACCATTTGTGTTTTGGGAGTTATGGTTTTAAAGTAAAATTTCCAAAATATTATGTTTTGAAGATATAATTCAAATATTTGGTTTCCAGATATTATAAATTTTAAGCAGTATGGTTTTGGAGAAGAATTATATTTGAACATAACGATATCATATTGTTTTGGGTTTTAAAATGATATCGTATTTATAGTTTTGAAATGGAAATGTTTATCCTGGTTTTAAAGTATAAACTGTTTTTAAATGACCACGGTGTTATAATAACGATGGGTTGGCAAAGAGACCGGGATCGGATATGGACATACTCTCTGTCGATACCGAAAACCACTTTGACCAACCGTGTACGCGGTGGAGATTCCAGAATGAAGTAGGTCGGTGGTGGCGTTTCCTGTAAGGTAAATACGTGGACCCGACTCCCGTGAGTTGGCATAAGGTGGCTAAAACAGGAGCGATTCCAGGCCAATGAGGTCATACCTCTGATCGGACCCTCCTCTTCGATATTATACTATGATTTTTGGATTGATTCAGTGGCCACTGCTATATTTTGATTTTGGGGAGTTAGTCCGAGGTGGGCGGTAACTGCGGCTACGCGTTTCCATCAGCCTGGATAGCAATTGGTATATCTACCCTGGCATTGCCTAGTTGTGCCGTGTCATCTACCATACCGAGCCTTTACTACGAGTTTCTATTTGTGTCGTACCTATGGAGTATCCGCTGGTAGCTTCCCGATCAGGAGGTATTACGGTACTGTATAGACTATTGGCATTATTCTGTGTTAAGGGCTATATGGGTAACCCCTTAACGCTATTAAAAATTAAGTTTATTTTATAAATAGACACTATTATAATAGCGCAATATACTACATAGTAAATAGTTTGACGGATCCTTAGAGGATGGGCGGTCCCAAGCATCCTTTAAGTTACTTGCTCTATATTACAGTACACTTGAATTAGCTTACATTATATAAGTATGTATGTCCTGACTCGAGTGTTATGTTTTATTTTACGCTCGGGTCAGCCAGAGTTGCAGCTTCAGTTTCTATCCGGAGCTAGGACATCCCCTAGATCATTCGTGCTGCCGGAAGCTTTTCAGTCCTTAGCTTATCTACAATCAAGGCTTTGGAAGATTCTGTTTCTATTTATGTCTAAAGCTGTATTGCAGATTCTAAACTATGTAAATTCTGTTTGGTTAAAGTTTTATAGTGGCTTCATGAACCACTGAATATTTTATTTCCGCTGTGAGTTCTGATATCTGTGTCTGTGATTCTGTGATTTATTTACTGCATATTCTGAGTTTTGCCAAATTTATTCTACAACGCAGTATTTTGAACAATTCAAGTCCGACATGTGCGGATGCGAAGGGTTGAAAATATTGGGTCGTTACATTTGGTATCAGAGCTTTGGTTCTAGGCAAAACTTGGAATGTATGGTAAATTTGATTTACAGAATCACATTCATTCGAGCTTGAACCACTTTCTTTCCGAATTTTGGAACATTCCCTACGGATCCAAAGTTCATTCGCGTCCCTCACTTTTCATCTTCTTTAGATTCTGGAGTATCCCATAACTCCACTTCGGATGATTTTTATAGTGAATTGGCGGTCTCGCCATTATTCTAATAAAGGGGTGAAACTCCTTTACAAATTAGCATTGGTTCACCGGAGATTTATATTTATCCTCGGTTTATATGCTAGTATCTTTGGTTATTCCGAACTCTATCTCTTCAGATCAAATGTAGATTTACACCAATCACATCGATCTGACTCTTTAAGTCACGGATGACTAGGTCAAGGTTGTCCGCGATTTATATAACTTACCCAGTTCCTTATTTTGTTATTTAATCATCAGATCTTCTGATTCCAACTTATCTTGAATTCTATTTGATTTGAGTTCATCAAATTTGAGTCTCTATCCTTGTTTTGAAAATTTTATGCCTATATTTGAAAATAAAAACTAATATTATATATATATATAAGTATAATTTTTAGAATTTTAAAATTAATCTAACTAGTTGTCAAGAGATAATAGTTTTGATTTTATTTATGGTGTTGTAAGCCATGTGTTTTGTCTAATATAAATAATTGAATATAAAAATGGTTATAAATTAATTTAGAAACAGAAATGAATTTAAAAACAAGAACTTGAGAATTCAATTTCCGATGGTTTCAAACCTTGGGTTTAAAGTTTTTAAAAGGATATATTATTTAAAGTATTTTCGAATAGAAATTTGTTTCCAAAGAATTTTAAAATTTAGTGCTCTTCTCTTTTGTCGCTGGAAAATAATTTCGGTGATGACTGCAGCATCATCGACATTCATTTTCGAGTTTCGAAGTGAAAAGACCATTCTGTAGTCTGGCTACAGTGTTACCTTGAGATTTTAATTGATTTGAATTTCTAAAATATGACTTAATTTATAAAAATTGATTTGACATATTATATACATATATTTAGTTATCTCAAAATGGTTTGAAGGGAATCAGGAATTTAATTCTTAAAATTTACCTTGAAAAATAAAATAAAATTCTTGAATAAGAATAATTTCAACTTGAAGATAATTGAATTTGGAAGTTTTATTTGTATAGCACCCAATTTTCATTCCAATATAACTTACCTTGATTTTCAGAAGTTAACAATGTAATTGGAAAATATACAATATGAAAGGATTTTTATAAATAAAATTTGAGTGGTTATAATAAATGTTATACACTTAAATTTTAGTTATAAAGGATTAATAAAGGTAATATAGAAAAAAGGAATTTAAGGAATTTATTTAAATAACCTAATAATCAAAGTTGATTTAATATGGAACCTTAAACCTAACCAAGAAATTGTAATAAAGGTTATTCCCTGAAATGAATATGTTTGTGTAATAAACAATGTATCTTTGAATAAGAAAATAAATATATTTGGAAAGGGATATTTTGTAATAAGGATTATTTATCTTAAAATCATAGTTAATTGATGAATAAATATGTAATGAAATTTGATTGTTATATTTGCTATGATAAATATTTTATTTATGAAATAAATATGTCTTGAAAATGGATAATTATGATTTAAATAGTTGAGACGTATTCTAAATATCACTAAATTTTGATAATTGAGAATTTGTTTTCCAATGAAAATTTCAAGTGTAACTTATTGAAGGAATATCTTATTAGGTATTTTAAATAAAGTGTTAGGTTATTTGATAGATTTAGAGTTAAGTAAAATAATGAACTTTTGAAATGAAGTATATTTTATTTGGATATTCCATTCATAAAGTTGTTTTAAAAATATAAGTAAAATGATATCCAAATGAATATCTCAGAAATTGAACTAATTTGAAATACTATTATATCTACTGTAGCATATTTTAAGTGCTGCTATTTCTAAAAATAAAATGTTTTGAAAATTTATAATTGAATAAATGAACTTAAGAATATTTCAACTTTGAAATGAATATTTTTGACATTGAATTTAAAAGGTATAAGTGAAGATTATTTTAAAAGTGTTATGATTTTTGTAGTATTATTTCCAAATGATAATATCTATAAATTTTAATGACTTTCAAAGTATTATGATTTCAAAGCATTATGATTTCAAATTTATTATCTTATTTTGTTTTCAAACTATCTTTAAATGTCCTTGGTTTCCCTATCTGCTACAGAATGAGGAGGCTATTGCTTATACCAGTCTATTTAGAAATCTTTCTATAATCTTTGAAAATCTTTGTTACTCATCGGGACCTGAGCACCGCTTACCACCCATAGACGGGCGGTCAAACTGAAGGGGGTAAATCCGATTCTAGAGGATCTTCTTCGCGCTTCAAATCCGGAACTATCCGTTTAAGATTCTTGTTTATCTAGCTTATCTTCTTTTGTTTCTCTTCTTTCGTTCCTTTTCGAGGACGAAAAGTTCTTAAGTGGGGGAGAGTGTAACAACCCTAGTTTATAACTATTTATTTCTTTTAATTATTTTGTTTTTGAAATATATTTTATATAAATTGTGTTTACCAATATCGTTTAAATATTTAATTTGGAGATATATTTTATAAAATTGTGTATGTCAATAAAATTAAATAATAACTGTGAAAATTTAAGCTATGATTGAACTGTCAAATTTCGCGTTTAAAAGACGCGTCAATTATAGGGTATAAGTGACGTAATAAAACGTGTGATTTTAAAATGTTATTTTTACAAAAAATTTTTGATGTTTTAGACTGCGTCTGTTTAACGTATTGTAAAAATCATATTTTCATATATTTTTGAAGAAAAATATCAGTCAGTAGTTTTTATAGCAAACGTTATTCTAAACCGACAGTTCGTTTTTTTATTTAATCTGTATACGTTCTTTTCCAAAAGCTTACACAAAAATCTACCGTTTCATTTATTGTTTTCAAATAGAAAAAAAAAATCAACATATAAAATGAAATGGAAATCTACATGAAGCATTGAACAAACTTTATACCCTGACCATTTTCACGCATTTATACTTACAAAAATTTTGTTGAAACTGACATTCTAAACTAGGCAGCTGTTTTCTTCCTTGGATCACGCAAGCTTTAAATTTTTTTGGTAACGTGCGTATTACACTCTTCCCTTACCCTCTGTTTCAACAGCTATACAAGAATTTAAATATACAAATCAGAGTGCACAGATCACGCAACTAAAATCTATGATTTAAAGGGTTGTAATCAAGTTTTACTTTGTGAAACTCTCGGCCTTTTCGAAAGCTTATATATTTTGCAAACTGAACTAAAATGAGTTTTGTTTTTCCAGTACTCTATGATATAAACGTATATCATATCACACAAGAATTTAATCTGGCATTAAAATTATCAGCAAAGCTTTATACACTGCACATTAATCTCTCGGCCTCCCCTTGAAAACTCATACGAAAATTTATCTAAGAAACTGAACATTCATTTAAAGCACGCATTGATTCTTGGTTCAAACCAAATCGGGAAGGAGAAATCAGTGCATGTGTAACTACCATCTTCGTGTAAACATTCAACATGAAGAGATTTGGAATGTTCATAGCCGGGCCTTTTGTCATTCCATTTTAGTTTCTTTTGGCTAAAAGCTTACCTGCCTATTTATTTATAATCAGACTATAATTTAAATTTTCGTAACCGTTCAAAGCAATATTATCTGGAAAGGAAATGCCACAATGTTTCCCCCCTTACGTTTCTCTGATCAGCAGAAAATTTAGCTTCCTATGTTTTCACCAGTTTCATCTATAAATACTATACTCTTTTTCATAAATCTCCACTACCTCCTCTGCTTTTGGCTCGAGAGCTTTTGCATACAACCAGGTAAAACATTGACAGATTTTGTTTTCTTTTTTTCTTCCTCCTTCATGGTTTCTCTTATTTTGTTCTCTCCTAGTCCTTGTTTTCTCATCTTTGCTCGGCCACTTCAACCCTGCCTACCACCCTAGTGCTCAGCCAAGTTCCTATGAGTTGTATGTTTTGTTAAAAAAAAAAAAAAAAAAAAAAACCCTGTTTCTAGTAGCGGTGGATATGTGTGTTGATGATAAGGTCTTAAGAGAAATATGTTTACCTTAAATAGCAGAAAGATGCAAGTGTAGGCAGAGAGTGGCGTGAGTTTGTCTTGCATAGGATATTAGACATGTTTATAATTTGAAAAAAAAAAAGAAGGAAAGGAGAAGTCTGCAGATAACAAAGTGATGATGATGGGAATATTTACACGCATACCACCCACTTGTACTTTAAGGAGTAGAGTAGTATGTGGCACCACATTTATTTAAGTAGTATGATGATGTATCCAAGTTTAAATAAGCATATGCCGAGAGTTTTATTCTTTTTGATGAGCTTCAGCACGTTCAATGAGTGCATGTGATATATGAGTGCATGCATGAAGCTGAGAACTATTTTACCTGTTCAAAAATGCATACATACAAACTTGGGAACTAAGGGTTAGGTTTTGTTTGGATTGCTCATTTTTCCTTCCAGACAACTGAATAAGCAATGACAGTGTATTTTGGTTTTTAGTTTGGGTAGGTATTTGTATAAGGGTATAGTGCAAAAATTAGGATAACAGAGTGTAACTGTGAGTACATGTCTAGATAAAGTGTTGAAAAATTGAAGCTTCGGTAGATGATTCTTTATGCGAATTGCTGTAGAAAAAAATATATGTATACTTGAAGTACGAATAGGAGTTGGACATGTTTTGAAAGGAGAATACATACAAAGGCTTCAGTGTTGTGTCAAGTAGAAGTGGCCTCAGATTTTCAGAGAGGAGTATAAAAAAAATTACCCGAAGTTATTACATAGCTGACTCGAAGCATCGGTGAAGGTGACTCGAAGAGATTTGGGTGGTGACACGGTGAACTGGGGGATAAGTGAGTTGCCTGTCTTAGTTTAAAACTTGGAAAATTTTGGGTTGAGACAGACGTAAGTAGCATTGCAATTTAAGTAGTTGGATCTAAATGGATAAGTTAGGCAACAATAAGAGGTTTGCCATGTGTGTACACGTACATGAGCAAGTTGGAATTTAAGGCGTGCACGTGCACCGGTGTATACTACGACATAGAGTAGGAAAAACGTCCCCATATTGCTTAGTCTGACTTTAGGAATTTTTGTCGTAAATTTTAGTGTTAACCCGGTTCACGTTTTGGGTATATTTTGGTCAGATTGCACGGTGGAGTGGTCGAGCAAATCAAACCAATTCTCTCCCTATTTTAAATTTTTCTTTGACCATAAATTCTAAAGTCGCGTATTCGATATTTGAATTTTGTTCTAGATTTGAATCTAGGCAACATCCGAGAAATTTTGACCGTTACCCTCTGTCGTTCTTTTCCGGTGAATCGTCGTTTTGAAATTCAAACTTTCTGCAGCATTCAAGTGAGTATTTCTCACCAGACATACGTACATATATTTTGGTAAATTATCGCAAGTGTATGTGTAAAATTTTATTTCACTATTATCTGTCTGTAGTGTAATATAGGATAATGAACCCCATTTAAATTGACACCTCATCAGTTATTTATCTGTTGTATTTTTCTGCAGTTATATTATTTATTGTTTATTTACTGCTTAAATCACCACTGCAAGTTCCCTGTTAAATTTAGATTGTTATGGGCTGAAATGATAGGCCTAAATGATGATTATTGTTCATTTATTCTGTTAACTGTTAACTGATAACTTGGGATTGCGGGTTTGAAATGATAGAACCCGGGGTTTGTAAATTACGGATTGAAATGATATAAATCCGTACCACTTGACCTAGGCTAGAAAACTATATACAGGCCCGTGGTTCTTATAATATTTTCTGAAATATTTAAGATTATTTTGGAAGTTAAATATTTCGATTTAATATCTTTAAAGGATTTTATTCATAAGGATTTTTAATAAGTTATAAATGTTAATAAATAAATAAATATTTGAATAAAATTATGGAATATAACTTATTTTGGTAATTCTGGATTTTGAAAGGATAAGATTCAGTAAGAAAATAATAAATAAATAAGTTATATTTGGAAATATTTATTAAGTTAATAATACTACAGCATTTAAATGCTGTCTTTTGAAATTGGACTAGCTTTACCCGTAACTTTAGGTAGCATTTCATGAGTGCTACAGAATCTAGAATTTGATTGTTTTAAAATTTATGGAAATTGATAAATTATATTTTATTTTTAAGTTTTGGAAATTTTTAAGAGATGATATTTATAACTGGATTTTCCTTAATAAATTTAAGATGAACATTCTAGTATTAAGTAAATTTTGAAAATATTTAATGGCTAAAATTTGGAGTTTTATTTTTGGAATTTAGGGGAATATCCAAGACTAAATAATAAAACATTAATTTGTTGAAAGAATAAAATCCAACTTTAGTTTGAATATTAATACTCCAATTGGATATATATATATATATATAGGAATTGAAATGGTTTTGGGAACATGAAGTGATATTTAAGCATGGTTTAAAACTTTAGATAAAGAAATATATTTGTAAAGCTATGTAAATTATCTTCTTTACAAAGTAACCATAAAGTTAAACCATTTATTCTATATACCGTTGAATATCCAAACCATTTGTGTTTTGGGAGTTATGGTTTTAAAGTAAAATTTCCAAAATATTATGTTTTGAAGATATAATTCAAATATTTGGTTTCCAGATATTATAAATTTTAAGCAGTATGGTTTTGGAGAAGAATTATATTTGAACATAACGATATCATATTGTTTTGGGTTTTAAAATGATATCGTATTTATAGTTTTGAAATGGAAATGTTTATCCTGGTTTTAAAGTATAAACTGTTTTTAAATGACCATGGTGTTATAATAACGATGGGTTGGCAAAGAGACCGGGATCGGATATGGACATACTCTCTGTCGATACCGAAAACCACTTTGACCAACCGTGTACGCGGTGGAGATTCCAGAATGAAGTAGGTCGGTGGTGGCGTTTCCTGTAAGGTAAATACGTGGACCCGACTCCCGTGAGTTGGCATAAGGTGGCTAAAACAGGAGCGATTCCAGGCCAATGAGGTCATACCTCTGATCGGACCCTCCTCTTCGATATTATACTATGATTTTTGGATTGATTCAGTGGCCACTGCTATATTTTGATTTTGGGGAGTTAGTCCGAGGTGGGCGGTAACTGCGGCTACGCGTTTCCATCAGCCTGGATAGCAATTGGTATATCTACCCTGGCATTGCCTAGTTGTGCCGTGTCATCTACCATACCGAGCCTTTACTACGAGTTTCTATTTGTGTCGTACCTATGGAGTATCCGCTGGTAGCTTCCCGATCAGGAGGTATTACGGTACTGTATAGACTATTGGCATTATTCTGTGTTAAGGGCTATATGGGTAACCCCTTAACGCTATTAAAAATTAAGTTTATTTTATAAATAGACACTATTATAATAGCGCAATATACTACATAGTAAATAGTTTGACGGATCCTTAGAGGATGGGCGGTCCCAAGCATCCTTTAAGTTACTTGCTCTATATTACAGTACACTTGAATTAGCTTACATTATATAAGTATGTATGTCCTGACTCGAGTGTTATGTTTTATTTTACGCTCGGGTCAGCCAGAGTTGCAGCTTCAGTTTCTATCCGGAGCTAGGACATCCCCTAGATCATTCGTGCTGCCGGAAGCTTTTCAGTCCTTAGCTTATCTGCAATCAAGGCTTTGGAAGATTCTGTTTCTATTTATGTCTAAAGCTGTATTGCAGATTCTAAACTATGTAAATTCTGTTTGGTTAAAGTTTTATAGTGGCTTCATGAACCACTGAATATTTTATTTCCGCTGTGAGTTCTGATATCTGTGTCTGTGATTCTGTGATTTATTTACTGCATATTCTGAGTTTTGCCAAATTTATTCTACAACGCAGTATTTTGAACAATTCAAGTCCGACATGTGCGGATGCGAAGGGTTGAAAATATTGGGTCGTTACAGTTATTTTGTTTGTTATATTGAATTTCGTATCGATCCCCTCCTGAATCGATGTGAAATTTGAGTTGCAACAACGTTTGGAAGTTATTTTTGTGGAGTTCCTTCGTATCGATCCTCTCCTGAATCGATGTGGAAGGTTGAAAGATTGACTTCGCATCGATAAATTAACAATTCGTTGAATGCTAAATGTTCATTCGCATCGATGGTAATGTTTGAGTCCTGATGGACATGAAATCATGGTTCGTATCGATTATAATGTAGATGGAGTCATGAGATTATTGATGCGAACAGGGGGTTCGAGCCGATGGGCTCCATCGTCTTCAGCCGTTCTTGCCATGCGCTTCGCATCGATAGGTTCACCGTTCATTTCGAACCGATAGAAATTCTTGATCAAATGGAGTCGAACAGGGCATTCGACTCGACTCGGGTTTTGACCGGTTGCGACCGGTCAAGTGGACTGGGAGGCGATTCGACCCGGTCCCTTCCTAAGTTCCATATAAATAGCTAGGACTTAGCCATTTTTCACATTTTTACTTTTCACCGCCGTCTCTAATCTTCGTATCGATTCGAAACATCGGAAAAGATAGAACCGCGTCGCGCCTTCGATTCGACAAGATTCGTCCCTTAAATTCTTCGAATCCCACTTTCAAATTAGGTAATTAAACATGAATCCAAGCAACGAAACTATTCCAGTTCTACTCTTCCTTCATTGATTATCCATTCGGGTAATTGATAAAGCCAGATCTAGTTTGGAGAAGAAAGAGTGGGGAGGACAAAATCGAATCGATCTGGGGACTCGTGTTCGAATTTATGAAGGCAACAATATTTTTCTTTGGATTTCGCATCGATCCCTGGGATGATCTAATGGAGATGATGCGGTTCGTACCGATAGTTATGGTGATGGATCGTATCGATACAAAATGATCGATACGAAAAAATAGGTTGACGGTCGATTCGAAGTCCGTAACTTTAGATCGATACGAACTACATCTCTATGATCGATACGAAAGTATCGACTCGAACGTGATCGATGTTAAGTTGAGGCCTTCCTGATCGATACGAACCATGCAACGAAGGATCGATTCGAAGTCATCTCACCTTGATCGATACGAAATCGGCCCTTGACCATCGATTCGAAACGTGCCCCTTGTATCGATTCGAAGTGATATCCCGATGGATTCGAACGAGCTTCCTATGATCGATTCGAACCCTTCCTTTGATGGATACGAAATTTTTAGCAATCTAGCATGATTCCGACGAGCTTCATCCTTGCATATCTGGTTTTAACTATTAAACTGCACACTTTACTATCCTTTCGATGCCCGTCGATGGAACTATAACTTAACACCGTGATAACGAACTTTAACTCGGATCGATTACCAACATCTGGATGGTACGGTTGTGACGGTCAGCGATGACGGTCACTCCTACTGGACTCTGAGTATCTTTGTTGCTTGCAAGTTTTCTTCATTCTGCAAAATCTTTTACAGTAATGCACAACACTGCACAACACACACTCTTACACGTGGGGACTGCACGGGTTCTTTATCGCCTAACGATAGTTTCTCATAAGTTAGCTAGTTATGGAACCATCAAGTTCGCAGCCGTAAGAAATCCAAAGTACAATTCCTCCGAGACTCGATATTCCGGACATTGGGCCTGAAGTCATTGGTCCAGCCCCGGACGAATTACCCGATGCATCTTTCATTGCCAATCCATCGGACTCCGTTAGATCCAACGTCTCTGAAGATATGCTAGGGAGAATATGCTTAAGGCATAGCCTGTCAATGGACAACGTATTATTGCCGGGACCAAATGACAGACCACGCAATCCGCCAGAGGGATATACCGCATTCAATCGTCACGCGTGTGCAGCCGGAACGCTCCCTCCATTCAATGAGTATATAAGTGAAGTATTGTCTTTTTTGGGGATCGCCCCATCTCAGCTACACCCAAATGGATATGCTTCAGTGAATAGCTTGTTCATCGTCTTTATGGAGTATCTTCATCGAACACCGATCCCGATTGAGATCAGATATCTGTTCAACTTCAAAAGCCGAAATGATAACCATCTTTTACATTCTTGGAGGCAGCAAGGAACTATCAAGTGGTCACCGGGTCCTGGACCAGGCTAAGCTACTTCAAGACGGAGTGCTTTTACGTTAGATGCCCCCCAAGGTTCGCCCGACGATGGTTATTCAGACGTGAGTATAGCTGAGTTCTCAAATAATTATTAAGGCGATTGCAGCTGAAGTGAAACTTATATTCTTTCTTTTTTACAGCAATAATTCAGCGACCCGAAGGTGGATACTTCAAGGAGATAGTCCGGGTGCTTCAGAAAGTCCCGAGTGAAGATAGGAATATTGAATTGCTCTTGACGGATAGAAATCTCAGAATTCTTGGGTTGATCGAGCGGAGACAAAGTATAGTGTTCGACGGCGCATTAAAAACTGTCTCAAGAGAGCAAGCCAAACGAAAAAAGCCTAAAGTTGTCGTAATCGAGAAAGTTGATTCCGAGAGAACTCACACTGATGAGGAACCCCTGGGCGAACCTGCTAATGTAGCCCAGGACACTGAAGAACAGAGAAAAGGCAAGGCAGCCGTTTTTAAGACGCTTAAAAAGGGGAGATGGAAATCCATCGTCACGTCCCAGCCCATTTCTGGAATTAGAATTTCGGAGGTGTCTTCCCCAAGAACGGATTGTCTTTACGAAGGGCTTGCCGATCTTCCAATCCCTGACGATGTATCTTTCCAGCATGATGTTGGGTTGGAGGAATTCCACCATATCTTAGAATTGAGCGAACCTTTTCCTATTAGCATGGTCGACACTTTCGGTTGGTCGGGAGGTTGCACATTCATACACATTTCACGGCACTACACAACCCTTAACCGTAGGTCATCTGTTTCGAAAAGCCACTAACTCTATTTTCATTTTGTTTCGCAGATACTATGACTGGATGAGGTTCGATGTTGGAAAGTCTTCGACAGGCTCGTAGATCTTCCACATATTACGAGTCGCAAAGAAGGGAAGGGGATAAGGATTACGACCGTGGATACTCTGGATATTCTAGCCAAGAAAGATATGATAGAGATAGGGATTACTGATGTCGATCTCGATCTTGCACTCCTCCACCCAGAGCTCCTGTACAACCTCCCGTCTATGTTTCTCGTCCTTCCGAATCTTCGCGGCACAAGTCAGCTTCCCAGTCTTCCAGGTTCGAGCCCCATCATCCCAGATCTGAGGCAATAACCCCAGTAGTTGCGGAACAGCCTCCTATGGAAATTTCAGGGGAAGGAGCGATCAAGCTTGCTCAGCTAAAGAAGGACTTCCCCAACATTTGTTTTGATAACTACATTTTCCCTCCTCATTTGAAAAGAATCTTGGCGGAGGCTGAGCAGATGGCGCATGGCTATGTACATGATTTCTATATCCAGTATAAGACGTGGGCTAAAGCATCTGAGAAGGCATCATCATTAGCCTTTGAGCGGGAAGCTATCATTGAGAAACTACAAGCAGAGCTAGCTCAAAAGAACCGTATTATACAAGTGCTGAACACTAAAGCCGAGTCATCTCGGAAATCAGTGATGGAGGCTCTTAAGATGGCTGATGAAGCTCAAGCGGCTATGGACAGAATAAAGAAAGAGCATTATGTTACGGTGGAATACATGGGCCACCGAAACATCATTGTAACCGCCGAGCGGGATGCGGCCTTGAAGGAGCTTAACGAGCTAAAAGCTAAATTTTCCGAAATTGCTAAGGATAGGGACGACGTGAATAATGCGGCCCAGGAAGCGTGTGAACAGGCCGTAGTGCTTTGGACTGAACAAGACGCGACAATAGCTAAAGTACAGGCGGTCGAAGCCGAAGTCGATAGAAAAATTGAGATTGCCGAGTCCAAGCTGGAGGCCGACATTGAAGACCTCCTCATCACTTATAATGCTAATGTGTTAAAGCACAGGAATTTGGTTTGGCTCGAGAATTATTCGGTACATCTTCAGAGCGCTTGGGGCCGGTTGATTTAGGAGGAGAAAGCAGCACATCCGGATGAGTCAATCGACCAATTTGAGCTTGAAAACCGGTTGCTGACTGAAGATGAAAAGAAGTCCTTCATAATGCCATAATTTCTTATGAGAAGGAGATGGTCGGTGCCCGACATCAGGATGTCGGGGAAGGCTCAGGTGTTGAACACCAGGCTACAGTTCTTGAGATCACGGCTCCACCCCCATCAGAGCCTACATCTGCGGTTGATTCACAGCCTGTCTCAGCCTATAACCCGGAACAACCGCAACTATCTCCTATCCGGGAGCATGTTTCTGAAGCCGCTCAGTCATCAGCAGGCCGAGTTGAGGAAGGTACTCTGAACATATCTCAAGTGTGTTCCAAATAGTGAGTTTGTTTTGAAGCGATTACTAACAACTTCTTCTTATCTTTGCCCAGTGACCGGAATTGCGTCGAATTCTGCGACTCAAGAATCAAGTCAAGGGCAGAAGGCCATCATTACCGAGACGACTGTCGTGACAACAACAGTGTCAACTGAGATGACGTAGGGGAGCACACTATCTCTTGACGAGCAAATGGTGAGCGAGATACTTGGCCAACATGGTGGCTCCTTCACAGACTTGCCGTTCATCATTAGTGGACTCCCGCCGGCCTCCAGCTCTTCAGTGCAGACTACAGATGCCCCCATCCAGTCCCAAGCAATTCGTGATGAAGAAATTCTGGCCGAGATTAATGATGAATTAGAGGCCGCGGGGCAAGGTGGTAATGTTGGTTGTGATATGGCGGTGCACATCCCAGCGCCTGTAACGACCCTGAAATTCAGACCCAGTTCCAAATTTTAAAATCGCTTATTTAATGTAGAAATTCGAATTTTCGTAAAAAATTTCCGTTGCTATCCAAACTTCACATTTGGAATGCGTCTAGATAGACATAGGCGTGTGCCAAATTTCGTTGAAAAATATTGAAGTAAATTTCGCTCGTCGCATTTACATATTAGTTAAATTCTATGCGTAAATTTTCTATAGTCCGAACTCAAATATTTTTTCACATTTTTGAATAAGAAAAATATTCTGAATATGACGGCGCATTCCGTTTCGCCAAATTTCGTTTTATTTGATAGTTAAATTGTCACTCGAGCAACCGGCTAAATAAGATTTATCACTTCGCAAACAATGTCAAACCATAAATATTTTATACCGTTGTGTCCGCCTCGTCGCGCTGACCAAAACGGTATATTTGTTTGTGTAAATCGGAGTTCGGCGCTGCGAACTATAAATTTTACGGATTACAAACCGGTCCGTTACGCAGCACAAAACGTTACCCATTCTTTCCAACGTTCAGAATTCCAGGAGCCTTTGACTATTCAGCTGCCTTGGAAAACCAATAGCCAGTTCGGTTACCAAGAAAATAAATTTGAGGCTTTTGATCTCCTACACTATTCAGTATATACTGATTTTAGTTCAATTCCATTCATTCACCTCAAACAAAGACTCTCTGGTACGTATCCTCTTCTACTTTCCCTTCATCATTTTATTTTGTTGTTCCTTCCAGAGAAAAAAATCAAACCCACCTTCTCCCCATTTTATTTTTGTTGTTGCTCCCTCCTAAAGTATCAAACGCATCTCCTCCATGCATGCGCATCGCCTCACCCCACTTGGCCACGTCACCCAGCCACCGCGCCCACCAGCCTTCGCCCAAATCCGCCAGCTGCGCCCAGACCCCGCCAGCTTCGCCCAGACCCCGCCAGCTTCGTCCAGACCCCGCCAGCTTCGCCCAGACTCCACCAGTCTTCGTCCAGACCCCACAAGCCTTCGCCCAGATCCGCCAGCTCCGCCCAGACCCCGCCAGCTTCGCCCAGACCCCACCAGCCTTCGTCCAGACCCCGCCAGCTCCGCCCAGACCCCGCCAGCTTCGCCCAGACCCGCCAGCCTTCGTCCAGACCCGACCAGCCTTCATCCAGACCCGCCAGCCTTCTCCCAGACCCCGCCAGCTTCATCCAGACCCGCCAGCCTTCGCCCAGACCCGCCAGCCTTCGTCCAGACCCGCCAGCCTTCGCCCGCCGCAGCCACCCTGTCGAACCCGGACCCACCCACCGACTTGGCTGCTAACACCCGAGCCACTGCCTTCACTTCCCTCTTTACTTTGCCTAAGACCTATAGCCAATACATCAATATCACTTTGAACATGCTTTGTATATTCTCTGTTGGAAATTTATATGTCAAATGTTGTTGCATGCATATAGGCTCTACCTATTAGTATATAGGATTTTCATATAGGTTATGTATATGTCACTTGAAGACCCTCCTTCCTATAGCTAGCCTTTATCAATAGGAATTTGTTCCCAATATGAACAGTGGGTTGCATATGCCGTTATATGGAGCATGTGCTCTGACTTTGTTTTGCTTCTCATTTATCGGCTGCATAACCAAATGAGATTAGAGTGTTTTATATATTAGTATAGCGGTATATACTTTGAAAATTCTAATTTGCTCACATACAGTGTTTTACTGTGTTTGTATCAGCTACTGCTTCGGAGACTTAGACTTTCATCCGACTTGTCGAATCTATCTTGCTTCGTTGTTCGGTATGGTTTATATATATATTCAATTGATATATATTGCAATAAACAAATAGTTGATTTATTTAATTGTTTGAATTGTAGTTTGTGTCGTTTTGCATCGTGCTTGTTCGTGTCTCTTATCTATTCGTCTTCGTGCTTCGTCGTCTTCTCTAACCACGCAAGGTGAATATTTCATTCATGACTCGATCTATTATGCTATGATAATCAAGTGATAATTGTTGTTTATATTAATTTAGATGTTAATTGTTGATTGTTCGAATTGTTGAAAAAAAAAAAATTGTAAATCGCTATGCAAGTTAAATTTGAATATTGCTAGTTTACGACAAATAGTTGTGACACTAAAAGTATTATATGATGTTGAATTTGGTTGTTAATATAAGTGAAATTTAATATGAAATTGAAATTGATATAGGATAGTCAACAATTTAAAATGGATTATATATGTTGAACTTGATCCCTTTAAATGTTAAATAAATCGTCGCATAGAATAGTATTAACTACACTTTGAACCATTGAACGTATGATTGATGTAGTAATTTGATAATAGACACCGAGTGAAAACCCTAACGTAATAATCTTTAATCCGCATGAAACGATGGTGTGGGTTCTAGGAATAATTATATTAATTTGCATAAATAACAAATGTAAATTAATATGATTATTTCGGGATTATTTAAATACATTGTTAAATTGTTATGTATGGTTGTTATTGCTTGTCTATTTACTTTGACACCATCCCAGTTATCACACTGCAAGTTCCCTTTGCTATGCTTTGTTTTATATTGAATAATATTGGGTTGAAATGATAAATACCTAATTAAACAACTTGGCCTAGGATAGAAAATAAAAATAAGAAACCCAATTTGTCAACAAAACCATTTTCGAAATTGAAATATAATTTAAATTAAAGAATGAACTTAACAATTTGGTTGGAAATTTGGTAACAGTTTTAGTGGATGTAACTGAAATAAATTTCACGGATTTAATCAAGATAAATTTAGGGATTAGATTGAAGTAAAATTAATGGATTAAATTGAAACGGATTAATAAACCTATGTAATTAAATAAAAATGAATTGGCAAATTTATTGAAATGAGATTTAGAAACAAGTAAGTTTAGAATTTGATAACTTAAAAATTTATTAGATGGGTTAGGTTTAGATTAAAACTCAGTTTTAATTAAATAGATTTGGAACATGTTGTAAATTTTACTTGGAAATTTAGAAAATTTGACTTAGGAGGAATACAAAAACTGACCAAAGTTTATGGATATAACTTAGTGATTATTTAAACTTAAAATGATTTTAAATTTAACGAATTAATCAAATCAGGACATTGTAAATGGAAATGGACTTTTGTTTAGAAATTTAATTGAATTGGTAAATAAATTAAATGAAGTTGGATAAAAAGGAATTTAGTTAATGAAATTGATTTAATCGAATTCATGATAACAGTGGATGTAAACATGAAGTGAAGTGAATAGAATTTGATTTAATAATTTAAACTAAGTTTAGCATAAAATTGAATTCATTGATTATGAACTAAATTTAATAAACGACTTTTAGACCTTATTAAATCGAACTTGAATACTTAATTTTAAATTGTAACTCAAGTGTTTGAACTAAAAATTGCATTCGAAAATATGTTGTAAAATATCTAAAATAAACTGAATCGTGAAATGTCAAATTTTGGAAGTCAAATTTGCACCTTGACTTTTGGACTTTGATTTGTTTAAACGTTAATTTAACCGACCATCGGGTAATAAATACGTAGTTATTAAAGAGACCGGGATCGGGAATGGACATACTCTCTGTCGATACCGAAAACCACTTTAATAACTATTATGCGCGAAGTGTTGATCCAGAATGAAGTGGATGGTTTGGTGAACGCGTTGACTGAAGAAAGAGAACGATATTGGATGACC
The DNA here is from genome assembly GCA_030765085.1 of Allium cepa. NCBI lineage: Eukaryota > Viridiplantae > Streptophyta > Magnoliopsida > Asparagales > Amaryllidaceae > Allium > Allium cepa. The sequence continues at coordinate 351,234,488 of CM060931.1, read as the reverse complement.
CCTGACATGACTAAAACAGGAGCCGCGCCGGACCATTGAGGATCGCCACCTCTAGCGGACACGCTTCTTCGATACCATATCTATTACTTTTGTGATTCGATTTGGGTGCACCCTTTGATTTGGGAGTGTTGTTTCGCGGTGTTGAGATAGTAGCTACTATGCTCAACATCAGTCCGGATCACGCAACTACTAGTATCCTAGTTGGTATTGCCTCATGTACCTTGTCATACTGATTATCCTATTCGCGACCACTACGTTTTGATTTGTACCTTGAGTATATGGATTGCCCTCTGGTGACTTCCGGTTTTGGGGAAACTACGGTCTTGTATATGCTTTTGGGGATATAAAATGTGTTAAGGGGAATTATGGTAACGCTTTAACGCTATTTTAATATTCTATTTTACTGATTAGACATTACCTACATACCGTATTATATATATATATATATATATATATATATATATATATATATATATAGATAGTTTATTGGATCCTTAGAGATGTTATTTTATTCATCTTTGAGTTATGGACTTTATTTCCTGCAATTGATTATCCTGCATAAGATTTTGAGTCCTGACTCGAGTGTTTCTTTTGTATATGCTCGGGTCAGTCTGAAGCTATCCAGTTTGCTGATCAAGGTTGGTTGAAGATGTTGAAGACTTAGCATTTATCTTTATCAGTCTATTTCTATTCCAGTATTGTTGTTCTTGTCTGTTGGACATTTATGTATTTCCTTTCAGTCACTTTATGTTTAGACATTGTTGTATTTCATATAGTAGCTTCATGAACTGCTATTATGACGATGTATTTTCCGCTGCATTATTATGTGACTGTTCTGTGTCTGTGATGTTGTATTGATTCTCATTTACATTTATGTATATATAATCCCATAATGATCCGTGTTTTGTATTATTTAAGTTGACATGTATGGATTATTGTCAATTTAAATGGTCCAAATATACGGGTTGTTACAGCGCCTCTAAGGATAATATCACCGGGTGGTACTGTTGTTGATACCCGGGTGTCTGTCCCATCTTCCGTTGTAGATCCAGTCTCTCCAATTCTTCCGGTAGGCAGTATACACTTGGAATCAAGCTCAGAGGAGGAGGTTGACATTATGCCCCCAGCTGGAGAGCAACCATCGGAGGGGAAAACCTCAAAACGGAAGATCTCTAGTGAGTCTGAGGGTTCTCAGTTGAAGAGATGACCGAGGAAGAAGAAATAGATTGGCCACTTAAGCAAATTTTTGATAGATAGGAACTTTTTTTTGATTCTCATTAGTAGGCCGTGTATAGATGCAGGCTCGGCCCTGGCTAGTTGGAATTTTTTGGAAGAACTTGCATATAAGCTCTTGTTTCCAGTTAGTTGAAGGAAAATTTAGCTTTCTTCATTTCAACTGTTTTTCTTGCTTTATTTGTTTAAGTGTTGTGATGATCAACTCATGACCGCACCTATTACAGATCTTGAGCACACGTCTGCGCTCCTAGGACTTAGAATAATTTACAAGCGATAATTTGGTTTGCGCTCCGGGAATCCGATAATTATCGATGTCTATGGCACAGTTTGCACTCCGGGAACTTCTAGTTGATACTTACACTTCAATTCGTACTCTGGGAATTTGGAGATAGCGTTTACGTTTTGGTTCACTCTCCAGGAACCTAAAGTCGATGTTTAACCCCAATTCGCACTCTGGGAATTTGGAGTTAGTGTTTATACTCCAGTTCGCACTCCAGGAACCTAAAGTTGGCCGACAGATGGTCAGTACATCTGTTTAGGCTTTTTAGGAATTCGTTCACACTCTGGGAACGACGGATTTATCGGGATCGTGGATGGTCGAGCACATCCACCCTAGTTGACAAGTGAGGTCATTAGATGGATGGATCCATCCTCTTCGAACTTGTTTAAGATACGGTCGAAGTCGTTAGGCGGACGGATCCACCCTCTTCGAAGCCGTATTTATAAGCTTTATACCCCAACTCACACTCTGGGAGTTTGAAGTTAGAATTTATACTCTGGTTCGCGCTTCGGGAACCTAGAGTTGAGGTTTATACTCCAATTCGCACTCTAGGAATTTGGAGTTAATGTTTATACTTCAGTTCGCACTCTGGGAATCTGGAGTTAATGAAAGGATTGTCGTGTATCAATCCTTTTAGACGTTGGTGTGGTGACATGCCCCCGAGCTCGGGTTTCACTTAGTGAGTGACCAGTCGTATCTCAGTCACTCCCTATTTGAATAAATCCCACCGTATGATGGAACTTAGCTCTCCGTGCATCGTGATGTTGTATGTCATATTCAATAAATCACAGCTCTGTCTCGAAGAGATAGCATTTTATTGCTGAAATAAGAAAATATGGCAAAGTCAGTTGCCTTATTACAAGTTCAAATTTCGAAATGCGAAAATAAAATGCAAAGGAATAAATGGGATAAAACAAATAAAGCCTGTCATGTATTGTAGCGACGGAGTCTCTCGCTATTCCAGGCTCTCGGCAGAGTAAGAACGTCAACGGTCGATAACTTGAATGTGCCATCTCCGGGCTTTTGTGTAATCACATATGGTCCTTCCAATTAGGTTTCATGTGTGAAGGAACAAGATAGATCCTCTTGAGTACGAGAACGTCGAGTTCAAAGGTTCGTGGCCGGACCTTGGCATTGTATGTTCGGGCGACTCGACTCCGAGCGGCCGCCCTCAGATCAGCCTCTTCACGCTTTTCATCGAGTAAATCCAAAGATTCAGTAAGTAGCATGGCATTCGTTTTCGGATCATAGTACATCACACGATGAGAAGACACTTCCTTCTCAACTGGAATAACGGCTTCCGAGCCATAAGAAAGAGAAAATGGGGCGTGTCCGGTTGCAGTCTTGTGGGTCGTTCGGTAAGCCCATAAAGCCATGGGAAGTTCATCAACCCATTTGCCCCCGGCCTTTTCTAGTTGTTTCTTCAGAATAGATTTGATAACCTTATTAACAGCTTCGACTTGGCCATTCGCTTGAGGGTGTGCAACTGCAGAGAATTTCTTATGGATATGTAATCGCTGACAGAAATTCTTGAATTCGACGCTGTCGAATTGGGCTCCGTTATCGGTGATAATAGTATGCGGGAGACAAAACCGATAGATAATGTTGCGTACTACGAAGTTGATTACTTTCTTCGTCGTGATTGTTGCAAGAGGTTCAGCTTCAGCCCATTTAGTGAAGTAATCAACTGCGATGATGGCGTACTTCACGCCACCTTTGGCCAAAGGCAATGCACCAATTATGTCAATTATCTCAGTAGGTGGGGCTCTAGGAATCCGAGCATGTTTTTGGCATTTATCACATTTTCTGGGGTAGTCTGCTGCATCACGGTTAACAGTAGGCCAGTAATACCCGTACCGGAGTACTTTCTTGGCGAGTGCTTGCCCCCCAGTGTGATCGCCACATTCTCCTTCATGTACATCATGTAACACTCGTTTGATTTCGTCGTGCGCGATACACCGGAGGAGAGGAATAGAATATCCTCTTCGATACATAACTCCGTTTTGAATGATGAACCGCGAGGCTTTTCGAAGAATCTGTCTCTTCTCACTCCTGCGCTCATGCAATGTCCCATGCTCAATATAATCTCGATAAGGGGTCATCCATGACTCCCTACTGGAAGTAGTCTCAAAGGTGAAGTCGGTCTCCATTTGATCAATGCTCGGAGAGGATAGAGTTTCAACGGGGACGAGCCCTAACTGCTAAGCTTCGCCCGTACTTGCTAACTTTGCCAATGAATCAGCTTTCTGATAATGCGCTCGGGGTATGTATAAAATGGAATAGTAATCAAACTGACCAAGCACTTCTCGGATCTGGGCTAGATAAGCAGCTAGCCTTCGATCTTTCGCTTGATATTCACCCCGGACCTGGCACACGACTAATTGGGAGTCACAATAGATTTCCACAACGGTAATTTTCAGATCACGAGCTAGCTTCAACCCAGCAAGTAAAGCTTCATATTCGGCTTCATTATTGGTCGCACGGAACTCAAACTTTAAAGCATAGCATATGGATCAGCCCTCGGGGGTTTCAACTACTACCCCAGCGCCCGAGCACCGATCGTTGAATGCACCATCAGCGTGTAACTTCCAGATGTATTCTAGAGATTTGCTGGTCTCAGGCAAGTCTTCATGAACAGTAAACTCGGCTATAAAATCTGCTAGGACTTGACGTGAATAGCTCTCCTCAGAGTGTAAGTGCATCGAATTGACTCAGTTCGATGTTCCATTTGAGTAACCTACCAGACGTCTCAGGCCGCGTGAGAACCAGTCGTAACGGCTGATCGGTGTACATAGTGATGGGATGAGCCTGGAAGTATGGACGGAGCTTCCTCGAGGCAATGACTATGCAGTAGGCTAATTTCTCCAGCTTCGGATAGTTTCTCTCAGCTCCGGTGAGTCGTTTGCTAACATAATAGACCGGTTTCCGATCTCGGTCTTCCTCCCGAACAAGGGCAGCGCTGATTGCATTTTCTGATACTGCCAGGTAAAGATACAACTGTTCGTGGTTGATAGGCTTTGAAAGAATCGGCGGTGTGGAAAGATGTTGAATCAATGATTGGAATGCGCCCTCGCACTCCGCAGTCCATTCGAAGTTCCGCTTCCCTTTTCAGATCAAATCGAAGAAGGGGATGCACTTATCGGTGGACTTTGATATAAACCTGCTTAACGCTGCTACCTTTCCATTGAGACTCTGGACTTGCTTTATAGTTCTTGGAGTTGGTAAATTTCTGATAGCCAGATCTTTTCGGGGTTGGCTTCTATTCCTCTGGCGTTGACGATGAACCCAAGGAATTTTTCGAATACGACTCCAAAATGACACTTAAGCGGATTGAGCCTCATCCCGTATCTCCGAAGGATATTAAGCATTGACTCCAAGTCTTTAATGTGGTCAGCGGAGTATCGTGATTTCACCAACTTGTCATCCACATAAACCTCCATGGTCTTTCCGATCTGGTCAGCGAACATCCGGTTAACCAAGCGTTGGCAAGTTGCTCGGGCGTTCTTCAATCTGAAGGGCATGACTTTGTAGCAGTATAGTCCCAGATCGGTTACGAAGCTTGTATGCTCTTGGTCGGGAACATGCATGGGTATTTGATTGTATCCCGAGTAAGCATCTATAAAAGATAATAATTCATGTCCGGCCGTTGAATCTACGAGTTGATCAATTTGAGGAAGTGGAAAGCTATCTTTCGGACAAGCTTTGTTTAAGTCAGAATAATCAATGCACGCTCTCCATTTCCAATTTAGTTTTTGGACAAGTACCGGGTTGGATACCCACTCCGGGTATAGAGAATCCCGGATAAACCCATTGGCTTTCAGCTTATCAACTTCTTCTTTAAGGGCGGCAGATCTTTCTGGATCCATACCGAGCCTTTTCTGCTTGACCGGGATATACCGCGGGTCAATATTCAGGGTGTGGCTCACGATGTCCGGCGAGATCCCACATATGTCAGAGTGCGTCCAGGCGAATACGTGGAGATTCGCCTGGAGAAAATCAACCAATCCTATTGCATTTCTTGGCTCAACTGAGACCCAACCTTCAACATTCTCGAATTATCATCATCGTCACCATCGATTGGAACATCAATCGTCAGCTCAGCCGGGGAAGCCTGACTTTCAATAGATTCTTCCTTGTTTTCATTGTCTCTCGGGTCAAGATCCCTGTGGAATTGGTTGTGGTGCCCGGGCCGAGGCCCAGGCACCAATTGTCAATTGTTTGTAAAACGGACGCAGAGAGATTCCTCTATGCCCTTTCCTTTCTCTCGTCGCCGCAGCTTGCGCAGCTCAGCCACGTAGCATGCTCTTCCAGCAGCCTGATATTCTTGTATAACTCCAATCCCACGATCAGTGGGGAACTTCAAGGTCAAACACCACAGGGCAATCGCTGCCCTGAACTCAGCAAGGGCCGGTCGGTCCAAAAAAGCATTGTATGGGGATTGAATATCCAAAACAACAAACTGTAAAATCCGCACTCTTCGGCACTCTCCAACTCCTAACTCAACTGGCAACTCTACCAACCCAGTGGGTATATTAGCACTCCCATCGAAGTCATGAATTCTAGATTGACAAGGCTTTAAATCTTTGGCTTCCATTTTCATCTGGTCGTATGCTCCCTTAAACAAAATATTTACTGAACTCCCACTGTCCACCAGGATCCTCTTCATCCAAGCAGGACCAACCTGGGCAGATATGACAAGTGGGTCAATAGTTGGGGCTTCGACCCTAACAGTATCTCGGCTCCTGAATACGATGCCATCCGTCATCGTCATTTGTAGTTTGGCCGGAGCCCCTTCATCGAAATTACTGCAATACTCAAAGTCCACATGCCTGATAGAATTGGCATATGACTCCATTTCCCTCCAGCTTCGGTCTGTTGGATGGGGACCGCCACTGACTGTATTAATAACTAACCTCCCGCCTGTACAGGCAGGTTCCTCCTGTCTTTCTTGATTTTGCACATGGTTTTGATTGGATGGGCTCGCACCACCCGACTGCGGCGCCTGAACGAACTGTTCTAGCTTCCTTTTCCGATCAACTTCTCAATGAGGTCTTGCAAATGTCTATAGTCATTGGTATTATGTCCACAACTTTCATGGAATCTACAGAACTTTCCTGTTTGGATCTGCCTCTCCAACGATGGCTTTGGAGCAGGTTTCTTATACTGCATAGCGTTGCAAGTCTGTAAATACATGTCTCCAGCGACGTGTTCGGTGGTGTATAATTGTCAAACATTGGAATCCTACATCGCAGGCCACGTTTCTGATCCCGTTTTCTGTTCTGATTATCACTGTTCCTCGGTTGTTGAGTTTGTTTATTTTGAATATTTAACTGGACTTTTCTTGAACTTTCACCAGACTGTTTAACTGCAACATTACTCTGAATCCCCTCACTGCTAGGTCTTATATCGTCCTGTTTCCTAGACTGTTTTGCATCCTTACGCCTCAACAATTGAGAGGCTTTGGAATAGAAACGGTCCAACGATGCGGGAGGCTTCCCAGCTAGACAGCTTCCAAACTTGGAATCGGGGTCAATTCCCTTAGTTAATGCCACTAAAGTGACGACCCGTCCTTCTACTACCAGAAAGACGAATCATCATTAAGAAAGAAAGGGATGAGAAAATAGAAAAGATAGAGAAGAAAGAACAATAACCTCAGAATCTCACAGCGGAATGGAACAAAATATAATATATCACATAACTATTACATAATTTTACATATATCAGAGCTATACAGATCATACAACACATACTAGACAGTTATAAACACATGTCTAGTTAACACAAGTCAATATACAATACAGATAAACAGCTCAGAGATATCAACACAGTGGAACACCATATATATATATATATATATATATATATATATATATATATATATATATATATATATACAACGAAGAAGCCTCCTGCTCCATTGCTCCTCCAGAATTCGTCAAACCTAACCTGAATCTCTTGACTACCCGTAAAAATTTGGGTACCCGAGAGTTTATGAAAAACAAAAATAAACTCCGGGTCAGACATGGGTCTGGAATGAGTAAACGGTTTAAAGTATTTTTCCTGTGTTAATACTTCTCCAAGGTTGCTTCATGAAAATAATCAACAATTAAAATCAATTGAATCAGCCCCAATTGACAAAAATGTAATTTTATTTCATATTCAGATTGCTCCATAAATAATGAACTAAAAATCATCGTTTTCAATTTAAAAATCCTAACTTTGTATATAGATTCTTGCTAGTTATTTGAATCAGTAATTTATTTTACTTGAATTTAACACAATTTAAGTGGTTTTCCTGCAAATTATTTTACAGGGAGTATACTCCATTGACAAGCTTGCAAAAGTTTTAAAATCTTGATTTTATTTTATCCAGACAACATGGTTTATTTTGAAAAAACATAAGCCTATTAATAATCAAATGAGAATATCTTATATTTTGAATGGTACTTGACTCTGTAACTACACTAAATCTACAGATTCAAGTTTAACAGGAAACTTATACTTGGACACAGAATTTTAAACCCAATACATAGGCCATCATAATATTTTAAATACATCAACCACACAAATGAACTTAAGACTATAAATTTTGTTTACTCACCGGTAAACTTTGAAAAAAAGGCAAGATGTGTTGAAGAAAACACCGCAGAAAGAAATTCCCTGAAACTTTCTTTTTAGTTTCCTGAAGCTCTCCCTGTTTTGTTGTTTTTGAATTAATGTTTTGAACTTGCTCTTCCTTTATTTTTATTTTCAGGTTTGCTAATTTTTTTTGTTTTTCTTACCGATCGAACTAATTTGGCCAGTTGTATCTATGTATAAATAAGAAAAAGACTGAAGCAGGTAGGTAATAACCAGTTAGGCTTTTACTCATTTTTGTTTTGATATGATCAAGTCTAGAAAAAAATATTTTGAGATGATATTAACTACATACTTTGTCTTATAATATGTTTACACAATTATTTTGTTTTGCTGTGTAAAGATACTACCTGCAATATGAACCAAATACTGAGATTTCGGCTGGAACATTGTTTTGTTACCTGAAATGACTAATTGTGTACTTAATGCTAATGAATATGTCTTCAATTTTTGTTAACAAACTTATTATGTTCATCTGTGCATAAATATTATATAAAGAGTTATGTTTTCAGATAGCTTGTGGATGAAGCCATTGAGTATAAAGATATATATATATATTTTTATTTGCTTGCTTGGATAATTATATACATACTTAGTATGTCTATCTACACAACTAGATATTTGTATGAGCTTGCCCCTCTGCAGTTAAACTTAGGGTTTGACTAAGAAGCTACTTATCAACAAATATTTACTTTAATACTTTTCTAGTTTGAACTATAACATACACATGTTGTCAGGTGTTATTTATACTTGTAGGTGGATTTGTTTATGTATGAATATTTGTCCTTGTATTTATTTCCATTTGTGTTTTAGCTATAAATATTAAAATTAGATTCATGAGTTTACTCATTTATTTATATTTATATTTTTGATTTACATAAATATTAATATTTTATGTTGAACATTATCATCTATTTATATTTTGTATTGCTAGAATTAGATTTTAGATTCTAAACATTATCAAGCATATGTATTCATTTAACAAATGTTAACAATGTATAACATTTTAATTTAACTATATGAGTTAAATTTTATTAATAATATTGTTGAGAAATTTATTTCAGAATTTCAAACATTATTAGCTATATGTATTATTTTTACTAAATATAACAAGGTAAAGTATTTTAGGTAATTATACAAGATAGATTTTTATTGTGAACATTTCAATTATTGAAATACTTATTCCAAATTCCCAATCAATCTCTTTTTTTTTCTTTTTTTAAAAATACAGTTTACATGAATAAATGGCAGTATTTCCAAATCATATTTATTTTAATATGATCAACTACATTTTATTAAATTTAAATTAAGTATTTATTAAAATAACCGGGCCAAAAATTCAGGGTCGTTACATTCTTCCCCCCTAAAAAGAATTTCGTCTCCGAAATTTAAAACAACAGTTAATTCACAAGTTTTATATTAACAATCCAAACATACGTATCATTCATACAAAAACAAAAATCAAACAGTCTAATCTAACAAACATCACTAGTTATCCGAACATAAATCCGGATAAGCATTCCTAAAACTATCGAGAGCTGTTTCTCGATGATCAACAATCCGAACTGGATTCCTGACCACAGTTAAATTGGATTCAAATTTCCAAATTCCTGAATTACTGGTTGAACAACCAATGATGAATTATAAACAAATTTTCCTAATGGGATATATGGAATATACAATAAATTCCAGACATCCATTCTAGCAATTTAATCTTGAAAACTTACAGTATTAACTCTTTACAGAATTTCAAAATCTATTAAATCAAGCCCGTACGATGTTCATATACCATTCGTATGCAATATCAAATTCGATCGCTCGCTCGATCACACAATTTCACTTCCGAACTAGTATCGTCCAACCGACTTTCTAGTGCGGACTCAGAACTGGTTTCTTGATCGGAAACTGTAATTTTCCTTGCATAGTCACAACTATGGTAGAGAATTCCCAGAATCAATCAAAATCCATACCCATGGTTCGTCGTCGAAAATCGAGTGAAAAATCCAAACTCGGATGGATATATAACTATCTCGAAATTCTGTGTTCGAATTTGGATCAAATTGTTTGCGAATAGAATAATATACGTACATCCTACGTATTTATATCCATTGGTTATCAACCATATCAATTTCTTTTATTCACATTATTCTGATTCTATTCTATCCACTTGGAATACTTTTTTTTCTCCCCAATATCAATTTTACTTAAGATTTCACTCTCCATTTCTTAAGTTGAATATAAGCATTATATATACTCTTATATTATTGCTCTGCCACTTTAGCCATTGTATCTTCTTATTTAAATCTGAATTACCAATTCCATATGAATTCAATTTTCTTAACTCTGAATATTGAACTTTTATTGACTATCTCCATTTATAACTGATTTCTATTATTATTTTTAAATTAGTTTCATTCATTAGTTTACTTTAAATTTTCAATTTGAAATTGTTATGTTGTTAAAATTCTTTTTTTTTATATATAGTTTCAAATTCTGAAAACTTCGACATATTCTCCATTTGTTTAGCATTACATATTTCCATAAGCACAAATGTAAGGTTCCAATCCTCAACACAATTAATTTCAATCAATTCTCAAACCCTTCCCTTTTAATTAAAGTGATTTACACTTACTTGCTTAGACATATAATCCATTTGAGCAAAACAAACTCATATTCAAGATCATCCTATTTTGCTTTCAATAATTCATAGAATTTATCTAATTCTAATTTACTTCAAAGCAACTCATTTCGATATGCAATTTAACAATACTATTGTTAATAAATAATTACTTAAGCTTTATAACAAATTTTAAATTGATTCCAATTCAATTTACCTTGATTTCATCCCAATTAATTTATTCACAATCTTTTTATTGCATTTCCTTTTATTTCAAAAAGTTTGATTCCAAATCATTTTATTAAATTTGACAACCCATATTTTAAATTAATCATCTCACAATTTATTTAAGTCATTAACTGTTTCACTTAATAACTTAAGTTCATTCTATTCCACCAATTCCCATTTAAATCTTTGATTTGATTTTCTTTTAATCAAATCCCAACTATTTACTGATCAGTTTATTCTTTTATCCTTTCTTAAATTTTAATTTACATTAACAACTCATTATTGAATTTATTCATAATAAGGTTATTCAATTTATACTTGAATTAAATTTGTTAACAACTCACACCATTTCTATTTAATTCCAATTCAATACTTACTTTGATTTACATTTACTTATTTACATAAGAATTTTATCTCATTCAATATTATTTATGACTCGATTGAATTCATCTAAATACAATCTTATTTCAACTCAACTTCAGCTAAATTTAGCTACTTACCAACCTTTAAATCATATATTTCTCAATATATGAGCTCAAAACTTATTTATCTACTTAACAGCTTACCTTACTCATTTGGGTCATTTCATCTTATAATCACAACTCCAGATTATTTATATATATGACACTTACTATCTTAAGGTATAAATTTTCACCTTACAATCACAATCATTTTTCCTTCAAATTTTATATCCAATTAAGTTCATTTTGAACTTCAGTTCTTTTCTCAGGTTAAACTCAAATATATTTCTTATTTTCATCTACTTAAGTTAAATTTTAATTTCGGGATTATAATTCCCAATTTCTTCTTATTAATATCAACTTTACTTTATAAGTTCAATAGTTGATTTATTCAAACCTTCCACATTATTTAAATAGAATTTCTTAGAATTCAATTTCCCGGTTTTCATTTCCAAAACCATTTTGAAATGATGACTATACATACCCATCAGGTATATCCAGTCAAATTTTCAAATTCCGACCACTTGTTTTCACCAAAAAAAATTCTCTTTTGAAAATTTTGAAACAACTTGCATGCCTAACAACCCCAAACAATATCATAACCAACAATATTTTCCAAAACAAGATTCCATTATTTCCTTCAAATCTTTGGAAAAACATTTCAAACATTTCCAAGATTTTTAAATTTCTAAATCCTTCTTGTTTAAATTTATTTAAACACCTTTCAAATTCCCGGGAATTAAATTCTGGTTTAATCAAATTTCAGTTATATTCCTTTTTATTTAAAATCATTCTTAAATAATTTTATTTGTTTATAAACCACTCACATTAATTTTTTTTTATTTGATTGTACTATTAACAATCAAACATCCAAGCATATATAGTTATTTCAGAAAAATATTTCTTTTATATCAAAATATAATTTTGGGTAAAATTATTTCATTTACCCTACTTTTAAAAACAATATTGTGTCGAATTGATCTATTTAAGTGTTTAGAAACCCTTTCGATATAGTTTTCGAGGCTGTGCCGACGAAGGTTCATATACCACTCAATAGATCAATCAACGCAATATAAACAACTTTATATTCACTAACAAATACGCGCTCATATCTTTTAATACTCTCAAACTCATTTTAGAGTTCTACAAACTCTATTCTATGAGTAATTTCTACCAGAGCCAATGTTATTACCAACCTATGCTCTGATACCAACTGTGACGTCCTAGGCTTTTCAACCATCAGCAACGGCTCACGACCGGTAGGCTTTTCAACCATCCCAGCCCCGCTGTGGCTCACAGTGATACATCGAATTTGCTTTTACGGCCACCCTCTCGAGTCACAACCAACCCCGCAAGACCTTATACTATCCCCGGGGGCATGTAGGGGGTAAGAGTCTCCCGTTCGCCACCTAACGCAAAGCGAGAATCCCCTATCACGATGTAATGTAGCAAATCCGATCCCGGTCTCATCGAATCCAACCGCCATTTTAAGGGCCAAGTTGTCTAATTAACTTAACAGTTTAAATTTAACAATTGAACTCATATAACAATTTAACACAGATAAATAACATCAGATAAATCATCTAGCAATTTAACACAGTTAAATCATACACAATCATCACAGATATATCTAGAATATCACAGAACATCACAGGATATAAATAAACATCAGAGGCAATCAAATAGAGTCATCGATTCATATCAACATAACATTTGATTTATTTTAACTTAATTGCATATTCAAGAGTAAATTATATTTTATTCTTGCTTAATTAATTATTAATTAATTAACTTATTCCAATTTATTTATTACTTATTAATTTTTTTACTAAATTAATTAATTATTAATCAATAATCTTAATTATTGATTAATAAAACTCAATTACACATTCAATTATTATTAAATACTTAATTAATCATTAATTAATTAATTAACTTAACCGTTCAATTATTTAATTAATTTGTTAACTACGATTTGTTAATTAATCAACTGCAAATGATTTATATTCTTTATTACAAATGATTTTACACAAGATTATCATTAAAATCTTTAACTACTAATTCAATTAAGTTTTGAACTACCGATTTAAACTACAATTATACATTTTATTATATCTATAATTTACATTTAAATTTAGCTTAATTACTCTTCCTTGTTTTCTGAAAAACCTTAAAGTTCTTCTTGTATTAACCATTTTGAAAACATTATTAACTTGATGATGCTTAACTTACATCACTATAAACTTAATTTAGTATAGGTGGCAAGCTACAGGAATTAATACCCGAAGTCAATACTGTGCTCACTCGTGAAAAACTCGAGACCACCCATTCTTCTCTCGCGTCACTCCCTGGATCCTTTCTTCTTCCCCTGTTTTTTGTTTAAAAGCTTAACGTTTTAACTTACTGAACACTCACCTCTATTCGAAAACTCGACCCAGCTAAAAAAAAACTGAAGCTACCCAATGATAAACTCGAGTTTCACTCGAGCATTCACCCAAAATGGTCCCAATCCAAAACTGTTCCACTGTACACCACCGTGCACATGCACGGTGGTTCGCCAACGTCCTGGCGAAGCACGACCCCTCCGGCAAGTTGCATAATGGACATAGACACGAAAACAAAACCCAAATCGATGAGAAAAGCTCAAAATCAAAGAAAGGCCTGAAGCTCGAGCCACTGTTTCGAGCAACCACGAAAAGAAACCATTCGCTCCTCCAATTCTGACCATCGGAGGCGAACACCCTACATTCACGACACGCCCATACCGTCCTTGGCCTTCGCTCACAACCACACGCCACTCGATTGAACCATGGTGCCGAAATCAAAATTCACAGAGCATCCAAAAAACGAATGAACTAAACCCTACTCTTACCTCTACTACAAAATCTAAGCATTCGAATTTTTTTAAAGTATTTTTCCTGTGTTAATACTTCTCCAAGGTTGCTTCATGAAAATAATCAACAATTAAAATCAATTGAATCAGCCCCAATTGACAAAAATGTAATTTTATTTCATATTCAGATTGCTCCATAAATAATGAACTAAAAATCATCGTTTTCAATTTAAAAATCCTAACTTTGTATATAGATTCTTGCTAGTTATTTGAATCAGTAATTTATTTTACTTGAATTTAACACAATTTAAGTGGTTTTCCTGCAAATTATTTTACAGGGAGTATACTCCATTGACAAGCTTGCAAAAGTTTTAAAATCTTGATTTTATTTTATCCAGACAACATGGTTTATTTTAAAAAAACATAAGCCTATTAATAATCAAATGAGAATATCTTGTATTTTGGATGGTACTTGACTCTGTAACTACACTAAATCTACAGATTCAAGTTTAACAGGAAACTTATACTTGGACACAGAATTTTAAACCCAATACATAGGTCATCATAACATTTTAAATACATCAACCACACAAATGAACTTAAGACTATAAATTTTGTTTACTCACCGATAAACTTTGAAAAAAAGGCAAGATGTGTTGAAGAAAACACTGCAGAAAGAAATTCCCTGAAACTTTCTTTTTAGTTTCCTGAAGCTCTCCCTGTTTTGCTGCTTTTGAATTAATGTTTTGAAACTTGCTCTTCCTTTATTTTTATTTTCAGGTTTGCTAATTTTTTTTGTTTTTCTTACTGATCGAACTAATTTGGCCAGTTGTATCTATGTATAAATAAGAAAAAGACTGAAGCAGGTAGGTAATAACCAGTTAGGCTTTTACTCATTTTTGTTTTGATATGATCAAATCTAGAAAAAAATATTTTGAGCTGATATTAAGTACATACTTTGTCTTATAATATGTTTACACAATTATTTTGTTTTTCTGTGTAAAGATACTACCTGCAATATGAACCAAATACTGAGATTTCGGCTGGAACATTGTTTTGTTACCTGAAATGACTAATTGTGTACTTAATGCTAATGAATATGTCTTAAATTTTTGTTAACAAACTTATTATGTTCATCTGCGCATAAATATTGTATAAAGAGTTATGTTTTCAGATAGCTTGTGGATGAAGCCATTGAGTATAAAGATATATATATATATATATATATATATATATATATATTTATTTTTGCTTGCTTGGATAACTATATACATACTTAGTATGTCTATCTACACAACTAGATATTTGTATGAGCTTGCCCCTCTGCAGTTAAACTTAGGGTTTGACTAAGAAGCTACTTATCAAAAAATATTTGCTTTAATACTTTTCTAGTTTGAACTATAACATACACATGTTGTCAGGTGTTATTTATACTTGTAGGTGGATTTGTTTATGTATGAATATTTGTCCTTGTATTTATTTCCATTTGTGTTTTAGCTATAAATATTAAAATTAGATTCATGAGTTTACTCATTTATTTATATTTATATTTTTGATTTACATAAATATTAATATTTTGTGTTGAACATTATCATCTATTTATATTTTGTATTGCTAGAATTAGATTTTAGATTCTAAACATTATCAAGCATATGTATTCATGTAACAAATGTTAACAATGTATAACATTTTAATTTAACTATATGAGTTAAATTTTATTAATAATATTGTTGAGAAATTTATTTTAGAATTTCAAACATTATTAGCTATATGTATTATTTATACTAAATATAACAAGGTAAAGTATTTTAGGTAATTATACAA
Organism: Allium cepa; assembly: GCA_030765085.1. NCBI lineage: Eukaryota > Viridiplantae > Streptophyta > Magnoliopsida > Asparagales > Amaryllidaceae > Allium > Allium cepa. The sequence goes on along the minus strand of CM060931.1, from coordinate 351,218,373 downwards.
GATTGATTTTTATTGTGAACATTTCAATTATTGAAATACTTATTCCAAATTCCCAATCAATCTTTTTTTTTTCTTTTTTTAAAAATACAGTTTATACGAATAAATGGCAGTATTTCCAAATCATATTTATTTTAATATGATCAACTACATTTTATTAAATTTAAATTAAGTATTTATTAAAATAACTGGGCCAAAAATTCAGGGTCGTTACAACTAAGATCTAATTATCATTGGGGTTACTGATCTTTGCGCAAGCGGCATTGAACTGTTCCAAATATCGCCTGAGTGTCTCTCCGGGAGCCCGAGTGACACTGGATAAAGTACTAACGTCTTTAGGCCTGGCGACGTGCATACGAAACTGCTCGAAAAACTTAGTATTCAACTGGTCGAACGAAGAGATTGATCGAGGAGGCAATCGTGTAAACCACGTCGTTGCGATTCCCCCCAAAGAAATGGAAAAACAACGGCACTTTACTGCATCATCAGCTCTTGCAGCACTCATCGACCATACATATTTCAAGGTATGTTGATTGGGGTCGGAATTCCCTTCGTACATGGGCAGAGTCGGCATTCTGAATCGCCGAGGGGGTTCGGCATTCTGAATCGCCGAGGGGGTTCGGCATATAATATTTCATCCGTGAACGGAATATGACTTCGGGAGATTCCCCAATCGTCATTTGTCAAGCCCTGACTCTTGTGAATCATTTGGCGTATCATGGCTGAAAGATCTGGCATCGGAGCATTTTGCGCACATTGGGCCAAAGTGTGGTCGGGTTCTGCATCGCGAGGTTGGACCGGGCGCTGCCAACGGTCCGTGTCTCGCAACCTTGGCTCAACGTTTTCTGGAACGTACGGTTCAGGAGTACGCCCTTGTTGTTTACGGGTATCAATCCCTATATCAGCCATGGTAGCGGTGGCACGGTTATCCGTGGTGTATTGTGGAACAGTACCTCCTCGGGAGGAGGGTCCAGTATGAAAACTGGCAGAAGGGCCAACTCTTAACTGCCCAACGGTCAATGCTAGCTGGTGATCAATTGCCTGTGCATAATTTCTGTCAAGCCTAGGACGGGTAGATCTGTGATTGTAATCGGATGAAGCAGAACTTTCAGTGGAGGAGCGAGACGCATGATCCCTTCTGGATCTTCTACGCCTTTGGCGGTCTAGTTGATTAGCTAATTCAGCATTAACGCGCAACTGCTCAGTTAGATGTCGCCGGCTTTGAGTCAGTTCCTAGAGTAATGACTGGAACTCTTATCTAGTAACCGGACCTGATGGATCGGAATGCCCGGTAGCATCTTGATTAGATGGAGGTATTTGCGTGGGATTCTGTCTATCCCGGCCTTCTTGATTAGCGGCGGTAGAAGCGGTTCTTGTGCTAACCATTTTGAGAAGTGGAATCCTTTCCCTAGATTTTTGCAAATCTGAATAGAACGGAAGGAAACTGAAATTGAAATCTGGATCTCTCTCTTAGATTTATGCAATCCGGTATCGATGACAGATCCAACAAGCAGGGGGAAATCTGGGCTTTCACAGTGAAAGCACCAAAGTGTTTGTACCAAAATTGGGCACAACACTTTTCAAAATTTTTTGAAGAGATAATAAATGAAGAATGTAAATTGAAAATGAGGATTATCTAACAAAAACTCCAAGTAACAAGAATATAAATGCGAAGACAAGCGATTTATAGTGGTTCGGCGTATTGCCTATGTCCACTGTGAAGTTTTTGCAATTTTATTGATTCTCTTTCAATGATTACAAGTGATTACAGCAAACAATAGCAAAATACAACTTGGAATTCGAATTCAACAGCAAGAATATGTGCAAATCTCATTCCGGCAGAGTCTGGGAGCTTCAGAATCAAAGATCCCTTCTCTGTAGGCTTTGGGGCTCTATTTATAGGCGTAGGAGGCTGATATTTCGCTTAAACTTCGGGAGACTCGTTCTGGCACGTGAGTGGGCCCACGCAACCAACCTCAGGAAGTTTCGACTCGATCGGCGATCGATACGAAGTCATTTCGTATCGATTAAGATGACGTCCAATCGATCTGAAATTTGGTAGAGACATTCCTCAGCATGTACGCAAGCTCCTGTGAAAATTTCATGGCATTTGGATCAGTGGATCATTAGTTATCGTTGATACGAAATGGGGTTTCTCGGTGGCTGATTGGCTTGAGTCCACCATTTCGAATTGATCCCTTCGACTCCATCAACTCACATGGTCTTGTGATGATGTGGCACGCATACTTCGCCTCGATCCGGTCTTTACTCCGAGTTGACCGCATCGACTCCATAAATTTCGCCTCGTTCGTATCAAGGGATGACACGTCAACCTGGTCTATTGACTTGATGGATTCGAATAAGGCCTCACTGATGGATTCAAATTACTGATGTTCAATGGTTACGAACAAGTCTTTCCTTTATGGACACGAAACCAATCGATGCGAACTGGAACCTTTCGATGGATACGAAGTAGAATAATCTGACGGATATGAAGTGCCCTGCCCATGATGGGTTCGAAGAGAGGTTTCCACGATGGATACGAAGTAGTGACCGTTGCCTCAGTTGATGGATGCGAAATGCTCTATCTGCCGATGGATACGAAGTAGGGAGATGCTAATGGATTCAAATAAGGAAGTGCTGACCGATACGAAACGTGGCTTTATGATGGGTACGAAGTCCATCGATACGAACTCGATGGGTTCGAACACATCCAAGTTCATCTATACGAACCGGTGCTCTTCGATGGATACGAAACCGTTGGACCCATGATCGATACGAAATCGATTGATACGAACTGGAGCTTGATGATCGATACGAAACCGGAGCTTTTCCCGTCAACTTACATCCATCATAACTTGAGCATACGAACTCGGATTGACTTGAAACTTAGAAAGTTGGCTCTATTGGCTTTGCTAGTCATGTCTTATCAATTATGGCTCAATTTGGACTCGGACAAAATTCACCGATATCCATAGCGAACCTTCGTACGTCTAATATCCAGGAAGAGTGATCCATGGCTTTCAATCAGTTCTTTGGTATCTCGACCTTGCCAAAAGGTGGGATAATTTGGAGTTATCAAAAATACATAGATTTGATTTTTGAAGGGAAATAAAAAGGAGAATTCTTAAATAAATAATTATAGAGGTTTGGGTAAATAAATTGGAAAAGGATAGAAGTTAATTTTAAATTCTAATAAATAAATTTCTAAGTATGGTAAAGGAGAATTTGAATAAAGGGCAATAATGAATTTTGAACTTAAGTGATATTATTTAAAGAAATAAAAGATTTATTTTCGAATTCAGGATTAAAATGGTTTAGAAAGAAATAAAAGAAGAATTTTGAATTAAGTACGAAGTGAATATTTCAGTTTAAAATAAGATTTTAAATCTTAAATATAGAAGTAACTATGGAATTAAAAGGGTTTTAAAATAAATTTGGGTAAGTAAAGGAATTTATTTTAAAATGGAGTTAGTTTTGAAATCGATTTAGAAACGGGTCAAGGGTTTGGAACTAGGATTAAAGGAGAAAGAGATTTGAAAATTTATAAACAGGGTTTACAAAAGTGAAATATTTATCGAAGGATAATTTGGAAGTATAAATTCAGGATGAGAATTTATAAGGAAAGGGTGATTTGTTTTAAAAATAAATAGTGGTTTATTTTTAAAGGTGTGAAAGAAAGTGTATTTCCCTAAGATGCCAAGAACGTTTCTAAAAGCAGATTTTTAAAGTATAAGTTAAAAGTTTTCAAGTTGATTTTAAAAGAATGTTTTTGAGAAATTATTATTATTTATGTTTGTTTAAAATTTTAAAGGTAAATATTTATTAAATTATTTATAGCAATAATTAGTTTGAAAAGTTAATTGGTATTATGATTTAAAAAGATAATTATTAATATTTGTATTTTATAAAGTAGTCTTATTTTAAAGATATTTGGCTTAAGTTTTTATTTGGAAAACTTGTATAGAATTTCATAACCTTTATTTTAAGAATTGTTTTCGTTTAAAGTTTTACAAAAAATATTATTATTTAATTTCATAACTAGTATTTTAAATAAAGTGTTTTAAATAGTTTTTATTTAAAGTATTTTAAAGTATATATTTTTCTATAAAGTGGTTTAAATTATTTTTTTAAAATCTAAGTATTAAGACTCGGTGATTTCAAGGGAAATAAAACAAAATTGGGTGGGATTTATTCCGCGAGATAAAAAGTAATTTGGAAACTATTTTTAAGAGGTTGAAGTGTAGAAAATATCTTGCGAAGATATTTTGAATAATAAATAGTTTAAGAAATTATTAAATCCGATGGTTGTTTGTGAATGATTATTTGATAGTTAAATAACCGACTATCAATATTGGACAATGCACTGATCGTTTCGTAGAGACCGGGATCAGGATTAATTTACCAAAAATCTCTTCGATCCGGTTTGAACATTCTCATGAGGAAGACAAGAGCTGGGAGTCGAAGATGGAGCAGTGAAGTGCAAGAGCTAATCGCTACTAATCCTGAGGGTGATTCCAAAATGGATGTAGTAGGAGTAGTGCCTTCAGTTCCGTTCAAACCCGGAACGGGCTTGTATGGATGAATACTTTCAGAACACCGTCAAGAGGATGATGAGCATTCTAAGTGAATGTGTGCTAAAAAGGTAACGTATAGCCTCGAGCCTCATCTGCCAAGAATGGCAAAAACAGGGGAGGTGCACACAATGCTAAGTTGCTAGCAACCAATTAAGGTAAGGTCATCTCTGTCTAGAGTTCCCTTTATTTCGGTTGTGTGGGCGGTTGCTGATCCCAACTGCAGGGTGAACTTATTGGGACTGTCCAGTAAGGAGTAGCTCCGATCTTGTGCTATAGTGGATATCGGTGAATCCTCGGTGGAGTGATCTAGACCACGTACTTTGACGAACAGTGTCCCAATAGCCCTACCATTGAAGGAAATCCATTCTCCCTTCGTGCTTTTATGGTTTTGTTTGTAGGACCCACTTTGTGGCTAGTATTACTGGAATATAATTAATGTAACAATTTCGGCTATTTGGATAAGTATTTGTATATAGACACTACTATAATATCAGAGGATTTTATAACAAATGTTTTGGTTATCGTAAGGTAAAAACTCGACATGTTTATTTGTGGTGTGGTCTTACGAGATACCTTTGATTTCAAAGGATTTTGAAACTTTAATAATTCAATTGAGTGTGTTTTCTCATGCTGGTTTTGCAGACTGACTCAGGTATTATTCAACTCTAATGCTCGGGTCAGACCGAGTATTACAGGGTACAGATTTTGGGATGGACTGCTGTGGAGCTCAAGAGACGAGCTGGATGACGAGGCGTATTTTCATAGAATTATATTTCCACTGTGCAGTGTAAGCTGTATATTCAGCTTTGGAAGGACAAGATATTATAATTATCCTAAATTAGGTTATTGATTTGTATTCAACTTTGACGATGTATTGTATAAACATATATAGTTCTTTTGTTTTAAAGATCAGTCATTTATCTATTATATATTGTTCTACTGCGATTGTGAGATTCTGATATTGTTTTCTATTTCTTCTTCTACCTCTTTCTTCTATAACCCTAATGATTCAGTTTTTCGACATTCGATTGTTCGGCATTTGATACAGAGGACGTATTGATGCCGATTTTCGGGCATCGAAAAATTAGGTCGTTACAGTAGTATATCTTAGATTATAAGTATTAATTTAGTATTTATAACATTATAAAAACCCTGATGCTCTATATTCCTCGTCATGACACGAGTCCGAAAGTCATATCAGGCTTTGAATCGGTGTGTTACGAGGTGTGAGTTATCACAATTAGTATCAGAGCATAGGTTTAAGGTTCCTTGAGGATTAGAACCATATTAAGAGAAAGTATTTGAAAAGTTTTTGGAAAAAATGGTTTTTTCAAAAGGTTTTAGAAAAAGATTTTCGTAATGGTTTTAAAAATACTTACGCATATAAGTAAAGATTTTCAAAAAGCTTTCCAAAATATTTTATATATAGCATGACATCTTTTTGGTGCCTATGTTACCTTTGATTCGTACCCAATTTATCTCTTTCATTCTTTCTTATAAAATCTATGAAAAGTCGCTAATGAAATTCTTAAAGCTCACAAATATAAGATCAACGATCCTATAAGCTCTGGTAATGCAACCGAGGTCTTGAGCGTGAACATCTCGACAAGGTACCATAAGTACCTTCAAGTTAAGGGAAAGATGAGCTAAATTCCACTAAAGATCCCATGGAGAGAACGACATGTGTGGCTCCTGCCCGCCTACCTATCGCTACAAACTTTGTTAAGCTATTCAAAAAAATTCTAGCCTTAGAGGAAAGCTATACATGAGGACATATTCTTACATGGATTTTGGGACATCAGTCCACGCTTATGAAAGGAACTTTGGCTCGATGGGTTTGGCCAATGATATGAGGAGGCAGTTAGCTATCTAGAAATTTCAGGGTAAGACACTGAGCTAGTGGGAGGTTTTTGGGTCTGAGACCGATAGTGGGGATATTTCTTGGGAAGAGTTCTATAGGAGATTTGAGATGACATTCCTATCTAGTGGTAGGGAAGTTTGTCCATTTGAAGCAAGGATATCTGTTAGTGAAATAATACGTCAATCACTTAAGCGAGCTAGCTAGACTCGAGACGGAACTGATCGATACCTTACAGAAGAAGACTCTCAAGTTTGCTAAAGGGATGAACCGAACTCTCCAAGGTTTAGTTTTGAGTTCATATTACTGTAGGTTCTATGTGTGAGGGTCTAGTAGAGATGGCCTTGCTAAACACTGTCTCGAAGGAGAGAGGTAAGGAAAAAGAAACTAAGAAGGTTGAAGAGAAGGGGTAATAGAAAAATCGAAAGAAGGAAGGATTTGGACCTGAAGGAAAGATACAGAAGAAGGATGCACACTATAAGAAGCGTGGCAAGACGGGGGTCTTTTTAACGGAATGCAAGACAGATCTTTCAAAATTCAAGTGTTATAACTGCAATCAGTTTGGAACGTAAAGCGAGCTTGCATAGCACCACTACGAGCTTCTACTCAAGTGGTTCTGACTTATGCATGTGAGGCAGTTCCTAGCTCGAATGCATAGCTAGCAGTGCACAATAGTTAGAAAGTGGTGAGCGAACGTGTGTTGACTCTTTCTGGTTTATTTATTCGCATTCTATATGATACTGGGGCTTCACGTTCATTCATCTTTAGTAGACTTATTGATGACTTACTCTTACATGCTAGTATAGTCATGGACCTTGTAGTTGTATCAAACCCCATAGGAGAATCAACCTATTTGTCAATTTTACGTAGGGGTTTGAAGCTGTTCATTTTAAGGGTTATGTTTGATTTTGATGCCTTTGTATTGGGATTCTCTGGTTTTGGGTTGATATTAGGCATGGATTGGATGACTATATATAAGGCAATTTTAGACTACGATAGGAAGGTCGTTAGATTGAGCATGTGTAGTGGACGTAGCCTAGAGGTTTATTATGACACTCAAGGATCAGTTATGCCAAGCTACTTCTATTCTTTAGACCTATCACATGATGTTCTAGATTATGGTGCCTGTATTTAGAGATTTTCTAGAAGTTTTTGCTGAGGTTAACGATCTCCAACCTCAGAGAGAGATTGAGTTTGGAATCTATTTTGTTAACAATGCCAGACCTTTTGCCTTACCATTAAGGCACATGGCTCAAAAGGAGAGACGCGAGTTTAACAAGCAGGTTAATGAGTTATTAGAAAACGATTTATAAAAAGGAGCATTTCTAAATAGGGAGCACCAATCATCTTTACCATAAAGGCACTTGGTTTTCCCAAAATATGCGTTGATTATAACGAGCTAAATAAGCTGACAAAGAAGAATCATTACTCACCAACCCACAAAGACGATCTCTTTGATCAATTGGTTGAATCTAAAGTATTTTCACAGCTTGACTTGGCATCCATATTCCACCATTAGTGTCTTTCCGAGGATAGTATCAAAAAAACTGCTTGTCATTCACTCGACGGACTTTATGAGTGGTTAGTCATGCCCTTCAAACAGACTAATGCATCGGCCTTATTTGTTGACTCAATGAGTCGATTTTTAGAGGATTGCTTGACAAGTTCACCATGGTATTAAGGGAAGATAACCTACTCTATTTGAGGAGCGAGGAGAAGCATGCACCGCATTTAGGAGAAGTTCTCAGTGCACTCCTGCGCGTAAGTTGAAGGTGTCAATTTTGGAGGGAGGAGATATGCTTTTTGGGACACATCATCTCGAAATGGATTAGCGGTTGATCCCAGTATGGTGGCCGCAGTTCAAGTGGTAGCATTTTAGGGCTATGAGCTATGCTAGTTGACAACTGAAGTCCCACAAGAGAAACTATTTTCCCATGATCTTGATTTGGCGGTCACTGTCTTTGCGCTCAAGTCATGGTGGGATTACCTTTTAGTAAAGAAGTTTGAACTATATATGGATGACAAGACCTTAAATACTTGTTCTCCCAAAAGAATTTGAATTTATGGCAACAAAGGTGGATAAAGTTCTCAACATCTTATGACTTTGATATCTCGCATACCCCGGGAAAAGGTAATATAGTGCCGACACTTTGAACCGACAATGTGCAGTATTGAATCCTATAATTCTTGGAGTGGAGGAATTTGGAGTACATTTCTACTATTGATTTCCGACCATCATTAGACATTACCTTAGGATTGCTAGCAGCTATAGATATGAAGCCTACATTGATGGAGTGTATTGGTTATAGACAAAAGGAGGATAAGGAGATAGTGAATATTATTGAGAGGATTGGATGAAGAGAGTTATCGAGCCATTTGAGGTGTTATGCCATTGACTCAAGGGGATGGTTACGAAGGGATGGTATGCTTTTTGTTCCTCGTAGTATAAATTTGGTAGATGCGGTACTAGTCGAGTCTCGCCATTCTAGGATGACTATTCTTTCCGATGGCGATAAGATGTATCGCAACATGAAAAGAGTCTTCTATTGGCTCAATATGAAGAAGCAAGTGGTGGAGTACATAGCTAGATGTATGACTTTGCCACAGAGTGAAGGTGGATCAGAAGAAGCTAAGAGGATTTTTGCAGCCATTTGATATTCCTCAGTGGAAGTGGGAGAGTATTTCTATGGATTTCATGGAAGATTTATGGAGGAGTAGGAGAGAGAATGAGAGAATTTCGGACATAGTTGATCGATTGACCAAGTACGCTCATTTCGTACTAGTAAGAAGTACAAGGATGGCAGCATCATTGGTGGCTCTATTTGTGGGAGAAGTCGTTTGGTTAGATGGAGTTTCTACTAGTATAGTCAACGATCGAGATTCACTTTCCACCAGCGAGTTTTGGAGGAGCCTATAAAAGGCTTTAGTGACCGAGTTAAGCTTGAACACCATATATCATTCATAGATAGACGAGCAGGCAGCGAGAGTGAATCGGGTATTGGATAACTTACTATAGGTATGCATTTTTGAATTTGGAGGTTCTTGGGAGGTTCACTTACCATTGGTGTAATTTACCTACAACAATAGTTATTGGGCTAGTATTGGGATGGCGCCATTCGAGGCATTATATGGTAGGCCATGTAGATCACCATCGTATTGGTGGGACACTATGGATAAGATTATTCTTGGTATGGATATAGTGAGGGAGACATCATAGAATGTAGACTTGATCCATAGGAAAATGAAGACCGCTCAAGATAGATAAAAATCTTATGCTGATTGGAGATGTATAGAGTTAGTGTTCGTAGTAGGAGACCTGGTGTTTGTGAAGGTATCACCCCTTAGGTAAGTTATTGGAATTGGTAGGATAAGGAAGTTAACACCGAGGTTTGTAGGGCCTTTCCCAATACTTGCTGGAGTGGAGAAGTGGGCATATAGAGTAGGTCTTCTGAAAAAGTTAGCTAGGATGAATGATATTTTCCATATGTTGCACTTATGTACATGATACAATCATAGTGGTCATGCAATGTCAGCTAGAGGAGGTTGAGGCTGAGAGAGAGATTCACTTATACACTATGAACCCACTCGTATTTTTGAGCATGGCATAAAGCGACTCTGCAACGAGAGGTTTGCACTTATTATAGTCTAATGAAGAGACGATCCAGTAGAGAGTACATGGGAGCCCGAGGAGAAGATCTGTGCTACCCACCCATTGCTCTTTTATGGTATGTTTCTAATTTAATTCTCATAAGGATGGATTACTTAGGTGTAGAACTTAGCTTGGTATGCACTTTAGGTAGAGACCGTTGGATCGTAGGAATGGTTGTAAACATGTCAATAGGGCATGTTATGGATGATGGATGCTAGTGATTGTATTTAAGCGTATTGTTTGGATTGTTATCTTTTACACATTTAGGACTGTGTGTCCTCTAGATTGCACGTATATATTCACATATATAGTATATTATTTCTTGACTATTTTTATGCTAGTGGATGTTATACATATGGATATTGCTTTTGAGTTATATGGTTGTGAATATATATAGAATTGTAAGTATATTCACTAGGATGTTCCATAGGTTTGGATGTATGGCATGAGCATTTGTATGATAGGAGGATGACTGGATCATTTGATTGCCTTTCCTTTTGCTTTAGTGTAGGTTCACATGCATTTCACATTGCATACATACATACATACATATATATATATATATATATTGCATTAAAAGTTTATATGGACCATGATTGCTCATTGATAATGGATGAGTAGATGGTTGAAGCTATAGTTGTGTGTATAAGTTACATTTCTTTTTCTTTTGAGATTTCATGGACGAAATCCTTTTAAGAGGGAGAATGTAACACCAAAAAAATTTAACTGAAATTTAGTAAGAAAATTAAATCAAATAAAAAAGAGAATAATTTTTTTTAACAAATATCTGAATTTGGCTACGAAACTCATACATAACATTCCAAAATCGGAGTTAGTATGGGAGAGTAACAGGTGTTGGAAGAATTAAAATAGAATAGGAATTTTTTTTAAAATACACAAATTAACACTTCGACCGGTCGAACCAAGATGGTCAAAGGTTTCCGATAGCAGTCGACCCAAAAGGACAAGAGTCGACCGTCAATAGTGTTAAATCGAGAATGATTAGTTGCTTGGTGGAATGTTTGAATGGCGGTGATTAGTTACTTCTAGGCCAACTGAGATGAGAATATTTGATGACAAAAAATATTCTCTAGACTAGATCCAACGTCCTAAACTATTTGCTAATCCCTATAAATTCAAGCCTAACCTTTCCCTTAAAACTACTAAAACGTTTACTGTAACAAAACTCTGTCCAACTCTAACCTCTCCTCTAACCCTAAAATTCTTCAAAAATTAAAATAAAATAATCTAGGAGAACACAAGAAATTGAATTTAGACGGGGAAAGTGGAGCTAGCATACGGAGGGATGATTTTTTAGAAAGGAGAATAGTGCTTAGGCTTGAGGTGAGTGAGAATAATTTTGGTTAGATGATTAATACAGTTAGCTTTAAACTATGCTAACTGATTTAGGATGTTAGTAAATTATAATCGAAATTGTAAAATCCTAATTTGAAGCTTATAATCTAGGAGAAAATTGAAATCACCAAAATGGTTAAATCTGACGCTGATGTTGGTAGACCCTAAATCCATAAACCCTAAATTTAAATTGATATTGAAATCGAAAGCATGGCCTTGTCGAATTAGTAATTAGTGTACATTGTAAACTGCTTTGACATTTAAAATCAGAAGAACCCTAAATTTTTTTTTGCAATCGGTCGACCACTGTTCACCAACGGTCGACCGATTAGGGTTAGTGTTGATTGGTTAACTTGTAAAACGCAAAAAATAAACCTCGCCCTAAGGCCCAATTTAGCATTAAAAATTATATAAATTAAGATAAAAATTATATAAGTGTAAATTATATGGTTGAGCCTATTTTGGGACTAAGTGTATATGTTAGAGATAGTAGGGAAGCTGGTTCCCAATCAACGGACACAAGATCGTTATGTTATTGGATAAATGTTATTTAAGGGTTGGTTATTCAATAGGGGTGATCGTTTTTGCAAATGAGACTCACAGGAGGTTCCACGATGGATGCGCATCACTGATGAGGATACTTAATGGAGCATGGTCCGACATAATGGGAATCTTATTAGAAAGGATTTATGCTGTGACATGATATAGTTCCATTGGAGGATCTTTGCGCATGCAATAAGAGGCTAACATTACGACCGAGAGTGTATATAGATGCGGATGATGAGACACTTCAACATGTTGGCATTGGGTATTCCCTCTTGATGCATAGTGGGGATTACATGTAATAGTTATAGCAAGGGGAAAATTGGTTCCTAGTGGCCTAGGGCCAATAACGTTAGTAGGGAATAGTCTCCACGGTGTCATTATGAGATGATATAAGTGGAAATTTATTTCTACAGTAGCCTAATGGTGATGTTTCCTTATTGTGTACTCTAGGAGTGGTGGTCTATCATTAGATGTTTAGTTCGATACGTGGTTCAATCCTTGAATTTGCATATACAAGTTGTGTAGGTATGTATTAGGAAAGAAACCATAGGTAATGGACCTTTGTAATTCATGGATACTTATAGCACATCCTACATCATCTAGAATAGTATTAAAGTTAACTCACATGATCGTCACACATTAAACTTGTACTCACTCCCTAGAATTTTGGTCTGACCCACTCTTTTTCCTTCTTTTTCCCGACCATAGGTGGACAGGACAATAGGTGATTGGCCCACTCCTGATACTTGGAGAGTCGAGATTCTTTGGAGACTACGTTTTCTCATATTTTCTCTCTGTGTATTTTTCTATGTTTTAGGTACATTGTATCTCTTTTATTATACATAGATTGATACTTTCTACGTACTTTGTATTGGACCACGTACTGGTTTTCTCAGATATGATTTGGATAGTTTTGGAGATAGATATTTTTAGTATTATATGTTTCGATCCTTCCGCTGTTAGTTCTAAAAGTGTAGTATATCTTACATTATATATGTCAATTTAGTCATTGTAACTTTATAAAAACCTCAATGATCCACACTCCTCGAAACAATACGGGTTCGAATGTCACATAAGGCTTTGGATCGGTGTGTCGAGAGGTACGGACTGTCACACATACCCCAAACCTTGTCCGAACAGCCCAGATTTAACAAACTATAATCTAATAGATAAAATTTATCCTAGTCCCTATAAATAAAGGCCAAAACCCTCATTTTTTTCTTATATATCTGAACAGGGTAGCATAGCTTTGCTATTTTCCCTTCTCCACTATTTCTATAAAGTATAAGAAAATACTATACTATATGCATGTGTGTGTGTTTGTATAAGGAAGGTTTAATGGCACCCCTATTTTGGAGTACCCCTTTAGCACCCCTATCATATATTAAGCTACACTATTTCTAATGCAATAACCTTTTGTAGGTGTTCAATCAACATATAAAGGACCATCACTACAAAATTTAGGGTAATTTCAATATTTGTAGCCTTTTAAAAACATAATTCAATTACACACCGTTCAAATAATATTTTGACCGTCAAATTTAAACATCTAATATATTATACTACGTATATAGAAATGAGCCAAACGTATTAGAGATGATCTTATATATGTATGCATGTATGCATGTAGGTATGTATGTATATGCATACTAGAGAAGAGCAGAAAATAAAAGAGAAGAAGTTAAGGAGTGAATCAATTCCAAGAAAAAATAAACTCTATGTTCGTAGATCTAAATTTCCGCCTAACACAAATCTCCTCTCAGATCTGTATTTTTAGTGGGTCGTATATATCTTATTATGCATATTTTTGGGGTGGGAAGGAAAATTGATTCAGATTAGGAGATTCGAAAGGTAGGAAGGTGAGTGGCAAATTATTTGATTATATATAATACTAAAATTTATATCATTGAATATTATTTAGTTATTATTTATATGTGAGATCTATTGAATTGTAGGCTTAAACGGATTTGTTTAATTGAAATCTCGCCAACATATTATGTAAATCTTTTGATATTGATGGAATGATATGCAAACCCTAACCCAGAATTTATTTGAAGTTAATCCATTAAAATTATAAAGTATGATGTTGTTAAGATTGTGAAGATTATTCTATATTTATGTATGTTGGGTTGTAAATTGTCTGATAATTATTTAGAATGCTGTAATTTGACTAAAAATATAAATTTCAATGTTTGAATTTACTAGGGGCATTGCGATTACGATTTAGTTGTATCTATTTCCATGTAAATTTTCTTAGGTTGTTTAACTTCGCAATTATGTATAAAAATTTAGACATTTTGAATAATAAGGAATATACCAAAACGAAAAAGATATGTTCAATACAGATGTTCTTCTCCATGGTTTCCACGTTATACTTCAATAGGAAAAAAGGTATAATTCCTTGTAATTTCAAATGGATGTAAATTTTCACATTTAGGTAGTTTATGGTAAGTTATAATGGTAAAAGTATCCTTCTTAGGCAGGGTAGCTCTAATATATTAAAATGTAAAAGCGAATATTCTTTTTAGAATGCACATATAGATGTATTGTAAAATTCCTTAACATAAAAATTAGAGAGTTATATATATGTATGTATGTATGCATGCATATTATGTATAACCGTGCCAACTAATTAAATATACATACATACATATATATACATGAGGTGAATGATCAAGCATAATAAACAAATATACATGAGGTGTTTTGGAGCTAGCTGGGAGAGTAGAAGTAGATTCTTGAAGTCTTTTGGAAGCTATCGGATTTTGGAAGCTTTGAAGTTTGGAAGAAGGTGCTTAGTTTGGATTCTCGCTCTTTCTTTTTAAAGACTCTGTTGTTGCTCCATTGTGGCGTCATATTGTGTTGTTGTATCATGCACATTCTACTCTGATGGTGTTCAACTATTGTAATCCAATATTATATCAAATGTTGTATCTGTGTTATGAACAATGATAATTCGTTTTGTTCCGCTGTTTTGTATTCATCTAATGTTGTTATAAGCTCCACTAAACTGGAATTCAACGTTTGAATCTCCGACAGTCGAATACAAGTGAGGTATTTGATGTTGATTTTTCGGACGCTGGATTTCGGGTCGTGACAAGTGGTATCAGAGCTAAAGGTTTAGTAAGAACTTTAGCTATGGAGTATAATACACTAGGTGACTCATTAGAGATAGGGTTAGAAATACCCTAGAATGAGTATATCCCTTAGATATCTTGTCCGTATGCCTAAATCAAGTTTTCTTACTATTTATAGATAGTGAGAATGAGCGGAAGAAGAGGACAAGGTAGGGGATGGGGAAATACCACTACAACTGGTCAAGTCCCTGCAACAACGGAAGCAACTATTCCCACTAAACCTTAGCCAAATCTGGCTGATTTATATCGAAGTTTTTTCCAAACTTGGTGGAAAGCCGTTCACAGGCAAGGAGTCTATTGTTAAAGTACAAGCCTAGATTCGATCATGTGAAAGAATTTTTAGAGGACAGAAGTTAGACGATCAAATGCGATTAATAGCTTCTTGGCAACTCCAAGAATAAGCTCTAGCCTGGTGGGAAACTGTTACAGTGGATGAGCCGAAGGATAAATTCACTTGGGGCCGATTCAAAGAGATTTTTGAGAAAATCTATATGCCGTATGTTGGTATCTCTAGAATGTACCAGGAGTTCACTGACTTGAAGCAAGGGAGCCTATCTTTCAACAAGTACTTGAATAAGTTCAATGAGTTATCTCGATTTGGTTCGGAGCTGGTAAACACACCTCTGAAGAAAAATGAAAGATTTATTCGTGGAATAAACAAGAAATTCATTAAGAGGATGACAACAAACGTGAAGGAATCTTTTTCTGACTTAATCGATATGCTATCTTGGACATGCAGGAGGATTCAAAGGAGAAAAGAAGTACAAGCAATCCGAATTGGAAGAAAAGGAAGTTTGGAGGGAAGAAACCGTATCAAGGTAAGGAGAAGAAGAATAATCAAGAGAACCCGACATAAATATGGGGCGCTTATGGCGTGTACTGACATTGCTAAATAAATGTATAAATATTCACGATCCTGTGGCTTGGGTAGGATGTGAGGTCACTCTATGTTATCTATCAGAGTGTAAAACACGTCAGTTAGTCATACATCCATCCATAGTTTCTCTTCCCTCTCTTGATTAGGTCGAAGCGGAGAATCCACTTGTCGATGGCCTTGGATGAGTCGACTTAGTGTTGTGATCTTCCCATTTAGGCTCTTACTTACTTGATTATCTTTGGTACCTGGATGTCTCTGATTTTTTGAATCTTCATAGGAGTGGCTTCGATTCTGCAAGAGTTGACGATGAAACCCCAAAATTTCTGTGACTTAACACCGAAGGAGCATTTCAAGGGATTTTGATTCATTCCATATCTTCGTAGAACATTGAACACCTTCGCTAAGTCATCGATGTGGTCGTTTGATCTTCGCGACTTCACACGCAAATCATCTACATATACTTTGCCCGATTTGGTTGTTGAACATCTTGTTGACCAGTCTCTGGTAAGTAGCTTAAGTATCATTTATTTCAAACGGCATCACAACGTAAAGATATAGCCTAGATCGGTAATGAAATTGGTGTGCTCCTGGTCGAGGATGTGCCTTATGATCTGGTTGTATCCGGGGTACACATCTAGAAATGGAAGTATTTCATACCCAGTGATTGAGTCTACCAACTGGTCGATCCTCGAAAGTGGAAAGCGATCTTTTGGGCATGCTTCGTTCAGGTAGGAGTTGATGACACATGTTTGTTACTTTCAATTCGCTTTCCTCACAAGAAGTGGATTGGATACCCATTTCGAGTTGAGGATGTCGTGGGTAATCCTATTGTTTTTGAGTTTATCCACTTCCACTTTAAGTGCAAGTGATCTCTCCAGACCCATGCTGCGCTGGTTTTGGCATGTCGCTTTTGTTTCACTGGGACTTGCCTTGGATTGATATTGAATGCATGGCTTGCGATTGTCGGTGAGATCACACACATGCTAAAATGGGTCTAAGCGAACACATCAAGGTTTGTTCGGAGAAAGCCAGGTGATTCCTTCATCAGCGTTGCCCTAAGCTATGATCTAACCTTTAGTGCCCAGTGATGGGTCACCATGGCTGACCGTAATGTCGACAGTTTCAGCGAGCACAGCCTTGAAGTTCAAACATAACTATTTCACATAACAATCAAAGTAAAATCCTATTGGGACGGTTAATGATGACGGTTGCTCAGGTTGAATCCCAGAGTCTTGTCATGAGTTATTGAGTCTGATAGTGATGGGCTCTAGATGCTTTTAGCGTTTATCTATAACCGGCCAAAGATTAGGCTTAGAAGCATATTGAATCAAATGTCGAGTAAGGTTCAGCCTCGTGTTGTGCACAATTGCGTAGTTAGCTCTTGCTTAGTTTGAATCTGCTTGTATATCCGAGAAACTCACTTCCATTCAATGTTCTCATGATCCGTTACTCATCGTTCGCATTAGAATGGTGGTCGATTGGCAATGATCATAGGCATTGATTCAATGATTCTATCTCTAGGTATAAGTCACAGCATTGAGCTATCATAGTCAGCTTTTGGATGTTCACACCTCTACACTGGTCTTGGGTTAATAAAAGTACCACATTGACGATCAAGTCTTGTCGTAGTCTTGTTTATACTCCCACCTGAGCTCCAAAGACTTTGAGTTGACCGATGAATGGTCGTTCACATTCATCTTGATTCTCGCCTGTGCCCCCATATGTTTGAGGGCAGATGTTAATAAATGGATAGGAAAATCATGTCCACTTTAGCTTTATACTCTTTCCAGTCGAACCGTGATATCGAGTTAGTTGTTGGAAGTTTATGTCACGCCTACTCTTGGTTGTATTCTGATTTTTCTTCTCTGGGGTAAGACCTCGATGCTTCGTTGAATTTCATGCATAAATTAAGTATTGCACGGTCTATCATGTCCAATTTTGCTGCATATGTCATCATACTCTAGGCAGGACCAATGAATAGATGGTTAAGTCGCATCTAATTAGTGATTGATGCTCTTACTATCAGACCAAGGGCAAGGATCAATGTGCAGATGGTCGAGTCATACTTGTTTCGTATCACACTTTTAATAGGATCATGGTGAGGGCCAGCGAATGAATGGTCGCGTTGCATTCATTCAAAGCTAGATGGTTAGTCACGCCCATTTAGATTCACATTATCCCTTCAGATATAGGGATAGTGTATGCTCAGGAGTGGTTGAGTCATGCTCATCTAGTTTCATACTCCTCTTGATGGATCAAAGGAAGGTGATGGAGAATGAATAGTCAAGTCACACACATTCATGATTTATTCTCCTATCCACACTCTGGTGACTGGAGTTATTCGATGGACATTCGTGTCACATTAATTTATGGTTGGTGCGGACCGATATTGAGCCTCGATCCGATCGTATGATATGGTTGGTCACCCGCAACTGCGAATGTCGTTCCGATCGGTTTTATGTCGAGGCCTCCCCGTAGTCGCTGCCTTGAGTTGTAAAGAACAACAAGCCAGAGCTATAATGAACTATCGTATTCAGCTTATAGTTATTTGTACTCCTGCCCCCAGTCTTGGGTTAATAGAGTTAGTTCATGGATGGTCGAATTCCATCCATAGTGAGTTTATACTCCTCTAGCTAAGTTCAAGTTAGAGTTTATGGAATAGTGAGTGGTCGAACTGCACTCAACCATTTATTTATACTTATATTCGCACTCTTAGGATAAGAGTTTGTTGGCAAGTGGTCAAATCGCACCCAACTTCTGTTTATACTCCTATCCACACTCTAAGGACTTATAGTTATTCAGAAAATGGTCGATTCACATTTTTTCTTATCCATTTGTTCTACCCCAAGTGCGGGGCGACAGTCGAAGAGTGGCAGCAAAAGGTTTTGACTTAGTCAAAAGCAATTGTTTAGAAACAAAGGCGCAACCCAACCAAAACCATTTCCTTTAAATCCATTTTGCCTAGTTGAAAGCTAACTATGTCAAAAGCTACTTAGTCGAAAGCCATTTAGTCGAAAGTAATTAGGCACATTTTTAATTTAAAAGTGAAGTGATGCCTCAACCCCTTCGGAACCCCTGATTTAGCATCTTCCATAGCTTTTCTTTATGTTTCCCCTTGCTCTTGTTAATGGCGGCCGACCTCAAAATAATGTTTTAAAAATAAAAACGAACTTGTATAAGAGAATATACAGCCAAGTTTAAGGGATATATGAACGGCCTCATTTCTATTTTACCCCTTCCACTATTTCATTTTAAATCCTTTCGTAGTTCATTGTTAAATGACACGGCCACCCATTATTTAAATCAAATCTCAATTCCCTAATCAAGACATTATATTATTTAATTTAACTAATTAAATATCTTAAATAATATAACCAAAATTATCGGGGGATACAAATTCCCCTCCTTAAAGAATTTCATTCTCAAAATTGCGATAAGATACACAACAAATCAAATAAGAAGGTAAAATATACCGTCAAACAAATCATGATACGCATCTCTAATCCTGCTCTCAATATCCCAAGTACAGCCCCTATCATCCTCGCTCCATTGGTCTTTGACTAATCTAACCGTCTTGGTTCAAAGTCTCTTCTCATCCCTTGCAACAATTTGAATAGGCTTTCTCACTATAGTCAAATCCGGTTATACAACTAAGTCATTTAGCATAGTCGATGCAATAGTAGTCTATCTCTAACACACTTTCTGAGATGAGAAACATGGAAAAAATCGTGGACTTCTGCCCAATTGCTCAGTTACTCAACCTTATACGCAAGTTCACCGATCTTCTCAACACTAGGCAAAGGTCCAACGAATCTCAACGCCAAATTTCTTGATTTCCCAAATCTAATCATACCCTGCACCAGTGATACCTTGACGTAAACCTAATCTCTAACTGAGAACTCTAATTCTTTCCATCTTTTATCTACGTAACACTTCTGCCTAGACTGAGCCCCCTTAATCCTAGCTTGAATGACCTTAATCTTTTCCGCTGCTTATCTGACCAAATCTAGACCAAGAATCAACATATCCTCAAGCTCAAACCAACATATGGGAGATTTGCATGGCCTTCCATACAAAGCTTCAAATGGTGCCGTCCTGATACTAGTCTAATAACTGTTGACTGTTGTTATATGGAAACTTGACTAAATATAGATGGTCTTCCCATGATCCCCCAAAATCTAGAACACAGCTCTTAACAAATCTTCCAAGACTTTGTCAACTCCTTCCATTTGCCCATCTGTCCAAAGATTGTAAACGGTACTCATCTTGAGCTTTGTTCCCAAAAATTCCTGTAGACTTTTATCAAACTTGCTAGTGAATAAGGGATCTCTATCTCTTACTATACTACTAGGAATGCCATGCAGTCTAACTATATTCTTCATGAATAACTTTGCCGAAACAGATGTCGTTAAGGTTGACTTAACTGGAATAAAATGGGAACTCTTAGTCAGTCTTTCCACTATGACCCTTGTACTATCATTTCCCTTGTTCATCCTAGGCAACCCATCAATAAAATCCATAGAAATAGAATCTTGTTTCCATACCGGAATATCCAACAGCTAAAGTAATCCACTTGCCTTCTGGTGTTCGGCCTTTGCCTATTGGAAAATCAAACACTACTTTATCCATAAGCCATCCCACTTCATAGCTTCCCAGAAGAAACTCCTATTCATTTCCTGATACATCTTAGTTCCTCCTGGATGAATAGAGAACTTTGAACGATGGCATTCCTCCAAAAAAAATTCCTTGTGTTTCCTATACACAAAACACATAATCTTCCTTCCATTCTCAACTTCCCATTCTGGTCAAGAACGAAACCTTTCAAGTCATCGCTTTCAGTTCCATCTCTTAACTTCTTGATCTGTTGAGCTAAGATTGGATCCTCTATCTGTTTAGAAGAAATCCTTTCGATCATTACTCATCAAACTTCGACACAAGATAATACAACTGTATCTTCACTGGACCCAGCCTCAGATCTCCACTGCACTCTGCAATCTGCCAATGCTTTCAAATATTCCACTCAGAAATCATTGCCAATACTGTATTCTGATATTTCCTGCTACGTGCATCTACAACCTTATTGCCTTTCCCTGGTGTGTACTCAATCCGAAAATCATAACCGGCAATAAACTCTAACAACATATGTTATCTCATGTTTAGCTCCTTCTGAGAGAGCAAATACTTCAGCGACTTATGATTTGTATATAACCAAAACCTCTCTCCCAAAATGTAATGTCTCCACAGTTTTAACTCGAAAATCACTACATCAAATTCCAAATCATGTGTCGGATACCTGACCTCATGCAGTCTAAGCTATCTAGAATCATAAGCAATCACTTTACCTTTCTACATCAGCACGGCTCCTAATCCTGTTCCACATGCACCGATATAAACCACCAAATCCTAATTACCTTCTAGAATGACCAACACATGTTCATGGATCAATAAGTGTTTCGAACTCTAGAATGCTTCCTCATACTTATCTGTCTGCATAAACTTTACATCCTTATTAGCATGGTCATCGGTGCTACTATCCGAGGAAAATTCTTAATGAACCTCCGATAATAACCAGCCAACATAAAGAAACTCTTTATCTCCATCACTGTACTAGGGCCTCTTCCAACCTTTCACTGCTTCAATGTTAGTCGGATCTATCGACAACCCTTTCTATGAGAATATATGACCAAGAAACTTCACCTCATTCTTCCAGAAGTGACATTTTAAAACTTCCCTTCAGCTGATGCTGCTCAGCATCTTAAGCACCACTCTAAGATGAACTTCATGCTCCTTTTCATCCTTAGAATATATCAGGATATCATCTATGAAAACAAATATGAACCTGTCCAAGTGCTCTCGGAAAACTTGTTTCATCAAATCCAAAAAGAATGTCGGCGCATTAATCAGTTCAAACGGCATAACTGATCATTCGTACGATCCATATCTAGTCCTAAACGTCGTCAAAGGTATACTATCCTCTGCTAATCTGAGCTGGTGGAAAGTTGTTGCCAAATCCAACTGCGAGAATACCTTGGCACCATTCAACTAGTCAAATAAATCGCTGATCCTCGACAATGGATATCGATTCTTTATCGTCCTCTCATTCAACTTACGATAATTGGTACATAGCCTTAACGATCCGTCCGGCTTCTTAGCAAACACAATGGATGCTCCCCAAGTTGAACTACTCGGCCTGATAAAACTCTTGCCTTCCAAATCCATCAACTGCACCTTCAACTCCCTCATCTCTACAGAGGTAATCCTGCTGGGCGGCTACTCAGCGGTTCCGCTTCTTTTACCGAATCTATCTGAAACTCAATAGTTCGTTTCGGTGGCAATCCAACTATAGGCTCAAAAACATCCTAAAATTTCTGACCATGTAAAGTCGACTCAGTTCATCATCCAGCTCCATAACACCCAACAAAGCATTCACCTCACTACTAGATACTTCTACGGTATAAACTATCCAATCACTACAATCAAGATGTCTAACTGATATTTTCCTATCCTGGAAAAATATACTAGCATCGTACTCACATAACCATTCTATACCAAGAATAATTCCAAACGCCACAAAGTCAAACACATGCAAACTGCAAAAAAAAGTTATAGCCTAACAAGTCAAACTCTAACAGGTAACACCTCAACCCTAGAGTTGCATATCCACCTATTGGATTCGCAACCCATAACGAAGTAATTAAATATGTGGGTTCTAGGTTAAGCTTATCTATCAAACATCATGATATAAAAGAATGCGATGCAACAGTATCAAGTAGACTGCTAATAGACATAACATGAATTTGAAGCGTACCTCCTAAAACTGCTTTTCCTTTCTCCTAAGCTGTTGGCTTCGAAGTAGCATGCTCCAATGCGTACACCTTGCACTTTCCATCCTTAGCGGGCTCCTTGCACCGGTTCTTATAGTGGCTAATCTGGTCATAATTGAAGCGCCTGACATTCTTCTTCCTGACTACCTCCTTTGCCTTTGCAGCATGATATTCATTACAAAATGTTCATTCTTGTCACATTTGAAACAAACAATCTCAGATTTCCCTTTCTTTGCTGCTCCAGCCTTCTGAGCACCCTTCTTAGGAAAGAACTTCCTCTTCTGACTCTACCAAACTTGGACCTCCTTGGCCTTACTCTTCTCTAGAGAATTAAGAATTTCCTCATTCCTTAAGGCCATCTCCACTACAAAATTAGAAGGATCTCTAATATGAGGTAATGTAGCTGTTGCTAACTAAGGTTTCAACCCCTTGATAAACTTCTCATTCCTCTTCATCACTGTATTTATTGAAGCACCCATATCTGGCTAATTCCTCATACATTCTGGCATACTCCAAAATAGACATTTTCTCTTGCTCTAATTCAGCGAACTTTCTGATTAGAGCTGACCGCGCCATCACAGACATGAACCTCTCCTAAAACATTCCCTTGACATATGCCCTATGTCAAAGTTTCCTCATCCACACCGAACGTCACACTATTCCACAAAAACAAGGCTGCACCCAAGAGCTATCTCGAAGCAAGCCTCCACTTCTACTTATCATTGAGCCTCAAATCTACAAAGATTCTCTCATGGTGCACCAACCAATTTTCCACTTCTATACGTCCTCTATTCCTAGAAATGGCTTCCTCAAAGCTTAGCGTAATCTCCGCTCAACTTAGCATAATGGTTAACTGTTGGAACTTCCGAAACTCTTGCCCCAGTAGCATTTCCTCCTACCACTCCAGCTTGCATCATATTCATAAAAAACTGATACATAGCTCCCATGTCCATTAGCGGGACTCCAGCACCTACATTCTCTGCTTGTGCCTAACATTGTCCTCACCTCGCATTAGATCTGGCGTTCCCATTGGTGCCCTCCCCTTCTGGGTTAATTATTCCTTCTCTACCTTCCATATCTGTATTCAAACCTTATGAGATACAAAAAAATAATGTAACAAGGGTAAGAGACTGGAAATAAACGTATACTTATATATACCAAATACGAGTACGTTATTATAGCGTTATCCCATACCCTGATCTTACACTAATTCCTAAGGATTATGTTTTAAAACATTTTTAGTTTAATTTTTTTTCATAAACCAATGCGCTGATGCCAAGTTGTAGCACCCTGTATTTGGAGGCCAAAAGCTAAGCGCTACAGATGCTACAGTCATCCATAGTATTAACTTATGGTGACATATGGTAGTGCTAATGGTATCCAAAATATCAAAAGCACTTGAACATGAAAAAAATCACAGATTTCCAACCACAACATTATATTGATTACATTTCAAAACAAATTCATATCCATGGTACATAATCCCATAATCGTTTCCTAGTTAAAGATCAAATATTATCATTACAAAGTACGCCAAGAGCGACATATGAGGATGCCCCTTAGTTGATCAGAGCCAATATAGTCATATCTGATTTAATACACACAGCGGAATCATAACAAGATAAAATTATAACACCTAATTAGCTATCTGTTAGCCACCTGCTCGTCTACGGAAGTTATATTCGCCAAAATTTCTAAACCTGAAAACTTTAACCCTTAGCCTACTCAGATCAATTTTGAGCACCTGAAAGTTTTAGGGGAAAACAAAAACTTTGTGTCGGACATAAAGCCTGGTGTGCATAATACTGTTACAAGTGTGAATAATACTATTAAATCTCAGTTTACTGATATTAAGTGAGACAACACGCTTAGCGGATCAGATTTCCCCTCACTAATATCCTCTTTAAATCATACATTTTGCAAATCATTTCCTGCAACCAAACCGATTAATTAAACTGATATAATAATGATAATAAAAACTAAGTCCGTTAAGCTATAATCAGGTAACTTATGACTAACTGTCCAAAAGTTATAAATGTACTATCTGTCCAAAAATTGGGCTGACTGCCTGCAAACTGGATTAATAGTACATAAACTTAACTAACTGCCCACAAACTGGAATAATTGTCTAAATCGAAAATGGACTATTTGTCTAAATCATTTTCTCGGGATTAACCACCATTCATCTTTTTCCTTGAAAACCTTTTCAAAATGGTTTAACTTTTTAAATCATACTTATACATGGAAAATATATTTTTAGCTTTATACTAAGCTACTTTTCCTTGTATTATATATACTTCACTCAAAATAATACTGACGAAATTTAACATGGATTAACTATCCTTTTAAAAAGTTAAAGCCCTTTTAAATTGAAATCACTTAGGTTATTCTGACCATTTAATATATACGAAACCTTTGTTTAAAACCTTTAAACAACCCATTCAAAACCTTTGAAAGTAACCCTTTTGAAACTAATGAAAGTCACTCTTTCAAAACCAAACGTTTGAAAGCTTTAAAACATTAGACATCCTCCTTTAAAATCTTTTTAAAACTACATTTCGAAAACATAGGAAAAACCTTCCCTTTCAACCCTGTCAAAACTCCAGGGAACCAACCCTGTCGAAACCATTTATTAAAATCATTCGAAAACATCAAAATTCAACTCTTTCGAAAGCTCTTGGGTCCAATTTAAAACCGATGGAAGCCTTTCGGAACCATTCAAAAATTTTCCCCTTTGAAACCGTTGAAAATCTTCTCGGTCGAAATCATTTGGATTATGCCTTCAAGTAGAGCTAAAGGATCAGATATCTATTATAGTCAAAAGCATCTGTTTCGAAACCATTTAAAACTGTCTTTTTCAAAACCATTTGGGTTTTACTTCAATCGTAGAAAAAGGGTCTTTAAAACATTTAAATTGAAAACATTTATTTCGAAACCATTTCCTAAATAAAGAAGTGTCGTGTCGAAACCCTCCCTTCGAAAGCCATAGAGAAGTGGCTGTATTTTAGAAAACAAAGTGCCCCTTCGAAACCATCTGGGTCGAAATGTAAAATGGAGGCAGCAAAAGGTTTCAACTTAGTCGAAAGCATTTATTTAAAAACAAAGGCGCAACCCAATCGAGACCATGTCCTTTAAATCCATTTTACCTAGTCGAAAGCTAACTAAGTCGAAAGCTACTTAGTCGAAAGTCATTTAGTAGAAAGCAAGTAGTTGCATTTTTAATTTAAAAGCAAAGTGGTGCCGTAACCCCTTTGGAACCCCTGGGTTTGACTTGATACCTTCCGCTTTCATCTAATTCACTACGTACTAGTTCCCTAATACCATGTGCATTGGTTTCGACTATGTTGGAAGCGAAGCTAAGGAGGTGGAACCTAGTGTCAAAAGCATAGAAATGGTGAAAAACGTGTAGCAGATAGTTCATTTCACCTAACTCGCTTTACATGTCAAATTTTGATTGGTTGCCTCTTTTCTTCACCACTAAAAAGTGCTGCAGTTTTCAAAACTAACTACTTAGATTATTTCTAAAAAACCACTTCTCCTTTTATAAATATATAAAACATGTAAGTCTCATACCTTAAATAATTCTATATACCCATTAAAGCAATTAGGAAAATTCTACATAAATTCTAAAAATCTCTTTTCGGATGTTTTCCAACATATAAAAATTTTGGACCCAAACATTTTATTGTTTAAATGTAAATAATTTATAATCCAAATTAACATTTTCTTTACTAGAAAATTCATGTAAATTCTGAAAATTTTGAAAATTGAAACCCATCTCCAAAATAATATTTTTGGTCTATATTAAAATTTGCAAGGCATTTCAATGCCATTTAATAGGTTTTCATACCTAAACATGACATAAAATCTATATGAACAACCGTAAATCATCAAAAATTATATAATCATTCTATCATTCAAAAAAATGACAAATCAATGCAAAATATTTCGAATTTCATTTTAAAACCGAAAAAAATAAATAAGAGATGTAAGCATTATTCACCTTTGCTTTAAAGATTAAAGAGATTGAGATATGAATGGAATTAATTTGATTAAGCTACTTCCTTGGCTTTTCTTTATCGTTTTTCCCTTTCTCTTATTAATGGTGGCCGGCCTAAAAATAAAATTTTCAAAATGAAAATGAACATGTACACGATCAAGTTTATGGGATATAGGAGTGGCCTCTTTCCAATTTTACCCCTCCTTGATTTCATTTTAATTCTTTTCTAAACTCATTGTTAAATGGCACGACTACCTCTTAATTAAGTTAAATTTCGATCCCCTAATCAACATATGTAATTTAATCCAATTAATAAAGTATCATAAATAATGTTACAAAAATATGGGGTGTTGTAGTTGGGATCTATGATACAACAGCGAAGAACAAATATGGTAGAGCTTAGGCAGCAGAAATAAGGATCCTCTTTACCATGAATGGCGGTTGTATTTATAAGGAACGATCTGCATGGATCAGGCTGAGATTCGTCAAAAGAATCTCTAGATCCATAGGGGCCCACCATAATGATCGTTGGTCATAACTTGTTATTTTAGAAAGATCGGTATACATTATACTGATAGTTATTTTTGCCTCCAATTGCCATGTGATCGTTTATGGAGGGTCCCACATGCCGCTAGAGCTTGCTCCTAAGAAATAAAGTCATTCTGAGTTGTAGATTGTGAGATATGGATTAGTCTTGGTCGCATTTGGGTTGCTTGCTGAATTATACTGATCGTTGGAACGACCGGCATAAAACGATCGGCATTTCTTGAACCTCGGAGTTATGACTTGCGATCATTTTTTCGGGCTCCATTCTTCAATGTATTGATGCTTTGAAAGTTTTATGGGTAATGGAGTTGTAGATCTTGAGATATTGATTGATTTACACCATTTTATGGATCGTTCTAGATCGTTCCATATAAATTCTTCAATTGTCCATAACTCTAGCATACGAACTTCGATTGACTTGAAATTTGAGATGCATCCTAAGGGTCCTTCCTTGTCGCTTCATATTGATTGCATCTTGATCGGAACCCTGTATGAATCCGCTCGACCATCATTTATAGTCTTGTATATCTGATTCTCAAGGTTGGTAACCACCCGGTTTAGCCAAATCTATGGTATCATGGCCGTGCCAAAAGGCGAGATAACAACAGTGAAAATTATATATGCAGATTGAATAAGGCAATCTATGGGCTAAAGCTAGCACATATGGTTTGGTTTGACAAGCTAAAGTCAACATTAATCTGCCTTGGCTATAGTTCAAACGAATCTAAGAACTCATTATTTACAAAATTCAATAAGCTTGCTATTACTTTTTTGCTAATATATGTCAATGGTTTTGTCATTATAGGTAGCAATGCAGCATAAATTAGTAGGCTTACTCAAATTTTGAGTAAAGAGTTTTATCAAAGATTTAGGATGCTTGAACTATATTCTAGGAATTGAAGTTAAAAAGATCTCAAGCAATAGAATCTATTTAAGCCATAAAAAGTATATATCAGAAATCTTAACTAGAACTAAAATGGACAAAGCTAATGCATTGTCCACTCCTATGGCAAGTAATCTACATGTGTCTAAAATAAAAGGTGAAGAAATAACAAATAATAAGTAGTAATAAAGCATAGCAAGGCACTGTAGTATGCAACAATTACTAGGTCAAAAATTTCTTTTCGGTTTAAATAAAGTAAGCCAGTTCATGTAATATCCACTAAACATTGGTGGGCCATGAAATTTTTTTAAGATACTTAAAAGGTATAATAAAAGCATGGGATGATATTAGAAACATGTAAAAATCTCGGCATTAATGGATATGCAGATGCAGACTTGGCTACTGATTCTGATGACAAAAGGTCAACGTCAGGATATTGCATATTTTTTGGAAAAGACCCAATTTCTTGGTGTTCAAAAAAACAACCAACCATATCTAGTTCAAGTGCAGAAGCTGAATATTGAAGTGTGGAAAATGCCACTACTGAATTAATGTAGATTAACTCATTACTGAGCGAACTTCAAGTTAAGACCGACAGTTAAGCAACAATACGATGTGATAATCCAAGTACAGTTCTACTTAGTGCAACTCCAATCTTACACTCAAGAACTAAACGTATAGAATTAGATCTCTACATTGTTAGAGAATAAGTCGCAAATAAAAATTTAAGGGTAAACCACATACCTACAACTCACCAGATCGTAGTTTGTTAACAAAACCTTTGCCAAAGAAAATCTTCATATTATACAAGCAAAAGCTCAAAGTCGGTGACTTTAGTAGTCATCATCGCTCTGGAGGTCGGTCTGATCAAAGCAAGTAATCAAAGTGAAACCTCAAATGTTTTGAACCATTAGACCACGATTATCATGCTCATGCCAAACTGCGAAGCAAGGAAGCCACAAGCCTGAAGCTTTCTCAAATCTGAAATTTGAAGATCTCATACTCAATTACATCTCAATTACATTGAAGAAGATAAAGCTTGTAGATGCTTTGGTCTGAGAAATGAAGTAAAGTTTCAAATAATTTGATGTAATTTGAGAAAGAATTAAGAGCTGCCATAATTTGGGAATACCGCCTCACAAACCCTAAATTTAAAGTCGGGTTTGAGGGGAGCAAGTGAAGATTGAATGAATTATGCGCATACAAGCCAAATGAAGACCAGCATCGTATATGAAGCGGATAAAGACATGTGGGCCAGTTATTAAGCTCTATAACATATATATTGAGGTAACAATACAAACACAATTCACTTGTATCAAATTATATGTCAAGTTGTACAATATCTTTCTCAATTGAAAAGACGCTTTGTATCTGAAATCAATCAAAAAAGCTTATTCACAATTTCGGTCAAAATCTATAATTGATATATTGATATCTGGCAGCACATCATTTTAAGTTATTAGAGAGATCATGGCTAAGAATTTTATTTTAAACATGGTAGTAACGAAAGTATCAAAACCTGATTATATTTATTATTTAGGATTAGGAAAATATAGTTAAAGCCATACAATATAGTTCAGTGCAATGACATTCTAAGTAGAGCTGCAGAATTTTAAAGGATTTTTTTGCAGTGAGTCGATCATTTCCACTGTTTGGTCCACAAACTCTATTTCTTGAACATGGATTTATGTAATATGCTTTATTTAGTTTGTTACTTGGTAGATTTGAAATATTAGTATGAGGTAAAAAATTATATCTAATGCAAGTACATTGGTACCTTGTCTAAGCTTCATACATCAAGTGTACATGTGTTTTGGATATGTGTATGCCTCTATTGTATGAGTATGTGTAAGTTTATTTACGTGCAAGTGTATTTGCATATTTTTAAAACTAGACCATGCACTTGTACAATGTTTGTTTGGCTATAATTTTTTAACGGTTTATCTGATTCTAATGATTTTGCTCATACTAGAAAGCTAAGAATTAGAGATACAACTTTCATTTTTAGCATTTTGCAAAATTTTATCGTTATCTAGCTTAAAATGCAAATTAAATAAGTGGGCTATGTTTAAAAATTAAAAATTTGCTATACATGTTTTTAGAAATTGCCCCATAACTTGAGTTGTAATCCACAATTCTATAATCCAAAAGATGTTCTATAAAGTTAACACATTATATAACAATTTACTTTTAGTAAACATGACTTGATTTGCGGATTTCGACATTAGAAAGTTAGACGATTGTATACTTAGCATATTTTCTTTTATATGCGACTAATGATTAAATTAAGTTAAGTGTGGGTACATTTGAAGTTTATTTGGATTTGTTTGCAGCAATAGCTCTTTTTTTGCTTGCATAAAATGTAAAATTGCTTACTCAAACGCCAAATAATGTATATTTACTTAAAAAAGCAATGCATGTTGTGGAATATATTGCTTGTGGGCATATGCTGAAATAAAAAATTTTACCAACCATGTTTTGGTCATTTTTATTTATTTTATCATATTGTGTTTGTTTAAAGCACTCCCAGTATACGAGAGATTTCGCCGAAATTATCCATAAAAGCTAACATTTAGTAAAAAAATCCAAATTTATCATATGTGGAACATTGGAAGATGTTAAATGATCTATCGCATATGATAAGAGAAGTTTGTGAAATGGTTATATAGAGGTCTTTTATGAGTTTAAATTTGATAGAATCTTTTATAATACGAGGGAAGTTCAAGGTATGAGTTGTATCAGGCGTATCCCTATATGAAATTGTGGGGACGCAATTTTCATAAAGTGGAAAGTTTGTAATAGCCCTATCTTCCTATGACGTTATAATAAATAAGTAGAATTAAAGTAAGAAAATATTTGCATTCAATTATTAATAGTTATTTATGAAAATGAATTTTTACTTAACCAGAATCTATTAAATTAAAGATTTTGTTCTAATAAATAAGAATTAGGTTATAAATTCTTTCCAAATAATATTTTGAATGTGAATAAAATATTATGATAAACATTAGATATTTCCAAAGTGTAAATAATTTTTTATATCATTAAAATATTTGGAAAATATATATATATAAATAAATTTATTTTACGATTAATAAAACTAATAATTAAGTAGAAATGAACAAGTAGTGAATTGAGAAAGGAATTAGACAATTATCGTAATATAACACATAGGATGAAGCATAAATAAATATAAGTTAATTGGGAATGGATTTACAAATCAATATACTTAAAAGAAAAATGAAATAAACAGGAAATTGTTGCAATTATAAGCTAAAGCCCAAAATAACTTTAACCTATTCAAATAATTAATTAATTCCATACACAAACCCATTTCTAGTATCTACTGCATACCATAATTCTCGAATTCAATTTGTCTTCATCAAACGATAAAAAATAAAAGAAAAAAGAATATAATTGCACGACCTGGGGATGCATTCGTGATCACTGTGGTCAGGTGATGTCGCTAGGAAGGTGGTGGCGATTGATAGTTGGAGTAAGGTTGGGTGCATGCGTATGGTGCTTACTGGCATCGCAATTTATGACTAAAGAAGGGTGCGAATGGTTGACCAGAAGTGGTTGCTGTTGATCGTTGAGAAAGCGAGGTGAGGTTAGAGGTGTTAGTGCATGCGAGCTAGAATGGTGGTGCGGCCCGATTTGGGTAGCGATTCAAAGATGACGGACTAGCAATTGCAGAGCCAGCGAAAATGATTGCTTAGTAAATCGGTGAGTTTCTAACTCACAATTATATTTAAATCATTGCTTGCCATATACATAGATATATGATTCCATTTATTCTTTAGATTATTTGGTTGAAATAAAGTTATATGTGATTTAATTCGTTGGTTGTTAGATTAAATTGATTAGTTGAATAGATTGTTCGTACATTGATTGGGAATAGGTTATTGTAGTGGTTGTTTATTTAACTTGGTGGATGTATTAATTTGCAAGCAAAATTATGTCCCATTGAAAATTGAATTATCTTTACACACACACACGTATGTATGTGTGAATTTTATGAAGATCGGAGTTGATGGAACTCCACTAAGGTTACGCGATATTTATTGTAACTTTTGTGATATGTTGAGGAGTAACTTTACTCCATAGTTATATATATATATATATATATATATTTATATAAATATATATTCACTTCTTATTTTAAAGAATGATGAAACAGCTTAGAAATGTTATTTAAGGGTTTTAAAATTTTATTATAAGTATTTTTGTAAATATTTTACTAAATTTTATTCAGTTTAACAGTTTTAAAATTTACAAATATATTTTAATTATAAATATAAATATAGCTTTTTATTGGTTATAAAACTCTATTTAAATTCAATATCATTATAATCAAAAGATTTGGAATTTTTTTAAAGGAAAATATGATATATTGATATTATATAAAACATAATATGAAAAACAATAATATTTTATAACCGATTAAACGTTATTGAAATACTATTGAAATAGTTTTCAATCCTTCGAAAATGTAGAATTTTATTTTATGATACAATTAATTGATTTTGGATATATTTTGAATATATACAAACCTCGCTTTATATAATATAAGAATTTTCAAATATAGTATGATTTAAGGATTTTTTTTAATTTTAAGTAGATTGAATTTTAAGTGAAGATTTTGAAACATATTTTATAGTTGGAAATAAATATAAGTTATTTGAAGGTAAATATATATTTAATTAAAAATAATTAATTATTATTAATCAAGTTTCCAAGTATTTTAAAGTATTACCCATATATAAAAACATAGATAAAAATAATTTTTTACAAATATATACACATACACTTGACTTTGTTTTACATCGTACTTCTAATTTCTCACTCCCTATTAATTTATATGATATAAGTGACTCACCTTTGATATTGATTTGATTGGAGATTTAAATATAGATAAAGTGATGACATCTTTCTGTATGATTTTATTGTATTAAATTCTGTGTAACTAGAAATTAGAATAAACGATGTTATAATAGCGTCGGGTATGGAACTTTCGATAATATTTCTTTTGTTATTCTTTGGGCTTGTTTTATAGAATATTGAGTATATTGAATGTAATTTACAAGTAGTGGATAAATGTTTAAGTATCACGCGGTGGTATGAGATGTTATTCTGATATTTATTTGGTTATTCATTGTAAATAGATGGCACTCACGTAATGGGAATAGAATGGACCGCGTAAGGTGATACACGTTGTTATATATGGCCTCGTGCCTATACATAATGAGTATGGCTCTATGCCTAACGATGGCCATGACTTTGTGTCTATATGTATTGGTTCTATATGCTACTATTATGTCGCCCTCCTATTATATTCGTTGGTGAGGACTAGCTGGCTAGAATCTACCTTAGCGGCCTGATCGTAGGGTTGCTCCATAGACCTATGACACCATATTATATAGCTTCGTGCTACCCCTACAAGCACATTTGCCCTTATGTCACCTAGGATAACAGTTTGTAACCTATACCTTTGTCGTATCTATAGGGGCAATTTGTAGTGTCGTGACTTATTAGTTTTGCGTTGACCAACATACCAATGGATACGTATCACGATGACTGTGAGGTAACTAATACTACAGAGACTATGTCTCTGGATCTTGCTTCGTGTTAGTTATCGGTCTCTCTTTTGGTACTAATGGAGTGGTAGATTAGCATATATGATTGATACACCTCGCTATAGCATTGATGTGGGTCAGGAGCTATATATTATTGTTATATATATATGACTCCACTTGGGACTTCATGTATGTCGTATAGTCATTTCCCATCATGATATTTTCAAATAGTTATGTTTAAGGAGATGAGATTATACCTGCGATACGTATCCAATGTATATTGGATTCTTAGTATATTACTAGGCAACCTATCTTATTTTATGTGTATTAATGATGATGCTTATTTATTGAGAGCGAGAGATATATTTGGGCAATGCTTCATGCCAGTCTGATTATACTTGACGATATCACAATTATTGATATTTCTGGATTTGATAATGTTTTCTAGATATGTATGATTCACCCATCTATGTTGATTATGAGATTTCTAATTTGATGAATTTTAAATGGGTGGTGACATCTTTATGCTGGGTTTTGTGGTGTTCTAAGTTATGTGATATTAGGGGTTTATTGAGTTTACATTATTATATTTATTTATTTATTTATACCTAGTATATACAGAAATCTACATGTTTATTAGCCTTGGATACATATTCTGACTCGTTTAATAGTCATATAACGCTCGGGTCAGTCTGAGACATTTCAGATACAGGGACGATATGACCGGCATTTGTTTTAGTGGGTTTTGTGGGGACCTGCATTATGATTTTTGTATCTTATTTAATGACATTGTTTTAATGTATATATAGCACTATGTTGGATATTGATTATTTCTCGTATTGCATTATAAGAGAGTTGATAATTGAGAAGATTTGTATCCTTACTACATTATATATTACACGTTATATATTATTGCTACGATTCAAACTCTGTATCCTTTACTATATACTTTATATTATGTATTTCTTTATCCCAAAAGCACACTTGCTTATTGTTTTGTACTGATTCTGATTACATATATATGAGATGATTATTTAATGTTTGAATATGTACAAATGTCAGTCCAAGAGAATATTTGCGTGTGTACCCTATATAGCCTCATTCTTCATATTATCTGACAGTATTACTCTATAATACTCTTGGATAGTATGGGTAAAGAGGTGGGGTGTTTCACAACTATGAAGCTTCAGTTCTTAGGCCCAATTTTGTATGGATTTCAGGACTCAATTATTTACTATAGAGACCCATGTTATGATGGTTAGTGAGCTAGGTAACATCAGGTTAGGCCCCATTGAAAGATTTTGGTCGTATGTAAACTGCTTCACTAAAGAGTCCATATGGAATAGAGGTACAGACACAAATAACTTAGTCACAGCCCTCTATTCTGCGGTCAAATATAAGTCTTGAATGTGGAGAGAGCTCTAGAAGCAACCGACTATGTCCTTGACCGACTTTATCCACTAGCGAATAATGTAACGGGAATGGAAGATGTGGATCTTTCAGATATTGACAACGAAACTAGGCATCCCACTTAAGCCGTTCCTTGCAACAACAACGAACAATGAAGAAATGGTCATCATAATGACACCAAAAGATGAGCAGGGGCAGAAACTCAGTACATGACTAGGTATGCTATTTATGCTACCTTGAATAGGGATACTGCAACAATATATCTAACCAATCGAGACCGGTTCCTTGTCAAAGGCGCAAAAACAAATGAAATGGAAAAGGGAGGAACATCATGGTAACACCAAGTATTGTAAGTTCCATAACTTAATGACCACTCCACAATCGAGTATTGGGTGGTCAATAATGAGATTGAGAGACTCATTTAGGAAGGAACACTTCTGGAGTTTGTTCTTAATCAGGCAGAACAAAGGAATAAACGCTACAACCGAGCAACACAGCTTTAGCAACCCAACAATAATGTCATAGTTGTCGCTGACATCTTAGCCATATGTGAGGCTTGTATGTTTTTGGTAGCGGCTAGGGAGCATAGTCCTAGTATCAAAGAGAAATGGGCATGACTGGTCAGTTCTATTCACTAGAGCATCGAGCGTCGAAAGCAACCTGATTGGAATCAGACTAATCGATCACCTTCACTACTTAGGTCAAGGAATGAGTCTCTTACCTCAGTCACGGTCAAATGGTCATTACTCTTTCAATACCCA
Organism: Allium cepa; assembly: GCA_030765085.1. Classification (NCBI taxonomy): domain Eukaryota; kingdom Viridiplantae; phylum Streptophyta; class Magnoliopsida; order Asparagales; family Amaryllidaceae; genus Allium; species Allium cepa. The sequence continues at coordinate 351,182,376 of CM060931.1, read as the reverse complement.
ACTCCAATATACATTAGGCATTCATAATAGGGGCAGCTCAGCCAATGTTAGGTTCAAGCATGTCTTTGAGGCGCTTAGACTTCCTACCTCCAGCCTCACCATATGCACCTTATCGATTTACAACTTTATGGTGTAGGCATTGTTTTAACGGACACCTCCTCACTTGTCACAACGTTCGACGAAGTTCCCTTACATCAAAAGCTTAGGTAAACATTGTAGCAGCTATAAACTTTATTGTGGTTGACTGCCCTTCTATATAAATACTATTAACAGGACAACCGACACTTGACGAATTGGATGCCATGGCCTCCTTCAACTGTCTCATCATGAATTTACTTATCCAGGGCCTAGGTCGGCGAAATCAAAGGTAATTAGTAGAAGGCTGGGGAGCCTAGAACCTCCTTCAGGTTAGTAAAGAATGTATTCTTACACTTCAACAAGAGCATACAACAATTTGCGGTGGGTTACCCGAGAGAAAATCAAGTTGGTTAGCACTTTGGCTGGTGCCGAGACTGCCCCCAATTTAGAAGAATCAACATTATCAACTCCTTCCACTTGCAACAATCCACCTGAGAAAGCTGCAACAATCAAGCCCAATAGTGCTCTGGGTCACGCTGGGATTATTAGTCACACTAAAGTCTAAGATGGTAGGAACCCTATATCCTTACTCACTCTGCAAAGAATATGGGATCTTATCACGACATGGAAGGAGCAAGTCACTCTTCATTAGCATGCGGGGATATCAAGCATAACAACTTACCCTCTTAACATCTGTATACTCATCTATATGATTCAGGGGCAACATCATTATCCTAACTCAAGCATAGACATCTATCTCGATTGATAGTGTCATATAGTGCATAATTTATGCGTTTGACCAATGCGACTTGGAAACAAGCTCGGACGTGGGAGATGATCCGCTAGACCCATACATAGGTGAGCAAAGAATTTAAGATATGATAGCCATTCCCTTGGAATCATTCCCTAAAGACATTACCGACCTAAGGAAAGTTGTTCAAATCGACATTAAACTCAGCCCAAAAGTTAGGGAGGATCTGATCAAGTTCATACAACAAAGCAAAGTTGTCATTGCATGAGGCACACTGACATTACTATCATCAATCCCAACATCATTTTCCATACACTCAAAATCAATCCGAAGGCCCTTCCCATCCAAAAAAGCATTGACCACTTAAACAAGAAGGTACCAAACTCTCAAGAAAGAAGTAGAGAAGCTGTTAGTCAATGGCTTCATTAGGGAGGTAGGATATCTGGTTTGGGTAGCGAATCCAGTGCTGGTCGGAAATCAAAAAGAGACTTGGAGGTTTTGCATTGACTTCTCCGATCTTAGGAAAGCATGCCCCAATGATAGTTTTCTTTTGCCTTACATCGATCAACTTATGGATGCAAGTGGAGGCCATGAGCTCCTATTTGTACCTTAGGCATTGGTTTTGATGATAACAACTATAGACATAATACAAAATATAAATACTAATGTTTTACCTAGTTATATATAGTATATAGTGTAGGACACTAGATAGGTGTTGATTAAGATGACTACAGTATCAAGAGTAAATTCAAGAAGCTGATATAGAGTTTCAAAAGATGGAGAATGAAGACTTCTGAGTATTGAAGAGTTCAAGATATTCCGGATAAGTTATAGGGTCATAAAATTTTTGTTAACATCCTAACATTTTCTTGATCTCTCTCTTAAAAATAAGTTTTAAATATTTTTCAAATATCCTGGTTTTCAAAATAATCTTTTCAAACATCAATTCAAGATATTTCTCAAAATGATTTCTTAAACTTTTATATTTACAAAGATACTATATTAAATTTTTAAGTATTCTTTTTTATTATATGTTTTGATATTTTAGTTTATATTTTTTTTGATATTTACATTTTATTTCAGATATTTACTTATAATTTACAACTATATTGATTATATATGTATATATATATATATATTTACATTATATTGAGTACTCTTATTAAATCTTTCAAAATTATTTTATAAAGTTTTATTAAGTTATATTTTGATTAAAATGATTCTACAAAGTATCGAATTATTTTACAAAGCAATGAATTTTCCAAATAATATTCTAGAGATGTTTTCAATTTTGTAAAGAGTATGTCAACATACTCTATCTTTGTAAGTCGACATAGTGGAAGTAATTTTCAAAATTCAAATTTGAATGGAAGTGTCTTTTTGTCGTATCTCTTTGCAAATGGACATGTCCGTTGTTTTCCTATGTACACACCAAACTTCCAAACGAATTTTGAACATCTACATTCTTATTGTTCTCTCCTCCTTCCACTCTCTCATTTTCTGAATCAAAATATATCCAACTCCATCGAAATTCAACCGAATTAAATTCAATCATCACCAATTTGATTCTCCTTCACCTACTCTCTGATTTCTCTCATCTCTCTCACTCAAACCAAGATCAAAGTGCTATTCAAGAGTTATATGATTAATTGTAATCAAGATTAAAGATCCGAGTCTGGAAAACTCTATCAAATCATGTTATTATACTTGAGGGTACGATTGTAAAATCAATTGGGTGTGATTAGTAGCCCGTAAATCTAGTGGTTGCTTGGAAATCAAGTGACTTTATCCAAAGGTCAAGATTTTGTAGGTTGCGTCTTGTAGCCTTGAAATCAAGATTATATTTTCATTTACTAGTTGAAAATAAACCCACGTAAGGAATTATGCGGGTCTGGATGTATGGTAACTCAGAACTAGTGTAAAATCCTGATGAGTTCTTTCCTTTTTACTTTTACTGTATTTACTTTTATCTACATTTCGATTTCATGATTATTTTTGTGATTGTTAATTGCATCATTTTAAGTAAAATCTTATATAATTTAAAAAATATTCATATAATCAATTAAACACAATTCACCTCCCCTCTAATGTTAATTTTGTCTTAAGATCTCTATTCCGTTGACACATATTTTGTATCAGAGCATTGGTTTTTAAAGTATTCATAATCTGATTTTTGAAAAAGTTTCATTGGCAATTTTTGATAATTTTTTTAACATTATTTTCAAAAAGATAATTTGCAAAATCACCATAATATTGTTTCATAAATTTGCATCTATTCATTATAAAAAATCACGTGAGATTTTAAAAAGGTATGAATTGCAGGAACAGATATGTTACCTAGCTTTTGATGAATAGATAACTGCTGATCGAGCTTTGCAGAAAAAAGGACAAATAGATATTGGATAGTGGATGCTCAAGATACATGATCAGAAATCCGAAGATTTTGAAAGACATAGTTTACAAAGTTGGTGGATCAGTAAATTTTGGCGACAATTCTGAAGGATATGTGAATGGCATCGGCAATTTTGGTGATTCTAAAACTCCTACTATTTCTAATGTTTTATTAATTAGGAATGTAAAGCATAATCCATTGAGTGTTAGCCAATTGTGTGTTAAGGGTTTCAATATTAAATTCGTGAACGATAAATGTCACATTGAAGATAATGAGTCAAACAATATCTTTGGAGGTATTAGAAAATTAAACATCTATATATTAAGTATGAAAATCTCAAGAAATAACCTGTGTCTTTTAGCTGAATTTAGTGATCTTTGGATTTGACATAAATGTATGGTCATTTGAATTTCAAACTAATATCTTAAATCGCTAAAAATGATCTAGTTAGTAATCTTTCTAAAATGAATTTTAAAGTTAATAATTTATGCAATGCATGTCAATTAGGTAAACTTAGAAAAAGTTCTTTTAAATCAAAAGATATGATTTCTACCTCTCAACCCCTTAAACTTCTTTACTTAGATCTTTTCGATCTCTTACAGATATAATCTATAAACCGCATGAGATGTGTATTTGTAATCGTAGATTATTATTCTTGGTTTACTTGGACGATTTTCTTAACATTTATAAGTGATACTTTGAAATGTTTAAAATCTTTCTTAAAGGAATTCAAAATCAAATGACTGATATAATTAAAACTATTCAAAGTGATCACGCTGGAGTATTTTAAACAAAATTTTTGAGAAGTTCTATATTAAAGAAGGTATAACACATAATTTTTCATTTTCAAGAACATCCCGACAAAATGGAGTGGTAGAACGTAAACATAGGACAATTCAAGAGTGAGCTAGAACTATGCTAAATGTTAGTAATTTGTCTATAATTTTTAGGCTGAAGCAGTTGGTAATGCATGTTATATATTAAATAGAATTTTAATAAGACCATTAACTAAGAAAACACCACATGAATTATTCTATAATAAAAAGCCTAAAGTTTAATACTTTAGAGTTTTTAGTAGTAAATGTTTCATTTTAAATATTACAAATAATTTAAATAAATTTGATGCTAAATCAGATAAAGGAACCTTTATTGGATATTCAAATAGAAGTAAAGCTTATAGTGTTTTCAATAGTAGAACTAATACTATTGAAGATACATTTCGTCTCATTTGATGAAAATTTAAAAGTTTATATTCTAAATATTGATGAAGAAGAAAACATTGATTACCCAAGTGAGATTAGTAATAATGAGATTGCCGAAAACGAAAATAATAATAATCTAGAAAATTCATATCTAAATAAAGGAATATGATATTTGAAAGATTATCCCTAAAAAATATACTTGGAAATATCGAATCTGTTGTAAAAACTTGAAATCAATTAAATAATTGAGTAACATTGCTTTTATTTCAACCATTGAACCTAAAAACCCAAAGGAAGCATCAACTAATAATTCATGGATTCTTGCTATGTAAGAGGAATTGAATCAATTTACTAGAAATAATGTATGGGAATTAGTCCCAAGACCTAAGGATAAATCCATAATAAGAAGTAAATGGGTATATAGAACAAAATGAACGAACAAGGAGAGGTTATGAGAAATATAGCTCAATTAGTCGCACAAGGTTGTTGTCAAGAAGGGGGAATAGATTTTGCTAAAACCTTGGCACCCGTAGCCAGATTAGAAGCTATATGAATTTAACTTGCTTTTTTTAATCATAATAATTTTGTGTTATATCGAATGGATGTTAAAAGTGCATTTTTAAATGGTTTTATTAATGAAGATGTATATGTAGGACAACCCTACTTTGTGAAGATGGAAAACTGGCTAACCATGTTTACAAATTAATAAAGTCTTTGTATGGTCTGTAGTAGGCTACAAGAGCTTGGTATAAAAGACTTAAATCGTATCTATTACAGTCAAATTTTGAAATAGAAAAAGTAAATAGTATACTTTTCATTAAAAGAGCTTAACATGATATTTAATTAATACAAATATATGTAGATGATATCATTTTTGGATCTACCAATGATAAAATAAATATGGGATTCTCATAAAAAATGACTAAGGAATTTGAAATGAATCATATAGGAGCAATAATTTATTTTCTAGGATTGCAAATAAAACAATTAATAATGAAATTTTTACTAGTCAAGAAAAATATCCTAAAAATTGAGTTAAGAAATTTGGTATGTCAAATACCAATGGTAAACCAACTCCCATGGCAACAAATGAAAATTTTAATGAAGAAGAAAATTCAAAAGATGTAGGTCAAAAATTGTATAGAGGAATGATTGGATCATTACTCTATATAACTGCTAGTAGACCTGATATAATGATAGTGTTTGTCACTTGCAAGATACCAGTCACAACCTAAAGAAGCTCATTTAAAATCCTTAAAATGAATTTTATGATATGTAAACAACACATTAGACTATGCATGCTTTTACCCAAAAGAAGGCCCCTTTGAATTAGTTTCATACAGTGATGCCGACTATGCTAGTTGCAAATCAAACCGAAAAAGTACAAGTTGAACTTGTCAATTTTTATGGCACTCTTTGATTTCTCAATTTGGTAAGAAGCAAAACTCCATATCTCGATATATGACAGGAGCATAATATACTTCAACAGCATTAGCCTACTCAAAGATTACCTGTATACAAAAAACATTAAAATATTTTGGTTTAAATTTTGCTAAATCACCAATATACTATGATAACACAAGTGCGATCAATCTATCTAAAAATTCAAATCATCATGCTAGAACTAAACATGTATAAGATACCATTTTCTAAGAGATAATGTAAACAAAGAAATAATATCACTTGAATTTATAAACATTGAAAATCAAATAGCTGATATATTAACAAAACCATTGAATCAAACATCTTTTACTAAGTTAAGAAGAGAGATAGGAATTTGTTCTCCATCAAAATGAAATATTGAAGTAAAAACTACAAAATATAAAGAAAAACAAACTAATCAACATTATAATATATATATGTCGACATATCATGTCCCCTTATGTTAACATATAATGGTAATTTTTGTTTTAAAGTTTCCCTCTAAAATTTAAATTGGTGGTTATATAATAACCAAATTTCGACTTTCTTCTTCATTTCTCTATATTCTCTCTGTTTTAAAATTCTAAAATAAATAAAAGAAGCTTGCCTTTTGCTTGTTTCATAGCAGCCCAAAAACTCCAGCATACTTCTTGGCACATCCATTCAAGGTCCTAACCAATCAACCACTGAAGCAAATCCTTGTCAGGCCCGACATAGTGGTCTATATCTTGAAGTGGTCTGTTGATCTTAGGCAGCATCACATCTTCTTCCATCCTAGTAGTTTAATCAAGGGCCAGCCCGTAGCCGATTATTTTTCCCAAATGCTCGATCTTAGGAAATTTGGAGGAGGACCGTTACTTGCCTGCCAATTTGGTGTCTGTATTTGGATAGAGCATCAAACAAGAAGGTGGAAGGGGCTGGCATGACCTTGTTAAACCCAGAGGAAAAGAATTGTCTTTTGTAAAATGCCTTAATTTCAAGGTGAACAATAATTGAGCCATGCATGAAGCCGTATTGGTCAGCTTCAGGATAGTAAAGGAATTTCACATAGTGTCTGTCCATTTTCAGCGACTTATCATTGATTGCCAATCAGATTAGCGAACACTTTCAAGTTAAGTACAAAGCACCGGCCTTATATGTTGCCGAGGCTAGGAAGATAATCATTATATTTTCCAAGTTCAAATTAGAACATATACCAGGGAACAAAATGCCAAAGCCGATCAACTGGCCAACGCAGCATGTAATCTAGAAGAAGCCACTCCTTAAGTCATCTTAGAATAGAGGCACCCCTAACTATTATACGGGGCAACAACAATGGAAATAACACTTAGTCCATGGACAATTGGATGGTTTCCATTGTCAGATATTTAACATTTGAAGAGCTTTCTACTGACCATAAAGAAGCTTAGAAGATTCTCTACTAAGCTCCTAATTAAACGATTATGGACGGAAAGCTGTACAAATGGGGGTACTCCAAACCACTTCAGCGAGGCATGTATGTAGATGAATCTAACTAGTTTCTTGAAGAGCTGAATGAAGGATTCTCTTGGGTTAATACTAAGGGGGAAAGTCCAGAAAATAAGGCTACATAGAAAGGCTGCTATTGGCCTACTATGATCATGGATTCTATAGACGATGTGAAGAAGTGTGACCCATGTAAGCGATTGTTAGGATTCCCAAAGCCTTGTCTACACTCATCACTGCAATGACTTGCCCAAGGCTATTTAACCTAAGGGAATTGACTTGATAAGGAAGTTGTCAATCCCAAGGGAGGGTATAATTATGCTATATTTCCTATCGATTACTTCATCAAATGGGTCACGGTAGAAACCATCACTAGAGTCACTGCACCCAAGATTCACAATTTCGTCATCAACAACATTGTCTGCCATGTCGGCCCGACAAAGAAGATCATCACCGATAATGACACTCAATTTGAAGACAACCTATTTTAGGACTTCTATGCTAAGGATATAATCGATAAGTTCATTTCTTATCATGCATCCTCAAGCAAATGGACAAGTTACGGTCAACAACCAAAACACCAAGGCCGCCCTAAAGAAGCACCTTGCAAAAGCTAAAGGGAACTGGGCCGAAGAACCGCCACTTGTTCTTTAGTCCTATCACACTTCCAATCACACTTCAACCGACCATACTCCATTTTTGTTATCCTAAGGGTATGAAGCAATGCTTCCTATAGAAGTAAACATCCCTTTAACACGACGCCTAACCTTTGAGCCTTAGTTAAATAACAAGCAACTAAAGCTTAGACAGGACACTATAGAAGAACACAGTGCATAAACCAAAATTCACATTAAAGCCTATAAGAAGAAGATCGCCAAGTACTATAGCTCAAGAGTAAAGCTCTAGCAATTTATTGTCAATGATCTAGTCCTGCGCTGGATGTTCGCAAACACAAATGTCTCGACCGAAGTAGTGCTTGGGCTAAACTAAGGTGGGCCATCTGTCAAAAGTGCCATCTTAACAAATGGCGCCTACCGCCTTACCCACCTAGATGGAACCAACATTCCTCGCACTTGGAATCCAATACATGTTTAGGATCATTTCACATAAGAGATGGCTACAATTTTAAGGTTGTGTAATACATATTTTGTGAAGAATACATCGGATACTCCAAAGTTAACTTTGTTCAACACATCCAGCAAGGCTATCCAATGAAGGATGCATTTTTATGTGCTCGTTTACCTGATTGGGGACTATAGACCTATTCCTCTAAATGCAAAGTGAGCCATTCTCTTCACTTGCCGAGTAGCTATCAATAAGGGTGAATTACCATGTATTCACTTCCTTGTTGGGGACTATTACCTAGCATTTAGGTTCCTACCGGGTTCGACTGCCACTCTCAAATGGCATCATGTTTCCCTGGAGAACCTTCGAGAATCTCAGGCTATCCAATAAAGAATGAGTTTTTGTATGCTCATTTCCCTTGTTTAGTACTATCGACCTTTGTTGCCAAGCGCATAGCGAGCTAGTCCCGCCTCTTGCCGGTCAGGTATCTGTTATGGTGAATTACCATGCATTTACTTCCTTGTCGGAAACAGCCACTCTTTCTTATAGCATGTCACCCAACGATAACTTTCCAGTCACTCCACATTTATGTTTTTATCGAGGCAGTTTGCCTTCCATTCTTGTAGCATGTCACCCGATAGTAACTTTCAAGCTACTTAGCACGTGCATTTGTGCCAGGAATGCCAAGTAAAAGGACACCCCAAATAATCCCTCCTATCATATGTTGGTCTGAAAGCTTAGCAAAATATCAGGTTATGCATTCAATGCTTGCATTTGAATCCATTGGCTGGATTGGCCAATCTATTTACATAAATTGATTAATTTAATATAAGTTTTTTAAGAACGACCCACCTTCCCGACCATCACTTACCTTTACTTGGCTAATCTATCTAGAAAAAAATACAAAGTGAAAATACACGGGGACTATTGGCTACTTAAAGTACGCTTACACTACAAACTAAGCACAAACAGAAAAGAGCAGATATAGTATAAAAGTACTTAGATAAATTTCAACAAGAAGATAACATATTTAGTTCCAAAAATGCGTAGGTATATAGCCCGACTCACTAGGCTTACAAAAGAGGAAAAATTAAAATATCTACAAATCTGACTACACCGCTCGTCGGGACAAGTAGTCCAGCTGCTCCTGGGTCAGCATGGTTGACATCAAAATGCCCTAGGCCCACATCTATTCTGCCACCTCCTTCCATGCCAATGTAAAAACTGGGTCATCTAATCTTCTAATAGAACAGGGTACTAGTAATTCTCCATAATCGGAGTCCTCGCCATGTTCTTCATCTAATTCTTCCACTTAGCATCATCCTCTTGGGTGGCAGCAAAAGCATCCTTGTCTATCAAGCCCCAAATGCATAATTTATCAAGTCCACTTGTAGCTGGTCGGCTAATGCAACAAATCATGGTTTAGTAGCCTCTATTGTTCATACCTAGCCCAGAAGATCCACGTGACCACCTATCAAGTTTCTAAATTAACCGAGAAGTTGCTACCCTATTCCTTTTCAGCAATGAATAAAAGATCCCACTACTAGAAGTATCACTAACTTTTGTTTTATTCCATATGAGTTTTCATGAAATGAATGAGATTGTTTGACTTTTGTCTTATTAGAACCTAGTATGCCTATATGTATGGAATATATTGATATGAAATATATGAATAAATTATTCAAAACTCTCTTTGATTCTTATTTACTTTCCTTTTCCTTTAATTCTTTCTACTCCTATAGTTTTGTAGAGTAGACAGTGTCATTTGGTGTTTTCACTTCGTTCACTCATCCCAACCATCACACTATCACTTCTCCATACTCCAGACCCGACAAGTAGATGAGGTCATTCAACAACTTTGAGAGGCCTCATCCAACACTCCTCCACCATTGAAACTATGAAATTTAATTTTTCTACCTAACTAACCTCCATTTTTGAACTCTAAACCTCTATAAACATGAACCAAATGCTTCAAAACACAACTCTCAGAACCACCTCCACACAACCTCAATCATCAGCTTCCTATAACAACTCGACACCACCACGACCATATCCTCTTCTTACAACTCCTCTTCATGCAACTCATCTTCATAACCCGATTCCAATTCAAACCCTAAAATGCTTATTTACTCACTTTGATGGAATAAAACCTTTAAACTGGATATTTTAAGCGGCTGTCCTACTAGTCAATCCTCGATGAACAATGTGTCGATCTCTTTAGCTTCTTTATGATGGGTCAAATGTTGAAGTGGTTCAAATGGATGTATATCAATCAACCACTTTCATCATGTATTTCATTCACTACTACCATGGAGAAAAGATTCGGTCCCTCTTCCTTCATTAACCCCCAAGCCATATTATTCAAACTCCACCAGAGAAATGACGTCGAAGAATACCAGTCCACCTTCGAAGCGCTTAACAACCGCATCACTAACATATCTTCCGATGTCGTTCTTAATTGCTTTCTTGCTAACCTTAAACCCAACATCAAAATGAATTGCTTCCTTGTTGACCCAATACCATTTCAGAAGCCATCGACTTTGTTAAACTTGTTGAAACCAAACTAACCAAAATAAAAAATTCCTACAATCAAACAACCTACAACCAAAACCGACGACCAGCACTTCCTTTGTTACCACCAATTTCATTTCCTCAATCAACCCACAAACCAATTTTACTCACTTAAGAAACTTTCCTCCATTGAAATGCAACAAGATGAGTTCAAGGCATGTGTTTCAGTTATAACGAAAGACACCACCCAGGCCATCGCAGTCTAGCATAACATTTCTCCCTCTTCCCCCATATGATGCTCCAGATCCCAAAATTCCACTCACTAAAACCATTTAACCACAAGATCTAGACTTAATCAAACCTAAAGACGCCATAGTGCATGCCTTAATTGGTACACTAAACCTTAAAGTCCTACAGCTTTCGTCATTAATCAATGGCAAACCGATACTTGCACTCATCAACACCAGTAGCACCTGTAATTACCTGAAATCATATGTCGCTTGTTTTCTCAAAATGAAATCCAATGGCTCATGTAAACTTATCTTCGCTGTGGGCTGGAATACCAAGGTGATGCGATGTCAAAGTATAGATCTATAATAATCCGTTCGTAATAGAATTTCATTTACATAACTTTACTATAGCGGATCTAGTACTAGGAGTCCAGTGGCTTGCAACATTTGGTTCATTTATAATGGACCATAAAAACTTCACCATTAGTTCCAAATATAATTAAATATTACCTTAATAAGCCTTCATGCTTCAAAAATCCCAACATAAATAGTGGTTGATCAGTTGAAGCTTTTACGCACAAATTCCACTATGACCTCTTTTATTTACTCCTTTGTTGATGACACTAACCAAGTTGCCTCACTGCCTCCATCTAATGTCGATGGTCATCTAGTATGCCAGCTTAATAAATTCCTGACTACAAGATAAACTAAAGTTTCAAACGGTTCTAACCTTTAGGTCTTCATCAGGCGACAAGAGTGCAATTCAACCAAGGAAGCTTGGGAAGATCGACGACAAATAACAATGGTTTCCCAATTTTCGACCTTAGGGACAAGGTCGTTAGGAGAGTAATGAAGCAAGACGTCGTGGTTCAACATCCCCTATAGCTCATACAGGCCCAAATGATCCACATGGCCACCTATCAAATTTCTAGATTAATTGAGAAGTTGCTACCTTATTCCTTTTAAGCAATGAATAAAAGATCCCGCTACTAAAAGTACAACAAACATTTGTTTTATTCGGGCTGAGTTGTTATGAAATAAGTGAGATTATTAGATTTTGTGTTGTTAGAACTTGTAAGCTTATATGTAAGGAATAGGTTGAAACGAAATATATAAAGAAATTGTTCTAGAATCTCTCTGATTCTTCTCTGCTTTCCTCATCCTCATTTAAATTCTGCATCCCATCCAAAGATAAAGTAGACTGCATCATCGGCCTCCTTCTCTTGCTTTGCAACCCTCTCCTTGAGGTTCCCTCCTCCTCCTCTTCCCTCTCAGCCCTCTCACGAGCCTCAACCTTCTCCACCTACTCAACCCTTCCCCTTTCCTTGACCGCCTCACATGCCGCCTTTTTGGCCGCCTTGAGTGCCTCCTTTCGGACCTTCTCAGCTGCCTTCTTCTTGTCTTGGGCCTTAGTGACCCCACCTCCACTTCCTATCTTGACAATACCTTAGCCTTCAGATCATTCTAAAGCTTCACCCCATCCCCTCGGATGCACGTGTAGCAGTAGTAGGCCTGAAGTAAAGCTACTGTTAAAGCAGCTAAGTTGAAAACAAGAAAATTTGAATCAAAAACTTACTAGCAAGGAGTTTTGGATCTGGATGTCTATGACTTCTTCGAAGGAGTAATGGTTTCGACTGGATTAGAAATAGTCACGGTAAGTGAGGACTCCATTTCCATCAGCAAGTGGGCCGAAAGCATTCTCTCCATGTCTGGAGGGTGCTCGGCATGATGTTTGTCTAGGATAACCTCCCTCAATGGCATGGCTTTCTAACTAGTGTGTAGCTCCTCCATGACATAAATATTATGGGGATTCTTATAAGACACATCATCATCAACTTCCAAATAGGCCGAACATGCCCATTGCATCTTCTTGGATTATGGGAGAAAGCGAGAGGGGCTAAGATGTAGTCAACAACCACCCAAATATGATCGGGACCTCAGTCACAACACCCTTGGCCACCCCTTCATCAAAAACACAACAATGCACAAGGCGATTGCAACAATAAAGAATAAGAGAGTTTGTCAAAATTTAGTGCAAAAAGAAGACAAGTCCAGTTAACTACCACTTGTACTAGCCCAAACATTATTCATAAAAAGGGACCAGCAAGATGTGGTTGAGCTGTCTATGTTAGTTTTATCCATTACTACGTGAGGCTAGCCAGGAGATCCCCCTTCATATCTAGGACACGAAGGGTCTGTTCAAGAATTTACCCAAAGGAAGCACCTACATCACTACCAACACACGATTCTTGTCTACCATCTACAACACTACTATCTCCTGAGCTCGCATTGGTATCCCACTCTACAGATAGCGAATCATGGTGAGGGACTAGGACATCTACTAAATGTTGTGGGTCAAACTATTCCATTATGTGTGATGACCGCCCTACATCTCCAGTACCCAATATACCTATAAAACGCACAATGGACGTACCTGGCTGCTGCAGGACGATGATCAAGGGTGCAAAGAAACGAAAATCCAAAAATGAAACCTGTAGAACGTATCACAGTGCATGGACAAAATATAATATGATAATGTAAACGTAAAATAGGAGAGATAGTGGTATAATCAAATAAACAATAAATTAGAACATCAGAATGCAACCGGTCCACAGATCAGACAAAACCTAAAATAGTAGAGATTATATATTACAAGTATCCAAAATACAATTTATAACTATCTCTAAGGTTATATAAGTACTATTAGCTGCACAGTAAAACACAATGGAATATGAGTGATAATAAGATCCAAAGTATGGATATATAAAAGCATGATCTCTTGCTCGTGCTACGTACAGCTTCATGAGCCATCAAGACATGTTATCTCTAATCTTCTCATTTAAGATTAATGGAGACAATAAGAAGCAAAAACATAAAACCTCAGGTCAGACAAAAGTATGGTGTGAGTGATGCATTATCTCAAAATACTATAAAATCATAGATGGTAAATAGGGTATAGGGCATGAGTAGCCATACTTGACATGTCCCTGCATCCAAAGAGTTGGCACATAAACACGGTATATGCTAAATTACTATCACAAGTGAAAATTCGAGGGTGTAAGGCTATCATATAGCATATCAAGCACACAACAAGCATAACATCCGTCATATCGCCTTACGTCTCCCACTCAAGTGCTTCAGATATATGATAAATCTTATAGATGCTTAACTCATTGCCTATGCAGATGGCAAAGGATAGGACAGACGTAAACGTATAAAGATATGGGTATGGGCAGACTACCTTGGATACACATAGACTACCTTGTCCCAGTAATAAGCATCATAACCATAGGGTCATCAACCAATCCTTTAGCACACATACTAATAGTAGAACTAACTCACAAATCTTCAACTCATGCCCACACAGATGGCTAAGGAATGGACTCTTGCGGATGTCCAAAACATGGGTATTTGCAGACTACCCTGGGTGCACGTAGATTTTCCCATGCCACTCAAGAGCATCATAATCCATGTTCTACTCTATTAGCTATCATGCAAAACTTGTCTATTCGATCAATCTTTAGATGTCATAGTCACTCACCACATCGAATAGTTGAAGTTATCGTGCATTGTTGGTTGCCATCCTAAAATCCAAGGTCTCCTTGTGTTGCTTCAGAGTTATTCAAACTTGCTCCCTATCAACTTGTCAAAGACCCCTAAAGTACGCCTAAAGTCAATAGCCAAAACTCCATGCTATAACTTCTTTCTAGTCTTGCCTGTGCTTAGCCTGAATCTATGCACCCACTGAATAAAAGCAACAACAAGTAAGAATTTCTATTCAGTACCAAACCATAGCACCACCGGATCAAGCAAATACCGAACAGGATTTCCTGTCCGGACCATCATGGTCGAACGAACTAGCTATAGAATAAGATTTCTTGTCCAGTCTTTCCTCATCGAACCTAAGCGCTATCGAAGAGGATTTCTTGTCCGATCTACCGCTGCCATTCAAACTAGATCTGACCCAAATACTTCCCTTCCTGAAGCCAACCATAGAACCATGCCTCCACAGGACCGACCACAACTGGATAGACATTTTGGAACCAAAAATCTGTAGCTCCTTCAACGCACCATCTCTACGCTGACCCATTGCTACACTCAACATTCTAACCCTCGTTCATCACCTACGAAATAATACGACTTTAAACACTCTAGAGCCTATCCGTCGAAGTCCAGTTTCATGGTTCCTACCTCAAGTTTGCTCCGATGAGCGTTTTCAACGATATAATCATATAAAAAAACACCATACATACACCAAACAACATTCAAACATGAAAATCACATAATCAATTACCGCAATCATCATACAAGGTGTCTACAACATAGCCTAACATATATCACGGCAAATATATATCCAAGCAACAAGTGTAAAACCAAAAAATCCATTTATTCACGTTTTTACCACTGATAGGGTTTTCAAACAATAGTAAAACATTATTTTAGCTTCAAAATTTGATCCAAAACATGTTAAAACCTATATATACATGTACAATAAGGCAAGAGATGATAAATCATTCCCCTAACCTCCCAAAATCAAAGTTTTGCGTGCAAATCAAGGTAAATTCTAGAATTAAAAGTAAACATGTGATTTTTCCTCCCCAAAAAATGTATTTTAATGATCTTTAATGAACCTCATTGCTTATCTTTCCTTAGTCTATGACTTAGAGTTGGTTTGGAAAAGAAAAGACATGGTTTTGATTTAAAAAATGGTTAATAGAGGTTTAGATCTAGTTGTATGATAGTAGACAAGGTTTAGGGATGTTCGGTTTTGCCAATGTAGATGTCAAATCCATAATGGGTTAGTAAGCCGGTCCCCAAACTCACTAATTACTCACTAAGCTGCTCCTGAAATTTTTAATCTCTAAACAACCATATCTCCTTGCCAGAAAGTCCGAATTGCTATTATGGCCACTCTATGGAATGGGAAATTATCATATCTTTCCAATAGAAATGGTCACATATGCACTTTAACTTTTATCAAAAGATATAGCCGTTAAAAAATTTTTGTGGTAAAATCGTTCGAAAAAATTCTGAAATATATGAAATGTCACTAGTAGGCATTTCTCAAAATTATAGAGTTAAATGATTTTATATGAATTTTAAAAAATATTTTATGATCGTTCGAGACAGAAGGTATGGGTCATTACACTCTCCCTCTTTGGGAATTTCACCCCCAAAATTCCCAATACAAACAAGGTAAAATCAACGTAGCTACCTTGCATGCCTAACATCCTTGAGCAAAACATATCAAACATCAAACATGCACATAAAAGCAAGAAATGATATCCAAGCCTAGCATGCATGATACTAAACCACTCTATGTGATATTGAAAGTGAAAGTAAATGCGATAAACAGAAAGTCTCACCTAGTAAGGAGCTCTAGATATGCGGTCCTTGTTACAACCTACATGTAACGACATCTAAGGTAACTTTCGGACTCGCTTCGATGCTAAGAAGTACGAGCTATCTGGTTCTTAAACATTACAGGGACTAAAAATATAGAGATGAAATCTAAGGCATTCTACACTTTCAGGTCCCACAATGAAAGGAATATAAATATAAGTACTGAAAATAGACATCTCAGAAAAACTGTCTCTAAATTGCTTAATTTATATACTTTTTGCAAAGCACAGTATAAGTTGGATATACATTTGATACAATAAATAACTATACGAGAAACAATGAATAGTAGTGGAACTCCAACGCCTAGCTCCTCCCTCCACGTATTTTGCCAAATCAACTTTTGTCTTATCATTCTATGGTGGGGGAAAATGAAAGGAGTTGGTCAGATAAAAGTCTGGTGAATGAGGTACATCATGATATATGGTGATCACATGCAATTGATACTCTATATGACTTAGGATGTTCTACAAGTGTCCATGAATCGTTTTCTTTATTTAAGGCATTTAGTTCAACGCGCATCCACACTAAAGACTTGTGTAGGCTCATACTTAGGGACGAACAACTAATCGAACCTTAAGACAACTAGTTGGCTAATAGCTACTAGAACTATTCCATATAGGATTTCCTACCAATTTCACCATGCACTATATTTCTCACAATTATGATAATAAGTAACTAGTCCAACATAGGTTTCCCTACAATTTCCACCATGGGACTGTATTTCCTACAAATATGATTATAAATATCCTAGTTTCACATTGAGGGGGAGCCCACAATGCTGACTTCTCAAAGCGTCTCATCGTCTCTACATCCTTTTCACTTCTCAATAGTAACATAATGCCTCTTATTGCAGCGCGTCAGTTTCCATCAACAACACAATATCACGTCATGTCATTGTGAATACCAAGGAACTACCATTGGCGTTGGGTCGCACACTCCATCAGGCATCATCAGTTGTGTCGCTCGTCCATCGTAGAACCTCCTGTGAGTGCAATTTACGATAGAGTTTCCCTAGTGAATATCGACTCTAGCTGGATAAATAGCATTTATCCAGTCCCACAACATCCTAATGTTGCCGCATAGGGAACTAGCTTCCCTACTAATACCAACACACACATATATAATATACACTATTATTTTTATTTATAACTTAGGCCTTAGACTGAGGTTCATACTGCACTTAGAAAACACTACTCGGTCGATCGCTTGCTATCGACCAGCTTTAGTGAGCGGTCGATCGATCGTCGTCATTTACTATTTTAATTTGACAATCGATTATCATTACTTTTGTTTATTAATTTTCCAAGTATAGTAAACTTGAAACTTTAATTACAGTCAACAAAACTTATGAATCTGTTACTAGTAATTGTCAAAACTTCATATTCAATTTCAATTTGTAGTAAACTAGTTTAACCTGGGTTTAGCATCAACATCGGCAGGTTATGTCAATTATTACGAGTTGACCGAAAAATGCTAAACTCTGATTTACTAGTTTCTTAATTTGCTAGTTAACATTAGTCGGATCTATATTTGAAAAAAGGAATCTATTCATATAATAATTATTAAATTCCAATTCAATTCAACCATGTTTCTAATTCGACTTTCAACAACCTTAATCAACTAGGGTATATTAATTGTATGTAAATCATCTAATAAACAATGAACTCACTCACCTCTAAAAGCTATTCGTATTCTTTTAGCCTGAAATCACCTCCATTTGGTATAGATCTTCCTCTGATTTGGTTTAATTTCGCTTCTTCTTCTATGGATTTCTAATCCAATTTTTATTTCAAAGAAATTTGGTTTAGAGAGAAAAGAATTTGATAGAATTTGGGTACATTTTATTTTTTCACGAATTATGGTTTGGTTTACACTGTATGTATAAACATAACTCTCAATTTAGACCTATTACAAGAGATACACTTAATTTCAATGCTCAAAAATAGATATGGCCAAATCTGCACGTTTAGTAAAAGATACGATCAATCTGGGCTGTTCGGCCCAGGAAAACCCTAGCCGATGAATGCCAATTGGTTGATTGCTAGGTCTGGGGTGGTCGAGTGTTACAGGTTCACCAGACGCACCCAGATTATCGACCGCTGATTTAATATTAACCAATTATTTGACGTTCTACTTTCCTTTATTTATTTATTTTAAGCCCATTTTTCAAACTTTAATAACTTCTTCATATTAATTCAAATTTCAAAACTATATGTACAAAAACTATCCAAAAAATCACCACAAACAAATGGTGCAAGCCCCGTAGCTAAATTCGGTAATATATGAAAATTCCAATTTTACCATGTTATATTTAAATTTAATTATTTTATCAAAATATTTTCTTAATTTTTCGGGGTGTTGCATTCTCCCTCTTAAAAGGATTTCGTTTCCAATGTCTCCAAGGATAGAAAAAAATATAGCCCGTATGTGCTGAAATCAATATTGCAACCATCTACTCATCCATCAACCACTAGCAATCACTGTCCTTAGTTTAAATTCTTATGCAATAAGCACATATTCGCATGGAATATATATGGATCTATACTAATACTAAGATTAGGCAGTCTCCTGATCCGCTCACCCCCTGAAATGCAAGTGCTTATGCCATGTGTCCAAAATGTATGCCACAACATATGAAAATATACTGGGAATTCTACTTGTATGTCAAATCATCTAATCCACATGCAACTGCCATACGCATATGACTCCGTAAAATGAAACAAGTGTTGGGTGCATGTATGCTAACTCAAGAATATATTATTATTTTCTACATGTGCAATCCATTAGCATCCTCATCCAAAATATATCCTAATAACACGTTCACAATCAATCCTTTCATCCAATTGTCGCTACCTATGGGTTATACTAAGCTAGAACCTTGACACATATGTAGTTTATACTCATTTAACTAAAACGAAAACGTATCAGAAAAGAATCTGCATGGGTAGCTCTGATCATCTTCTTAGACTCCCATGTACTCTCAAATGGTTTGTCTCTCTATTAGACTTGAAATAGTTTAATTATTTTATTATAGAGTCACTTTGTTTCATGCCGAATAATGCAGGTAGGTGCATGGCAAACAGCTGGCACACTTATCCACTTCAACTTCTCTTAACTAACACAGCTTGATCATGATAGCTGCATCGTATAAGCAATTCCACAGGTGTGACGTATGAAAATATTTTGAACTCCCACCAACCTTATAGGAAGCCCCATTCCATAGGCCAACTTCCCTACTCTATCCAAAATCGAAAAAGTCCCACTACTCATGGCGATAAATGTTCCAAACTACCAACCCAATAACATATTAAAATGACATGACATTGACATAGACCATGCCACCACTGCATACTTCCACTCCTTGTGTCTCTTGTCAGTATATAATTTCTCCCTCTTTTTAAAGAAAGCTTTTTAGTAAATAGTTAAGATGAAAAGATCGGATTCACTCTTCCACTGTTCCCGGTACCCTTTAGTGGATCATTCTTTTGATCACATTTATCATCTTTACTACTAGCTTGCAACTTCAATGCACATGTAAGTGCATACGCAACCCTTTGCAATCCTTGCTACCAACTCGAATAAAATGGTGTCGACATGCACCATACTAGATAGCTTGAACATAAGTATGCACTAACAGGACCGTAGCATTATGCAATCCTCAATGCACATAAATACTGCCTTAAATCATCTAGTAGTATACCCAATCACTTCATTTTATGGATAATAAGGTAAGGCAACCCAAAGGTGGATGGTGTCTCCTCCCATAGTATTTCCTACATATTTCTTTTGCTATTTGTTCATTTTACCTAAGGATATCCAAACCTAATAGGTTATTAAATTGTTGAAAATAGCATAACTTCTTTTCCCTTTTGGTTCAACTTAAGCCATCTTATTTTTCTTTTCCTTGGTTTCCTCCTTCCTTCAACAATAGTGGTACCTAGGTATCATGTTTATAGTCTATGGATATTTTTCCTAAGTCCTACAAGAAAGTAAATACTCAAATATTCCATTAGGGAAAACTTGATTTGTTTTCCTATCAAACCTAACAATAAAAATTCTAAATCCAAGATAAATCTTAAAGTAAAATTGAAATTGTAACCTAAATTTATTTTAGCATCGATAGTAATCACATAAGTGATACTTTGTTCACTTGCAACTGTTACACAACACAAACTATGCATCCTAAGTCAGTATTTCATAAACTTTTTTAAATAAATATCCATCCTCCAATCCGAGGGATGATTGAAAAGAAATATGTCATTCTTTCCTTCAAATATTATCAAAATTTCCAAGCTTTGTTTTCTATGAAAATCCCTTTCTTATTCTCAATGCCTGCAAATAGCAATATCTCTTTCTTAATGGAATAACAAATCCTTGAATTAACCATTCCTTGCATAAACTTGACTTCAACTCCGTATGGGATATCTTTTGTAGTTCGAACTTCCAAAATTTACCATTTCCTAATGCCATCCCATCAATGTAACCTTTCCCCTAACATAACTCCTCACCATTTACTTCCAATAGTTTTATAGTCAAGACAACTCAATATGGAGTGGTCCTTTGCCATTTCAATTCATCAGATATAACGACCAATGCTTAACTAACAACATACCCAATAAATCATCTAGGAACATCTAAAATGGATGATGTCCTATCCTAGTAAACATCCTATGGAACTCATGTCACCTCATCCTTAATAACATACATGTAGTTGCGATGACAACTCAAGTATTAATTACATAATAAATATCGGCTTATCACGTATGCCATAAGACGACAACTTACTTGCTTGGTTACCTATAATTTACTAAGTCAAAAACAACATGTGTTGCATAATGTTAAGCGAAATGTTGGTTAAATGCCACCCATCCATAAGTAATCTGAATCGTCTTCCCTTTCAGGCGATATTCAAACAACTATTACTTTGTGAGTTTATAATATATAAACAGCTTAATTCACCTTTAAGACTTTGAGAGCAGAACAATAGCTGTAATTTCAAGATCATAGGTTATATCACTCTTCTCGTGTAATTTTAACTACAGACAAGCATGACAAATAATTCTACCCTCTTGTATCAAAACAACATCCCTTCATGTACCGCAAGCATTGGTATACACGGTAACCACCTTCGAACAATCTGGGAGTATTAAAATAGGTGTACTAGTCAACAACTTATTTCGCTAACTAAAATCTTGCTTATTTTCCAAGTTCCATGTAAAACTAAATCCTTCTTATAGCTGCCAACTGAATAGGGAAAACTTCTTATATCCAAAAATATTATTTGATATAATAAAATATCTTGGCTTACTCTTCCTTACTATGAAAATATGTTTTACCCAGTTCATACTTTCAAGATTTTCTTATGCAAGGTTTCTACAATTCAATCTATATTTGGGTAGAAAAACACAAAGTGGTGTCAACTCTTCACTGCTACAGCAAGTTTGATCTAATACTCTACCCTTTGAATTCAAACGTTGATTAAAAGGTTACTAAATCTTCGTATAACTTCCTACTTCCATCCAAAATATTTAAATGCTTCTGAACTCCATAATCAATTATTCCTTGTAAGTTTTGCAATCATATTTATCTAACTCCAATTTAATTCTTCCCTTTTCTAAAGTTTAAGTGACAGTCATATCTTTAATTTACCTTCTAAATCAAAACCTTTGATTTTAGCATGATCTCCATTAAAATAGTAAGTTTCAAAAACTGTAAAAACTTTTATAACAATAGTTACCTTTTTCTATAAAGATCAAGAATTTTTTTTTTTTGATTTTAAATTATAAAAAATTATTTAGCTTAGCTTAGCAAAATGTATATAAAAATGTATCTTTCTAAAAAAATTCCTTTATAAATGAAAAATTCTCACTAAAATGTACTTTTTAAAGAAAACTCGATGTTTTAACTTACAATTATTTTTATTTTAAAGTGTGACATAAGAATTTATAAAAGACATTTTCAGGTACTACCATTTATTATTTACAAAAGAGGTTCAAAAAATGGGTCTCGCATACTTCTCAATTTTTTTCAAAAGTTTCATTATTAAAAGCAAAGTACTCCTTAAAGAAGAGTGCAGCAATACGCCAAAAAAAAAGATGCTTTAAAGCAGTTATCGAAAATTGTTTTTATCAAATTCTTTTGATTTTACTTTTAAAACAAATTTCCTAAAGCTTACCTGAACATTTATAGCAAAACATAGACCGACTTTTTTTTCTTTCTAAAATATCAGACATCAACTGTTTCCAATTTTCAAAAAACATTTCGACTAGTTTACACTTAAATAAGAGTAGATAAAAGCAACATAATTTACGCAAGCTCAATTATGATGGACAATGCTTCAAGCGCATAAGGTTTACGTCCTTCTTTCTTAGATAGTTAACTCGAGTTTATATTCTAATGCAGTGTCCTACTCCAATATAGAAGCACTCTAGCTATACATTTAAATAAAAATGAGTGTTTATAGCTATTATCAATAAGGAATTGCATTTCCATTTTAATTATATGGGTCCCACGGTGCTAATCTTCTTCACTACCCTTAAATCTATAATTTACTCACTACTTCTTGTTGGTACAGGAAACCTCTTGTAACATCTCTTTGTGAGGTAAATCATTGTAATTTACAGGGTTTATTTTCAACTCAACTATGGAAACCTTAACTTTTCCTCTAACACACAGTTGTTTTCTTATATAAGAGATAAGCCATCAACCACTTTATAAGCCAAAATGTATAAGGTGTTGAATTTTATAAACATATAAGAAAATACTAATATGCTCTTCGAATCCAATTAGGCTCAATTTGAACCCTCGCATGCAAATACCGACGGAACCATATGGGGATGTTCATTCCTAGAATCTTAACTTCGTCATCCGATCCATTTCCATCAAAATCACTCATTCTCACCATCTATGATTAAGAATTATTTTCAACTTTTCCATAGATTGCACCGGCAATAATAAGTGATAGGGTTCTTTCTTGTTATACTTATATATAAAATTTTTGGAAAACGCTTATTTATACTTATGTATACCTTTCAAAAGCCCGTTACGGAAAAATAATTGAAAACATTTTGGAAAACTCTATTTTTTCAAAAGATGTTCAAGACATTCTCTCGGTATGAACCTAATCCCTAAAGAATCTTAAATCTAGGCTACGATGCCAACTTTGATAACCTGCTCCCCTCGATACACCGATCCAAACTTTATAGTAACTTCTAGACTCGCGTCGGTGCCAAGAAGTATGAGCTATCAAGTTTTTAGACATTACAAGAATAAAGAATATAAGGATAAAATTGAAGGCATTCAACACTTTCGAATCTCACAATGAAGGAATAATAATATAAGCATTGATAATAGAATTAAAAAAATAGTTTTTGGAACGCTTAATTTATACACACTATTTCCAAAGTACAATATAAGTTTGATAGACATTAATAAAATAAATAACTATACGAGAAACAGTGAAAAAAAGTGGAACTCCAATTCCTAGCTCCATCCTTTGTGTACTATGCCAAATCAATTGTTGTCCTGTCATCTTATGGTGGGGGGCAATGAAAGTAGTGGGTTGGACAAAAGTCTAGTGAATGAGTTACATCATTAACATGTGGTGATCATATGCAGTTGACGTTAATGATACTTTATGTGACTTAGGATGTCCTATAAGTGTATGTAAATTACTTGTTTTATTTATTTAAAGCCTTTAGTTCAACACATACCTATACTAACGACTTATGCAGACTTACACTAAGGATAGAACAACTAATCAAACCTCATCAAAATTAATAAGCAGCTAACAACTACTTGAATCATTCCACATAGGTTTCCATATAAATTTCCACATGGGACTGTATTTTTGCCAACTATGACTAACATAACTAATCCAACAAAGATTTCCCTCTAATTTCCACCATGGGACTACATTTCCCATAACCATGACTACACGTATCCCAGTTATGCATTGAAGGGGAGCCCATAATGTTGACTTATCCAAGTTTTCCATCATCGCTGTAACCGTATTTACCTCTCAATGGCAAAGCAGTAACTCTTTTTGCACCACATTGGGATCCATCAACAACACAGCATCACATCGCATCAACATAAATACCAAGGAACTCCAATTAGTGTCGGACCTCACACATCATCAAGAATCATCATCAGTGTTGAGCGTCCATAATAGAATCTCCAATTAGCGCAATTTTAAATAGAATCACCCCGATCAAATATCGACCCTTTCTGGATAAATAGCATTTACCCAGTCCTATACATCCTAGTGTCACCACATAGAGAACTAGCTCCCCTACTTATACTGACATACATACATACATACATACATACATACATATATATATATATATATAATGTACATCGCTATTTTTATCTATAACTTGGTCCTTAGACTGAGGTTCATACTGCACTCAAAAAATGCTAACTCGTCGAGCGCTTGCTATCGACCGGCTATAGTGAGCGGCCAATCGGTCAACGTCGTTTACTATATTTAATTTGATTAATTATCGTTTCTTTTGTTTATTAATTTTCAATTGTAGTAAACTTCCAACTTTAATTACAACCAACCAAACTTATGAATCTGTTATTTTTAATTGTTAAAACTTCATATTCATTTTCAATTTGCAGTAAATTAGTTTAACTAGGTTTAGCATAAACATCAACAAGTTATATCAAACCTTATCAATTTGACAAAAAAGGCATACTTGGAATTACTTGTTTCTTAATTTGAGGTTAGCATTAGTTAGATTTCGATTTGATAAGAAGAATCATATTCATATAATAACTAAAATTTCCAATTCATTTATGCAATGTTTTTAATTCGACTTTTAACAACTTAGATCAAGTATAGTATACTAAAATTAATTATATGTAAATCATCTAATTAACAATGAATCCACTCCCCACTAAAAGCCATCCATTTTCTTTTAACCTAGAATAGTATTTGTTTGATATACATCATCCCTTGATTTGATTTAACTTCTATACTTCTCCTTTGAATGTTTAATTTTATTTTTGTTTTAAAAAAATTAATTTGGTGAGAAAAGAAATTGGTAGAGTTTTGGGTACATTTTACTTCCTGATGAATTAAGGTTTGGTTTGACAATGTAATTATAAACACATCTCAAAATTTGGATCGTTTAAAAAATATACACTTTAGTTTCAATGCTCATAAAAAGATATGGCCAAATCTATACGCTTAATAAAAGATACGCTCAATTCAGACCGTTCGGGCTAGGAAAACCCTAGCCAATGAATGCCCATCGATCGGCCATTGGGTCTAGGGCGGTCGACAGCTATGGGTTGACTGGCCACACCCAGGATGTCGCCCACCGGTTTTACTTTAATTAATTATTTAATCTTCTACTTATCTTTATTTAATTATTTAAACCGAGTTTTTAAACTTGAATAACTTCTTCATATTAACTCGGATTTCAAAACTTGATGTAAGAAAATTGTCTAGAAAATCGCCATGAACACAATGGTCAAGTTCTGTAGATAAATTCGGACATTTGTGAGAATTCCAATTTTGCCTTTAGTATATTTAAACTTAGTTATTGTATTAAATATCCACTTAAATTTTGTGGGTTCTTTAGTCCTCATGCTCTTCTTGGTCTTCCAAGTATAATTGCCTTCGCTTTCGGCCATTGAAACTTCACCGCCCCTTCTATCTTCCTCCAAAGTTGTTTCGTATAATATTTAACGATACGAATAGGCCTACGAGGTCTCGATGCTTCTGGTTTAATCTCAATATCATCAAGCTTATTTGGCTTAACTATCATGCTTGAGCCATGCACAAACTTGCACAAGTGACAGGCATAAAACAGGTTGTGTACGCCCGTTATCTTCTAAGGCAAGTTGGCTCTATAAGCCAGTTCCACATCCTCTCAATTATCGTAAAAGGACCAATGAATCTTGGTGCTAACTTTTCCTTAGTACTAAATCAAACAACATTCTTCAACGAAGAGATCTTGACAAACACCATTTCGCCAATGGAAAACTCTAAGTCACATTTTCTCCTATCACCGTAGCTCTTCTATCTATCATGAGCAGCTTTCATTTGTTGCCAAATGATCTCGATCTTTTTTGAAGTTTTCCAAATCATATCTAGCCCAAGCATCAGTTTCTCGTCCTCTCCTAACCAACCTGAGGGAGCGTTACATGTTGTGCAATATAATGCCTAGAATTGTAACAGCCCGCAAATCCGTACCCCTTGAGTCAACACTATTCTACACAATCAACTCAAGTTGCACAGAAATACGAACCATTGGGTAAAAGAAGAAGAGGTAGAAGAGGAAAATAGAAAAACAACAACAGAATCTATCCATCGCAGCGGAATAAAATATAATAGATAATAAATGATCTTTACTCAAAATCAAATATCTCTGTTTATATATTACATTATCAGAGTACATCAATCACAGTTCAAACAACAACAACATACAAATGGATACATAGCAACTCAACACAGCGGAATATATATATAAACAAGTACGGGAGTACGTATCGTCATCTTGCTCGTCTCCTGAGCTCCACAGCATCATATCATGTATTCTATAATACTCGGTCTGACCCGAGCATTACAGTTAAATAATACCCGAGTCAGTCTGGAATACCAGCGTGAGAAAATCACACTCAATTGATTATTAAAGTTTCAAAAATCCTTTGAAAACAAAAGCATCTCGTAAGACCACGCCACAAATAAATATGTCGGGTTTTTACCTTACGATTGCTAAAATATTTTTATTAAAGTTCTCTGATATTATAATAGTGTCTATAGAAAGTAAATAGAATCTAGCTGAAATGCTTGCATCACACGTTTCAGCAATAGTTGGGCACAATCAAAACCGTACGGGCACGTAGGGAAAATGGATTCCAACCAATGGCTAGGCAATGGGATACCACCTGTCATAGTACCTAGTCTAGATCAGCGTACCGAGGAGCCACCCTAACTCCCCTGCAACACAAGATCAGAACCATCCCTTACTGGACAGTCCCGAGCAAGATCACCCCGCGGTTGGGATCAGTAACCGCCCACTAAGCCGAAATAAAAGGGACATCTAGACAGGGATGACCTCACCCTCTAGTAGGGGCCACCCACGAAACCTTGCTGCATAACCCCTGATTTTCATCCATTCCCATTTGATGAGGCTTGAGGCTAAGCGTTACCTTTTTAGAACATATCCCTTAGAATGCCCATCGTTCACCTGATGATATTTCGCAAGCATTCATCCATACAAGTCCGTCCCGGGTTCGAACGGAACCGAAGGCACTATTCCTACTACATCCATTTTGGAAATATCCTCAGGATTAGTAGCGACTAGCCTTTGCACTTCACTGCTCCATCTTCGAATCCAAAATCGTTTCCACGAAACATACAAACCGGATCGAAGTGGTTTTCGAGAAATAAATCTCGATCCCGGTCTCTTCGAAATGATCAACGCATTTGTCCAATATTGAGAGTCGGTTATTTAACTATCAATTAATATTCACAACATTCATCACACAATAAATAATTTCCCAAATTATTTATTTATCTCAAAATATCTTTGCAAGATATATTTCAAATTTCAATCCTTTGAAAACAGTTTCAAACTATCTTCCTTTCACAGAATAAATTCCAATTATTTTCTATTTCCACTGGAATCACCAAGCACAAAACTTTAGATTTTTAAAATAATTTAAAAACACTTTATTGTAAAATATGTTTAACATTTAAATTTAGAAAAGATGTTACCTTAATACTTAATTTAAAATAATACTTTAAAAATAATTAAAATAAGGCTACTTTATAAATATAAAATAGATTTTTCTTCCTTAAACAAAATACAATGTCACCTTTAAATAATTATTAAGATAATAGATTTGAAAATATTTACTTTAGGATTTAGATATTTAGAAATAATAAATTCCTAAAACATACCTTTTTTAGACAACATTAAAACTTTTTATCTTATATTTGACAATTTACTTTGAACGTGCTTGGCTATCCATAGAAATGTACTTCTCTTCACATTCTTCTTCAAATTATCAATTCAAACACTTGAATCAATTTCCAAATTGATTTCCAATTTACCTCCTTTTTATTCCAAAATCCAATAGTTTCAGATTTTATTCCTTAGTTATAATTTAAAATATTTTTAACTGAGAATACAAATTTTAAATTTCTCGAATTACCTCTTAATCCTTTTAAATAAATTTAAACTTTAAAATTTTAAATAATTCTTTATTCCTTTAAAATAATATCACTTGATTTTTTTACAATTCATTAATTTCTGTTTATTCAAAAATCTTTTTCTTTCCATACTCGAAGTTGTTTATTAGTATTTTAATATCAGTTCTATTTCTTTTCAATTCATTCGATTTATTCAAATTTCCTATAATGATTTCGCTTACAAATTCACTTCTTTTATTTTCTTTCCAAAATCCAATTTATATATTATTATTTTTGGTAATCTATTATTCCCCAAATATATCCAATCAAACCATAGCATTCAATATTACAATATAATTCATCGTAGAATATCAGCTAATCATAACAGAGAATATTAAATAATTTAAATAAATGTTGAGGGGTCCAGTTGGATCCCTCCAACCTGTTTTCCCAGCATCCACAGACGTTAGCACAATATAAAATACCAATTCCAAAATATACCATACTATAGCACATCAATTAATTCAACCATTCAAACAATTATTTAAATTTAATCATTTAAATTTAAATTTAAATTCAACTGAGTGAGATTAACTCACCTTTATTTTATTAGCATCCATTCCAATCCAGCTTGCATCCTTCTCGATTTTTTTATCCTTGTATAAATATTTATTCGATTTATTAATATCTTTGGTTAACCAAAAATCTATTAATGTTTAATAAATTTAAATTAATAAATTCTACTTAAATAAATTATTTTTGGTAACTAAAATAAATTAAATCAGTTTATTAACCACATTAAATCACTAATATACTTTATTAACGTAGACTAGTAGATTTTACACTTCTAAACTGACTGCATATAAAAATTTATAAACTACATATATGTATATATATATATATATTCTTATTGTCTATTTATTATTTCCTGTAAACATATAATGTATATCATAAAAATAAAACAATCTGCAAATAGCCTTAGAAAATGAAAATACCTCAATCAAAGATCGGAGACGACGAACCCTAGCTTCTAACTGCAATAGAACGCAGCCGCCACTGACACGATGCCGAGCTCAAAAAAAAAAACTCACCAGACCCTAGAAAAACGAGTTGCTCTACCAAGGAAAATCGAGCATCCATCGAGTTCAATTGAACTTCCCTCGCTGTCACGACTTCGGTCGAAACCCCACCTTCACGTCCTGTCGAACTCACGATTCATGATGTTTCCCCATCGCGACGACGGCGAAGACCTCGGCCAAGACTCTCGAACACGAGTTCGAGCTCAAACCCTCTAAATCATCATACGAATGCCGCGAACGACATCGCGAAATTACTTTTGGTTAGAATCAAAGTTTTCATTTCAAACCGAAGAAAGAAGAGAGGGATTGTGAACACTTTATTTCATTTGTAGATGAATTTTTTTTTAGATCGCAGAATGAAAAATTGAAAAGAGGAAAATCGGTTATGAATTGAACAAGAGAGGTGGATCAACTTCGCCATTATAATTTTTGCTCTCTTCGGTTTGAATAACTGAAAGAAAAAGAATTAATGTTGAAGTATCGGCCTCCTACTATTGCTAAGGAAAAGAAGTCGCGAGATAAATTGAAGGAGAGAGAGTATGACGAGATTTTTGAAAAAAAAGAAGGTAGCGTGCTCTGGAATGTTGTCAGCTGGAAGGGGACACGATGTTTGAAAAGGGAGAACAGATGTGCCAACATCACCAGCTACAGTATTTTGAATTGAAAGGAAAAAGTATTGACGAAACAAAATTACGGCAGAAAGAAAATTTGACTAGACAAATATATTTTTATTAAGTTTTAAACCGTCTCGATATAAATTTCAACGCGTTTATATATCGTATGCTCACACAACAACTCCAGACATTATGAGGATTGAAATCCGATAATAATACACTAGTACGGATCCAATGGAACTGGTTTCGTCGAAATCCGAGACTGTGCCTCGGAAGACTATCTTAATTTCAAATTAAAACGATAAAATTTTAAAAATTAACATATCACTGTTAATTTCAATCTTAACGCTTCTATTGTCTTCAGTATTATCAATATAAATTTTATAAGCCTTCAAATTATTTTTAATAGGCTTAAAATTCTAGATTCAACATTTCATCCAATTTTTAATTATTTAAATTCAATAATTAAATTATCAAATAAATTGTGATATTCGTAATTCAAGTTAAAATTACTCTATTGAATATTTAAAATCAATTAAATATTCTGATTTTAAATGCTTAAAAATTCCGGGTCGTCACAAGAATGGTGCCATATCTATGCTGGACTGATAAGGTTATTGCATGCGAACTCTACTTAGTGCTAATGATCATCCCATGAGCCACTGAAATTGAGAATGCAAGCTCGCAAGAGATCCTCCAAGTTTGATTCACCCTCTCTGTCTATCCATCGACTTGTGGGTATGTAGCTCTATTGAGATGCAGCTCAATCCCCAATGCCTCTTGTAAACTTTTCCATAACCCACTGCAGAACAATGGGTCTTGCTCACTCATAATGCTCTTCGGTGCACCATGAAATTGCATAACCCACTTCATATGCAACTCGGCCCATTTTGATGCCGTGCTACTAGACTTGACAGCTATGAATCGAGCACTTTTCGTTAATCTATAGACTATTTTGAAAATGCTATCGTACCCTCCTTTGGCCTTTGTAAACCATCGATGAAGTCCATCGAAACTTGTTCTCATTTCTATTCGAAAATCTCAAGGGTTGTAGGAAACCAACCTCTTCTTTTGCACAGCTTTTACCAATTGACGGTTCATACACTTCGAGACAAATGCCCTAACATACTTTTTCATCTTCCCAGTAAAATATCTACCTCATGTCATGATACATTTAATTGCTCTTGGGATGCATAGTCAATCTCGAACGATGCCACTCTCATAGCTCCTCATTCTTCAACCCACCGACGTCATGGACAAACAATCTCCTATCCTAACGAAGCCAACCATCACAGTCAAGCCCATACATCTCCTCATACTCTACCTCTTCCTCTATATTCACCATGATCTCCGCTAGTCTAGCATCTCACCTCTGAATAGTACCGATCCGTAAAATCAAGGTAGATCTGATCGTCGCGCTAGCTACGACTTCTGTCTCTATCTCACATTGAGTTCTGAAATCATAGCCAGCGATAAACTCTATCTGCTTCAACTATAGGAACATCACGCCCAAGCTGGCTTGTCTCTTACTCAAAGCATCAATAATCGCATTTCCCTTATCGAATATATAGGAAATGTCAAAGTCATAGGGGGCTAGGAATTTTAACCATCGCTGTTGATGAAGGTTAAGGTCCTTCTAGGAGAATAGATGCTTCAATGACTAGTGGTCCATGTACAACTCGAACCACTCCTAAGAAAATAATGCCCTCATAACTTCAAAGAGAATACTATTGCCACCAACTCCAAATCATGAGTTGGATGCTTCATCCCGTGCGGTGTTAGTTGTCGACTAGCAGAGGTAACAAACTTTTCCCTCTACATCAACAATGCACTTGGTCCGATACCATTGGCGTTTGTGTATACCATCAGCTCCTCATTCCTGCTTAGAATATCTAACACCGGTAATCACATCAACATCTACTTTGGACTAATGAACATATGCTCTCACCTTGTATCCTAAATAAAATTCTGATTCTTCTTCATCAAGTTGGTAAACGACGCTGCTACCTTAGGGAAGTCATTGATAAAATGTCTACAGTATTCAACCAATCCAAGGAAACTTCTCATGTCCGTAATGGTCTTGGGTCAATCCTAGTTGTGAACTGCTATCACCTACTTAGATTTACAACAGTACCTGCTTAGAAATAACATGACCTAAAAAATGCACTACTTTCTTCCAAAAATAGCACTTTGAACTAATCCTCAAATGGTTCTTCAACACCTCGAGCACAATCCTCAAATGTTCCTTGTGTTCTCCCTCCACCCTCGAATAGACAAGGATAACGTCCCTGGACACAAGTACAAATTTGTTTAACTAATCCTTGAAAACACAGTTCATAAGATCGACAAAGTATGCCGATGCATTAGTTAACCCGAATAGCAAAACCAACCACTTATAGAATCTAAACGGTGTACAAAAAGATATGATCGACACACTCTCCTTCTGCACTCTCAGTTGATGAAACCCCGCCACAAGGTCTAACTTTGAGAACACCCTAGCACCACGGAACTGATCGAATCAGTCATCAATACGCGGGAGTGGATTCTTGTTCCGCTTCATCACCTTATTCGGCTTGCAGTAATCAACACAGAACCTTAAGGAGCCATCCGCCTTGGTGATGAATACTAGATGTACGCCCTACTCATATATACTCCTATGAATGAACCTCGCCTCAATAGATCATTCACTTAAATATCCAACTCCCTTTGCTCTCTAGGTGCTATATGCCTTGAGGGTATAGCTATCGGCATGCATACTTTACTAAGTCTATTTGAAACTCATTCTCTTGGTGTGGTATTAATATGATCACCCCCTTAAAAATGTTCGGATACTCTTTAATTATAGGCATTGTTTACAATCCATAGTATGGAACGTGGAGCAAAAATTGAAAGCAAACCATAACTCCATCTTTTAGCAGGCAGCCAATTGCTACCGTCTGCCTCTCCACAGCCCAAATCATCACTGATAGCCTCGCAGTCCATAGTCACTTCATCTTCCTCCGTCAGACCATCTCTAAGATAATACCAAACCCTATGAAACACATAACAAAACAATCACAGACAAATGAACATCATTACTCGATAAGGTCAAGTCTCGATAAATTATGCAAAGGCTAGTATATTCTTTATTAGCCCATGGAAGGGTTTATGTTTATGCTTATATTTATCTTTATTGTTTAGAAATATATATTATGTTGGGCATTTTTAGTGTTTTTAAAAGTAGTTGAATCAAAGTCTTCTTTACTTCAATTAGAGTATAACCGTAGAGAAAAACAATGCTTTACCATGTCAACACCCATGAAGACTGATACTCACGGGGTTCTTACTAAAAGGAAGTTATAGCTCATTGGTAAAGGTCGACGAGTTTGCCAAAGTTCGTTGAATATGATCCCTTGGAGTGCTTTATTTTTTTTTTATGTAAAAGGAATGATCGGATATTATGTACCTGCCATTTTTGAAAAATTAAATATATCTGGGCATTAGTGTTTATATGTATGTATGTATGTATTTAAATACATGTGTATGTGTGTATTTATATATACACATGCAAATGAAGATAATTGGACTATATGTATTTGTTTATTTCTTCTTGGAAAAAAATTAGAACTGCTTATATTTGCAAATGATTCACCATCTCATCTTCCATATACGTGGAGATTTGATAC
This sequence comes from Allium cepa, assembly GCA_030765085.1. Lineage (NCBI taxonomy): Eukaryota > Viridiplantae > Streptophyta > Magnoliopsida > Asparagales > Amaryllidaceae > Allium > Allium cepa. Next base: position 351,148,346 of record CM060931.1, on the reverse strand, counting down.
GATATTGTGATCAAAAGAAGATATAGTCCCTAATTTAATTAGATTCATATCAATTAGCTTATCACCTTTTTCCCTCTACCGTTGATGCTGCCATATGTCAAACATCGAAAGGAAAGAATCTTAGCTTGAACTCTCAAATCTACCATACTTAAGAGAAGATGTTTCTTTTTTTGTAAACTAAATACACATACGGAATTGGCTAGTGCCATATATGTATATACATGGAAGACCTTATTCATTATAAATACCTAATATATTCATTTGTAAAAGTTTGTTTGAATTTTCAGATACCTTCCTTAATAAAATTCATTTTCTTCTCTTCAATTTATTTTGCATTTTTCTTTCATAGACAATTATATTACCTATTCAGTTAGGTTTGCTAGAACACAATTAATATTTATTTTCATTTTATTATTAGTGATAAACCATATAACTGGTTTCGGAAGTAATCCTAATTTTTATTTTTATTTATTTTACTTTTCATTTATTCAATTTCGTTATTCTACTTTTACATTCTGCAATTTCTGTACTTTCGTTTTACCATTAATTTTCTTTGTTTTTCTAGCTTGCTGAAATATATTTGATTAATCTTTATGTTTGGAAAAATTTATGTTATTTAAATGTCTATAATAATCTTTTGTGATTTGTTTCTATTACCCAGTATCCTGACCTGGCTATGCCGAACTGATTACATAAGACAGTTTCGATTGTTATCAAGGAGGATGAAAACGGAGCTATAGCTATAGGAGCCAAAAGAAGTGTTTAGATGGTTATACAAAGCCCAAATTGGATAGAGTTGATAAATAGATAATGCATGATGCTTAAAGTATGGAAAATAGCTTGGATTAGCAAGGAATCGGCATAGCAAGGTAAAGCATTAGGGATCCGCATAGTCATTTTAGTCAACATGGATGGAGTATTGGATGGATCAACATAGGTGATGATGCCTGATTTAACATGACTTGCTAGAAATAGATGGATCGGCATATTAGATGGTGCTTTGCTTGGCATAGATAATTAATAGATGGATCGGAAAATTGTAGTGATGTAAGAGGGGTCTACATGTTAAGTTATAATAGGGATCGGCATAACCTAATTAAGCAAGATGGATAGACATAATGTTATAGATGATGATGGATTGGTAAAGCACAATGGAACCATAAGGGTCGACATTATGTCACTCAGGGGATAAGCATGGATATGTAAGCATGGGTCGACATGATATCAAATGAAGGGCTTGGTAGGATCTACTTTAAAATGGAACTGAACCACGATTGAGCGAAAGCACGAGCTCCACATATCCAACCAACGTGATATTTGAGATACCATTATGTCTAAGCATGAAGAAGCCACCGTAGGGATCACTGCCCCAAAATCAACAAATGGAGGGATCGGTACCGATCCCTCTCCATTAAGACTTGATATGATTTGCTTATTATTTTGCTATGTTCCTCTGTTTTAATTTAATTTTCTTCATTTACTTCTGTACATAAACTTATTCATAGGTGTTTGTGGCCAATTTGGTTGCAAACATTTTGGTGCTTTCATTGAGAACCTAATACTCAGCACATTAGGATCCCCTTTGCCACTACTTGATTGAGCAAATCCCTCGAAGGCGATCCATAGTCATCTTCAAAAACTTGCAGGTATTACATAGGTTTATTATAATTTAAGTAAGGAAATCGATAATGGTGCGGCATGCTAGATCAACTTCTGAGAATGTGGATGCGAATGAAACTGCCAGCATTCAGTTAGGAGCTCCAAGCAACCAATACGAAAATTTAGTGTCGAGCCTGCTGAAGTTTAGAGCCCTGCTGATTCTATAACTAGAACTGAATTCAACTATTTGATGAGGGAGATGATGGAAAGCCATAGACAGCCGAATGAAAAAATTCAGACTAATGCTAACCTAATGGACCAGTTTTCTCAACAATAGCATGAGAACATCAAAAGGGATCCCACTTCTTACTCCGCGTCAGAGAGTTCCACCTCATCAGATGAAGACCAGAGGCGTATGCATTGTCGAGTCGAAGGAGAACAAGCAAGAAAATCAGAGCAATGCTTGGCAGACCAATATGGTCTGCAATGATAGGTCGGTGCCGGTCCCGTTATAGGGATCGGCACCGATCCCTCCTCCAAAGGAGGGATTCCCCAGTTGCATTAGGGGAATCAACCTTGAGCTATTTTCAAAAGGTTGGATATGGGATTTCATTTTAGTTCTAATAAAGTACCCACCGAAATAATGATAATATGAATGCCCAAGGTGCACGTCAAGAGGTTGGTGGACCAAGAAGGCATGAAACGACCCGTAGACATCGACCGGACCATTCATGTGAGGTGGAGCGCAACCACCACTTGGCACTACCCATCAAGACACCAGATTTATCAATGGTGGTCAGATAGATAGTGAAAGAGAACCAGGGTTTGACGATTGATGATAGGGGAATTTCGAGGAGCTTTACCCCATTTACTGACAACCTTTTGCATGCCGAATATCTAAGAACATTTAACATGCCTTCGATGCCTGCCAATGAGGGAAAAACTGGCCCCAAGCAGCACATTATGAGGTTGGAATGGTTGATGGATTCAGCAAGAGCCAATGATGTAACCAAATGTAGATACTTTCCTATAAAACTCTCTTGGATAATGACGATGCGGTTTATAAGATTACCCCCACGATCAGTTTCAAGGATTGATGAACTGCAACTAAGTTTGTGGAGCAGTTCCAGATCCATGCTACTCAAGCTAAAATGTGATGTCACCTACTTGCGTAGTCTACGTTTCGAGGGAATCATTAAACGACTATTTAGAAAGATTTCATATCATCGCTACAAAAGTCAGTAACCCAAGTGATCGTGCTATACTTATGGCTATGACGAGAGGAATTGATCCGGAATCCAAGTTTGGTGATTGGTTAGCTAGAAAACTGCCGGCCACGTTGGAGTGTTTCTATTAAAAGGCAGCTTAGTTTTCGAGGATGGAGAAAGCCAGGTCCTTTGCTATGGCACCAAGACGAGAAGTAGTACAAAGCAACATAGCATAAGCAATCTGATGAGGGTTCCAAAAACGTTCAGGTTATTGCTCAAAATAAGCCGAATCAACATAAGAAAAATAGAGATAGGAAGCGAGACCAGAAGAGGGAGTCTGTTAAACCAAGACCTAGGATTCCTATGTATGACAATTGCACACCTTTAAATGCATCCCTGGAGAATATTTATCTATCCACTTTTGATATTGTTCAGTATAAGAAGCCACGTCCGAAGGAGTCGACAGAGACGTAGAAACAAACTGGAAATTATTGCCGGTTTCACGAGTGTTACGAGCACAATACGAATGAGTGTAGACATCTCCAGGATTCTATCGAGAAATTGATTCAGGAAAAGAAATTGCAGCAGTTTGTGAGAACTTCGTAGGATGACGGTCATAGGACATCTAACCCCAATCAAGAACATGCTCTGCGTAGGGCTGAGGAGACCATGCAGGCAAGTTGAGATTAGTGATAAACACAATATATGGAAAACCGAACCCTGCAGACAGGAGTTGGTAAGAAATGGAGCTCTATGCTAGCAATAAGGCATGTGGACTTTGATTTAAGGATGGAGCTCCATCCAAGTAGCAACGCCCAATGATTGATGACATTGTGCTCAGAAGCAGGGATGCGGATAAAGTAGAGGCACCTATAATTGACCCGACGGTCATTTCTCCCACGATTGGCCCAGCTTTGGTGAGGAGGATTCAAATTGTTCGTGGACGTTCGGTAAACATTATTTTTAAAAAGGCATGTGACCAGATGAGAATGGAGGCTAAGGTCTTAAAATCATTTAAAGCTCATGTACATGGTTTCAATTGTATAGCGACTGAGGCTATTGGTTATGTAGAGTAACTATTGAATTGGAGGAAGGTGAATATAGGAGAGTGTGGATCCTACTGTTCATTGTTTTGGATGTCGATTCACCATACAATTTTTTTCTGGGCCGACCGGCTCAGGTTGATTTTCATGCAGCTCTGGCCCCGTGGTGTTTAACTTTAAAGTTTCCGACTGATAATGGTGTAGGCGTGGTTCAAGGTGATCAAGCGACTAGATGTGCCTGCTATGTGGCTAAGTTGAAGGAAGCTAAGCATAAGGAGAACTGAAAGGGTGTGGAAAAATATATCCACATCCAAGTTAATGAAGGTTGACAATTGGCACCTGAGCCTTGGCTTGAGCACCACAGTCGGTTCTATAAAGATATAGATCCGAGGGATGACGAAGAGGAGCCCAAGGAGACCAATGTTGCGCTGGCTAAGCTAACGATTGATATCACGAATAGCGATGATGACCCATCACGGGTCTTGAAGATCAGATCGCTGCTCAGCCCCCCAATAATGAAAGTACTTGATGGTTTTCTTCGTGCAAATCTAGGTGTATTAGCCTGGACTCATTCTGACTTGTGTGAGATCTCTCCTACCATTGCGAACCATGCATTGAACATTGACCTGAAATATGTTCTAGTGAAACAAAAAAGATGAGGCATGGATACAGATAGATCCGTCGCTCTTAAAGAGGAGGTGGATAAATTAAAAGTAGTTTATTCATGATGCCCTCTATCCTGAATGGATATCCAATCTCGTACTAGTGAAGTTGGCAAATGGGAAATGGTGAACGTGCATCGACTATTTAGATTTGAACTAGGCGTTCCCTAAAGATAGTTTTCCCTTTCCAAGATAGATCAGCTAGTTGATTCGACTGTTGGGCATGAATTGTTGTCTTTTATGGATGCGTACTCGGGGTATAACCAAATCTCGATGTATATCCTTGATCAGAACAAACTAGCTTTGTTACGGATGCTAGGTCATATTGTTACGTGGTGATGCCATTTGGATTGAAGAACACCAGAGCAACCTATCAACGCTCAGTTAACCAGATATTCAAAGACCTGATTGGGAGGATAATGGAAGTCTATATGGAGATATGCTCGTGAAGTCACGATGAACAAACAGCCACATTCGAGACTTGGCAAAGATGTTCAACATCCTTTTCTATTACAAGAAAAATATCAATCTTTTAAAGCGTTCGTTCAGTGTTGCGTTTGGAAAATTCTTAGGCTTTATTATCAATACTCGAGGAATTGAAGCCAATCCTAAGAATATTCAGGCTATTCGAGGTTTTCAAACACCAAGAACCATTAAACAAGTGCAAAGTCTCAATGGAAAGGTTGCTGCCTTAAGTCAATTTATCTCCTGAGCGATTGACAAATGCATTCCTTTATTTGATTTGATTAGGAAGGGAAGGAGAAATTTTGAATGGACATAGGATTACAAAGACACATTTTGAGTTTTGGTGAATCATTTAGAGAGACTCCATGTCTTGTCAAAGCTAGTAGATCACAAAGACTTGTACATTTATTTGGCTATATCGATGCGAGCTATAAGTGCTGCCTTAATTTGCATGTTAAATCGAATTTAGAAGCCGGTGTATTACGTCAATATGCGATTAACAGGGGTAGAAAGGAATTATCCGTAGATAGAGAAATTGGCGAACTGCTTGCTAATCGCATCACGGAAGTTTCATCCGCACTTTCAGGTACATCCAATCAACATTTACTTTGACCAGCCATTAAGACATGTCCTAGAGCGACCTGAGATGTTTGGGAGGTTACTTCAATGGAACATTGAGCTCAGTCGGTTCAACATTACATATCTTCTTCGAAGAGCTATCCAGGTTCAAGCATTGGCGGACTTCGTAGTAGAATTTACGGTGCAAGAAGATCTTCTAAAAAGCAGTGAAATCCCTACCATGCAATGGAAATTGTATGCTGATGGGGAATCAATTTAATACCATTCCGGAGTTGGGATTGTACTTGTGACCCCTGAAAACCGGTCGATTTGTTATGCTTTGAAGCTTGATTTTTCGTCACAAACAATGAGGCCGAGTATGAAATGCTGATTGGTGGACTTAAACTTGCTAGAGAACTTGGAGTGAGATCACTTGAATTTTTTTGCGATTCACAACTGGTGGTGTATCAAGTTAGAGGAGACTATTAGGCTAAGGGACAATGACTTGCCTCGTATCTTACCCGAGTTCAAGAGTTGCCAGTAGAATTTGAATACTATGACATTTTACGTATCCCACGCGAGAAAAACGGAGAAGCTGATTCATTGGCAAAGTTTTCCAGTACCGGCCATGTGCAACAGATGGACTTAGTTCTGGTCAATATATTACATAACCCAAGTATAAATATGATGGAAGTCGATTAAGTGCTAGAACCTAAATCCGTGAGGGAATCGTGGATGACTCCATTTAAAGATTATTTACTGCATGAAATCTTGCCTGAAAGAAGAAATGAAAGGTGATAAGTTCTTCGCAAAGCTCCATGGTATATTATGCAAGAAGGAACTATGTATTGAAAATATTTTTCCATTCCCCTGCTCTGGTGTATCACTCACGATGAGATAAAGCATGTTTTGAAAGATGTTCATGAGGGAAAATGCGGCGGTCATACTGGGAGGCAAACTATGGCAAAAAAGATAATCTATTATGGATATTATTGGCCCATCGTAAACCGGGATGCTGCCAACTATGTAAGGCGATATGACAAATTCCAGTTATATGTGAAAGTCCCAAGAGCTCCATCGATAGCAATCATACAAATGGTCAACCCATGGCCATTTGCAATGTGGGGTATTAATATCATTAGCTCTTTGCCAGTCCGTAATGGTGGTGCGAAGTACGCTATTGTTGCAGTTGATTGCTTCACCAAATGGGCTGAGGCTTAACCGTTAGCTACGATTATAGCCAAGAAAGTAATCAATTTTGTTGTTCGAAACATCATATGTTGCTTCGATCTCCCATAGACTGTTGTAACAGGTAATGGGACTCTGTTCGACAGTGCTGAATCTAAAGAATTATATCGGAGATATCATATTGAAAAGAGGTTTGCAGTGGTCGCTCACCCTCAGGCGAATAGACAAGTTGAAGCTACAAATAAAATTATTATGTCCATTCTAAAGAAGCATCTCGAAAATACAAAGGGCAATGAATGGATGAAGTTCCGATGACACTTTGGGCCTATAGAACCACTCACAAGTCCGCGACTGGTCATACTCCATTCACTTTTGCTTATGGATCCGAAGCCATTTCTTCGAACGAACTCGAAGTCCCATCCCATCGAGTGACTTACTACAATCCAAAAACGAGCAATGATCTTCGCTTGGAATCTTTGGACTTTATAGATGAGAAGAAAGAGGAAGCCGATTTGGGAGCAGCTGCACACCGACATCTAGTCGCCCGATATCACAACACAAAAGTGTGATCAAGATCCTTCGAAGTTGGCAATCTTATACTAAAATGGGATTTTCCCACCCCGTCACACATGAATCCGATTTGGGAAGTACCATATGTCACTGAATAGAGGCTTGGAGAAGGAACTTTCAAGCTAGCCACTATCGATGGCATTACACATCCGAGAGCATGGAAAATCAAGCATTTACGATGCTATATTACTTAGATTATTTCCTTTACATTTCAGTTCTATTTACTTTCAGAATTTTGCTTTATCATTTGACTTACGAATATGTAACAAGTCAGATTAATCTGTTCCTTTCCATTTGTTGAATAAAGTTTCGAACTTCCTTCGCATATATGATTGTTACTACATTATTTTCCAAGTGCATAATGAAATTGATTGATATCGATATGTGTGAATAGGTTCCTAGAGTTTGAAATCGATTAATCGTACTAATCCCCATTGGGATTAAACAAGACGAGCTCCACTAATTTGCTCGATTAACAATTATCATAAATGATTCAAAGGATGGGACATGCAATAAAGAACAAATATTGCCGGCAATCTAGAATTCCGTTCAAGAAAGAATTATTCATATGTAAATAAGCAACCGATATAAGAACAATTAGATGATGCATATTGTTAAGTACATTATAGAAGGGAAACTACCAGAGGATAAGAGAGAAGCCAGAAAGATAAGGCGCCAAGCTTCAACTTTTTTTATGATGGAAGGAACATTTTACGAAAAGAGGATATTCACTACCATACTTAAGATGTGTTAGCTTAGAAAATGGAACAAAATTGTTGAGAGCAGCCCGTAAAGGATTTTGTGGATACCATTCAAATGGCACAAAATTGGCATAAAAGGACATGAGACAAGGTTTTTATTAACCACGTATGACCAATTAAGAGATCAATTATGTAAAGAGGTGTGAGAAATGTCAATGATTTTCAACGATTCTACATATGCCGCCAAATGAATTAACCCTAATCGCAAGCACATGGGCATTCAACGTCTAGGGGATCAACTTAATCAGATCGTTGCCTATGTCCAAGGGTGGAGCTAAGTATGCAGTACTAGCCATAGATTACTTTACCAAACAGGTGGAAGCAAAACCATTACCAAATATAACATCAGGAAAAGTGCTGAAATTTTCGATAAAAAACATAGTCACTTGGATAGGGGTGATGCATAAGATAAGTTATGATAATGGAATTCAGTTTAAAACTATGGAATGCACCAGATTCTTTGACAAAAATGAAATAATCAAAAGTTCTTCATCTATATCCCATCTAAAGGCTAATTGAGTCGTTAAAGCTGCCAACAACACTATTAAAACTATCCTTAAGAAACGACTGGATAAAGTGAATGGAAATGGGGTAAAGAATTGCCACTCGTGCTTTGAGCATACCGAACTTCTACTAAAACTACAACGGGACATACTCTGTTCTCTTTGACCTATGGATGCGAGGCGATGCTTCTAATCAAAGTTGTGATAACATCTCATCGAAGAATTGCATATGCTTTAAATCCCAATCAAGAGCTAAGGAAAGAATCCTTGGACTTAATTAATGAACTAAGAGATGGAGAGGCCATACGGATGGTCGAATATCAATGGAGGATATCAAAATACTATAATACCAAAGTTAAGGAAAGATATTTCCAAATTGGAGACCTGGTCCTCTGAAAAGTTATGGAAAGTATCAAAAATCCAATGGATGAGCTGCTTGGACCAAACCAGGAAGGACCCCTCGTTGTCCATAAAGTGATCCCATTAGGGGCCTACCGACTATACCAACCCGATGACAACATAATAGCAAGAACACGGAACACCGAACATTTAATCCCATATTTTTCTATAATGGAGGAATAAAGGTATTGAGGGAAGAGTGTCAATGGAATCGATAATCGAACGAAAGAAAGGAACTATAAGGAAAAGCCTAAATCATTACCTAAAAGTTAATAAGAGGCGAAAGAAAAGTCTTTGATCCCTCCATAAGGGCCTCGTCAAAGCATATCCTACAGGGAGGTCAGTAAGTCCTTGGTCCCGCTTGAGCTGGCATGCCTAAAGCACTAAAAGCATTCGGTCCCGCCTATGTGGCTTGGCCAAAGCACCTCCTAGAGGGAGGGTGGAGTAAGCCTTTGGTCCCGCCTAAGATGGCTTAGCCAAAGAACCAACCATCCACCTATAAGACCTGACTGGCGTGCTTCTTAATGGCAGGACGGGTAAATCTTTAGTTTCGCCTAGGATGGCTAACCAAATGCACCTACCAGCCTAAATCAGTACCTATAAGGAATAAGGGGAACAATCATCTCCGATAAGGTGACAAGATGCATAAAAAGCTCAATAAAAGCCTAAATTATTACTATAATGTAGTTAGGGGATCAATAAAAGCCTAAATCGTCGCCCAAAGAGTGACGAAGAGTAATGAAATTCAATCAAACAAGTCTGACTTTGTCCTAAGAATGGATCCAAGTAACCTCCTAAAAGGAAGCATAATGTAGCTCGACCAATCTAACATTAAGCTAAGAACATGACAACCTTCAAAGGAAGGTAAAAGAACCATCTATTACTCAATGTCAAATATGGACATTCAAGAAATGAAGAATCTCTTCGTCAAATATACTCTAGTAAATAACAGGAATCTCCATTGTCGCTCGAATTTCGAATCTCCTTCTTAGTTGAGATGTAAAATCACCAGATGGATTTTTGGTTTTTTGTTCATATGAAATTATAAACATTATTACCAGACAGATTATTGGTCTTCTATTCAAATGAAATTATAAACATTATTACTAGATGGATTCATGGTCTTCTATTTAGACAAAATTATGGTATTATTACTAGATGGATTTCTGATCTTCTATTCAGATAAAGACATAGGATTGTTACCAAATGGATTTATAACCTCCAAATGAGAATTACGATCTTCATAAAAAATGGTTTTCTGGTTTGCTTACCAGTTGAATTTATGATTTTCTAGTCTTCTTAAATGAACTTGGTTCTATGCAAAAGTGTAGAAAGCTGCTTTACACAAAGGAAATGGGAAAATTGATTCATGTCTTCACAAAATTTCAAAAGGACTCATCTAAAATTCTATTGATTCCAAAAAGAAAACAAATTTCATAACCAATTATTGCATATTCTACCTTTAAAAATTATTAAAAGAAGTAATTCAAAGAAGCAATACAGAGCAGTTTTTGAGCAGAGATAAACAAGTTCAAAAATTCATCTGCAGAAGCTAAATTATTCGCTGTTTTTGCAATTTTTGAGCTCGGATTAGCTAGATTATGTGAGTTATTTAATTTTCGAAGTTTCAGAAAATCAACTAGAAATTTTTTCACAAATTTCTATGGCATTTGCAATGCAAAATAATCAATTTTAGAAAGAAATAATTGAAGTTATCTTCATTTACTTTACGTTTTCCAAGAGTTCAGCATTTATAGGAGAAATACTTTAGAAATATAGAGCAGAAAAAGTGAGAAGATACTTAGTTTTACACTAAAGTGTAAAAAGCCTCTTTTATATAAGGAGGGGGCAAATGTTATCCATATATTTTCTGACGATTATGTAAACAATGGAAGACAGTGTTACTACAAATAAGTGCATCAAGCATCTAGAGAAGGTAAATCAAGATTATAAATGCATAACGAGCTAATAAATTTATGATCATATATTGAACTTCCAAGTCAATAACAAAGCAGGTATCTAACATGGAGTCATCAAGCCACAAGGATGTCGAACACATTAATCCAGGGGAATATCGAGCTTCAACATTGTTACCACAAATAAAGGTGTCGAATACCAAAGAGAACACAATAAAATTTAAGATGTCAAGTTGAAAGAAGGAAAAGCAATCAAGTATTCATTAAGGGGTATCGCACTTCAAGCAACCTCGAGGTGATGTTAAATCCTTATAATCAAAGGCGTCGAATGCCTAAGGAGCGATGGCAAGTCTCTAAAGATGTCCAATTCCTAGCAGCTGGCAAGCCAAGGAAGTATCAAACATGAGCACAACAAGAAGGTTGTCGAACCTTAACAATCGAAAAGATATCACATTAAGATATCGAATATCTAAGGATGTCGAATTACAAGTGTTATCGAGCTTGAATGAAGGAAAATGAGGTAATGAGCTTTAACAAATTTCGAAGTTGTCGAGCATGTAAGGTGGAAGAGATATTGTGTCCCAAATAATTTCCAAAAATATTAAGCATATAACAAGCCCAAAGTGGCATCAAATATCGACAAGTACCAAGATACTACGGTATAAAGGATATCGAAAGGTAATCAAAGGGAGTTGTCGAACCACTGCAACGTAAAGTGCTAATAGAATAAAGAATAAAGAGGCATGATGCATCATTAGGAGATATCAAATGCATAGTCACGAAGAGGGTATATCGAGATGAAACAAACAATAGATATTGAGCCATTATAACTATGAATGTTGTAAAATGTCCATAAGTGGCAAGTGGTCTTGAGCTTTAATAGTAGCAAAGGGTATTGAAGTTTAAAGGATATGATGAATTTCGAATGTCTACAATTATAGAGAATGCCATATATCATCAGTAGAAAGAAGTATTCTGAATATCATCAACACAAAGAAGGATGTTGAATGTCATCAATGTGAAGAAGGATCTTGAATGTCATCAGTGTGAAGAAGGATCTTGAATGTCATCAGTACAACGAAGGATGTCGAAAATTAGCAATATAAAGGGATATCAAATATCAGCAATTCACACAACATACCGAAGGACACGTGGCAGCCACACCACCTGCTGCCACCCCTATGAATACGAAGCCTATGGCTGCATGTGAGAGGCAAATCATTTCTTTCCTGACATCTTAAATTAAAAAGTTGTAAACCCTATATTGATTAGGGGATTTATTTATACAATTGTAACTTTTTGCATATAAGGACTTGGATAATAAACTTTGTTATGCCTTCGACATAAGTATCTAAGATTATTATTAGAATGGATATGCATGTAACTTATCTTTGGACTTGGGTTTGGACTTGTGCATTGATTATTTAAACTAGGCCATATAAGCCTTTGCCAAAATTAAAGATTACTTTGCATAATGGGTATTATTGCCCATTGACATATGAAAAATGGATTGTATTTTATGTAAATTGGCCGTTTGGTAAATTAAAAAAAAATATGGACCATTACATAATTATGTAACTTACGTAGTCTACCCTTAAAAAATGAAATGAACTTTTGAATAGTCCCGTGGCTATATTAAAGCCCATGGGCATTATTGGGATCATTTTGAATAATACTATCTTATGTAACATCTCGGGTGTTAAACCAATTTTTAGTTAAACAGATCAGAGCCCGATAGTCTATAAGGTATAAATTAGTCATGTTAAGGCTAACTAATTAAGCTTGCCCACTTAGTACATTGTCTAGAAAGGTAATGTTTGGGATTGAAATTGGATAATCAAGTACCCTGCCCTACATGGTTAAAGCCTGAACTGAAATATGAAGTGAACCCAAAGGTTTCTCGTAATAGAAAAGGCTCAACTTGTATTGACCCTTAGGTTAATTTTCAAAATTATTTTAGATATTAAAGTAAAGATTTTATATTTAAAAGTTAAATAATGAAACATTTTATTATATAAGTTATAATATAACTTAAGTTTTCAAAATATTTGAAAGCTAATGATATTTTCAAAATGTTTGAAAGTATTTAAATATTAATTTAAAATTCAAGAATTATTAATAAGGTTAATAAAATAAATTAATTAAGTTAATTAATAAATAAATGCATGTATTATATATGTTGATATATGTTATGTCATTTTAAAATGTTTACGATAACATAAATATAAATGTACGTGTATAAAATAAAATTTTGAAATCAATATAATATAATTAAATTAATTAAAGGTTAACTAATTAAGTGAAAATACATAAATATATAAGATATAGGTTTATGCTATAATTTTTTTAATGTTAAGCAGGGTATTACGCTGGCCCTTCCAAATCTCATTAAAATGAACAAAGTAGAAAACTAAAAGTGCAAACATGCATGTAAATCTTGAATAAAAAATAAAATTAATAGGGAAATTCAGGACATGCAAAAATAAAAAACATAGGAACACAAGAACAGGGAGTGGCACATCGCCATTGTCGATATGATTAGAGCTAAAAGCGTAGGCTGAACTAACGAGAGCTCTCCTGATACATCTTTATATAGCTGCAATCAAGCATGGCTTACTGACCTCCATACCATCAAAGCACCTATTATTACGCTTATTCCATATTTGAAATATGAATATTTTCAGGACAGTAAGCAAGGTAGGACCACTATCATCTTTCCATCTAAGTGTTATGCTATAAAGGTTATAGTGTGTGTGTGTGTGTATATATGTTCAATAAAAATGTTATATTGGATTAATATAAAATTAATTAAAGACTTAGTTAATTAAAATTAATTAAATATGGTTTAATTAATGTAATGTTATATATAAGATTATTATACAAGCTAACTAAAATTTAACAACTATATAATAATGAAAATTATATAACTATACAACCTAAAGGTGGATCTTTATAGAAACCCTAAATAGACTTCAGAAATAAATATATGCGCAAATGTATGAATACTGTGATTCACAATGCGTCTGACACTTGAATCACGAGGGTATTCCATAAGAAATACATTATTGCATAAGTTGATATCACTTAATATAATATACTAAAGACTATGAATCTTTAATATAAAGTTGTCCTCAATCATTTATATTTTAATAGTTACTTGCATACTCCTTTATCATTGAGTTTTCCTCAAGCAAGTGATGTTATGTGTAGTACTATTAATATATTAAATAGGCAAGGAAAGATAACTGTGTATATTTGTTGAGCTTTCCTCAAGGTATATGCACTATACTCACTCTGTTGCGAAATATTGGATATGATTGAAAAATATCTTTTTATTTTTTGAGCTTTCCTAAAGGTAAAGATGAGATTAAGGCAAGGAACCACTGGGTAGGAGCTGTATATGATCCAGTCGATAAGGAGTTATCCATCTTATATGGGCCTATGATTTATTGATCTTTCCCCACGGTCAAAATTTCAAGGCAACGAGTCTTAACACCCACTAGAGAAATCAAATAATTTCTATGTTTTCTCTTAGGATTTTGAGAAATATAAAAATCTAGTGGGGGCCTTATTATAAAAATAAAATGGTAACATTTAATATTTCAAATGTTGTAAGAACATTTTCTATAGAATGAAATAATATTCTACATTGATAAATTTGTGCACTTAATATGATTGATAAAAGTTTATCAATTAAAATATAGAAATGAACTGAATTGAACATTAACAAATAGAAATATAACATATACTTACTAGTAAACACTTCTAGCATATTGATGTTTCAATAGTCATGCAAGCACCTAATTTTACAACTACTAAATACGTTCGTAATTTGGTCGCTTACGTATTCGTTTGACAGAGACCGTGTATTTCATAGTATGAGTTTCAATCGCTAAAGTAATACAAGACACTTGGTATTTTATCCATATATTTTCATATCTAAGTGTTATATGGTGAACAGCCACAGTTCGTAATCTACTATACTGTGATGAAATCACTTCATTTACAATATGCAAATAAACCATACTATCGGATGAGTAATCAATTTGATTGATTATAATAAAGATCTAAATGAAACACTAAAGTAGAACTACAAAAAGGATCTGATAACTTGATCGTTGAAATGCTAGTTTTCATCAGTTTACAAAAAGTGCAACATAATAAATATCCTTAAATGTTAAGAATGATCGAATGCACTTTTGTAAAGAGTTAATTATGATATTATAGTAAGGTTTTTCTTTTGAATGGTTCAACCATTTAAAAAGGAAAACAAATCTATAAGAGTAGATATGATATAAGGTATAGTTGGAATAAAGAGAGTGAACTAACACTTCTTCGTCATAAAGAATCATCAGAAACAAATATTATAAAATAATATTCGATAATTAACATTGGAATAAGAAATTTGATTTCTATTCAAAAATGTATTTTCATATAGAACATCATTTTTTTGAGATTTATTTCTTCGAGTTCAAAATAATTGTACAAAAGAACTACCTATTGTATACTAGTTATAGTATATGAAATAAATAGTCTATATTATATGGATGATGGACCTCTATATTCAGTACACCGTTATAATAATGATAGAAATAATGGGAACATACTGCATAGCACTTATTGATTGCATCAAGTAATGTAAATTGTTTTCGCAAAATATACAACACATTATTTATGAAACAATATATGTTTCTTGGTGATGGGTGAAGATTAAACATAGTTTTATTTCAACAAGAATACTATTAATATTTGTTATGAAATAAAAATATATTATGGTATTTCTTTTCATAGCTTAAGCGATGCATTAGAAATACTACAGTATCTAAATTTATTTGCAATTATTTTGGAATTATAGTCTAAGCCATAGTTTTGGAAATCATTTTTATTATATGATTATGAATCATACGATATTGGTTGATTATATCTTAGTTAATTAAGATCAAAGCGCCCATTCAGTGGGAGCATCAAAAGAGTTGATGAACTCTTTGAATTGATACATATAGATATATGCAATCAGAAGTATGATAATACTAAAATGGTTCCACACACTTCATTCCATTCATCGATGAATTATCACAAACATGAATATGTGTATTTGATACATATGAAGCATGTTTATGATAAATTCATAGAATATAAAGTTGAAATAAATAAAATAACATGCAAAAAATGATTCGATTTGATCGAGTTGGTAAGTATATTGGAAACAGTTCCAAATATACCTTAAATGAATGTAGATCAGTCCCAAGAGTCACTCCCCCTATATACATAATGATATATTGATAAGGAGCAATTGAACTTTGTTGGATAAAGCATATTTAATGCCAAATAGAGTTGAGTCCAATTCTTAAGGTATGTACCAAAGAGTAGTATGCAAGGTTAGAATTAATATCGTCTATAGAATAGTTTATAGAATCATGTAGGACAATGGTTTTTATGAAATCCCATCATGTGCTAGGCCAAGGAGTTGGCAGGTTATGTGAGTCAAAAGAGTACATGTAATAATTGTATGCAAAGGATCTTTCGTGAACCACACCAAGAGAAGTTTGTGAATGATGGTTATTGGATGACTAATTTATGTTGTGAACATAAACATTCTGGACTAATACTAAATCAATTTTATATAGGAAGTTCATAGAATGTTTTTGAATGCATGTTCCATTGCACTAAAAAACAACTATTATTTCAAGAACTACCAATTTCGTAGCAAAGGAATTTATTTGAGAAATTATTGATAGTAAATTGGATATAGATACGATCTAAGGTTAAAACTATTTACAAGGGATGGAATGAAATTAACCAAACCTATATGAACGCAACACATTAAATAGTCTAACCGGTATACTTACACATTGTAGATTAACGACAAAATTTCCTACAAGTTTAGAAAACCGTCGTTAAGAATTGTGATAAAAAATAACCGTAAGCGGACGTCGTACAATTTTAGTACATGGAGAGTATGGGTTGATCTGCAGGGAATTGAAGTGATTATAAAATCTACTCTATCAAATTAACCCAAAATTAGATGTTGTTTTAGGCTAAGAATGTAAAGAAATCTAATAAAAATAAGTGAATAAAAATGTGAGAGTAGAAGGCAATTTAAAGGCAATTTCCTTCTCATGATCACATAAATCAATGTAATGAAATTTTGATCTCTCTTTTTAGTCAATTGTGAATTTAGTTGATTTTTTTTGCGAAGTATGGTCTGTTTGTGCTATTAGTTAGCCCAAATAAACCATCAAACTTCAACACACCATCCAAGCCACTTGTTAACTCTCATGAAAATGATAATGAAATTAAAAATAAAATTTAATCTAAGCATGATCTATTTACTGTCGATTAGTAATATAGTCCATTAAATTTTCATTCTAAAATTCACTTCATTACCAAAATCTTATGTAGATGAATATGTAATTTGTGTTTATGTTTGTTTACGCATAGCCTATTTGGTGTCAACAACATAGACTATCAAATTCAAAGTTAAAAACAAAAAAAATTTTACAACATCAAAAATTTCATGAAGCATAAAGAGAGATGATAAATTAGTAAATATGTTTAATACATGATTAAGAGAGCTTCATTATCCCTAAATTGAAGGGGTTTAGCTTCTCATATTTGTTATCATTTCTACAAATGTTGATTGTAACAAAAACATAAACAAGAGGAAAAAGAGAGCTAACTAATTTGCGTGTAAATAAATCTACTCTACTTGCAAGAAATAAAACTACACTAATTGTGTAAAGCAAAGAACAATAATTTAAAGAGCATGAAATCAAATTGCTTAAATAAAATTACATAAGGGAAAAAGGCTAAGAAGTAATTAAAGAGAGAAAGATAATTTATGTTTACATGCTGCAACTAAACTAAAGAGAAGGTGGTAAGAGCTTCTACATGAAACGTAAGGGGGTATTTATGCATGCCTAAAACCCTAAGTCATATTTTAGTGGACTACCCAAATTGCCCTTGAGGTAGTGTGTCCACCAAGATATAATTAGCATGTAATTAATCTTCCATTAAATGTGCATGTGGTTCTAATCTCCACTAACACATGCATTAGCTCCTAATGGAAGATCATGGTAAGTGGGTAGGTTACGTCCTCCATGATTACATGAATTCATTTATTTCCATCATCATTTGCCTTCTTCCCTTGTGAATGCATCTTTCCATGAAGGCTTCTTCCATTTTCCATCTTATTAACTATAAATAAAAATAAAATATGCAAATAAATATTCTCAAAATTAATACATCTACAAAATGACCACGTTGCCCCCATATGAAGATGAATAAAAGATTTGAAAATAATTTAAATTTTGGTTCAAACATGTATAATATCTTAATATTCTCATTTATTAAATAAAATAGATTAAATATGGAAGTAAAAATATGCACTTTCACGTACATATCACATGTCAAAAAGTAGCAACGAATATCTTGTCATTGTCAAGAATAAGTTATCCATGGTTATTTAATTACATTAAGAGTATGACTCCATTATATGGTACGACGCACAAATTCGAAACATATTCAAATTGTAATCATAGAGAAATGATCCATCGATCACAAATATATCTTTAAGAGAAAGGAAAATGCAGTTAGAATATAATGAGCCAGATTGATAAGAATAACGTCTCGAATTTCAATTGTTGAAATTAGCATAACAGATTCGCCCTTAGATATGCTCATGTTCACTCGGATTTACCCATAAAATTATTACCTAGTACGACTTTGTGCTTTGGCTCCTATGTATTGAAATAGAGAACTCTAAATAACTATTTAGAATTAGACTATTTATACATAACAACCAAATTGTCACGAAGTCCATGAGAGCGATATTGAGTTTATGGGTTTTGGACATGATCTAAGAACCAATACGAAAGTATCATTCAACAAGCATCAAAACAGAAAATTTATTTTTATAAAAATATCAAGCAGAGGAGAGTTTGTCCATTAGAAAGAACGTTGAAGTTAGATAGATATTTCTGAACTTAGTAAAACAACATGCGGCTGATTGTCAACGACGTACTTACATTAAAAATAATCTTTTAGTTGTTTTAATACTCAAAGTTGGATTTGCAAATAATGCCTTTTATAGCGAATATTAAGGATATTAGGAATGTCCTAGGCAATATGCAGAAACACCTTATTAAAATGTTTAATAAGGAACACATAGGATGGATTCCTTATAAATTGGTAGTAGGAAATATCATACATGTTATGTTTTCTACAATATCATGATTTTTTTATGTATTTGGTACATGAAGAAAATATCAAATCCTCGTTTATTTTTTGTGAATTTACGAAATACAGAATAATTTTCTATAGAAAAAACAAACTCCTTAAGAAGGAGTATTTAGACTCGGACTTCATATGTGATATTGAGTATGGTATGTTAATATAAAATTCACGTTCAAAGCTTCGTAAAGAAGCTTTAATTTGGAAATGTTCCAAATAACAGATTGTGGACAACCAAGTAAAAGGCCAAGTAAACCACCATGAATAGAGACACAATAAAAGCAATGTATGTACATGATAAATGCAAAATTTTAATTTAACCGAGGATGATTCCAAATGTTGGGAATCCCATAATATTATTATATGAAAACAATATCATGATATAGTTTGTAACAGAACTTAGGGCTTACTAGGGGTCGAGAGATATACTCTAAATTATTCCACATGACAGTTTATCGGCATCGGAGATAGTTGAATGACATAGTAGATAATTAAAACACAATAGCATACCCATTCACTAAGGGACTGAGCCAATTGGTTTCGAAGAAACCGACTGGAGAAGTTGTTATGAGATTCCATAATTGACCCCAAGTGCATGGGAGATTGATAGAGTTAGGGGTATGTCCTAGGGGTAGTTATTTAATTTATCACGTAAATCTAACTCGATAACAAATCTTGTTCAACATAAAAGGAGTTTTCTTTCTTTTATACACTTGTTATAAAATGCGATAAATTATTAATTAGTTAATTTAAGTATATAGGTTAGAAAGTCTATAAAGGATGTATTTGTGATAGTAATTACAAATAGTTGTAATAATGAGTATTATATCACCATATGATAAGCACATCATTTTAAATATTCCTAGTCAAGATGTATCAAGAATGGACACCGATGCATCCATTGAGAGCAGATACATAATGCTCTCCAAATGTTAAACGATGTATTACTCATGGTTGTTGGAGGCACCAAGGGGTTACGTACTAATAGTTATTTGAACTAAGGAATGACTCATTGGATTGTTTTCTATTGGTTAATATAACTAAGGTCAAATAGAAAATATCGAAGTGACTAATTTACACAGTTCTCTTATCTTATGAATACTGTTGATTTTCAACATAAAATTTTCGCTTTAAATCATGGCACGACATCCATTGAACGACTATAGTTGGGTCGAGTGGAAGTTGGAAGTGAAACACTATTCAAGAGAGGTTTGTTCTCCTTTGTTGTATGGGATTATTATCACGGTCAACTAAAGTCAAACCAACGTTAGAATCTCTTGTCATATTAGTTTGGTTAATAATAATAGTTATTATTAAACCATGGATTTTATATTTGGACTAAAAAGTTGAACGTGGACAATATTGGAATTTTAACTATAACCAAATTCCATAAGTCCTAATGTCACGTAGTTTTGATGAAGAGACTCGGTGTAAATAATCGGTACTACTGAGTGCCGATTAAGAAAAAGTGAAATTGGATATTAACAAAAAGATCTGTATGTGATGAATTTGACCAAACTTTCACACCACCAGCTAGAGTGACATGTAAACGTTAATATTTGAATTGTTCAACACTAGTTTTGTGGCTAAATTCAGACCTTTGGGTCGCACATCGCATTTATGATTTCTTCAAAAAATCATATGATTTAGTTATTATATGAAATGTTATAAATTGGTTAAATTAATTAATATTCCTAAAATATTAATTATAATTAATTTATTTGATATTTTGAATGTTGTTAGTTATTATTTGATTGCATGTATAAAAGTTATATATGCAAATATCGTTATTCGACATTGGTGCACATTTTAAACAGAGTTTAAAATAAATAATTACGTAGAGGTTTTATTTTGTTGGAAAATTTTCTTAATATGGATGCATGCTAGGACTAGTCAACATATGTAGAAAATAAAGGGATTGGCGGATTGGATTAAATAAGGAGAATGGAATTTTTTTATTCCATTAAAACGAAGCTCCTCCTTTTTCTTTCTTTTGATAGAGAATCCTTCCTTCTCCTCTCCAAAATAATGGTGGCCATCGTCTTCCTTTAAATAAAATAAAAACCAATAACAACTTAAACGAAACATCAAATTAAATTAAAACAAATATGGTTCATTAATCTGTTGCAAGGATTAGATGTGTAACTTGGCTATCTGAGGAGAAGGCATAAATCAAAGTGA
The DNA here is from genome assembly GCA_030765085.1 of Allium cepa. Taxonomy (NCBI): domain Eukaryota; kingdom Viridiplantae; phylum Streptophyta; class Magnoliopsida; order Asparagales; family Amaryllidaceae; genus Allium; species Allium cepa. The sequence goes on along the minus strand of CM060931.1, from coordinate 351,127,061 downwards.
CTTTTGGCTGGATCTAAGACGTATCTTCTATTTTAAATGCATTATTAGATGTTAAATGATTATCGCAATTATAGTGTGTGTGTTTTTTGGTTACCTCATTTGATTTGAAATTGTTTATGTAATTTGAATCACTTGTTAAATGAATTGATTTGTTTTTTGTATTGAAAAAATATTTGTATTTGATTAAAAATACATTTTAACCATTGATCGATATTTTAAAGTCAAAGTGTAATTTTTTAGATCAAAAAGTTTGTACATATTATTTGCATTTACATTGATGCAATAACATTGTATATACATGTTATCATTTTACCTTGAATTGAAAAATAGTCATGCAATTTGAATTCTTTGTTGAATAAACTGTTTTATTCTTAATCTGATAAATTGTAGTAGAAATTTACATATGATTAAAAGATTGTTTTTGACAATGAATCTAAGCTTTAATGCCGATTCAATAATTTTATAAATTTTTTACCCAATTTATTATCCCAAATGTCCACCTTTAAGTTTTTAAATGGTTGTTAACGTATTGCTTAATTTTTTGTGTTCCACTTTTGTTTTGTAAAAATAAAAAATCATGTATGTTAAATCTCTTAATTTATACGAATATATGTATTTTTACTAACTAATTCAAGTATATATAATTTTACAAATGCATTAGAAAATTTTAATGCAGTACAGAGGTTTTTTTGAATTAATTAGAAAGTTTTGGTTTAGTCTTTACATACACATAATTATATCTATATGTTTTGTGAATATAAACGCTCAATATTTGTATTTCAAGTTTGCAAAGCAAGATTTTGGCCCTTTTATTATTATCAAATAATTTATAAGTGAGGCAATAATAATAAATATCAATTACTGTTTGTTTTTTATGTTAGTATATTATAATACCTCTTGCATGTTAATTAAATGTTGTATCAATTAAATTTGCTAAAGAGGGAAGGTGGAATTAACCAACGATGTCACCTTTTATTTCCTTCCATATTTGATCTTTATGTGACTATATCCAGATTAATTACTATTTATTTATATATATATATATTCATAAATTAATCATACTTGCCTATTGTTTAACAATTTTGTCATAGAATTAAAGTATCAATATAGATATATTCATATTCTTTCATATACTTAATTAATTTAGATTTAACTTAATAAAATTAAGAAAAAATTAATGAAATATAATTTTGTCCAAACAATATTAAACTGGATCTGATAAATCCTTTAGACTCCGTAGGTCCAGTAGTTCCAAAATAGGAAATTTTTTAATTCACCCTTTATCTCCACTATGGGTTGGCTAGTTCCAATATGAATGATGAAAATCCATATATAAAATGGATGTTAAAGAAGGAAATATACGCTCGAACAACTACAGATGATCGAAACTAAATGGGTGGAAGACAAAGAAGTATTCCTTTTTGAATTAGCTCCACTTGTTAGGAAGCGCTTCTACGAGCTTGTAGTGGTTATAAGCTTCAACAACTAGCAGAGAAGGCGAGTTCGCTCTTTTCTCAAAAATTGTGATGATGACTAAAACTCATCATAAATATAATGTATGAGGATTTGAGAAAAGCAAAGCCTTTGGGATGCACATGCATTAGAACTAACCCAATCTCTTGTAAAAAGAATTTGATGAACTCATTTGCAGGCAGGACAACTCCACCTAAACACATGTATTTGTTGCATGCAGTATACCCCGTTGGCAAACTATGAACTCATTGTTGAATGTTAGGTGATAAGATATCATCCTCTAGGATCCCATGCTTAAGACAGATAGCATGGACTGATTTAACAGTAATTAAAGATGGTGTTTGATTTGAAGGTTATCTATGAACCTTGGGCATGCTGCATGCTCAATGGGGGAGGCTGATTTTTACTTGGTGTCACTACAATGATTTGACCTTGATTCCCAGAAGTAATAGAGTGTCCTGCTCCAAATGGTGTAGGTGTAGAGGCTCGAGCAGTACAAGAACTAACCTCAGAGGGGTAGAAGGATTAGAACTGAATTTGAAGTGAGGAGATTGCCAATTCATGCTGAACTGAAAGCTTGATAGCGAATAGCAAATGTAGATAAGCATGTTTCACTTTAAATATTTGATTTAAATCGAACTTGTGTGGCCGATGTCCAAAATCCATCGGATGTCAAAGTGTGCTGACCGATTCTCCGAGGAGGCAAAGCAAGATTTCTTCTCTTCACTTATGACTTTCTTCAAAATAAGATAAAATCAAAGCAAGAGCACGCCAGAAATCAGATATAGGAGGAGGCAAGCTAACAGGTGACGATTCTCCGAAAGAGCTTGTTGCTAGAGCTTGGATCAGAGGTGAGTGGGGACAAAATTAATAAGTTGATTTTTTACTATTAATTTTAACCTGTTCTATCTGATCTAGGATGTTAGAAATTAAATTATGAATTGTAAACCTAAAATCCGAATTAGAAAATGAAATTGGAAAATTGATAAATCTAATTTTTACCCATGTTAAACCCCTCTGTTATTCAATATAAGCTCTCAATTTTCTAAAACTGAATCAAACAAGTGTACATGAATTTGCATAAATCTACGAACTAGAAATATAGACTGGTCACTTTTATGTAATGCTCTGCCTCAACATCCATACTACTAAAGGACATTACTAAGTAATGTTGGCTAGTAATATGGAGAATAAGGATTTTTGAGCGCGACCTTACGTAAATCTTCCCTCGAGCTAACATTGATATGACATCCTAACCATAGTCTAAATCAATTTCAAAAGTTGACATATGAGATATTTGCGTGAAGCAACACTTACGTAGGTTCGTAATAGCGGAACAATATATAATAAATATTCACAGATGCAGAATGACATGTAGAACGATATATAATAAATATTCACAGATGCAGAATCACATGCAGAACAAAATATGATGTTCATCCCATAATATAAAGTGAGTCTTAAATAGAGTGCAAAGCTCACTATCCAAAAATATACATTATAGTGTCATTACTACCCAAATCCAAAATATCACACATATACATACAATGTACAAAGGTCACACGCTATTGAACAGATAACTAATGAAAATCTTGCTAAGCCTAATGACGAGATAACAAAAAGCTACATAATGCAGAATCCCTTCAAACTCCAAACACATGCATGAATACATGGTCAATATCCATGAATCTGAAATGTCTCGACCTAACCCGAGCATTATATTAAAATAACTCCCAGATCAGACTATCTCTAAATACGAAAGGGTAGGATGATTATAATGCAAATATCAATTAGATATGAACTAAAATGAGATGTATCTAACTATAGTTAACATACAAATGATCTTGATATTACTCAAGTCTATTGAGGACTATCATGTACAAAAATGGAAGCTCCTACATAGACATATCAAATCAATAAACCAAATAAATCCATAAAGTCTATTGCTAATCAAAGGTACCGTCCCTTTTGTGGACTAAACATAGAGGTACGGTTCCCTCCTAGACAATCATAAAACATAAACGAACCACACCATTTCACAAAATCATATCAAGTCTCACATGGACTATCATCTTAAATATGGTGTTAACTAATCAAAATTTTTGAAGCGCGAAGATGGAATTCAAATCCAAAAACTAAATTCTACAAAGAACGTGCGGGAGTGGATACCCAAAATAATACTAAATAATTACTTGTTGTTTAATCGGTCGCAAACACCACACTACAATACAGTCAGTTTCTAACACCACACCTACAATTTAGTTGGCCGCTAACACCAAACTAACAGTTCGGTCGATCACTAATACTATACTAGCAGTTTAAGTTGTTCGCTAACACCACAATACATAAATCAACGTAAGATATTCTTAGTGCGAATTGCTCTCTTTTAAGGGGAGATTGATAAGAAAAGTTGTAGGAGTTTAACCCACTAAACTCCTACAGTCCAACAGTATTGGATATCTATAACATATGTTCAACCTAATATTGCACTACTGAGGTACCACCTCTACTAACGGATGGCACAATTATTATGACATTGAATATAGCCAGGTGGTATATGGCTAGAAACTAGATGAATACCATGACTAGAGGTGCGACCTCCGCCCTCAGGCCGCTAGGTCAAACAATTAGCTTATGAAGCCAAGCTAATGAATGAACTAACATATATAACAAGTTATACAACAACTCATATCTCCAAAATACTATTTGTAATGAAGTATTATAAACTTCTCAAATAGTAATTACTAAATTAACACTGTGTGACTCAAAACCACTTGGTGTAACAAAAATATTTACCGTTAGTAAATTCACTACCAAATACTCTACGCAAACAAGTTGTATAATTAAACAATGAAGAGATAACCTATAAAGACCTGGAATTTCGAACTATTCGCATCCGCACATGTCGGACTTGAACTTCTCAAAACAACAAGTTAGTTTGTATTTGGCGCGACTCAACGTATGCAAAAATAAATCAATCACAGAATCATAGACATCGAGTAATAACAACAAACAACGGAATAGGTAAATAGTAGTTCATGAAGCTACTATATAAAAATCAGAGTTTAAAGTAAAATACAACAGATATTCAAATACAGAGAAGTCACGAGTAAAAATCAACTGAAAAATCCGAATCATAAACAAATGGAAATATAGAAATAACTGGCAAGCTGAATAGATAAGAGATGGATCTTTAAGCAAAACTCCAAGCTCCGAAGGTGAGTCTCAAATGTTGTGTAACTCGGTATGACCTAAGCATAAAGCAAAACACGGAACACTCGAGTCAGGATTAACATTCTTACAGCAGTAAATTCAACTCAAGTAAAATGTCAACTAAAATATAAGTAACTTAAAGGATGTTTAGGATTTCCATCCTCGAAGGATCCATGGAACTATCTACTATGCATTAATATACGCTATATAATACGTCTATCAGTAAAGTAAATTATTAAAATAGCGTTTAGGCATCACCCATATCCCCATTAACACATTTTATATATTCTCGTAGTCTATACAGTACCGTAAGCTCCACCGAACTGGTGGTTTACTCAGAGGGCACTCCATAGGTACAATACAAAACAAACTCGTAGAAGGGGCGATAGGGCATGTGAACACGGCACGCGCGGTAATGCCAGGGTAAATATACCTTTTGCGGATCCGAACTGGTGGTAACGCATAGCATCTACTACCGCCCACCTCGAGACACACTCCAAAAATAAAAGTTGCAACCAATCAATTTACAAAGTAATAAAATGGTATCGAAGAAATTTGTCCAATCGGAGGAATGACCTCACTTGGCCAGGAGTGGCTTCTGTTTTAGTCACTTCTAAGCTGACTTATGGGAGTCAGGTCTACGTAAATACCTTATACAGAATTGTCACCAAACCATCCTACTTCGTTCTAGAATCTCCACTCAGTTGTTAATGTGGTTTTCGGTATCGGCAGAGAGTATGACAATATCTGATCTCGGTCTCTTTAACAACCAATCACTTATTTCACACCATGGTCAATTATATTCCAAACAGTTTAAACATTGAAAATAGTACGTATATTGAAATAGTTATAAATTAAAATAATCTTTATGTAAAGTAGGTTATAGATTAAAAATAGTTTATATATATTAAAATAAATTTTCAAATTTGAATTGTTTCTTCCAATTTCACAAATCAATTCAAATAACCTATAGTTCCACAATTCAATTTAAATCAATACCAGTTCAATGTTTACAATTACAAAGGTTAAACATAAAATTCAAATTCTCATTAAACTATTTAATATTTATATTAAATTCGATCCAAGTTTGAACTACATATTTAAACCACTTCAAAATTCAATAGGTTTCGAAGTTTAATTACTCAAACAGTTACAATAACCAAATTCTATAAATTTCATATATTTCATAATTCAACTTTTGATTCTATTTAAGTTTGAAAATAATCATTTAATCATTTTAATAACCATTTCAATAAAATCTCTTATTACAAAATAACCAATTTCAGTTTATTTAAAGTTGAAATATTCATTTAATCACCTTTTATCAAATCAAGCTATAAAATCATACCTTTTAAAATATCAAATCAATAGACTCAAATCAAACCTTATTTAAATTCAATTCTAAAAAATTTAATTATAAATTAATTTTATTTAAATTCAATTCTTAATAAATAAAATTTCAGATCAGTTCTTATTTAAATTCAATTCTCTCCAACCTCCATTAATTAAAGTTATTTCAAAATCTATTTTGAAACGCTAATATAAATTTGAGATAAATAGTTAAAACATATTATATATATTAGTAAAATTAAATTCTTATTAAATTTTATTATATTAATTATTGTTAAATTAAATCTTATTATCATTGAATCTCTTTTAAGTCTTATTTTATATATTTAAAAATAATAAAGTTAGAAGTAAAATTTTATAATTTACATTTTTAAAACTTAAATTAAAATTTTGAAATTTCCATAATGTATAAATTTAAAAATCTAAATTTTTATATTATAGTTTAAAATTAATATTTTTCAAAATTCATATATTTCCTTTCAAATTTCTAAATTCGTTTAAATTAGACCAACGGTGTCCGTATATAATCTTCTATCCTATGGTCAAGTGATACATATGTATATTATTTCAATCCGCAATTTAAACTGTACAAGTATATATCATTTCATCCGACAATCTCGAAATTTAAAATCAACGAAAATCGCTTGGGTTTATCATTTTAACCCATAACGATTTTCCCTTAATCTATAAGATCATTCGGGCATGTATCGTTTCAACCCATAGGGAATTCTAAACTAACAGATATCTTGCAGAGTGAGAACAAATATAATAATGATATAACATATCAGCAACATGCATATGTCATCGGTAACAAATTTAAATATAATATACAACGGGTTATGGTGTCATATGTTATAGATAAACAATTGCAGATAATGCCAGATCATATTCAACAATCAAATAACTAATGATTCAAATTTAACAACATATTTCAATCGTCATTTCATGTGAAATAAAACTTACTAAATATAAGAATGATAATCATGATTCATTGCTCACCTTTCAAAGCTAGAAAAATTTGACAATGAAATACGCTACGAATTCAAGCACAAATTCCAATGCACAACACGATGAATACAAATTCGAGAACAAAGCGAGGCTGGAAGTTTGGAATCAATGAAAACAACAAATCGAAACTTTCTTGATATGAATGGGGAAAATACACACACACATATATATATATAATATTTTTCTTCATAAAATCAACATTCAATTTTAAATACATATTTAAAATAAAATCTTTGTATATGTAATGTAAAATCAATATTTAATTTAAGACACATATTTAAAAATTCAAAATATCTATGTGTATCACATATATATTTTATCTACATATATTTAAAATCAAAATATCTATATACTATATTTTCAAAATCTATATATATTATATATTAAAACACATATTTAAAAATAAAATTTTATATTAAAATTTAAAACAATCAATGTTTATCAAAACACATATTTTTTCAAAATCCTTCAAATAAATATTTAACCACAATATATATGTATATATATATATATCAAAGTTATTTAATAAATCTATTTCAAAACATTCACATAAATTTAAAAATACTTTCACGCATTATATATATATATATATACACACTTTATGTATGTATGTATGTATGTATATAAAAGCTATTCGAGCTCGGTACCTGGCTGTACTAGAAGGTCGGCAGTTGCTGTCAGTCATGGCTTGTTTGGCAAGAAGTTAGAGATGGCAGGTAAGGAGGCGGATGACACAAAACAACACATATATGCTTACGCATATATTTCATCCATAAAGAGGAGGGACAAGCTTCACTACTTGGTGGCGAAGGAATGATTGGTTGGTAGTCGCAGGTCAATAGGGGAGAGGATGGGTGAATTCGGGTGTGGTTGCACGGGTCGTATGGGAAGAGCAACACGGTTTCAAGCATAGGAGGGTTTCGGTGGTGAATTGGATCAGCAAGTGCGTTTGGGTCAGGTAGGAAGAGGGTTTGTGTAGCGTTGTCGAGCTGTGGTGATGGTGGCGAGGGAAATAAGCTGGTGTGGGTTGGAGGTTTGAGAACAATAGTGGGAAGTGGACGCTGTAGCATGATATAGATCGGGTTGGAGGAGGCACCTGGGGTTTCAAGGCGGAGGAGTCTTGGCGGTTCAAGGGGAGGCAGGCTGCTATACTTGGGTCACGGCAGTGAGGGAAGAGGGTGGTCCCCGGGTTTGCTGACATGGGAAAGCTCGAGTTTTAAGGCGGAGAGGTGGTTCTCTGGGTTAGTTGACGTGGGGACTGGGAAAGTTGATGATGGCAGGTTGAGGGTAGACGGAAGTGGGTTCAAGTGAGAGAAAAAGCAAACAGATATCTTCACATATTTATGAATTGAAAAATGGAAGCTGATGTTTGAGAATACAGAAGGAGGAGCCAAATTACAAATATATATCTGTTTTTTTTCTTTTCCAAAGTAACAAATAGATTGAAATGATCAGACTAAAATATTATGTTGAAATGGTGGAATGGCAATGGTCATGGAATAATAAAAGCCAAAAGGTGAAAATATTAACTGCAGATGGCTATTGATAATACGGTAGATAGATGAAAGGGTATAGGAAACTCAAAAGCCCAAATACGGAACCTATACGGCTAATCGTTTCATCGATTTCACCATGTACCAAACACCGAAACACACAAATGAATATACTGTGGAGATTAGCATAATAAGATGAACATAATGGTATATAGATATCAGTTATACGATCATCATATCAAAGGTCGATATTCGCTGTCAAAATATTGCTAATTCATCGAAAATAAGTTAAACGGGGTTAGAGAAGTCCAAATTTGACGAAACGAATTTTGATGTCTCACTCGGAAAATGATCTACCTTTTTATTATATAAAATATTCAAGTTTCAAAAATATTTATTTTTAATCAATTTAACTTATTTTAAATTGAAATTGGAAATTACATAACAGAACTAACATGCAGATTTTGTGATGAAAATTTGTCATTTGCTGCATTTAAATAGACATATTCCAAATATCAAATTATCATAGAAAAAATTTGTTGTTTAATTTTAAACAAAATTTCAGTTAATTATGTTATAATATCATTAAAATATCAGGGTTATTACACTCTCCCCCACTCAAACCTTTTCATCCCCGAAAAGGAAAAGGATAGGAGAACAGGAACAACCAGAAAGAAAAGATAGATTGAAATACATAGTTTGGATATAACAATTAATTTAAAACCATACAAATTTCACTAGTTTTTTTAAATAGATTAATATTTAACAAATTTGATTCCAAACCATTTGATTTAATCAATAAATATTTATTGTATTCACATTTGGTTTATTTTAATTCAACGTGTTTTCATTTAATTGCTTTGCTTTCAATTTATTAATAGTTATTACAAAAGTATTTTTTCAAAAGAAAATTTATTTTAGTTAACTCATTCATTAAATCCAATTAACTTCACTTAAGGTAATTCCACTTAAAAATTTAATTTCAACTATTCTTAAGTTCATATTATTTACTCAAATACTATTTCTCTTTTATTATTCAATTAATTTTATTTACATCTCCTATAACACTAATTAAATTTATAAACATTCATTATAATAACTAAATTTTTATTTATCGAATTTTAGTTTTGGACATCTTATTACTTACATTTATTTTGTATTATTCTATTACATATCCATATTACATTTTAACTTTTTTTATTGGTAAGTTTTATTAATTTTTCTGAGTGTAATTAAGCACTGTAAAAAAATTCTCTTATTTACAACATTTCTATTAAAAAAAATTTAGTCTGAATATTTTTATTACTTAAATTTTCTCTTGTACAACTTTCAATTACACATTCAAATTTATTTTTAACTTTTTAATATTTTAGGTAAGCTATATGTTATAGAATGTAATTGAGTGTTATACTAATAAATTATCCTAGTTCAACTGTTCCAAGTTGTTTCAATTCCTATTTCATTTTAAACACTCCAATTATTCAAAATTTACTTTATTCTAATAATTTAAGACCATTGCTTAATATAAAACTTAAGAGTTAAATTTCCGGTTTCACTTCAACCTATTTTGTAATAAATATATATACGTTTATATATTTTATACATCAAATCGTACTCAAGAATTTCAAATCAAATACATTTCCAAAACAAAAGTGTAGCTAAGCTTATAAGTGGTCTCTCTATTTTGAGACTCGAAAATGAATGTCGATGATGCTGCAATCGTCACCGAAATTATTTTCCAGCAATAAAAGAGGAGAGTACATACTTACTTCCTTTAAAATTCTTTGGAAATTTTTTTCATGCGAAATACATTCAAATAATATATTTTCAAAGCTTAAACCATTTAGAAAGCACAGGTAGTCAAATTCTCAAATCCTAAATTTAAATTTATTTCAATTTTAAATCAAATTTATAAATCATTTTGTCAAATCATCTCCTTATAACAACAATTGTTAATGGTTTAGGAAATTTTGGCAAAGAAATAAATTATAATATAGTATTATCATTTCAAACCACCGATCTGTTTAACTATTTAGAATATTATACTTATATATATATATATATAAAATGTAATCATACATAAATTATTTCATTTACCAATTTGGAAAACAATATTGTAACGGTTTGCTCTATTCAAGTGTTTTTGAATTTCTATCAATAGCGTTGGCCAAACGAATCGATCAAAACCCAAAATCAAATTTAACAACTCAAACTACATAATAAAAATATGTTTATATTAGTTATAAATACACTCCCTCACTGGATGATTCAAGAATGGATTCCAGAACAAGGAAAGAGATTCAAATTTAGAGAAACCCTGATCAAGGAGAATTCGAACCAAGAAGATAGGTTCGAAAGGAAGATAATTAGACTACAAAAGAGGAGAGATGGATAGACTTATTTTAATCACGGATGACCTTAACCGGGTCAACCGAGACTTTGAAAAGATGAGAATACCATCAACAAAAGTGGGACAAAATGGTTGAGAACATCATGGAAAAACACGATTCATAAGGTTAAGGAAGAAAACAGGAGCATTGGTTAATCCAAAGGGTTTGACTAACCATTAATAGAAACCAATCATCCGGAAGGAAGGACAACAGGTCGAGCTCCAAATACAAGATCGATGCGGAATTCGATTTCTCGCTTAGGAAGTAGAGAAGTGACTTCACCAAACATCAGCATAATCCCTGGCTATCTAGCTGGAGACCAGATCACTGGGTTGAGGATCAAATGAAAAGATAAGACCGCCTGCCAAATCCTGAGGCAATCTACACTCGATCATAAGAGAATTACCCTGGTCGTCTACTAGGGAAACAGTTTGGGATTTGCAAGAGATAATAGAATCAGAACCGAGGACGCAGAAATCTGCGATGAATCGCTGCATGTTGTACTAGAGTTCACCCCCTTTCAAATTAGAATAAGATTGGCATGATCGTTGATAGGATTAGTCAGACACAAGGGTGAAGTTTGCCAACTATGGTTGAACTTATTTTAGAGATCAACCGAAATAGAGCTATAGGATGATCCAATATCGAGAAGAACACGAACAGGAAAGGGAAAGAATGGCTTTAAAAACAAAGAGATAGTTCCAAAATTCGAAAGAAATCCTAATCCAGGAGGATCCTAATAAAGAATTTCAAGCTCGAACGAAGATGATTCTATAATTAAATTTACTCATTCTAGGGTATTACTACCATATCTCTAATGATTGTTTACTCCATACGCTAAGTTTTTCCTAAACCAGAGCTCTGATATCACTTGTAACGATCTGGTATTTCAAACCATTCGCATCTGCACATGTCGGACTTGAACTGCTCAAAACAACAGATTGTTAATTTATATTTGGCAAGACTCAGCATATACACTAAAAAAATCAATCATAGAATCACAGACACAGAGTAGTAATAACAAAAAACGGAATAGATAAATAGTAGTTTATGAAACCACTATATAAACATCAGAGTTTAAAGTAAAATACAACAGATATCTCGAATATAGAGAAGTCTCGAATACAAAATCAAATGACAAGTCTGAATCATAAATAAGTGGAAATACTGAAATAACTGAAAAGCTGAATAGATAAGAGATGGATCTTTAAGCAAAACTCCAAGCTCTGATGGAGAGTCTCAAATGCTGTGACACTCGGTCTGATCCGAGCATAAAGCAAAACACAAAACACTCGAGTCAGGATTAACATTCTTATATTGGTAAAGTTAACTCAAGTAAAATATAAACTGAAATAGAAGTAACATAAAGGATGTTTTGGATTTCCATCCTCTATGGATCCTTGGAACTATCTACTATGTAGTGATATACGCTATTCTAATACGTCTATTAGTAAAGTAAAGTATTGAAATAGCGTTAAGGCGTTACCCACATCCCCCTTAGCACATTTTATATATTCCCGTTGTCTATACCGTACCATAAGCTCCACCGAACCAGTGGTTTACTCAGAAGGCACTCCATAGGTATGGTACAAAACAAACTCATAGAAGGCAGGATAGGGCATGCGAACATGGCATGTGAGGCAATGCTAGGGTAGATATACCGTTTGCATATCCGGACTGGTGGTAATGCATAGTAGCTACTACTACCGCCCGTCTTGAGAGACACTGCCAAAATCAAAGGTGCATCCAATCAAATCACAAAGTAATAGAATGGTATCAAAGAAATATGTCTGATCAGAGGAATGACCTCACTTGGCCCGTCATGGTTTCTATTTTAGTTACATCTAAGCTGACTCAAGGGAGTCAGGTCTTTGTAAATACCTCATACAAAATCGTCACCACATCATCCTACTTCGTTCTGGAATCTCTACCAAGTACACAATTGTTAAAGTAGTTTTTGGTATTAGTATAGAGTATGACAATATCCGATCCTAATCTCTTTAACAACCAAACGCATATTTCACACCGTGGTCAATTATATTTCAAATAGTTTATACTTCATATCAAAATATCTTATTCATTTCAAAATCATATCTCTTTCAAAATCGTGCTCACTTTCGTACTTGAACAGTTTAAATATTGAAAATAGTATATATATTGAAATGCTTATTAATTAAAATAGCCTATATTTAAAGTAAGTTATAGATTAAAAATTGTTTATATATATATATATATATATAAATAAATTTTCATAATTGAATTATTTCTTCCAATTTCACAAATCAATTTAAATCAATTGTAGTTCTAAAATTCAATTTAAATCAATCTCAATTCAACGTTCAATTACAAGGGTTAAAGGTCAAATTCAAATTCTCATTAAAACTATTTAATATTTATATCGATTTCGATCCAGGTTTGAACTACACATTTAAACCACTTAAAATTTGATAGGTTTCAAAGTTTAATTAATCAAACATTTACAATAAACAATTTAATAAATTTCATTCATATTTCATAATTCAGCTTGTAATTTTGTTTAAGTTTGAAAATATTCACTTAATCGTTTTAATAACCATTTCAATAAAATCTCATATTACAAAATATCCAATTTCGGTTTTATTTAAAGTTGAAATATTCATTTAATCACTTTTATCAAATCAAGTTATAAAATCGTACCTTTTAAAATGTCAAATCAATAAATTCAAATCAAACCATATTTAAATTCAATTCTAAATAAATTTAAATACAAATCAATTTTTATGTAAATTCAATTCTTAACAAATAAAATTTTAATTCAATTCTTATTTAAATTTAGTTCTCTCCAACTTCCATTAATTAAAATTATTACAAAACCTATTTTGAAATATGAATATAAATTTTAGATAACTAGTTCAAACATATTATATATATTAGTAAAATTAAATTCTTATTAGATTTTGTTATATTGATTATTATTAAATTAAATTTAATTATTATTAAATCCCTTTTAAGTATTATTTTATATATTTAAAAATAATAAAGTTATAGTAAAATTTTATAATTTACATTTTTATAACATAAATTAAAATTTCAAAATTTCCACAACATATAAATTTGAAAATCAATATATTCACACATATAAATAAATATTTATATTATAATTTAAAATCGATATTTTTCAAAACCCATATATTTCCTTTCAAATTTTGGAAATCATTTACATTAGATCAACGGTGTCAGTATATTATCCTATGGTCAAGTGATACGGATATTTACTATTTTAATCCGTGATTCAAACTTAATATTTATGGGTACATGTCATTTCATCCCGCAATCCCAAAATTTAAAATGAATGAAAATCATTTGGATTTATCATTTCACCCATAACAATTTTCCCCTAATCTATAAAATCATTCGGGTATGTATCATTTCAACCCATAGAGAATTCTAAACTAACAGGTAACTTGCAGAGTGAGAACAAATATGATAATGATATGACATATCAACAACATGCATATGTCATCAGTAATAAATTTAAATATAATATACAACAGGTTATGGTGTCATATGTCATAGATAAACAATTGTAGATAATGGCAGATCACATTTAACAATCAAATAACTAACGATTCAAATTTAACAACATATTTCAGTAATCATTTCATGTAAAATAAAATTTACTAAATGTAAGAATGTTAATCCTGAGTGATTGCTTATCTTTCGGGGTGAGAGAAAATTAACAATGAAATAAGCTACGAATCTAAGCACAAATTCCAAAGCACAGCACGATGAACATGAATTCGAGAACAGAGCAAGACTGGAAGTTTGGAATCGATGAAAACAATAAATTGAAACTAGCTTGATATGAATGGGAACAATACATTCATACATACATATATATTTAAATACAATATATAATCTAAAATCTTTTCTTCTTAAAATCAATATTCAATTTTAAATACATAATCACAATAAAATCTTTGCATATGTAATCTAAAATCAATATTTAATTTAAGACCTATATTTAAAAGTTCAAATTATCTATGTGTGTTATATATATATTATCTATATATATTTAAAATCAAAATATCTAAAAATTATATTTTAAAAATCTATATATATTATATATTAAAATACACGTTTAAAAATAAAATCTTCTATTAAAACTTAAAACAATCAATGTTTTCAAAACCCGTATTTTTTCAAAATCATTCAAATAGATATTTAACTATAATATATATATATATGTATATGTATATATATATCAAAGTTATTTCAAAAATCTATTTCAAAACATTCACATTAATTTAAACAAATACTTTCACACATTACATATATATCCTTTGTGTGTGTGTGTGTGTGTCTAAAGGCTGCTCGAGCTCGGGACCTAGCTATGCTGGAAGGTCAGCAGTTGCTGTCAGGCGCTGCTTGTTTGGCAGGAAGTATAGAAATAGTAGGTGAGGAAGCAGACGGCACAAAACAACATATATATGCCAATGCATATATTTCTTCCATAAAGAGGAGGGACAAGCTTCACGGCTTGGTGGCAAAGCAATGATTGGCTGGTGGTCACAGGTCAACAGGGGAGAGGATGGGTGAACTTGACTATGGTTGCATGGGTCGCATTGGAAGTGTAGCATGGTTTCAAGCATAGGAGGTTTTGGGTGTTGAATTGGAGCTTCCGCGTGCATTTGGGTCAGGGTAGGAAGAGGGCTAGTATAGCATTGTCGGGCTATGGTGATGGTTGCGAGGGAAACACGCTGGTAAGGGTTGGAGGTTGGAGAGAAAAAGTGGGAAGTGGATGCTGTAGCGTGATATAGATCGGGTTGGAGGCGACACGTAGGGTTTTAGGTAGAAGAGTCTCGACGATTCAAGGTGAGGCGGGATGCTATGCTTAGGTCACGGCAGTGGTGGAAGAGGGTGCTCTTAGGGTTTGCTGACGTGGGAAAGGCTCGAGTTTTAAGGTAGAAGGGTGGTTCTCTGGGTTAGTTGACGTGGGGACTGGGGAAGTTGATGACGGCGGGTTGAGGAGAGATGGACGGTGGGTTCAGGTGAGAGAAAAAGAAAACCGATATCTTCATGTATTTATGAATTGAAAAATGGAAGCTATTGTTTGAGAATACATGAGGACGAGCCAAGCTAGAAATATATATTTGTTTTTTTCTTTTCCAAAGTAACTAACGAATTAAAATGAACGAACTAAAAAGTATATTTAACTGGCAAAATGGCAATGGTCATGGAATAACAAAAGTTAAATGGTAAAAATATTAACTGCAGATGGCTATTGGTTAGCATGGTAGATAGATGAAAAGGCGTAGGAAACTCAAAAGTCTAAATACATAACCGATATGGCTAATCATTTCATCGATTACATCATGTACCGAACAAAGAAACACACAAATGAATATACTATGGAGATCAGCACGATGAGACAAACAGAATGGTACATATATAAGTGATACGATCATCATATCAAAAGTCGATATTCGCTGCCAAAATGTTACTAATTCGTAGAAAATAAGAATAAATGGGGTTAGAGAAGTCCAAATTTGATGTAACGAATTTTTAAGTCTAGCCAAGAAAATGATCTACATTTTTATTATATTAAAATATCAAGGTTTAAAAAATATTTAATTTTCATTAATTTAATTGATTTTAAATTAAAAATTGAAAATTACACAACAGAACTAGCTTACAAATTTTCTAATTGAAATCCGGCATTTGCTATATTTAAATAGACATATTCCAAATATCAAATATTCATAGCAAAAATTTATGTTTAAATTTTATACAAAATTTTTGTTAATTACGTTATAAAATCATTAAAATTTCAGGGTCGTTACATAATTAATGTCCCATTACCACTTGTTACTACTATATTTTTTAAGTATATTTCTTATTTTAGAGAAAAGCAAATAATTAACTAGAAAGCTAATTTAGATGAAAAGTCATTAAAAGCCACAAAAGAAATCCCAAATTGGCTTATATAGTTTTAAACGCAATTGGTTCAAATTTATCACATATGAAATGATTTCTACTACAATTTGTGCAAGTCTATTTCCATACTTCTCCTTTAAAATCCATAAAATCCTTTACTACTCAACTTTATATGTCTTTTTTAATAATAGAAGAATTAAACGGAAAAACCCGAATTGACATAAAAATCTGTGTGTGTGTGTGTGTGTGTGTGTAGTTGTTCTAAATTTCCTCGGGAATTTATGAGAAAATGGTTTGGTTTGGAAATCATTATTTTGTAAATTCAAGTTGACATTAGTTACAAAACAACATGAAATAAGGCACACAAAACCACATATATCAATCAAAGAAAGAACCGGATGAACAAAAGGTCGGACGTGCAATCGGGAGGCATGCAAACATCACCAAAGGCTCTGCTCAGGTGCATGATCGATGAACCGATCCTTGAGGACTGATCCACTGGTAGTGTCTCCTGGGTGAATCCCCGGGCGATTTTCATGCCTTCCTGTGGTCCGTTGGCAGGGATTTTCTGGCAGTGGATGCTTCTAATTCCTAGAGCCATAATTTAGTAGACATGCAAGCATGCAAACGACTACGTATTGACGATTTAAATGATCATATGACAAGCAAATAGAAAATAGGAATTCATATGGTAAATTTTGCATACAAGATTTGAGAAAAATTCAATCCTAAATTCAATCATTTACTAAACAAGGAATAAGCTTTCATTTGGAGATAGTAGTGTGAGAAAAACTCGTATATTGGTCTTTTAGCAGCTTGCCTTGGTTTCCTATGCTTGCTGCTACTCCTCTTCTTCTCCATTTAGCCTTAAAACTCAAAAGACACAAAACACAAGAACTGAAATTCTATACTATAAACAGCAAATGAATTGGAGACGGCGTGTAGTTTTGGAATGAGCTTGATTTTCCCCAGATTTTTTCTAGAAATTTATTTGGATTTAAATTTGATGTTTTTGCTCTCTAACCTAGGTCTGCATTTGTGAATTTTTTTTATGAAAGCTTCCATGTGTTTTGAATGAACATACAGCAAGATGTTTCTCAAATTAGAGAAATTCACTAAGTCTCTTAAATGGGCTAAACTAAATACCTAAGCCGAAACCTTTTTCAATAAATGAACCAAGAACTAAATCATTACCTAATCTCATTTTTACACAACTTTAAACACCATTTTCTAAAAGATTAAAATATAGAAAAATTAATGTGAATGTTCTAAAATTATGTTTGCCGCCTATTCTTAGTAATTTGATAATGAAACAAAATTTTAATAATCATTTACCCTTTAATTTTATTATTGAAAATGAGGCATTTTTGCATTTTCTTCAATAAGAAAACACGGCCATAAATCATTTTAATACCAAAGTTTAACATTTCCTCTCTAAATAAAATTACTAATTATTTAGAAAGTACTAACATGGTTTACATACTCAAATCCCTTTTATACAATATTTTCTCTAAATTTCTTTGTTAAAGAAAATGCATATTGATTTAACTCATTATCTAATCTTATATATTTTATAAATAAATTCTAACACTTTATAAATCCCTATTATAATCTTTAAAAGATCATAATACTCTAATTTACACAAATATTCAATTTAAACCAAAATTTTCCAAATAAAATTTATAAAAAAAATCCAATTACACAATTCCTCACTTATTAGATCTTTAATCTTACACAATTAAATCTAGATTTTTCGACTAAATAAATGATAAATCAAGGTGAACTCAATCAGGTTGTTACACTTTAGGGTTCATTGTATAATGCAAAATTTTAGAAATTAAACAAAAATTACAGTCCCATAATCAAAATTTAAAAACCTTAAATTTTGCAACGCATCCGATCACCAATCACCTTAAGCGGTCGACTGCAAAAGGTCGACCGATGGGGTTTAAAGGTCGATTGGTTGAAGCCCGAAATGAACATCGATCTAAGGCTTAATTTATTAATAAAAGTTGAAAATTTATTAATTGTAGGTATAAGACTATCGTTTGCATAAATATTGATATTAGGGGTA
The DNA here is from genome assembly GCA_030765085.1 of Allium cepa. Lineage (NCBI taxonomy): Eukaryota > Viridiplantae > Streptophyta > Magnoliopsida > Asparagales > Amaryllidaceae > Allium > Allium cepa. The sequence continues at coordinate 351,108,144 of CM060931.1, read as the reverse complement.
GCAGGGAAGCAAGTTCTTATAAGATAATGCTGGAACATTACGTGGTTGTGTAAATGTACTTTACCTAATATGGGCAATTCTATCAAAAATGTTACTCGTAGGATGTTCAACGTGGGAAATGCTACGCTGACTGATACTCGATGAAGTGTGTGGGCCCAACCACAATAGAACTCCTTGATATTCACGATTCTAACGCCTTGTGTTACTGTGTTTTTTATGCACCCTGGCACATTAAATAGGTGGCATATACTATGTTCGATGTGTAATTGGGTTACGTGTGGTCGTAGGTTATGGGAAACTTATTCTCGCGTAGCGTAGTGGCAGTGTTTCTGTATCATGTAACCTAGTGGTGGTGTTTCTATATCATGTTGCCTAGTGGCGGTGTTTCTATATCATGTAGCCTAGTGGAGTTGTTTCTATATCATATAGCCCAGTGGTGGTGTTCTATATTATGTAGCCTATTGGTGGTGTTTTTGTATCATGTATCCTGTTGGTGGTGTTTTAATGTCATGTAGTCTATTGGTGGTATTTCTAGCTCGAGTAGCTCTAGTAGCGATGTTTCCATATTGTGTAGCTCTTGGAATGGTGGTCGATCGTTATTTATTGAGGTTCAATCCATAATCTGATCCTTGTAGGAGCCTGCGCAAGTTATAGTGTAGGTTTGTGTTGGATAAAAAACCTTAAGTAAAGGATCCTGAGAGTACAAGGACACTTGTAGGACAACCTAGGTCACATAGAATAGAATTAAATTCAACTACACATGACCATTATATATGTAATCTGTACTCATTCACCACATTTTTGTCTGACCTGCCCCTTTTCTTTTTTACTTTCCCCCACTATAGGAAGACAGGTTGGCAGTTGATTCGCCGTGGTACAAGGAGAAAGGAGCTAAACATTGGAGTTCTCATATTCTTCACTGTTCTATACGTGGCTCTTTATTGTATTAAATGTATATTAAAACTTATAATACACCTTGGAAACATCGTATATGAAATTTAAGTATTTTTTAGACTGTTTTTTTGGAATGTCTATTTTTAGTACTTATATTTCAATTCCTTCCGCTTTGAGATCTAAAAGTGTAGAATGTCCTAGAATTTACCATTATAATTATGCCCTATAATATGTTAAAAACCAAAAAGCTCATAATTTTCAGCATGACGTGAGTCTGAAAGTGACCCCAAGCCTTAGATCGGTGTGTTGGGATGTGCGAGTAGTTACATTTGGTATCAAAGGATAGGTTTAAGATTTCCTAGGATCTTGTCCCGTATTGAGCAACGTAGTTGAATTTTTTCCAAAAGGTTTTACAGTAAGTTTTCAATGTGTTTTCAAAAAGAATACACACACACACACACATAGTTTTTCAAAGATTTATTACAATCAAGTATCCTTATTAATACTACATATGGAAAGTAGAAAATAATTCCCAAACAAAATAGTGAGAACGATTAATTTTTATTGGAAATGGCTCTAGTAAGGCAGCTAAAATTCCAAGTGTGAGCATCCTTAAATAGTTCCCTCGATATCTACAAACGAGGGGAGAAGATGAGCTTAACTCGACTAAAAGAGGCATACTTATAAATTTCTGGTGCTGTGTATTAATCCACAACAACTTATACATTTTGAATGATAAGGTAGTTGTTGGCTTATCCCTTATATAAGAAAAAAATTGTAAGTTAAAAAAATGCAAAGGTTATAATAGTTAGGATGAAAATCAAACTTCTTACATTTATTATGATTTATTTTATAAAGAAATGCTAGTAGAGATCTCCTATACCAACTTGCAATAGCAAGTAAATTATGGATTTAAAATTATGAGTGAAGACGATTAGTACTGTAAGACAATTTAGAATATGATGTGAATGTAGTGCAAGGGGATCATGAAAGAGGACTTTACAAACATAAGGAAAGTTTCCCTAGTTAAAGTAGAGGCCTTATTCTCATGTTGGTGGTAGTTGCTAGAACTTCCTTAATTTAAAAGTATGGCTAAAGTATTTCCGTATTGAAATTGGACACCATATTGGAAAATAAACCAGAGTCAACTATCTTTGGAAAGAAGGACGGAGACCTTACGTACTTAAAGCATGGTTAGGTATAAGTGGGCTAAGGTAATTAGGTTGTCATTGTTTGCTCCGATTCAAGTGATAAATTAATAAAACTGTTTTCTAAAAGTTAGACAGTAGAGGTTTGATATTTTAAATGGAAAAATCTGGGTTTGTGATTTTGTATAAAATAATCTGACAAACTTTTTCGAATCCATTTAGAAAGGAGAAATAAGAGAATTTGATAAAGCAAGTTTTCAGTAATGGTTTAAACCTATTGTTTTCTCTTTTGGGAACATTATTACACTTAACTTCAATGTGCACTTGCTTTTAATAATAAAACATTTGAAAAATAAAAATTCAAGAAGTACATAAGACCCAACTTTTGCATTCCTTTTTATAATTAAGAAATCGTCCATTCTTGAAAATGTCTTTTATCCTTGTTTCTATCGAACCTAAAATAATAATAATAATAATAATAAGTTGAAAGTGCCATATTATCTTTAAAAATACGCTTTTGTAAAAATTCCTTATTTATAAAAGCAAGTTTTTAAGAGGCGTGCTTCACGTACATTTTGCTAAGTTAAGCTTAACCATTTGATAATTAAACTAAAGAAAATATAATAATGATTTTAATAGAAAGGGGAACCATTTATTGAAAATGAATGTAGGGTTTACAGTTTTAAAAAAACTTTCTAATTTTGTTGGAATGAAGTTAACATCGAAGTTTTAATTGGAAAAGATTAATTGAAAATATTATTACTATCACATAAAATTAAAAGAAAAGAAACAGTTTGAAGTTAGATAATTAGAATTAAAAAGCCCACTTGGATAAAATTGGTTATGAGATTTGGAAGCATTAAAATGGTCGGGAAAAGATAAGAAGTAACAAGGGAATTTAGTGACCTTTTCAATCAATGATTGAATTAGAAAGATATAGTATTAGGTCGAGCTTCTTGTAATAGTGAAATGTGAATGCCACCTTGTGTCTTTTTACACAAGTATGATTTGAACTGTAGAATCTTAGTGTGAGGAAGTTCGGAAAATATGATTTGGGTAAGCATATTTTCGAATAAGGAAGGAGTAAGCCAAGATGTTTTATTATATCAAAGAATGTTGTGGATGCAAGAAGTTTTCAGTACGAAGTGTAAAAGGGACAAGTAGGCTCTATATCAATCCTTATATAGTGCATTTAGTTTCAAACAGTCAATTCGCTGCTTACATTAGGCAATCTAAAAGGACATTAAGTACAGGCTCAATGCTTTATCAGTAAGGTCGATACCGATTAGGTGAGAATGAGATACCTATAGGCAACGGACAGTCCATGTATTGTGTTGTTCCCTTAAAGGCTACATGCGGACCAGGTTGACATGAATAGAAAAATGCATCTTTAATATATGTTATTGGAGTTATATCATTGTAGTGTGTTCCATGTATGCCTAAATGTAGTCTTGGAATTGTAGGATTAAATATTCCATGTATACGAATCTAAAAAATATTGGATAGTAGCTTTTGAATTTAGCATTAGGTATTAGTTGTCCCTAGAACTTATAAAATTATGTTACGGCTCCAGATCTGCAGAATTAAATGACTTTTGCAAGGGAAATGGTATATTATGCTTCAAAATAAATTATAGGGATTTAAGTAGTATTTTAGTTCATTGGAATAAGAGGTGTTGCAATATGAATATCTGTAGATTATGAAGTTCAGATTTATAAATAAAAGTGAATCTTTTGAAATAAAAACGAATATACCCAAAAGAAAGAGATATGCAAAATAGGGATGGTTATCGCATGTTGCACTGTCTATTTCAATAATAACAGAAAAGATAATTCCTTATAAACATAATAAAATCCTCTTTTATGTAATTTAAAGAAAGTTATAGTGTTCACGATTCCTATCGGGAAAATGTAATTCCAATACATCAAAATACAGAAATCCTTATGTATAAACCAAAGTAATTATCATTATGTAAATTGGATTAAAATGCCAAGACACCATTTTATATTAAGTTGTCATAACTTTGAAATAGTTGGAATAAAGTACTATGAGGTAACTTTGAATAAAAATGGCCTCATTTATGGAAGGATATTAAGAAATGGTTGAGTTTTGGAAGTTCAAACCACAAAAGTTATCCTAGATAAAATTATAGTCAAGATTGTGCAAATATGGTTAATTCAAGGATTTTGGTCTCCGTCGAGAAAAAGATATTGTAATTTGCACGCATTGAGAATGTGAAGGCAATTTTCATAGGAAATACTATCAGGAAAATTTTAGTCCGATTTAGAGGAAGGATAAGAGGATTCTTTTCAATCATCGCTCGGATTGGAAGAAGATTGTTCACTTAAAGAATTTGTGGAAAACTAACGTAGAATACATAGTTTTTGTTTCGTAACAATTACACATGGATGAAGTACCACATAGGTATTTGGTATTCCACCGTATGTAAAGGACCATAACAATTCCATAGATCCTTGTAGGAGCTTGCACAAGTTACCTCATAACAAAATAAACCAATAACAATTTAATGTCAAAAATCAAATTAATTAAAAATAAAGGTGATTCATCCAGCTCTTGCAAGGGTTGGGTGTGGGTCTTGATGATCTGAGGAGAAAGTACAAATCAAGGAGTGAATTTTGGCTAGATCTAAGAGGTGTCTTCTATTTCAAAATGTTATATTAAGTATAATGTTATTATCATAGTTTGTATGTATATGCTATACCACATAGGTATTTGGTATTCCACCGTATGTATATGCTATTATCCTTGTAGGAGCTCGCTTAAGTTACCTCATAGTGTAGGTGTGTGTTGGTTAAATACCCTTGAGTGAAGGATCTTAGGAATATACAAACACCGGTAGGACAACCTAGGTCACATAGAGTAGAATTAAAGTTAACTGCACATGATCACTATATATTAAACCTGTACTCATTCACCAAACGTTTGTCTAACCTACTCCTTTTCTTTTTTACTTTCCCCTACCATACGATGACAGGTTAGTATTTGATTGGGCTTAGTACGAAGAGAAAGGAACTAAACATTGGAGTTCTCGTGTCCTGCATTGTTTCTTATGTAGCACTTTAAACGTCTATTAAAACTAATAGTTCAGAAATAGTGTATATGAAAATTAAGTATTTTGGAGACTGTTTTTTTGAAATGTCTATTTTCAGTACGTATATTTTAGTTCCATCCACTATGAGGTATGAAAATGTAGAATGTCCTAGAATTTACCCAGATAAGTATGCTCTATAATGTTTCAAAAACTCAGCAGCTCGTATTTCTCGTCATGATACGAGTTCGAAAGTCAACCCAAGCCTGGGATCGGTGTGTACGGAAATGCAGGTTGTTATAATTTCTAATGTGGGGTCTACTTCTCAAAGAATAGTTGAACAACTCTAAAGTGTGCAGAAGAAGACAAGTCATGTATCAAACAAATCATATTAATACCGAGATAATTTTAAAGCATGGACTTGGTTGAAGATATTGAAGAGGTTGCATATAGAAAGGGGAATAATGGCACGATGCCAATATGATCACCAATCAAACTTATGAACGGTACCAACATGATTTGATTGTTGTACTATGATTCGATCTTGATTGTTAACTTTATGGATCTAATGTTTGACTTGGTATTTTGTGATCTATCGACTCAACTAGGTGATTCTATTATAAATAGGAGCACTATGGTTATTGGAGAAGGACTTTTGGCGTCCATCTTCTTTATCTTCTAGTCTCTACCTAGCATTGTCACTTTAGAGCTAACTTTGTTGTTATGGACCAAAAAACAAATTAAAAGGATCTTGTATTCGTGAAAATCAATCCCTAGTAAGATTACATTGGACGTAGGCCACGGATTTTGCTAGACCGCTATTAAATCCTTCTCATTTTCGCCATTTTCTGATGTTTCAATGAGAATTGAAACGTATTTTGTTTCTAGTAGATTTGTGGTGTTGTGCTAATTTTTGGTTCAAAAAATAGTTTTGAAGTATTAGCTTTCACGTAACAAAGTTTAGACCACATGGTTCATACGTGTAAAAATAATTATATATACAAAAAATAGAATGTAGATAATGTGCAATTCAAATTTCTTATTTATTCATGTAAAAATGTAAAATGCTTAATTTATTAAGAATTTGAAATAAAAAGATTAGATTAACAAATGGTTTCAATGCACTAGGTTTCATGTACATGATTTATATCTCAAGTTTATAGATAACTTGTGTTGTCATTACGAAACTAGAACAACAAAGAGAAAGTATGATATTATTTTGAATGAGGCAGGCTTTAATACTAATTTAAACGTTTTTTTGGTATCGTAAAGTTGAATTGTTTACGTTATTGATCACCCTTTACTCATTGGCAAAAAGTAGTTGAAATATGTTAGCCACTAGCATCTTTTTTGTTTATTTCATAATTCTATTTCTCAAATCAGCATTTTCAAATTTGTTTTGCAACATTTTTTTGGCATATTATCACCAAATTTGATGTACTACATATTTAGTTTATCCAATTATCAACATCTTTTTATTAATTTAGAAATTAACTTATGTAAATGAGATTTAAGGGATTTTATGTGTTATTAATCATGAGTCTATAATTATGATTAATCCTTTTAGTCATCTGTTAATTCCAATTTGAATTTACCATACAAAATTAATAGTTTTCTACTTATAAAAGGCTATATAGCATGATTGGCATAGCAAGACAATTTTCTAATTAAAAATGGTCCTGGATTTGGAATAACACTCTACTTATACAGATATGCGATATGCAGTAAATCAACATAAAGGTTAAACATGTATGCTTTGATATACTTTACTTGAGGATTTTATAATAATGATTATTTCATAATACTTAATAAATACATGTATGCAACACAATTTTGTTGATCGTTATAACTTATAAATTACATTCTTGAATAATTTTAAAATATGTTCTTTGCAAATATAAATCTATTTATCGTGTTTTTTCATCCGAAAAACTGCATTTATTTCGACCATTTCTTTCATTTAATGGTGTAATGTTTATTTCAACCGCCATACGTGAAGGGCATTGTCCCTTGGATTGATGAAATACCATTATATATATGTTATCTTGTTATACATATATCGATGGAAATCCTTAAGACATGATACATTTAATCTTGTATTCACATAATAATGCAAATTATGACTACTTGTAATATCGACATACGTCACTTTGTTGACCTTCTTAATTCTGTAATGATTATACGATTAATGAATCGGTATAATTATATATAACTTCTTTATAATTATAAATATGTTAATCGATTTTTTTCTATTTGAAATGAAAATACTTAATAATACATGTAATCACATAATACATGATTAAAATATTTTGGTTTTTACTATCTTTTTTAGTCAACTGTGGCCAAAGCGATTTTCACCACTAATAAGAAAAATTACATTTCATTTTCATACAGTATAAATGGTTCAAGCAAACATTACCATTTCAATATAATAATAATCTCCAACTATTGTAGCTATAAACATTACCTTTGTGTTCACCTAATTATATTGCAAACTTAAAGCCTCAAAGGAGAAAATAATAAAGTATTATTATATTGTATAATCTACAAAAGAGAATTTGTTTTTAGCTTACAAATGTAACTAGTCAACATTTAACACTTTCCATAGCACATCACGCACTGGTTCATGCTAGTATATATAATTAGAAATTGGATTGAGTGGCCTGATTGCATTCATTCAACCATAGTCATAATATGTATATTTATGTCCCTACTATCAAAGTTAAATGATTTACTTCATTCTTGATTTTTTTTAACTACAATTTTTATGTTTTAAGGTAATGGTGTTTTTTATGGAAAATACTAACTGGAGTATACCAACATTCCGGAAAAAAGTACGACAGTACAATTTGTCTATCGTTAATATTGCAAATTGCTATTTATGTCTTATATTTATTTAATGGTGTGTTCAAGGTATGTATAGATAGTACATTCTAATTGCTCTTGCTTGATGCATTTAAACTAGTATGATATTGTATGAATACCACTTCTTTTCTTGGAATTAACTGCTTGTTACTTTGATTTTTAGTTATTTTCTTGTTTTCATATTATAAATGATGATGGGAAAAGGTTGGGTGCATTTATAGAAGTAGATGATAATGCGTAACTCATGACTAAATTGGAGAATTTTAAAAACCTGATATTCAAGTCAATATTTATGTTATCTATTATTCATCATAGAGCTAGTATAGAGTACAAGCAAGAAGCATGGATTTTTGTGTACACCATGAAGAAAAATTTAGTAACTATTATCCATCATTTTAAGCGGGCTGTATCTAGATAGACTTGACGAATCAAATATGAAAATTATCGAGGCAGAGGCCCGAAAGTAAAGTCCATAAGCTAAGTATAATCGAGACCATAAGATGGAAGCCAAGCCCTCTACCAAAATCTTATGTCAATATCCATCCAAGTGATCGATCGGTACCGATCCATCCCAGTGGATCAGTGTAAATAGATTGGTACCGACATATAATACTTCACTATAAATGACCCATTCTCCTCCTACTACCAAGTAATGATGCCAGCAACCTATTTCAGGCTCCAATGATTGATCGCACGTTGTTTGCTTTCGAATGGCTCGAGCACCAGAAATCAACAACTCTACTTCTCCACCGATCCATCCTATTGGCCCAAAAACCAACTTATAACCATGTAAACAAGGTAGGAATTAGGATGCAAAAAAACAAGACAACATCGCATAAGGAAATATGATCGACCCATATGTGAATCTTATTGATCGATATCAATCCATGCCTATGGATCTATACCATCCCTAGCTGCTTCCTGACATGGCCATATTTTCTTAAGTACAACCACTGCTGAGTATTGGAGATTGTGAAGGAAGAAATGGTGGAACATTTCCCAAAATCCTAAAACTATAAACAAAAGGCTAGGGGATCATTTTTAGAGATTTTTTATTACTTTCTTGCAATTATAATATATATATATATCTTTTTGATCATTCATGGTATGTTACCAAACCATAAGAACTGTACTTGTAATACAACAAGATAATCAAGAGAAACCTCAAGTGGGCGTAGTCAACAGTTGGCTTAAACACTATAAATGTTTGGTGTCTTGTTTTTGCTCATTTTCCATTTAAATTTCTTTATTTCCTTCTCTACTTAATTTCTTGGGTGTTTGTGCCACAATTTAGGAGCAACATTTTGGTGCTTTCACTATGAACGAGATTCTCGGTCTATTTGGATCGATCATATACTATTGGATTACATAAATCCGAGTGATAGATCATTTCTTAATTTTACGAATTTTCTACTACTTGGGATTTCATAAATATACGCAAGTGCTTTTTACCATAGCCCCTTGAAGAGATCGATCCACCGCATCACATGCTATCGAAGATGTTGGGGATGTCGACCATCAACAAGTTGATGCTGTTAAGTAGCCAAATGGTGCAAATATCAAGAACCCAATGGATGTGGTCGCCAGAGTTGAAATGGATTGCATGATGAAGCGAATGGAATATAGGCTCCAAGAAACCCACAATGAATGGAATCTTCAAATGAAGTAGAGCTTGGATTTATAGAATCTACTGACAAACAATCGCAGGAGGAGCTAGCGGGACAGGAAGCCATTTGGTTTTGAATCTATTAGTTCCTTGTTGTTAGAGCAAAGGTGGAGGAATAGGAAACCGTAGATGGCTCAAAAGGAGACAGGAGAATCAAAGCAAAGATCTGGACCAAGCCAAGGCAAAGGACCATGGATCAGCACCGATCCATCAAGAGGGATCGATGCAGAGCCATCGAACTTTGGTTTCAGCACTTAATTTTCGAATGATGGTATTGACTTGGTTTTTGGACATAATGCAGATGGCCAAAATGCAGGAAATCAGGCAGCTACTATGGACCCATCTCAGAGAAGTCATCAAATTGCTGAATGAACGGTTCTCCAAGAGTCAAGGGAACCCAGGTATCATGAAATAAACCAAGAACGATTGCCGGGCCAAACACTTGGGGTGGATCATGATTACAGCCATTCAATAGGCCCACTTGATTCAGATTTGACTAAAATGGTCAAGAGACTTCTTGAGAGCCAATACCGGACTAATAATGATTAGGGTCTTTCTAAGTCAAAATACGTTCATGGAAGATATCCTACGTGAGGAATACCTAAGGAGGCTTTAGATGCCGACGATGCTGCAATATAATGGGAAGAAAGATCTGATGCAATACTGATGAGGTATGACTGGCATATGGATTCTTCTAGAGCTACCAATACTGTCCGATGTCATTATTTCCTATTTTCTTGGAAGGAGTGGCGATGATTACTTTACCTGGTTATTGTCGATATCCATATCATCTTTTGAGAAATTACCATGAAAATCCATTAATCAATTTCGTATCATTCTACCCATCCAAAGGATGCCATGTCGCTTTCTAACCTCTTCCACGATGTTGGAGATTCGTTAAAAGATTTCTTGCATAGGTTCAATATTGAAGTGGCTAAGGTGAGCAATGCTCAAGAAAATATTGTGTCGATGCCACTGATTAGTGGGATTCATCTCGAGATTGATTTTGGGAGGTGGTTAAAGATAGAACCCCCACCAACAGTGGACGTGTTTTATAGAAAAGCGAATCCATTTTTACACTTGGAGGATGCAATACTACCACTAGGAAGGCCTATGTCAATCAATTGGCTGAAATGATGTAAGCAATGTTGTCGTAAAGCAATTTGGAGGGAATTCCAACTATGTCGATGTTAATGTGGAAAATAGAAGTGGAAGACAGAGCAAGAATGACAATGGAGCTAAAGATAAGAAAACAGATTCAAGGAGGTATTCGGGAATCCCAAAGTTTGACAGCTAAACTCAATTTGACAACTTGATAAAGAAAATGTACTTGGATAGTCAAGGAAAAGAGCATATAAAAAGCAAACTCCGAGGGATTCGATTTTAAAGGAGAAAAAGTATGGTACGGTTTACAGATTTCACGAAATGCATGGTCACAACATCAATGAATGCAGGCATTTACGTGATGTGATCGAAGAATTGATTCATAAGAAGAAGTTACAACAGTTTGTGCAAGCCTCGTAGGATGACGGGCAAGGAACTTCAAACCCCCACCAAGGGTAAGTCGGGACTAGTGGTGATATCCACGCAGCTTAAGGAGCAATTAGTGATCAATACCACTATTGGAGGACCACATCCAGCTAAGAAGAGCTAGAACGAGATGGAGGGATATGTCGGTGCATTGAAGCACACTGTGAATAAGAGATGTTTTTATGTTGAAGATGAAGTTTCGGGAAAACAACTTAGAATCATGACGTATGATATTATTTTTTAAAATAGAAATGTTGATAGGGTAGTGGCCCTGAGGATTGTTCTGTTAGTGATATCGACCATGATTGGCCCTGGTGCTGTAGGGAAGGTGCTAGTTGACCATGGAAGTTCAGTCAACATTCTATTCAAGGAAGCCTATGATCAGATGCTTCTTGAGGGTAAGGACTTAAAGCCATGTTAATCTCGGATCCAGGGTTTAACGGGACTGCTACTAATCTAGTAGGGTATGTGTATCTATTAGTGGCGCTTGTAGAGGGCGACCGTAAGAGACTATGGGTCATGCTTTCCATTGTATTGGATATTTGTTCAACTTGTAATGCAATGTTAGGTCGACTGGCCCTCGCTAAATTTCGAGCGGCCATTGCTCCATGGTGCTTAACAATGAAGTCCGCGATAGTTAATGGTGTGGGAATAGAGCAAGGTGATCAAGGATTTGGCCCTAAGTGCTATGTGGTTGAGCTGAAGGAAATGAGGCTAAATGAGAAAGGAAATGGTATGGAGAGGACTCTCTATATCAAGACTTTGGACGTATAGCAACCACTGCCTGAGCCCTGGCTTTGGCGGCACCATAGATTCTATAAGGATATGGATCTGCTGAGAATGCCAAAGGATGGAACGGTTACACTAGTAGATTTAACAACCAACATTCAATCGGTCAGGATGATCCAACACGTGTCTTGAAAGTCGAATCACAGCTTGGCATAAATATGACGTAATACCCCATATCTAGAGGCCTGAAGCTAAGCGCTATAGATACTGCGGTCATCCATAGTATTTATGTTCGGTGACTAATTATGGTAATATTAATGTTATCCACAATATTATAAGCACTTAAATACGAAATAAAATCGCAGATTATAAAAACAACACTTTTAATTACAGTTCAAAACAAATTTTCATATACTAGTTACATAAACCTATTCATTTCCTAGGTTCAGATCAAATATAATTATTACAAAATAGGCTAAGAGCGACATATGAAGATGCCCCCTTGGTTGACTAGAGTACTATATAGTCAAAACTGACTTAATACAACACGGTGGAATAAACAAAGTAAAATGGCAACTCCTAAATAGCTATCCCTCAGCCACCTGCTCGTTTGGGTAGCTTTGTTCCCTAACCCATTAAAACCTGTAAACCTTAACTCTCAGCCTATTTAGATCAATTTTGAGCATCAGAGAGTTTGAGGGGAAAACATAAATTTCGAGTCAGACCTAAGCCTAATGTGAATAATACTACATATCTCGGTTATTTGACATTAAGTTAGACCACGCCACTTAATGAAACGGGTTTTCCCTCACTAATACCCTTTTAAAACGTATCTTTGGCAAATCTTTTTCTGCATTCAACACTAGTTAAAAACTGTTAAGCATTATTATGTAAAGATACATATCAGTTAATAAATAAATTATCTTTTCGAACACTACAGTTTTGTTTGGCTAAACACTAATCTTTGGCAAACTCAGGCCTACCAGATAATATAATCATAATAATCTAACACCTGTTAGACACCCCTTTTCTGGATGGTCTGTCCTTAACTAACTTTTAATACTCCTCTTCTGGATGTTCTGTCCCTAATTAACATCTCCCAGGGTCATTGATCCTAATGGTTTTACTGGCCCACTAATAACATATTTGTATACAAACGTATATTCCCTTCTATATGTAATCACAATTCTAGCCTTACCTGTGACAAAGCTATACACACCAGAATTATAGACTAAATTAGCTGGAGCTAATATATAGGGCGCAATCGTATACCAGTCTCATTTGGTATTCTAATACCTAAATCATTTTACTTAGGGTAATATTTCTAAAATTTTCCTTGAAAACCTTTTAATCTCAAATTGATTAAAAACCTTTAAACTAAACTTAAACAAGGAAAATACATATGCTCTATGCTTTACTAAAAATCACCATGCCATGTTATATATATATACTTTACACAAATCTTTATTGAAGAAAACAATTAAACCTTTGAAAGTACCAATTTCGAATCCATTAAAAGTACCGCTTTCGAAACCAAGTAAAACCATTCTTTATAACTTAGGCCGAAAGTCAAAATATTCCTTTCGAAACCATTCAATCTCCTTTTCGAAAACACTTGAAAAACCTTTCCTTCGAAAGCTATAAAACCTTAGACATCCTATTTTTAAAACACTTAACACTGCGTTTCGAAAATATTGGAAAACCTTTCCTTTCAAACCATTCAAAACCATTCGAGAACCAACCTGTCAAAAATTCATTTAAACTTTTTGAAAGCATTTGGGTTCAATTTCAAACATGTGAAAACATCTTTCGAAACCATTAAAAATCATGTCTTTTGAAACCATTCGGGTTCTACCTTCAACAGACCAAAAGGGTCATAAAATATTTAAGTCGAATGCACTCTTTCAAAAGCTATTCCTTAGTAAGGAAGTGATGGTGTCGAAATCAACTTTCCGAAAGCATTGGAGAAGCGGCTAAGTTTCTAAACAAAATATACCTTCTGAAACCATTGACATCAAAATGTATAAAAGCTGCAGCTAGGAGTTTTGACCTAGTTGAAAGAATATACTTAAAACATACGCACAACCTCTTTAAACCATTGACCTAGTCGAAAGCAAACCAAGTCAAAAGATATATTTGTCGAAAGCAAAGAGGCGCATTTTCATTTAAAATAAAGCAGCGCTTCGACCCCTTCGGAACACCTGGTTTCGACCTCATAACTTCCGCGTTCTTTCCAATTCACTATGCACCAAATCATTAGTGCCATGCACATTGGTTTCGATGGTGATGGAGTTAGAGGAACAAAGTTGAAAGCCTCCTCATACGAAAGCAATGTGCTGAAAGTGGCAAAACATGCAATTTGCACGTAAAACTGATTTTTTACCTTTTTTAAGTAATCTTTTTAACAACCTTCCGTATTTGTAAAAATATTATTGGTAGCTAATTTTCTTTTCTATAAGCATTGCTAATATGTCAGAAAAAAAATTAAATCACTTACAAAATACCTTGTTCTCCTTTTATAAATGTATAAAACATTTAAGTCCCATACTTTAAATAATTTTATATATTCATCAAAAAATTTAGGAAAATTCTACAAAAATTCCAAAAAATCATTTTAATATGTTTTCTAACATATATTAATTTCAGACCCAAATCGTATATTATTTAACCGTAAATAATTTTAAACCCAATTAATCATTTCCTTTACTAGAAAATTAATATAAAATACACATTAGTTCAAAAAATTATGCTAATTGAAACCCATCTCTAGAATATCATTTTTGATCTAAATATAAAATCACAAGGCATTTGGATGCCACTGAATAGGGTTTTCTTATTAAAAATAATAATAAATACTTTATGAATAAGCATAAATCATCAATAAGCGTGTATAAACATTTAATCATTCAAAAACATGGCATAATCATGCAAAATACTTTGGATTTAGCCTTAAAACCAAAAACACTTAAGAAAAATGATATGTAATCATTATTCACCTTAGCTTTGTGGTTAAAAATGTGAGATTTGTTCTTGACTAAGTGATATGATTCTTCCTCTTGAAATCCTTGCTTTTATCTTCTCGTGAGCTTACTAATGGTGGCTAGCATTGTATTATAATTTTTTTTGTGAATGTATGAGTGAATGTGTGAATTGTATGGCCTAACGGTTTAGGGTATAAGAATAATGTTTTTCCTATATTGCCATTTATCCATTTGCCCTAACACTTCATTTTTGTTCTTTAGTTTATTGCATGGCTGCCCCTTATTTAGTCACAAATCTCAATACATCAATCAACTTGCATTATTTTATTTTATTTAACTAATTAAATGTCCTAATTAATGATACTAAAATTTGGGGAGTTACAGATGATTAAAGAGTCTATTGGTTTACTCTGGGCAAACCTGGATGTGTTCACCTGGACTGACTCAGATATGTGTGAAATATCACCAGAGATAGCGAGTCATGCATTGAACATAAATCCTAAATGCGTTCCTATGAAATAGAAATGCCATAGTCTGGGTCCAATTAGATCCACAACACTCGAAGAAGAAGTGGAGAAGTTGAAAGATAATGGCTTCATATGCGATGCCACATAGCTAGATTGGGTATCAAATCTGGTCTTGATGAAAATTTCAAATGGGAAGTGGAGGATAGGCATCGACTATTCTAACCTGAGCAAGGCATGCTCGAAGGATAATTTCATGCCCTCAAGGATTGGACAGCTGGTAGACTCGACAGATGGACATGAATTGCTCTCGTTCATGGATGCATATTCTAGATACAATCAGATTACGATGCACATTCTAGACTAGGAACACACCGCTTTATAACCAACCCGAGACTATACTAATATCTTGTCATGCCTTTTCAAATAAAGAGCGCTGGAGCGACTTACCAAAGGTTGGTAAACATGGTGTTTAAAGATCAAATTGGATGCTCAATGGAGGTTTATGTAGATGACATGATCATGAAGTCACGATGATCGAGGAACTGCCTTGATGACTTAGTGGTGATGTTCAGCGTTTTTTGAAAGTACAGGATGAAGCTCAATCCTTTGAATTGCCCATTCGATGTTGCATCAGCGAAATTCCTACGCTTTATCGTAAACTCCCTCAAAATCGAAGCCAGTCTAGAGAAGATCAAAGCCTAAGGAACATCAAAGCACTAAAAATGATCATAGAAATTCAAAGCTTGAATGGGAAGGTTGTCGTCTTAAGTCGATTCGTCACCAGTGCCACCGAAAAATGCATCCCTTTCTTTGATGTGATCGAGAAGGGGAATAGGAATTTCACTTGGACATAAGAGTATGTAGATGTATTCCACGCTTAAGTGGATCACATAGAGTGACTCCCCATTCCATTGAGGCCACTGATGATGAAATCTTGTATATTTATTTGGCAGTTGATTAACTAAAAAGAAAAAAGAAAAATGACAAAAGAAAATGATAAAAATATGAAAGTTAAGACAATTTAGAGGCAATTTCCACTCTCTAGATCACATAAATCAACAAAATGAAGTTATGATCTCTCTTTTCTTATCATTAGTGAATTAGTTGATGTGTTTATCATAAGTATGGTATATTTGTGCTATTAATTAGCTCAATATAAACCATCAAACTATAACACAACCACTAATACACTTTTAAATCTCATAAAATATGACAACAAAGTTGAAAGCAAAATCTATTTTAAGCATGACCTATTAACTATTAATTACAAATATAAGCCATCAAATTTTAATTTCAACAATCACTTATTTGCCATAATCATATGTAGATGAAGAGGCAATTTGTGTTTTGTTTGTTTAAGCATAGCTTATTTGTTATAAACAACATAGACTATCAAATTCAAAGCTAAACAACATCATTAAACCACTTCAATCATTCTCATTAAGCACATAAAGAGAGCATAAACATCAAAATGTTGGATCTACATACTAGAGAGCTTCATTACCCCTAAATTGAAGGGATTAAGCTCTCATATTTGTTATCATATGAACAAATGTAGAAAACAACATTAAACAAGAAGAGAGAAAGAGAGCAAAATGAAAAGAAAAATTATTCTACTTGCATAAAATAAAAGAAATCTATACTAGAACATGAAAGTACATGAACATGAAAAGGAAAGAGCATGTATTAAATTGCATAAAATAAAAAAGATTACAAGAAATAAAAATTGGCTAAGTATCCATTAAAAGAGAAAGAGAGCTTTCTTTTATTTGATCTAACCTAAAAAAGAGAAGGAGGCCTAAGAGAGACTAAGAGAGACTAAGAGAAGAGATCATGTTACATGAAACATATGGGTATTTATACATGTATGAAACCCTAATTCATATTTTTGGGGAATACCCAAAATGCCCCTTAGGAAGTGTGGAGGCCAAGTAACCATTAACATGTCTTAATCCCCCATTAAGTGTACATGAAGCCATTAAGTCCAAAAGCTGTGCATTAGCCTTTAATTTGTACATTAAGGTAGGTGGGTAGGTGGGGTCCTCCATGTTCTTCACTTTGAATTATTTCCATCTTCATTCCTTTGTATTAATTTTGTGCATGCATATCTTCATGAAACCACTTCTATTTGAGATCAATTTCCTACAAAAATATATACAAATTTTCAATTAATTTTTCTCAAAGATATATATGCACTTAAATGACCGTTTTGCCCCTATATGAAGATGAATATGTGAAAATTTGGAATTAATATGAATTTTGGTTAAAACAAGTTAAAGTACACAATATGATCATTTATTTAATTTAAATAGAATAAATATGGTGGTAAAAATATGCACATTTACGTGCACATCAGCAGTATTAGTGCATGCTTAACTTCAGACTCGTATATGTGGAGTTTCAAATCCAAAGACCTATATCAGTAAGCTGTTGACAAGAGCAGAAAGAAACTATCTGAAGCTAGGAAAGCTCATATATTGCTTGTTGATTTCTTCGAGAAAGCTCTGCCTCTATTTTTAGGCTCATCTGATCAAAATTATGACCGACCAACCTTTGAGGCATGTCCTGCAACAACCTAAGACTTTCAAAAGGCTGTTGAAATAGAACATTAAAACAAACCAGTATGATATAACCAATCGCTCTCGATGAGCGATACAGGGTCAAGATTTAATGGATTTCATTGTTGAATACATGGAATGAGATGACACTCTGAGGATATTGAAGTGCATAATACTAGATGGAAAATGTACACAGATGGTGCATCCAACCAATGTCGTCCTGATGTTAGAGTCATGTTGGTGACTCCCAAGGAACATTTAGTTTGTTACGCTCTAAAATTCGACTTTCCTACAATGAATAATGAAGTGGAGTATGAGGCCATGATCGTTGGATCAAGATCACCAAGGAGCTGGGAGTTAAAATTTTGCATATCTTCTATGGTTTTCGGCTATTGGTGTGTCAAGTAAGGAAAGTGTTTTAGGCTAAAGGAGAAAGACTAGCCCCTAATCTCAACTCAGCTCTTGAGCGTCTTAGTGATATTGAATAGTACACCATAATGCATATTCCCAAAGAGGAAAATGCAAAGGCCAACTCACTAGCTATGTTAGCCAGCTCCGGAGATGAGCAACTCATGGGCCTAGTCTCGGTGATGGTACTATCGGCTCCGAGCATCGACCAAATGCACATCGATTGGACCTTAGAGGCTAAATATGAGAAGGTATCATGGATGAATCTGACAAATAATTATGTATAGAGAGGAGGCCTTCCTGATAGAAAATTTGAGCGATGTCAACTCCTTCATAAAGCTAAGGATAGAAAAATTAAACGATGTCAACTCCTTTATAAAGCTTCAACATTCAATATGCAAGAGGGAGTACTTATAGGAAAGGGCTCTCAGTCCCTATGCTTCGTTGCGTTACCAACAATAAGGCCAAGCAGATCCAAAGAGAAGTACATGAAGGGGCCTATAGCAACCACACTGGGGGGGGGGGGGGGTGGGGGCAAACCCTAGTAAAGAAGATCCTTCGTTAAGGTTATTTCTGTCCTACTATCAAATGAGACACAACCGATCACACCAGAAAGAATGAAAACTACTAGAGAGTTGCTAAGATTCCAAGAGCCCTGTCAATAGTGATTACTTAAATGGTTGGTCCTTGTCTGTTTGCATATTGGGAATCGATACCATTGGTGTGTTTCCAATGTCTAAAGGTGGTGTGAAGTACTCCAGCGTCAAGGTTGATTTACTTCACCAAATGGGCTGAAGCAAAATCGTTAGCCACAATCAACACGAAGAAAGTAATCAACTTCACGGTCAGAAACATTGTCTATCATTTAGGGTTCAATGGACAATTATATTCGATAATGGGACCTATTTGACAATGCCAAATTCAAATATTTCTACAGTAAACACGGCTTTGAGAAGAAATTTGCAGCGATGGCGCACAATTAGGCAAAATGACAGGTTGAACCAGTGAACATGATTATAAGTCTATTCTTAAAAAGCGATTGGAGAAGGATGAGGGAAAGTAGGCTGATGAACTTCCATTAGCACTGTAGGCTTATCGAGTAACCTATAGGTCCACGACTGACCACTCTCCACTCGCATTGGATTACAGATAATTAGCTATAATCCCAACTGAACTTGAACTACCTTCCCATAGAGTGACTCACTATAATCCACAAATGAATGTGGTGTTGCTGCTGGATTCTCTCATTATAATCAATGAGAAGCATGATAAAGCTTGCTAGAGAGCAAGTACACGTTGAAGCTGAGTTGCCAGATACTACAATATAAGGTTAGGACCTGAACCTTTGAAATTGCGACCTTATTCTCAAATGAATCTTCCCAGGCCCAGGGAACTTGGCCTGAGTTAGGAAGCTTAGTGTGCAAATGAATAGAAGCTTGGATATGGCACATTAAAGCTAACAACGATGGATGAGATCTCACTCCTGCATGCGTGGAATAGCGAGCACTTTTGATGCTATTTCACTTGAATGTAAATTTGTATATATTTAATAAAAGCTGTGTAGCGAGACAGAACTTTTCATTTCTACTGTTTATAAAAGAAGTGACTTCTGGAGCTCCTGAATCTATTTACACTTGAGTTTACACTGTGAATAAAATTGTGTTTAAATGATCCTGCATGTGCAAAATGCAAGTGTGCGGGTACCTAAATATAGGCACCAACTAAGCTTTCGCGGTCCATGATCTGACGCATGAAGCTCGACCAGACTTGGTATCTAGAGATAAAACCCAGTAACTCCTTTAACCCATGAGTCGGGTGTATGAGTATAAACATTCAAAGGATGAATAAGATAGTTTTCCTTTAAGGCTTGTGCCCAAAGTTTGGCAGAACACCCATATTCTACTTCAAGTAGGCAATACGAAAGGTCCACGCCCCAAGTTAGGCGGGATCTCATACAAACTTCAATCAATGCCCAGAGTTAGGCACGATCATAAGTAAATACCCTAGATAAGGATGTTTGAACAACTGTCTTGAGTGATTAACTCTCAATTGAGGACTGGAGTTTGCCATGGTTAGAGCACATAGCCTAAAGTACGTTGCCTAAATTCCTATCCAGAAATAAACTATTTCGGTTGACGCTCGGAGTTAAGCACGATTGCGCTCAAAACATTGTTTAAGTTATTTCTCCAAGCAATTGGAATTCAACCAAGTTCCAAAGTTGGACATAATCATGTACGGGCATATGCGGATAGATGCTATGATAATCATCCCTTACCTTCCTAAAAAATAGAATAAACTAGTGACATAATCCAAGGATGATGATGAGAAGTGGGTCGCAAACATGCTGAATATAAAGTGCATTTCTCGAACACTTAGTCAAATTCACATAATATTTGAGTGAAACAAAAATTCTATGTAATTCGCAATCAAAATGAGACTTGCAAGAAAAGTAGAATTGTTATTGAAATCTAAACTGAAAGAAAAAGTAAGGGCCGAACACCTACAAAGCCGATCTGAAAACAAAACGCAAAACAGGTCTTATGTCTATGAAACCACAAAAAATAAAGGGAATAGTTGATCATGTCTTGGATTTCTTTTTCTTCTTCACCACCGTAAAAGTCGTTGCACTGAACCCATGGGCTTCTTCCTCATCCTTCCATTCCTCTATCTTTTAGAGGCAACCTATGCGATGAAATGGTGGGCATGCTTAAAGTAGCTCCATTTATAGGTAGAGTGACCGAAGCGATAATGGTCTCTTCAGGCAAAGCGGTGTATGGAGGAGGGAAGAAGTAATTCAGTTCTATTTAATTTCTATAACGGACTTGCACTATTGTTCAAGAAGTTTTCTCATTGAACGCCCTTGAGCAAGATCAATTGACCCGGTGATCTAAAAATCACCATCGACTTGCATATCCTAGAGGTCACCAGGCCCTTCTTCTTGAAAAGCATTAATCTTCTGCATGCCAGAGCCTAGAGTGCCGCCAACTAGAATGCTTGGATTCATCTTGGAAATAGTCGCGGCCATTAAATCGATCGTTGTTTCTTATTTTATCAGTTGGAAGCCCTCCTTCAGGAGACTAGAACTCGCAGGCCGACCTAAAATTTGAGAATGATAAAAGGAGAGATTAGCAACATCGATCGTTGCCATGTGCATAACGATATTCCTCCGTTAGATTGAGACTTTGTTTAGGCGGGTATACCATCTGAATTTCCTTTTTGAATGGAAGACAACATGCTTGTTTATTGCATTTGCGGTGCATTCGGATTATATAGAGGGAGAGACAGTGCAATAGTTGAGTTGGAGGTCCAAAAGTGAGACCCGTAGCTAGCTCCTGAGGAGTAGCACCGGAGCCTTTGCTTGATCTTGCTCAACTATAGTAGCCAACCCGTGTGTAAGATTTATACAAGACTTGGAGTTTCGCTCTATGCGCCTTAATTTATACTAGACTTGGAGTCTCACTCTCTTGCTCTTTCAGATTTACTTCACCTCCTTCAAAATGTTATTGCTCTTCCCACACAATTTGGTTCCACACTAATGCTAGTGCTCGAGGATAACCTTTACCAAGCTATTGCAAATCTTGAAACTTGAGTACGTTGGCATATAATTGGTGATGAGTGGCTCGAACTTGTCTTTAAGCTGCCTCTACATGGTTGCACCAACTCATCCACTTTTTTGGCTTTATCCAAAGCATTCTCCCTTTGTTTATGAGTGTCAGGCAATTCTTCATAGTAATTTTAGGCTATTTAAAGGGCTTTGTCTTTCCAATTCTTTCGTTTTTGAGTCATGTCTTCAGCTCCTTCACCTCTTCAACCAGCTTAAAATCCCTATGAATAATAGTTACAAATTGGCTTAAGTGGTCTTTTATTTCTCACATAATTGTCACATTTAAATCTTTGACATTCTGGTCAGCTTTACTTTTCCTTCTTCATCTTGGCGGCCTCTATATCAAGATGAGCAATAGACTAATCATTCTTATTAGTCATAAGCCACAATCTTGCGACCTTAGTCTACAGGCCCTCGGCATATTAAAGAATTTGCTTGGCTAACCTTCTCTAAGTGAAATAATGATTATACATGTCACCAATATATGCTACCGTCTAACCCCTTGATGTCATAAGGAATATCTTCAAATTGGGGACAAACTTACAACCTTTAAAGTCGATTTTCGGGAAGCGATGTTGCAATTTAGCTATTTGAGGATTTGAAGTGATCAATTGCATTGTTTCACTAATAGGTTGTTCAAAAGGCAACTTAATGGGCATTTTATCAACTCTATGCCGAGAAGAATAAGAAGTAATAGATTTCGAAGGATGACCAGAATGCTAGAAAGCAGAGGACAGCACTGCTTGTATATCAGAGGAGTCATCATGAGGAATGTCATTATGAAGGCTAGAGTTCCTTTCCAAACCCCTAAATAGGGGAAACTGGATCTCTGTCGATGCCTAGACGATGAGTCAAATGACCTAAAGTCCAGCTCTTTGGCCCCTCGATCAAGGCTTAAACACCGATTAGAAGTAGAATCATGGCTGGATTTGTGGGGTCGTGCGATTGGTTCGCTTCATGGTTGATATACCATATGATCTTCAAGATCCTTGTACAGATCACGTCGATCCATTGAATCTACAAATAAAAAAAGGAAAATCAGGCTTAATAGGAAAAAAACACAACATAAGCTGAGTAGAGTCCAGTGCATGTGTATGTGCATGCAAATATCCTTATGTCCCCTTGATGGACCATGGGTTATAATTTTATCGATAGAGGTAATCGATCTTGCTTTAGTCGAAGGCATGTCTTGTTGAAAATGAATGAAGGATCCGACTTCCTCGATGCTCATATTGACAAGGCTAGAAGAGTCGATCTCATCCAGGATCGGCCTAAAGTTTACATAAGGATCTTTCAAAGTTTATACGGGAGTTTCAAATCCAGTTGTGGTTTGCGGAGGCAGAATTGAATCTACCTTTGGGCGTTTTTAATCTTAAGACTTCTTATTTGAAAAGGTTGCTCGTCTTCGTCGCCTTCATCAACACATGGATCATGGCCCACATTAGTACCAGCTTAGCCTTCTCTTACTCCATTTCCTTCTCCTTCACCTTTACCTCTAACTTCACCTTCTTTAGGATGCTCAAGTAGGTCACCAGTCACAACTACTAGATTTTGAACTGGGGGCACCGGTCAGTGGTCTCCATTATCTCTGGATGAAGAATCATCCTCATCACTATCAGTGTCTTCTGTAGCAAGACCGACACTACGATCTGGATCCAACAGGTTATATGCTCATAGATTCTTATCACTATGCAGTGCCTTGGCCTCCTTCTTCCTACGAAATTTCATGAAGTTATCAGAGAGTTTTTGCCAAAGTCACATTACCAGGTCTGTATGGTAGATCTGCAAATAATAAAAATCGTTTAATGATAAGTAGAGTTGTGCACCTAAACTTGTATAAAAGGTGAATAATAGAACTCACGGAGAGATAACCATTGATGTGCAAACCCAGCAGGATAACAAATAAAGAAGAACTCATCTTTGAAATAGCTCAATTTATAATAGGTGTCGGCCACGTTTCGACAACCCTTGGGTTGCTCTAAGAAAATGAGCGAAGAATTTCCCATATGGTGCTTGATGTTGAATAGATATCAAATCTCTTGATTACTAGGAACCCTGTTGAAATGGTGAGCAAGATTAAAAATAAGCTATGAAGGAATGCATAGCTATTTGGATGTAGCTAGAGCCAACCTTTTGAAATATAGAACTCATTGAATCAACTGATTAAATGGTGATCCAACCAAGCATATATATGTTCTGCATGTTTTCTGTTAGGCGGATGATGTGTCCTTTGGTGTAAAGGAACTATCATGTCCTCAAATGGGATACCATATTTCTTGCAGATCATCTTGAGTGATCCCTCCTCAATTTTTGATGATAAGGAATCTAGTGGATCATATAATATAAAAGCATCATCAAGAGTGTCGGGATCATCTTCGAATGCTTGGCCTTCCATAGGCTCTACAAGAATTTCCTGGATGGGTTGACCTACTTATTGATTTTCAGGCTGCGGAATAGGTTGCACCAGAATTTATCTTTCTGACGGAACCATAGTCGAGCTCGACTAAATATTTGACTTGGTGTATCTGGAAACCGGTGGACTTGCTGCTTGAGCAAAGAGATACTCAGAACGTCTATGAACTATAACTCAAAACTCAACATAAAAATTAAATCAAAGGGATTAAAATTTATGCACCTATTCTAAACTGAGAATACAATGCAATGTGATGCAAGCTATAGTGTTGTGCAATGTGATCCAAGCTATAGTGTTGTGCAATGTCATGTAGCCTAAATTTCAATATTGTGCAACGGTACATTTGAAAGTCTGGAGTTTATCTGATGTGACTATCATTGCTGACTATCCGAACCAGCTTTATGTCACCGTCCATGCATTCAATGTGTTATGGAGCTTTGGAGATAGTGTTTGGAAAAGCACAAATACGTCAAACATTTCAAGGATGGAAAATGGGTCAAAAACCCAAATCCATCAAGGGTTGGATCAGTACCGATCCATCCCCTTGGATGGAATTTTGGCCATTTTCCAACATCTCTTCGGCCTCGAGCATGAACATCGACGTGAATCACTTTCAGCCTCACCTCATCGCTCTTACCTACCTAAAGATGCCGAAGCTCGAAGGTATTGCTTGATTCGAGTATTAAGGTCCAAATCTAAGGTTGAGTTTAACAACAAGATGGATCAGGAATGATCTCGATGTTGTGTTCAAAGGCGAGTTCAAGTTGGAGGTTAGAGGCAGCATTTTAAGAGACTAGGCGGTGGAGATGAATAAATTTTATGGTGAATTGCTTTAATGGCGACCCAAAAGCTTGAAATCATTTCAAGTTAAATAGAAGAGAGAAGGGAATTAGATAGGTAATATACCCTTCGAACTAAAATAATATGCATTTGACTCACCTATCTCTAAGGCTTGGATAGGTACCAAACTATGCTCATGGATCGGTACCGAACCATCGATTTAAAGAAAAAAAGAAAATGAGAAGAGTGATGATTTGTATGTTCATGTACATATACTAAGAGACTCCTCAAGATTGTGCATGTATATACATGTACAGTGCATGTTTGACATTCGATGACTAGAATTGAAGAAAAGAAATTTCAAACTTGAAAAATCCAGAAAATAAACCAATTTAAAGTTACTAAGCTCGAAATGACGGATCTTGAGAGCACACTCCTGGTTTGTAGTCCCGAATGCTAGTGAAGTGTCATGATGGAAAACTAGGGATACAATACTTCACTGAAATGTCCTGAAGGAAGAATAACAGCTATTTAAAGCATGGATTGGATTCTAATATAGCAATCCAGACTTGTCTCGATTCAGAGCGCATCATGTTTGAAACAAGAAGTACTTTGGGGGATAAGTGTTATCCAGCCTATCGACCAAGCAGTATCTTTATAGACTCGGTGAATCGAACTTGAAAATTGTTGTGGCATGAGGCCCAGAGATATAGTCGTAAAGTCCAAAAGTCAAGTACAATCAAAACCATAAGATGAAAGCCAAGCCATCACCAAAATTCTATGTCAATGTCCATCCAACGGATGGATCGGTACCCATCCATCCCTATGGATCGGTGGCAATACATAGAACTCCTTCAAAAATGACCCATTCACCTCCTACAACCAAGTAATGTTGCAAGTAACATATTCAGGCTCCAATGATCGATTGCACGTTGTTTGCTATCAAATGACTCGAGCATTAGAAATTAGCTCTACTCCTCCATGGATCCATACTGTTAGCCCAGAAACAAGCACATGACCATGTAAACATGATAAGAGTAATGAAGCAAACAAGAAGATGACATCATACAAGGTAATGTGATCGATCCATAAGTGAATCTTATGGATCGGTACTAATCCATGCCCATGGATCGATATCGATTCTAGCTACTTGTTGACATGGTCATGCTTTCTTAAGGTCAACCACTACTGAGTAGTGGAGATCGTGAAGGAAGACATGGTGGAACATTTTTCGTAAACCCATATTTATGAATAGAAGGCTAGGGGCACATTTTGAGAGATTTTTTTGCTTCGTTGCAATTATAATCTATATCCTTGTAATCATCCGTAGAGTGGTACCAAACCATAAGAACTATACTTGTAAAACAATAAAATAATCAGTAGAAATCTCAAGTGGATGTAGGCAATGGTTGGCCGAACCACTGTAGAGTTTGTTGTCATGTTTTTGCTCATTTTTTTCTTCGTCACCTTCTCTACTTAATTTCTTAGATGTTTGTGCCACTTTTTGGTGCCAACGATAAATATGGTAAATATTATGTCCTTTCTTAGATTGCGAAAGCTTAGTCATAATTATGACAAGATTGTCTTTAGGCATTTGATTATTAAAGTATCCTAAGTACAAGTGCACTCTGTGGTATAACAAATAAATGTAGTTGAAGAAATGAAGCTGAGTAACACATATGATTTATTCCAAGCTATTCACTATGAATATGAAGACTTTATCAATCATGATTTTTAGCTGACAATTAAGATAATAAAAGGGTGCAAAGATAAGAAGATGATTTACCTAGAATTTAGAAGACGTGAAAACCTCATTGTACCCCGATTGCATAGGCTAGACACAACTATCTACTGTCACTGCTTTATGTAATCTTAAATATAAGATTAGATTATCCAATTTTGGTTTCGGTATGCTATTAAATGCTATATTTGTTACTGCAAAAGAAAGACGTACTTCCAAATTTTTATTTGAAGTAAAAAATTCTTGAAATATTTGGTATGTGTTTCGAAAAGATATATGCTTCTAAAAAAATTGTTGCCTCTTTAGAAAAGAGTACAAAGGTTTAAATTGTTTACCAAAATGTGTTTCTTCAAGATGGAAGTTAAATAAGAGTACAAAAGAAAATATGTAAGGCTCCCCATTAAATTGTTGATATAATTTTGAATCATTCAAAAATTTGTCAGAATGTTTAGATCCCAAAAGAAGGCAAAGATCTATGGTGGCATTATAGTAATAAAATAAACGATGGAAAATGCATCATCCTGTGGATTCTGTAACTTGGAATGTCGTGGATGAGAAATGGAAGTTCTTTTCTGCTAATCCATGTAACCTTGGGCTAGGCCGTGCTATGGATGTTCTCAATCCATCTCCCATTAAGAATTCTAAATATAATTGCTGGCCAGTAATGCTCGTGACATTTACTCTTCCACTTGTTTGTGTATGAAAAAACGTATAATACATGATTTCCCCACTTTTGGAAATCCCGATAGATGTTGTGTAAAAGGTAAAACAGTCTGTCCATTATCCAAAGTTCACACTAATCATCGGTGGTTGAATCATAATAAAAAAATGTGTATATGGGTCATATAAGATATTTACCTCCTTCAGATTCTTTCAGCCAACAAAAAACTTGGTTTGATAATAACATGGAGAAAAGCAACAAGCCTTGAATTCAAATAGGTTGAAATATTTTTGTTATTTTAAAAGATTTTTCGAATTATTTTGGAAAAGGTAACAAAGAAGGCGAAGAATAATAACAGTCCAAATAAGGAGTAGAGAAAAAAGAGTGAGTAAAAAAAGAAACTGTGTCCATAACAAAGAAGGTGAATGTAATAAGGATGAAAATCCCATAAATATAGAGTTATGAAGATGAAAAAAGGTCAATTTTCTTTAATTTTCCATACTGGAAGGTTAGTGCTCAATTGTTTTTCCATATAGATTTAACAGTAAAAAAATTATAATGATAAAATATTGTGCTATTGATGTTTATAAGAACTCCATTATGACACAATTAGAAGTAATGCATTATCGAGAAAAAGGTTAGAGGAAGTCTATTAAGCACAATACAATAGGATAACAAATCAAATAATGGAACTAATTCAAAATTTATTTAGATGTTTGGGGAATTCAACATAGTCTTTTTGCATAACCTTATGAAAATAAAACATATCATCCACCGGTTCCATAGACATTGTCATGCTATGAAAAAATATTTTGCAAAAGATTATATGGTTTTAATTGTTCTGGTGGTTATTACTCAAATTTCAAAAGAATGTATATGATTAAAGGATTACAAAGTTAGTGGCTTGAAGTCTAATGATTATCATGTTTAACGTAATAAATGTTTCCAGTTGTAATAGAAGGATTGCTGCCAAGAAAGCCAAGGAGAAAAATAATTTATTTATGTTCATTTCTCAATAAACTGTATCAATGTGTTCTTTATAAAGAAAAGTTGCAGCAACTCGATGATGACATCGTTATATTTTTATGCGATTTTGAAAGATATTTTCCACCTTTTTTGATATAATGATATATTTGATAATTCATCTTGGAAGAGAAGCTCGACTATGTGGGCCGGCCCATTTTCGTTTTGATGTACCCCTTTAAAAGATATATGAAGATGCTTAAATATTACAGAAAGAACTACGCACGGGCAAAAAGGTGCATTGCAAAGTCCTATATTGAAGAATCGATGATTTTTGGTCAATCCTAAAAGTAATTATCACAAATAGGAGGTAAAAAGGCCGAAATGAAGATTATGGAAACTGTGCAATACAAAGGACATCTAATTTCAAAGCTTGAGATAATTACATTTCATCTAATGAGAAAGAAAGGGCCCATTTGGCTATCTTGGTGAACATGGCCAAATGGAACCATTTTCAAAGTAAGTAGATATTACTTTCTATTTTTATTATTTTAACATGTGTACCTATATGTTTGACTTAGCATCATTTTTTTCATGCTAGTTTGAATTTGGAGGAGTTGGAAAATCCAAACCAACATATGAAAAAAAATCGACATTGATTTGGAATAATTATACAAAGAATTTCACTCGTTGGATTAAAAAGAATGTTGTTATAAATTCTCTTTCATTGGCTTAATAATATAATTTTCAAAACCTGTGTTAAATATATCAATTTTTTAGACAGATACTGAATCAAAGGATCACAATATATTGTTTAAATTGATTGCCTACGATCCATGTAGTAATGCCTTGTCCTGTAAAGGATATACTGTAAAGGGCAGTGTTTTCACATAGAAGATGTTGAGAGAGAATCTCAAAATTGCATGGTGGCTTATGATGCGGCTACTATGTGTAGAGAAAGAGTAAAAGATATCTCTCAAGTTGTTGATGTGGTCACGTGCTAAGGATTTTAACTAACATAATTTTGTTTGATTGTCGTATCTTTTATATTCCCTTTTTTAAGTGCAATTGGGAAAACAAAGGAAATGGAGTGAAAGAAGAAGACATGTTTCCTCTTGTTAATTTATATGAAAGCAAAGCTTCATTTTCAAGAGATCCATTATCCTTTCATCCCAAGCCAAACAAAAAAATTATTCAAGAGAAAATAATTCTTCTAATGGGTATGTTATATGGAAAGAAAAATCACGATGCTTTCATGAATTAGAGCCAGATAAGTTTATCGAGGGCATAAGTTATGTTAGAGAAGAATGCAAAGAAAACAATACGGATGTTGCTTCTACGGAGGATGCTGGCTATGTTAGGGAGGATTTTAAAAGCATACTTCAGTAGTTTCAAAAGTTTATTAGCTAATTTCCCTGTGAAGATTGTTATGAACGCATGATCTTGCATATTTTGTTGCTACTGCATTTAAATTTGAGGCAAGTAATCTTAATAAATTTCATTTGCTTAATCCTTTAGATTTTCAAACAATTTGAATATTCCACTTCCATTTGTCGAATTTTAATAAACTATATATATTTCGTCTTTTAATAAACTCTAAAACTTGAAGTAACTATAATTTTAATAAACTCTAACATAAGTGGAAATTGTGCATAGTTTTAATTATTGTTCACTAAAGTGCTTCTTGCTTGTATAAGTGAATGTTGCCATGTAGCAAAATAAAACTCTCAAACTTGTCATTATGCATGGTTTTAATTATACAAAAGTGCATTTATAATTAATGCATATACGTTTTGTTAATTATTTAGGCATTTAGCGGAGATTTTTTTTTAGCAAGAATCCACAAATGGAAATTGACATACAAATCAAAGTTATTTTTATTCTATATCACTTTTTGCTTTATTGTATGTATGTTTATATTATGCCAATTAGTAGAGTATAAGTAAGGTGGTATTATGATTATAAAAGTATTGATATATCTTTTTGTGGATATGATACTCTTAGCTAATAACTTATGCTATAAAAATAATTTTATTATATAAATACAAATAGTGTTGGAAGCTACTTCCATATGTCGACAAAACAACTTGCTATAATATCAGACCCACTTAGTCGGTTGAGATACACAAACCTATAAAGAAAAGACAAGAAAATTAGTGATTTCAAATAATCATGGTGAATTTCTTTTCCATGATTTATCTATTATACTATAAATTTATAAATATATCAATTATTAATCATGAAGAATATTACTATTTATCATTATTTTCTTTTCTACAACATCGTAAACTTACTAGTATGCAGTTTGTATTCCTTCTTGAGAAATAGAATTGCAAGATTTAGTTTGTTATATCTACGATAACATAGATATTGGTCATTGTCAGATATTATGATTCATTTCTTTCATTTTAGTAAGCTGCTTAATAAGGATTAACAATTGCATTCTATGATGTTATCAACTCCACTGACACAAGCCATGACAATGAGAGTAAATAGGTTTCTTGATAGTCAATGAGAGTAATGCACCTCAACAGTATAGTATGAGTAGTTATATTTTTTGACTGACTTGTTGAGATTACTTCCATATTTATAGTGATAAATGCATGGACTATATGTCTATATTTGATGGAAATTGTAATTTTCCAACCAAACAGACAATATCAAGTGGGATGCTCATATCATTCCATAATCAAATCTAAGTAAAATCATTTAATAAGCAATGTAGCCATATAAGAATATAAGATTTTGCATAAGATGTATATACACTAATCAAGAAAAGTGAAGTCTTATACTTAATGTGCATGTATCACTTACGCTCATATAGTACAGCTCAGGAACTCCTGGTAAAGTACATGTCTTTTCATCATTAATATTCAAATTAAAAGATCAACTTTTTGCATATTGTGCATGATCATGTTCATGTTTCATTGTATTCATTAACATATTTTATGTGATCATTATCCATATATAATTTTTTATTAACTAATTACCCATCTTAGCAATCCCTAAATTTCGATACTAATACATCCACAGTATTCTTATGTGGAGCATTGAAGTGTCGGAAAGATAGATTGTTAGGGTAAAATAAAATTTAAAAAACAAACAAGAAAGAGGAGAACAAAAACATCAGAATCTCACAGCGGAATGATAACATATAATATCAAAGGATAATACATAGAGCTACTATAATAATAGCATTACAAAGTTACTGTCATAAGCGTTGGTAGTTATAACAGCCTGTTCTTACAATTGCTGACACACACACAAAGTGATGTGGCAAGAAAGAGAATACTATGGTAGGCAAACATCCAGCTTCTCTTTGAGGGCTCAATGAATATTAATGAAAACCTGCTTTTCAAAAACTACTCAAATGAGTACATGAAGAATTTAGAGAAAACAATGGCCACGTGTCAAACATAATTCTGGTACAAGAAAATCAAGAAATATATGGTCAACATATAACAATACCTTTTGAAACTGCATGGAATGCTATAACGGTTATCCCCTCATAGGAACTATGATTTAATAAGTGCATATTGCAATATAATATCTAGGGTCATGAACATAAATAATAAGTAGCTATGATGCGTGCATGTACAACACCATAATAATAGTTATACAATCAAAACCGCTAAGGTGTATTCGCATAATTTTGTAGGATTTCCACGCAGACGTCGTCAGTACATCGAGGCAGATCTCCTACACATGGATCATAGATATTCTTCTGAAGCAGCATACATATCTAGTGAATAAACTCTTAGAACCTCTATTCTATGGTTTCAATGACAAAAAAAAATACAATCATATACATTATACATTTTATCAAGTTTACCAGTATATACTACGAGAGATCAACATGCACAATGATATTGAGACTCGAAGATAAACAAAGACCTATGGACCATGCTATGATTAAGTAAGGTTATTCTAGAATGTTTAGAGTCTTAGATAAAACATTATACAGCTCCTTGAGTATATATGCATGCATGATTTCATATACATTAAAATGCATTGAAAAACTGAATTTACCATCCACATAAGTCTGAGAAAAAACCACGGACGTCTATGAAAATGCTCAAAAATTATTCCTAAAGCCGTAAACATTTGAGGTTTCCCCATAGACGTTTGTCATTTGAACAACTGCAAAAATCTGAATGGACACCTCTGTTAAATGAACAGAAATCAACTCTTTGTAACGACTCATAAATTCGAACAAATTTTAAAAATATTAATTTTACTTATTGAATATAATGTGGTTAGCAATAAAGAATTTTCAATTATTATTGTAAAATAATAATAATTATAATAATAATGATGATGATGATGATGATCATAATAAATGGTCTTAGAGAATATTCTAAAATAACTAATCTTTAATGAAATGGAAGGTGGTAATACGTATTAGAATATAATTTAATTGAATGTAATTAACAACTATATTAATGTAATTTTAACCAACTGTAACAATAAATGTTACTAAAGAATGGGATAAACAATATTTTAAATAGGTTAGCATACAAGAAGAAATCAATTATTTGGTAAGTAGATTTATACTTCTTGTGTAAACAATAAATTAATAGATATAAATTGCTATTAGCAATTGATTCATTCCTCATCCCATTAATTAATCCACTTTAGAATTCATTTTATTATCAATAGAATTAAAAGTAGTTGAAATATTTCAAATAAAAGGAAAAAGAACATTAATTGTAATGATGGACGTAATAATAGAAAAGCATGTTTGAATTAAATAAAAGAGGAAGTTGAGGAAATAAAAAGAAAACAAATGTTTTACTTGAAAGAGAAATTTGATGTAACTTTGTTTGAATTATCTAATGAAAATAAAAAGATTAGTGTGTAACCAACATTCAATTGGAAATTTAATATTGAATTAATTGGAATAAAATCTTTTAATTAAGGTAAAGAGAAATAGATGGTAATTGATTCAATTAAGAGTAAGCAACATATGTTGAACTGAATAAAATGAACATTTAAATGAAGACAAAATAATGTTAATAAAATGAAGGTTCAATTTAGTCAATTTTAAAATATATTATTATTTGAGTTTAAATAAAATTTAAAGTTTAAAATTAAAGAACAAATTTTGAAATATTGAGTAATATATTTTTCCCAATTCAATAAAATAAAAAAATTTAGAAATTTCAAATTTCGGTCAAACTTAGTCAAAGTTTTACTTTTGGTTGAAAATTTAAATTTGAAATTTAAAATGTCATTCTTTTTATATGATGTTAAACTTAATTATGATCTTTTCTTTGCTTTTCATTTCATCAGAATCAAATTTCTATTTCTCTAAATATTTGAATTTCTGTGAAAAACCGACATAAGTTTGTGGTGTTTAGTTGTGAAATTTGGCTAAGTCCTAATGGGTTCGGTTTAGTCCTAATGGCCTTGGTTAACCAAGAGACCTAACCATACCAAGAGACTTGCGTCTATTCCTATGCCTACGACCATTTGTTTCCTTCTGACTAACTTGTACGTATGTAATTTTCTCTTCAGAAAACTTTCTCAACACACTTCTTCCTCTCCAAATTTACAAAGAGTTCTGGATCTTAAATCTCCAAAACCTCACAAATCAAAACTCTTTTCTCCTCGCCTTCAGTCCTTGCTTCGTCCTCCTTGTGTTGCCCTCCCTTCCACCATTCAAGTCCTCGTCCCCTCCTCCTTATTTCGGCCATCAATCACCACCCAAAGCGAAAAACCTACCCTCTTCTCCTAGCTATAGCCCAGCCCTACCTCACCACAACTCCATCAATTCAACCACCATCTCCTCCTTAACCTTAGCTACAACCCCTCCTCTACCTTAGCTCACCTAAGCTGCACCCAAACCCTCCCAAAAACCCTATAGCCAAGCCTATTTCCTACTCTAGTCCGAGCCCTCTTTGTCTCTTTTCACTTATATTTAATAAAAAAAACAAAGTTACATATTTTATTTTGGAGATCCATTGATTCTAACTTGCTGTGCTTTGGAATTAAGTTTCAAATTCATAGCTTCATTTGTCAAATATTTCCTAGCCTCAATAGGTGAGCTATTCATTGACGATTTATAATCTTATGCTAAGTGAATGAATATCAATTGATATGTTATTGGAATGTTGCAATAGTTAAGAAATTTGCATAGGTTGGTTATGATTTGATATGACATATGTTCACCTATGTTCCCTTATTATTTTGACATGATTATTGTTATTGATATTATGTTGTTTATTTATAAATAAATAGATGTGATGATATGGTTATTATATGCTTTATGATGTTAATATTAAATTGCTATGTTGAAAAGAAAAAAAAGGAAAATGTTATATTGATTTAAAGGTTGACACTTTTGTGATGGAAATTGTCATTAGTATGTTACTGAAATTTATGTGTGAAATGGAAAAAAGAAAAAAAAAAGAAACGAAAAAAAAGAAAGAAAAAAAGAATAAAATGTATAAGCATATATGTGTTATGTAGGAAATCACCTAAATTGCTATGTTAAAAATGGTTGCGTATTGGGTTATGTTATGGTAGGAATCTTACGTCACCTTTTATGTTAAATATGCATATATGCTATATTATGTAGTCTGTATGTAATTATGTGTTATTGTATGTAATTGGTTATGTAAGTAATATGTTATGTAATGTGATTCATTATGTAAATTATGTGCCCTCTTATGTAATTGTTATGTATGATTTTTTGTTATGTAATTTACTTTTTGTAAATCATGCTACAAGTTCCCTTAGTTTTACGAATTCTCTATGGGTTGAAATGATACATACCCGAATGATCTTTTAGAATTGGAGAAAATCGTTATGGGTTGAAATGATAAACCCAAACGATTTTTATTAATTTTGGAAATTTGGGATTACTGGTTGAAATGATATATACCTGTAAATTTTAAATTATTAGGGATTGAAATGATAAATATCTGTATCACTTGACCTTAGGATAGAAAACTATATACGGGCACCGTTGGTCTATTTTTTAAAATGATTTTGCACATGTGGTGGAGAATCTAGAGAAGTAGGATGGTTTGGCAAATAGTACTGGAATGAAGTAAGAGAACGATGATGGATAGCCTTGACCTTTGCGTCATAATTAAAATGACTAAAATAAGAGCCATGCCGGGCAATGTGGGGTCGCTCCCCCTATCGGGTACATTTTTTGATACCATATTATTACTTTATGATTGATTTGGTGGCAACCTTTGATTTGATTTGGGAGTGTGTCTCGAGGTGAGCAGTAGTAGCTGCTATGAGATACCACCAGTCCAAATCCCCAAAACAGTAGTATCCTACCCTAAGCATAGCCTCGCGGGTTCCGTTACGTTCTCGACTAGACTTCACTAATCAGTCATATTTATCCTGATCGCACTCACTACGAGTTTGGTTTATGTCGTACCTATGGAGTGCTCCTTGATAGCCCTCCAATTTATGGTGGAGTTTACAGTATTGTATAGACTACGACATTTATATGAAAATGTGTTAAGGGGGATATAGGTAATGCCTTAACGCTACTTTAATATTTTACTTTACTGTAGACATTATTTATGTAGTGTATTGTATTATGTATGTAAATAGTTTCACGAATCCTTAAAGGATGGAAATCCCTATATTCTTTAAGTTATTGCATTTCATTTGGAGATTTCACTTGAGTTGATTTACTTGCATAAGATTCCTAATCCCGACTCGAATGTTTTGTATTTTTCTTTATGCTCGGGTCAGCTTGAGTATTACAGCATTTGAGACTCACCTTTTGGAGCTTGGCTTTCAAGATCTATCTTATCTATTCAGCTTTCCATTTATTATGTTAGTTCAGTCATTTATGTTTAGACTTGTTATTTGCTTATGTATTAGTGACTTTTGTGTGTATGGACTTTTTTTGTCTTTTGTCTTGGACTCTGTTGTTTCTATAGTAGCTTCATGAACTACTATTTATCTATTCCGCTATGTATTCTTGTATTACTTAGTTTTTATGATTCTGTGATTGATTTATTACTGTATATTCTATGTTTTGCTAAATACAAATAACAATCTGTTAATTTGAGCAATTCCTTTTTGACATGTGTAGTATATTGTCGGTTTGAATGGTTCGAAACAGTGGGTCATTACAGTTGGTATCAGAGCCAAGTTTGGGAATAACTTAGCTTACGGAGTAAAAACTCATTAGAACTAGGGTAGCAATACCCTAGAATGAGAAGAATCAATTGCAGAATTATCCTTCCGTTCGAGCCTATCTTCTTAGTTAGGATTCTCTTTGTTTGAGGTTCCTCTAAATTTGAATCCCTATCTTTGTTCTAAAATCCATTCTTGAATCATCTTAAGAGAGAGCGTATTTGTTAGTGTTATAAAAAGTGTTTTATATCGTATTGTTATTTTGTTAAGTATGATTATACTTTATATATAAAAGTATAATTTTCTAAAATTTAAATGAATTAGTCTTTAGAAATGAAAATACTAGATTACCATTTATTGTTTTGTTAACATGTCTAAACTTGTAACTATTGTTGTATGTTATCAGGTGAAGAAATTTTATAAACATAGTTATAA
Source organism: Allium cepa (assembly GCA_030765085.1). Classification (NCBI taxonomy): domain Eukaryota; kingdom Viridiplantae; phylum Streptophyta; class Magnoliopsida; order Asparagales; family Amaryllidaceae; genus Allium; species Allium cepa. Next base: position 351,071,140 of record CM060931.1, on the reverse strand, counting down.
ATCTGATTTGCAAATGAGATAAAATTAAATCGTGGATTTGAGAATTTAATTTTCAGTGCTTTTCAAAGTTTGAAAAAAATAAAATAAAAATAATATTAATATTATTTGAAGGTATTTTCAAGCCTAAACTGTTTCCCAAAGAATTTTAAAAGAAGAAAGTTAGTATCTCCTCTTTTTTCGGTGGAAAATAATTTTTGGTGATGACTGCAGCATCATTGACATTTATTTTTGAGTCTCAAAATAGGGAAGGCCACTTAGTAACTTTGCTACACTTTTGTTTGGAAGATGGATTTTGATTTGAATTTCTTAAATATGATTTGATATACAAATATACATATGCATATATTTATTTCAAAATGGTTTAAAGTGAAACAAAAAATTAAAGTTTTAAGTTTATGTTAAGTAATGGTTTTCAATAATTGGAATGAAGTAAAATTTCTGAACAATTGGAGTATCTAAAATGAGAAATGAGAGTGAAATAGTTGAACTAGCATAAAATTAATTTGTATAATACTCAATTGAATTCTAAAATATTTATAACTTACTTGAAATATTTAAAAGTTAAGATATTAACATGAATATCTAATTGAAGGGTATTTGTTTGTACCAAAATTAGGCACAACACTAGGACGTATTTGAAGAGATTAAAATGAGGTCAATCTAACAAACACGCCAAAAAACAGACAGGTAGAAGTTAAGAATTCAGAGATTTAGAGTGGTTCGGCATTGTAGCCTACGTCCACTATCAAAACTTTACTGTTTTATTGATGATTCTCGCTGCTTACAACTGATTACAACAATAAATTCTTGATACAATGGAGATTTCGATAGAGTATTGGCGTACAAGAGTCCAAAAGTCCCTTTTCTGAAGGCCTAGGACTGCTATATGTAGGCGTAGCCTGAAAATTCTCACTCAACTCTTGGAAGACCCCTTCTCTCATGTGGGTGGGCCCACCAGATCGATCCCCTGACATTTGGGATCGATCCATGATCGATACGTACATAATTAGTATCGATCAAAGATGACTCCTTTTGGGCTGAGATCGACCATAGACCAAGTAGAGATGGTACGCAAGCTCCTTTTAAAATTTAGTGGCATTTGGACTTGTAGATTTCGAGTTATGATCGATCCAATTTTGGATTTGCAGAAAGCTGCCGAGCTCGTATCGATCCCATTCATATCAATCTGTCTGTATCCATCACTTTCATATCGATTGGAGTGACGTGGCACTATACTCCATGATCGATCCACTTTTCATACTGAATGACCGAGTCTTCCACTTTTACATGCTTTATTCGTATCAACCTAGAATTACTCTTCATATCGGTCTAGGCAATGCTTTTCGTATCATTGTTCTTGGTTAGCTTCATATTGATCAAAATGATGACGTTCATGTCGATACTTTGTGTATACTTCATATCGATCAATGGCCGATCGATACGAAAATAGGTGAGTGGGTGGATCGGTACGAAATGGCAATCTTCAATGGATACGAAGCAGTTAGACTTCGATGGATACGAAGGAGGTTGGTACATAATGGATACGAAATGAGGTTGGTACTTGATGGATACACAGTGAGGATGGTACATGATGGATACGAAGTGAGGCTTTCTTCACGGATCTTGATTGAATAATATCTTGAGCATACGAACTCCGATTGACTTGAAACTTGGAACGTTGGCTCTCATAGCTTTGCTTATCGTGTCTTGTCAATTGTATCTCGATTAGGACTCAGACAAAATTTACCAGTATCCATAGCGAACCTGTGTATAATTGATCTTCAGGACGGACTGTTCTTGGTTTTGAAAGGGACAGCGGATTAACGATCTTAAGGCTAATTAACACTAGACGGAGGTGAATAGTGTTTAATGGATTCTAAGACTTATATGGACTAATTTAAAAATTATGATATAAATAAGTGTAAAACTTAATCACAGAACAATCACAGAATCAAAATCAGATGTAGAAAGTAAATAAAAAGCAGTAAAGAAAAGAACACATCAGATTTTATACTGGTTCGGAGTTACCCTACATCCAGTCCAGTACTAGGACAAACATCTCATACGGATTTTTATTATACCAATGTTGAGATTACAATCCTCAACTTCTAAAGGCCTTGAGGTACCCTACTGTCTCACGAGTCCAGGGCAAACTCTCTTGATTTATGGGACACAGAATCACCTAATTGATTTCCAAGCACAACCGCACCTTATTGAGAGACTCAATAAACTTTTGATTACAAATTGATCCTATAACTCTGAATAACACTTTGATCTTCGAGAGAGGGAAAAGAATCAAACAATAATGTGGTTCTAATTTGATTTACTTAGGAATTCGGTAGAATTTCGACACGATCTTAAAAATATGAAAATTTTAGAATATGGATTTGTAGAGAAGGAGTGAAGAAAATAAGAAATTAGTTAGATAAAAAATTCGTTTATGAAGGCTATTTATAAAGCATCAATGATCATAACCATTCATAAAGGGATTTAAACGAATAGACACTTCTTTTAAAAATTAAAACTTTTGAATTTATGGCCACCATGTTGACATGGGTTATCCCATGATGTCGACATCCCTAGTTAAAAAACAATATAAAATTTGTTTTGAAAATGAAGTTTAAAACAAGAGTTTATTTTAAAACAAAAACAAATAATATTTTTAGGTAAAACATCCTTTTGAAAATCATTTGAAAAAGATAAATTTAAGGCCAAAATATTATGAAAGTAGTTTTGAAAATCATTTTGAAGAACCATTTTGAAGCAGTTTTGCAAGCTTCTTCGTGTAGAATATCTCATCACATCAGGACTCGAGAACTTGTACCAAACCAGGATGTTCGTGGTTTATAAGCCACTTGTCATATGTTTGTAAGCTACTTGTCGTGGGTTTGTAAGCCACTAAGAAGGTAGAAATGGGTTCCATCCCAAATGAAATTCAAAATGAATATTTACATGCTATTATGAAGTTTTAACAAAAACTACACACGTATCCTGAAATCTTGATCTTGATACTCTAGAGTCTTCAATCATGAGTCTTGAGTCTTCATACTAATCAGACTTCAGTAATCAATACATGCGCATATATATATATATATATATATATCCTGCATATACATGTCTATCTAGACAAAAGTGTTGGTATATATTTTGTAATAATATAAGTTAAAAAGGTTGTTGTCATCAAAACCAACATCTCAGTTCGTAACAATCTTTCCTTTTTCGATGATGACAACCTTAAAATATACTTACCACTTCAATCATACCATAACTCCTATTCCATAACTCCTCTTTACTCCATGACTCCCCCTTACTCCAAACCAACTAGTATTTTAAACTATTTTATAACTTCTACCCCTTCGTCATAAAAAAAACTCCTTACTAAAAAATTCCTTGAACTTGATATACGATAATCAGCCATAATAGAGTAATCCATATATAAGTGTAATAAGTGCTAAGCGTGACCATAAGTATGGAATGTGATCATAAATGTGAAATGTGATCATCAGTGTAATCCAAAAGTAAATCAATCATCATCTAATCATATTTACAATAATTATTTAATCCAAACATATATACACACCACACCAAATAAGTCAAGTCAATCAAGTTTAAAACACACCAATAAAATCAAAAAAATAACATACGGAATGACTAGACATTCCTTGGTACTTCTACCCACCCATCTTCTCCAAAGATAGGGTCTGCTTTGATGGCATCCCATTCTTCTTTATCTTTATCGAGAGCGACTGGTGGATTTCCTTCGAGATCTTCCTTATTAAGGGATGAGATCATCCAACGAAGGGCGTCGAAATGTCCCTCTTGCTCCTTGATCATCTGTATTTGACTCAATTCTAAGTGACGCTGACTACGAAGTATGAATGTAAGAATATTCTTGAAGGAAATGAGAGTTTCTTCAAGATTATCACTTAGATTCTTAATCGAAGAAGCCATAATTCAAGAAATAGGAAGAACTATGAAAGGGAATGATTAGAGATGAAGTTTGATAATTTATTCTAGAAGAAATAGTTATAAATAGGGGTAGAAAGTCGCTTGAAATGTATAGACACGAGTTAGTTACACGAAATTAAAATTTGAAAGAGTAACTATTTTTTGCCCGTTGTATGTCGATACAGAGGGATGGTAGATGTCGACATGCCTCTGCCTAAAGCGACAATTTTCTTTTTTTTGAATATTATGAACAAATCTATTCAACTAAAATTTGTATAATATAAAAACAAGCAATTACACAGACAGGTGAAGTTGAATAACAGGAAATAAAAGATTTCATTAATGATTCTAGTCAACATTACATAAGATAATATTAACTAAAATAAAGAAAATACAAAGATAGAACTAAGATAACATGAACTAAAACTAATTAGATGAAGATGAAGAAGATGATAGTATAAGCTTTCTATTAATTTTCCTGAAGAACTTGTCGATTTTAGTGGAAATCTTATCCATTTTTTACGCATTGATCTTTGAAGTGTCTTTTGATTTTGCACTATAATTCTTTGATTATTAAGAATGGTCTTATTGGATGGATTAGCGGGATTAGTAGGATATTTATTACTCTCTAATGAAGTTTCTTGATCTTCTTCTTCCTCCTCTTCAATTTCCATTCCTTCCTCCTCCTCCTCTTCTTCTTCGTCTTCCTCAGTTTCTTCCATCTCTTTGTGAGCAAGTCTTTCTTCCTTTTCCGCAAGTGTTTCATATGGTTGAAACACTAATGGAATTTGCATAAGGGAAATATTTGCGTGTTTGAACACCTTTCTAGTTATAAATTCTTCCCTTTTGAAATCAACCCCAAAGTAATTAAAAATCGGAGTGAGATAAATTCCATGATATAATGTCTTTTCACCCATAGTAAAATTCTTGGGCCTTAGCTCATCCAAAATAACTTGAGCCCAACTAATATCATAATTTTCAAAAATTTCAAAAAGTGCTAACTTTCAAAGTCGGGTTGTTGTAGTTTTCCGGTCTTGGTATAAGAGTGTGTTGGATAAGAAGATTAACAATTCTTGCTTTTGGACGAAAATAATAATTTTTGAATTCAAAATTATCATCCCTTTCAAAGATGTGATGAAATGTCTCTCGATTATTTTAATTAATTTGAAATTCCAAGAGATTCATTTTAGTATACTTACATCCTAAAATATTTCATGAAATTTCATAATCCAAAATAATTTGTGTTCCTTACACTACTCCAAATTTCTCTCTTCCCCATCATAAAAACCATGATTCAAATTCGCATAAAACATCTTAACAAGATTCGAATAACATACAAAATCATTTTGTTTTTTATCTACTAAACTAATAATAGAACATGGTTGAAAAGTTTTTCAATTTCATAAGAAGGAAAATCCTCAAAAATAGCAAATTTCCCCGTATGAATTTAACCAAAGTTTACATAGTTGATGTAAGCTTTGATAGCTTCCGGGTCATTAAAAAGAAAGTTTTTGATAGATTTTGGAAGCCTAATGGTGTTAGGAGTGCTTGATGAGGCCACTGAATAAGTTTAAGAGGAGTTGAAGATAATGAAGATAAATTTGAAATTTGAAATAAAAGTGAAAAGTGATGATGAAGAGAGTGAATTAAATAGAGATTTTATAGACATGTTCTCTGGTAAAGAGGCATCTTTCCAGAGCACTGAAGTTGGTGAAAAGGTGGAGGAAAATTCAAAAGTTAGAATTCAAATTTTGAAATCAAATTCTGAGGGGCGTATGGACATGGGGTATCCGGGTATGTCGACATGTGCCTATTGAATCAAAAGACAAGTTTTTATTCCTAATTTCTAATAAATGTACATATTATATCCTATATTCCACTTATATAATTCCTGTGATAACATTAAATATAATAGTACTTAAATATTAATAATTTAATATTTAAAGTATTATTAAAATAATATTATTTTTGAATTTAAAATTCAAATTTCAAGGGACAAATTTGAATTTAAAATTCATGGAATTTAAAAAGAATCAAGCAAACAAACAAGCATCCATTTAAACAAGACAAATTAAAAATAATATAAATGCGTACCTATTTTTAGATCTATACTCCCATAGTCATATGATTCATGAATAGTAGTGAAACATAGATTTGAATTATCTGTCGTCTTTTCATCGTCACTGGACGATGATTCTGAGTCATCAAGAGTTGTTGTGTATGCTTTCTTTCTTTTTCTTAACGAATCATTATTTGGAGGGAACAGCTGCTTATCTGGATACAGACAATCTTTTCTATGATGCCCAACTTTATTGCAATTGTAGCATCTATCATTGTTGACGTTCTCCGTATTATTTCTGAAATTCCTTTGATCATTCCTTTTGCAATTATTTATTTTTCTATATTTTAGGAATTTTCGAAAGTTTCTTGTCATGAAAGCAATCTCCTCATCACTGTCTGGTTCAGAATCTTCAGTTGTTGCATTTAATGCTAATGACGTCTTTTTGTAGCTTAATTTTCTCTTCTTCCTTGCAGTTGAACTTCATAAGACATCAGATTCCCAATCAATTCTTCTATTTTCATTAGACTGATATCATTTGCTTCTTCGATTGCAAGTGCCTTTTGATCCCATTCTGGAGTGAGTGAATTTAGAATTTTTCCGACTTGATCTTCCTTTGAAAAACTTTTTCACAGTGCAATTAGTGAATGAACAATATCTTGAAATCGACAATACATGTTGGAAATGGACTAATTTGCATGCATTTTAAACAATTGAAGCTGATTAGTTAATATGGAAATTTTAGTCTGTTTAATTTTGCTTGTTCCTTCATGAGTAACTTGCAAAGTTTTCCAGATTTCAAATGCAGACTTATAAATAGTCACTCTATTAAACTCATTCTTATGTAGTGAAAAAAATAATATATTCATGGACTTTGAGTTATTTTGTGCAACACCCTTTTGCTCAGCAGTCCACTGGGAAAAACTGGTAGTTGGTTCAACATACTCAGTTTGTGTGATATTCTAAGTGTCTGATCTGACTAATTGTAAAAAAAATTCATTCTACAAGCCCAATATGCATAATTACTTCCATTGAAAAATGGTGGTCAGGCAGTACACCGACCTTCTATAAATGAACTAGTGTTAGTGATGACAAAACTAGTGCCAGAGTTTACTTTACTAGTGCTGATAGCCATTAAAACAATTTTCAAGTTTCAGATTATGAAAACTATGAAAACCAATGCTCTGATACCACTTGAAAGGGGCAACGGATTAAGGATCTTAAGGCTAACTAACACTAGAGGGGGTAAATAGTGTTTAATGGATTCTAAGACTTATACGGACGAATTTAAAAATTATGATATTAAAAAATGAAAATTTTAATCACGGAACAATCACGGAATCAAATGTAGATGTAGATAGTAAATAAAAAGTAGTAAAGGAAAGAATACACCAGGTTTCATACTGGTTCAGAGTTACCCTACATCCAGTCCTATACCAAGGCAAACACCTCATATAGAATTTTATTATACCAATGTCGAGATTACAATCCTCAATTTCTAAAGGCCTTTGAGGTACCCATATGTCTCACGAGCCCGGGGCAAACTCTTTTGATGCATGGCACAAGATCACCTAAATGATTTTCAGGCACAACCATGCCTTATAGAGAGACTCGATAAACTTTTGATTACAAATCGATCCTATATCTCTGAATAGCACTTTAATCTTTGAGAGAGGATAGAGAATCAAACAAGAATGAGATTTTAATTCGATTCACTTTAGAATTCAGCAGAATTTCAGCACGATCTGAAAAATATGAAAATTTTCGAATATGGATTTGTGGAGAAGATGGAGTGAAGAAAATGAGAAATTATTAGATAAAAATTCGTTTGTGAAGGCTATTTTCAAAGCACCAGCGGTCATAATTGTTCGTGAAAAGATTTAAACAAATAGACACTTCTTTTGAAAATTGAAACTTTTGAATTAAATGGCCACCACGTCGACATGGTGTATCCCATGATGTCGAGATCCCTAGTTAAAAAACAATGTAAATTTTGTTTTGAAAATGAAATTTAAAGCAAGAGTTGATTTTAAAACAAAAATAAATAATATTTTAAGGCTAAAGCATCCTTTTGAAAATCATTTAAAAAAGATAATTTTAAGGCTAAAATATTATGAAAAGCAGTTTTGAAAGTCATTTTGAAAAACCATTTTGAAGAAGTTTTGCAAGCTTCTTCCTGCAGAATATCTCATCACATCAGGACTCGAGAACTTGTACAAAACCAGGATGTTCGTGGGTTTGTAAGCCGCTTGTCGTACATTTGTAAGCTACTTGTTGTGGGTTTGTAAGCCACTAAGAAGGTAGAAATGGGCTCCATCCCAAATGAAATTCGGAATGAAGATTTTCTTGCTATTATGAAGTTTTAACAAAAACTAGACACATACCTTGAAATCTTGATCTTGATACTCTAGAGTCTTCAATCTTGAGTCATGAGTCTTTATACGGACCAGTCTTCAATAATCAATACCTGCATACAAAGTTAAAAACTTGTGTGACGCCTGTCGACTTGGTAAATTAAAGAAAAGTTCTTTTAAATCTAAAAAGGAAATCTCCATAAAGCAATACCTCGAACTACTTCATCTAGATTTATTCGGACCGACTCTAGTACGCTCTATAAATCATAACAAATATGTTTTTTAATTGTTGATGATCTTTTATGATATACTTGGACACTATTTTTAAAACATAAGAGTGACACTTCTGAAATGTTTAACATTTTTGTAAATTTTTGCTAAGCGAATCATAAATTTGATGAATTTAAAAATTAAAAGTGCATGCAGTGATCTAGAAGGTGAATTTGAAATGAACTATTTACAAATTTTTGCAACAAAAAGGGAATTAGTCATAATTTCTCATTTCCACGAACACCTCAACAAAATGGTGTTGTAGAGAGAAAATCAAACTCTATAAGAATGTGCATGAACCTTACTAAATAGTAGTAACGTACCAAAAGTTTTTGGATTGAAGTTGTTGCTATCGCATGTTATGTATTGAATCGTGTAACACTCAGACCAATGACTAAAATGCATGTTATGAAATATTTTTCAAAAAGAAATCTAAAGTATCTTATTTTTGAGCATTGGATCAAAATATTTTATCTTAAACACAAAAGATTATCTAAGAAAATTCAATTCCCAAACTAATGAGGGAATATTTGTTGGGTATTCTGATCGAATTAAAGCATATTACGAACAAACATTATAGAAAAAATCTGCATGTATCATTTGATGAAAATTATACAGATAATAAAAATGACGATGATGAAGAAGTTATATATAAAACTAGTATAGCTATACATGAAAATAATAATAATAATGTCAATAACAATAATGATAAAGTGATAGCGTCACCATATAGGATGTTAAGAGACCATCCTTTTAATAATATTATCGCTAATTTAAATACAAGAGTATCAACCAGAAAACAGTTAAATCAAATGAGTCATTTTGCATTTACATCATATTTCGAACCAAAAAATTATAAAGAAGCATCAAAAGATGATTCTTGGATTATTTCAATGCAAGAAGAACTTAATCGATTTAAAAGAAATGACGTTTGGGAACTTGTACCAAGACCATACAATCGATCAGTAATTAGAACGACATGGGTTTTAAAAATAAAGATGATTAAAATGGAAGTACTATTCAAAATAAAGCAAGATTACTAGCTCAAGAATATAATCAAGAAGAAGGAAATTATTAGGATGAGACATTTTCTCCTATAGCACGTCTTGAAGCAATACGAACATTACTGGCTTTTGCATATCATCATAATTTTAAACCTTTTCAAGTGGATGTAAAAAGTGCGTTTTAAAATGGATTTATAAAAGAAAAGGTATATGTTGAACAACCTCCTCTATTTGTTCATGAGAAATATCCTGATCATGTATTTAAACATAAAAGAGCCTTATATGGATTAAAACAAGCACCTCGTACTTGATATAAAAGATTAAAAACTCATTTACAAAATTTCGGATTTCAAATTGGTAATATTGACTCCACTTTATTCATAAAACAAGAAAACAATGATATTTTAGTCGTACAAATATATGTTAACAACAATATATTTGGATCCACTAATGAAAACTTATGTATTGAGCTTTCTGACATAATGAAAGATGAATTTGAAATGTCGCATATGGGTGAATTAAACTATTTCTTGGTTTGCAAATAAGAAAACTAGAAAACAGAATTTTTATAAATCAAGAAAAATATTGTCAAGATTTATTAAAACATTTTGGAATGGAAAATATTTCAAGTAAACCAACTCCGATGAGTACTACTCTACATTTAGAAAAAGATGAAAATGAAAAAGATTTCGACCAAAATTAATACCGAAGTATGATAGGATCTCTGTTATACTTAACGACTAGTAGACCAAATATTATAATGAGTGTATGCTTATGCACTCAGTTTCAAGCATGGCCAAAAGAATCACATCATCGAGCGGTAAAACGAATTTGAAGATATTAAACAAATACTAAAGAGTATGAACTTTTCTACCCAAAAGGAAGCTCTTTCGAACTCATGTCATATAGTGATGCTAATTTCAAGGGTTGTAAAACAAATGAAAAAAAGCACAAGTGGCCCACGTCAGTTTATTGGTCGAACTTTAGTTTTGTGGTTTAGTAGAAAAACAAAACTACGTTTCGCTCTCGATATGTAAAGCCAAGTACATCTCAGCAGCTTTAGCATGTGCATACTAATCTATATGCAATAAACTTTTCTAGATTTCGATAAAATCGTAACAAAATTTTCTATATATTGTGATAATACTAGTGCCATAAATTTATCATAAAATCCTATTAAACATTCTCGAACAAAACATACTAATATTCGTCACCACTTTCTAAGAGATAATGTGGAAAAAGGAATTGTATCACTAGAATTTGTATATACCGAAAATCAAATAGCGGACATTTTTACCAAACCACTAAGTGAACTAAACTTTGTTAAATTGAGGCTAGATTTAGGAATATGTTCTTACAATGAATTGGTAAATAAAATAAAAATTAATTTAACTTATATAAATTATGCACAATGAAATTTGAATACTTAAGCACAAAATTAATTTTATCCTTATAAAAATAACAAAGTTTGTTAAAACACTCTGGTTAAATATATGTTTTATAACAACTGAAATGTTATATATAGTAAACCAATTTTCTTATAAACCAATTTTTCTTATGAACTACATACATATTTTCTTTTACCAATCAACATCTGCAACTATTTCAACTCAAAATGTCTTCCGATCACGACTCCACTCATTCACCCTCGTCAAATAGCACCTACGTTTCACCAGCTAAATCCACACCTCCATCAATTCGCTCAGCCTTTTTTAACATTATTGCATCACCTACATATCACATTGGCTTTTCTACTAAGGAAAAGAAAGGCAAACAGTCAATTTATCTACAATCAACATCTCTCACTGACAAAGTTGTTGAAATTTATCGCTATTATGAGCAACAACGTCAAGGATCTCATCTAAATTTTCTCGAAAATGTATTCTAGCAATTTATGGTCATTCACCGACAAAAAATCGCATACATCAAAAATCCCCTCGCTTACAAGAAACTCCTATAAAAGCGTATAAGAATACTCCAAGAAATTTATGCAAGCCAAGACCATCACACCAAGACTGGACTGACACTCTGGCTCGTCCAAGTTGGTCTCCACTAAAGGTGTTAATTAACGACATAAAGTTCGAACCAAATTCAGGGGATGTACAACAAATTAAAAACTATGACCTCTCTAACAACAACTAAAATTATGATAAGCATTGCATCAAAATAATTATCTTTTGTAATTTTTAATATATATATATTATTCTATGTAAAAATTCTCTTGAAATTTCAAAAAAAAAAAAGATTGACATTTTCAGTTTGATGCATAATTACAGAGAAAATACACCGCAGACATTTGTGACAATATCACATACGTCTGTCAAAGGTTTGAGGAAAATAATTTTCTGAAATGACATACATCTGTGATAATTCACAGACGTTTGTCGCTAGTTTCAGAAAACTATTTCCTGGAAACACATATGTGTGTGAAAACTCACAAACTTTTGTCATATGTTTTGGATAAAAAATTCAACAAACATAGATGCGTGTGGTATTCCTACAGACGTCTGTTGCTACTCCAATTCTACTTTACTAGCAGCCATATTATTTTTTTACCCTTTTCAGCTTTTCACCAGCCTATTCTCATTCTATACTCAAACCCCAATTCCTAAAATCTCAAATTGCTCACTAATGGCTCCCAAGGAAAAACACCGGTTAGTGAACGATCCAACAAGGGTCAATCCTCTTCTTCTCCAAACTCCTTATTTAATGATGCCCTTATTCAAGAGTGGCTTCATAATAGCACGGTTGCTAACGAGAGATTTGTTGAGATCAAACAAAAGAAGCTTCATTCCAGCTCATTCTACAGCTTATGGAAATTTGACGAATATGGAATTTAAGAACACACTATCACCTCCGATTTTTGGGATTAAATCAATTTCGGCGAAAATGATGCACAAATTAATCAATCGGCGATATTTCATTTTTGCGCAAATTTGTGTCGTAGCGATATTTGGACTCCTAATAATGACGATGGTTGGTTATAGAGGTGTGTTTATGGACATGTTTTAATGTTTAGCATAAACACCATTGGTCGTATACTTAATTGTTCTTCGTCCGGAATTAATTTAGAAGAAGTTTAAAACCATAGAAATTTGCCGCGAGATGAAATAACTCATCAAATTTGGGAAGATAGGATGCCACAGTGGAAATCTTTTTACTTACGTCCAAAAGTAGGTTGGTAAACCGTATGATTATCAATACGATAATTCCATGCCTAGGAACTCATGAACAAATCTACGACAACGACCACAAAGCTCTTTATACTATTTTTGGTAGGATACAAATAAATTGGGCTTAGTTCATTCATGACGACATAAAAAGCTTTTGGTCTCATAATCGATGCACGATTATACATGCTCTATATATTATGCACCTCTTACATGCTCTTAGTCTACCCTCTTATATCTCTCATTTTAAAGAAATCCCTAACAAAGATAGCGGAATAAAAAAAATTCTTTAATGCACCTTCCCCAACGATCACCCCCAATTATCTCCCTAAAACAATGGTCCTTGCAATAGAAACAACAAGTGCATCATCTTCTTCAGCCCACTCCTGCTCCTCAACATACTTATTCACCTCATCCTTCGCATCAACCTGCCTCCTCAAGCCGTGCTGCCGAATAATATTCCGATTTAGAAATTCTAGAAGCTCCAATGCAAAATGAATCAATCCATGATTTAACACTGTAAAAATCAAAGGTTAATCACCTTCAACCAATGGGCTTTAAATAGTAAAATGACTAGCTTGGAATGTTCCTTCTCAACGCATATGACTAAAATGAAAAGGGCATTAGAAAAAGTCATCTCCACCTTAGTAAAAGTAATGAGAAAGTTACATGGCAGATCATCCTCTCTGTTTGCATAAAAATGGGCAAACATCTCCAAGTCGTATGATTTAATCGATTTTATGTTGTTCTTAATGATTTAGGTGATTTATGTAAATATGTAAAAAGCAGGAACTAAACTGTAAAAGACACAGATTTATAGTTGTTCGGCCAGAATGTGCCTACGTCCACTTCATATGTTATTCTCTTCATTGTTCCGATTACAAGTACAAAGCTTTGATTACAAGTGCATGAAAGTGTTTGAAAGTTCTGTCGAAGCTTGAGCTCTCAAACTTGTCTGCCATTGTTGTACCTCTACCCCTCTATTTATAGAGTAAGGCTGGGGGGTAGGGGTCTCGGATGTATATAGCTACTGGTGGGCCCGGGCTGCTGTAATCTGGCCTGGCAATGTTGGTTCGGTAACGTCTTGGTTCGGTAGTGAGTGGAGCATGGATTGGACCGGTAGTAGGTGGGTTGTTGATTGGTCCGGTGGTGTGTGGATGATCCGGTCTGGTAGTGAGTGGTTCGGTAGGGCCTCGTTAGTGGGGGAATGATCCGGTTCGGTAGGGCTTCGGTCTGGTGGTGTTGGTTCGGTTAGGCATTGGAAGTGGGTTGGTTCGGCTAGGCGTTGGAAGTGGGTTGGTTCGGCTAGGCGTTGGAAGTGGGTTGGTTTGGTAGTGAAGGGTGCCTGGTTCGTCCCTGCCTTGGTTTAGTGGTGAGAATACGCCCAACATTTGCCCCCCAAAGTGGGGCATATGCCTGCATATGTCACGCTTTGTTTTCTCCCCATTCGGCCTAAGTGCCGAACCATGTGGTCCGGTCATCCTATGCTTGCCTATAAGTAGGGGTTCACGCCTCTACTATTCCATACCTTTTGAAATAGCCGAATCAAACCCGGGTCTGCCGAATCAACCGTATAACCGAACCACATTTGATAGCCGGTCCAGGTGATTTAGTCTTCTCTCGCCGAATGTCCTTTTTGCCGGGACTGCCGAATGAGTCCGGGGAGTAGGAGTGTCGAATGAACTTTCGCCTCGCACTATCGAATGGACTTGGGAGTACGAGTGCCGAATGAACTTTCGCCTTGCACTACCGAATGAGCTTTTACGTTTTTGAATTATGAATTAGATTCCAGGCCGTAGGTATTTGTTTGCCTACATCCCTTGTTCTAACGACGTATTTTCTTGTGTTGTAGATAATGTCTCATAAAGTAGAAACCCGTTCTGATAAGAAGAAATCCAAGGACAAGGGAGAGTCCTCCATAGTGCCCCCAGTCCAGTCAGAGCCAGAGCGACGTGGACCATCCCCGAGATCATTAGTAGATGGGTACGGCCCTCAAGAGCTCTTGAACTCACCACCTGACTGCTTTCCCAGCTCCCTCAAAGACGAGCAGCTTGACATTATATCTAGATCCTTCAGGATTGACAGAGCGCATATGATGTTGCCGGGGGAAGGAGTGATGCCGTGTAACCCCCCTGAAGGATATTTTGCTTATAGTAGATATCATTGCATGTGCTGGGCTATTCTTCCGATGAACGCTTAGATAGTCAGCTTCATCACATACTTGAAGGTGGCCCCTTTCCAGCTTCAGCCCAACTCATATGCCATCTTGGTGAGTCTGTTCATTATCTTCCAGAGAAAATACGGGCGTCCCCCCTCCAACCGGGAGATTCGGTATCTGTACAACTTGAGAGGCTATAAGAAGGGGTCTCCATACATCAGCTTAGAATCGGCCGTGTCTTTCAAGCCAGTCCTGGACTTATATTCAAATTTTAGCATGTTCAAGAAGGAATGGTTCTTTGTCAGAGATGACTCTGTTTCTTTCCAACGCTTCACCTCTGGCTGTAAGTTGACTCTTATTTATAATTTCGTTCTGACTACAATGCTCCTCCTTATGTGCTTTGTTTATTTGCTAGCGACAGGTGGATTTGCGGTCGTAGAGAATGATCGTCTGGTTCGGATGCCGGAGGAAATAGAAGCCATTCCAGAAAAGGAGAGGGCAGCTTCTTATTTGATCAGGAACGCTACTCTTCTGGGGCACAACTTAGTTCTGCCACGCCAGTCTATGGTCAAGCAAAGAGACACAACTGAGGAGAGGGCCGCCAAAGCTAAAGGAGGGGCCATAGCGAAGAGTGGCAAAAGGAAACCCTTCTCGAAACCTCCAATTGCCGGGGGGAAGAAGCTTAAGAAGTCCGATGGTCCCTCCCCCGGCACATGTCTAGATATCCCGGAGAAGGAATATGTGGAGGAGGAAAGAGGTGAGGATGAAAGAGGTGAGGAGGAGAGTGGAAGTGATGGAGAAGGTGATGGTGATGGTCATGGTGATGATGGTGTCGATGGACAGAGTGGTAGTGGTGCTGGGGTTTTGTCTTCTGAGCAAGCAGGAGTGATTCAGGAGTGGACAGATGATGCTCTCCGCCAAGCTTTTGAAGGGTTGGAGGAAGGACCGGCTCTGGTAGAGGAGCCTAAGAAAGCTGACAAGGCCGGGACTAGTGCTGATTCATCTTCCAAAAGTGTTTTAGTTGAGGCAACACCCGCGACCCAAGGTGTATTTTTGACTTCTGCGGACTCCATTTATGATAAGGATTTAGGAATATTTTATGGTCAGCTCTCGTCCTGGAATGAGATCCAGGACTTATTGCAGTATCCTACTCCTCGCTAGGGTTTGTATAACAAAAGCGTCTCTCGACTCCTCTTACTTGGTATATTTCTTGAATCATGGCTTAATGTATGCTTGTAACACTAGGTTTTTCATCTCAGGAGTGCTAAAGCGGCCAAGACATCAGACGTTCGACACTGTCTTGAACAATACAAACTCCTCAGGGCTTCTACAAAACCAAAGCCTCCGACTAACCGCCCTGGAGACGTAGTTGGCTACCGTCCTCTTCTTGGAGTTATCGAAGAGGATATCTGGAAGAAGAAAGGAGTCGCTCCTTGTTCGAATCTCCACCTGGCCCTCAGCCCCCAACTCAGCCTCTTAAGAATACCACGGAGGAGAATACTGAGTTTATACCTTCGCCGCACCCATCTGAAAATCCAACCGTTACCCCGATAGATCATCCCGGGTTGGCTCGTAATCCGTTTGCAGGTCATCCGGATCTGGATCGGGGTTTTCGCGATATTACCTTTGATGAGGCCACCGGTGAGCACCCTCTCGCTCGCAACCCTTTGGTAAGAGTACTAGACAAAGCTAAATCCCTGGACCTTGATTTGCTTACCACTCGAGTTGTAAATTTGGGAAACGAAGCCAAGGCAAACATCGACCGGGTTGCTGAGGTAACCAGGAAGCCGATGGGGCATCATGCCCGACTGGTCAAGGTTGGGGAGGAAATCGGGAGTGCTAATATTCGACTGCGGTTGATGGTTTCCGACCAGGCCAAACAACTCGCTGATTAGGCCATCCAGATCTCTCAGCATGAGGCCGCCTCTAGGAAATTAAAGAAAACCATGGAAGAGGCCAGCAGAGCAGAGTTACGGAAAATGGAGGCTGCCTGTAAGGAACGGATTGATATGGCTATTGCAACGGTGGATGAGGTTCGGAAAGCGGATCTCGAGAGGGTACAGGAGTTGTCCGAGAAACTTGAAGCCGCAGAGCTTGCTCAAACCAAGCTGAAGGAGGAGATGGAGGCGACGAGGAAATCCTTCCAGGCTGACTGCTCGCGATACTGATCGGAGAGGGATGCCGCCAGTGCAAAGCTGTTGGATTCTGAAGGCCGAATAAGGGAGTTCGAAGAGAATGAGTAGATGAGATGCTTCAGGATGTATACTTTCGCACTTGGAAACAGGGCAACTTATCTTGGATGGATGATTATCCCCGAGTTATGGCCAGGATTTATCTCAGGGCCCTGGAGGAGGCTAAGGCCGAATCAGATAAGGAGGGTGGCGTGGCCTTTAGAATGGATGTGGTTACGGCTCAATTCACCAAGGAGGAGAAGGTGGCGGTGAAAGAGGGTATGCGGCTGCTTGTTGCTGAGGAGGTTGGTGTGCAGTTAGAGGATGATGACCAAAGAGCAGATGCCGGTAAGTTTCCCCTTTTAGCTTTTCATAACTTGATTTCTTATTGCTTATTTAATGGATTCTCCTTCTGGATCGGATAGGCGAGACCTCCGAAGAACCGACTACCTTTGGCCAGCATGTTGAGAGTTCCGATCCTACGGCTAAGTAGATCTTAGAGGGCCGGCATGATAGAGGTGAAGCTCCGATGCAGCTGACTCCTTGAATTGATATGGATATCTTTTGGTTTGCTTGACATTGTTGTCTATGCTAGTCCCAAAACATTAATGTAACTTTTAGGCTGTAATTATGTTATTCGTAACGAACGACTTTATTCTTGGCATGTAATTTTTAACTTAAGCTGATTCTGTTATATTTGAATGCTTTCGTTATTTTGGTGTGTTGCATAAGAAATGTAGCTATGCATATGCCTGTGATTCAATTATGTTTGATGTCAAGTTCTTGCTTAAAACATAATTTCATATCTTGCAATGTTATTATGATGTGTGAATAAATTATAGCTACGCATTCATAAACAAAAGAAGAGAGTACCGCCCTTCGTGTTTTAGTTGTAGATGGTAGCTTTGAATGTCTTGTGTGACTGAGTATGGAATGTAGCTGAGTGTCCTATCATCCAGTTGTGAGTTCCTATCCCCATTTGCGGGTGTCTCCTATTTTATGCCATGTACTTTAGGGATCGTTATATAGGATAGGAGGAAAGTTTTTAAATAAAATAAGAATATAAGAAATAGTAAAACTTCCAATCACGGAAGGCCTTCGATGTGCTTAAGTTCGTGGCAAATGGGTTTTGTAGTCACTTTCCCTAACTGTGGGTCTTGGAGACATTTGTCACCCATCTTACGCCTCCGCGGGGAGTTTTCTTTTTTACCACAGCCGTACTTAAGACACACGGTGCCGAGATCGCGCACGGTAACTACCCGAGCCATTATGGCTTGTAATCGTGGGTATTATTCGATTTACCATGGCCGGCTAGCGTGGGTGCCAATCGTCAACCGTGAACTACCCCTGGCTGACCACCTTATGTTGGGGCTTAAAGTAGGTTCACAGTTGCCGGCGAGCCGAACGCCGTAATGAGCTGCCTAGGCTATGGTTGGCCTACTCGGTGGCTTATAATCGGCTCATTACAATTGGCTTTAAGGGCCGTCGCAAGCAATGAGTTAACCCATAGTAGAGGGATGCTGGAGCAAAAGTATCTCATTGGCGAGGGCATAGATTCATATAGTACACGTTAGGTCTTGTCCAGGTGGAGTTGCGCTGTGATGTGCCTTGAATGGAAATGTCGTTTACACAAAATTTTGTTCAACAGAAAAGGATAAAGCTCAACAAGCAGCCAAGAAATAAAGGAACAGGTTAAAAAAGAGACAAGGTTTTTAAAGTGGTTCGGCACGAAAATGCCTACGTCCACTGATTCTCTTTGTTAATTCACTTCATATGGGCAGTACAAGTTAAGAAAAGTATCGACGAAGGTATTGGATGTTCCATGCACTCTGGAACACCTCTCCATCCACTGTTAACAAAATATAAGCTCCGTTGTGGAGGTCTTTATGAATTACGTATGGTCCGTCCTAGATTGGATCTAGCGCTCCAGGGCGGGGAAGATTCGCCTGAGGACAAGATCTCCTTCTTGTAAGCTGCGATGCTTGACTTTGGAGTTGTATAGCGCTGCCACTTTTCGCTTGTGAGTTGCTGCTTTGAGTTCCGCATCGTTTCTTCTCTCTTCAATTAGATCCAAAGACATGTGAAGGAGTTCTTCGTTCTCTTCTGGGTTATAGTGGCGGTGGGAAGGCACTACAATTTCGACTAGGAGCATGGCCTCCGATCCGTATGCCAAAGAGAAAGGAGTATGCCCCGTTGATGTTCTGAAAGATGTGCGGTAGGCCCAAAGTGCCGTAGGAAGTTCATCCACCCAAATGCCTTTTGATTTTTCAAGTTTCTTCTTGATCAGAGTTTTGAGAATTTTTTTGACAGCTTCGACTTGTCCGTTTGTATGGGGATGAGCTACAGATGAGAAGCTTTTGTGAATTCCGTGCTCTTGGCACCATTCGGCGAATTCCTCACTGTCAAACTGAAGTCCATTGTCCGATATGATTTTGAGTGGGACTCCGTACCTGCATAGAACATTTTTGATCAAGAAGTAAATAACTTTTGTCGAAGATAATTTACTTAGAGGTTTCGCTTCCACCCATTTGGTGAAATAGTCGACTGCCACTATAGCATATTTGGCTCCGCCTCGGCCCATTGGCAGTTCGCCAATCAAGTCAATTCCCCATACTGCAAAGGGCCAAGGGCTGGTCATTTGAGTGATCACATTTGTTGGTAGTCGAGGAATCTTAACAAACTTCTGACATCTGTCACATCTTTTGACGAAGTCCAAGGCGTCTTTGTTTAAGGTGGGCCAGAAATATCCATATCGGAGTATCTTCTTTGCCAGAGTTTGCCCTCCAGTGTGATCGCCGCAGCTTCCTTGATGGATGTTGGATAAGATTTCCTTGGCTTCCCTTCCAGCGACGCACCTTAATAAGGGGTTAAAGAATCCGCGCCGATAGAGGATGCATTTCCATTTAGGCTTTGCATTTCTCTTCGAGTGGAAGGTATCCTGATATCTTTAAGAGCTCGGACTTGTTTAGGGTTTGCTTCAATCCCTCTGGCATGGACGATGAATCCCAAGAACTTTCTGGATGATACTCCGAGGGAGAACTTTAGAGGATTCAGCTTCATTCCATATTGGCGAAGTACTTGGAACATCTCGCCCAGGTGGTTTACGTGATCGTTGGCTTTTCTCGACTTCACTAGCATGTCATCCACATAAACTTCCATAGTTCGTCCTATTAGTTCCGCAAACATCTTGTTGAAGATGCGCTGATAAGTAGCTCCGGCGTTTTTAAGTCCAAAAGGCATCACTTTGTAGCAGTACAATCCCCGGTCAGTGATGAAACTAGTGTGGTCTTGATCGGGAGCGTGCATAGGAATTTGGTTATATCCTGAGTATGCGTCCATAAAAGATAAGAGTTCGTGTCCGGTTGTGCTGTCTATAAGCTGATCAATACGGGGGAGTGGGAAGCAATCCTTCGGGCAAGCGTCATTTAGGTTGGAGAAGTCAATGCATGTTCGCCACTTCCCATTAGCCTTCTTTACTAGTACCAGGTTAGCGATCCACTCTGGGTAGGTGGCCTCTCGTATGAAGTCATTGGCAAGTAGGTTCTTTACTTCTTCATCGAGGGTTGCTGATCGTTCTGCCCCCATACTTCTCTTTTTCTGCTTCACTGGCACCTTGGTAGGATCGATGTTTAGTACGTGGCATGCAACGTCTGGAGAGATTCCAGTCATGTCGGCGTGCGTCCAAGTAAATACATCCAAGTTGTGGCGGCGAAAATTAATGAGTTGATCCTTCAATTCTGCTCTCAGCTGAGATCCGATTTTCAACAGCCTACTTGAGTCATGTTTGTCTACAGATACAAACTCCATAGCCTCTGCAGGCTCGGCGGTGGCCTCCTCCTCTTTGTCCCTGGGGTCTAATTCATTGAAAGGATCACTGGTATATCGAAGAGGAGGGGCTTTCTTTAGTTGCGATGCTTCCAAGTTTTTCATGCAGAGAGTAGTCTCTGCATTCTTCCCTTTATCCTTCCTGCGATTATTGCGAAGTTCAGTTACATAGCAATCTCGAGCGGCGTCTTGATCTCCCTCTTCTTCCCCTATCCTATTGTTTGTTGGAAATTTCATCTTCAGGCACCACGGGGCCAGGACAATTTGGAAGTCAAACAAGGCTGGTCTTCCTAAAAAGGCGTAGTAGGCCGAGTGGTTATCTATCAGCACAGATGTTTGTTTCCGCATAACGGAGTGGGGGTGAATTTCTATTTCAACAAAGAGGTCCAGTTGCCCGAGGGGCATCTTGGCATCTCCAGTGAAACCGTGTAGTGGTTTGTTGCAGGGAGACACATCCTTCATTGACAGCTTCATTCTGTCGAAAGCGTGCTTGAATAGGATATTTACTGAGCTTCCAGTGTCTACTAGAATTTGGAAAACTTCGGCTGGGCCGAACCAGGCAGAGATGACCATAGGATCCATGTGAGGATACTGCCTTCCCTCTAGATCACGCCTACTGAATGTGATGTCATCATTCTCTTTCCGTTTCGGGTGGCGTTCTTCTATAACAGAGTTAACGCAGTCTTCATTGTTGCTAAGTGACTTTCCATATCTTTCCATCTCTGTCCAGCTTCTGTCGGCGATGTGTGGTCCTCCCGATATTGTATGGACTACTATTCTCTCTTGACTGGAGCTACTGGTGTTGCGATTTCCTACGTCCACTTCAGGGGAGGGTTGCCTTGGGTCCTCATTGGCAGGAGTTGGATTTCTGTTCTGACCTTTTACATAGCATTCCAGTCTCTTCCTTCTGATGTGTTCTTCAATTAAGTCCCGAAGATGATGACATTCATTGGTATCATGCCCATGAGATTCGTGGAAGCGACAGAACTTTCCAGACTTAATTGCGTTATCTGATTCCTTCTTGTACGGGGGCGTTTGTATTTAACTTCGTCTTGGGTGGCCAGGAAGATGTTTTCGATTGTCTCATTTAAGGGAGTGTAAGCGTCAAATCTCGGTCCTGGCCGATATAGGCGCTTTTGTCCCTTCTTGGCCCCAGCATTGTTTCTAGAGTCATTTCTTCGAACGTCCTTCGCTACAGCGGATGTGCTATTATGAGCTGCTTTAGTCTGTTGTCCTGTCTGTCTTTCAATGGCAGCGTCTTCAAGTCTCATATATCTTCCGGCTTCATGGAAGAAATCGGGTAGGGTAGCTAGTTTTTCTTTCGTTAGTCTTCTAGCAAATTTAGTATCCGGATGCACACCACTACAGAGGGCCATTAAGATAAGTTTCTCATCGGCATCTTGGACTGCGGCCGTTGCGGCGTTGAATCGGGTTAAATATTGTTGCACTGTCTCTCCAGGCTTCTGTTTGATATTAGATTGGGAATAAGCGTCCTTGGGTTGTTCCACATGAATGCGGAACCGGCTGATGAATTTTTCTTTCAACATTTCCCATGAGCTGGTGGATCCTTGGGGTAGATGGCAGAACCAGGAGGTAGCTAGATCTGCCAAGAATAGTGGAAAGCATTTTCACAGTACTCCCTCTATGGCTCCGCTCATGAGCATATGCTGTGTGTATCTCTGCAAGTGTACAACAGGGTCAGAGATTCCCTTGTAAGGTTCCATTGTTGGCATTTTCCATTCTCGGGGGGTGATGGCAATTTCGATACTGCGGGTGAAAGGGCTGATTACCCTAGCGCCTATCCCTCGATCTCTTTGATCCCATTGGACGCACTCTCTAAACAATCGTGCCATCCTTTCATCAGAATTTGGAGCAGATAGAAATGAGTTTGGTTCTTCTCTGCGGGATTGATTCCGTCCAGATGATCTGTAGGGATGGTACCGTCTATCTCTCCTAATATTTTCCAGTGGCTGTCTCTGGTCTTCTGGGAGCATGCTAGGGTCAGCTACAGTTTCCCTTGCCTTGATCTTCCCCTGCTGGGTTCTGTTCTGGGCACTTCCTCGGGTCCAACTTCGGGCTGGACTCTAGCTCGGCCCCGTTCATTGGTGTTTCCATGGCTAGGTAGCATGACCGACTCAGCCATAGCCGACCCTCGCCTGGTACCTCCCCCGTTGGGTTTGGTTCCAAATGTTTCCTCGGGTCGGAGTTCGGGCTGAGTTCGGGCTCGGCTCCTATCATTGCTGTTTCTGTTGTTAGCTTCTTCGAAGAAGAAAGATCTTTGTCGCCTCCCAGATCCTCCAGACTGGGACTCATTCCATAATTCAGTGTTGCGGTTGGATTCTTCAGCATCCCTTAAGCGTGACATGAGTCGGTCCACCAAGGCTTCTTGTTGGGATGTGAAGCGGTTAGTCACTTCAGCCATAACCCTGTCTAGATCTGCCCTAGTAATTGCTGTCGGTTGTTCCATGGCAGGGGCTGTCGGATTTGGCTGACTTCCATTTCGTACTGCTGTTGAAACGGGACGGTTCTCTTGATCTGTGATCACTGGATCTGAAACGCTGCTAGTTGCGATGTTCTTTCCTCTGCTAACATCTTTCTTCTGCCTGGGAGGCATGTCTTCCAAGCAATGCGCGATGCTGTCGAGAAGAAGGTTAAGTGGGAGAAGCTGAAGCTTCTAGCTCGATTTCTCAATGAAAGCACCAAAAATGTTTGCACAAAAAATGGAAAAACACCTCCAAGTCATATGATTTAGTCGATTTTATGTTGTTCTTAATGATTTAGGTGATTTATGTAAATATGTAAAAAGCAGGGTCTAAACTGTAAAAACACACAGATTTATAGTGGTTCGGCCAGAATGTGCCTACGTCCACTTCATATGTTATTCTCTTTCATTGTTCAGATTACAAGTACAAAGCTTTGATTACAAGTGCATGAAAATTGTTTGAAAGTTCTGTCCGTGCTTGAGCTCTCAAACTTGTCTGCCATTGTTGTACCCCTACCCCTCTATTTATAGAGTGAGGCTGGAGGTAGGGGTCTCGGATGTATATAGCTATTGGTGGGCCTGGGCTGCTGTAATCTAGCCTGGCAATGTTGGTTCGGTAACATCTTAGTTCGGCAGTGAGTGGAGCATGGATTGGACCGGTAGTAGGTGGGTTGTTGATTGGTCTGGTGGTGAGTGGATGATCCGGTTTGGTAGTGAGTGGTTCGGTAGGGCCTTGTTAGTGGGGGAATGATCCGGTCCGGTAGGGCTTCGGTCTGGTGGTAGAGGGTTGGTGTTGGTTCGGCTAGGCATTGGAAGTGGGTTGGTTCGGCTAGGCGTTGGAAGTGGGTTGGTTTGGTAGTGAAGGGTGCCTGGTCCGGCCCTGCCTTGGTTTGGTGGTGAGAATACTCCCAACACTCTCAATCATCATCTTATCCTTCACTTACACCACCTCCTCGAACTTAATCACCAATTTACCATGCTCAAACTTCTCATGAACAAACTTCTCATGACAAAGGGAAGACTACCGAGCAAGAACAACTGAAAGAGGAGGAAGAAGATAGTGATGATATGTACTTATCCTACCTTCATCAATTTCAACATCAACCTTACATGGCTTTCCAAGGACTTTCCATTCAGGAAAATGAAGAATATCACGATCAAACTAACTGGCCAGGAGCATACGACCAAGATCCTCGTCATATTTGGAGTACTATGAGAATTATGACATATTTTCCTATTTCCTCAGATTAGTACAATTAGCCTATTTCTGTCTTTCAATTTTATCTATTCTACTTGTCACATTTGTTTATGCTTTTCTTTTTTTAATGCAATTTGTTACTACTTTTAAAACATAATTTTGTTTATCCTTGCTTGTACATATTTACCTTCAATTATTTCATTCTCGTATCTTTACATATCTATCACTATATATCTATTTAACGTATGTATAATATCTTTTCTTCTATTTTGACAATAACAGGGGGAGAAATATATGCATACACATAACTGGAGATTAAATTCACTTTTTCAATATTTGATTATGTACGACTATAATATATCTTCTGTTTTGATTATATAGTTTTCATCATCAAAAAGAGGGAGAATGTTAGAACATCTATTGTATAGTTTCAATGAAAAAAAATCATACAATCGTATATATTATACTTCTTATCAAGATTACAAGTATATACTACGAGGGATCATAATGCTCAATGATATTGGGACTCGGGACAAACAATTACCTTTGAGTTATGCTATGATTAAGTAAAGTTATTTTAGTTTGTTAAGAGTCCTAAATAAAACATTGTACGATCTACTTGTGTATATATGCACACATGATTTCATATACACTAGTATTCGTCGAAAAACTGAATTTACCATCCATAGGCGTATGAGGAAAAACCAAAAACGTCTGTGACAATACTCGATAAATTATTTCCTGAAGCCAAAAACGTCTGAGATTTCCCCATAAACGTCTGTCATTTGAAAAACTACAAAAATCTCAATAGACACCTCTATTAAATGAATAGAAATCAACTCTTCATCGAAAGGTTGTAGCCATTAAAATAAACATAAATTAACTAATAGTGACAACTCCTCATCTGTGTCTCTTTAAATTTATATATACTACAATGATCGAGATTGACAATTTGATTGAATTGAATTAATTGAATCTATTCTCTCTTGATTTCTTATTACTCTCTTATGCATACATTACTTACATACTCTCAATCTATCATAACCAAAATATAATATTGGTTAAACCACTTCCAACAACTCAAAGCATTTACATTCACATACTTAAAGGAGATCATAGGAAGATTTGTACTATCAATCAAAATCCATGTTATTTGGAACACAAGATTGCCAAAGATATACTTTTGTATTAGCATGTTCCTCCAATGAAGTGAGGGTTAGTTATTAAAAGAAACACCGAAGTGGAGCTTCGAGACTGGATGTAGGACGGGAGGTCCAAACCAATATAAAATATATGGGGTGCTTGCTTTTATTATTTACCTTATTTATATTCAATTATTATTCTTTTCTTAATATAGTTAGTAATATACACTCTCACACGTGTATATATAATTTTAATCACTTAAAAAGATCCTATATGTAACGACCCAAAATTTAACACTTTAAAATATAGTATTTAAAGTGGTTTTAAACATAAAATATAAATGGTTTTATGATTCAAATAATATTAGATAGGATATGGAAATATAAATATACATAAAAATAGTAACATTTGCTTATATTGACAAAAGTGACAAAATCCCGATTTCAAAAAAGTATGTCTCAATGGTTAAATAAATTATTTTAATTAATTTATATGTGTTTATATTTTTAAATGACACTATAAAAATTTATTTTTAACTTTGGTTTACATAAATAAATAGTTTAAATAAAACATCAAAATATAACCGTAAGACATTTTTTTAAAAATCAACGTTTTGTCGATTTAAAGTTGTCGCGACGTTGTTGCACCTTTATGTATATAATTTAATAAATATGATAACATATGAAGATTGTTAACAAGTAACTAAACAATGTTACTTTAAATAACCACACTTAGAAAATTCTAGAAAATAATTAGCAAAAGTAAACTAAAAAAGACAAAACATATGTCACATTAAAAGTGACATAAAGTAAAGAAAGTGACATAAAGTAAAGAAAGTGACATAAAGTAAAGTAATCTTTCTTATTCTTTACTTAACTCTAAAGTATTTGGATTTTAAAAGTGTGCTGTGATGTGGAAGGTAAGTTTTGAATTAAATAAGCTTACTTAATTCTTAAGGAAGGTTATTTAAGTAAAAACATAAATCTATATTTTATTCTCAAATATTTTCTATAAATACATACCCAATTTCTCACTTCCTTCCACACTTCTTCTTCTTAAAATTTCAAGCTTCTTCTTACCACTTTTAATGGCTTCCAACCTTAACAAAGTTATGCCAAAATATTCCAAAAAATAAGATAAAGAAATATCGACAAAACACCGTCCGAACCACTTCAAACTCCTCCTCCTTCCTCACATTGCTCACGCCCCCCTCTTCCTCCATTTGGCCGAGTATTTCTAGCCTTCCACAAGCCAAGGGGAGCCATCTAAATCGAAGCGTTCAAGGGATCGTAAGCTAAAAACATCAAGTAGCGAAGCTATAGCACATTTTACGTTCGCCAAAACCAAACAAAGTGAGAACTCCTAATTTATATGCATATATTTGGTTATGGTGTTGTGATTTGTTTTTTCGGATGTTAATAATGATTTTTGATAAGTGTTTGAAAAAGAAAGCAACCACCTTTAAGTCATTTGCAAAAGTTAGTAAGCAAATATGTACAAAAATGACACTTATATGACAATGTAATAAAAATGTTGTTAAATTGATATGCAAGTTCATATGACATATTATAATATGTTAAAATGATTATAAATATTGTTTTGGATATTTATTAGTTGTATATTGAATATATATGTTGAAACAAGTCACGGATTTACACGATGTATAATCGCATGGAAATCACTTTTCAAAAGAAATGAAATGTGAAATGGAATCATTTATACCTTTGAAAAATGTTTGAAAATACTTTAGAAATGATTCCTAATTGTTTAAACTAGTTTCAACAAAGTTTGGATATGAATCACAAAATACGCCAAAAATTTGAGACATCGTGTAACGGTAGTTCGCGTTTTCGCGTCAAAAGTTCAAACGAACATACGAAGTGGACTATAGTTCGGAATTCTTCGAAGTAAGAATTTTACAAATCCTTAAATATATATCCTTCATAAAAAAGAGAAAATCAAGATTTCATCTTTTATATTTTGAAATATGGCATAATCAATTTTTAAGGAAAATCCCGTTTTTGCACAAAATGACCAAAGTTGGAAATTGATAAAATAATCGTTTTAAAAATATGAAATAAACTCTAAAAATCTTTCAATATGTTTTAAAAGTGACTTAAGTTGAAAATATGGTTTTCTAAATGATATAAAGGTTGTTTTGAAGATTATATCTTTTAAAGCACTTTTTGTAACACTATTCGCAATACTTTTCACAACGCTTTTCAATACCTTTTGAAATAAAGATTGAAACTTAAAAATTCTTTTCAAAATCCATAGTAAATATTTTTAAGTAAATAATAAAGCATTTCAAAAGTAATTTGAACAATTTAACATTATTTCAAAGATGTTTAAACAAGAAGTTAAGTGATTTAAAAAGGGAAAATGAGTATGCGGAAACGACTAATATATTTGACCTGCCTATGAGATCTAAAAGTGAAAACAAGATGTGTAACTAAGGTTAGAGATGGAGCAATTAGTGCCCCGAACTTACCTGGCCTAAGTTTTCTCTTTTAGGCGAGGGGTGGACCATATCGAAAGGAAAGTCCGGATGCTCAACTTGGATTTTATAGAAATAATCTTCTTATACTCATTATTAAAATCCGAAGAGGGAACTTGTCCTATTCGTGGAATTTAAAAGGTGATCTCACCGTTATATCTCCCATGGCACTTGTTGAATATGGAAGTTGATTTTGGATAAAAGTAGAATGATTTCTGTAATCCTATTTTCTCAAAAGGTACTCTTTTAAAAATGATTTGAGAAATATTCAAAAGGAGGTTTAAATGATTCTGTATTCACTTAAAGAATATTTTGAAATATATATCTCTCGAAGATATTTTAAAAAGGGAAAATGAATGAATCGAAAAACAATCACCTAATTACATCATTTTATCGATGATTGGATTTCGAAGGAACTGGGGTCGGATTTGGTTAATTCCTATCTGAAAACCACTTCGAACCAGTTTGCGTGTTCGAAGAATGAAGATGTTTGAAGACGGGGATATTAGACGAATATAACGAGGGACTACTTGTTGATTAATTGGGGATAAACTCTCGATTCTCTATATTGCAGCAGTGGTCTCTTTGTTATGAAAAACCTCAAAACCACAAGGGCTTCTCGCCTAGTAATGGCCGAGGAAAGTACCTTCGGTTTCGTTCGGTCCCAGAGTGAACTTGTATGGATGAATGTCTGACCTTGCATTCCAAATCATAATGAGTGGTTTCTATAAAAGTATACTAGCCGGTGGCAGAGAAGACACCTTCTCTTAGCTTAACACTCTTTCCCGAGACATACGAGCTTAGGAAGTTATATGTATAGAAATCAGTCGTGTGAATGTGGAATGGCAATGTGGCATTCAAAGTGAAAGAAGATGTGCTATGTGAAAAGGTAATCGTAGCCTCGAGCCTCATCAACCGGAAATGACCGAAACAGGGTTAGATGCAGCAAGGCTAGGTGGGTCATTCCCAATTGGGGTATGATCATTCCCTTCTAGATATATTTCTTCCCGCTATGACTTTCCAGATGTAAATTAATGTGGATGTATTCGATGAGAGCTCTCGGATAAAGGTCGGGAATGACTGGGGATGATATATTCGATACTATCTAGTTACAGAGATAGGCAGGTCTTGTGTTGGTAGAGGATCCTTTGTGATGTTCCTCGAGACATCCATCTAGAGGTGTACCCATTGGAAGATAGTTCATTCACCTGGTCATTTGTATGGAAACCCACTCTCCAATAAGAACCTTCAGACTTGATTGTAAACCTATTATGCTTAAATTTAATCAATGTAACAATTTCGGCTAAGAGTAATAAGTTTATTTGCAAATGTTTTCAAAAAAATGTCATTAAAAATAATATCCCTAAATTTTGCATAATAAAGAGTTTTTGGTTATCGTAAGGTGAAAACCCGTTCCGTATTTATATGCAGCGTGGTCTTATGAGATACCTTTTTGTTTTCAAAACATCGTACTTTGAGTTCTCACACCAGTCTCATGACTGACTCGGAGTTTGATTTTCCCTTTAAACTCTGGGTGTCCTATTTTTCGGGCAGCCGTGTAGTCAGGATACCTTAGGAGCATTTTGAAGCATGTTGGGGAGCATTTTGGACAAATCTTTTGGAGCTATGAAGCTGAAGTACCTTATGTAGTTATCAACCCATTTAATGCCGGGTTATGTAGTATGTATTTCTAGCGTATGTACGGATAGACGGTTATAACTATCCTGCTAGATTTGTATTTGACTCTGATCATTATGTTTAATTATAAATGTTGAATGCGATGTGAGAGTCTATTATTATGTTATCTTCTATCTTTATTTTCTTTTACACCCCCGATAATCTGCCTCCCCTGCACTTGGATTTACGTCACGTGAATACCGTAGATGTATTAGTGTCGATTTCTGAGGGTCGAGGAGAGGGTCGTCACATTTGGTATCAGAGCTGAATGTTAAGTAAGAACCTTCTCTTTGTTGGGGTATGACTCATTAGAGATAGGGTTATTAAAGCCCTAGAATGAGTTTAGTCTGAGAGAGTGCATAATTAAAACTTCTAATCTGAATAAGTATATTCATACTGTATAACATTCCTTAAGATATCTCATCTATATGTCGTAAAGATATTTTTCTTACTATATATAGAAAGTAGAAAATGAGTGGAAGGAGATGTAACGACCCGTAAATTCTAGTAAATAAAGTTGGGTACATTAATGAGATTTTGTAATTAAATTAGGAAGAAATAAAAAATTTATCACCTATATTGAAGTAAATGTTAAGAATGTAATTTAGCAATGGTTATAAAAATTTAATTTTGACAATTGAAGCGAAATCCCATTTATGAATAGTGTAAGTTGTTACATTTGGTTAAAAAAATATAAAATGAGAAAATAAAAGTAACTGTTGGATTAATAAATGCAATAATTTATTTATTAAAAGTAACTGCATGTAAATTTAGGCAATAAAGTTAGTCAAAGCTGAATTTGTATAAATTGAATTTTGTATCAATTGCAATAAAAATAAATAAAAGTTTACGTTAGTGTTAATTAAGGGATATTTGAAAATAATGTTAACGGTATTCATAATAGAACAAGTTGTTGAATGAAAGAAATGGAAGAAAAGATTTATAAATGTAAACTTAATAAAAGAATAAATGGAAAGGGAAGGTCTGGGGAATTATTGAAATTTGTTAATGGAAAAATAATAATATACTTAATGGTAATTAGATGAAAGCAGAAGTATTTAGGATTTGTAACATTTGTTTGATAATAGGGAATTCATAGGTGTAATTAAAGTCATGGTAATACACGTTATAAGTTACCCGTTTATTTGGTTAATAATTAAAATGCGAATCAATTGGAATTAAATGAGCATTAATGTTATATTAATAAGAATTAACGCAATAACTAAATTAGTGCATACCCTATTAATTGAAACAGATGGTAAAGTTAGGATTTGATTGAAATTAGTAAATTGGGCAAGCAATTCAAAATTATGTTAACTGATGAAGAATACGTAAGAAATTATAAATTTATAATATCAATGTCCGTTAAGTAGTTATAATATTTATCGTTGATAATAAACGTTACTTAGTGATTATTAAAATAATAACGGAAGGCGTAAATGTAATAATAGAATAATTGGAATTGTAAATTTATGCGTAGTGTAGTAATCGATATAATGGAAAGTATGAACCTAAGTAAATGAATTTATTTAGAATATAAAATGCAATTAGCGTGTATATTCGTAGAAATGTAATAAAATGAAAATAGGGTAGTTAGTACGAAGGAAAGACGAAAATTTGAACTTACTAATGTATAATAGGGTAAACAAAGGTTATCCTTTTGTTTATTCAATAATTTTTGATTAGATAAAAAGGATTTGGAGGTAAATCAAGTTTGATTATTAAAATAAATTATAATTCATTGGATTTATTGGGAATGAAATTAATTACTACATTATTTGAAATAAAGATAACATGAGAAAACTTAATGAAATAGTTTAAATCCAATATTTAAGTCATCTATTTAAAAATAACGAATGGAATAATTATTGATGGGTTTAATTAAATAAAATTTTGGAAATTTAATTTATAATTGTTGAATTTAACGAAATTGAGGAATTTATCAATTTTAAATCAACAGTTCAATTTGTTTAAATTAGTATAAATGTTTAAGAAATTAAAAATGACAAGAATTGTCGATTATAGAATTGGAATTTAAAAATTGGATTTGAGTAATTAATTTTTAATTTATTTAATTAATGGGAAAATAGCCATTTTGGCCACTGACTCAGATTTTGATAAAAAGTTTCATCGGATCCGTAACAGTGAATCATTGTAGGATTTCAAGTTTCGTATCGATCGGACTTGTCGTTTGATCGTACGGACTCGAAACGCATTGAAATCAAATCAACTGAAATCAATTTGAAAATATTGATTTTAGCATAACTTCTTCATACGATGGAACATGAAGCTTTTCCATCGCGTTTAGAATATTTTAAAACACCTATTTTGATATATGGGTTTACCAAATTTCGTTCCGGGGTCAGAACGGGCTTTTTGGGCCACTTTGTCGTGAGCGCGTATTTAACCCGATCCATTCATTCTATTTCAATTTTCTCTATAAATATCCTGCTATAAACCCTAGCCTCCCTAATTCTCATTTGTCTGTATGTAAATTCATTCTATTCCTACTCCTCCTCAATGGCAGACAAAGTTTTATATTTTCAGATCCAATTGCAAATCGAATCCAAAGCATATATTTCAAAGTCCTCAGAAAATTCTGAAAAAAATATATGTTGAAGCTCTCGACTAGGTAATTCACTGGTGGCATTCATTTTTCGTTTTGGTCCATCATTTGATCAGTAAAAATCGAAGAAGTTTCGGTCGTTCATCGCTCGACGATGAACTTCGTCGGATCGAAAAACCCTTTCTGGGTTTTGAAGAGAGGACCGAGGGGACTTCATCCATGCAGTTTATTTCGCGAATCAACGGTTAGATCGTCGTGTAATCTCGATTTAGGGTTTGTAGTTTGGTGGCGGTCAGCCCTTATTTCTGGTGATTGATGGACTTTCGAGCGTCGGCAAGGGGCGGGGTTGTGGAGCTTGGCAGGCGCAACCGTAGGGGGACTCGCGAGGGGGCGTGGCAAGCGGCGTTAGTGGCTGTGGTCCGGTTGCGTGCGTGTTTAGATGGGTCGCCTGCGTTCTATTACTGTCAGGGTTTGGTTTTTACTGTGCGCATATGGAAGGTGAAGCGCTGAGGTGGCATAGAGGATAGGTTAGTTTTGGATTTATTTTATTTTTATTTAATTTTGATTTCAACATCGTTTAACACGTATAACTTTTACATACGATATCTGTTTTACGCGCAGTTTCTTTTGTTAAGATCGTATCTGAATTCCTGACATTATGGCGATGGTTTGGATGAATTCAGAGACCGTCAAATTTTTAGGTTTAAATTGGATTTAAAATTCAATTTAAATTCAAAAGGTGAGTGTTTTAACCCACTCACAACTTCTAAAATTTCTAATGTTTGTTCATTGATATATGATGTGATTTAATATTTATTTATGGTTGTTTGGCATATTTTTAATCATCATCTCAGTTAGTTTCATTTATTTAAATTAAATTGCTATTTAATTTATTCATTGCATTTAAACTGCCAGTTAAATTGTTAATTTATTTTTCATTGCATATAAACTGCCAATTAAACAATTATTTAATTTATTATTGAATATAAACTGCTATTTAATACCTGTTGTTTATTATCCGTTCTATATTGATGCTATTGTTTGAATTGGTGATGATTGTGATAAATGGTTGATGGGTGATATTGGATGGATGGATGGTGTATTTTATATTGTTATAAACTGCAAGTTATTATGCATTTTCATCTCATTCGGGATTGCAGTTTGAAATGATGTACAACCGCATTTTTATTTTTTTAAATTGCGAATTGAAATGATAAATATCGTACACTTGACCATAGGATAGAAAATTATATACAGGCACCGCGGTCTATATATAAAGATATTTTGAAAGGTTTCTATGGTTTTGTAAAGAAATATGGTTTATGAGATATTGATTCGGATATTTATAAATGTTATATTTATATATATATATATATATATAATAACATTTCTTGGTTTTAAGCTATGAAAAATTTGGTTTAAGTATAAAAGAAGTTTAATAATAAAAGTTGATTTTATTAATATATGATATAGTGAATTATTTATTTATATTATATTTATAGAGTATAATGACTTAAATAATAAAGGCTGGAAGAGAAATGTGAATTGATTTGAATAATAAAGGTATGATTCGTGTAACTTGATTTTGGTTTAGAGGATTAAATAAATCACTTTTAATGAATATTATCAAGTTAACTTAAAGAGAAAGTATATCCTGTTATTTGAAGTTTAAAATGCTTTTCTTAAATGATATTAGTTTTATTAAGTAAACATTTCAAATTTAAATAATAGGAATTGGATTTGATTTATATGAAATTATCAAAGAATCCATTTTGAAATAGTGAAACATTTAAAGATTGAAATATATGAATTATAAAAATTTAAGTTTGAAATATAGAATATTTAGGTTTTGAAATATGTTGAATTTGAAGTGGTTTATTCGGGGATTCAAACCGGTATTGGAAATCGATTTTTTTGAAATTAAAGAAGTTATTTAAATATATAAAGCTTTGAATTATTTGGGAATTAAAATGGTTTATTTGGAGCTTCAAATTGGTATTGGAAATTTAGTTGGGAAAATTAAGAAGCTATTTTATTATATAAAGAAATTTAATAGTTAAACCATTTAAGTATTATAAGTCACGTTTCCAAGCTATGAGGTTTAATGTATATATATTTGAAAGTACTATGATTTTGGAAAAAGAGATATTTGAAATAAAATGATATCATATGGATTTGGGTTTTAAAATAGGAATGATATCATATTGATTTGGGTTTAAAAATAGAAATGATATCGTGTTTATATGGTTTTGAAATGGATATTTTATTTTGGTTTAAAGTATAAACTATTTTGAAAAGATCGCGGTGTTATAATAACGTTGGGTTGTTGAAGAGACCGGGATCGGAAGTTGTCATACTCTCTACCAACTCCGAAAATCGCTTTAACAACCATGTACGCAGTGGAGATTCCAGAATGAAGTAGGATGGTGGCAGCGTTCCTTAGAGGTAAATACGTGGACCCAACTCCCGTGAGTTGGCATAAGGTGGCTAAAACAGGAGCGATCGATGGGTTAATTGAGGTAGCACCTTTGATCGGACACATCCCTTCGATATTGTACTTTGACTTTTGGATTGATTTGGTGGCCACTTTTGATTTTTTATTTTGGGGATGTGGCTCGAGGTGTGTGGTTGCTGCGGCTACTCGTTACCATCGATCCGGAAGCGTAATTGGTATATCTACCCTGACATTGCCTAGTTGTGCCGTGTCACCGACCATACCGAGCCTTACTACGAGTTTCTATTTGTGTCGTACCTATGGAGTGTCTTCTCATAGTCTCTCGATCAGGAGATATGCAGGCACTGTATAGACTATTGGCATTATTTGTGTTAAGGGCTATATGGGTAACCACTTAACGCTATTTAAAAGTAAGTTTATTTTACAATCAGACACTATTATAATAGCAAAATATACTACATAGTAAATAGTTTAACGGATCCTTAAGAGATGTAAATCACAAGCATCTCTTGAGTTACTGCACTCATATTTATTTCTGTTGATTTAACTTACATAAATCTTTTAGTTCTGACTCGAGTGTATTGTCTTTTCAATTCGTTCGGGTCAGTCCGAGCGTTTCAAGATTTGAAGATTTTATTCTGGAGGACGAAGATGAAGATTTGCATTACAAATATTTACTATATTGTTCCACTACGCTCTGTATTCCGCTGCATCGATTTTTATTGGTTGGTATGTGGAACTCTGATATATATTATATAAGTGAACTTAAATATTTTGTAAACAGCTTCATGAACTGTATATTTGATTATTAAATTTTATCCTTCCGTTGTGAGATTCTGTTTTGTTTTATTTCTTTCTCGTTTTTCTTATTTACCCCATAACAATCCGGCCTTCTGTATGGTTTAAACTGGCACGTGTGTCGATTTAAAGCGTGCGAAAAGGCGGGACGTTACAGGAGAATACGAGGTAGGGGAGGAAGTAATGCCACAAATGGTCAAATTCCCGCTGCTACAGTAGTCGAGGAGGTAGTAGTTCCGGTACAGCCCCAAATTAACTTTACAACTTTGGGCAAGAACTATACAATCCTTGGTGGTAAACCTTTCAAAGGAACGGAAACCATCATTGAAGTACAAGCTTGGATCTGCTCATGTGAAAGAATTTTCAAAGGACCGAATATTGGAGATGAGCAGAAGAGATTCTTAGCTTCTTGGCAACTACAAGATGGATCTCTAGTTTGGTGGGAATCTATTACTCAGAATGAGTCAGAAGACGATTTCTCTTGGGAATGATTCAAAGAAGTTCTTGAGGAGCAGTATATGCCGGAAGCAAGAAAATCCCATCTTTACCAAAATTTCATAGATTTTAAACGGGAGTAGGAAATGTCGTTTGAGGAGTATGCTAATAAGTTTAACGAATTATCTCGTTTTGGGCCTGAATTGATAGATACGCCCCTAAAAAAGAATGAAAATATTATTTCTGAAATGAAGAAGCAATACCATGTCAGGATAACTGGGCATGTGAAAGAACCATTTGTAGACTTAATAGACATGGGATACAGATATGAAGCTTTGGATAAGATAGATCCACCCGTGGTACCAGAAAGCAACAACAATAATTGGAAGAAGAGGAAGTTCAATGGCAAGAAGGAGTGGCATGGAAAACCCAAAAGAGGATCTCAGGATAACTGCTTTAAAGATGTCACTTGCTATAATTTCCAACAAAAGAGCCACCTATCAATTCATTGAAGAAAACCTAGAACTCAAGGAACTCAAGGATTGGCACCAAGAAGCTGCTACAATTGTCATAAACCAGGGCACTTGATTAAGGATTGTCCCCTAATGAAAAAAGGAGAACAAGCCAAAGTTTATGCGATCAAGGATGAGCCCTCTACCTCCAAATATGTAAAGGGCAAAGAAGTGTTGGAAGGTAATATTTTTATCAAAGATGTTTTAGTTAGAGTATTATTTGATAGAGGAGCTTCTCATAATTTTATTTCTAAAACAACTGTAGAAGAATTGGAACTTAAACCTAAAATTGTTGGCGACCCTATATGCGTAACAAATCCTATAGGATGTTCCACTAATCTTCGTATGCACTGTGAAAAAGTCCCAATTTCCTATCCTCCCCATCACTTTCCTTTTGATCTTTTCGTCTTAGATTTTATTGGATCGAAATTTTACTTGGTATGGATTGGTTAACTAAAAATGAAGCTATTCTAGATTGTTTGTAAAGAACAATTTCTGTGAAAACAAAGTTAGGGAAAATCATAGAAATGCCTTGTGAAGGTCCTAGTCCAAGAAGGGATAGTTTTCTTTATGCTTTAGATATATCCCAAACAGGATTAGAAACAATACCCGTTGTTAAAGAATTTGCAGATGTCTTTGAGGAAGTGAAAAGTTTACCCCCACATCGAGAAATTGAATTCCGTATCGATTTAGTTCTTAATGCAATTCCAATTAAACAACAAGATAGAAGGATGGCTTCGAAAGAAAGGGATGAGTTGAATAACCAAACCCAAGAGCTATTAAAGAAAGGACTAATAAGACCCGGCCGTTCAATTTGGGGATCGGCCGTAGTTTTTGTCGCTAAGTCAAATGGATCATTGAGATTGTGTGTAGACTATCAAGATCTAAATAAGCAAACCACTAAGAAAAGTATCCACTTCCCCGAATAGATGACTTGTTTTGCCAGTTACACGGAGCTCGAGTTTTCTCTAAAATGGACCTAGCTACAGGATTCCATCACTTAAGGATCGTAGAAGATTGCATCCATTTAATTGCATTCAAAGGTCCGAATACTTTCTATGAGTGGTTGGTTATGCCTTTTTGGATGACTAATGCACCCACTTATTTTGTCGACCTTATGAATAGAGTGTTTAGAGATGTGCTAAACAAATTCGTGTTAGTCTTTATCGACGATATCCTTATCTATTCAAAGACAGAAGAAGAATAAGCAAGGCATCTAGAAGTTGTGTTGGAGATATTGAGAAATAATGTGCTAAAAGCCAAATTCTCAAAGTGCCATTTTTGGGTGGAGGTAAGATTCCTTGGACATATAATATCAAGGGATGGAATTTCAGTAGATCCAGGGAAAGTTGCGGCTATTCAAGATTGGAAGCAGCCACAAACTCCTAAAGAGATTCGTAGCTTCTTAGGTTTGGTAGGATATTACAGAAGATTCGTTCAAGACTTCTCTGAGATTGCCTATCACCTAATGAAGTTGACAATGAAGGATGCTAAATTTATTTGGACTCCTATGTATGAAGAAGCATTCCGAGAACTAAAGAAAAGATTGACAGCTGCTCCAGTTTTAGCAATTATAAATAGGAATAGTGGATTGACCGTTTATGCAGATGCTTGTGGAGAAAGAGTTGGGCCAGTTTTGATGCAAGATGGGAAGGTGATTGCTTACGCAAGTAGACAGTTGAAGTCACATGAGAAGAATTATGCAACACACGACTTAGAATTATTAGCCGTTGTGTTCGCCCTAAAGATATGGAGACATTATTTGCTGAGTAAGAATCTTTCATAGTTTATTTTGATAAAACTTTGAATTGACCTTAGCAAATAATATTCCATCTTTTAGGTGAAAAATTCGAACTCTTCACGGACCACAAATCTTTGAAGCATCTTTTCACCCAGAAGGATTTGAACATGAGACAGCAACGCTGGCTAGAATTTCTCGCGTCATATGATCTAGATATTCTATATACATCCGGGAAAGCCAACGTAGTAGCTGATGCATTGAGTAGGAAGTTAGCTACTATTTCTTATTTGGTAGTAGCTCCAACTCTTCAGGAGAAAATAACTAGCAAGTAAAAAGAAGATCGATTTCTAATGGAGATTATTAAAGATATACACAGTGGAAGGAGTTCAAACTTTAAAATAGACAACCATGGAGTACTGCGGTTAAATGGAAAAATTTGTGTTCCAGTTGTTGGAAATCTTAAGCAAGAAGTACTAGCTGAATGCCACACAGTAAAATTTAGCATTCATCCGGAGATTCATAAGATGTACAAGGACATGAAGCGTACATTTTGGTGGAGAAGCATGAAGAGGGACATATCTATCTATGTCAGCCGTTGTGAAAATTGCCAAAGAATCAAAAGTGACCAACAAAAAAGGGCAGGATTAGTTCAACCTTTGGAGATTCCAGCTTAGAAGTGGGAACAAATATCCATGGATTTCATTGATGGCTTACCCCGAACAAGGAAAGGAAATGAAGGCATCTGGGTTATCATAGACCGATTGACCAAAAGTGCACATTTTATTCCAGTTAAGCCGACAAGAACTGCAGCAAGCCTTGTAGATATATATATGAAGGATATTGTCCTATTGCATGGAGTTCCAAGGAGTATAGTAAGCGACCGTGATCCAATCTTCACTAGTCAGTTTTGGAAAGCACTACAGACAGCTTTGGGAACCAAGCTGAGTATAAGTACTGCATTTCACCCCCAAACTGATGGACAGACGGAAAGAGTTAACCGTGTTTTGGAAGACCATTTGAGGCCTGTATTCTAGACTTTGTAGGCTCGTGGGAGAATCATTCACATTTAGTAGAGTTCTCCTATAATAATAGCTATCAAGCTAGTATCGGCATGGCACCGTATAAAGCTTTATATGATCGTCCATGTAAATCGCCAGCATGTTGGATAGAAACCGGAGATCGGTTAGGGCTTGGCCCTGATATGATACGTGAAGCTTCAGAGAAAGTTGATATGATTAGAAAGAAGCTAAAAGATGCACAAAGTAGACAAAAGAGTTATGCAGACCGAAGGTGTAGAAATCTGGAATTCTCAGTTGGAGATTCAGTCTTTTTGAAAGTCTTTCCAATGAGAGGAGTAGTAAGATTTGGAAGAGCTGGAAAGTTAGCACTTCGATATATTGGACCTTTTCCCATTCTCGAATGAATCGGCCCACTAGCTTATCGAGTACAATTGCCTGAAAGATTGTCTGATGTACATAATGTTTTTCACGTATCACATTTGCGGAAGCATATATATGACGCAGAACAAATCATAGAAACAGTGCTCAGGATGACTTGGAGATATAACCAAACTTAGCAGTTATTAGAAGACCCGTTCGAATCGTGGATCAAGATGAGGAGCGATTAAAAAGGAAGGTTTTAACGTTGGTAAAAGTTCAATGGAGCTGGGATGCTGATGATTACACATAGGGAGCAGAAGATAGAATTAGAAAAGCATATCCCGAGTTTAGGATCGATGTATAGACTTTATCAATCATTTGGGTGTACTCACCGCCTGTGGTGTAATCACTTATTGTATGAATTCCATCATATTGAATATATACTTCCTTTTGAGTTATTTTATGCTTATCTAATTTCGAGGACGAAATTCTTTTAAGTAGGGGAGAATGTAACGACCCAAAATTTAACCACTTTAAAATATAGCATTTAAAGTGATTTTTAAATATAAAATATAAATGGTTTTATGATTCAAATAATATTAGATAGGATTTGAAAATAGATATATACATAAAAATAGTAGCATTTGCTTATATCAACAAAGGTGATAAAATCCTGATTTCAGAAAAGTAAGTTTCAATGGTTAAATAAATTATTTTAATTAATTTATAAGCGTTTATATTTTTAAATGACATTATACAAATTTATTTTTAAATTTGGTTTACATAAATTAATAGTTTAAATAAAACGTTAAAATATGACCGTAAGACATTTTGTCAAAAATCAACGTTTTGTCGATTCAATGTTATCGCAACGTTGTTGCATCTTTATATATACAATTCAAAAAATATGATAACATATAAAGATAGTTAACAATTAACTAGACAATGTTACTTTTAATAATCACACTTAGAAAATTCTAGAAAGTAATTAGCAAAAGTAAACTAAAAAAGACAAAATATATGTCACATCAAAAGTGACATAAAGTAAAGAAAGTGACATAAAGTAAAGTAATCATTCTTATTCTTTACTTAGTATTTGAATTTTAAAAGTGTGATGTGATGTGGATGGTAAGTTTTGAATTAAATAAGTTTAATTAAATCTTAAGAAATGTTATTTAAGTAAAAACACAAATCTATATTTTATTCTCAAATATTTTCTATGAATACATACCCACTTTCTCACTTCCTTCCACACTTCTTATTCTTAAAATTTCAAGCTTCTTCTTACCACTTTTAATGGCTTCCAACCATAACAAAGTTATTCCAAAATATTTCAAAAATAAAATAAAGAAAATATTGACAAAACACCGTCCGAACCACTTCAAACTCCTGCTCCTTCCTCACATTACTCATGCCTCCCTCTTTCTCATTTGGCCGAGCATTCTTAGCCTTCCACAAGCCAAGGCGAGCCATCTAAGTCAAAGCATTCAAGGGATCGCAAGCTAAAAACGTCGAGTAACGAAGCTACAGCCGATTTTACGTTCGCCAAAACCAAACAAAGTGAGAACTCCTAATTTATATGTATATATTTGGTTATGATGTTGTGATATGTTTTTTGGATGTTAATAATGTTTGATAAGTGTTTGAAAAAGAAAGCAACCACCTTTAAGTCATTTGCAAAAGTTAGTAAGCAAATATGTACACAAATGACACTTATATGACATTGTAATAAAAATGTTGTTAAATTGATATGTAAGTTCATATTACATATTAAAATATGTTAAAATAATTTTATATATTGTTTTGGATGTTTATCAGTTTTATATTGAATATATATGTTGAAACAAGTCACGGGTTTACACGACGTATAATCTCATGGAAATCACTTTCTAAAAGAAATGAAATGTGATATGCAATCATTTATACCTTTGAAAAATGTTTGAAAATACTTTAGAAATGATTCCTAAGTGTTTAAACTTGTTTCGACAAAGTTTGGATATGAATCCCAAAATACGACAAAAATTTAACGGTCGCGTAACGGTAGTTCGCGTTTTCGCGTCAAAAGTTCAAACGAACATACGAAGTGGACTATAGTTCGGAATTCTTCAAAGTAAGAATTTTCCGAATCCTTATATCCATATCTTTCATAAAAATAAAATAAAATCAAGATTTCATCTTGTATATTTTGAAATATGGCAAAATCAATTTTCAAGGAAAATCCCGTTTTTGCACTAAATGACCAAAGTTGGAAATTGATAAAATAATAATTTTACAAATATGAAATAAATTCTAAAAATCTTTCAATATGTTTTAAAAGTGATTTAAGTTGAAAATATAGTTTTCTAAATGATATAAAGTTGTTTTGAAGAATGCAGCTTTTAAAGCACTTTTTGTAACACTATTCGCAACGCTTTTCAATAACTTTTGAAATAAAGATTGAAACCTAACAATTCTTTTCCAAATCCTTAGTAAATGTTTTTAAGTAAATAATAAAGCATTTCAAAATAAATTTGAACAATTTAACATTATTTCAAAGATGTTTAAACAAGAAGTTAAGCAATTTAAAAAGGAAAAATGAGTATGCGGAAACGACTAGTACATTTGTCCCGCCTGTGAGATCTAAAAGTGAAAACAAGGTGTGTAACTAAGGTTAGAGATGGAACAACCAGTGTCCTAAACTTACCTGGCATAATTTTTTTCTTTTAGGCGAGGGGTGGAACATATCAAAAGGAAAGTCCGGATGCTCAACTTGGATTTTATAGAATTAATCTTCTTATACTCATTATTAAAATCCGAAGAGGGAACTTGTCCTATTAGTGGAATTTAAAAGGTGATCTCACTGTTATTCCACCCATAGCATTTTTTGAATACGAAAATTGATTTTGGATAAAAGTAGAATGATATCCATAGTCCAATTTTCTCAAAAGATACTCTTTAAAAATGATTTGAGAAATATTCGAAAAGAGGTTTAAATGATTCCGTATTCACTAAAAAATATTTTGAAAATATATATCTCTCGAAGATATTTTAGTAAGGGAAAATGAATGAATCGAAAAACAATCACCTAGTTACATCAATTTTATCGATGATTGGATTTCGAAGGAATCGGGGTCGGATTTGGTTAATTCCTATCTGAAAACCACTTCGAACTAGTTTACGTGTTCGAAGAATGAAGATGTTTGAAGACGGAGATATTGAGACGAATAATAATGAGGAACTACTTTTTGATTAATTGGGGATAAACTCCAGATTCACTTTATTGTAGCAGTGGTCTGTTCGTTATGAAAAACCTCAAAACCACAAGGGCTTCTCGCCTTGTAATGGTCGAGGAAAGTACCTTCGGTTTCGTTCGGTCCCAGAACGAACTTATATGGATGAATGTCTGACCTTGCATTCCAAATCATAATGAGTGGTTTCTATAAAAGTATATAAGCCGGTGGCGGAGAAGACACCTTCTCTTAGCTTAACACCCTTTCCCGAGACATACGAGCTCAGGAAGTTATACGTTTGTAGAAATCAGTCATGTTAATGTGGAATGGAAATGTGGCATTCAAAGTGAAAGAAGATGTGCTATGTGAAAAGGTAATCGTAGCCTCGAGCCTCATCAACCGAAAATGATCGAAACAGGGTTAGATGCAGCAAGGCTAAGTGGGTCATTCACAATTAGGGTATGATCATCCCCTTCTAGATATATTTCTTCCCGCTATGACGTTCGGGATGTTAATTAATGTGGATGTATGCAAAGAGAGCTCTCGGATAAAGGTCGATAACGACCGGGGGATGATATATTTGGTACTATCTAGTTACAGAGATAGGCTGGTCTTGTGATGGTGGAGGATCCTTTGTGATGGTCCTCGGGACATCCATCAAGAGGTGTACCCATCGGAAAGTAGTCCCTTCACCTAGTCATTTGTGTGGAAACTCACTCTTTAATAAGAACCTTCGGACTTGATTGTAAACATATTATGCTGGAATTTAATCAATATAACAATTTCGGCTAAGATTAATAAGTTTATTTGCAAATGTTATCAAAAAAATGTCATTAAAAATAATATCCATAAATTTTGCATAATAAAGAGTTTTTGGTTATCATAAGATAAAAACTCATTCCGTGTTTGTGTGCGGCGTGGTCTTATGAGATACCTTTTTGTTTTCAAAACATCGTACTTTGAGTTCTCACACCAGTCCCATGACTGACTCGAAGTTTTTTTTTCCCTTTAAACCCTGGGTGTCCTATTTTTCGGACAACCGTGTAGTCAGGATACCTTAGGAGCATTTTGGAGCATGTTGGGGAGCATTTTTGACAAATCTTTTGGAGCTATGAAGCTGAAGTACCTTGTGTAGTTATCTACCCATTTTCCACTGGGTTATGTAGTATGTTTTTCTAGCGTATGTAGGCATAGACAGTTATAACTATCCTGCTAGATTTTTATTTGACTCTAATCATTATGTATAATTATAAATGTTGAATGCGATGTGAGATTCTATTATTCTGTTATCTTCTATCTTTATTTTCTTTTACACCCCTGATAATCTGCCTCCCAGCATTGGATTTACAGCACGTGAATACCGTGGATGTATTGGTGTCGATTTCTGAGGGTA
Organism: Allium cepa; assembly: GCA_030765085.1. Lineage (NCBI taxonomy): Eukaryota > Viridiplantae > Streptophyta > Magnoliopsida > Asparagales > Amaryllidaceae > Allium > Allium cepa. Next base: position 351,026,696 of record CM060931.1, on the reverse strand, counting down.
TGGAAGTAGGGTCGTCACACTATAGACTTTCATGTACTGTAGGAAAAATATAGCTAGGCCACACTACATGAGCCCAAGTGCATCACTCCCACATGCATATCTGTAAGTATCTCTAGAATGGTGTCGACCGCACCTTTCTGGGTTAGTTAAATCCTAATGGCTATGCATCCCATCTCTTTTTTCTTCCATATTCAGCATCTCAACACACGGGTCTTCATCACTCGAATAGAACAAGAATTCCCAACTCAAATCGATCTCGAAACCACACATAGATTCCTATATCTCAATAGATCTCGAAACCAGATTCCCGCATCCTGAATCAATCATGAACCTCTACATGGGTTCAAGCTTCCCTGTCGGGTCTCAAATCTCCACATAGTTTCTAGCATCTCTAATGTGATGACCCGACTTTCTCACCATAGAAAATCGCATCATCTTGAAGAAAGAAAGGGATAGAAAAGAGAAAAGAAAGAAGAGAAAGAAGAAACAACATCAGAATCTTAACAGTGGAACGAATAAATTATATAAATAACATAAATATTACATAGTATACAACACTAATCAGAGATACACAGCATATACATCACAGACTAGACAGTTATAAACACCTGTCTAGTTATTACAACTCAATACAATACAAGAAAGAGATACCAACATAGAGAACACACAGCGGAAACTATATATCTAACGCCGAAGTCTCCTGCTCCATTGCACCTCCAAATTTCATCAAAAATTAACCCAAATCCCTTAGCTACTCGTAAAATTTTGAGTACCAAAGAGTTTAAGAAAAAAAAAGATAAACTCTGGGTCAGACATGGGTCTGGTGTGAGTAACATATTAAAGTTTCTTAACTTTGAAAAACCTTTTGAAAGAAAGGTATCACGTAAGACTTCTCACACATAAACATGGAAAATTTTTACCTTACGCTAACCAAAACATTTGATAGGAAATCCAGCGATATTATAATAGGTCTAGGGTTTTCAAGTAAACATGAAATAGCCGAAATTGTTACATCTATTAAATTACAGCTACTAGCCACAAAAGTGGGTAATACAATCAAAACCGTTGGCACCTATTGGATTTTGGATTCCATCAATGGCAGGGCTACCGGGGTACCGCCCGTCACAGTACGTCGCCTAGATCACCGTACCGAGGATCACTCCCAATCCCCTGCAACACAAGGCCGGAACCATCCCTTACTGGACAGTCCCGAACAAGACAACCCCGCAGTTGGCGTACGTTCCAACCGCCCCCACAGCCAAAATAAAAAGGGACTTCTAGACAGGGGAAAATCTCGTCCTACTTGGGCATGACCCACTTAGTCTTGCTGCACCTCCCATGTTTTAGCCATTCCCGGGTGATGAGGCTTGAGGCTACGATTACCTTTAGAGAACACATCTCTTAGAATGCTCATCGTCCACTTGACGATGTTCTGAAAGCATTCAATCCATACAAGTTCGTTCCGGGTTCGAACGAAACTGAAGGCATTATCTCGTTACACTCATTTTGGAATCACCCTCAGAGTTAACGACGATAACCCTTGCACTTTGAATCTTCATCTCGAATCTGAAAGTACTACTCCGTCAAACTCATCTCGGAATCACCCTCAGAGTTATACTGACGAATAGTTCTTACATCTCGAGTCTTCACTCTTCACTTGAGATTCACGACCTATCGTTAATTTGGATCGATGCGGTTTTTGGATATCCAAATCTGGAAACCCGATCCCGGTCTCATCAAAATCCAAAGCGTATCTTTTAAGGCCAAGTTGTTTCGAAAATTTAAAACAATTCAATTTCATTATATACACACACAAACACAGATAGATAATCCACAGATTCACAATAGATAATCATCACGACAGATAATCCATATTATCATTATCAAAAGATAATCCATATCATCATCATAGTGCAACCAATGCATCCATATCACACAACATTATTTATCTCATTACTGAGATTTCAACCATTCAAGGCAACCAATGTCATCCATTCATATATAAGCAATGATTAATAATCACACCAAATATGATTAATTGAAAATGAATTAAATTAATTACATCATTTCTAATTAATTTAAAGTAAATTAAATTAATTATTTCATCATTACCGAACTTCCTTACATAACTATTAATTAATTATTAATCAATTAATTAATCATCAACCAATTATTAATTTTAATTAATCATCTTTGATTAATTAACTTTTAATTACATTCAAGTAATTATCCTTTAATTAATTTCACAAATTAATTATACTTAACCAAATATAGTAATTAATCTTTAATTACTTCATAAATTAATTATAATTAATTACATTAATTCTTAAATAATTACATTAATTAATTCCTTCATTTATTAATTATTTTCTAATAAATCTATTCTTAATTACATCATTAATTATAAAAATTAATGATCTCTAATTACATTTTCTATATGAATTAATTACATAAGAAATTAATCTTTATTTAAACCATAATTGTTAATCACCCTTGATTAACTCCATTCAGTAATTAACTACCCTTAATTACTTCACCAAATAAATTAATTACTCCTTAATGAATTATCTCTAATTAAACCCTTGATTAAATTTACAAAGTAATTATACTCAAATTACTTTCATCAACAAATCACCTTTAATTAATTACATCCAGTAATTACTTATTAATTACTTTCCTAAGTAATTCCTCTTTATTAAATTACATTAAATAATTATACTTCACAAATCATCAAATGATTATTCTAAATTAATTAACTGAATTAATTAACTTAATCTAATCAAATTAAACTCAATTAATTACAATGAGTAATTAATTCCTTAATTACTTCCTTAAGTAATTATACTTAAAAATTAACACAAATAATTATCTTTAAATTAATTAATCTAATTAATTATTAAAAATTAATCACATTAATTAATTATTAATTAATCCTTAGTTAATAACCTTCATTAACTATTAACAATTCATTAATTATTTTACTAAAGTAATTAACTTATTTTAATCATTATTGATTAATTAATCATTAATGGCCCATTAATTAACCCCTAATTATTTAATTAATTAAGTGTTAACTGTAACTTAATTAATCTTTTATTACTTAATTAGTTAATTACTTAATCATTAATTAAAATCTAATCTTATTTAATTAGTGATTCTTAAATTACAAGTTAATTATTCTAAGAATAATTAATCTTAAACCTTTAAGTTTAAAACCCTTAATTACTTTAAGTAATTATCCATTAAATTAATTTATTAAATAAATAAATTATCCATTTAATTACCCAAATAATTAAATGAGTAACAAATCATTAATTTCTAATTTAACTTTAAGATTAAAAAAAAAATTCTTATCTACGGTTAAATTATCATTCACAAATATATTTGAAAACATTCATTTCTAAATTTCATTTCAAATTTCATTTTAAATTCAAGTTTTAAAATGAAACTCAATTTATCTTCAATAAAATTTAAAATCAATTTAAATTTTTTAAATTTACATGATAAAGAATACTTTTTCTTATAAAAGAAACTTTACAAGAGTTTAAACCAAATCCCTTTTTAAATTAAAAACATTTAAATTTTACTTTATCATTCAAAAATTTTAAAATACTTAGATTTAAAAAACTTAAATTTATTTTAAAACAAAGATTCTAATTCAGATTTGAATCAGATTTAAACTTTTTTTAAAACATTCCTTTACATTTCAAATTCCAATTTAAATTCAAATTCTTTTAAAAACACCTTTAAACACTTAACCCCTTTAAGGTATTTTAAAAAAATATGAATTTAAAAACCTTATTCATTTCCAGCTAAAATTTAAATTAAACTTGAATCCATTATTAAAATTAGATTTAAAACTCATTTTAAATCTTTGCTTAATACTTTTTAAAATTTCAGTTTAAATTTGAAAATAGAACAAGTTTTCTAATCTGTAACTAAAGTAAACCGAACTACACCTAAATCACTCGAGCCTAACCTAACCTAGCCCGAGCAAAACTCAAAATAACACGAGTAAAACTCGAGTAAAAATTTCATTAGAAAACATTAAAACCTAAGTACTAACAGGTTTACAAAATCCTGTATCAACCAAACACCCGAGCCCACATCACAATGACTTCGAGTCCAATACCCCGACACTTCGAGCAAAAAGATGAAACAACCCGAACATCACTCGAGTACCATCTTCCCCAAAATCAACAACAAATACCCATGTCCTAGGTGCACATGCACCAACGCTGCATCCAACTCCGACCACTCGTGACCACACGCGCAAGTCGACGATCATCTTCCAACCTAATTCCGACCATCAAATCAGTTGCTGAAGCTTAAATCCAAAATCGAGCATACGTGCTCAATACTGGAAGCAATGTCAAATACTGGAAATGCCTCAAACGCAAGATTCCGACCACCAGAGAAGCTTCACCTCCGGCCACGACCTCTTCCACACCCCATCAATCATTACCTGAATCCGGGAAAGCTTGATCACTTCTAGAGTTCGCGTCGAACAAATTTTCTGATCAACAGAAAACTAGGGTTTAAATCTTCAATTCAAAATCACCATCGCCTCATGCTTTCCCATTTTCTGATTTCAGATTTCTTAAGTTACAGCTGAAGATTTTCTTAGAATAGAAAAAAATAAGGATGAGAAGAAATGTGTTTATATAAGAAAAATTTTGATTTAATTAAAATGAAGAAAATGAAAAAAATAAATAGGACACTTGTTCTAAAATTTAACGTTTGTCACAATGTTTATTTTATGCCTTAACACATGTCATTTAGGTGTTAAGAGACTTACACATGTCTTAAGAGTATTTTAATTTAATTAAAAATGTTTATAAATGCTTTAAATCTTAATTTATTACTTTTTATGTATATATAAATAAATTTCTCCCTATATTTTTTTATAGAAAAATAAAACAAAAAAAATATAAATAAAAGCTTATCCTAATATTTTTAAATATTTATTCTTTTAAATTTCAAAACATTAAATTCAAATTTAGATTAAATTATAAAAATCCAATTTAAAAAATCAAGTTATATATATATATGTGTGTGTATATATATATGCATATATAACTCTTATTAAATTTTAAAAATAACAAATCCTATTTCTATAAAATCTTTTTATGTTTATAAAAACTAGGTATTATAATTATTACTTGAAAATAATAAATTTAACAAATTTTAAATGATTTATAAAAGAGATTATAATTTACTTCAATTACTCAATAAATTAAGATCATTTGTAAATTGTATTTTAAATTCTTATATATAATTTCAAGCAATATTTTAAAAAGAAAATAAAACAAAACTTTTATGTTATTCTAATTTAGATTCATATTTAAGCTAATTAAATATAATTTAAACAAATAAGATTTCCCTTAAGTATAAACCATATAGTTATTTATTAAATTGCTTTGAAAAGTTAAATGTTAAATCTAAATCAAATTTTCTAATTTACCAAAAATAAATTCGAATTAGAAAATTGATTCATTTACTAAATTCCAAACCAAAGCTTATCTATTTACAATATATACAATTATACACATATTATAAATAGAAAACAATTTATTTGCTTTAAAAAGATAAAATTTACCAATTTAAATATTTATTAAAAGAAGATTATTAAATCAATTTAAATTTTATTGTCAAAAATTATCAAATCAATTTAATTTTTAACACAGATTATTAAATTTATATTGCCAAAAATTTCGGGATATCACATTCCTCCCCCCTTAAAAGAATTTCGTCCCCAAAATTGAAAAGCAATGGTAATTTAATCATCTATCTTAAGATTTTATTTAAAACACAAGCATATATTATCAATCATATGCTATCAACCATAGCAACCAATTTACTCAAACAAACAAATCTAACTATCCAGACAAAATCCTAGGTAGGATTTCCTAGAGTTTCCCAAGTATATATATACCGGGATACTCGCTTTACAGAATCCAAACAATCTATACTACTAAGCTACAGAGCTCCTATTCAACTAGATCTACAAAACTAAACAGGATATCAGACTACAAACAAGTCTAACTCAACAATCACATCCTCCTGAATTGCTGGTTCCACATCCAGAGATAGATCATACACGTACTCCCTCAGAGATACGTGAAACACATCGAATCTCAGTTATCAAAACTGGCAATTCAACCTTGAAAATCAAACACTAATCCTCACAAGAACACAGAAAAGATCCAAAACACCTCAGAGCTGACTTACCCAGTCTTACCCAGCTTTATAGCTCCTTAGATCGGAGAAACTTACCCAAAATCAAATCTCTAACTCCGGAATCAAAATTCCTTCGTCTCTTATCCACAAAACTCTTCTGACGATCCTGGGCTGCCTTCATCTCTTCCTATCAGCTCAACCCTCATTGATGTCTCAAGAAACAAACTGGACCATCACAACCCGTCAGAATGATCTCCTCAAGATCAATCCAAAACCAAGAACACCAACTCTACTCCACAAACATTAGAAGACTATCTTACTTCTCCTATTCGGAAAAGACAAAACAAAATCACGTCCAAACTGCTTCCGCTACACAACTCTAATCTGGAATAGAAGACAATGCTGATGAAGATCACGAGCACAAACTAGATAACACATCTCAGAAATATGGTTCAACGGATCCATAAAAGAAAACTCAGATGTCCCACCTGAACCTAAGCTGCTTCACCAACCCTTGCTCTAGAAGTCATCTTTCTACTAAACTGGACCACCGATAGCACTCATGGAATCCAGTCGATAAGAAAACTCAACCTCCAGATGCGGACAAACCCCTGATAACCCAAGAGAACACTCAAACTATCGCAAGTATCTTTTGCGATCAACCATGCCTAATATCCAAAGAAAACTGTTCTCTCTTTACCAATCAGAACAGCTTACGCTTATCTAGACAATCCATCGAAGAAATGGATCCACCCGGCTGCTTCTGAACACCACCTCTAGAAAAAACTGCTTAGCCAAAGGATCTCCTTGCCAACATAGAACACTCCGACCTGCACTGCTGACACCAACGCCAAAGACTTCCTAATCCAAAGCTCTTCGAGAAACTCAGGCCTCAAACCAGACAGAAACATCCTGCTGAATCCAGCCACAACATCGAAGCATACATACTTCCTAAACTTGTTCCAAAGAAAAATCTTCGGAGACATCCATAGTCACCACGTCTCATCACACAACTACTAATTCCTGAGGTATCAAGATATCATCACTCACTTCTGCCCAACCGACAGATCCAACCTCTACTCATCCAACTTCAAAGATAGACTCTGAACCTTAACAGGTTTCCTTCAGAGATCGATGAAATCCTTGCATCCAGCTGCAAAGCTCACTTGAGACGGTATTAGGTGTACAGTCTCGATAGATACACTTCCACCCTCAACATTCAAACTCCAACCATTGGTAGTAGTCGTGTTACACACCCCACTACCTTATCTACCTTTATAACTTATATTGGAAAACCTGAACAGGTAACCCAACAAACAGGTAGTAGTAAATATATACAAATATATTAAAATTACAAATACGCTCTCTCAAGGTAGACACCACTCCAGAATCTAGGTATTCACTCAACCTAATACTCTGATATCAACTGTGACGACCCGACTTTCTCACCACAGAAAATCGCATCATCTTGAAGAAAGAAAGGGATAGAAAAGAGAAAAGAAAGAGGAGAAAGAAGAAACAACATCAGAATCTTAACAGCGGAACGAATAAATTATATTAATAACATAAATATTACATAGTATACAACACTAATCAGAGATACACTGCATATAATCCACATACTAGACAGTTATAAACACCTGTCTAGTTATTACAAGCCAATACAATACAAGAAAGAGATACCAACACAGAGAACACACAGCGGAAACTATATATCTAACGCCGAAGCCTCCTGCTCCATTGCTCCTTCAAAATTCGTCAAAAGCTAACCTGAATCCCTTGGCTACTCGTAAAAATTTGAGTACCCAAGAGTTTAAGAAAACAGAAGATAAACTCCAGGTCATACATGGGTCTGGTGTCAGTAACAGGTTAAAGTTGCTTAACTTTGAAAAACCTTTTGAAAGAAAGGTATCACGTAAGACTTCCCACACATAAACATGGAAAAGTTTTTACCTTACGCTAACCAAAACATTTGATAGGAAATCCAGCGATATTATAATAGGTCTAGGGTTTTCAAGTAAATATGAAATAGCCGAAATTGTTAATCTATTAAATTCCAGCGACTAGCCACAAAAGTGGGTAATACAATCAAAACCGCTAGCACTTATTGGATTTTGGATTCCATCAATGGCAGGGCTACCGGGGTACCGCCCGTCACAGTACGTGGCCTAGGTCACTGTATCGAGGATCACTCCAATCCCCTACAACACAAGGCCGGAACCATCCCTTACTTGACAGTCCCGAACAAGACAACCCCGCAGTTGGCGTACGTTCCAACCGCCCACATAGCCGAAATAAAAAGGGACTTCTAGACAGGGGAAAATCTCGTCCTACTTGGGCATGACCCACTTAGCCTTGCTGCACCTCCCCTGTTTTAGTCATTCCCCGTTGATGAGGCTTGAGGCTACGAGTACCTTTAGAGAACACATCTCTTAGAATGCCCATCGTCCACCTGACGATGTTCTGAAAGCATTCAATCCATACAAGTTCGTTCCGGGTTCGAACGAAACCGAAGGCATTATCTCGTTACACTCATTTTGGAATCACCCTCAGAGTTAACGACGATAACCCTTGCACTCTGAATCTTCATCTCGAATCTGAAAGTACTACTCCGTCAAACTCATCTCGGAATCACCCTCAGAGTTATACTGACGAATAGTTCTTACATCTTCAGTCTTCACTCTTCACTTGAGATTCACGACCTATCGTTAATTTGGATCGATGTGGTTTTCAGATATCCAAATCTGGAAACCCGATCCCGGTCTCATCGAAATCAAAAGCGTATCTTTTAAGGCCAAGTTGTTTTAAATGTTTAAAACAATTCAATTTCATTATCTATATACACACAGATCGATAATCCATAGATTCACAATAGATAGTCATCACAACAGATAATCCATATTATCATTATCAAAAGATAATCCATATCATCATCACAATGCGACCAATGCATCCATACCACACAACATTACTTATCTCATTACTGAGATTTCAACCATTCAAGGCAACCAATATCATCCATTCATATATACGAAATGATTAATAATCACGCCAAATATAATTAATTTAAAATGAATTAAATTAATTACATCATTTCTAATTAATTTAAAGTAAATTAAATTAATTACTTCATCATTACCACACTTGCTTACATAACTATTGATTAATTATCAATCAATTAATTAGTCATCAACCAATTATTCATTTTAATTAATCATCTCTGATTAATTAACTTTTAATTACATTCAAGTAACTATCCTTTAATTAGTTTCACAAATTAATTATACTTAACCAAATATAGTAATTAATCTTTAATTACTTCATAAATTAACTATAATTAATTACATTAATTCTTAATTAATTGCATTAATTAATTCCTTCATTTATTAATTATTTTCTAATAAATCTATTCTTAATTACATCATTAATCATAATAATTAATGTTCTCTAACTACATTTTCTATTTGAACTAATTACATAAGAAATTAATCTTTATTTAAACCATAATTGTTAATCACCCTTGATTAACTTCATTCGGTAATTAACTATCCTTAATTACTTCACCAAATAAATTAATTACTCCTTAATTAATTATCTCTAATTAATCCCTTGATTAATTTTACAAAGTAATTATACTCAAATTACTTTCATCAACAAACCACCTTCAACTAATTACATCCAGTAATTACTTTCCTAAGTAATTCCTCTTCATTAAATTTCATTAAGTAATTAACTTCACAAATCATCAAATGATTATTCTAAATTAATTAACTGAATTAATTAACGTAATCTAATCAAATTAAACTCAATTATTTACAATGAGTAATTAATTCCTTAATTACTTCCATAAGTAATTATACTTAACAATTTACACAAATGATTATCTTTAAATTAATTAATCTAATTAATTATTAAAAATTAATCACATTAATTAATTATTAATTAATCCTTAGTTAATAACCTTTATTAATTATTAACAATTCATTAATTATTTAACTAAAGTGGTTAACTTAATTTAATCATTATTGATTAATTAATCATTAATAGCCCATTTATTAACCCCTAATTATTTAATTAATTAAGTGTTAACTGTAACTTAATTAATCTTTTATTACTTGATTAATTAATTACTTAATCATTAATTAAAATCTAATCTTATTTAATTAATGATTCTTAAATTACAAGTTAATTATTCTAAGAATAATTAATCTTAAACCGTTAAGTTTAAAACCCTTAATTACTTTAAGTAATTATCCATTTAATTAATTTATTAAATAAATTAACTATTCATTTAATTACCCAAATAATTAAATGAATAACAAATCATTAATTTCTAATTTAACTTTAAGATAAAACTTTTTTTTCTTATCTACGGTTAAATTATCATTCACAAATATATTTGAAAACATTCATTTCTAAATTTAATTTCAAGTTTCATTTTAAATTCAAGTTTTAAAATGAAACTCAATTTATCAATTTAAAAACTTTAAATTTACATGATAAAGAATACTTTTTCTTATAAAAGAAATTTTACAAGAGTTTAAACCAAATCCCTTTTTAAATTCAAAACATTTAAATTTAAATTTATCTTTTAAAAATTTTGAAATACTTAAATTTATTTTTAAAACAAAGATTCAAATTCAGATTTGAATCAAATTTAAACTTTGTTTAAAATATTCCTGTACATTTCAAATTCCAATTTATATTCAAATTCTTTTAAAAACACTTTTAAGCACTTAACCCCTTTAAGGTATTTTAAACAAATTTGAATTTAAAAACCTTATTCATTTCCAGCTAAAATTTAAATTAAACTTGAATCCATTATAAAAATTAGATTTAATACTCATTTTAAATCTTTGCTTAATACTTTTTAAAATTTTAGTTTAAATTTGAAAATAGAACAAGTTTTCTAATCTGTAACTAAACTAACCCGAACTACACCTAAATCACTCGAGCCTAACCTAACCTAGCCCGAGCAAAACTCAAAATAACACGATTAAAACTCGAGTAAAAATTTCATTAGAAAACATTAAAACCTAAGTACTGACAGGTTTACAAAATCCTGTATCAACCAAACACCCGAGCCCACATCACAATGACTTCGAGTCCAATACCCCGACATTTCGAGCAAAAACATGAAACAACCCGAACATTACTCGAGTACCATCTTCCCCAAAATCAACAACAATTACCCATGTCTTCCGTGCATATGCACCAACGCTGCAACAACTCCGACCACTCACGACCTCACGCGCAAGTCGACGATCATCTTCCACCCTAATTCCGAGCATCAAATCAATTGCTGAAACTTAAATCCAAAATCGAGCATATGAGCTCAATACTGGAAGCAATGTCGAATACTGGAAACGCCTCAAACGCAAGATTCCGACCACCAGAGAAGCTTCACCTCCGGCCACGACCTCTTCCACACCCCATCAATCATTACCCTGAATCCAAGAAAGCTCGATCACTTCTAGAGTTCGCGTCGGACAAATTTTTTGATCAACAAAAAACTAGGGTTTAAATCTTCAATTCAAAATCACCATCGCCTCAATGCTTTGATCCACTTCCTACCATCTTTCCCTGATTCTTCTATCACCATTCCATCACCAGAGAAGCCGCTGGCCATCCCGACCATTAAGATTGACAATTACACACCAAAATACCATTTCTAGACAAACCAGAAATGCTCAACCATTTTCAATTTAAAAATTCCGATTTTAGTTTTAAAATTGTAGTTTTTGTTTAAGTAATCGATTGATACTCTTGAATCAAAGAATCTGGATGATCAAATTCTTACTTACATAAAGTTGTTCTGTTATTATTGAGTTTCCAGTGAAAATACAGAATTTTCTTATATTAAATAAATTTTAAACTTAACTTATATTACACAACCATATTTTGATTGAATCTTAAATCTTAACACATATTAAATCAAATGAAATGGATTTTAAGCAAATTCTAGAACCTGGAAATTTATGTACAGAAAAATAAATTACACTGCAGCATGCACTACTACATACAATCTATATATCAGCAATGATCTTATAAATGGCATACAATCATGCATATTTCTAGAGTAAAACAAGCAACTAGAATTCATACTTAATTTATAAAAGAGTGAGGTTACTCACCGGTAATTTTTTATGAGCAGAGCACTTTGGAAAACTTGAACTGGAATGTGCTTCAATTTCAAAACTTTGAGTTGCTTCTTTATTTTTGTAAACTTTAAATCCTGTTTTACTGTAATGCTTGCTCCCTGATTTTACAATTGCATGCATGCTTCTAGAAAAAGAAAAATTTGCAGGCTTGGATGATGTTTCAAAACAGAAATGGAGAGATCTGCAGTTGCATGCAGGCCTTTGAATTGCAGAATGAATTTCAGGTTGATGTTTTGATTTTCACTTCAGGTTTGAAGATGATTCAGATAGTTTTGGGTTAGAGGAAATATTAGTTTTTAGATTTGGTTTTTGAGGGGATTACAGATTTGTTCTTGAATAAAATTTTCTGTTTTGAAGAAGATTGATTTCAGATTTCTTAAGTTACAGCTGAAGATTTTCTTAAGTTTTAAATAAGAATAGAAAAAAATAAGGATGAGAAGAAATGTGTTTATATAAGAACATTTTTTATTTAATTAAAATAAAGAAAATGAAAAAAATAAATAGGATAATTGTTCTAAAATTTAACATTTGTCGCAATGTTTATTTTATGCCTTAACACATGTCATTTAGGTGTTAAGAGATTTACACATGTCTTAAGAGTATTTTAATTTAAATAAAAATGTTTATAAATGCTTTAAATCTTAATTTATTACTTTTTATGTATATATAAATAAATTTCTCCCTATATATTTTTTATAGAAAAATAAAACAAAACAAATTATAAATAAAAGCTTATCCTAATATTTTTAAATATTTATTCTTTTAAATTTCAAAACATTAAATTCAAATTTAGATTAAATTATAGAAATCCAATTTAAAAAATCAAGTTTTATATATATATATATATATATATATATGCATACATAACTCTTATTAAATTTTAAAAATAACAAATCCTATTTCTATAAAATCTGTTTATGTTCATAAAAACTAGGTATTATAATTATTATTTGAAAATAATAAATTTAACAAATTTTAAATGATTTATAAAAGAGATTATAATTTACTTCAATTACTCAATAAATTAAGATCATTTGTAAATTGTATTTTAAATTCTTATATATAATTTCAAGCAATATTTTTAAAACAAAACTTTTATGTTATTCTAATTTAGATTCATATTTAAGCTAATTAAATATAATTTAAACAAATAAGATTTACGTTAAGTATAAACCATATAGTTATTTATTAAATTGCTTTGAAAAGTTAAATGTTAAATCTAAATCAAATTTTCCAATTTACCAAAAATAAATTCGAATTAGAAAATTGATTCATTTACTAAATTCCAAACCAAAGCTTATATATTTACAATATATACAATTATATATATTATAAATAGAAAATAATTTATTTGCTTTAAAAAGATAAAATTTACCAAATTAAATATTTATTAAAAGAAGATTATTAAATCAATTTAAATTTTATTATCAAAAATTATCAAATCAATTTAATTTTTAACACAGATTATTAAATTTATATTGCCAAAAATTCCAGGATATCACATCTAATATTCTCATAGATTGCAACATCTCGAATAGATCACGAACCTCTTCCAAACCATAGACACATATATGGTTTTGAAGTGGTTACGGCTTTTAGTTATCTCAAATATTTACCTCCTCGCATATCAGGCACTCCATAACCAATCGATTTTTAGCGAACTCAACCTTGTTTCTTTCAAAAATAAACAGACAATATATAAAAGTGGAGATAATCTCCTATTCAGATAGATTTCCTTATCATTTGTCATAGAAGAGCAAGATGAGTTTATACATACAGTATACCATCATCGAAGACAACTATATCATACAATTCTCGTGTTTCTTCTAGATATTTCCTTAGTTTATTTTGGTCAAATTCAACTAATGAGAATGATCACATATGAAACTTAGTCTCCTATACTTATCATGTTTCCAAACTTCTCAACTTCCGTTATCTCTCAATCATAAGTGAAGCCTGGTAGGTTAGAGCATTATCGCTTCTACATCATACATGAACCATTATTCTTAACTCTCAAAGATAGAAAATTTTATACTTTTTCAGCTTTAGTGCTAAGTACACGACTAAGTACATTCCATAAACGAGTAAACACACAATGAACGATTAACAACACAAAGCATGATCAAGTCACATAAATGACTTTTAATCCTTTTTCATTTAATTAATCCTTTATTAACTAAACTTGTTTTATTAGTGAAACTCATTTTATATAATAAAACTTCCTTCATTAATCAAAACTTATAATTGATTAAGATTTCCTTATTAATTAATACTACTTTATTAATTAATACTCCTTTATTATTTAAAAATTACTTTATATACTTGTAAATATATTTTTAAATTCCTTCTTTATAAAAGATATATACTTGTATTCTAATGTTTCACTATTCATTTTATACACTTTTCAATACTTAAAAAAGTTATCAAATACTTATCTCCATGGTATAAGTTTATTGACAAATCAACTTAACAACATTTGCTTTCTTTGAAATATAATCAAAGAGGTTAAAAACAAATGTTACCTTAAACAATGTTACTATAAACCCCATATCTCTTTTATATTTTAAACATATACTTCTTATATTTTTCCAAAGATTTCATACTTTTATTATCTTTATAATTCAATTATTAAAGATTGAAGTATAATCATAATCATTTAACAATAATTTACCACTTAAAAATATAATTCAAGAGTTTAAAACAAATGTCACTAAAACACTGTTTACTCAAACCCAAATCACTTCCACCTAAACAATATCTTTAAAACTCTCTTCTAAAGATCTAATTACTTTTATAAGGGTTCAAGACAAATGTTACTTAAACACTGTCACAACAACCTAAAATTATTCACTTATAATTATTTTTAAAATGTTTATAATTATATTCCTAAGTATAATTAATAAGGGTTAAAAAATTACTAAAACATTATTTACTACAACCCCAAAACCATTTGTATACTTATCATTACCATTAAGATATTCAATTTAAAGTTCAAAGCATATCCTAATCTATTAATTAAGGTAATACACTTTTAATTGATCTTCTCAAAATAATTTACTTTAACTTAAATGTTAAAATCCAAAGTCCTATTACTACATTTATAAATACTAAACTTACTTTTTCCTACTTACACATTTATTAAAAGCCCTTTCTAAAATTATACATAAATGTATACTAACTCATTAATAAGAAAAAATATTTAAAAATAAAAACAACTTAAAAAGACAGTATATTGCATAATTTATATTTATTTTAATGAAATGGTAAAGTAATTGTTAACCTGCCTTTTGGCAAAGTCATAAGTAGGCGGATTTAACTAAATCAATTGCTTAGTTATCAAGGCTGGAATACGATGGGTTTGGTTCAACTTGATGGATAAATGATCAGTACTAGAGGATAAATATGATAACGAAGTCGGGGTTTGATATAACATGGATCGGTCATGAGCATTCGGTCACTGGAGTTTGGCCATGCGAGTCGGTCGTTCGGGGTATGAGAAATGCGAATTACGGATCTTAAGGCTGGAATGACAGTAGAGGGGGGTGAATAGTGTTTTATGGATTTTATAAATCTTTTTGAAACTTATGTAATTTAATCACCAACAAATGCAATTCACAGACACAAATATAACTATAGAATCGGACATAGATGCAAATACTAAATAAAAGCAGTAAAGGAACGAATACACCAGGATTTTATACTAGTTCGGAGCTACCCTACATCCAGTCCCATACAAAAATATGGATTTCTTATCAACATAATCTCCCAGATTACACCCTCGGTTTTAAGGCTACGAGGTACACCCTCCTGTATTCGAGTCTAGAACAAACTCTCTTGATTTAACCAGGTTACAAGATCACCTAATTGATTTCCAAGGGAAAAATCACACCCAGTTGATTTCAAGGCTCAACCGCACCTTTTACTTAGCAGTTTTATTTACAAAAGATTCTATAACTCTGTATAGCACTGAGATCTTATGAAGAGAGTGGTAGAGAATCAAAAAAGAGATAATCAAGTTTGATTCACTTGGTATTTTGGCAGAGCATAGTTTAGGATTCTTTAGAATAAATGTGGAAGATGAAGAGGAGAGAAAATAAATGAAATCTGGTAAAAAAATCATTTAGAACTTACTAGTATTTATAGTAGAGCAACAGTCATATCTATTCGTGAAAGGATGTGACGAATAGACAATTGAAATTCGAAAATAACGGACACCATGTCGACATGTGGGGTTGAGGGATGTCGACATGCTCAAGGCAAAATTTATGTTTTGATTTTCTTATTAAAATTGGTTTCTGTAACATTTTGAAGCAATTTCTAAACTTTGTAAATATATTTGAATGTTGTTTAAACATATAAAAGAGTTTAGAAAGTAATTTTTAATATATATATAATCTTAATCTATAAAGTGATTTAAAATTTGTGTATGTAAATATTTTAAAGCTAAATATTTAAAACAAGAGATGGTTTAAAAATTAGAGCAATTTTGAAATCAAAATATTAAAAATGATAAATATTGTTTTGAGGCAAAAATATTTAAAACCAAGAGAGACGTCTTTTCGAAAAGAAAGTTTTGAAAACATTTTTTAAAAACAAGAGATATATATTTTTGAAAAGCATTTTTATAAATTAGTGGATATCAAAATAGGACCACTATATGTTCCACTAGATAATGTCCTGGGTTCCCTCCCACTAGGGTTCCATCCCTTTAACAGGCTCGAATTGGATTCCATTCCATGAATAAATTTCGAATAAAGATGTAAGTGCTTTCAAGAAGTTTTAACATAATTCTAGACTCAATACCTATCTTGTACTATTGAAATCTTGAACTCTTGATATCTTGATACTCATGAGTATTCAATCTTGATATCTTCGATCTTTAAATTCACCAGTCTTGTATCTCTATACTGTATAGTCTTCATTCCCGGTACCTAAATATATGTCCTGCATATATACATATATATCTAGATTGAATCATTAGTGCACATATTTTATAACCAAGTACTAAGGTTGTTGTCATCAAAACCATTATCTCAGGAACTAACGTGGGGTCGGTGCAATTTGACTGGATCGGTATTAGATACTAGTGTGATTAGAGGTATAAAGGCTAGTATGTCTCGGTCAAGGTGGAAAGTCACGAGTGGCTCGGCCTGAGTAGGTCGGTAGAAGTGGCTCGATGGTGATCTGGATTGTCATTTGTGGGTTGGTCGTGTTAGAGTTGTTCGGCATGTTGAAGTGGGTCGGCATGGTTGGAGTGGCTTGCGGTCAGGATAGGTTTATACTCGGGTAAATATTCGAACATGCTCCGGTTGGTGGATATGTTTTGGATCAGTGAACATGCATAAGTAGGATGGTGTGGTTCAACATGTTGGGGTTGTTCAGCAATGTTAGTTCAGACTTGGTGGGTCGATCACCTATGGTTGGTCAAGGAAGATGAGGCGAAGTGGCTCGGTATGGACGGGTTCGGCCTCAAGGGGATGGGAGCATATGGGGCGGCCATACGTGGTTCGGCCATAGTGGGTTGGTTGGCAAGCGTGACATGGGGACGACATTCACTTAAGGGATAATCATATGGAACTTAAGATCGGCATTTAGCTTTGCTCTTGGTTGGCTTCAAGATGGACTTCGGATCAGTGCCCTAGCTACTTCGAGTCGGCTTATGGAGAACTTGGGATCGGTTGTGATAAAGGGTATGGGCTCGGCTATGGTCTTAGTGGGCCCGTATCACTCAGGAAGCCCAGCAACTCGGATTTTTCCTATAAATACAGCATGTAGGGGTTCAGAAAAGGGATCTTCATTTTGTTCCCCTTCCTCTTCTCCATTAAGGTTACTCTATCATTATTGTTTTCAAAACTCTGGATTGTAACTGTAACTGATTCTCATATCAATAAAAAGGAAATTTTTGTGGTAGATGTAGGCCATAGTCAACCAAACCACTATAAATCCTCTATTATTACTGCTTTCTTTTTAATTTTTACTGTTCCTCATATTTATACTCTCTGCATACATTCTATGTGACCGTTGGTTGGTGCTTTCAGCGACATTTGGGTGTTAGTGACCGATTTTTGCGCTAACAATTTGGTGCTTTCACTAATAAAGCTAGCACTCAAGAATTCTGAAGCTTGGATTTTGGATTTAAAGGCTTAGGAACGTGGATTCCGGACACTATGGCCAATCAACAAGAAGACAAAGAATGGAAAGGAGTCAGCAAGCGGGAAGTCACAAGGCTTCCTCTGGGCTAATCAAGCCTTAATCTACATTACTAGGGACGAAATATAGGTCATGATGAATTACATGTAAGAGAAATTGCTGAAAAGGCAAGGGGAAATGATGTAGACCCTTCTTAGGCAATTTGGACAACCAGGAACAACAGGAGCCGCAGGAGCTCAGATCTATGGAGTGGGTTCAGACGGACTCAACGGGCAAGCAGATGAAGTGGTTCGATAGGAGGCAACCTCCAATCATCAAACAACTGTCGATCTAGATGGACCCAGGCTCGAGGGAAACACCACCAGGTAATGCTGGGCCAATCCATGGAGGGATACCAGATAACGCTGTGTAGGTCGGGGCCAACAGGAATGCAAGAGTATGTGACGAGGAGTATATGCTGGAATTCCCTCGAGGACATGGAGGGCAGTTAGGAAATGTAGATGGGGGCAATCCTTGGCAGGTAATGCTAGATTGGTTGACATCATCAGGTGAACTATTGGTGAAGGTCTGACAAGCAGGGATTTAGAGGTAGTAAACAAAAGCCCGTTTTCCCATAACATTTGGACGGCTAGGAATTCACCCGATTTCAAGCCGCCCGCTCTGGAAGTATACAACGTAAGACCGATCCCACTGACCACTTGATGAGGTACACAAGGTATATGGAAGTGTTGGAGGCATCAGAGGAGGTTATGGCGCGGTGTTTCACCCTGTACTTGATAGATGTAGCTGCTATATGGTTTAGACGGCTGCAAGATGGATCTATTGGAGCATGGACGGCATTGGTGGATAGGTTCTTGAAGAAGTTTCAAGTTCACATAAAAAGGCCGAAGAATGTGATGACGTTGACGTCAGTTAGGCAGAGAAGGGATGAATCGCTTAGGACTTTCTTAACTCGATTTAATGCAGCAGTTGCTTTAGTGGATCGTCCGAATCCATCAATGATTTTGATGGATACAGTATCCGAAGTTAGGGATAATTTTGGATTTCAAAGTATCGTTGATACGAGATCCACCAATGGATCTTATGGAATTCTTTTATGAAGCTAAGAGGTTTCTTCGACAAGAGGATGCATGTTTGGATATAATGTTAAAGGAGGTAAACATGGTTAAGGATGGAGAACCATCCGATGAAAGCTCGGGTAAAAATAAGAATAAAGGGAAGAGGAAGCGTTGGGGAGAACCAAAATTCTCTACTTACACAGGACTGAATGAGACGTTGGAACGGATATACTTTGATACTTAGGATCACCTTCCTTATCGAAGGCCGGCAAGGAGGGAACCCTCAGAACGTGAAAGGACATCAAGAAGGCACTGTCTCTTTTATGACCTGGATGGGCATGATACTAACAGCTATAGGCATCTAAAGGATATAATCGAGAAGCATGTAAGGAATGGTCAGTTGCGACAATATGTCAAAACTCGAAATGAAGAGGTGGAACAGTAGCAGCCACTACCTGCCTTGAATGACAATGGTGCGAGGCCAAGGAAAGGTGGTCGGTTGGTCATCAACCAATCGTGATGGTATGGAATAAGGAGAAAACTCTACGAATATGGCTAGTCACTTACTCATGTGCAGGGACGGAGATATCCCCTAGGCATGCTCTGAGGTGATGATAAACCATGATGATCTAGTTTGTAAAATATGCCTTTTCTTTCTGACTTGGACACTTTCTTTTTCTGGTTTTGTTTTGGAGTTTGGATTAAACTCTTGGTTTTGTTTGTTTTTCTAATTTGGGTTCTATTTTGGACGTTTGTCTTTTAGTTTGGATTTTCGATATGGATTTCTAGTCTAATTTGGATTTTGGATTGGATATTGATTGGATTTTCTTCTCGTATTTTGCTAAAAGGTCATCGAGCATGGAATGTGCTCGGTAAGGGTCCGAAGTCACCAGGATTCGACCTAGGACTTAGGCCCCCTATTGTCTATCACTTATTATTTTACGTCGTCAAGTATGGATTATGCTCGTCAAGGGTCTGGAGAGGCCAAGATTCGACCTAGGACTTAGGCCCATATTATCTACCGGTTACTATCACAGGTCGTCGAGTATGAACTATGCTCGGCAAGGGTCCGAAGCGTCCAAGATTCAGCTTAGGACTTAAGCTACGGCATTATTCAGCGTTCAGGCACACTGAACCAGGAACACCAAGGCATTGCTAAACAAAGATCGTCGAGTATGGATTATGCTTGGCAAGAACCCGGAGAGGTTACGGATTTGGATATTGACATAGAGAGGTGATGGATTTGGTTATTGGTTATTGGATATGGATGGATTATAACTCAGTTATTGGGTTCAGATGGATGTGGAATTGAACAAGGATTTGGTTACTAGATAGGGATCAGATACGACTCTGAGTAGTCATGGATTTCGGTAAGGATACGGCAATGGCACTTGTATAAAATGGATTGGATTATGGATCGGATGGTATGGCTATGGATGACATATGGAATTTGGACGATGGATCAAAAGCTATTCAAAACACGCCTTCCTACCGCAAGGCATATTTTGAGGGGCAAATGTTAACCCGCCTTTTGGCAAGGCCGTAAACTGGCAGATTTAACTAAATCAATTGCTCGGTTATCGAGGCTGGAATACAGTTGGTTTAGTTCAACTAGATGGATAGATGATCAATCATAGATGATAAATATGATTACGAAGCCGGGGTTAGGCATAACATGGGTCGTTCATGAGCGTTCGACCATTGGAGTTTGGCCATGTGGGTCGGTCGTTCGGGGTCAGTGCAATTTGATTGGATCGGTATTAGATGGTAGTGTGGTTGGAGGTATGAAGGCTAGTATGGCTCGGTCAACGGTGAAAAGTCACGAGTGGCTTGGCCTAAGTGGGTCATGGAAGTGGCTTGGTGGTGATTTTGATCGTCATTTCTGAGTCGGTCGTATTGGAGTGGTTCGGCAAGTTGAAGTGGGTCGGCATGATTGGAGTGGCTCGGGGTCGGCATAGGATTATACTCGAGTCAATACTAGAACATGCTCGGGTCGGTGGATTTGTCTTGGATCAGTGAATATGGATCGGTAGGATGGTGTGGTTCGGCATGTTGGAGTTGTTCGGTAATGTTGGGTTAGGCTTGGTGGGTCGGTCCCCTAAGGTTGGTTAGGGAAGATGAGGCGAAGTGGCTCGGTATGGATGGGTTCGTCCTTAGGGGGATTGGAGCATATGAGTCGGCCATATATGGTTCGGTCGTAGTCGGCCGGTTGGCAAGCGAGACATGGGGACGACGTTCACTTAAGGGATCGGCATATGGAGCTTGAGATTGGCATTTAGCTTTGCTCTGGGTTGGCTTCGAGATAGACTTCGGGTTAGTACCCTAGCTACTTCGAGTCAGCTTATGGAGAACTTGGGATCGGCATGATGAAGGGTGTGGGCTCGGTTATAGTCTTAGTGGGCTTGTATCACTAAGGAAGCCCAACAACTCGGATTTCGCCCATAAATACAAAATATGGGGGTTTAGAAAAAGGATATTCATTTTGTTCCCCTTCCTTTTCTCCACTAAAGCTACCTTTCCATATTGTTTTGAAAATTTCAGATTATAACTGTAATTGATTATCATACCAATAAAAAGAAAATTTCTAGAGTGGACATAGGCCAGAATCAGCCGAACCGCTATAAATCCTCTATTATTACATTCATTTTAATTTTGACTGTTCTTCATATTTATACTTTCTACATACATTCTATCTGTTATATTTGACCATTGGTTTGTGCCTTCAGCGACGTTTGGGTGTTATTAACTAATTTTGGCATTAACACTAATTTTCTACAAACTCTATATATTGGAAAATACTTTAAAAATGCTTTAAAAGTACTTATACTGTGACTAAAAACGTTTATTAAAATTATCACTGAAAAATACTTATTTTATAATTTATTTAAAACCCATAAAAACGAATTTTATAATATAAAATCCATTTTCTTTAAAAAGCCACATTTAACTATATATATTTAGACATCGATATTTTTCCCATTAATAAGTACACTTATAGTACTTATTAAAAATATAAAGAAACCGTAGGATGTCCTTTAATATTAACTTTTAAAATGGCCAAACAAATTGCGATTTCAAAGTACGTTCGTAGCGGCATTTTCGCTTCTAACTGTCACAAGTTCATTCCATAATTTCTACAATTTCTCAAATCAATTCCTCTTTGTTAAACATGCCAAAATATGCGTAGGGATGAACTAAATATACATTTCCACAATATATCCACATTTTAACCAATTTAGTATATGTTAAATACAAAGGATTTCAAAGTGTTTTATAGTGACTATATCACTTCAAACATTTACAAAACACTGTCAAATTCATATATACCAATTTCAAACATGTAAACAACAACTATTGGCCACGATGCATGTTTTAAATGGTTATAAGAGAGATTATGCTGCATATAATGTTGTCACTTGCTTTACAAAACAAAGAGGAGTCCAGAAGTAAAAACTTGCATTGTTATTATTTTAATTTCTATTTAACACAACAAATATGGTATACAAAACATATACAAATTGTTTGTACCGAAATTGGGTGCAACA
The DNA here is from genome assembly GCA_030765085.1 of Allium cepa. Taxonomy (NCBI): domain Eukaryota; kingdom Viridiplantae; phylum Streptophyta; class Magnoliopsida; order Asparagales; family Amaryllidaceae; genus Allium; species Allium cepa. The sequence continues at coordinate 351,003,602 of CM060931.1, read as the reverse complement.
CTCTTTGGAAGGATTTGAAGGGATGAAATGAAGAAAGTAAATGTAAAAAAGAGGATTATCTAACAAACACTTCAAAAAAAATAAGAAAAACACGTGGAAACACAGAGATTTAGAGTGGTTCGGCATATGGCCTACGTCCATTATGAAATTGATAATTTTATTGATGTTTACTTGCTGATTACAACTGATTACAGCAGTAAATTTCGAGTACAACAGTGATCTTGGAGTGCAAAAATGGTTTCGTCAGAGTCTACACATTGGAGAGCCAAAAAAGTCCCTTTTCTGTAGACTCTGGGATGTTATTTATAAGCATAGGCTGCAAATATCTCACTCAGATCTGGGAGACCTCTTTTGGCACAAGGATTGGCCCAGCGATCGATCCTACGTGATATGCACTCGGTCCAGGATCGATACGAACGAATTTCTTATTGATCAAGATTTGATCCAATCGAGTCAAAATTGGGCATGAACATTCTTTAGGTTGTGCGTAAGCTCCTTTGAAAATTTCATAGCATTTGGACTTATAAATTGTGAATTATGACCGCTGTTCGGGTTTTTTGTATGCTGTCTAGTTCGTCTCGATGTCGTTCCTATCGATCTGTTCAAATCGATTCAGGCACATGCCTGCAAGTTGTCATGGTGGTAACTCCTCAGATCGATCCACTTTTTATACCGAACGATCGAGCCTTCCCTATGCATGTGCCTTGTTCATATCGATTGGAACTGTCTTGTTCGTATCGATCGTCATATCTCCGCTCGTATTGATAGTCTTTGCTCTGTTCGTATCGATCACAACTGTCTTATTCGTATAGATCATCATAGCTCTGTTCGTATCGATTGCCATTGCTCATATTCGTACCGATCGATCGTATTCCACTTTATATCAATTTTGTGTGCTCCACTTCGTATTGATCTTTTGCGTTCACTTCGTATCGACAGGGAAGGTGGACTTCGTATCGATCGGTGGTCGATCGATATGAAACATGTCTGAAGCTTAATCGATACGAGATGGACACTTGTGTTATAATCAATGGATACGAAGTAGGCAGAGCTGGACGGATTTGAACAGGATAGATGCGAAAGAGGCTAATTCTCTAGATGGATTCGAACAGGATCGATGCGAATTGATGGATACGAATGAGTTAATTTTTTAGACTTGCATCAATCATATCTTGAGCATACGACCTCCGATCGACTTGAAAATTGAAACGTTGGCTTTCGTAGATTTTCTTGTCTCGTCATATCAATTATAGCTTGATCCGGACTCGAATAAAATTTATCGACATTCATAATGAGCCTATGTATAATCGATCTTCAGGACAGACCATCTTTGGTTTTAAGTCAACTTCTTGGTGTCATGGCCTTGCCAAAAAGCGTGATTTTATTTGCTCCCCAAAGTATATCTTACGAGGACATGACAAACTTTGAAAAGTTGTCATCTTTGTTCTAAAACGTCCTATCTGACTTATTGAACGATTGTTGTTTTTATCAAAAAATGTAACCTCTGACTGATCTTCAGTAACATGAATTTTTGACCACCAATTTTTGTATTGTGTACTATTGTATATGAGTGTTGAATGATAGAAAACTGTTATTCATCGTTGTAATTGTCACTCGGTAATCATCCAATTCCTATGAATTTTGAAAGATGAATGTTAATTGATCACACTTAAATGTATGTTAACTTGACTCCCATTAACGTTTGCATGTTCACGAGTCATTGTCAGTTTCTTCTTGTATCGAATTCCATATCGATTCTCACCTGAATCGATGTGAAATTCAAGTTGTAACAACGCTTGATGTTCGTTTAGCATATATCTTCATATAGATCCTCTCCTGGATCAATGTGAAAATTTGAAAAATCATATTCATATCGATGGCGATCGACGAGAATCAGTTGGCTTCTTGAAACATTTTGTATCGAAGAATACAAATTTCTATGAGCTTTAGGTTAATGGACACGAACAAAACATTTTTAGTTGATGGTTATGACTCCCAGTGACCTCCAAAATGATGGATACGAATAGTCCAATCGATTCCCAGAACATCATTCATATCGATAGGCTGGCGAACACGAACAGGGGTTGCTTTGATTCTTATAGAATGAGTATAGAAGAGCTTTTCCCATATCGATTGGAGGAGAACTGTTGTTCACCGGTCAAAGCAACTACGAGATGAACAGCCACTTTCTCTAGTATATAATGTTTTTTTACTTAGCATATTTCCCACTTTCTCATTTTCTTGCCTTATTTTAGCATTCGTATCGCTCTAGGAAAATCAAAGCTGCTCTCGCCCTCGAACCGAATCAATCTTCCAATTCCTTAAACCAACAGTTAAACCTAGGTAATCCGTTGAACGAATCCAACGTATAAATGATGGGACTTTAAATCTTTGCTATTCAATTGCTTTCGTGGCCGATTCTGGTGAAGTGGTGACCGTGGATTGTCAGAATAAGGTGGCTTTGGAAAAGACGGCCTTTGTGTGGCTTTGGAGAAGATGAAGTGTGGGGATATGAAGGGAAACACTCGTATCGATCTGGGATGAAGGGAAGAACCGTATCGACCTAGTCATGATGAAGCTTCATATCAAACAAAGGAAATGCTTCGTATCGGTTGGTGACAAACTCTTCGTATCGACCAACTAATGGTGTTCGTATCGATTGATAAACAATGGCATCCTTATCGACATGCCTTGATCGATACAAGTTTTGGAACTGGAAATCGATAATTCTATCGATAAGAATTTATGATCCACCGATCGATACGAAAATGCTCTTTAAGTGATTTAGTATCGATGTGAATTACTGTATGTTGATCGATATGAAACAACTCCACTGAAGGTCGATACGAATTGCCTCCCACTTGATCGATACGAATTATCCAAGCTTGAATTTTGGTCGACATGAAACTCCTTGCATACTCGAACCCTTGACTCCAACGAGCTACTGCCCTGCATAATTGGACTTAACCGTTTCACTGTATATTTTGACTTCCCTTCGAAGCTCGTCAGTGGAACTAAACTTAACAAAATTTAAATGAACTTTAACTTGGATCGATCTCTAAATTCCGGATAG